>CM040177.1:16400888-17708388 GCA_022606695.1 Vaccinium macrocarpon | reverse complement strand
CTATTGTTAGCCTAATGGACTGACGATACCCAATGAGCTGACGATTAGACACACTCTTACATGAAAGAGTTTTCACTGTTTAAACTCTTACATATAAGCGTTCAGATTCTATGCACCTTACAGTCCCCCATTGGGCTGATGGTAGATTTTTCCTTTGAACTATTGAATGTTTCATATTAAGTTGGAGCTCATTATGTACGCAAAGTACGTACATGGACTGTTTTTTATGCACCTCACTGTTTTTTATGGTACAAATGTACACATCTTGAAGTGAAACTAACATATCTGTCACAGATATTTCTATTGACTATAAGTTCGCTCTAGGAAGTGGAAATACTTACCATATTAATCCTGTCATCCATGAAAAATGCCTGCTTGTGATTCTACATATGGTCATCCACCAGCAATTTTACTACTGGTTGATTTACTCAATGTTGAAAATGGGTTGTGAAGTGAAAGAATTTATAAATTACATGTCAGTACTACAATTTGGAGGTCCATTTTTTCAGTTACCATGCAATAACAATAAGCTCCAGGTGGTCACTGTCAAGAAAGAAAAGGGTAACTCCGTCATTACACCAAAAAGCAAGACTCACAATCATGACCCACGAAAAGACCTAATCCAACCACTTGGGATAAAGAATCAAGCCCTGAAATTGAGACACCAAAATTCTCTGTAATCACAACCACATCATGGCAATGTGATTTAATTAATCCAAAAATGAGCAAACAATGAGAAGAATTATGCACTTAATTATGCGAAAAAGTGTGGTTTGTGTGTGCATTTCAATCTCTCTTGATTGTGATGGTTATTTGCTAACATGATGCTTTTTGCATTCCAGCTGCAAGTTTTCCTCAAAGGAGGTGTGTAGCTTAAAAGGATTGGAATGGCAACGGCCATTCATTTGATAACATACAAATTGAGTAAAACGACATCTTAACCATAAACCCGTGACTATTTTCCTACGAATCTTTTTTCCCAAGTATTTCAAATTGTCTCGGTCATTTTACTTGCACTTCGACTATAACGTACATGAAAGACTAATTCCACCATCTTTATTGAGAACTCCGATTAAAGTCGAAACAAAACTCCGGATAAATTGACCCTATAAAAAATAAGCCCATGCGAGGGCCGAGATTTCAAATAGAGAATATATGGGGAAGTAAACTCCTACGTATGTCTCAAGTCTTGAATCTTTTTAGCGATTCGTCCCCAACATGAGATTTTATTAGTTAATGTAACGCGTACAAGGATGTGTTCAATATCTGTATCGTACTCATTGTTTGTGCTTGATTTATTAATGTTAATTAGTAGCTTACTGTTGAAAGAGATAAAATCAATTAAGCATTCGAAGTCACATAACCTCAACCATTCCCAGAACTTAAACTCAAGTTACTTTAATTTCAATAAAAATAAAAAGCTTTAAATTACTTTAATTTAACGAATTAATCCTGATTATTTCTTGTGTGAATAGATATTCAATAAAATAATAAATAAAATGCAAAATTACATGATTTAAGAGAAATTCAGACCGGGTATGAGAGAATGAGACAAAAGAGTAGTTAATTATGGAAAGCTTCCATAAATGGAGTCTCATTCAAAATGTTACCCAAGTAATGAAAGAGGGAGAAGAGAAACAGAAAAGTAACCACACAACAGTTTTCAACTTAAAAATGAAAGGCCAAAGAAATTAAACAAGTTGATCAGTTTCACCTATATCCCAAATTATGACGGCTGGTTGGATCAGTCCAAAATTGTTTTGATATTGAAAAATTAGGGTTTCTTAATAATCTGTTAAATAAACAACTCTAATAGTATTAATGTGAATCAATAAGTTATCCAGCACAAACCACACAAACAATCAAACAGATGAAGACATGATATACGTGGAAAACCCTTGAATGGGTAAAAATCACGGGAAGGAATCAAATCACTATAATCGTTGTGCAGTTACAGATATACCTATCCAAACGAAGTACATTCTCACAACGTTCTAAGTATCATCTGCTGAGTCACACGTACACCGCACCCAGTGATCTTGATCGCCAACGCCTTGAATCGCACAAGCCTTCCAATCCTTTGCCTTTCAAACTCTACGAAAGGGCTTAACCTAAAGAAAGATGATGTTGATTTAAAATCCTCTCGAAGATTATTTGTTGGCTTAGAGAATCAATCAATCTTTGAAGTTCTTCGAGATTCACAAACCCTAGCCGCCACAGATGTTTAGAGGTGGAAAATATGAGTGTTGGCCAAGTTGTATGCACAAAACCCTAGCCAACGTTATATTTATATGCTTCAAAATGTGCTTAGTAGGTTTGGAGTTGCTCGAGCAAGTTACTAAAGGCAGTCTATTCGCTTGATGTGTAGCTCGTACGTTGTTTGAGCAAGTTTCTTGAATTACATCAAAATAATGACTGCAATAAAAAGAATTACATATTAATTTTCTTCCATACTTAAACAGACACTCGAAATAATAAAATTACAACTCGATGTAAATGTGTGTTTTGTCAAATGAAATTGTCAAAAAAAAGGAATCCGAAACTTAGTCCTTACAGTAATTCACCTTAATTATCTTAACTATACACCTCAAAGGTAGATCAACATTGAACCTAGCTATCTGTCATATATATTTCAAAATTTGAAGGAAATTGATATTCACACTCTCAATTTTGATGCAGGGGTTGTAGCTTGAAGGAAATTGATATTCACATTCCCAATTTTGATGTAGGGTCTCCAAACTACAGTAGTTTTCTAAAATAACTCTTTTGCAAGTTTCATAATTTACTTTAGGCACTCCAAAAAACCTTTATTCTTCTCTTTTACTGCAGGCACTCCAAAAAAGCAAATAGATTTTTTTTATTCGAAAAAAGTATATAGTTGTTCAACTCCTTTTACTGCATGTCACTGAATTTCCTACTTCCATATGTAATGTTTCCTTGACAGAGTCTTTAAGTTATTGTTTTCATGTTTTGAACCAGGACAACCTTGACAAGTTGTCTTCAGCCTATGATTGTAGAGTCATCCTTTTGTCCATGCAAGGTCTTTTGGAAATTCTATTACTTTTTCTCTCAAAAGTTCTCATAAATTTGGTAATCTGTTTCGTTTGTCTCACTATAAGTTTTAAAATATAGATTTGCAGCCATTATGAAGATTTTGAGGGAAAAATGTCAGATAATGAGCACGAAAGTATGAAGATCTTGTGTCACAACCGTTTTGAAGATTTTGTAGCATCAACATTTTTAATTGTGTGTTGTTTATTTTAGAGAATTCTAGCGATGTTTTTTGTTTTTTTTTTTCTTTGTTTTGGTGCAAAGTGGCATGAAGCAATCTAATATAAATTAATGCATGTTTAATGTTTGGAACCTAATATTAATGTTTATGTTTAGAACCTATGTTTATGTTTGGAACCTAATATTAATGTTTATGTTTGGTTTTGGTTTATTTTTCCGTTTGGAGTGTCTTAGTAAAGGATGAGATAATTTTGGGGGTGGAGTGCCTCCAATGATTTTTATATTATCTTGAAAATGGTAGTTTTGTAACCTCATTAAATTTTGGAGTGCCTACATAGAAAAAGGAAGCCCCAAAATCAGTAAGGGTAAGTTTATGTGGTGTATCTTTATCAAATCTTTCAAATTATTAAGAAATTGTCTAACCAACAAACACACAAAGTGCAAAGAATAATCAAACAAGAAAACAATGAATGCAAGATACAAAACAATTTTTTTTAAAAAAAAACTCCTCAACTGTGTAGTTGAGTAGATGCACAGCTTACACTAGTTAAAAAAGTTACATCGGTTGTTGTGTATGAAATATACAATATAGATAATATAGATATCTAACCTAGGGTTCTATATATATATATATGAGTCAACTTCCGATCAGGGAGCCCAGATTTTAAAAAAATTCAGACCTCCACTTTCTCAATCAAATTTCGATGATCTGAACTGTTCAATGTGTTTAAAAGGTGTTTTCAAGGGTCTCCGTGAGAAATCATAAAAAAAATACCGGGAAGGGCTTGATCCGAGCCGTTTTTCATAAAAACTGTATATGTACAGCTTTTATGAAAACGCTTCCGGATCAAAACCCTTCCCGGTATTTTTTTTTATGATTTCTCACGGGGCCTTACAAGAACACCTTTTAAACATTTTGGATGGTTCGGATCATCGAAATTCGATCGATATCAATGAGGTGTGGATTTTTTTCAAATTCGGGATCCCTGATAAGAAGTGTGGTGTAACAAACTATTAAAGAAAACTTGACAAAGTTTACATCAAGTTTGGGAGAGAGGGGAGGGGATACCAACTAAGGGTTGGAGAAAATAAAATGCTCACCTGGACAAATCCCAAGAAATACCCAAATAAGCCTAGCCCAAAACACGTAAAATGAGCCAAGCCTAAACACCAACACTATATCTATAATGCCCCCAAAATTTGAGCACGTTAATTATTACTAATACAAACCATAAATAAGTTTAATCCTTAAACTTCAAATTACAATATCCTTAATCATTATATAAATAGTAACCGGGGTTGTTCTAGGTCGTCGTCTATCCCTGCGCCGGGTCATTCCCAATTCTGGCAGCATTTTCTGCTTCATAGGACTGGTCTCCACAATATTGTTCATGTCCATCTAGATAATCTGACATAATACATCCGAGTCACACAGGCAACATCATGGTATTATGCCAGGGTTACACGAGTGCAACACCATGAGCAAAGTCCAGTAGTTCATTATACTAAACTTCTAAGTAGCAATTCTAGAACAATAAGTGCAAAAACAGTACATGTAACTTATGAGCAGTAAAACTATACAATGCACCATGCGTGTCGATATGGATCAAAGTAAACATGCGCAAAAAACAATATCTCATTTCAGTATCTCAAAACTGTGCCAAGTGTCAGTTTCTCAAAACAGATCTTATTCGGTTTCTCAAACTTAACTCATTTATCAACAATTTTCCCAAAAATCGATTTTTCTCAAATCAGTGCCTTTTTCAGCATTCTTCTTCAAATTTCATATATCTCCTACCACTCGAAAGTTATTGGTCCATTTAAGCCTCCTTTCAGTTGACGGTACCAACCTTTCCACTCAAGGCCCCAGCCGTCGTGCATCACCAAACTTAACAGCCTGTTTGCATGGTCCGTCCACCCCGCGACTCACACGACATAGTCCCGGTCGTCTCATATTACTGAACTTAACCAGTCTGTTTATGAGTTTTGTTCCCTGTGTGTTGTGCATGCTTAGCCCAAACATCCAAGTTCTCTCCGCGAATTAGAAGTGGCGCTCTCACTGTGCTACCGCATCAAAACTGGTCCTCCAAGTTCTCTCCGGAAACTTAAGATGGTAACAAATTCATCTCATCATATTTCATTTCAAAATCTTATTTCATTTCCCGAAAATCTCATTTCTCATTTCAAAAATCCATTTTCATTCTCATCTCTATTTTTCTGTCAACCGCTATTCAAAATTTTCAAGTCTAATGTCATAACGTAATGTGTACGTGTTCAATGTCTCATGCTCAAAATCATGCCCATGCAATATTCCATAATTCATATTTCTCCAAATAGACATTTCTCACATAAAATCAAACTTTTTAATATACCATCTCTCTCAAAAATAATATTTCCTATAGAAACTTTCCCACATAAAATCATACATTTCAATACACCAATTTTCTCCAAGATAATATTTTCCAATTCTCTCAAATTTTATTTCGCATAAAAAATCTCATTTCTTCCTACTTCTCTTTCAAAACTATTTTATTTCTTTCAAAAGAAATGAAACTAGTCAACTTACTCTCTCTAAAAGAATTTAAACATAAACTTCTTTTTCTAGAAATCTCTTGCCAAAAATAAATTTTAACTCATCTAGTTATGGACTTTCTATATATATATATATATATAACCTTTCCAAAAAAAACATACTATTTATATTTCTAGAAAACTTTCTTTCTAATAAACTTAATTAAAATATCTTTTCTATATCTAGTAAAATCATAACTTTGTTTCTAGAAGAAGTTTGATCAACTCTAGTTATTCCTCTTCTTTTCATCATATCTCTAAAATATGCTTACTAATTTAATTAGTAAGAACATTTCTAGAAAAACATTTATTAAAACTCTCCATCATATTTATTTAGTAAAAACTTCTTATTTCTTTAACAAGAAATTCCATAAAACAGTAGATATTTCTTTCTAGTAAGAAATAAGTCCCTCATTAAAATAAGTTAATCTACTTATTTTAAGACAAATTATCTAATCAACAATCAATAGTTTAATCAACTAAGATTAACTAGTTCTTCCAAGAAATATCAACATAATGATGCTAGAATCTTGTCTAGTAAAATAAACACCTTCTAATTCCTTCTAATCAACTTCTAATCACTTTAATCTTACTAATCCCACTTCTAATTTCATGAAGAACCATTCTAAATAGAACATAATTAACATTCTTATTAACTTTTCAACATGAAATCCTCTTTCTTAAACACTAAGTAACATGCTTAGTGACTTAATACATGCATAAATTAACTCAATCAAGCTTCAAAATCAAGCTTAGAAAATTAATTAGAACAACTTGATGAAACTAGAAATAATTAAATAGAAGGTTAGTTTAGTAAACTACCTTAATTTCCGGGTGTAAAGCGGAAGCCGAAAAGCTATCATTTGATGTAGAGACTCCTTAATCTACCTAGTTCACTCACTAATTAACTTAGTAAGTAGCTAATTAGTATCCTAATAAGTTGGTTAAAAGGTGGTAGAAGTGGTTGGTTTGTTGGGAAATAGAGAGACAACAAATATCGTGGGTGTAAAATGGTCCCAAAGAATACAAAAGGTAGCTATTTATAGCAAGTGAGAGCCCTCTTTCTCCCTCTTGAAATTTTCGGTAGTCCTCCCTCTCTCTTGGCCGAAACTTTCCCATGTGAGGTGTAAATGTGGTGTTTTGACGGCACATGGTCAAGTACCAAGTTGCTCCAACTTGCACTTCTAGGGTTAGACTAGTTTTTAGGCTAGTTTACTTGCACACAAAGGAAATTTGGGAAGCACAATGGGAAACCAACGTGGGAACCATGGTGGAGGAAAAATACGCCCCTCGTTGTGTAGGTTTTTGCATGGTGATAAGCGCGTGAGAAGCTTGTGTATAAGCGCCTAAGTAGGGGGTTTGGCTTATTATACACGCGGTTTGAGCTTTATTTTCCAATTAATGCGTGCATGTGGTGTTTCTGTGTTGCGAGTGTGATTTGCAGGTAATTGAGGGGCATAAGTGTGATTTTTGCAAGTAATTGAGGGGCATAAGTGCGATTTTAATATTTTGGAGGGCCATGCACGTCGATCAGAAGTTGAAGGCAAGTGAGTCGTGCATGGGGTGGTCGAAACTCGTCGGGAGCGCTACCCCAATACCTTGGAGCGCTCAAGATGGCACAAAAAGGGTCCCAAAATGAACAGAATGTTTTTGAAAGTGTAGCGCTACAAACGCATTAGAAGAGGAGGTCAACTGTCAACACAACAGTCAACGTACACACTAAGTGAAGCGGTAGCGCTACCTATATTTGGATGTTGCACTACCGAATTGTTACAGTGGGGGCGTTAAACGGTGCCGTTTTGGTCAACCAATGGGCTTAGCAGGGCGGTAGCGCTACACAATTCTCTCAGTAGCACTACCGAATGGTTATATTGCACACTAAATGCTGCCGTTTTGGCTATGCGCGGTGGATGTTTCCGAATTTCGTTTAATTTTCGTTAGGATTATTAGGGTTTAATATAAATACTCTTGTTTTAAGCTAGATTGGGGTTCCACACTTTTACCTAGGGTTTGTATTTTGAAGTTTTCAGCTACAAATTTCAATTTTACATTCAGCGTTCTGTGTTCAGTTTTACTTCAAGAATCTCGGTGATGGATTGGAGTATTGCGAATCATTAATCAAGTTCGAGTTTGCCCTTGCAATTTACGGTACCGTTATCTATTGTTTTTCCTATCCTATACTTCAAGCATGCATAGATCTAGGGTTATTTTGATTCCAATTATTTTTATAAGCATGAGTGAGTAGTTGTTTGAGTGCGACTCGGGGCGAAGGTGTCAACATCTAGGCTAAGCAATATTTCACCTTGGGGCCGAATTAAGTCAATTTTCGAGCAATTTTGAGAACTTGAAACTTATCTAACAAACTAACCCAGGCATTACCGGAATTCGTGTTCCAAGCGTAGGACTCTTGACCAGTGTAGCACAATAAATTCGGAAGTACCGGAGTCGAACCACAGAGACGGCTAACGGTGTTTGACTCAAAAGTGTGGAGTTTTAGTTTCAACGGCTCTTAGGTAGCCACCCTTTAGATTTTATGAGATTAATTAACTAATTACTAAGCTAATTTAACTGATAAACTGCCAATTAATGAAAGGAGTGCAGTTGTGGGAACCCAGCGCTCACACCTAGCCTAGCCAATATTTACTCAGGCCACAATTAATCATTTTGATGATTTTAAAACACGAGAAAAGCTTCCTAACAAATGCGTACCACCTGTCACCAGATTTCGTGCGCATCTTATTTTTAGTCACCTGGTCGGTCAAGCATTTTTGGCGCCGTTGCCGGGGACGGCGACGTGTGTTCAAGAGTGTGAATTTTAGTGTCTTGTTTTTTTTAGTATCTTTTTGTTTCTAGGTTGAGTCATCTAGTGTCAGTCGAGTGGTAAATATTTTGTGTCTTGAGTCGAGTAAAAAAAAAATAGTAATAAGGAAACAACTAGGCGAACGAGGTGAGAATGGAAGAATTCTGTGAGATGTGTGAGTGTTGGGGGCATTCTATTTATACCTGCTCCGCTTTTTATGCCCTAAAACAAGCTTATAGTAATAATCAGGCTAGGGTGAATGTTATTAATCAGCAGTGGGATCCATATCCAAATACGTACAATCTAGGGTGGTCTCACCAACCATCTTTTTCAGGGTGGTATTCCGAACCCCCAGTGCCACCACAGGCACTGCCTTTGCCTTTGCCTCTGCCAGAAATACAGTCATTCGAACTTGCCCAGGACCACATGACCCAATTTGGCTCCCTTTCCCAAGACCCGCAAGGGTTTGATCCTTATTCTAGTGGCCCACCCCCAGAGCTGACTTATCCCCCTCATGATGAGAAGCTTGAGGAGAGGGTACAGACTTTTGTGCGATCGCAGATGACCTTCACCGCAGAAACCAGCCAAACAATTGGGAACCTTAGGTCCCAATTGACTCAACTCACAGAGGCAGTGGGACAAATCCAATAGGAGTGGGAGACATTTCCTTCCCCGCCTCAAGTCAGTAGAAGCAAGGAAGTCGACCCATTTCTCGTTGAGGGACGGGTTGATGATCGTATGGAGGATTTTGACTCGTGGTCTGAAAGCTCTTCCGAGTTTGGAGGGAGAAGAGTTTACTCCTAGGGAAGAGGAAATAGGTCTGATTAACAACGTTGAGGAGGTTGACTTAATCTTACCACAGTCCTCTGAATTTAGAGGGGATGAGGAGCTTACTACTAGGGAAGAGATAGAAGAGAAAGTTGACTCACTTGTCATTGAGGGTGGGGTTGATGATGGTTTGGTAGAACCTTCTGAGTTGGGAGGCGGCCTTGAGAGCTCACCGCTCAATGTTTCCCCTCGAAGTCTAATGAAAAGGTGAAACCCTCCCATGTATCTCCCAATCGTTGATCCGTCGCCCCACGTTTTTCCTTTTTATGTTCCTATGAGTCTAGCGAACGAGAAGCTTACTACCCTCCGTGTGTTGGTCCGATAGAAAAATCTCCCACTGTTGAGGAGTGGGACGCTGAGATTGATTATTTGTAGTCCTTAATGGACGAACAAGATAGGAAGTATGGGTTTGAGAGTGAGTCTCTTATTTTTGGAGACCAAGACTTTGTTGAGGAGGAATTAGTTGAGAAACCAAACTTAGTGGATGAAGTTTTGGTAGAAGAGTCGAAGTCACCGATACATATTGATTTTCTTGGTGTTGATGATTACAATTTTGTTTATCTTCCTTTTATTGCAAATTATGTCCACAACTCGAAAATTAATTTGGTTTCACGTGACCACTTAGAGGCACTTCAATTTCTTAAAACAACTCGGCAATTGCTTTACTCGAAGTATCTTTTCTTGTGGTCTGGCAGAGTTCAATTTTTAAGGCAAAGCTTAACGTGGGGAGGTGCATTCATGGGATTCATCTTTGTGGATTTGCTTAATTTTCGAATTCCATGTTTCAAAGATATCTCTCTCTTTTTCTCTCCCAGTTATAATTAATTCAAAAAAAAAACACAAAAACATCTTGATGGTCTTGTATAGCCACCCGCTCTTCAATTCAAGTTGGGGGATGGGGAGAAAAGTATGACACGTGAGACTGCGTGAAGGTCTGGTTGTATTCTTTATTTGCTTTCTTTATCTACTGTGGCCCGGCTTTCATTAGCGGGCCTTACTAATGCCATTTGTTGTCTAGAAGGTAGTTGGTTCTTAAGTCTTTTGCAGGACGAGCATGCTACCACACCAGCCTTGGTAGTTTGGGCCTCTCCGCCAGAGTCCGAAGGAGCGGATCCTGGAAGCAGTTCCAATGACGAAACGTGACAGTGGCAGCAAATTTCCCATACATCGGCCGGGGTCATGATGGTTGGTTGCCATCCGACGGTCCATTTCTTTCCCTTATTCTTCTATTTTTATGTTTTGTCTTCATGCTCTGAGGACAGAGCAATTTTCAAGTTGGGGGAAGGGGTGTACTTTGTACACATTATTTTTGTTTTGAGCGTTGTTAGTAGGTTAGGGGTCATTTTTAAATTTTTGGTTAATTTTTTATTGTGGGGATACGATTGTTATGCTTGTTTGTACGAGTTAGGTGAGCATGCTAGATTTTTGTCTCAATGTTTACCTGTTTAACTTGTTCACATGCATATATCTGACATCCCTGCTTGAATATTTCCCACACCATAAGCAAGTCTGAATAGGTGTTTTCACGTTGTGCACAGTATTTCCTTAAGGCATCCCATGTTTCATTGTTCTTCGTTTTCCGCATCCGCATAAAATAGTAGGCGTTTGTATCACATATCATGATGTGAATGTTTCATATGCATGTGAGAGGGTCAATGACGTGTTTAAGGGATGAAACAAGGCCATTTTTGCATGATTAGACCACTAAATATATTCCATCGATCCTTTGTCAACCAGTTTGTGTCAGTTCCTGTGTCAAACTTAGGAAACCGGTGTTTGGGTGGGGTGTCAGTGTGGTGGTCCGACTCTGTGTTCAATTGTAGAAGACCTCAATTAGGAGCATTGTTGTTACGGATAAATTAATGTGTGCTTGTGGATGTCATGATCTCAAAAGTAACCTTTAACCATAAACCCCAACCTTGTTAAAAAAAAAAAAAAACCCAAATTTTGTACCCACCAAATAAAAGCCTTTCAAGAGAGAGAGAAGAAATTGTTGAATTTTCGTTGCGCAAAAAAAAAAAAAAAAAGATGACGTCATCTGTAGCGCTACACCTAAAATGGTGTAGCGCTCCCGGTCTTTCTGTTCGGAAAAATAAAAAACCGTCTCTCTCTCTATCTTCCCCCACTTTTCCCATCTTCTCCAAACTTCTTCTTCTTCCTCCGACCCAAAACTCCATAGCCACCAAAACCCTAACCCTCTAACCTTCATATCTCCCTCAAATCTTCACCAATCTCCACCAAAATTTACAAAAACACTCCTCTCACTCTCCTCTACCTTTCTATCCAAACCAAATTCCTTCTAACCCATTAACATCTCCAGATCAGAAAACCCATAAACCCAAACTTTTCAACCCAAAATCATTGAGTTATGACATCCAAAAGGCAGCACATTGGGAAAGGAAAGTCTGTTGCGGGGTCCTCTAATGGTGTAGAGGAAGTTCATCCGGTCCGGGCCAAACGTAGGGACCGGGACCAAATAGACAGGGATAACCAGGCCAAGTGGGAGGCCTCGATCAAGCAGAGGGGGGTGAAGAACGAACGTCATATCATAGAAGACGGGTTGTGGCCCGACGATTTTTCGTCGTTTCAGGCCATCCGGGATCAAGGTATGGGTTTCTGGTTTGAACCTAATCCCGGTTATAATACTGCATTAGTTGAAGAGTTTTATAAGAATATGGTTACCCCCGAGGCTGGTACCTTTATGGACCCGCAGGCTCGGATCATGTCCAAAATTGGTAATACTCCCGTGTTTATTGATGCTAGTGAGATAGCCCTTGCATGGGGCTATGTGAGGCCTACGGGGCCCATGACTTACCCTAAGCCGGAGTCGGCTTTCAATGATGATGAGGTGAACTGCCACTTGTATGATGACCGTAGGAATGTCAGGATTCCTCATTGGCCCGGTAGGCTTACGCAGGATTATCGATTCATGAATCAGGTGGTTTGCTATAACTTGTATCCGAGGGGTAACGAGGGTGCACCCCAGAAGTATGTGGGGAATTTGATGTTTGCATTCATGACCGAGGACACTGTATGTGATTGGGCCCTATTTGTTTTTGGGCAGATGTGTGACTTTAGGGATGCCCCCACCTCACTGAGAATGCCATTCCCATGTTTGATAAGTAAGATTTTAAGAAGTAGGGTGGCCTTGGCTCGGAAGTACCTCAGCAATGACCCGTTGAATCCCAAGGATATGGATTCGTCCATTCTCACTCGGAGTAGGGAACAGGTTAGAGCCGCCGAGGGGTCGATGCTCACTCCGCCACCTGCTAGTATCAGCACCAAGACTTGGCTCGAGAAGATATTTGGGTGTTTGGCGGGTGTGGCAAAGAGCCACAGGAAGTTGAAAAGGGGGCAGGAGCAGATAATTCGGAATCAGACAGATTTAGCAGATAGGCAGCGCCACTTGGAGGCACGGCTTTCGGGACAGAATCCGGGACCTTTCCAGCCTAGGTAGTGGCCGGATTTGGAGGTGAGTGATGACTTTGCGGATCCACCATTGGAGGATGAGCAGTCTGATGCTGAGTTCGGAGGAGGAGATGATTGAGCAATGGAGTTGGACGTGGGTTGGACATGGTTGAGTTGGTGGGGCTGTGTTTATGTTTGATATTTCTTATGTTTAAAGTTGTTGAGAACTATTTCGTTTTATGTCTTTGTTTATGTTGGTGGTGTGACCATGTGTGGTCGGTGATTGTGTTGAACTCAGTTGTGTCGTTTTATTTGGTAGGATGTTGAATTCAAGTTGTTATTTTGTGTTATTTGTGTTTGTGTTTGTGTTTACTCGTGTTGGTGACGGTCAGTCTGGATAGATTGACCATGAGCTTTTATATAGGCCGTCGCCCATTGCATGTTTCCCTTTTTCATTGATTAACCGCGGTCATTACAAGCCTGATAAAGCCCTTAGTTGACCCGATGCACGTTACTTGACCCTTTTGCATGCATGTGTGATATTTGGATTGTGAATGTGTGGTATCCTGTTTCGTGAGCTTTCGTTGAATATCTTGGCGTTGTTTTGACTGGCACGTGGTAGTTTGTTCAAATCTACGTTGATCGCCAGGCGCCTCACATGGGATGTCGAGTGTTTCGGTGAGAACGAGTGTTATTGTGTCAAGTGAGCACATTTTATCTTAGACCTTGTTGAGGAGTGGAAGTATTTGATTTTTTGTTGGAGCATGCATGTGACTGAGTTGTAGGTAACTAGGAGACTGTATTTTAATTGTTCATTTAACGCTATACAGGTTGCATAACCCTCGTATCCCTTGTTGAGTCGTTGTAGTTATTTTGTTGTTTTTATTTCGTTCGTTACTAGAGACTAGCAACGCTCAAGTTGAGGGATGTGATAGGCGCGTGAGAAGCTTGCGTATAAGCGCCTAAGTAGGGGGTTTGGCTTATTATACACGCGGTTTGAGCTTTATTTTCCAATTAATGCATGCATGTGGTGTTTCTGTGTTGCGAGTGTGATTTGCAGGTAATTGAGGGGCATAAGTGCGATTTTAATATTTTGGAGGGCCATGCACGTCGATTAGAAGTTGAAGGCATGTGAGACGTGCATGGGGTGGTCGAAACTCGTCGGGAGCGCTACCCCAATACCTTGGAGCGCTCAAGATGGCACAAAAAGGGTCCCAAAATTAACAGAATGTTTTTGAGCGCTACACCAGAATAGGTGTAGCGCTACAAACGCATTAGAAGAGGAGGTCAACGGTCAACACAACAGTCAACGTACACGCTAAGTGAAGCGGTAGCGCTACCTATATTTGGATGTTGCGCTACCGAATTGTTACAGTGGGGGCGTTGAACGGTGCCGTTTTGGTCAACCAATGGGCTCAGCAGGGCGGTAGCGCTACACAATTCTCTCAGTAGCGCTACCGAATGGTTATATTGCACACTAAACGCTGCCATTTTGGCTATGCGCGGTGGATGTTTCCGAATTTCGTTTAATTTTCGTTAGGATTATTAGGGTTTAATATAAATACTCTTGTTTTAAGCTAGATTGGGGTTCCACACTTTTACCTAGGGTTTGTATTTTGAAGTTTTCGGCTACGAATTTCAGTTTTACATTCAGCGTTCTGTGTTCAGTTTTACTTCAAGAATCTCGGTGATGGATTGGAGTATTGCGAATCATTAATCAAGTTCGAGTTTGCCCTTGCAATTTACGGTACCGTTATCTATTGTTTTTTCTATCCTATACTTCAAGCATGCATAGATCTAGGGTTATTTTGATTCCAATTATTTTTATAAGCATGAGTGAGTAGTTGTTTGAGTGCGACTGCGGGACGAAGGTGCCAACATCTAGGCTAAGCAATATTTCACCTCGGGGCCGAATTAAGTCAATTTTCGAGCAATTTTGAGAACTTGAAACTTATCTAACAAACTAACCCAGGCATTACCGGAATTCGAATGCGCACGGAATCTGGTGACAGGTGGTACGCATTTGTTAGGAAGCTTTTCTCGTGTTTTAAAATCATCAAAATGATTAATTGTGGCCTGAGTAAATATTGGTTAGGCTAGGTGTGAGCACTGGGTTCCCACAGCTGCACTCCTTTCATTAATTGGCAGTTTATCAGTTAAATTAGCTTAGTAATTAGTTAATTAATCTCATAAAATCTAAGGGGTGGCTACCTAAGAGCCGTTGAAACTAAAACTCCACACTTTTGAGTCAAACACCGTTAGCCGTCTCTGTGGTTCGACTCCAGTACTTCCGGATTTATTGTGCTACACCGGTCAAGAGTCCTACGCTTGGGACGCGTCTTATTTTTAGTCACCTGGTCGGTCAAGCACATGGTCACCTTTGTTATGGGGTGTTTTAGGAGAAAATATGTACAATATGCATGTGAATGCAATAAATGGCTAAGGGGTAGCCTTAATGGGCTAATAGTAGGGGGAATATTCTCCCATAAAACATGGAAGCATCTTTCAAGGAAGCTTGGGACCCAAGGTCTAAGGTAGCTAAGCTCAGGTTGTGTAGAATGTGCTCTAATACATGTATTGTGTAGGTATGCATAGGTTACTTCTAAAATAACAAGACTTATTCTAACTAATTTTGGGTACAAAATATAGGCTTCGGAAGTTTCCCTCAAACATCTATTTGCTTGTGCAAATGTATAAGCATTTAAACCTTGCATGTGCAAAGTACACATGCACACACACACTTTACTCTCTCTCTCTCTCTCTCGGCATCTCTCTCTCTCTCTCTCTCGGCATCTCTCTCTTTCTCTCCCCGTGGCTCTCTCTCTAACTTGGTCAACATACCAAGTTCCAAGGTAAGAATGGTGGGTACTTTCCAGGATACGATATGGTTGGATGGAGTAAAGACGGTAGTTGGGTTAGTTTTGGGTATTAAACACGGTCCCCGGGTGCTACGATAGTGTCACGGATGTGTTACTCGGTCTCGTACGCGCATATACATGGCCAGAATTCTATTTATTCGAATTAAAAAATAATTTAATAGAAAAATATTTCAATAAACCGAAATTTAAAAATGAATAATTAAACTTTTAAACGAAATTTTTATTTACGAAAATCCGGGTCCTTACAATACCAAAGGTCAAAACTCACCAACAATAATCTGACCTAGGGTTTAAGAAACGAATTACCATATTACCTCTGCCTACATCATCGAACGTGAGTAGTAAGTGAACCTTAAACCAAACCAAATCAGGGTATCACAAACACAACAAATTCAAATGAATGCTTATAGATTGATCTCATTGAGAGTACAAACCACTGACAACAAAAAACATTGTAACGGGATCACTTGTTTTGCAAATCACCGTCCATTTATCTCAATGCGCTCTAGATAACCATGTATTTCGGGATTCTCACAGTAGCGTACGTGTAACCGAGTTAGAAATTGAGTTGTTGCAATAAAGACAAGTATATTCAAAACAAAAGATACCTGGCCTAGAAGATATTAGAAGCTAACAAATTAATTTAAGCCTGTATAGATGAGTACATAAGTGTTAGGTGGGAAGAAATTAAGGTTTTCGGTTACAGGATATTTGTCCACACTCATTTAGAAAGATAGAGCAAGGAAAACTTCAAAAAATGAGCTGAGCAAAAACAAACAGAGATAGACCAGGCCAGTATGTAACAACACAGCAGCCTGTTGCAGCACCAAGACAATGTTTTGTTTTGCTAAAATCTATACCTAGACACTTACCATTTTTTCCCAACAGTGCTGGCATCTTCTGCCTTTTTTATAATTTTTCTCCATTTTCCAATGATTACCCTTATACTTTTGTCCAAATTCCTCCTTTGTCCTCTAACTAACTGATTCCCTAGTGTCAGTTGATGGTCTCTATTGCATTTAAAGTAGTCAAATTCATTTTAATTCAACCTCTTTGAAACCATAGCATTGTTCTTTTCGGAAATCATGCATTTGAAATTATACAATTTCTGTGGCAGTTTCTCAAACATGTGCAAAAGTCAGTTTTGGGCTGGCCAGATTTTAGGGGTGAGAGAAATCTAACTACATGGGCTCTGGGCTTGACATGGTCTAGTTGGTGGGCCTTTAAAATGTTGGGCTTCATTTTTCATGAGAAAAACATTGGACTGCTCCCTGGAGGATTTTTTTTATGTATATCTCACTGTTCAAACTGCAAATGAACCGAGTTGTTCATGAACTATTCGAGACTTAACTCGGTAAAAATTTGTTTGAGTTCAATTTGAGTACTAAACAAACCGAACTTGAATTTCAATTTTAGGCTTGTATATTAAATGAGCCGAACTTGAAATTGACAGTATTTGGGTTAGTTAGGCTCGTGTTAGAGTATACCACTCATGTGGCAGTTTCTCAAACATGAACAAAAGTCAATTTTGGGCTGGCCAGATTTTAGGGGTGAGAGAAATCTAACTGCATGGGCTCTGGGCTTGACATGGTCTAGGGGGCCTTTAAATTTTGGGCTTCTCATTTTTTGTGAGAAAAACATTGGACTGCTCCCTGGATGGGTTTTTGATGTATATCTCACAAGACACAACATTATTTGCATGTTTTCATCACAAAAAAAAAAAAGAAGAGAAGAAAGTATTTACATATACTTTTCAACCAAATTGTTAAAAGATGAAAAATAAGATACAGTGAAAAGGACAATCAGAAAATAATTTGAGGCGTTGATTATACTTGCCATTTGAGTATTCAATTTTGTAAATACTACTTTGAAAACTGAACTTTATGAAGATCGAATGAAGGAGAGCGCAGGCGCATCAATAAAATATTGCATCATGTGAGTACTTTTTACTTTTTTTTAGTACATTCCAGAAACATAATTTAACCTAATCTAGGAGATGAGGAATGGAACCCATAATGAAAAATCGAACCTAGGTCTTCTTCCTGGTAAAAAGAAACCTTAGTTGATTTTTTTTCTTTTAGAAAACGAAATATATATTCATAAACCAAACAATACAAATTAAAAGACTCCTGATCCCGCAAATACAACAAAAGGACCCAAAAGGTCTGAATAAAAAAAAATAGAGATCTGTCAAAAAATTAGAGCTACAATGTTTAATACCATTGATCCGCTCATAGATGTAGCTGGAGGAAGTTCCAGAAATCACATCGCATCAAAAGTTAACCATCCCTTCCACCCATCACAAACGTTGCAGCAAAACGCCAATGGAGTGGGTAAAAACATGATTACCCTAATGAAGGGCATAGCATGTGCCCTGATCGATCACCACGAGGGGTGATTAGCTCAGCACCACATAGGGAGTCCTTAAGCCTTGTGCTTAGTTGGGTTTGGCCATGTATAGGGCCGAACTAATAAAGTGTAAACTAATAAATCAGGATGCACTAGCTCGGCGTAAGGCATAAAGGATGCCCTTGATATGGCCGAGCTAGGTAGGTTACGTCTATAGCCTAAAACAGCATTCTAGAATACATAATTCAGCTCGGTGTAACGAGCTGAGTTATGTACGGGTTATTCCGAGCTACGTGGAAGCAAGGTACCTCCACGTATAGGGCGGTGAGACATTCCAAAATAATCTATGGCAGTTTCTTATGAGATAATAAGCAATCCCGTAAAGCAAGGGATTGATATGAAAGTCCTAATGCAATTAGGAATGAACCTCATATAAGAAAGACTCCTATATGGAGAGAAAGACTACTACTAGACGAGATTCAGCAAGGATATGAAAACGTCTCTTATTAGGAAAGTACTATTAAGAGAATGATTCCTAAAGCTAATAGAAAACAGAAGGCACGAGATGCCTAAACTCATAAGGCATCCACACCTATAAATACAAGACAATAACTATGATAAAAGGTACGCTGTGAAACTCATTCATACGCATTGTGATTTGAGAGTTTATAGTACGAGATACTAACTTAGACATCGGAGGGCCTTTGAAAACGAGAGGCGAAGGTGCTCTAACCCTCTTTCTGTCTTACAAATTCAGGGTAGAATCAAGGAAGCACGTGATCCAGGGCTACGTGAATTTTGTCCCCGTATAGCCAATATCAGAAATGTTGCTAGAAAATTCATAGATCCGTCGCCTAGACTAATCAGATTTGATGGTCAAACATCTCATATTTAGGAAATTAGATCTAGGTCACACGTCCAAAAAAAGACAGTGGTATATAATTGTGGTTACAAGATACATGTCACTTGCGATTCTCGTTGATGTTTGCAAAGCATGGAAAGAGTATCCTTACTTCAGAAAGTATTAACTAAGACAAATAATGAAGAAACAATTAACCAAATTAATTACACTTAAATTAAACACACTGAAACATAGATGGGCTTGAATGGGGCCTGAAATGTTGGGCTTCTCATCTTTTATGAGAAAAACATTGGGCTGCTCCATGGACGGGTTTTTTATGTCTTCCCTCCGTCCCAAAATGATATTCCATTTTGTGATTGCATGTCATTTTTAATTGTTTATATTTTTTAATTTGAAGCTAAAAAAATAAGCAATATCAATCTTGTTTGATAAATCTCAATTAGTTTTATTATATAAAAAAATTTCAAAATCATAAAAACAGTTATAAATTAAAAGATATAAACAATTGGATATGAGACGCAGTCCCAAAAGGGACTATTAGTTTTGGGACGGAGGAAGTAAATTAGCTCACAACAGTATTTACATATGTTCATCCAAAAAAACAATACAGATTTTTACCTATAAGTCTAGAAAAGATGCATCTAATTATCGTTAGGGTAAACCACTTTTTATAATTACCATTAAGGTAAGTCATTCTTTTTTGGAGTTTAGGTTTAGAGTGCACTTTCCTATTATAAAGTTTTAGTGATTTAGACATTTTCATAGGGTACCTTAGGGTTTAGGTTTAGGCACTTTTATAAGATACCCTAGGATTTAGGCACTTTCATATGGTTTGGGGAGTTGAGGAGAGAAAGAAATTGTGCTCATATGGGGTAGAGAGAGAGAGAGAGAGAGAGAGAGAGAGACGGAACAATTGTGCGTAGTGCACATGGGCTTAGTGGTGTGCTTTTGTCAAAGAAAGTTGGAGTTGGGCGTTCATCACCTTTTATTTTTTTTGTATCAGCTGAGAATTAGCCCAAAACAGTATTTACATTTACTTTTCAACCAAATTTTTAAAAGATGAAAAATAAAATTCAGTGAAACTGACAATCAACAAAAGTAATTTGAAGGGTTGATTAGACCATCCACAGTGGGCTCTCAAAATGGTTCCTAATTGAGACTCTTAACATTTACCTAGCCATGTGCTCAAGTATGGCCTTCAATGGGCTCCCCATACAAACTCCCTACACCCCGTTTGGATGTCAGAGATGATTTGGGTGGATTTGTAATGAGGGTGGATTTGAAGGTGGATTTGTAATGAGGGTGGATTTGGTAATTAGGGTGGCCCCACCTCATAAGAAGGGTGGATTTGTTAGTGAGGTGTTTGGATGTTATTTTGAGAAGGGGATTAGGAAGGTGGATTTGATAGGATAAGAGGTCAAATGACTAAATTGCCCCCAAGTTATTAATAAATACATAATACATAGAATAAATGCACAAAAAGTACATAAAAATATTTAAAAATTTATTAGATATAAAAATATATATTTCCAACCACACTTGTGTTTATTAGATATTAAATTTTTTTTATTAGATATCAATAATTTGCATAAATGTATTTACACTACTTGGGTCTTTTTTTCTTTTTTTTACATGAACTAGTATTTTACATAAAGGTTAATTAAACTATTAATAAAATATAATTAATTGTTGATGGATTGTAGGACATAAATACATATATATACACTATAAAATATATGTTCTTTCGTTAAATGGATTGTAGGACTTGGTCCAATACATGAGTCACACCGAATATGTGCCACACCATATCATTTGTTCACATTCATATTTCTAGACTTCCACTTCTTCTTCTTCACCTGCTCTAGATCGGAAAAAAAGAAAAAAACCAGACCTCATCTATCTATCTCTCTCCGATAGGTATCTCTATTCATCACCCCGTCTCTCTCTCTCTCTCTCTCTCTCTCTCTCTCTCTCTCTCTCTCTCTCTCTCTCTCTCTCTCTCAATCGAGTTCAAGAAATACGAAAGATCAGACCTCCCATTAGACTTCCCATGGGTTAATAAAATCAGGTACTTTCTCTCACACATGCACAAAATCCATGTTTGAGTTTAGTGGTAATCTCTCCTTTTTTTTGACTTTTTTTTTTTGTTCAAAATCCCCAAATCACTCGGATTTTAGGGCTTAAATTTCTGGGAAATTTACTGATTGGAATTTGTTCATCGCCATCGTCCACTGCCATAGTAGCAACAACAGTAGAAGAAGGAGGAGGAGGAGGAGGGTGGATTTGGAGGGGTAGAAACGGTAGGAAAAGTGGCAAGTCGCCCCTTCTTAGCTAACGACAGGGTCGACCCTGTCATTACCAAATCTAGGTCCAGCCAGATTACTAGTCCAAACAGTGATTCAAATCCAGGGCAGAAATTGCCATCCAAACGGGGGAGTATGGTGGGCCCGGGATTACATATTCAGGTGTTTGCCAAATCCAGCATCCAAACAGGGTGTAAGGGTGGCTCTTAAGATTGGCTCATAGCACAATAGTTAAATTTAGGTAGCCTTCTAGCTAACTCTAAGTGGGGCCAAAGTCTTAAAAAAAATTAATATGAAATCTTTGAAAAAGTTGCTCCTAATGTTATTTTGTTTACAAAATAGAGAATGATATTGCTAGTCCATAGAATGCACACATCCTCTCTAAATTTATCAAGCTCTAGGAGTGAAAAGTGGACCTCAACTATGCTCATGTGTACACCTTAGGATTCAACTTAGGAGCGATTTTTAGGGAGCCCACTGTGAATGCCCTTATACTTGCTACTGGAGTTATGGAATTTATAAATACAACGTTGAAATATAAACTTAATGAAGATTGAATGAAGGTGAGTACAAAAATAGAATAATACGGTCTACTCAATGCATCCGCTACCATTTTTAGAATATCATTTTTCACTCTGCTATTGTCAAACTCGCTAGGTGTGCTAGTTTTCTACTCAATGCGTCTGCTACCAAATTTGTCTTCCGTGGGTGATATTGAAGTTCAAAGTCGTAGTCCTCCATATGCTCCATCCAACGGTGTTGTCTCAAATTAAGCTCTTTTTTTTTGTGAAAATAGATATTTAAAACTTTTATGATCGGAATATACTTCAAATTTTTCACCATAGAGGTAATACCTCCAACTTTTCAAAGAAAAAATTATGGCCACAAGTTCCAAATCGTGTGTCAAATAGTTACACTCATGATCTTTCAATTGACGTGACCCATACGCTATCACTTTACCTCGTTGCATCAACATGCACCCAAGTCCTTCCCGCGAGGCATCACAATACACAGAGTAGCCAACTCCATGCTTAGGCACAATCAAAATAGGCGCACTAGTCAATTACTTATTTAACTCTTCAAATGCCGCTTCACATTTATCATCCCAAACAAGCCAAGTCCCTTCACGTGTCAACCTAGTCATAGGTGCTGCTAAACGGGAGAAATCAAGCACAAACCGACAATAATACTCAGCCAAACTTAAGAAGCTTCGGATCTCAAACACAGTCTTTGGACGCTCCCAATTCAAAACCAAGTCAATCTTACTCGGATCAATGGACACCCCATCCCTCGATACCACATGACCTAAAAACTTCACCTCGGCCAACCAAAACTCTCACTTACTAAGCTTGGCGTACATTCAATGCTCTCTCAAGATTTCAAGAACAATAGAAAGGTGAGATTTGTGATCTTCCTCGGTAGGTGAGTAAACAAGGATGTCATCAATGAAGACTACCATAAACCAATCAAGACAGGCACAAAAGATACGATTTATAAGATCCATGAAAGTAGCGGGAGCATTGGTTAAGCCAAATGGCATGACCATAAACTCGTAATGGCCCTAACGAGTGCGAAAAGCAGTTTTGGGAATATCATCTCGCTGAACTCTCAATTGGTGATAACCGGATCTCAAATTAATCTTGGAAAAACAAGTAGCACCTCAAAATTGGTTAGACAAGTCATCAATCCTAGGCATTAGATACTTATTCTTAATCGTCACTTTGTTCAACTTACGGTAGTCTATACACAAACGGAGCGACTCATCCTTATTTTGAGCAAATAGAGCCAAAGCTCCCCATGATGAAGTACTCGGACGAATAAATTCCAAATCTTGCAACTCTTGCAATTGCGTCTTCAATTCTCTCAACTCGGCCGGTGCAAAACGATATGGTGGCATGGAAATAGGTGTGGTGTCTAGAATGAAATCTATAGTGAATTCAACCTCCCACTCGGGTGGCAAGCCTGGTAACTCTTTCGGAAAAACGTCCGAAAAGTCACAAACGACCTGCGGTAACTTCCCACGTGTATACATATCCTTATCTAGCGTCAAACTAGCTAAGAGACAATCAATCGACTCCCTATCCCGCAGCTCACACAAATATGGTTCCAATGGTTCCCGACATTCCCCAAAAAATTAAAATAATTTCCCTTTAGTGGACAAATCCAAACTTGATACTTAAAGTAATCAATTGTCATGTGAAAAGTCGATAACCAATCGATTCCCAAAATAAGGTCGAACCCCGTCATACCCGAAACAATGAAGTTGAACACCAAGCGACAATCCCGAATAACCAACTCACACCCTCGACATATACGATCTGACATAGATCTACCACCCAACGGTGTGTCAACAGACAGAGGCAGACAAAGATCGTTGAACTCTAATTCTAAAGCATGTACAAATGATGCAGTTATGAAAGAATGTGATGCTCCCGAATCAAATAAGACTTTTTCAAAGGAGTTAAACAAAAGAAATGTATCCCTCACAACCGATGCCTCTGAAGTATGAGAAGTAGCAAGTGGTGGCGGTGGTGGTGGCGGCGGCGGTTGTGTAGTTGCAAAAATAGTGAAAACCCGACTCGGTGTAGTTTGCACTGGCATAGACAAACTCGCTTCCCACTCCACCCGTGACTTCTGAACAAAAGTGGTCTGAGGAAAGTGTGACTGACCATGGCTACCCTTCTGCTGTTGTCGACCAAACCCTTGCCCTGGCCGTTGTTGAACTGAGCCGGACTCACTGCGAGTACCTCCCCTCTATGGACAAAACCTAGCAACGTGGCCAAACCCGCCACACCCGAAATAAGCACCCGAAGTCTGAACATATGGTGGTGGTGGAAGAATTTTAAGATGAGTACATTGTGTGCGAATATGAACTGGCTGACCACATTAGTCGCAAGTGATCGGTGGCCTAGACGAATTTCCCCCAAACCCGAAAGAAGTAGGTGCCTTGAAAGTTGAACGACTCGACGTAGACTGAAAGAATCCCATAACCTCTTCCTGTTTTGGTTTGCATAACTCCCCATCGGTGCGCTCACGGTACTAGTCTGTCACACCCTCGATTTTCAAACATATTTAAATATACTTTTCTCAAAATAACAAAACTAATTTCATTTAAAGATATCCAAATTCTACATGCATCGTCTAATTGAATACCCATATCCCATATGAAAATAAGTATCAAGTACATAAAGTTATTACACTTTCCAAAGTCAAAAGATAGTACCAAGGTTGTGAATACTATGCCAACAAAATGGTACCAAGCACCCTAATACCGTACCGTACTCAATACCAGCCGTTACCGGAAGGGTACCGAACATACCAAAAAATATAGGTCATGCTGGCGAAAACGTGAATACCGGGTGGTATGGAAAATAGTGAAAAAAAAAAAAACAACTTTAGAGCCGGGAAAAATGGAGATCGGCGTTGAAGACCGGAGCAACTTTCCATTCTTCTTGCTCTTTCCTTGCATCTTCTAGCCAGAAACAATGGAGATCCACGTTGAAGATCGCATCTTCCTCTTGAAGTATCATGATTTGCTATTGCCAGAGTTGTCAACTGTTGCCAGATTCTTAGACCATTAATTGCTGCCATTGTCGAAGTCTTGGATCATTGCAGCCGCCAGGCTCAAAACCAGTGGTGGTGGGCGACACAGATGAATCACAAATGAGTTTTGTTTCTTTGTATCAAGAAGGAATCTCTGATGGAGTAGTAAAAAAGTTTCTCGATAATAACTATGAAATGAAAAGCTCCCTTTTTATCCCGATTTTATACAAAGTATGGTAGGAATTTACCCTCTATTTTTTATTTATTACATTTTTCACCCAAAAATGTTTAATTATATGTAATGTGTGGAGAATTTATAATTTATAATTTATAATTATATGTAATTGTACTTGTGCTAAATCCGAAATAGTACTCGGTATCAGCCCGTACCATACCGTACCAATAGAAAAATCGGTACCTAAGCCAATACGGTATTCAGAATCTTGGATAGTACAAAGTATGGAGCTACAACTTTGTCTTCCAAATGAAGTTCATGAAATAAAATGATAATTCTTCTAGTGCATGCCTTTCAAATCCAATAGTGCACTCCAAGCAAGCGACTCATGCTCCATGCTATTTTACCTGAAATTGTTTGGGTGAGCTACACTAGCCCAGTAGGAAACTTTTCTACTAATGCTAAGGGTATAGAGAATGAGAGATGCACATGAAATGAGCATGAGACAAGCACGGTGATTTGACAAATACGTTGTTTCATGTTGAAAAATGATGACTTTTGAGTGATATATGAATCAAATTAAAAACACAAGTGTTAACATTTATTAAAAAAAAACATCATTTTCGTTCAGGTAAACTTCTTTATCTAGTCTAAAGTGTTCACATGTGCTAAGTACCTAGCTCTCTTATTACACTTCCACTCCTCTGTTAACTCTATATTTATATATATACCTGGGAGTCTTGGGTCCCGTAACCCGTGCCAGGATTTATAGATCTCTAATATTTTTGTCCAACGGTATTAGTAAATTAAACCGTGTTTCACGGGCCACGCTCACCCATGCCCAGCTACGCTGGTAATAATAATAATAATAATATTTCATGTTTCACAAGCCACATTTACCATGCCCAGCTACGCTGGTAATCCTATATACTATGGCAATGTAGTTGGTGCCTTCAAAACCCTCCAAAACACCAATCCTAATTTTCTAGAGATTTGATTTTTTTTTTATTTACCAAAAAAACTGTGGAACAATTTCACAAACCCCACTTCCTATTTTCTCTACACTCACGTCCCCAAAAGCAAAGCAGTTAACTAAAACTGCTTTTAACAGCTCCCCCATATCATGAAACTACTTTTAAGCCCACCTTTCTCTTCCAACATGTGATAGTGGGCAAAACAAATTCATTTGTGATCTGTTGCTTCATCTATTTATAGAGGCAACGTCTAGTGCATGGGATCACTTTGGAGCTTTTCTGAAGAAAAGAAAGCAGATGAAAAAGAGAGAAAATCGAAGAGGAAAATCATAGAGGATTTAGGATGAAGAAAATATCAGCAAGCTTTCTAAATATCAACAAGAAGGGGATCCACCGAGAATTTACAACAGTGGGTTCACTGACATCCCTTTTCACACTCTCCCTTCATTCCCCACGTCCCCACTTCTTTTTATCAAAGGAAATCTGCCCAATTCCACGAAAGATTACAATCTATGTTCTCTACAAATTTTTTACTACCAAGCTCGGCTATGTTCGTTACGAAATTTGTTTATAGAATTTGAAGTACCAAGTTGAGTTTTCTTTAATTAGTAAGATTTTCATTTTTTTTATTCTGTAGGTCCGAATGTGTTGAACTCCAAACCGCTACCGTAACCGCAATGCCCCAACTACCCCAAACCAGGTTCAAATGGGTTCAACTTCATTTTCCTCTCAAAGTTATGCCAAGTTTGTACTAATCTTTAAAATAAAATAACCCGCTACCATAACCGCAATGCCCCAACTACCCCAAACTAGGTTCGAATGGGTTCAACTTCATTTTCCTCTCAAAGTTATGCCAAGTTTGTACTAATCTTTAAAATAAAATAAAACAAGGTCTTCCTAATTCAACAAGATATTTTTGTTTTGCTAATAGTATTTCCATTACAGTCCTTTTCATTACTCAAAGGACATGTAAGAAAATTAGTTATTCATTTCTCATTCTCTGTAGTTAATCAATGATGAATCAAACATAAAGGTTTTTTGTCATATATTTCTGTTTGGCACTTTCTCCTTTATCGCTATTTTTCGGTTAATCATGCAAGATTACTTGCTTTTCCAGTTCCTGGACAAAAAAACTGCACAATTCAAATAGCATATGATATGTTCATAGACTATCATAAAGCTAATTTATGTGTGCTATGTTACCATGAAGCTAATCCATTTAATATTACCAAAAAATAACTTCATATTTGTAATGTCTTTTAATTTCCATCTCACATTATGTATCACATGTTTGTTGTTTATATGTCGTATTGTGCCATGTATAGGCATTCTGTGTGCAAGTTAATCTCGCATATCCATAGCACGGGTTCAACACTGGTAATAATAATATACCAGCGTTATTATAACGTGACTCACTCTATCTTAAAGCATATCCGCTCATCAACCACACACATTCACCCCAAATATGTAACGTCTCATCTATTCTCGACAATCTAGCATTCACTCATTCTCACAAGCCATTGTGCAATCCTCCACTTCCTTCAAACGAGTATCCATGTATAAAAAATATGGTTTTATGACTCGTGTTGATATATTTACCCAACAAATGTTTAAAGTCATCAATGTGAAATATCGAGTGTCCCTTAAGTGTCCGTTTCCAAATATATTCCCATTGTTTTGAAGATGTGTCTGTTACCCATTGCCTCACATCCTAACGTATCATTGTTCCCAGGATAAGTGTCATAACCACCAAGTTAATGGAAATAACAAGTTAAGGAAGTAAAGGTTGGAAATAAGCATCTCATTTTCAAATACTTCATAAAAATAACCACTTGTTTTAATAGGGAATAAATCCCTCCACCGGATTCCGAGGGCTCCGTGCACCCATGACCAGGGATGCACCGAACAATGGCCCTAGTATTCATAATTACCATTCTCAAATATTCCTTTAATACAATTCATTCATCAAAATATTTCGAGGAATCGTATTTCGTTCCAATCGTCCCAACTTTATCAAAAGTGTCAAAAACTGACTCAATGAGGCATGTGACCCTTACATACATCATCACGTGTCTAGTGTCCAAGAATATGTTCAAATGTCATGGGATTTTGAGTAAAGAACCAATGATAACGGGATTGGGTTAGAAGTAGGCTTTTCAACAAGTTATGAAATGTAATTGATGAATAAGGCAAGTAAATGGTCAAACCGGCCACTCGACTGATGGTCAAAGGAGAGTCAAACAAACAATTCGATCAACAAAGTGGTCGGTATTAAGTAAGATTTTATGTGAACAAAACATTTGAAGATGACCCAAGAAGTCCAAGAGTCAAGGGAAGGGCTAAACAAAAAATAAGGACCAAAGCTGTCTGGTATCAATACCCCAGAATGGGGTAATACCAATCGACCAGGAAAAAAAAAAAAACCAAAATGTGCTCGTATCGATACCAGATTACAGGGGTATCAATACCTGCGGGCTTCAGACAGATTTTTGATAGCTTTTCAAACTTGATGGAGGCTTCAATCCAAGTCAAATAAGAGGTTTCAAAACTCAACTAATCAAAGGAGAGGGACATATCAACAACCAATTCATAGAGTTATCAACCACATATGCAAAACCCAAACTTATTCAAGATCTAAAATCAATTCCATGGTGGTAATCAAGTTTAATAAGGATTTTAGGAGCAAGGACAAGGATAATGAATTCATTCACCCACTATACACTTAGAGGAAGTAGAATATTGTTCCCTACCTCAGTGGTTTAGCTCCAATGAAGAGAGAAGAGAAAGCCCTAACTTGTTCTAGCAAACCCAACCAAAAAGAGCTCCTCCAAGGTGATTCCAAGAATGTCCAGACTCCAAATCACGCGTAGATGACGGAAATGAGGTTAATTCTTGAGATGAAGTGTGGGAGGTGAATTTGTGGTGAGTTTGTAGAGAACTTGAGAGGAAAAGAAGAGGGAGAGAGAGCCAATGTGTTTAGGGAAGAGGGGTGTGTGTGTTTGCTCCCAAAAACCAGTCAAACACTCCAAACATATACACCCCACATTTACACTTTCACCCATCATGTTCCTATTATCTTTTGAAGACACCACAATGCACATACTCACTTCACATTGGCCCCACATTACTCTATTTTCATTTCCTCACATTTTCCCGACATTATAAAAAAATCATCTAAAATTACGGGTCCTTACATAGTCAACGGCCTAGGCTCCCATGCCCTTCGCACTCTTTTGATTACCTTCTTGGACCTCCAAACTCCTAGCTAGTTCCACTATCTCAGAAAACCTCTCAAGTTTGCTACTCATAATGTACTTCCCAATTGACAGATCCAAACTGTGGACATCCATTCACGGGACAAGTAACCACGCATTTTGTTGTTGTGTTTGTAAAAAAGGACGATCTGGAAAAGGAAAGAAAAAATTTAGAGACACCACCTGGGGTTTAATATTTGGAAAATTTTAAGTACCCGAGAAACCGTTTAGAAAAATAATGACTCTTATGCCGCTGAAAAAAGGAGTTTGATCTGTGAAAAATAGAGATTTGGGTTCGAGAGCCAGGTTACCCGTGGGGAAGGTTTTGTTCAAAAAATGCACCCCGCGTACCCGAAATTTTTCAGTCTTTACTAAACATTTGTGGGATTATTCTTTGAAAATGTTTTATTGAAAACTTTATTTCACGTAAACAACATATTAAGTAATATTATACTCTTAAAGAAATAGATAATGATAATGAATCATATGGTACGCAATCAAGTATATAAACACGAGAAAATCAAACAAGAGGGGATGCAAATGCAGAAATGGAAAGAAAAGGGGGGTCAGCTGCAATTTACCCCACTGGTTTTCCCAAAAAAAAAAACCAAAGCATCAGGTTTTTGAAACAGAGCATTCAAAATATTTTTCCAGTGCCACCGTACGGTGTACGAAATCACACCGCACGGTACAACAGGGAGGCCGTACGGTGCCTCTGTGAGTTATATTTTTCAAAAATTTTGGATTTCATCTGATTGAAAGCAAGCTCTATTTTTGTCTTAAAGCCATATTATTTGTTGATGAAAAAAAATTTGTAAAATGGTTTTATTGAATGAATGTACCTTGTTTTAGGGCTGACATCCCGTGACAATCGATAACGTCGTGCGATACCTACCTGAGAGACTTGAACTCCATTGAAATGTCTCCGTTTGGACTCAAAGAAGAGCTACGGAGCTCTCCTCGAGCCCGATGGAGACCCCTCAGAAGATTGCTACGATTTGAATATGAATGTTATACCTTGAAATAGAATCGACTAAATTAAATCGGGATTGATTAGTTGTGGGAGACAGACACTGGATTTTTAGGCTCTTTGTGAAGGGGAAGTTTGAACTATGGGTAAGAGTAGTGACGGGCTTTTTGAAGGGATAGTGGTATTACTGGACATTCTTGACTGGTTTTGTACGGGACAAATTTGGGTTTTTCCTTTATGTGTCTTCTGATCGAACTCTCTCCCGAACCTCTCTTGAACTCTTAAAACCGGTGGACGACGACGGGTTTTATAGACGAAGATGAGCAAGGTTCGTACACAAAGAATTTCTCATCATCACCGAATATCATCATCGCTCTGAGCTGCTGGAACTTCCCCGGGAATCCTGTTGATGGGACATGGGTGCCATACAGCATCAAAGGTGTGTCGTATGGTGCACATGGTAACACCGCACGGTGCAAATGGAGTTTCAAGCCGTACGGTTCTAGGTTTTGGGCCGTATGGTCATGGTGGGTTTGGGTTTTTGGTTCATTTTATCCATCTGACTCAAGCATCTATTCCAAGGTACATTTCATGCATTCTTTTCATCATTGGGGATGCACAAGTCATCAAAATTAGGGTGTCTACAATTGACCCTCTTCGACGCAACTTAACCACTATTGTGTTGGTGCAAGTCGTGCTAGAAGATTCGGACATCCCAATTTGAACAACCGTGCAGAAAATAAGCAAGAAAAATAGTAAATTTGGTCGAGCTCGGAGCTTCCTACGTACCTCGTTTGAGAGGATCAGACCAATCATAGTTCGTCGAGGCCGTCATGAAAAAGTTGGCACCTCATTTTTCAACAAGGGAAAAATGAAGGGAAAATTATTGAAATGGTCCCTGTAGTTTCACCCGAGTCTCAATTTAGTCCCTCTAGTTTCAATTGCACTACAACAAACCCTGTAGTTTTAATTTTGGTCGATTTTGGTCCAATTGATAACGTCCGTTTGCAAAGTTGATGGAAAATTCAATTTGGGGCTTTTTTTAAGGGGTAAACATGACTTTTCGCCCACCCTTCTTCTTCCTCAATTTCTTCTACCATGTTATCTCCAAATGCCTCACCTCTGTTACCTCCCTCCATTACTGAGTTACCATCCACTAGCACATTAATTCCACACACCAAACTCTGACCATTCAAAGGGGAAAAAACTCTGTGAAGTGAAGCGAATAACCAAGCTTCTCACCGCTGCCGACCACCTATTGGTTTTCCTTCTCACCGTTGGCCACAAGCTCATCATCAGATCCCACCTATTGGTTTTCCTGAATGAAACAACAAACAATGAAGCTCTGCGAAACAAAGCATGTCTATCATGGGTCTCTCTCCATTCGTCCAATCCAAGCCGGCTGATTTTGCCGAAGTGATATTTGATGGGCACGTCACTGTAAATACATTGATGGGAACTTCCTGATCTACATAGTACATACAAATTTCATTGAAGTTTTGGAATTTTAGAATTATTTATTTACGGCATATTTAAATTTTCAATTTATGGGTTTTGAGATTGGGGGTTTTCTATTAGAAGACCTTAACAACTAATTTGTCTGGGGCCGGAGATAAAAAAAAAGATAGAGAGAGATTTGTGGTGTTGATGGAAGTTGTTTTCACTAATGAGAGATGGGTTTTATTTGTAGAGCTTCATCCTCCACATTTGGTAAGGCGAGTAAAGATGGATGTCGTCAATGTCTGGTCACCGGTGATGGTCTTGTGAGACTCGGCCATAACTCTCAGAAACCGGAGATTCCACTTCACGGTAGCCTCTAGATCTACACCGAGACTCACCGCTGCCTCCTCCGTTATCTCGCTGAATCGTCGTTCGAGACGTCGCCACCGCCACTAACCACTGCCGACATTTTTGGCGTTGAGACGCAAGGACTCGAGAATCATAACAATCACAGACCTTTAACGCACAGTCGGACACAGGGCATGAACAAATCCATGTATAGGGTGGGATATATATATATATATATATATATATATATATATATATATACACACACACACACACATAGAGAGAGAGAGGTTTTTTTTACAATTTTTTTTTGTTTTTGTCTAGTGTTTTGCTCCATTTTTGTTCCAAGGAAATACACAACAAATTGGGGAAGAAGAAGAGTGGGTGAAAAGTCATGTTTACCCCTAAAAAAAGCCCCAAATTGAATTTTCCGTCAACTTTGACGTTATCAATTGGACCAAAATCGACCAAAATTGAAACTACAGGGTTCGTTGGAGTGCAATTGAAACTAGAGGGACTAAATCGAGACTCGGGTGAAACTACAAGGACCATTTTGATAATTTCCCAAAAATGAATGATGTTTGCAACAAGAAAATATCTCGGAGGCCATGAAACCTGTTAAAAATATTTCGGAGGCCCTGAAAGCCGTTAAAAATAATTTTGAAGGTCATTTAAAAATGATCTGGAGGCCCTGAAAGCTGTTAAAAATGAATGCCATGGAGGACTTAGGAATTTTGTGAAAAATTGGTGCCATGGAGGACTTTTTAGAAAAGATTTGCGAAAAATGATTGCCGTAGAGGACTTAGAAAATTTTGAAAGAAATAAATGCCATGGAGGACTTAAAAAGAAATTCCGTGGAGGACCTTTTAGAAACTTTTTGAAAAAGTAAACGCCGTAGAGGACTTAAAAATTTGTGAAAATAAATGCCATAGAGGACATCGAAAATTTGATTCAATGATCATCCGGAAAACATGATTTTTGGTGGATTTTCTCGAAAACACCAACAAACAGGGGGGAAAGCACAATTTTGAAATGTAAAGGAGAAGGGTACCATACGGTTTTGGAATGTACACAGCACGGTTCAATAAGCTACATTGCACGGTGTAACTGGAATTTTCTCGGCCTGTTCTATAACTGCCCATATCTCCCAATTTTCACGCACTTTGTTCAAAAACATTTCAATAGGTTAGACTCCCTAGTGAAAACCAAGTCCTCCCTTTGTCCGAAATCTTCTTCTCATTCCCAAAATTCCTGATCGAAACCTTCATGAACTCCAAGGCCATGGCTCGTTCCGACAGTGGTGAGAATCAATCTTCCTCTTCTGATGGTGAGCAGTCACTGTCGGCTCATAGAGGGGAGGATGTAGTGACCCAATTGGCCATGGGTGACCAATCTTCGACCGAGATTACTGCGGTTGTGGTGGGTTCGGATGGTACCGCGCATCATGTGGTGTCAATGGGGGATCAAGCATCCCGTACAGTGCAAATTGGGGGTGAATTACCCCATACGGCTGAGGTAGGTGGCGAAGCACCAAGTGTGGCAGTTGCTGGAGGTATTTCGGCCAGCAAAGGTGAGACCTCCAGTCCGATTGGTGGTGACCGAAGCACTGTGGTTGATCCGAGCGGTGATGGTTCAACTCCGGTGAGTGACGTTGGTGACGATCTGCCTACAGGAGGTAGTAATGTCGCCATGTAGGGTGGCAAAAGTGGTTCTGATCCCATGGAGGTTGATTTTTTGGGCATGGGTGCACAAGTTTCGGAGTTGGAGGTGGAGATGGATATTAGGGGTGTCCATGTCCTAGTTGAGCAGAGATCCATTGGGGAGGGCGTAGGCATTGGTTCTCAGGAGAGTTTGGTGCCTAGTGATCTTTTGAATGCTTCTCTGGTTACTTAGGTGCCCATTGGAGGAAAGCGGACGTCAGTAGTTGTCATCTTAGTGTTCAGAAGGGATTTGGGGAAGGAGAAGGTGACAATGGAGGAAGCTCGAGATTCGAGCAGTGGAGGTGAGGAGAGGAGGTTGGGGTTTCAGACCCACCAGTTGTTCCTGCTGTAGTTGGTTCTTCCCGGACTCCAGGTCATACTATGGCTGATACGCTGGACGGGGTGAGAGACAAGGACTTGTCACGGACCCTTCAGGAGGATCCAACTTTTGTTGCAGCTCTAGCTGAGGAGGGAGTGCCTGAGCAAGTTCAGGACATACTTCTTGAGGAGAGATAGAAAGAGGCTGAGGTTACAGGATAGGGTGCTCTCTTGTCTTTGGTGGCAGAGGTGGAAAGGGCTCAGAGGGTGAGGCCCCTGTTTGACCCTGAGACTTACGTGCCACGAGTGCACTTCTTTATACCACTAGGGTCTGACGTTTACTCACCGATACATTTGTTTTATGACGAGACCACTTTGTTGAGGGACCCGGAGACCCATGTCTCGACACGTCCACTGGTACGTACTTAAATTGTTGCATTCAACCGTTGTATTTTCCTTGAATTCTCGTGTTTGCATGCTTTCCATTGCTGTTGTTTTGAAAAACTTGCATTTGTTTATTGAAATAGAGAAACACCTCTTTGTCTATGTACGGAGGTTCGTCCGATTCCTTGAAGCACTTCTGGGGCTTACTAGGGGCAGTGAGAGAAGTTATTGAGGGCACGGGCTTCATGGCTTTTATTCAGGTTCTAGTGCTGACGCGGGCGAACCGCAGGTGACTAAGGGCTCTAATCGAGTGTTAGTGGCGTGCCACCAACACTTTTCACTTGAGGTTTACTGAGATGACCATGACAGCATTGGAATTCTCAGTGATCACGGGTCTAAGAGTAGGTGGTGAGCCGGTTTCGTTCAACTCGAGGCTATACAGAGACAGCGCTGCTATTGGACACTTTCTAAGGAGAGAGATAGGCGATGGAGAGCCTATGGTGAGGTGTGACCACTTGCCGGCCTTGTGGGACCATGAGCCAGAGTCGCCAACCGAAGTAGCTTAGATGGTCAGGGCTTACTTGTTGTACTTGTTTGGTGTGTCCCTATTTTTGAACAAGCGGAGTTAGGTTCACTTAGGTTGGCTTCCGGCGTTGGCAGACTTGAGTAGAGTGGCGGGCTTGGACTTCGGAGGTGCTGCTCTTTGTACCCTTTACTGTTTCTAAGGTGCCATTAGCCGCAGAGTTGGGATGAGCCTTGGTGGCTTCTAGAGGGTGCTTGAGGTAAAACTTTACATGCTTTCTTCTTGTTTTCAAGTTCTTGAGATATTGCCATGTAGATTGCAGCTTGCTAATGATACCCCTTTGACCATGCAGAGTGGGCTTATGAGGTGTTGGGGATGTACCCACCAGCAAATAGTCATGAAAATGAGGAGGTGATCCCCAGAGTAGCAAAGTAGGATCGAGAGCACCATGGCGACAGTGTACATGCAGGGAGAGTGAACAACTTTTGTCGTTTCTTGGACCAAACTGATGGTAGCACGGTATGTTGTTGCTTTCAAATCTTGAGCCTTTTGTTTTGCTTTTAGCTTTTCTCAAGAGATTGAGTTTCCTTCTATGTGAGATGGCATGCATGGGATGCAGTGACTGACCAGTATCTGGAGAGGAGCAAGGAGTTGACCCAGGGATGGATTTTGCTGGGGTCCCCATACAGTTGGCAATGGTATTTGGGAGAGAGGGTGACTCGTCAGTCCCTCAGGTTGGCGCACTTCAGGATATCGGGGCGTATACCCCCTGGCGTACAGCGGACTGACGAGTACACACAGGCAGAGATGGAGAGATACACCATGCTGGACACCGTGCTTCCTTTTAGTAGTTCTCCAAACTATGAGAGCTTTTTAGTCGACCATATGGCTAGTTTTTTTAGACATGGAGACCCGTATAGCAGCCCTGGAGATAGCCTTGCCAATTTTAAGGAGAGAGATAGAGGTGTAGACGCCTAGAGGGATGATGGGAGTGTTGGAGGTCCCTCATGTCGCGCCCTCGTTTAACCTTACCTTTGTTCAACCTGTAAAAGAAAGAAAACACATTTTCAGTTTGTATTTCCTTGAAACATTATTGAAAATACCTAAGCAATGTTCTTGTTGTTTTGTAGATTTGTGCCAGTTGGGCGTCAGAGTCCTATCAGTTGAACTTAGACTTGAAAGCCTTAGTACGGCGACTGATGATAGGTGACGTCCCAGAGGTGCACCCCCGAGCTGAGTCGGGAGTGATCTTTAGAGAGGGTGGTCCTGGTAGAGGTGGACCAAGCTGTGGTACAGAGCTTAGGGAGCTGGAGGCCGAGCACATGGTGGTGGCGGTACTAATAGAGGCGGAGGTGTCAGAGATGGAGGTGCCCGGGGGGCTGAGAGAGGTGCTAGCAGAGGAGCTACCAGATTTAGCAGAGCGCATAGAGCTGGTTGTAGCCCTTCTCTTGGTAGAGGGAGTTCTCAGGTAATCTTGTTATTTGAATTGTCTACTTTCAAACTTGTATATCACTCATGTACACTGATGGAATTTCTTTGCTTTGTGCAGAGTATGTCCCCACCTTCGAGGACTAAGCGCAGGAAGCCGTTGATGAAGCAAGCTGGTGGTGGTCCTATGACAACTCCTTCTGACAGAGTACTTCGAGGTCGTCAGCCTTCAGTTGATAGGCCGAGAGGGAGTGCACCAAGAAGTTCAGCTCCTCCATCACGGTGGTCTTTCTAGGAGGTAGAGAGCAATGAGGAGGAGGACATAAGTCCTTCTAAGTCTGAGGTGGTTAGGCCTCGTTCGCAGAAGAGGCCTCGTTCTTGAGTAGGCAGGACAGGCCTGCGTGCCTGCTTTTTTGTTTGGGTGCCTGTTTGCCCATTCTTCTTTCTTTTCATGGATACGGCCTGCGTGTCGTGGCAGTAGTTTTAATGATGTCTAGCCTGTTTTGCCCCTAGATAGATGCATATTATTACTTACGATATGGATGTTGTTTGGTTTTATAAAAACTCGCATTTCTTTTATGTAGAATGGCTTACATTAACAAAGACTTGAATCTTTAAAAACCAAACCTAGCACTGAGAATGTATGACACAAGACACTGTGGGGAGATGAAATGTACATGAGTTTGAAATTGAAAAAGACATGAAACCAAACACTCTTTGCCTTTTGTGGGCAGAACCGGAAGGAAATGATGATAGGAGGAGTTTAGAGCGGAAACGCCCTGTAGCTAAATGTCTAGACTTGATTGATCAATGAATCCAGAATGTATGCAATTGTGCTTGAATATCTCGACAAATTGCGAAAAGGTTGCGAAATTTCACCCGAAGCTCTGTATCCAGGGTTTTTCGGCATATCTGTCCATTGAGACATCTTTGAAAATGTGGAGTAATTCTTTAATTAAACCTTCAATGCTCACTTTGAGTCGTTTGTGCAAGAAAAATGGCCAAAAGAAGTTCGGAATGGGTCCTGAAGGGCCAAAGTTGGAATGTTGGCTGACAAATAGCCAAGTATGCCGTACGACGTATAAAATTGCACCGCACAGTGCCCCTATAGTGCCGTACGGCACCGGCATTTGATGCCCCACTTCTAACCCTATTTTCTACAATTCTGATTTCTTGTTTTGGCTTTTCGCTATATGTTTATGCGTCTACATGTTTTGAAATGCTGAATCAAAGACTATATTGAGGAAGTTTACAAATTTTTGCATTATCCTCACGTTCTTCAATGTGGCACACTTCCTGAGGCACACGTCTTTTGAGATTTTTGAACTTTTCTTCCCTGAATTGCTTATAAATAGCATTGCTTCTACAGTATATTCATCCTGGAAATCGCATTCCTCATCTCCCTCTATATTTCATAGATGGCTATGAGTATCTCAGCTTTGGCTCATCCCTGGCTTGACGACCTTGGTTGGCTGAACTTCCATGACCATAGGTTGGCATTTATGCGCTACATTCAAGATGTAACCATACGTCCTAAGTTACTCCATGCCGCTATCCGTTTCTGGGATCCGGAAGTGCATGTGTTTCGCTTCGGCCTTCAAGAGTTATGCCCCACAATGGAAGAGTTCCACGCGTACCTCAGAGGTTTTGATCTTGAGACTCCCGTCATTACTCTTCAGGGAGTGAATTATGTTGATGTATTGTCTTCAAAGCTGGGCTTGAGTAAAAATGCGGCAAGGTCTATGATCCAGGGAGGTTTGCTCAACATTTCGCTATTGATCAATCAGTTTCAACCTGAAGGCTTTGCCTTATGTCTCGTCATTCTTGCAGCGTTCCTGTTTGTTTGTTCAGATGATCAGGCAAGTGTTGCACTAGTTGGAGTGGCTAAGCAAATTGAGGAGCGCAAAGATGTAGCTCCAATAGTTCTGGCTAAAACTTTGATAGGCTTGGATGGAGTCCGCGCTGGGCTGACCAATGTTTTTTAAGGCAGTGCTTTGCTCCTACATGTAGGTTTCTCACTCAGCTCTCCTTTTTTTGGTTGATCTCTCATTCTCTTTTTACCTCAATGCTTGGGTTCAGGCCTTCTAAGGCTCTTTACTTGTTTTCTTTCTCATGTAGACTTGGCTCTGTGATAAGGCTACTCTTCTGGAGGTGGTGCCGCGGAGATGGGTCCATGAGATGCAAGGCTTTGTTTAGAGGGAGTACTAGGAGTTTCACAAGAGTGTTCTTGGTTGGGTTCAGGCACTTTCCCAACTTAAAGATGACACAATTTCTTGGTGTTTGAACTGGATGGATCGTCCGACCATGACGATGAGCAACATGGGACGTCATAGGATTGTTTTGGCGGGCTTGATTTGTTGGACCTTTTACATTCCTTACCGCATTCTCCGTTAGCTTGGTGTTGATCAAACAATACCACTTGTGAGTCCTGAAGACTTTGTTGTGCCAAATTTCAACCATGCAACTATCCAGGCTTATCAGCATACTTGGAGGGAGCGTGCGATTGTTCCCAAAGGTCAGCATCCCATGTTGTGATTCTGGAGCATTACAAGAGATGGTTGGTACAAGAGATTGAAGCAAGAGAGAATAGAAATCAAAATTGACATCTGTTTTAGCCTTAATGTACCCAAAATAAATTGCTGACCCATGACATGTTTCATGTGGGCCAATGTTTTTGCTCTTTGTTGTTTTGTTTTGTTGTGTGAAAGAATCATGCTCAGCCATGTAATCGAAGAAATCAATTTGAATAAAGTGAATTGTGAAAGTTTTTCGCTTTGATTCTCATTTATTGTGATTGTAAATGTAAATGGCGCCACTGAATCAGCTCAAGGGATGTTACAAAAGATTGCGACCGGTCCCCAATGTGGGGATGCCTACGTATCCTTAAAAAGGAATCAGGTCATGACTTAGTTCATGCATACAATTTTGGCAAGGGTTCACTCAAGTATTTTCACTCTCCTTTTGTGCTCTGATTTTTGCCTAGTACCGCCCTTTCGGGTTTTCGGTCTAGCAAGCTCTTTTGATTGATTTGTCTTGAATTTTGCTTAAGCCTCCCGATTTGGGTTTCTGATATAGCAGACTTGCTCTAATTTTTGTCTGGCACTGCCCACCCTTGCGGTTTTCAGTCCAACCAGCTTCTCTCAGGGGTAGTATCGCTTGGGTTTATCCATGTTGACCAACGTAGAGAATTCGTTGCCATCGAGATTGATTAGTTGAGTTGCGCTTCCAGACAAAATCTTCTTGATGATGTATGGCCCTGCCCATTTTGGCCGAAACTTCCCTCAAGGATCAAAAACCGGAGCGTGGATCTCCTTTCAAACCATATCTCCTTCCTGCAAATTCCTGGTCTTGACTTTCCTGTTAAAAGCGCGTGCAATTCGGCGTTGATACCCTTGAATTTGATACAAAGCTTTGAGCCTTCTCTCGTCGAACAGCATGAGTTCTTCAAAACTTGCATTCTGCTATTTAGCTTCCTCGATGTCAGCTTCTATCATGACCCTCAGTGATGGTACCTCAAGTTCGATAGGGAGAACGGCTTCCATACCATAAACTAGAGAGTAAGGTGTTGCCCCTATCGGAGTACGGATGGATGTTTGGTATCCCCAAAGTGCTAACAGCAGCTGTTCATGCTAGTTTCTTGTAGACTAAATGGTTCTTTCCAGTATCGACTTGACGATTTTGTTGGCAGCTTCTAAAGCTCCATTGGTTTGTGGCCAGTAGACCATTGACTTGTGGACCTAGATCCCGAAATCTTCAAGAACTTCTGCGGCTCTACCCTTGAAGTGAACAACATTGTCGGACACAAATGCGTGAGGTACGCCATATCAGTAATCGATGTTCTGCTTAATGAAATAAGCGACCTGGACTGCCGTAAGAGTGGTGTAGGAGGCGGCCTCAACCCACTTGGTGAAGTAATCGATAACAACTAGGATGAACTTGTTCCCATTTGAAGCAGCTGGGGCAATTTTGCCGATGACGTCGATGCCCCAGGTAAAGAAAGGCTTGGGTGAAGTCATAGAATGTAGCTCTGATGGTGGTATGTGCATGAGATTGGCATGAATCTGACATTTGTGACACCGTCTTGTATACTCAATGCACTCGGTTTCCATAGTAGACCAGTAATACCCTTGTCGCAGGACTTTTTTAGCAAGCTTTGTGTCATTCATATGAGGGCCAAAGACTCCGTTGTGTACTTCTTCCATGATTCTAGTTGCATCATCGTCGTTTATGCACAGCTTGTGCATTTTGCATTGGGATCTTCGGTACAGCCTGCCCCCGTAGATAATGTAGTATCAAGCCAGCTTTCGGAGAGCGATTTGGTCCTTCTTATTAGTTCCAGTTGGGTAGCATTTCTCAATGAAGTTCCAAATGTCGTGGTACCAAGGAAGACCATCATTGGGCTCAACAATAGCCATGATGTACTCATAAACGGGCTTGTCCCTTTGTTCAATCATGAACGGTCGAAGCTTAACTCCGTTGGGCATTGTACGGGGAATAAATCCACGTAGGCCTGGATCACGTGCTTCCTGGATTCAACCCTAAATCTACAAGATAGAGAAAGGGTTAGAGCACCTTTGCCTCTCGTCGACAAAGGCCCTCCGATGCCTAAGTTAGTATCTCGTACTATAAACTCTCAAATCACAGTGCGTATGAATGGGTTTCACAATGTAGCTTTCTTCATGGACATCGTCCTGTATTTATAGGTAAAGAAGACTTGATCTAGGCATCTCGTGCCTTGGTTTTCTATTAGCTTCAGGAATCCATCACCTAATAGGACTTTCCTATTAGGAACAAGTTTCCATATCTTGCTAGATCTTGTCTAGCAGAGGTCTTTCTTCCCATATAGGATTCTTCCCCACATGGGGCATACTCCTAATCACATTAGGAATTCCCATATCAATCCCTCTTTTTAAGAGATTGCTCCTTATCTCATAAGGAGCTGCTGTAAAATATTCTGGAATGTCTCACCGCCTTATTCGTGGCAGTGTCGTGCTTCCACATAGCTCGGCATGACACGTCCATAACTGAACTCACCACGCCGAGCTGAATTATGTATTCCAGAATGTTGTTTAAGCTATATTCGTAGCCTACCTAGCTCAGCCATATCAGGGGCATCCCTTTATGTTCCACGCCGAGCTAGTGCATCCTGGAGTGTTTAATTTATTTTACCATACAAACCTTATTCATGGCCAGTACAGCTCGGCAAAGGGCTAGGGCTTCCCTATGTGGTGTCAAGCTACTTACCCTCTTGTGGTGAGTGATAAAGGCACGTGCTATGCCCTTTACCGGGGTTGTCAAGTTTTACCCACTCCAATTGCTCCCTAGCTCTGCCACTACTGTCATTCATCAGTAGTGCGTAGAGCTTCAACGGCCCTCGATGCATCTCTTGCACGCCAGCATGCCTCCTCCTCACATGGGGAATAGGGTTATTTACATATTAAATGCGAAGTGACCCGTTGGCCATCCGATAAGCCCAAAGGACGATTTGGGGTGACGTTTCTTGTACATCACACCCTACTTTATGGGTTTTTGGGCGGGATAATGATTATTCTCTCCCCCAAAACCCTCTTAGTCTCCAAAACTCTCCCCTTTCTTACTCATTTTAGCGTGTTCAAATGAAACAAGAGAGAGAGAGAGAGACAGAGAGACAGAGAGAAGCCTTCTCCGCCATTTCTGTCTTGTTAAAGCTTCCATCCCAGCAAAAAGTTTTCCACAACGCCTCTGTATTTCACTGGAAAATTTCCTTCATTCCGTCAGAGAGACTCATCCTAGGTCTCTTTCTCTTATGTAAGTGTCCTTCTCTTAGACCTTCGTTTCCATTGTATGCTCGTTTTCTTCATTCCCTTCCAGTTCTTGTTCATCTTTTTCCTCTTCCCCTGGGTTTCAACAGTGAAACCCTAGCCATGGGGAAACATAGAGCCCTCCTTAGTAACGCCCAAAAAATAGTTGAGTTCCATAGGACATATGAAATTCCAAACGACGTCCAATTTCGCCTAAACGGATGTAACGATTTTAGGGAAGAGGATCAGGATGAAACCAAAATTCATATACCCTTAATTTTCATAGTTGAAGGCGGACTTAGATTCCCTATTCACCTCTTCTTCAGGGCGGTCTGCAACCGGTGCAAACTAAACCCAATACAATTGTGGCTTAATTTTGTTAGGGTGGTCATGGGCACAGTTGCCCCAAATTGGCTGCTCGGTCGTCACCTCGATTGGTGGGACTTGCACTATCTCTACAGTGTAGTCCCTACAGCAGATGGCAACTATTATTTCAAGGCTAGGGACCCCGAGCAGAAGCTCATTACAGACCTGCCCAATTCTTCAAAAGGGGAGGCAGATGACTATCTCGTAGTCACAGGCAACTGGGAGCCTAGAGATGCCGAAGGGAACACCATCGGCTTTACCTGCCCTACTGCTCCAAGCCGACCACATTAATATTCTATCCTAGCATACTTATTTATTTCTTATACCTTCGGTTTTTGTCTCACTAACCATCTTTTCTATTTTGCTTCCTTCGTCTGCAGCAAGCAATCTCAACCACGGTGGTTGGCTAATCCACGGAAAGCTTCACTGAGAAGAGATCGCACTAGCCCTGTATTTTGACGGATTTGAGTCAACCCCCGTCGGACTTGGTCGTGCATCCCACCTGCTGTTGGACTACACTCCATCTTACTAGGATGGCATTAGAAAAGTAAAAGAGCCAAGATCAAGACACCCCTGGCCTCCAGCTACTCCATTATCGCCCCACGCCCTCTAGCCGAGCAAATAAATTCCAAACCTCGTCGAGGTCAACGTGGGAGGAGGATTACACGTCCCCAAGCTCCGAGGGACCCTCAACAACAAATAACCTTTGCTCACATCCCCAAAATACCAACTACTATCCCAATCCTTACCCGTACTGAAAAGGAACCAAACACATCCGGACGAGTGGTAGCTAAAGAAGAAGAGGACAAAGAGAGAGAAAAACAAGGACTCGATCACCGCGCCGTTGTTCGTCTTTAGCTGAGCAATTCATCTTGTTAGCTGATTCAAATTCCTCGGGCTACTCACCTTCTTTAGTCCGAGAAGACATGCCTCATCAGCAACCGATACCCCTTCTCAACAAGTTAAATCTCAGTGGTTTTATCTTCTCCGCACCTCCTACCACTCTCTCAACTAATCCCCCTACTTCTTCTACCAAGCAAAGGGACAAAAGGCCCATTGAAGAGCCTCAAGAGGTCCAGCCACCCCCAAAGGGCCGGACCGGGAGTCAAGCTTTAATCGTCCAACAACTAGTTCTCCTTCGCTTGTGCAACCATGGGAGCCAACACTAGCTCGTCCGGATGGAACACCACTAACTGTGATTGATAAATCCATCTCGGTCGATGTTGCTTACGGTATTGCTCGTGCCGCCTCTCTTCCTCCTAATATGGAGAAAGAGAAAAACAACTCTTATGATGTGCTAATGAAATCGATATTTCAATCAAGTGCCAAGGTATGATGAGTTCCCTTTTTCTTTTCCTTATGTTTTTCTGAAATCCTATTACTAACCCTCCTCTATCTTGTAGATCATGCAAAAGGCCATTGTCAGCTTCGAATGGGCGAAAGAAATTGAGAGAGATCTTAAAAGAGAGCAGAAGAGGGCCGAGAAGGCTGAGAAGGAGAGCTCCCAACAAGCCCAATCACTTAAAGAGGCTTGGGAGGAGGCTACGTAGTTGAAAAGTGAGCTGCCCGAGCATAAGAGGAAAACAAGTGAGACCGAACAACAACTGTGTCAAGATCTTACTGCGGCGGAGGCTACGGCTGAGGCTGAGTATGACAAGGCAGTGCAAGTGGTCACTGACAATTATCGAGCCCAGATGCCAGCAGTTAGGGATGCGGTGTGGGAGACAAGCTAAATCTGTTGCTGCACCAAGATGGGGCTACCAGAGGATTCTCCAATGTGGGTGGACATGGAGCTCCCTAGTTAGATGGATGCCCTGGCAACTCAGCAGCCTAAGATTGAAGCCTCTAATGCACTCCTCAACACTCAATCCAAGCTCAAGCCCTCTGCAGAGCTAAACCGAACCAATGGCGTGATTGACCTCACAGAGCAGGTTGGCAACAAGAATGTAAAGGAACTTGTTGATCCTAAAGACAACGCGAGTACTGACCTTATCCTTGCCACTAATGTTGGTCAGCACGGTGAAGAGACCTGATGCCTGTTTATTGTTCCTATCTGTTATCATCTAAACTCTACTCTTTTCTTGATTGATCAGCTAGATCTTGCTCGGCCATGTGTGGCCTCTGTTTCAATATTGAGCTTGCACTTGTATTTGGTTTTCTGTTTAAGTATTTTCATACTTAAAATTTCTGATTTAAGCACTTTTGTACTTTTGGTTTACATCACAAACTCTTTATAAGTGTAGTTGTGCTCTTTACCTCATCAAGCATTCTCACATAGTGTTCGTTGCAATTTGTAAGTTTCTTCATGCTTATAGTTGTCTGCATGCTAAGTGTTTCAATTGTTTTACTTGGACTTTTACAACCCAAGTGTATTCATACCTGGGAGTTTTGCTGCAATACTCGTTGCAAATTCCAAGTGTTTTCGTACTTGGACTTTTATAACTCAAGTGTATTCCTACCTGGGAGTTTTGCTGCAATACTCATTTGTAAATTCCAAGTGTTTTCATACTTTGAGATCTGTATACCAAGTGTCCTTGTACTTGGTTTGTTGCAATACTCATTGCATACCTAAGTTTCTTCATGCATTGCAATATTCGTTGCAAATCTAAGTTTCTTCATACTTAGAGATTTACTAACACGATTGGAATACACACTCTCTGCTCCCCAATAGGAATCCAAATTCGAGACAATATTTGGTTCGCATTAATCCAAAAAGGTAAAATCTGATTAATGCTTAAAAAAGACAAAAGATCTGAATGACTGATGTTGGTGATTTTATTCGTAATCCTAACTAAGTAACCAAACCAAACCAAACCAAGCCTTATGTCCCAATCAATTGGGGTCAGCTACATGAATCCTTTTTCTCCATTGACCTCTGTCAAGTGCTGTTTCATTGCTTAAACCTAGTATACTCAGATCTTTGCATACTACCGCATCTAATGTCAATTTGGGTCTTCCCCTCCCTTGTGCATTTCTACCCAAAACAATCTTATCCACTCTATTAACTACTGCATCCTCTGGCCTACGATAGACATGCCTAAACCACCTTAGCCTATTTTCCCTTAACTTCTCCTCTATAGGTGCTACACCTACCATCTCGGGAACTGTTTTATTTCTAATCCTATCTCATCTAGTCTTACCACACATCCACCTCAACATTCTCATTTCCGCTATACTTATCTTGTTCACTTGTTGCTTTTTAATAGGCCAACATTCTATCCTGTAAAGCATCGCTGGTCTAATGGCAGTTCTATAAAAAATTTCTTTCAATTTTGTTCGTACCCTCTTGTTACACAATACACCAGTAACGCTTCTCCACATGAGCCACCCCACTTGGATCCTATGAGTCACATCATCTGCAATCTCTCCCTCTTGACTAATAATAGAGCCTAAATACCTAAAATGGTCCCTCTTTGGTATCTCCTGATCTTGGATCATCACTCTTTCCTCATACGCACTTCTGGTATCACTAAACTTGTAGACCATATACTCAGTTTTACTCCTACTTATCTGAAAGCCCTTAGACTCTAATGTTTCCCGCCAAATTTCTAATTTAGTATTAACACCACTAGGCGTTTCATCTACAAGGACAATATCATCTGTAAACAACATACACCATGGGATATCCTCCTGAGTCTGCCTAGTCAATTCATCCATAACTAACGTGAAAAGGTACGAGCTCAACGCTGACCCTTGGTGCAATCCTACTATGATGGGAAATTCACTCGTTTCTCCTACTGGTGATCTAATGGCAGTGACTGCACCTTCATACATGTCTCTGACCACGTCAATATAGCCTCTGGTCACTCCCTTTCTCTTCAGAACCCACCATATAATGTCTCTAGGCACCCTATCATAAGCCTTTTCCAGGTCTATGAAAATCATATGGAGATCCTTCTTCGTTGACTTGTGTCTTTCTACCAATCTCCTTAATAGGTAAATAGCTTCCATAGTTGATCTCCCAAACATGAACCCAAACTGTTTCTCCGACACCATAGTCACCATCCTCAATCGATGCTTAATAACTCTTTCCCACAACTTCATCTTATGACTCATCAACTTAATACCTTTATAGTTGTTGCAATTTTGAATATCTCCTTTATTCTTGTAGATAGGTACTAAGGTACTCCTCCTCCATTCGTCAGGCATCCTCCTAGATAAAATAATCTTGTTGAACAATTTTGTCAACCAAGTCACCCCCAACTCACCTAGGCTTCTCCACACTTCAATGGGGATACCATCTTGTCCTAAGGCCTTACCCAGTTTCATCCTCTTCAAAGCCTTGGCCACTTCAAACTTTTGTATCCTCCGATTGAACTTGTATTCTATTTTCTCACTAAAGACATCAACTTCCTCCTCACGAAAGCTTCCTTCATGTTTCTCATTTAACAACTTCTTGAAATACATCTTCCATCTATCCTTGATCTCCTCATCTTTCACCAACACCTCCGAATCACTACCTTTGATACACTTAACTTGAGAGAAGTCTTTAGCTTTTCTTTCTCTTAGCTTGACGAATTTATATATATTCTTTTCTCCATCCTTACTATCAAGCCTAGCATAAAAATCATCGTAGGCTCTCAACTTAGCCTCACTAACGGCCTTCTTAGCTTCCCTATGAGCTTGCTTGTACCTCTGAAAATTTTCCACATTTCGATCATTTTGCCACTTTTTAAAGGAATCCTTCTTGGCTTTTAGCATAGTTTGAACCTCGTTGTTCCACCACCATGTCTCTTTAGAGCTTGGACCTTTCCCCTTTGACTCCCCAAGAACTTCTTTTGATATTCTTCTAATCTCATCAGCCATTGTATTCCACATACTATCACTATCACCTTCTCCTCACCACTCCATCTCTTGGCCCATATGCTCCTTGAACACCTCTAGTTTCTCTCCTCGTAAGAACCACCATCTGGTTCGTGGGCTTCTAGTTTCTTTTCTCGATCTATTATTCCCCTTGAGACCAATATCTAACACCAAAAGTCTATGGTGTGCCACTAGACACTCTCCAAGAATGACTTTACAATCCTTACATAACAAGCGATCTGCGCCTCTAGCAAGGAAGTAGTCGATCTGGCTTCTATTGGCTCCGCTTTTAAAGGTAATTAAATGTTCCTCATGCTTCTTATAGTGAGTATTCCCAACTATCAGGTCGCCAGTTACCGCAAAATCCAAAATCCTACTAGCACCTTCATTTAGGTCACCAAATCCAAATTCACCATGTACATTCTCATACCCTTGCCTTTGCACTCCCACATGACCATTGAAATCTCCTCCTATAAAAAGCTTCTCTCCACAAGGTATCTCTTGAACCACATCATCCATCTGTTCCCAAAATTGCTCTTTAGTGAGATCATCTAAGCCTACTTGGGGCACTGCTTGACCGAAATCCTAGACCTAAATTAATGGGTTGCCCCAAGCATAGGGCTGAGACCGGTGTAGCACAATACCCGGTAAGACCAGAATCGAATCCATAGAGAAGGTGGAGAGTGCTTACTAAAAACTCGGGTAGAGAGGTTTCAAACGGCTCTTAAGTAGCCACTCCTTTGTGATTTGATGGGAGAATTAACTAACTAAGAGAAGAAAAAAAACTTGTTTTATTTAAACTATTTAAAAGCAAGTACGGTCGTAGGGTGCATGACACCAGTGACCAGGTCCAGACAGTTCTGCTTCGTTGATGTTCTAAAAACGTTTGATTTTAGAGAGAAAAAGGTACCCCAAAAGATGCGAATCCTCGTGGTCGTCGTTTACCCATGTACAGCGAAGAACGAGTTTTGGTCCCCCGTTCCCTGCGTTACATGGGCTCTGACAATGCCCGGATACGTCTAATGGAAGCTCTTTAATAACCTAAAATTTCTTTTTCTTTCATTAATTCTGGAAATAGGAGCAGAAACAAATCCAAGCCTGGCCACAGCGAGTTAATCACCCTGCGACCATACCTAATGAACTACTCACTCATGATAGCTTGAACAAATCTCGGGATTCTGAAATTAAGCATGCTCTTATAATTGAATATGGGTTAAAACAAAGATTCGGACGCAAAACACGAACAAACTCCCGTGAACTGAGGTTAATGTAAACAAAAAAGGAAGTTACCAAACAAATACTTGAAATCAGTGAACGAAACTTCAAAACTTCAATGCAAAAGTCTCCGGAAAGTAGAATCTCCAGAGGCCAAATCGGCTACTACTTGGAAGCAAAACATAAACAAAGTTTGAACCCTAATTCGGAACAAAAACGAGGTATTTATCCCTTCCCGAAGTCAAAGTACGTGGCAAAGTCAAACGGCTGATATAAGCCACTCGGTATCGATATAGGCTTTTAGCCGTATCGATACCAGACATTCTGTTCGCGTATGAGCACTTGGGTATTGATACAGGCAAACCACTATATCGATACCGAGACCTTCATAATGCCTCTCAAGCTTGTTTGGTTGTCCCTACTTGGGTCCCACCGGTTCCGAACATGCTCGACCCCCTTGTGTCCACTTTACGTGCTCTTCCCGACCTGTTCCCTACAAAACAACCAAAAACACCAAAACCAAAAGACAACACCACATCAAGTGAAAAATGGAATAAATCGCACCTCTAATGCACTAATTTGCCCTACTTAGGCGCTTATATCTGTGACATTACGTGCCTATCAAGCGCGTAAGCACTAATAATATTCACTATTCTCTCTCCAATCACAAGCTTAATTAAAATAATCCGATCTCCTTTCCTCATGACTGTGACTACTGAGTCCTTAAGATGTTTATCTACTATGATGCCTACCCTATTTCTATGTCTATCCTTACCCGTATAATAAAGCTTATACCCAGTGTCTTCTATCTCTCTAGCCCTCTCCCCTACCCACTTAGTCTCCTGAAGGCAAGCTATACTAATTTTCCTCCTAATTATGGTATCAACTAGGTCCCTAGTCTTACCCATTAAAGTCCCTATATTTCATGTTGTTAAGCGGATCCTATAATCCTGGGCTAGCTTCTTTACCCGCGCTCGTCTAGGCACATGCGGGAACCCTTGCTCACTTATCACCACACCCAGGCGCCGATGTGGTGCCCCTTGCCCATTTTTCAAAGCACCCAAAGGCAGGCACAACGTGTCGCTTAAAGGGAACGCCCTAGCATGTCTCATTGTATGATTAAGGTTCATGTCATAAGGTTCTGACGGGTCTTTTTTATGTGCTGGCTGTCAGTTACCTAATGCACAACCCTCCTCCTTTATTCAGGCTTGGGACCGGCTGAGATCCAAAGATAAGGCTTTAAGAACATCCCAGGCAGAGTTCCCAACTAAGCACTAAAAACAAATGTGAATTTCTTCGTATTCACTAAAAAAAATGTGATTGTATTCGTAATCTCATAGACAAATTACTGGTAAAACTTTCGTAGGTTCTGGACATTCCATGGCCGTGGTACTGGGTTTCCATCCAGGTCGACCAAAAGATAGGCCCCAATTCCAGCAATCCCCATAACCTTATATGGTCCTTCCCAGTTCAGCCTAAGCTTCCCATCAGTGGATACTTTGGTGTTGGCCAAGACTTTCCTCAGAACCAGGTCTCCCCCTTAAATTTCCTTGGCTGCACTTTTTTATTATAGCTTATTCGTTGTTGTTCCCGGTATGCTGCTAAAGTAATAAGTGCACGTTCTCTCTTTTCCTTGACAAGATCGAGCTGCTCGGCCAAGGCATTGTCATTGCCACCGAACTCCACAAAAGTAGTGCGAATGGTTGGCAAGCCTATCTCCAATGGAATCACTGCCTCTGTCCCATAAGCAAAGGAGTATGGCATCTTTCTGGTAGATCGCCATTGGGTGGTCTTGTATGCCCAGAGCACAGCTGACAACTCCCCTGGCCATTTTCCCTTTTTACTTTCCAACTTATTCTTAAGAGTCTTAAGGATGGTCTTATTTGAAGCTTCTGCTTGCCCATTACTCTGTGGGTAAGGTGGGTTTGAATAGTAGTTTCTAATGCCATACTGAGCACAAAATGCTTTGAACTTTCTGCCGAACTGGGACCCATTGTCTAAGATGATGGAGTAAGGTACTCCAAATTGTATAATGATCTTATTCCACACGAACTTCTCCACCATGGCTTCTGTAATCTTGGCCAGAGCTTCTCCCTCTATCCATTTAGTAAAGTAGTCCATGCCAATAACTAGGAATTTTTCGCTTCCTTGTTGCCATAGGGAGAGGACCCATAATGTCCAATCCCCACTGGGCAAATGGCCACGGGCTGGTCAGAGGTAAGAGATCCTCAGTCGGCGCTCGGATTAGAGGAGAAAACCTCTAACACTTCTCACAAGTCTTAACATAGGCCTTTGCATCTTCTTGCATGTAAGGCCACCAATACCCCCGGGATTTGCTAGATGGGCTATTAACCTTCCACCCGTGTGTCCTCCACATGTTCCAACGTGGATCTCGTGGAGGAATTGCTGGACTAGAGCTGGGTGTACACATAATAAATACGGGCCAAGAAAAGACTTTTTATAAAGCTTACCTTCTGGAGAGAGCCAGAAGCATATTGACTTGGTTTTGATTTTGTGAGCTTCCCTCTTGTCTTCTGGTAAAGCTCCATCTCATAGGTATGCCACTATTTGGTCCATCCAGCTCGCCCCAAACTCTATTTCCATCACAATTTCCACTGCTCGGTTGATGCTTGGTTTGCTCAAATAGCCCACAGCCACCGTGCGGCGGTACTCTGTTTTGATTGCTGACCCCAAGCAAGCTAATGAGTCTACGTGCGCATTCTGTCCCGAGCTGATTTGTTGGATGTGGGCTCGTTTAAATTTGTCAAGCAAATCTTTGGCTGCCTCTAAGTACGCAACCATCTTCTCACTTTTTGTAGCATATTCTCCTGAAAGCTAGTTAACAACTAATTGTGAGTCACAGAATATTCTTAACTTATTTACCTTGAGTTCCAGGGCACTCCTTAATCCTACAAGCAAGACTTCATATTCTGCCACATTGTTGGTGGCACTAAACCCCAGCCGCAGTGCTTGCTCTAGTACCAATCCTTCTAGAGAGAACAACATTACTCCTGCTCTAGAACCTTTATTGCAAGTTGACCCATCAACGTAAAGCCTCAACTCTTCTAGATCTAGATTGGTCATTCTCGTTGGCTGCTCGGGATGATTGATTCTTTGCTCCTCCTCTTGGAGGATAGGTGGTGGTGGAGCTACGGTTGGAGTGAACTTAGCTACAAAATCAACCAAAATTTGCCCTTTAATTGTCATCCTGGGTTGATAATCTAGGTCAAATTGGCTCAATTCTATCGACCATTTGAATATTCTGCCTTGGAAAATCGCCTTCCTAAGCAAAGCCCTTAGTGGTAATTCAGTAAACACAGTAATGGGGTGCTACAAGAAGTAATGTGGCAACTTTCTTGAAGTAGTGACAAGAGCATATACCAATTTTTCCAATGGTAAATACCGTGTTTATGCGTCTAATAAGGTCTTGCTTATAAAATAGACCGGAGCCTGCTCTATCCCCTTTATTCGTAGGAGAACTGAACTGACTGCATGCTCAGATAACGCTACATATAGTATCAACCGCTCCCCAACTTCGGGAGTAGATAGCAAAGGTGGTGATGATAAATAAACTTTTAAATCCTGGAATGCCTGCTCCTGCTTGGCTCCCCACTCATATTCCTCTCTCTTCTTTAGAAGTTAAAAGAATGGCCTGCAACGATCTGAGGACTTACTGATAAAACGGTTAAGGGCTGCTGCCATCCCTGTTAGCCTTTGGACCTCCTTCAAGGTCCTTGGATTTTGAAGGTTTAGCAAAGCTGTGACCTCATCCGGATTAGCCTCAATCCCTCTTCTGTCACCAAGTGTCCTAGGAACTTTCCCGAGCTGACCCCAAAGGCACATTTTGAGGCATTCAGCTTCAACTTGTATTCTCTTAGAATGCTGAAAGTGACTTTTCACCACCATATCATCTATATAGACTTCCATGGTTTTACCGAGCTAATCTTTGAACATTTTAGTCACTAACCTCTGATAAGTCGCTCTAGCATTCTTTAACCCGAAGGCATGACCTTGTAGCAATAGAGGCCTCTTAATGAGATGAATGACATCTTTTCTTGGTCGGGCTCATACATAGCTATCTGATGATATCCTCGATATGCGTCAAGGAAACTCATCTTTTCATAGCCTGACGTGGCATCTACTAGTTGATCAATCCTGGGAAGTGGAAAGCTATCCTTAAGACATGCTTTGTTAAGGCTAGTGAAATCCACACAGACTATCCACTTCCCGTTTTTCTTTTTGACCACGACAGTGTTGGCCAGGCATTCTGGATAACTGACCTCTCGTATGGCATCCGCTTCGAGTAGCCGACCTACTTCTTCAATCACAGCATCTGCGTGCTGTGGTGCCGACCTTCTCGTTGTTTGCACAACTAGTTTGTGCTGAGGATCCACATTTAAATGGTGGTAGATTACCTCAGGGTCTATCCCAAGCATCTCCTAGGGAGTCCATGTGAAAATGTCAATATGGTCCTTCAGAAAGGCAACCAAGTCCCTTTCCTCCTGTTCGGCAAGGGTCTCGCTGACCAAGAATTATCTTTCTGCATCATCTTCTTGAATCTGTATCTTCTTCAACCCTTCCACCATCTTTTTGGTGGGATCACCTCCAATTTCCTCTAAGGTCGGTTGATCTGGAACTTCAACCATCTAGACTTGCTCGGCCTTCAGGGACTTTTTCAAGACCATGTTGAAACACTGATCAGCTAGTTTTTTGTTACCCCTAATGCACTCTATGCCATTCGCTCTAGGGTATTTGATCTTCTGGTGGTAAGTTGAGGAAACCACCCTCATTTTGTGCATCGAAGTTCTTCCTATAATCACGTTATAGGAGGAAGGGATATCTACCACAAGGAAATCAGTCCTCAGGACTACTTATCCAGCTCGGACGGGTAATGTGACCTTTCCTATAGGCCATACTGTCTGTGCACTAAAGCCAACCAGAGAGACAAGACACTTTTGCAATGAGCTCGTCGGGAGTTCCATTTTTTTAAAGGTGTCATAGTACATGATTTCTGTGTTTGCCCCTTGATCAACAAGTATCTTTTCTACGTCATACTCCCATATTCGCAGGGTGATCACCAATGCATCGTTATGGGGTACTGTTACTCCATCCATGTCATCATTCGTGAAGGTGATGAGGGTCTTCGTTACTCCCTCAGTCCTCAGCCTCTTTGTTCCGAGCTTCATGACCTGATTTACCTGCGTGTTGATCCTTTGAATATGCCTTATCTCATTGTTGGTATATGGGGCCACCAATCCGTGTATCATATGGATTGTTCCCTTCGGACCTTTCTCGTAGTCCATCTCTTCTATCAGCTCGGCATCATTCTTGTTATTAGCCAAAAATTCTTTAAGATAGCCTTCCGCCACTTTTTTGTCTAGAAACATTTTGTACTCCATGCAATCTTCGGCCATCTGACTCCAATCCCTATGGTAACTGCAATGCTGGTTACTGGCACTTCTTTTTTTCGGATTCCCCATCATCTTTGGGGGCCTTTTAAACCAGGGTTCATTCTTGATTCTGTACAGCATCTTGTAGATTGGGATGTTGAAGGTTGCCTAAATGCTAAAGTACGATTTGGGGTCCGAATTAGCTTTGTCCTCCCTACGCTGCGTATAATCCTTCCGCCCTATTGTATACTCCTTCTTGTACCCCCTTGACTCTACCACTTTCTTCTCCGGAAGCTGAGGTTGCCCAGCCACAATCTTCCCCCCAGCCTGCAGGATGTCATCCTCTACCCGTGCATGGTCCAGGATTCTCTTTATAAGTTTGACCATAGTTTTTACTGGATGCATGATAAGTGATTCTCATAGCTTACTATGTATGGGCAAGCTCGTCTTGAACGTTGCCAAAGCATATTCTTCATTGTAGTTTTCAATCTCGTTGAAAGTTTCCCAATAATGTTTGGAATACTACTGCAAAGTCTCATCGTCCCTCTGTCTCATAGAGGTCAATGCATCAAAAGTTTTTGGGGCCGTTCGGGCTTGTTAGGAACCGGCGGTAAACTCCTCAGCTAGTTGAGTCTAGCATAGGATTGACCCCTCTGGAGCTTGTGGTACCAACTCAGGGCCACCTTTCCTAAGCTGGATGGGAACATCTTGCATAATAAGGCATCATCTTTCTCATGCATGAACATGGCCTGTTGATAGTATTGAATGTGGGCCACTAGATCCGTGCTAGTTTCATAAGGGATGAATGCCGAATGCTTCACCCTGCTCAATGTCTTCTCCATTAGGATCCAATGGGCCAGCGATGACTTCGAGATTTGGCCTAGGGCTTCCTTAGCTGCTTCTCATGCAGTTTTAGAGTCTCACTCAGCTCGGCCAGTCTCCCTTCTTCTCGCATATCGTTCAGGAATGTGCTCATTAAAACCAGATCTTTCATACCTATCCCTAACATGCTTCCTTCTTTCCTTTTTTTCAACAGAAACGCTTATTTATCTCCATTTTTGTGGGGAGGCTGTTTGGTCAACAGAGACATTGTCACTGTGATGGACCCTTCTGTCTTTCTCATATTGCACAGATCTCGTCCGTGAGCGTAAATCTTTCTCCTTCTCCCATAGTTGTTTCTTTAGGTCCTGAATCTCTTGTTCTTGTCGAGTGACTTCATGGGCCAATTCTTCTGCCTCTTGTTCTTTTCTATCGAGGTTGTCCTCTTTCTCCGAATTACTTATTCGCCTGTAATCCTCCCTCCTCAGGGAGCTTCTCCTCCGTTCACGTCGGGTGGATGTTTCCCCACCTCTTGGTGGTGTCTTTGAGCGTCCTCACTGCTTGCCTAATGTTGGATAATCATAGTTTATCAGGCGTGTATCCCTGAACTTTGGAATCTCAGGGATATGCCCTGTATTAAACCTCCTGACAAATGGCTTCTTTTGTGGTGCTTTTAGAATTGTAGGAGTTTTGTCCACCCTTGCACTCTTTCTCATAGCATACACAAGGGTGGTTCCACCATCATCTTCCACGTCCTCCCTTCGTGGAGTGCCCAAAATATGCTCTGAAGCCACCATTGTTGATCCTTGTTTGAAAAGAAGAGAGCTTTTCGTAAGCGTTTCCCACAGACAGCGCCAATTGTACGGGGAATAAATCTACGTAGACCTGCATCACATGCTTCCTTGATTCAACCCTAAATCTGCAAGACAGAGAAATGGTTAGAACACCTTTGCCTCTCATCGGCAAAGGCCCTCCAATGCCTAAGTTAGTATCTCGTACTATAAACTCTCAAATCACAGTGCGTATGAATGGATTTCACAGCGTAGCTTTCTTCATGGACATCGTCCTGTATTTATAGGTGAAGAAGACTTGATCTAGGCATCTTGTGCCTTGGTTTCCTATTAGGTTCAGGAATCCCTCCCTTAATAGGACTTTCTTATTAGGGACGAGTTTCCATATCTTGCTAGATCTTGTCTAGCAGAGGTCTTTCTTTCCATATAGGTTTCTTCCCCACATGGGGCATACTCCTAATCACATTAGGACTTCCCATATCAATACCTCTTTTTACGGGATTGCTCTTTATCTCATAAGGAGCCGCTGTAGAATATTCTGGAATGTCTCACCGCCTTATTCGTGGTGGTGCCGTGCTTCCACATAGCTCAGCATGACATGTACATAACTCAACTCACCACGCCGAGTTGAATTATGTATTCCAAAAATGTTGTTTAAGCTATATTCATAGCCTACCTAGCTCGGCCATATCAGGGGCATCCCTATATGTTCCACGCCGAGCTAGTGCATCCTGGAGTGTTTAATTTATTTTATCATATGGTCCTTATTCATGGCCAGTACAGCTCGGCACAAGGCTAGGGCTTCCCTATGTGGTGCCGAGCTACTTACCCTCTCGTAGTGAGTGATAAAGGCACATGCTATGCCCATTACCGAGGTGGTTAGGTTTTACCCACTCCAGGTATCTCCACCATTGACGCTAATGTTGCCAAGGCATCGGCAAATCGGTTGTTTAGTCTGGGCACATGAGTGAAAGTGACAACTTGGAATCGATGAATCAGATCGTCAAGGTCCTTATGATAAGGTTTAAGTTTGTCTTCCTTGACCTTCCAATCGCTGTTTGCTTGTGAAACCACCAAGTTGGAATCTCTGATCACTTCCAATCTTTTGGCACCGATTTCGAGGGCAGCTTCCATCCCTACGATACATGCTTCGTATTTAGATTGATTGTTAGTGACCTCAAAGTTTAGCTTGAAAGCAAAAGGGATGTGTGACCCTTCTGGTGAGATAAGCAGAATTCCAATCTCAAATCCTTTCTGGTTAGCAGCCCATCAAAGTATAACAACCACACATCATTGGTTGTGGTCATGACATTTTCATTGGGAATTCAAATCCCACATCTTCTGGACCTTCTACTGGATGATCGGCCAAAAATTCAGCGATGGCCCTTCCTTTAACAAACTTTCGAGTTATGTACTTGATGTTGAATTCAACCAATAGGAGCAACCAACGTGCTAGCTTACCCATGAGTGACGGTTTATCAAACAGGTATTTTAGAGGGTCCATTCGAGAAATCAACCTTACCAAGTAGGCCAACATGTAGTGTTTCAGCTTTTTGGAAGCCCATAAATAAAGCCCAGCAAACCTTTTCCAATGAGGTGTACCGTTCCTCGCATCCTGGCATTTTCTTACTAATGTAGTAGACTGCTTTCTCACTCCTGCCTTCGCCTTCTTATGCGAGCATGCATCCCATTACTGATAGGGTAACAGATAAGTATATGATGAGGGGTTGTCCGGCATTGGTGGCATCAGCACTAGAGGATTCTGAAGATAATTCTTGATGGCTTCGAAAGCTTTCTGGCATGTGTCGTCCCATTTGAATGGCACACCCTTCTTGAGTAATCGAAACATCGGCTCGCAAGTTGAGGTTAACTTGGTGATGAATCTGCTGATAAACTGAATCTTCCCGAGAAAGCTTCGTACTTCCTTTCCCATCCGGGGTGGCTCCATTTCGAGAATAGCCTTGATTTTGGAAGGATCTATTTCAATTCCTTGTGTAGTGATCATGAATTCCAACATCTTTCCAGTCCTGACACCAAATGTACATTTCTCAGGATTGAGACACAACTGACATTTGCGAATCCTTTCGAAGAATTTTCTAAGGGTGGGTAAATGTCCTTCCTTTTCCTAGACTTTAACGATCATTTCATCTACGTAAACTTCGACTTCTTTGTGAATCATGTCATGTAGCAACATTGTGGCCGCCCTCTGATAGGTTGACCCAGCGTTTTTCAATCCAAAGGGCATGACCCTATAATAGTAAATGCCCCACTCTGTGGTGAAAGTAGTTTTCTCATGGTCTTCGGGAGCCATGAGAATCTGGTTGTATCCTGAGAAACCATCCATGAAAGAGAGAAGTGCATGCCCTGCAGTATTGTCTACAAGTACATCTATGTGTGGCAATGGAAAATCGTCTTGAGGGCTGGCCTTCTTCAGATCCTTAAAGTCTACACAAACTCAAATATTTCCGTTCTTTTTAGGGACAGGAACGATGTTTGCAACCCATTGAGGGTATTCTATCACCATCAGGAAACCAGCGTTTATCTGCCTCTAAATTTCCTTCTTGATTTCCAAAACCCAGTCGAGCCTCATTTTCCTTAACTTCTACTTGACAGGCTTCGCATCCGGATAAAGCGAGATTCGATGCTCCACAATTTCGGGGTCGATACTAGGCATATCTGCGTGTGACCATGCAAAAACATCCTCGAATTCTTTTAGGGGATCAGAGTGGGCTTTGAACTCTTCTGGAGATAGTCTGTAACCAATTTGAACCATGCATGAATTGCTTTCATTTTTCAAATTTATAGAAATAATTTCTTCTTTTATAGGCTGAGCATGCCTTTCGTCTTCCCTTCTGATTAGTGATCGAAGTTCTTCTGGAATTTCTTCGTCGAACCCAATCCCCTCATCGTCGGGGTCAACACAATTTATTTTGAATACAGCAAGATAAGCAAAGTCTACTTCACTGATAGCAAATGTGGAGGCCTCAGGGGCGCGATACATGAGGGTGGACTCGAATTCAAAAGAAAAATGGTGATGTGAGGGAATGACAGATACATGTTCGGGGTTAGACTCAGACTTAGTGCTAGACTCGGACTCTAACTCAAATTTAGTGCTAATGTAAGTGATCCTAGGTACAAAAGTGCAATTTTTATAAATTTCATTGGCATCCATAATGAGTGCAATAACATCTCCAACGGCATCCTGGCTCGGCATCATCAACTCCACTTCCTTGGCAAACTCCAAATTAGGTTTCAAATCAAACAACATCGTAGCAGGCTTGACCTCTTCTACACCCATCAGGTTCTCTTCCCCAATAGCAATTGGAGATTCCCTGAGTCAAGAGTTTCGATCCAGTCAACTTGAAGTGCCTTAACCAGTTCTTCCCTCTTCTTGGCTTCATCGTCATTGTCCCAAGTATCGTTTACAAAGATTTCGAAGCCTGGCAGCTTGGTCTTTGTTTCCATGTCCCAGAATGGTTCCGGTTCTCCTTGATAAGTGGCTTCTAGAGTTTTCACAAAATGAATGGGCTCCTTCTTGGCACCAGCTTGCATCTTCTTTCCCTTTCTTGGTTTGTCGTTGGTTGACTCATAACTGAGACCAAAGCGGTGGTTATTTGTCGAAAACTTGGGGAATTCAGCCATCCCCTGATTGTTCAAACCTAAACCCAGGCCGGGTAGGTATTCCATCTTTCTCATTATTTCCAAGGCAGTTGAGCTAACTGAGAAGTCTTCATCCATTTTAACAGTAAGGACTGAACCTGAAGTGTCGAAAGAGAAACCACCGAAAGTGACGTCTTATTCTCCATGAGTTATCTCGAGTAGTGATGTATTGTCAGGGACATGGGGACGGCTTCCTGAATCTCCATGAATGGTTAAAGTTCCCGTAGCCAAACGAGTTGGACTTTCTGGTGTAGAGAAGAAGGGACTGCCATGATATCTGATCGATGGAGCCAAGGTCTACCCAGCAGCAAATTAAAAAATGACAGAATGTCGAGCACATGGAACTCGATATCTGTTCAGAAGTCTTCAATCACCACTTCCATTTGGATTATCCCTACTACATCCCTGTGAGTGTTGTCATATGCGGGCACTCCGAGGTTAAAAGGCTGAAGGTCTTTGTTCTTGAAACTCAAGCAGTAGGCTGTCCGTAGAGGACACATGTTCAAGGCAGATCTGTTGTCAAGCAGAACGACCGAGACCCATTTTCCCATGCATTTGAGAGTGATGTGTAGAGGTTTGTTGTGACCAACTCCTTCTGGGGGTAAATCCTTTTTAGTAAAGACAACATGTTTTTCACAAGCTGGAATGAGTAATGCCACCATGGTTTCCGGGGGGCGTATCAGGTGGTACTTCCATGTTGGACAGAGTTTTGATTAGCTTTTGACGATGTTCCCCGGAGGAAGAAAGTAGACCCCAAATTGAGACTGATCCTGGAGTTCTTTCAAGCTATTTCTGAACCAAGTCCTCCGCTGTTGCTCGGTTCCTTTGAGGTGGTTGAGTAGTGACTTTTGGCTCGATTGGAGATGAATTTTCTTGAACGGGATCGTTCCAAATAAATTCTTCTGGTTGAGTTTGGTGTGAGACGTTCCTTTAAAGGTTGGCCGGCTTGTAGATTCAACCACTTCTCGTCATCCGATTGACTGTATCTTCCCAGAGTTGCTGGTTTTCAACCTAGAAATCTACAAATCCTTCATCGACTTTACATTGATCAGCTTTGATAGCTTCCCTCTTCTATTTTTCATGTTGATCTTCAGACCACAAGTCTATCAAACTGTCTGGAGTTTCCTAACTAATGATATCAACTGTTTCCAATCTTGTTTTCAGATTTGCTACCTCTGAATCTTGCCAGAAAGACTGGTCTAGCATGGATTTATTGACAGTCCACATTTCGTCACTGCCGACTTGGATGTCAATAACTTCATCTTCGTTCCATGTGGTTTCCTGAGGGTCTGTGACCAGAACCGATATGTTGGAAGTGTATGGGAATGGAGTGGATGGCCGTGGGAGAGATTCTCCAATAATGTATACCTAAGGGAACCAATCCTAATCATTGAAGACATTTTCGATGGCTTGCCAATTTCCTTCTTCGAAAAGTTGAGGTAGTGAAAAGTTGCCTAAAGAGTTGTGCTGAAATAAAGTTGGGAGTGAAACTGTGTCTAGAGGGTCAGCACAGGTTGTCATCTCTTCAACTTGGCTGATATTGAAATCTTCTAGTATGCAAACAACTGGCTTGTCATGAAATTTTGGGACAACGCACTGGCTCGGGTCCCCAAGAGATTAGCAAAGAACCGAACAATGTTTGTTGGGAATCTTCCCATTCCTGATCATTCATGGCCGATTCTCCTTCTTCAGCGAGGTCACCTCCATTTGGGTTTCTATTCAAGGGTTCCAATGGCATAGACCTCCGGGTCTTCTGACATAGGTACAAAGGGTTTTGGTTTAGTGGCTGGCACGATGTATAGGCTTGGATTGAACTGGGTAGGGTCTAGACCTTTTGAAATAGAGCTGAAGGATGTTTGGTTGATTTGGATGTTTTGTTTGTGGTTAAGCAAGGGATTGGAAATGATATTGAGTTTTTGTTTGGGAATTGGGATGGTTCCATCATTAACTTAGTCTTGGACTACGTGTTTGAGACGGATACAATTGTTGGTATGATGGTCGGGCATTTGGTGGTAGGCATAGTACACACTTGGGTTGTGGTTGGCGGGAAGCTTTTTGGGTGGATCAAGAGGCTTGATGGCATTTTTCTCAAGGAGCTTTTTGTAGAAAGTGGTAAAAGGGAAAGGGAATTGGTAAAATTCTCTTCTTGGTTGGGTGGTGTTTTGGATGGGTGGTGACTAGGTGGCTATCTGGCTAACTGGTTCAGTTTTGACTGGCTTGAGATTGGAGGAATTGGCTTGAGCCAGATTGCAGGTGTTTGGTCCGAAAAGGATATTGTTGTTACTAGAGTAAACTCGCTTAAGCCGAGAAAAAGATTCTCCTTTGTCAAATATGCTAGTGCAGATTGTGTCTTCAACTGCAAGGCTAGCTTCATAAAGGTTTTGAAGTCAGCAGAAGTTTGAAAGACCACCAAGTGTTTAGCAAAGTCTGGTTCCAAATTCCGAGTGATAATCCACATCAGCTCTTTTTCCGAGGGCTTGTCCATCATTTGTGAGGCTTTTCCTCTCCAGTGTTTGACAAATTCGGTGAAAGAATCATTTTTCCCATATTTGTAGATTCTAACTCGCGAATGGTCATTTCCAGCTAGATGTTGTAGTTGTACTGAGCTATAAAGGCTACCCCAATGTCTTCCCAGGTCTTCTTCTTTGAATTGTCTAAGTGTAGAAACCAACGGAGTGCAAATCCTGTCAGGGTTTGCTAGAACATCTGAGCCATGGCGTTTTTCTCCACATCATACATGGATAAGGTACCCACGTATGTTTACAGGTGTGCTTTTGGGTCACCGCTCCCATCAAACTTGTCCTAGTCAATTGGCTTGAACTTGTCAGGTAGCTTGGCATCAAGGAACAAGCATATTTTCTCCATGTCAATGCCTATAACAGCGATCTGTTCTTGTTTCTGAACTGATTCCTCAAGCTTGGCTACCTTGGCCATCATGGCATCCATTTCTGGGTGGTTATTTGATGATTCCTCAAAAGGCAATGGGGAAGTAATGTCCTGGATCAAGATAATCATTTGAGCCATTTGCTTGTTGTTAGTGGCTCGTTAATCTTCCAAAGCTTCTTTGAGAATTTGAACCTCGGTCTTCTCTGTCTGTTCTGTGTTCTTGGTCATGATTGAAAGGCTAGCTAATTGTTCCACTCTTGACTCAATCCAAATTAATCGCTGTTGGGGAGTTCGAGCCCAACCAGGTGTAGAAGTGCTCTTGTTTTTACTAATGGTGATGTACTGATGGTATGAACAAAATAAATCATGTTGTACATGCAACCTATTTACATGGATGAACGATGTGTTATGCATGATGCAAGATTGCCCCAATTTTCTTAGGTTTTTGCTGAAACAGCCGAACCAAGGTTGCCTACGTATCCCTGTGAAGAGGAATCAAGCCGTAAGGTAGTTTGAGACTGCAAATTGGCTCTCAAATTTTTATGAAAACATGTCTTTTTTTCATTGATCACCCAAGCATGGAGTGATACAAACGGAGTTCCAACAGACGAAAAACAGACTCGATAAGCAAAGTACAAGTTATTACAGACTTGGTAAATAACATGTAGAGAAAATAACAATAGACTCGATAAACAACTACAACAAACTCAGCATTCAGTCTAGACAACTGATGTTGACTTTATTCCAAAAGAACCTTTGATGGCTTGATCAAATCTGGTTATGGTGTGTGCTTCAACTTGCTCAGGTTGTGGCTTCACAGGAAGGGATGAGTTGGGATGATCGGGGTGGATGGTGAACTGGCTTCACCGAGCTTCTGCTTTCCCTTGCGGGCCTTGGCTTTCTCTTTCTCCTATTTCTTGAGCTGATGGGGGGATACATCCTCGTTGTTGAGGAGGTAGTCCTCATAGCAACTGTACGGGGATAAATCCGCGTAACTCTGGATCGCGTGCTTCCTTGAATCGACCCTGAATCTGCAAGACAGAAAGAGGGTTAGAGCACCTTTGCCTCTCGTTGGCAAAGGCCCTCCAATGCCTAAGTTAGTATCACGTACTCGAAAGCTTAAAACACAATGCGTATGAAAGTAATTCACAGCGTACCTTTTGTCATGGTTATTACCTTGTATTTATAGATGTAGATGTCATCCACATTAGGCATCTCGTGCCACTGTTTCCTATTCTCTTTAGGAGTCCTTTTCTCAATAGGACTTTCCTATCAAGGGACAGGTTCCTTATATTGCTAGATCTCGTCTAGCAGTAGTCTTTCTTTCCATGTAGGGCTCATTCCTATATGGGGTCTATTCCCATCCACATTAGGAATGTTCATATTAATCCCTTACTTCACGGGATTGCTCCTTATCTCGTAAGGTACCGCTTATAGAATATTCTGGAATGTCACACTGCCCTTCTCATGGCCGTGCCGAGCTTACACGTAGCTCGGGGTAACTCGTACATAGTTCAGTTCATTGCGCCGAGCTGAACTATGTATTCCAGAATGCTTGCCAAACTATATCCGTAGCCTCTTCAGCTCGGCCGTGTCATGGGCATCCCTTAAGCCTTACGTCGAGCTAGTACATTCTGATGCATTTACTCTAATTTGATTCCTGACCCTATTCATGGTCAACACAGCTCGGCATAGGGAGTAACAAACTCCCTATGTGGTACCGAGCTAATCGCCCTCTCGTGGCGGTCATATTAGACACGTGCCAAGCTTAACAGTAGGGTAATCAGATTTTACCCTCTCCAATTGCTCCCCAGCTCTGTTACTTCTGTTACTCGTCAGCGGTGCACAGAGCTCCAATGGCTCCAGATGCTTTTTTCTGCACGCTTTCCCTCCACGTGGGTAGCGGTGCAGCCTCCGCATTAAATGCGAAATGACCCTCTGGTGGCTCAGATAATCCCAAAGGACGATTTCGCTGACGTGTTTCGTGCGTCACATCCCACTTTTATGGGGATTCGAGCGGGATAATCATTATTCTTCCCCCCAAAAAACCCTTTCAAAGTCGAAAATTCCTCACCCCTCTTTTTACTTTGTTTTCGACTGGAGCAAAGAAGAGAAAAACTCCATCCGCCATTAACGACGCTCAAGCCCTCTGCAACCGCAGCCCGTTGTCTCCGTTCCGTCACTTGGAAAACTTCCCTCCGTTCACGTCGGAGACCGTCCCATTAGATCTATCCCCACCACGTAAGTGTACCATCTGGATTTCCATTCCATTCTTGTGTTTCGTCTTCTTCGTGGGTTGTTCTATGCCTGTTCACTTTCCTGTTTTCTGGGTTTCAACTGCGAAACCCTAATTTTTCTTAGTGACAAATGGGTAGACATAGGGCCCTTCTTAGCACACCAGATAAAGTATTAGAGTTTCGTAGGAAGTACGAGATTCCCGCCGATGTTCAATTCCGGCTAGACAACCATGGGGACATGAGAGAATATGGCCAGGATGAAAATAAGATCCATATCCCTTTGATATTCGTAGTTGAGTGGGGCCTTGGGTTCCCCTTACACCCCTTCTTTAGGGAAGTTTGCAGTAGGTGCCATTTAAACCCTATGCAGCTCTGCCCTAATTTCGTTAGGGTAGTCATGGGCACAGAAGCCCTAAATAGGCTGCTTGGCCTTGAACTTGGTTGGTGGGACTTACACTACCTCTATAGCGTAGTTCCTTCAATCGATAATACCTTCTACTTCAAAGCCAAGAATCCCAACCAGCACCGATCTGCCAAATTCCTCCAAGGGTGGGGCAGATGACTACCTCGTAGTCACTGGCAACTGGGAGCCCAGAGATGCCGAGGGGAGGACCATCGGCTTTGCATGCCCCCACAACTCTGCAGGCTTGCGTTAGTACCTTTATACCCGAATTTACTCTTTACTTTTTCCTTTAGAAGCTATAATTGACTGTCTCTTCCTTTATGTTTGTTTTCTGTTGTTGCAGCGGACAACCTTAACCACGGTGGTCGCCTTATCCACGGCAATCTCCACCGTGAGGATATTGCTCGGGCTCTTTATTTTAACGGCTTCCCACCAACCCCTGTTGGTCTCGGCCGTGCTGCTCACCTGCTGTTGGATTATACCCCCACATATTGGGGTGGTATAAGGCGAAGAGGAGAGGGAAGAACAAGGCGTCGGTGGCCACCAACCACTCCCACGGTTTGCTACGCCTCTCGGGGGGCGAAGGACCAATCAATCCGAGCAGTGTCGAAGCTGGGAGAGGGATCCCAACGCCTCGAAGTTCCAAGCCCGATCTTCAAGAAGTTGGGTTACTTTTGCCCATGTTCACGAGATCGGCATGACCATCCCTATTCTTAAGCGACAGCCGCCGAGGCCGAGCTTTTCCGGAAAGGTCTTTGAAGAAGAGGAAGGAGAAGGCCTTGAAACAGAGACGGGAGGAAAAGGTGACCACGACCATCGCGTGCTATCATCCGGCTCCCTTGCGAGGAGCAACCCGTCCCTGTTGGCGGTCGGACGACTCTCCAGGTTATTCTCCTTCACCAGATCGTGGAGAGATGCCTCATCAGCTGATCAACCTGCTAGATGAGGTGAACCTCGGCGGAGCTTCCCGTGCTCCACCAGCAGCCTGCGTCATAATTCCGTCCCAAACGCCGTCCCTCCCTTGCTTTCCGGATACTTCCGGAGGGACAAAGAGGCCATTGGGAGAGTCCTCGGCATGCTCAACCCTCCTACAAAGGGAAGGACGGGGGACACGGGCTCGAGCCAACCCCTCTCCAACTCTCCTCCTCTCGTTCAACCTTGGACCCCAGTGCTCACTCGCCCTGATGGCACTTCTTTAAACTTGATCGACAAGATTGCCTCCATGGATGTTGCTTACGGCGTTTCCCGAGCTGCTCTTCTCCCCATAAACATGGACAGAGAAAAGGGGAACTCCTACGACAGCCTCATGAAATCCATCTTTCAATCCAGCGCTAAGGTAAAGAAAAAGGAGCCTCATCTTACTTTTTCCTTGTATTTTTATTCACCCACTTATTGGTCGTTCCTTACTTGTCAGATCATGCAAAAGGCATCTGTTGGTCTGGAGAGAGCTAAGGAGGCTGAGAAGGAACTAAAAAAGGAACAAAAAAGGGCGGAGAAAGCAGAGAGAGAGAGTGCTCAACATGCTCAGCTGCTGAAAGCTGCTCGGGAAGAGGCCGAGGGACTGCGGAGGGATAATACCGAGCTAAGGGCGAGGGCTGAAGAGGTCGAGCGTGAACTTCGGCAGAAACTTACTAACGCAGAGGCCAAAGTCGGCCGAAGTATGATCGCGGATGTTGACGGATTATTGACAACTACAGCTAATGTGACGCCAAACCGCTCCAAGATGCCGCCTTGGGCGCAACCGCGAGGTGTGCCTTACCAAGCTCGGCGTGGATCCGTCTTCCTCCCTACTAATCGGATCGAGATGGAGCTTCCAGCGAGGTGGCACGCTTCACGCCTAACTCGACACCGGAGCTCACCATCCTCAAGTCCAACTTGAGCCCTCGCTTGTCGGAAAGATCTTGCTAGATGAAGCTTATCACCGATCTTACCATCGAGAGGGCGGCGTTGTTGGTGCTCGGGTGATACCATGTCCTCATATCTTGCAATCATGCCGTTAAAGTACGCTGAAGAGGGGCTTGAAGCCCGCTAGATTTGTCCCTTATTATGTTGAATCTCAACTGTTGGCCCTGAGTGGTCTTGGCTCGGCCGGATGTGGCCTTTCAATACTTTTAATTCCTCTATTGCTGGCGTTCGTTTTAAGTAACTTCGTACTTTTTCCAAGTATCGTCGTACTTAGAATTTTCTATAAAGCTAAGTTTCGTCATACTTGCTTCGTACTTAGGATGCGATAGTCACCCATAGTTTGCGATATTCGTCACAAGCCTAAGCTTTTTCGTACTTAGGGGATTCTTGCTGCAATGTTCATTGCAGACCTAAGTGTATTCATACTTAGAATCCTTTTGCAATATTCGTTGCGAATCTAAGTGTTTTCATACTTAGGAATGTCTTGCAATATTCGTTGCATATGTTAAGTTTCTTCGTACTTAGGGATTTCTTGCAATATTCGCTGCAGATCTAAGTATTTTCATACTCAGGGATTGTTTGCAATACTCATATTCTCTGCTCCCCAATAGGAACCCAAATTGCAAAGTAGAAATTTCGGTTCATATTAAACATGCTAGAAAAAAGTAAAATTTCATTAAAAAAGAAATCTGAACAACTAATCGTTGGTGATTTTATCAGTATCCCAACTAAACACTAAAAACAAGTGTGAATGTATTCGTATTCACCAAAGAAAGGTGTGATTGTATTTGTAATCACGCCCTTATATTACTGAAAAAATCTTCTAAGGTTTTGGATGTTCCACGGCCGTGGAACTAGGGTTCCATCCAGATCGGCCAAACGGTAGGCCCCAATGCCGGCAATACCCACGATCTTGTATGGGCCTTCCCAATTTGGTCCAAGCTTCCCATCAGTGGCTACTTTGGTATTGGCCAAGACTTTCCTCAGGGCCAGATCTCCTACTTTAAATTCCCTTGGTTGCACCTTCTTGTTATAGCTCCTTCGCAGCTGTTCCTGATAAGCTGCTAGGGTGATGAGTGCACGTTCCCTCCTTTCCTCAGCAAGATCGAGCTGCTCGGCGAGGGCTTTATCGTTGCCTCCTGATTCCACGAGGGTAGTACGAATGGTTGGCAAACCAACTTCCAAAGGAATCACCGCTTACATCCCATATGCAGGAGTCTGGCGTCTCTCCCGTAGATCGCCGTGGGGTGGTCCTGTATGCCCAAAGCACGGTTGGGAGCTCATTAGGCCACCTTCCCTTCTTCTTCTCTAACCTTTTCTTGAGGCTTTTTAAGATCGTTTTGTTCGAGGCCTCTGCCTGTCTGTTACTCTATGGGTACGCAGGGGTCGAGTAGTAATTCCGGATACCATACTGGGCACAGAAGGCTTTGAATTTATTTCCGAACTGAGATCCGTTATCGGAGATAATGGAGTAGGGTACTCCAAACCTTGTGATTATCTTATTCCACACAAATCTTTTTACCATTGCTTCCGTGATTTTGGCAAGAGCTTCCCCGTCTATCCATTTCGTGAAGTAGTCAGTGCCAATAAGTAGGAACTTTCGTTTCCCTGTTGCCACAGGGAGAGGACCTACGATGTCCAGTCCCCACTGGGCAAATGGCCACGGACTAGTAAGAGGTAGCAAATCCTCAGCTGGTGCTCGGATCAGAGGGGAAAACTTCTGACATTTTTCGCAAGTTTTGACAAAGGTCTTCGCATCCTCCTGCATGTATGGCCACCAGTACCCCCTGGGATATTGCTCGGTGGGCTATAGACCTCCCACCAGTGTGCCCTCCACAAGTTCCAGCATGAATTTCGTAAAGAAATTTCTGGACCAGAGCTGGGTGTACACATAATAGGTATGGACCAAGTAAAGACTTTCTATAAAGCTTACCTTCTGGAGAGAGCCATAAGCGTACTAATTTGGTTTTGATTTTGTGGGCCTCCCTCTTGTCCTCTGGCAAGGTCCCATCTCGTAGGTATGCCACTATCGGGTCCATCCAGCTTGGTCCCAGCTCGGTTTCCATCACGACCTCCACAGATCGGCCAATGCTTGGTTCGCCCAGATAGTCCACCTTGTCACCGCGGCGGGCGATATTCATTTTGACGGTGAGCCCGTGCAAGCCCGGTGAGTCTAGGCGTGTGCATTTTGACCTCGAAATGACCTGGCGGATGTGGATCGTATGGAATTTATCAAGCAAATCCTTGGTCGCCTCTCAGTCGCCGCCATCTTCTCGCTTTTGTAGCGTATTCCCACAAAAATTGGGTTAACAACTAAGCGGAGTTATACAAAATATTCTCAACTTGCTTACCTTGAGTTCTAGGGCACTTTTGAGTCCAGCGATCAGGGCTTCGTATTCTGCCACATTGTTGGTGGCACTAAATCCTAGCCGTAGCGCTTGCTCCAGAGCCAATCCTTCTGGAAAGAAAAGCACAACTCCTGCTCTAGATCCTTTGTTGCAGGCTGACCCGTCGACGTAAAGCCTCCACTCGTCTGGTTCTAGATCAGCCACCTCCCTTGTCTACTCGGGATTTCCAGCTTGCTCCTTCTCGTGGAGCATAGGTGGTGGTGGTGCCACTGTCGGAGAAAACTCAGCAACGAAATCCGCTAAAATCTGCCCTTTGATTCGCTGCCCTAGGTCGATAATCAAGGTCAAACCGACTTCGATTCTATTGACCACTTGGAGATTCTTCCAGAGAAGTCTCCCTTTCTGAGCAAGGCCCTTAGTGGATATTCAGTGAATATGGTGATGGGATGTTGTAAGAAGTAATGGGGCAACTTTCTTGATGCCACAACAAGGGCGTATACCAACTTCTCCAGTGGTAGGTAGCGTGTCTCAGCATCCAACAACGTTTTGCTCCATTTAAATAAACCGGAGCTGCTCCGGCCCCTTTATTCGTAGGAGGGACCGAAGTGACCGCATGGTCGACATCTTTGCTAAGTATAGTACCAACCGGCTCCCCGGACGGGTAGAGAGTAATGGTGGTGATGATAGGTAGCTTTTAACTCCCCGGAAAGCTTGTTCCCCTTTCGGCTCCCCATTCGTAGCCTTCTCTCTTCTTCAGAAGTTGAAAGAAAGGTCTGCAGCGGTCTGAGGATTTGCTGATGAAACGATTAAGAGCTGCTGCCATTCCTGTCAATCTCTGGACCTCCTTCGTGGTCTTTGGGCTTTGAAGGCCTTGCAGAGCCGTAATTTGGTCTAGGTTGGCTTCAATTCCCCTTTTAGTCACTAAGTGCCCAAGGAACTTCCCCGAGCTGACTCCAAAGGCGCATTTTGAGGCGTTTAGTTTTAACTTGTATTTTCTCAAAATGTTGAAAGTTACCTTTAAGTCAACGAGGTGATCAGGCTTCAACTTGCTCTTGACTACCATGTCGTCGATGTAGACTTCCATAGTCTTGCCGAGCTGATCTTTGAACATCTTAGTAACTAGCCTCTGATAGGTCACTCCAGCATTCCTCAGCCCGAATGGCATAACTTTATACCAGTAGAGTCCTCTTGGTGAGATGAAGGATGTTTTCTACTGGTCTGGCTCATACATAGCTATTTGATGGTATCCTCGGTGTGCGTCAAGGAAACTCATCCTTTCATAGCCTGATGTGGCATCTACTAGCTGATCGATCCTGGGGAGTGGAAAGGCGTCGCTTGGGCATGCTTTGTTGAAATTTGGTGAAATCCACAGACCCTCCACTTCCCATTCTTCTTTTTTACTACGACTGTGTTAGCTAACCAATCTGGATAGTCCACTTCTCGTATGGCATCTGCTTCTAGTAGCCGTTCCACTTCCTCAATTACAGCATCTGCGTGCTGTGGGGCCGACCTCCTTGCTTTTTGCACAACTGGTTTGTGTTGAGGGTCCACGTTCAAGTGGTGGCAGATGACCTTAGGATCTATCCCAGGCATCTCCTGGGGGGTCCATGCAAACACATCGATGTGGCTTTTAAGAAAAGCGACCAGATCTATTTCCTCCAGCTCGGAGAGGGTCTCGCCGATCAGGAAATACCTCTCTGCATTGCCTTCCTGAATTTGTACCTTCTTCAGTCCTTCTACCATCTTCTTGGTGGGATCGCCACCGACGTCTTCTAAAGTTGGTTGGTGCGGAACTTATTTATGCATACCATTTCGGCCTTTGGGGATTTTCTCAGGACCATGGTGAAGCATTGATCAGCCACCTTCTGGTTACCCTTGATGCATTCTATTCCATCTGCTTTGGGGTATTTGATCTTCTGGTGGTAGGTTGATGAGACCGCCCTCATCTTGTGCATCCACGTCCTCCCTATAATCACGTTATAGGAGGAGGGGATGTCAACCACAAGGAAGTCCGTCTTCAATACTCACCGACCTCGCCGGGAACAAAAGTGTGACCTCCCTATCTTGGCCATACCGTAAATGTCTTAAAAACCAACCAAGGGGACAAGGCACTTTTGTAGTGAACTTGTTGGGAGTTCCATCTTCTTGAAAGTGTCGTAGTACATGATTTCGGTGCTGGCCCCCTGGTCTACTAGGATTTTCTCCACGTCGTAATCCCCTATTCGTAGGGTGATAACTAATGCGTCATTATGGGGTATCGTTACTCCGTCTAAGTCATCGTCAGTGAAGGAGATCAGGGTCTCCAGGACTTCCCCTACCCTCGGCCTCTTCATGCCGAGCTTCATGACTTGCCCTGCCTGCCCATTGACCTTTTGGACGTGCCTTATCTCGTTGTTCGTATATGGAGCAACCAATCCATGTATCAAATGGATTGTCCCCTTTGGCCCTTTCTCGTAGTCCATTTCTTCTACTAGATCGGCATCATTCTTGCTGTCAGCTAAGAACTCCTTCAGATGGCCCTCTGCCACTTTCTCGTCCAAGAACTTCTTGTATTCCACACAATCCTCAGTCATGTGCCCCCAATCCCTGTGGTAGCTGCAATGCTGATTGGTAGCCCTCATTTTCTCTGGGTTCCCCGTCATCTTTGGGGGTCTCCTAAACCATTGCTCATTCTTGATCCTGTACAGCATTTTGTATATTGGGATATTGAAAGTAACCATGATGCTGAAGTATGATTTGGGGTCTGGTTTGGCTTTTTCCTTCTTTTGCTGGGCGTAATCCTTCCGTCATGTCGCAAAGTCCCTCTTGTATACCTTTGGCTCGATCGTCTTCTTTTCTAGGAACTGAGGTTGTCCAGCCACGATCTTTCCCCTAGCCTGCAGGATGTCGTCCTCTACCCGTGCGTGCTCTTGAATCCTTTCCATCAGCTTGGCCCGCGGTTTTATTTGGATGCATGGTAGCGATTCTCGTAACTTCTTGTTCATGGGCAAGCTTGTTTTGAGCGTTGCGAGCATACTCTTCACTACAATTCTCAATTTAGATTTGAAAGTTTCGATGGCGCTTTGAGTATTGGCCTTCTGTCGTCGTCCTACGTCTCATAGAGGTTAGCGTATCGAAAGTTTTTGGTTGCTTTCGGCTTGTGAGAAACCCAGAAGCGGTGAACTCCTCTGCCCGGTTGTACCCAACATAGGATGGATCATACGGGAGTTTATGGTACCAACTTAGCGCTACCTTCCTAAAATTTGGGCCGGGAACATTTTACCTGGCGATCGTCGTCTGTTACGTGTATGAACATGGCATCTTTGGTAGTGTTGAATGTAGACCCACGAGGATCCGTCTTTGGTTTAAGTAAGGGATGAGAAGTGAGTGCTTTATCTGCTTTCGGTGTCTTCTCCTTTCGAATCGATGAGCCAAAGGTGATTTGGAGATCTGGCCTAGGGCTTCCTTATTTGCCTCGTGCGGTTTTAGGACCTCCCTCATTTCGGTCATTTCGGCCGGCGTTCCTCTTCTTCCCATCTTGCATGCGGGGAATAAGCTTCGTTGGAATCGGATCTTTTCGTATCTGTCCTGGCGTGCTTCCTCCTTTCTCTTTTCACGAGAAATGCTCCTATCTCTCCTTTTTACCGTGGAAAATTTGCTTTCGGTCGATGGGGCGTTATGCCGTGATGGCGACTTTTCTTTTCTTGGTCATGGCCTTGCGGATCTGCGTCGAGAGTGTAGATCTTTTCTTTTTCACGGAAATTTTGCTTTTTAGGTCACGAATCTCGTTCTCGTCGAGTGACCTCACGGGCCAATACCTCTGCCTCTTGCTCCTTTCTGTCGAGGCTATCCTCTCTCTGGTGATTTCTCGTGTGCTTGTGACCATCCCTCCTTGGAGGGCTCACTCCCCGCTCACGTCGGGTAGAAGCCTCTCCACCTCTTGGTGGTGTCTTTGAGCGTCTCCTCCTTGGAGAATCGCGGAGTATTAAGCGCGTATCCCTGAATTTTGGAATCTCCGGGATATTCGCTACGTCAAACCTCTTGGTTGCTGGTTTTTTCAATGGTGCTCTGTGAACCAGGGGAGTTTTGTCCACTTTTGTGCTCTTCCTCGTAGTATACACAAGTGTGGTACCATCGTCTTCCACATCGTTTCGTTGTGGAGTGCACAGAAGAGGCTCCGAATGTACCATTGTGGATCTCTGTTGAAAGGGGCCCCTTTCCCACAGACGGCGCCAATTGTACGGGGATAAATCCGCGTAACTCTGGATCGCGTGCTTCCTTGAATCGACCCTGAATCTGCAAGACAGAAAGAGGGTTAGAGCACCTTTGCCTCTCGTTGGCAAAGGCCCTCCGATGCCTAAGTTAGTATCACGTACTTGAAAGCTTAAAACACAATGCGTATGAAAGTAATTCACAGCGTACCTTTTGTCATGGTTATTACCTTGTATTTATAGATGTAGATGTCATCCACATTAGGCATCTCGTGCCACTGTTTCCTATTCTCTTTAGGAGTCCTTTTCTCAATAGGACTTTCCTATCAAGGGACAGCTTCCTTATATTGCTAGATCTCGTCTAGTAGTAGTCTTTCTTTCCATGTAGGGCTCATTCCTATATGGGGTCTATTCCCATCCACATTAGGAATGTTCATATTAATCCCTTACTTCACGGGATTGCTCCTTATCTCGTAAGGTACCGCTTATAGAATATTCTGGAATGTCACACCGCCCTTCTCATGGCCGTGCCGAGCTTACACGTAGCTCGGGGTAACTCGTACATAGTTCAGTTCATTGCGCCGAGCTGAACTATGTATTCCAGAATGCTTGCCGAACTATATCCGTAGCCTCTTCAGCTCGGCCGTGTCATGGGCATCCCTTAAGCCTTACGTCGAGCTAGTACATTCTGATGCATTTACTCTAATTTGATTCCTGACCCTATTCATGGTCAACACAGCTCGGCATAGGGAGTAACGAACTCCCTATGTGGTACCGAGCTAATCGCCCTCTCGTGGCGATCATATTAGACACGTGCCAAGCTTAACAGTAAGGTAATCTGATTTTACCCTCTCCAACAACCATCACAGTTGCATTCATCCTAGTATTTATGGCCAGTAACTGGCTCAGCAAAGTAGTACACCAGATTGCCTTCTTTGTCAAATTACTTGACTGGTGGTATGGGACAGAAGTCTTCATAATCTTCTTCATACATGATAGTGATCTTGTCTGGGAGCATATTTGAGCCATTGTCTGGCGTGATGTGGAACTTTCAACCTGGATGGCTTTCAGTGTTGTTCCATTAGTAAGGCTCGATGACCTGATCGATCCATTTGTAAAGCTTTTCACCTTCGGGGGTCTTCTCTTCAGGCTTGAGGGGCTCGCTTTCTTCTATGATCTAGATAGGGGTGTTGTGGTGAGCGGAGAAGGTAGACTTGAGTCTCTTGTTGCTCGGTTGGTCAACCATTAATTTCTTAGAAGAGGAGCACTGGTTTTATTTGGAGAAAATAGGAGCCTATTTGCAATGGTTTTTGAAAAAAGGCATTTTTTTTTGGGATTCAGCCTGACCAAAGATTATTGGGACAATCCTTGAGGTGAGTGAAGTGAAACCTAGGGTCAATCTAATTGGTGTATGCATGCAAGATGAGATCAGTATATACAAAAAGTAGTAGACAGGTAGTATGGTTTGTGTTGGAAGCGATAAACAAGCAGCATGCCGACAGGGTATAAGGAAATAGTAAACACGCAACAGGATATATCACGTAATCCTACCCAGTGGGTTCCTATCTTAGGTTGGAAAGTTCTAGGATTATCTATATGCAAAGACCGGTTTTGGTTTGAAGGGGTTCCGCAGACTAGAGCCAATATTTGCCTCCCCTGGGCCAAAAATATTGACGTGGCAAGGGTAGTAACGGCAGGCTAACTCATCATCGTCCAAGGTTGCCGAGAATCCTGGGATGTCCTACACCAGCAAGCTGGATAGGGTAACCAGGACGCAGCGGCGAGGCTAGTAACCATGCACGTGCAATGCAAAAGTTTAACAATAATTTTTTTTCAAAAATCCCACAAATATTTTTCAAGTTTGGGTCGCTTTTTAAATTAATCAAGATTTTGAAAATTTACCCATGCAAACAATCGGGAAAGCTCTAGTCCGGACTGATCAGGATTTCACCCTGACATCAATCCTTTCTAATATAGCGTGAAGCACATACTTGGTGTCAAGCTTTCGAAGGGTCGTTTTACAAGTGTAAAATGTCAAAATAAAGATTAATTTAAAAAATATCGATCCCACAGAGTCGTCATTTTGTGGACATCCGTTCGCGGGACAAGTATCCACGCGTTTTTGGTTGTGTTTGTGAAAAAGGACAATCCGGAAAAGAAAAGAAAAAATTTAGAGACGCCACCCAGGGTTTAATTTTTGGAAAATGTTAGGTACCCGAGAAATCGTTCATAAAAATAATGACTCTTATGCCGTTGAAAAAGAGGGGTTTGATCTGCGAAAAAATAGAGATTTGGGTTCAGGAGCCAAGTTGTCTGTGGGGAAAGTTTTGTTCGAAAAATGCACCCTGCGTGCCCAAAATTTTTCGGTCTTTACTAAGCATTTGTGGGATTATTCTTTGAAAATGTTTTATCAAAAACTTTATTTCACGTAAACAATATATCAAGTAATATTATACTCTTAAAGAAACAGATAATGATAACGAATCATATGGTACACAATCAAGTTTATAAACACGAGAAAATCAAACAAGAGGGGATGCAAATGCAGAAACGGAAAGAATAGGAGGGTCGGCTGCAATTTACCCCAATTGGTTTTCAAAAAAAAAAAAAGCATCAGGCTTTTGAAATAGAGCATTCAAAATATTTTTCCAATGCCACCGTACGGTGTACGAAATCACACCGCACAGTACAAAAGGGATGCCGTACAGTGCCTCTGTGACTTATATTTTTCAAAAATTTCGGATTTCACCCGATTGAAAGCAAGCTCTATTTTTGTCTTAAAGCCATATTATTTGTTGATAAAAAAAATTTGTAAAATGGTTTTATTGAAAGAATGTACCTCATTTTAGGGTTGACATCCCGCGACAATCGATAACGTCGTGCGATACCTACCCGAGAGACTTGAACTCCATTGAAATGTCTCTGTTTGGACTCAAGGAAGAGCTACAGAGCTCTCCTCGAGCCTGATGGAGACTCCCCTTAGAAGATTGTTACGATTTGAATACGGAAGTTATACCTTGAAACAGAATCGACTAAATTAAATTGGGATTGATCGATTGCGGGAGATAGACACTGGATTTTTAGGCTCTCTGTGAAAGGGAAGTTTGAAGTATGGGTAGGAGTAGTGACGGACTTTTTGAAGGGATAGTGGCATTACTGGAAATTCTTGACTGGTTTTGTACGAGACGAATTCGGGTTTTTCCTTTTTGTGTCTTCTAATCGAACTCTCTCTCGAACCTCTCTTGAACTCTCGAAACCGGTGGATGATGACGGGTTTTATAGATGAAGATGAGCAAGGTTCGTACACAAAGAATTTCTCATCATCACCGAATATCATCATCACTCTGAGCTACTGAAACTTCCCGGGAATCTTGTTGATGGGACATGGGTGTCGTACGACATCAAAGGTGTGTCATACGGTGCACATGGTAACACTGCACGGTGCAAATGGAGTTTCAAGCCATACGATTCTGAGTTTTGGGCCATACAGTTCAAGTGGGTTTGGGTTTTTGGTTCATTTGATCCATCCGACTCAAGTATCTGTTCCAAGGTACATTTCATGCATTCTTTCATCATTGGGGATGCACAAGTCATCAAAATTAGGGTGTCTACACAAACCTCTTTCGTTTCCTCTCCCCTGTGCCCACTATTTCCGGTGCGAAATGAGACAAATATTGAAATTTCATAGCATATTTTGAGACAGTCATTGTGCCTTTCTATAGCCTCTCGAATTGCTCCTTAAGTTGTTCTTTATAAGAAGGTGGAAAATATTGATCTTCAAATTTCACCTCAAACTCGGTCCATTTTATGTTCTCAACGTCCAGTTCATCCACATTTCATGCTGCCCTATCCACTCTCCTCGCGTCTCCCCTTTCTGCAAGAACCGATTTGCACCACTCATTAGCTTCCCCGCTAAGTTGGCAAGCCACTAAACGAACCTTCAAGCTATCCTCGGTGATATCAAGCACATTGAAGAGTTTTCGGATTTCCGACAACCAATGATTAGCTACCAACGGATCACCATTAAGCCCATCAAACTTAGGAAGGTCCAACAGATGGAATTTCTCAGCCACTTCTATAGCATGGGTAGAAGTATTAGCCCTAAGTATTTGAGTCAAGAGATTGTGCTTCACAAGCACTGCCACGAAGTCGGTCATAAAAGGGTTCAGTGGATTTCACGCTCCCGATTGTTGCACCTCTTCCTCATGCATCTCATCTTGACCCTTCGCATGTTCGTCGTGGTGACTAACCTCATCCTCTGCCTGCTAATTGCGACCCCGACCATGGCCTCTCCCATAGTTAACTACCCTAGCACGTCTAGCAACTCTCTTTGGCAGCATGGTTCTATAAGAAGATAAGAAAGACAAATCATTAATAACAACATTATCTCAAACTAAGGCCCAAGCCTCCGACGCTATTCCAACAGGGGCAACAACTCAATGCTATGCTTAAAACTTTTAAGTACCATGATGTATTGATGTCACATTCATGAATGTCACACAAGCACAAAATGAATGAGAAAACATGTTTTCCATGAAGAAACAATGCAATGGTCTAAGCCCCGAGACTTCTAGTCTCCCCACGATCTCAAAGTTTTTGAACCTATGCTCTGATTTTCAGTTGTCACGCCCTCATTCTTTTAGAGATCAAAATACAAATATAATCCATTTGGGATTGGTCAAAAGTCACATATATCACCGTTGAAAAGTCAAGTCAATTGTACGTATCGAAGTCAAATTCCACATGTCTCTAACCAAAGGGTACCGATACCCAAATACATAAGTACCAAAATGAGTTAAAGTTATTATATATTTCAAATATTGTCAAAAGATTGAAGAAATTAAAGTTACATGATCATCTCCCAAAAACACATTAAGTATGGAGAGGATAAAATACTTCATGATCAAATAAGCTTCATGCCATGCATTCATACTCCAAGCATCCATCTCATGATCCTTGCCGGTTACCTGAAAATGATAGGATGAGCTCACCAGCCAAGTAGGAAAGCTATTTTACTAATGTTAGGTGTATAAAGTACGATATGTGTACATCAAGTTGAATACTATGAATGATTTGAGAAAAATATGACTCAGAGGGCTAAAACAATTGATAAATGACTGCAAAGTACCCATATGTCCAAAGGAATACCAAAGTGTCTAAAAATAACTAAAGTATCCATCAATCTCTTCTTAACTGATACCAATCGTGTAATGTGTCCAAACACGTATCTAAATATCCAATTTCACCAAAATACCATGTCTTTCATAAAATTATTCACTTTCAAACATTTCTAAAAAATAACCACTTTGTCTTTAATAGGGAGTTAATCCCTCTGCCGGATTTCGTGGGCTCCGTGGGCCCCTGCCAAATTTCATGGGCTCTGTGCACCCCTGCCAGATTTCGTGGGCTCCGTGCACCCATGGCCAGGGACGCACTGAACGGTGGCCTTAGTATTCATAATAACTATTCTCAAATATTCATTTAATACAATTCATTCATCAAAATATGTCAACGCATCGTATTTCTTTCTAATCATCACAACTCTATCAAAAGTGTCAAAACCGACTCAATGTGGCACGTGTCGCTTACGTTATGTCATCACGTAGCTAGTGTCCAAGAATATGTTCAAATAGCATGGGGGTTTTGAGTAAAGAACCAACAGATGCGGGGATTGGATTAAAACATGCCTTTTTAACCAGTTATAAAATATAATTGATGAATAAGGCAAGCATATGGTCAAACCATCCGACTGAAGGTCTAAGGAGGGCCAAGAAAACAACCCAATCAATAAGGTGGTCGATAATAAATAAGATTTTAAGTTAAAAAAGCATTAGAAGGAGGTCTGGAACAACCAAAGGTCAAGAAAAGATTAGAGTAGTTTTGGTGTCGAGAGCCATCTGGTATTGATACCCAGAAAATGGGGTATTAATACCAGCTCCACAGTAGAAAAACAAAATTTGCTGGTATTGATACCAAACGCAAGGGTATTGATACCAGTTGCACAGTAGAAAAATAGAATCTGCTGGTATTGATAACCAGATGCAGGGGTATTAATACCAGCTCAATAGTAGAAAAATAGAATTTGCTAATATTGATACTCGGACGCAGGGGTATTGATACCAGGTGATTTCGTGGACTTTTTGACAGATTTTCATATCTGATGGGGGCTTCAACCCAAGCAAAAATAACTTGAAATTCATCATAATTTGGATTAAAACACTACACAAGCACTTAAAGGAGTAGAGATTAAAGATTAAACACAATCAAAACCCATATTCATGGTGATAACAACTCTAAATAGCGTGTAGACGAAGGATTTATGGTTGGATCTTGGAGTATTTGAATGAGAGAGGTTGATTTTGTGGAGGATTTGAGAGATTTTGGAGAGGGGAGAGGGAGAAGAAGGAGGTCGGCTAAAGAGTGTTGCTTTATTAAAAAAAATCCCCTACACAAGTGTATATACCTTCCTTAGTACACTTACACCCCTCATGTTTCAAATGTATTTTAAACACACCCAAATGCAATTACTAAGTCCACATTAACCCCTCTTTAATCTATTTTCATTTCATCACATGTTTCCCCAATGTTATATCGAAAAATCATTATAAATTACGGGTCCTTACAATATTACTAGTGAAGTTAAGTGAAAATTAGTGAAATTTTAGAATTAGTAAATTTCAAAGTTATTGAAAATCAAGAACTAGTGAAGTTAATTGAAAATTAGTGAAATTTCAGAGTTTGTGGAATTTGATAACTAGTGAAATTACTAAAATTTCAGAATTGATGAAAATTAGTGAAATTTCAAAGTTACCGAAAATTTAAAGTTAGTGAAAATTCAGAATTAGTGGAGTTAGTAAAATTCAGAACTAGTGAAATTTCAGAGTTAGTGATATTTGATAACTAGTGAAATTACACAAAAAAATCCAGAATTAGTGAAAATTTGTGAAATTTCAAAGTTAGTGATATTAGAATTAATGAAATTTTACACCTCTGATGGGAGTAGATGTTGGGTTGAGGTGGATTTTCAAATGGAGTGAAATTTATGTGTTCAAAGTCAATAAATTTCACTAACTTTTGTGAAATTTAGTGAAATTATTGAAATTTAGTAATAATGGCACAAAAGTTACAAACATATCAAAATTAGTGAAATTTCAAAGTTGGCGAAAATTCAGAAATAGTGAAGTGAGTGAAATTTTAGAACTAGTGAAAATTAGTGAAATTTGATAACAAGTGAAATTATTATGATTTCAGAATTAGTGGAATTTTGCACCTCTGGCTCAAAGTAGATGTTGGTTCGAGGTAGATTTTGAAGTAGCGCCTCTCTGAGATTTGTATGAAGGAAGTATGCCTAAAAAAGACTATTTTTGAAGACTTAAATCGGATTATTTTGGTTATGCTCTTTTTAGATATTGTTATGATGGTCGTTTGGAGTGTTTCATGTTAGGTATCGTGTGGAGATTCGATTCCATTATTAATTCGGTTTCAACTATTGGGTTTATGCGAGTTGAGCATACAAGCTCCGTGGGGAGGCTAGGCACATCTGCTCTTGGGGGAGCCTAGTCACATCTTCACTGGCATAGTAATGGGGTGCGTATGGTCAATATCAACATTGTTGAATATGATTGCTCACTCGAATGACAAACTCTATGTTAGAGTGTCAGGTTTAACTATGTGGTGGAGTAGTGCAAATTGATTAAGTGAAATTTCAGAGTTAGTGGAATTTGATAACTAGGGAAATTATTAAAATTTGATAATTAATGGAAATTGAAATAAATGAAATTTCAAAATTAGTGAGATTTCGCACCTCCAACTCGAAGTAGATGCTGGGTGGAGGTGGATATCAAACTTTTGTGAAATTTAGTAATAATCGCACAAAAATTAGTGAAATTTCAGAATTAGAGAATTTTCGAAGTTAGTGAAAATTTAGAATTAGTAAAGTTAGTGAAATTTCAGAACTAGTGAAAATAAGTAAAATTAGTGAAATTTTAGAGTTAGTAGAATTTGATAACTAGTGAAATTATTAAAATTTCAGAATTAGAGGTTTGATGGTTGTATACATAATAGTATTTTTTTTTAATGCGGTTTTGCTTTAGAGATGTCTATGCTCAAAATGAGTTTTTCCTCAAATTTTGATGCAAATTGGGTAAAAATAAAGGGTTAGGATGGGAGGGATTGTAATCTCTCTACACGCTCAAAACCCTCCCGTGAGTGCAATTTTGTTCAATATTGCCCTAGTTTCTATTATTGATTGAAATGGTGTACATTCCATCAAAAAATGATGTAAGCCCATTAAAATGTGGTCTCGTCTTTGTCAGAAAAGTGTATTATAACTGAGAGCTACACCATTTTAATCAATATCAATAGAATAGGAAAGAATGGTAAATAAAAAATGCTATGGGCAAGTAAGTTTCCACTCCTTGCCAAACTGCTCTGCTTCCTTTCTTCTTTCCAATTCCTCAGAATCTGATAACAAAACCTCCTTATCCAATGCCTTCTCCGTAAAAAAAAACATCTATGGAGCTTCTTCACCTCTCCACCAGTCTCCACAAAACCCCTTACTCCACCTTGTACCCTTACTTCCCTAAACAGTTCTCCAACCCTCCCTTGTTTCTTGGATTGAATTTCCCAAGCAGATTGAAATCCAATTCAGGGCATCTCAGGTTCGCTGTTTGTTCTGAGAAGGAGTATTCACCGAATGGGAATCCGTTTCTTGAGAAACGAGAGAAGTATGGGCGCTCACGCGAGGATTCTGAGTTCGTCGAAGTCATTGGAATTGGCAGCAGAAAAGACGCCGTTCTCGATTTCTGCTTGGATTCGCCTGTTCTTTGGCATTCTTTGAGGTTTTGGTATGTTTTTTTTCTAACATGTCTCCGTTGTCGCATATGTATTTGTATTTGTTGAACTCGTCAGTGCAGTAGAATGCTTTTGTTGAATTCATGTTAGGAAGGTAGATGACAATAACCAGCGTAATATTCATACTAGAGCAAATGGATCTCCATCTCTCCCTGATAGTTGTGTGCTGATAAAAGTTGGGTTTGTCCTCTTTGAGAGGTTAAATGGTCAGTGCAGGAAATTTTTATTTATGCTTGTTGCAGACAAACCCATTTTGTAGAGGGCCATTTTGCACCTCCGGAATCACCAGCCAGTGTGCATCATTGTTTCCACACTGAGATTTATCTTCTCTCCCAGTGCCCACCCGGAGTCGTTTGCCAGGAAGAAAGAGCAGTTTAGGTGACGTTTTAGAGTAGTTCTTCCGTTGACCATTCGTTCCCCACCGGACAGGTGTTCATTTGCCCCTTCGAACGGATTCAAAAGAAAGAGAAGACGCTCACCATCTCATACTTTCTCATATGAAGACCCAGTACTGGAACAACGAATGGTCAATGGAGTGAACCTTATTCAATAGTTCTTTATAGCCCCGGGGAAGGGCGAGGGCCCTCTTCTCTGTCTCACCTCCCATTGATTTCATCTCCACAATATGCTATTTTTCCCCCAACCTAATGCACAACGAGTTAGGACATTGTTACATACAATAGAAACAGAATACGCGGTGTCGAAGGTTGAAAAGAGAGAGAGATCAAGCTAATGAAGTTAATCTGTGATAGCGCGATGATAGTTAAAGCGATGGACACCCTTTCAATGACATTCTGGATCATGGGCCTAACGAGCCATTCTCCTTTGAGAAAGTTATTAGTTAGTAGTTAGTGTACAAATATCAAATTTATGGTCTAACACATCTGTACAATTTGTTGCTAAATGTGAAGAAAGATTTCATTGGCTGCTTGTGTTGAAGGAGAACAAGCTAGACCCATGTGTTGAGTGAGGTACTAGGGAAAACCTATAAAGTGTTCTACGTATCGATGCTTCATTTTCTTCTTTATGGTTTGCCAACCTTAAAATCTATTTCCTAAGCCTAATACTTTCATTTGTATTATTTTAGACTGATGACTAAGCCAGCACCATGTAGTGATGAGTTTTAAGATTTGCATTTATTGTTGTAAATTGGGTTAATTCTTAATTTCAGGGATATTTTCATTGAAGATTCAGTGAAGGTGCAATTACGACAACGCTACCCTGGAAAAGGTTTGCTGTCTTTGTTAGCAGCTTTGCTGACGTTAATGGTTACATATCATAGTCCGCTATTCCCGATTTTGCTTTCGTATTATATGTCATACATCAGTGAAGTCATCCTGAGTAACAAATAAGGAAAAATTTGTGCATGACTGCATATGTTTGTAACAGCTTGGCTTGTCAATGAACTCCATGGCTATTTCAATGTTATGTTCTTTCTTGATCAATTTTGCAATCCGCATGGTTAGATGATGAAACAGTAAAGAAAAAGCTGTAGGCCTTAGCTACAGCTACACTGTTGATCTTTGTTAGCCTTGTAAGGGTCAGCTATGTTACTTGGACTCGGGTATGGGTGTCGGGTGCGGGTACGTATCTAGGTGTCGGGTTCAACTATTTCTCATTTCAAGGACACGGGGACACGGCAAAATATTCAAATTTGTTTCTATTTTTTGTGTATTTTCTTACGTAAAATTGTGTTTTAAGGTTCTATAGCGCATTTCATGGATAATAAGAGAGGTTTATGCACACTTCCATGATAAACTCGAATTACAATTAGATTTTCTATAGAAGTGTCTTACTAAACTTATCGGACACATATCCCACACCCTTATCCGAGTGTCGAATGTCCGACACGGGTACTTTACACCATCACGAGAGTCCGCGTAACATAGAGGGTCAGGATTGGACAGTATCTTGATTTTTTTTTGCTTGTCTTGATGGGATCAGACATCAGCAGAATGATTTTGTGAGCAATACAGTTTCTCCTCATTAAAGCTGAGAAAAGAGACGGTAATATATTCAAGGGATCATCTATTCATCTGATCATTTAATTTTACAATGGTGTAGGTCTAGGCATTTCCATGTGCTTCTTTCTGTGGCTGATTGCTTTCTCCTGCATCCTTTCCTGAATTTGCTCTTTAGTACTGATCTATTGAACTCTTTGCAGATGTTACACCTATGGTTTTGGAAGCTCCATCAGTTTTGCAGTCCTGCTCCAAAGCTGTTATACTTGTTTGTACATTCCTTGCCTTTTACTCTTGTAGTTGTGAAATATTCTTTTGAATGTATATTTTAAAGTGAGTGTTCCTAAACTACTGAACATGATGTACGGTGTTTTTAATGGGAAGATTTTACCTTTTTGTGCAGTTTGTTTTGATAAAGAATTTTCCCTTTCTAGTTGTGTGATTGTGTTGAGAAAGACATAAGATTTTTCCTTTTTGTACATTCCCTGCCTTTTACTCTTGTAGTTATGAAATTTTCTATTGAATTTATATTTTAAAGTGAGTGTTCATAAACTACCAAACATGATGTACATTTGTTTCTAAAGATAAGATTTTACCTTTTTGTGCATTTGACGTGTTCGAGTGGCATCCCATTCCGCTGGTGTGGCTGGGCATTTATTACTTCATTTTCATCAAGAAAAGATAAAGTTTAGCAAGGATGACGTACTTATATCGAATTATAACCAATGAAATAATGCTTACTTACCTTAAACTAGAAGTATGAATTTTTAATATTCCCTGTTTTGGATACGTACTGGGGGAAAAAGTGCGACTTTTGATGTGTCATTGATTCACTTAATAAAAATAGAGCTTAATGAAAGGAGTTGAAGGGTGTTAAAGCATCCTTCCCACAAACAATTGGCTATAAGTGAAGAGATCGTTCAAGCTCATATGTTAGTCTTGGAGATTAAGGGCAACCGATGAGGGACAAACTCTAACTCTCTCCCGGATGTGAGATTCCTGACAAACATGGTGAGCTAAAACAAAGTATTCATTACATAGGGATCACAACAAATCAAAGTGCACTTAGAGCGTACTCGAGCAAGGATTACATGTTGATATCTAATAGCAACCACCTATGTAGCATGGATACAGACTTGGACACGGGACATGGATTTCAAAAAAAAAGGGGATACAAACACAAAGGGACGCGACAAAAATAAATAAATAAATAAAATTAATTTTATACTAGTGGAAACATAGTTATATGTTTAAGCATGAAGCAATGAAGCATCAATATATATAAACAAGCATCATTTTTACATCATTTTACTTTGAACCCAAAATCTTTGAAGTAATACACATTTACCCCCCAAATTTTTTTTAAAATTGCATATTTAACCCCTATCATGTCTCTTTAGAATCTTTAACGTGGATTGACATATATTCACAAATCACACATGAAAATCATTGCATTTTCCCTGTTTTGTTAAGGTGGCTACTGCAGGATATGGTGCAGCAGATCATTTTAGAGCAGTTGATTTTCTTAAGAGAGTGCAATCTACGGATAGATTAGTGGTTGGTATCATTCTCAAGCCCTTCAGCTTTGAAGGACGAAGGCGCCAAGATGAGGTACACTGATTTCTCTTACCATCAAGATATTATGGAAAACATACAAGAAGAATTCATCAGTTTGTTTCCTTATCATTATTTGGATCATCATTGTATGATTTACCATAGATCAATATGGCTACATTTCAGTATGCAAGTATTACGTGAATTTCTGCCATGGGTTTCAGTCTGCTTGTCATTTGATTAGTTAGAATGTTACACTTAAGCGCAATGTATGTGGATGGGTATTTGGATTCGAAAGACAAGTATAGAAGTGCCTATATTCCTTTTCAATAAAAACTGTTAGAGCTTGTCCCACATTGATTAATTATAACCTCCAATGCTAGTATATGAGCCTGGGCATCCTCTCCACTCATTGCCAATTGGTTTTGAGTTTGATGCTTTAACATGGTATCAGAGTTAGGCTTTCGGAGGCTTTTGGACAAGACTCCATGTTGTTGATGGTTGGTTCCATGGTTGTCAAATCGTGAATCGAATCAAGAATCGAAATGGTCCGGTTGCGAATCGAATCGAATCGTGAATCTCTCCAATTCGGTCATTTTTTTAAAAATACATAAAAAAGGTAGATTTCAAGTTGGAATCAATAAAATTAATGTTTAAGAAGATAAATAGATGATCAAGTGGTCTAAATAGGCAAAAAACTTCCCTTTCTAGCTAGGGATGTGGTCGTGGTCTTCCTAGGAGGTGCAAAAACCCTAAACTTTTTCGGTACAATCTTTTGAAAAGTGCTATGGAAGCTTCTTAAAAAGAGAGTTGACCCTTAATATGCCAGAAAGAAAACCCCGCAATTTATCAATTAATTCATTTTGGCCCACATGAAAAACATGGGTTTAAAATTTAACTGGATCGTACAATTCTTATGATTCGATTCACGATTCACCAATTCAGCGTACGATTCTATTACACCTACGATTAATAGTATCGGTTCGTATCGAAAACACCCTGAATCAAACCGAATCATACGATTTGAATCGCGAATCGCACGATTTTGATAACTATGGTTGGTTCCCCTTAGTTTGTCGTTGATGGTTAATAGTTCTTGTGTGTGTTTGAATCGTTGTTTATCTCTCCCCATGAGGGTCAGGGGTCGCACGTGCGGGAGAGTGTTAGAGCTTGTCTCACATTGATTAATTATAACATCTAAAGCTAGTATATGAGCCTGGGCGGCCTCTCCGCTCAGCCAATTGGTTTTGAGTTGAATGCTTTAACAAAAGCAAAAAGGATCCCCTTTGTCCTGGTAGGATACTAGGATCACTACATTGTGTTTCGTTAGTATGCGGTATGCCTTTACGAGTGTGAAATTCCAAAGAGTTGTGATGCCTTGGTAATATCTTTGTTATATTATAAGGCCTGCACCTTTGGAAGCCTAAATGAATGACTTTGGGCTGTACTTTTAAGAAGCTATTTGGGTCTGAAATAGAAGCATAATGTTCCCATCTTATTACCCTTTATGTACTTCAATTTTCAATCAAATTGCTCAAATATGATTCCTCATGTTTTGGGAACACTTGAAGAGGTACTGTTCTCCAGCTATGGAGCCTCTTACTGATCAATGTGCTCATGGTACCGTACTAGTGTTCTACTTTGGTGGTTTTTGTAGTTCAAGATCTCTTTTATGAGAATACTTCGAGTTTGATCTACGGGTTAGAATTTAATTAGCATCTGGGCATATTCTATAGAAAGCATTATATACATGATCCTCTCTAAGGAAGATATTATAGTTGCTTAGGGTCTTTTCTCTTTCTTTTCTTGCTCATCTTTATACTTTTTAGTTCTTCATACTCTATTCTTACTTTTATTGTTTTAATTCTGATTTATTCCTGCATTTGTTGTAACTTCTAATAATTCATTTTCTTCATCATTTATCTCTATTTGCAGGTCAAGGATTTGATAGTAAACCTACAAGATCACACAAATTTCTGTATCGGTGAGCAATGTCTTGCTTTCCATTAGTTGGATATCTGGTACTCTTTGTAGAATAAGTAATATAGATTTCACATTTTTTAGCTCTTATAGCTGTTGAAATTCCTTCTCTGCCTGTGATGTTTGAAATTATATTTAAAAAAATTAAAACACTGTCCAAACGAAATGTATAGTTATCGATCTTAAATCATTTTTCCATGGCACCGATAAAAAAAATAAAAAAATAAAATCATTTTTCCATTGTGTATGGTTTGACTTGATGAAAAGGAGATAGGGAAACTGCCTGTGCAATACTATGCTGTTCAAATCTAATGAGACTTATTTTCAACATGCACTTGCTACCTTATTTTGTTCTATTCTTTTTCCCCCTGTAAGAAAGAGACGTGTTTGCATTGTTTTGTCTGGTTTTAGACAGATTTTTTTTTTGGAGAAGGATAAGCCCCTCTGAAAATGAACCCGCTCCCAGTATTGTTATGCTATTGTAGTGTACCTAAGGCTCCTATGGAGGTGTGGGCATTAACCTCCTACAAAGATTTTTTCATTTTCACTGCCAAAAATGATGGAGCTTTATTGCTCCTAAAACACTTGTTATCCTATTTTCCTGATTTCAGTTGTGGGTTGCTCTATTTCGGTGTCTTCCATTATGAGGATTCATCGAAACTTCTAAAATAAATGCTTCTATAGACGATAGCCTCGATACAGATTTTGGGAAACAAATTTCTTGATTGTAGTTTTTTTTTTTTGGATGTCTCTTTGATTCATCCATTGCTTAGTTTGTAATAATGATAGCCTTGATACAGATTTTTGGGAAACAAATTTCTCGATTTTAGTAATCTTTTTTGGATGTCTCTTGTTGAGTCATCCATTGCTTAGTTTGAGTCTGCTAGCTAAAAGAAATATAGCTTGAGAAGTTACTCATCTCTGATTATTTTCAGTCCATGGATAATATGTTGCCTTTGGGTTCATACCCAGGCTGCAACTGGTTTTCAAATTCTTGTATTCATCAGCTTTATTAATGGGAATTTAGTAAAGACCCAGTGGACACAGTTTGAGTACCACCAGTTCCAAATTATTTGTTGAACATAGCGAATCTGACAGAATTCCCAAACAAGTTTGAATTACCTACTCAATTGTGTAGGAAATTAACTGAAAACTGATAAGTCACAAATAAAGATGAGAAATAGGGATGGTTGGACACTGGACGCTGGCAAGTCAATGAAAGGAATTGGTGAAAATGAGGACTCTACAGATGAATTATTGCATAGTGAAAGCTCCAAGCAAGGTTTTAATTAAAGGCAGTTACATATTGTATGCCGTTATGAATGGGATTTTGGACCTCCGATGCCGTTATTTACCTATGTATGGACTATGGACCAATAGATGGCCGTATCACCGATGATGTTGTGTTTCCCGATACCATGAGTTAAAATGGCTCCACAGATCTCAGTTCTTGCAAAGCGTCACAACCGCGAGATCTTTGCAGCCTTGGAGAATAAGTCTCTTCTGGGGAGGAGTGCCAAGTGCACCCTCTCCTATTCTTTCAAATCATTGAGTTAAGAATTAGAAGCTTCTACAATGGACAATTATAATCTTGAAGTTGCTTTGTCATATTCTGAAGTCTTAAATTGCCTTTCCAAAATGATTTACAAAATGGTTCTAGCTCAAGAATTGCCAAGCAATGAGATAACTTTCCATCTCTTTTTGTTGTGCATTATGTAAAATGGAATCACTCAGACGTTGGTTTATTCATGCTAAATTCAGCAAACTTGTACTAGCATCTTTTGTCAGGTTGAGATCATTATCTCTATGACTAAAGCATTTGATTGCTATATAGGTCAGAAGTTTATTTTGTGTGTTTGGTCTTAAGTAAGTTCACTTTTTATTAGTAGTAAGTAGCCAGTTTATCCTGGATTATTCCTTTATGCTCTCCAGATCAAATTATTTATCAAGTTTATTTGCGTTATGATGGCAAACACTTGCACCATTTGGATGTTTTCTGTCCTGAATATCATTATGTGAAGACAGTGTATATAAATATCAAGATACTGTGCAAGTTTTGCACCTGCTTGAAATGGCTTTGATTTGGCTTACTCAACCAGCTGTGGTAACTGTGTCTGAATAATACTTCATAATGTTATCTAGTTTTTCAACAACAGAAGTTCTTGATTGCTAATTTATGTTAACCTTCATGTGTTATGTTGTGCTGTTTCTTTTTCCTACAGTGGTTGATGCAGACGTACTGCTAGAAAAAGAACTAGTGACATTAGATGAGGCATTAAAGACAGCAAACACGGCTGTTTTGATGGCCATAAATGGGCTGTCGATTCTTACGTCTGTAAGTTTACTAGTTGTCTTCCTCTGTGACTCCCAAACTTTTATTTTATCGGTAAATTTGTATTCTCCTTGTAGCCTTGTCCTTACTGTTGGTTCATTCACAGGAAAGCCAAAAGAAGTTTCTGGACTCTCAACACCATATTATGGAAGAACTCAATGTTTCAGACGTAATGAAAGTAAGTTTACTTTTTGACCATAATGTTCTTTGAATCACTTATTATGGCATTTTAGTGTGGTTTGTTGGGTGGGTCTTGCTTCTTGCTCCTAAATGCTATAGATCAATCTTAAAGGGTATAGAAGCAACAAGGGAGAAGCTTTATACCCTTGCATAATCTTTTGAACATGTTGGTTGTTTGGTTGGGGTGAAATGCATTAGCTTTCTTTTCTCTGGGGTAGAGTGTGTTATTTGACTTCCTTTCGTGTCAGTTTCCCCAACCTTTTGGGGCACACCACCGTTTTGTATCTGTAGGGTTATGAGGGTAGTGTGATTTGTTGTTATAGGTTTAGTTTTGCCTTGCTGCTTTCCATTGTATTGCCTTTTCTTTGATGGACTTCTCATGCTGTTTTTCTTGTTCCTTTCTTTTTGTTTTTGTTTTTTTCTTGGAAATCAAGAAGAAAAAGAAATCTGTACTACTTTTGCTTTTATTACATCTGAGTATGTCCCAGTATCTTCGAACCTGATCTATTCTTGAAGGTCTGGGCACATTAGTGTTTCTGTATACTTGGAATTGTCCAAAAACTGCACTTAATTGCTTTCTTTTCTAGTTTTCACTCTCTTGATCTCTGAAGGACTAATTTAACCACATGCAGATTCTGGAGAGTTATAAAGAAGCAAAAATTGGATTTGGAGCCGGTCTCAACATTAAAACATCAATTATGCGAGCTGTCTATGACTGCCCCTTCCTTAGTGTAGGTTTAAAGGTATGAACAGATTCATTATAGGTGTATCCTTCAGTTTGTTTCTCTTTTAACTGAACAACTCATTTGTAAACCCTAATTTTGTTTTGTTTACTCAACTTGAACCATAAGTCCATAAGAATCGAAAAATCTCCATTTATCGCTTGTACTTGCCCGATGGAGAGATAGTATGAAGCTTAGTTGCTGATGATCATAGAAGTGTGGGAGCCGCCTGTCAAAAAATAAAATATTATTCGACCACTTAGATTGCAAAAAATAAGAATTCCCATAAATTCAACACAAGATGAAATGAAATGAGCAATTGTACGTGTTATGTATTTTATTAGTACAATGGAAGCTATTGAATTTTACACTGCCCAGAAATTCACTTTTTGCAGGTACAGACCACAATAGCATTTAAAGTTGACAAAATTAGAAATTTGCCTTTTGATATGTCCCTTTGTTGTTATTATTATTATTGTTGTTGTTGGTCATTAGAGAAAAGATGTGTAGGTGTTAATTTAACCTTAACACACGGGATGTTTATTTATATTGTGAGATACTCCATTACATGACTCAATTACCCGATGTGGGACTAAGTCTAACACTATATTCTAACACTCCCTCTCAAGCTGGGGAGTAAGTATCACACAATCCTACTTGTTACATAACAACTCTAAACGTGGTTTAAACAAAGGTTTGGTGAACTATCAGCCAATTGAGCTCATTGAGCTCTTGTAGACACAAAGGGAGTAGCCATCACACCACCATCTATCTTTTCTTGAACAATTTTTCTCAAACAATATGATTGTCAACTTCAATATGTTAGGTTCTCTCACGAAAGACTGGATTTGAGGCAGTATGTCTTGCCACCTGATTGTCACAATTCATAGGGCTAGGTAACGGCATGCAAAATCCTAACTCCTCGAGCAAAGCTCGTAACCATACAACTTCACATGAAGTACAAGCCATGGCTCGATACTCGCTTCTGCGCTAGATCTTGCAAACCAGATTGCCACCAACAAAAGTATGGTATCCAGTCATCGATTGTCTATTGGATAGTGATCCTACCCAATTAGCATCAGTAAACGCTTCAACACGCAAATGACCAATTGATCAATAAAATAGGCCACGTCCAGGGTGAGCCTTAAAATACTTCACAATACGAAGACAAGCTTCCCAATGTGGAACACGAGGAGCCAACATAAATTGACTTACCATGCTAACAACGAATGAGATAATTTGGACTAGTATCAGTAAGGAAATTCAAATTTTCAACTAAGCGACGAGACTGGTCTAAATGAGAAAATACCTCCACCTGAACAACACATAGTTTGACATTTGGATCCATAGGAGTCCTTACAGGTTTAGCTCCCAATAAACTTGTCTCCTCCAGAATATCCAATGCATACTTCCTTTGGCCAGACTGATCCTTTCTCTAGGTCTTGCCACCTCAATACCCAAGAAATATCATAATTTACCCAAGTCTTTAGTGTGAAACTGATGATGGAAGAATTATTTCAACTCATTAATACCGTTCTGATTGTCTACCCTAATAATAATATCATCCACATACACAATCAACACTATTTGGTATGCCTCGGTCTCATTTTGATCACTCTGTTTTCTTTATCCAGTATGAGCGGGGAGGATAGTGTTTGTGTACGTGGATGATATTATTACTGGAGATAATACAGAAAGGTAGTGATGAGTTGAAACGGTTCTTGTATCGGCAGTTTCACACCAAAGACTTGGGTAAATTACGATACTTAATGGGTATTGAGGTGGCAAGATCTAGTGAAAGGATTAGGCTGTCCCAAAGGAAGTATGCATTGGATAGTCCAGAGGAGACAAGTTTATTGGGAGCTATACCTGTAGAGACTCCTATGGATCCAAAAGTATACTTCCTTTAGGATTGACTAGATCTTGCCACCTCAATACCCAAGAAGTATCGTAATTTACCCAAGTCTTTGGTGTGAAACTAATGATGCAGGAATTGTTTCAACTCACCAATACCTTTCTGATCATCTCCATAAATAATAACATAATCCACATACGCAGTCAACATTATCCTCCCCTACTTAGACTTGGTAAAGAAAAAACAGTGATCACAATGGTTGTGTTTGGTTAGATAGTTTAGTTTAGTTTTGATGATGTCGGCAGGTGTAATGAGTGGAGAGAGATAGAGAGAGAGAGAGAGAAATGATGATGTCATCAAAACTAAAACTAAACAGGGAAACGAACAAGGCCAATGAGACCAACACATACCAAATTTCAATACAGCATCACTGAACTGACCAACCCAGGCTTGAGGTGACTGTTTAAGGCCATGGAGAGCCTTGTGAAGATGGCACACCTGAGAACACTCCCCCTGAGCAACAAACCCTGGAGGTTGCTCCATATAGACCTCCTCGAGCAGATCAGCATGTACGAAAGCATTCTTAACATCCAATTGAAATAAAGGCCAACGAAGATTCGCTGCAAGAGAGATAAGGACCCTGACAGAGTTTATCTTGGCGACCGGGGAAAAAGTCTCAGCATAATCAACGTCGTATGTTTGGTTATAACCTTTGGCCACAAGACGGGCCTTGTATCGTTTGACATTGTCATCTAGATTATACTTGACATTAAAGACTTACCGACAACCACCAGTAGACTTCCCTGGTAGAAGTGAAACCAACTCCCCAATGTCATTCTCATGAAGGGCCAACATTTCAACCTCCATTGTTGTCTGCCACTCAGACAAAAAAATAGTCTCCTATACAGTTTTAGGGACATACAGAGAAGAAACAAACAAAGTGAAAGCACAAAAAGAAACACGGTACTCAACCCTTGGATAAGATTTTGGATTTCGTGGTCAAATGGTGAATAAGAAACAGAATCAGCATCTGATACGGAAGTCTAGCAAAGACGACTAAAAACCTCATTGAGAGAGGGCAAATCCCACTCTCCCAATATCTGAGACCAAACAGCATCATAGGACACAGGCAAACCATGTAGAAATCGTGTGACCCTCTAAATGCTCAAGTTGGCACTCCATAACCTGAGTATCACTAGAGATCGGCTCGTAAAATATGGAGCTCCTCACAAGTACCACGGAACTTGGCATAGTACTCCAAAGATTCAGTACCAAGTGACAGAAAATAACCGCTCATGTAGAGCATATGTGCCGTGTGCGACAAAGATTATTAACACCAGAATACATCTCTACAACCTGACTCCACGCTTGGCTGTATCTAGGAAAATCAGAGTGCTGCTAACCTGAGGTTACATACTATTCCATAACTCAACACGAATATGAGCATCCTCAGATTCCCAACTACTTAAGTCTTAACCTCTTTGTTGGGAGGATCAGCTGTCAAGTAACTATATTTCTGCTCGCCCATATGATAAACTTTAACAGCTTGAGCCCAAATAGCATAATTTTTCCCATTCAAAGGAATGGAGGTAACGGAACTTTTCACGAGGCCGAGAAGAACTAGACGAAGTACCAGCAGATGAACTAGAAGAGGAAGCAGTACCAGAAGGTCCAGAATCTATTGTAGAACTACAACCAATTAATAAACCACAACTAAATAAGGTACAAGCAATAACAAACCACTAAACTGTTGAACTGAGATAAACAACTAACCAGACTAAACCAAAAGAAGTCTATCACTGCTCACATCAAACAATCTAACAAATATCGACAAAACATACAATCATACCAAAAACAGCAAATCGACAGCAACAGACCAAGGGAACATCGACGACATCCAAAGAAGATCGATGAATACCATTCACTGGATGTAGAACACAAATCGACAGCAAAGACATGTGATTTAGATGAATTCAAACACCGAGCACAAAGCCATTTTCGAGTTTTGAATGTTAAGGTTTGGATTTCGAGTTCGATTACGGGTTTAAAGGGTCGTGGGCTTCGATTTCGAGTTTGATTTTGGGTTTTAAGGATCATAGGGGGCTCGATTTATGGTTTTGAAGGTCGGTTTGTACTGGGTAACGGGTATCGATGGTTGTCGTGGATTGGGGCTGGGGTTTTCAGTAGGTAACTGGCTTGATTTAGTGGGTTTCAGAGGTATGGATGAGAAATTAGGGTTTGGGTGGGGCAGCGACTCTTGGCCGATGGCGGCAGTGGCTGTGGTGGGGTAGGTTTAAGGACTATGGGATCAGATTATGTGTTGGGGTTAAGGGTGGCTCTAATACCATGTCAGTTATAAGAGAGAAGAGTGTATAGGGTGTTAATTAACCCTAACGCACGAGACTTTTATTTATATTGTGAGATACTCCATTACGTGACTCAATTAACGGATGTGGGAATAAGTCGAACATTATATTCTAACAGTTATTGTTATTGTTATCCTCCTCCTCCTCCTCCTCTCTCTCTCTCTCTCTCTCTCTCTCTCTCTCTCTCTCTCTCGCACAAGTGAGGATTCTCATTTCTTGCTGGGTGGTTTCTAAGTTGCTGAAGTTTATTTGCTTTTGTAATTTCTAATTTTTCGGTAGTTTATTATTTTCATGGCACGCAGTTTAGGATGTTATTCTCTTCAATTGTGTGAGTGTTTTTGTATGAAACACTGTTTCTAATGTATTTGCACTTTTATGTCTTTTGTTCTCAGGATTTGGATGGCATTGTTATCTGCATCCTCTCGAGTTTCGCTGTTATTGACAGCAGTGATGTGAATGCCTTTTTGCCTACTTTTCGCCAAGCTACTGAATGCAGGGGAGGAATTATAATATCTTCAGTTCATGAACCCAATATGGAGCCCAACCTAATAATGGCAACAGTACTCACTGTAGGGTAAGATGTCATGCAAGAATATAATCCCCATAATTACATTGCCCTTGTGACAGTCTTCAATACAGTTGTATTGTACACAACTAAAATTTTGCATCTTCTTTGTCCAACAAGGCTGAGGGTTATGATGGATGGTTGGATCCTTGAATGGCTTGAAACCTAGAAGAAACATGAACAGAAAATGTGAATTTTGACTGGAGAGTACTTGTTTTTCTTTTCATGTCCTAATTGCAGGTCTCACTTTACTCGGTTTCATGTAGTTATATACATAAAGTTAAGGAACTCCTTTTCAAATGAGATAGTGCTAGCTTTTGATGCAAGGTCATTGTATATTTGTATATGTATGTGTTCAAATTAGGGCTGCAAACAAGCCGAGCCGAGCTTCAGATTGTTCAAGCTCAACTCGCCAGTAAAAGGGTCGGCTCAAGCTTGGCTCGAGCTCTGGACATGTTACGAAATATTGGCTAGAGCTCAGCTCGCATTAATTTGTCCCAGCTCGAGCTCGGCTCGATGGTGCTCGAATAGCATGCAACTTAGCATGTGGAATCTAATTAATATTCTGGAGCTGTGGTATTGACAAAAATCAATTTGTTAGTTCCTGTGATATTGTTTCTCGGATGGAGAAAATCTTGTGAATTAGGGGAGATGGCAGATGGAAATTTAACAACTTTAACGTGATGAATAATGGCCTTATTTTGATGTCTTCATCAACTGGTGTACTAGTTTTCCACTCGAATGGTAACGAATTAGTAATGAATAAGGATTCGAAGGTTGGAAGAAAAGCATAAAAGAGCAGATGGAGTTGACCTGATAGAATATCATCTGAGCCCTACTTGTAGAAAATAAGGTGTACTGAGCTCTATGCAGTGTTACACTGATTCGGCTATCTAGGAATGAACCTGAAGTTAACGATATATTGGGGATCACCATCCCTCGTCTATGTTGGAAATTTATCTAAATAAATGGGTTTTTATCAAAATATTCCTTGTGTCTTAGGAAGCTAGTTTGTAGTGTTTTTGGTTTTGTCCCACATTGGCTAGATAAGTAATGGTTGAATGGTTTATAAGTAGGAGCACAACTATTAAGTTCAAATTGTTTTATTTGGCTTGGCTCCTATGGTGCTTCGCACCTAACCGGTGAAGCCGGTGATGAACACACCCATATGCACGCGCGTGGCAGTGGGCTGTGTCGTTGCAATGTGACGCTTTGATGGCGCACTTTGCACTTAGTGCAAGCCTCATAGTTGCCCTTTCTTATTGCGACTTGGCGGTAAGGTGGCAGTGACGTGGAACACGAGATCAGAAGGCTGGGTATTGATACCAATGGCGCACAGGTTGAACGGGTTGCTGGGTATCGATACCCCATGACTGAGGTGTCAATACCAGTGGGTTTCTGGACGAACTGATTGCTGGGTATTGATACCCATGACTGGGGTATCGATACCTATGGGTCTGTGCGCGAATTTCAGATGCGAAACAGGCTGTGGTTAGCAGACGGGTCATGCTCAAACTGGAGAGTTATGACCCTAACTCAAGGCTATTCACTAAGGGGTGTATCCTAAAGCGAATAGGCACATTAGGGTCTATAAATAGAGCCCATATCTCATTCATTCAACACCGAATTTCTGCGCCGTTACTCTTCCGAATTCTCTACTTGCTTCCTTGTTTTGTTGAACCGTTGCTCTGCAAAAACGGTGTCAACATATCCTTGGCTCATTTGATCACAAATTCGACCTGGTATTCTATCTGTCCTTTGCTTGTGTAGATGCAGGCAGAAGATCATAAGATTGGGCTTCGTTGTATCCTCGGATAGATTTGCTATCAACCCGCTGCACACCAAACGGTGGGGGCGAATACTGTTTTTTGGAAAGCGACATTATAACGTGCCTCGAAGCAAGGTCCATCAAGTTCCATAATCAAGGCGTTCAGATTTCTCGAAGACTCCCAGATTTGCACCAACAGTCTATTTGTGAGGTTATTAATGTTCGTTAATAATCAGATCAGTGGCTTCGTATTCAATCATCATTCCAGCTTAGGGGATCAAAATGTCTTAATAAGGTTCTAGTGTCTCAGTGGGACATGTCCTGTTCCCTTACCTTTGTCATAGCCTGTGGACACCGTTATATTGTAGAAATAGGAGAGTCAATGCAACATGAGCTATATGGCATTAGACACTTTATGGCCTCCAAAAATTTTGCGATGAATGGGTGAGCTATTATGCTTTGACATTTCAATTTACTTATTGTCGAACAGGTTTGAAGTAAAATTCCTGTACAATCATAACTCGATTGGATGATCATTCTTAATTTTCAGATAGAAAACTCTGGTGAGTATAGATGGGCAAATTATTATGTCCAACAAATTTTGTTCTACATATGATTGCTCATCTCTTGACTCAAAGGTGTTACGATATGACACATGCTAAGCCTGTCAGCCCTTGAATCCATAGAGGCTGAAAAAAGAGTCTTTTTTGTGTCAGTCTGTGATGATAATAGTAGACACTACTACCTAAGGATATCCTATTTACTAGAATTGATTGCACAAGTGAAGAGGAAGCTCCGAATTGTGGAATTCAGTACAAGATATTGTGATATTAACATGTTTGGCCTTCGAGAGAGCAAGAAACAAACCGAGTATGCTACTCACTTTAGTATGGGCAACTGGACTAGGAACATGGTATGCATGTGCCTCTAGAGTCTGGTACTAATTTATGCATTTGGCACTTGAGGAGCAACCCAATTTGCATGAATGTTGCTTTGCCAATAGTTTTCACACAAATATTTCATGCAAATTGCAGCTGCACCAGACATCAGGTTGTTGAAGAAAGTAGCATATTCTCGAGACTGGCCCAGCATTTTCCTTTTATCTTCAATCTTTTGAGGAAAAACCGTCCACAATCTCCCGTAGCTGAGGATAGTTATTTTCCTAAGGATCCATCCTTTTCTGAGGCAATCACTGCACCAGATTCTGGCAAACTGCAGAATGAAATTCCTGCAGATAGAACAGCTGAAGATTTTGAAATTTACTCCACTGAACTGCAGGCGGTATTGAGCAAAAACGGTGGTGAAATGTATTATTGGAGGTGTATAAGTTTTTCCCTTTTGATTCAATGCACATCAAGATCACTTGTATTGTCCTTAGTGTTATGCATGGTCACAAGATTCTGAACCAATATTTATGCTGTAGGGGTTATGACAGTAGCTTAGAACAAAAGGATGTAGAATTTTCAGAGACGACAGATTCTTCCGATTTTTATGACGATGTGCAAGGTAGATTCATTGTTAAACCAATTTGATCTTATAAGTGTAGTGTAATGAGTTCTTCGCTTTTTACTCTCTTAGACCATTGAATCCATGAAAAGTGCATCTGAAGTTTTAACTGGTTAATGAATGTGGATAAATGCATTACCTAGGAGTGCCTGCTTTTCAAAGGGAGCCACTCATCCCCCGAAACTTGGGACCAGGATTTTGGATTTCAGAGGAAGGGACCAATCAAGGAGCAAATTATTGTGGAGCCATATCAACTCTTGATAATTTAAGCATCTACAAACTTCCGGTTGGTGTAAAACTATCAGAGGATTTAATAAACTGTCTCCATAGCTCAGACACAATTCATCATCAAGAGAAATCAGGTGAGGATGACATGAAGGCCCAAAGTCAGGCTCCTCCAAGGATGTCTTGGGATGCATTAACTGATGCAGGTTTGGAAGCTGTTTCAGAATTTTATGACAGTGCTTCTGCCGTATTCAAGGGAACTGACGCTAATGTTTCTAAGAAGCAAGGAGTTCTTTCTGCTCGTGCATCATCTATGCTGGTTAGTAGTATTTCTGCTTCTGTTGTATGGATGTACAATGTAGAATGAGGCTTCCAAATTTTGCAGCGGCAGTTCATGCACTGTTCTCATATCATAGTTTTCCTAAATATTTACGGGCTTTGGACTGGAGCTTTTATTTCATTTAAGTCATTGTTGCTTTGCCAGCTGAGTGTAACATATAGAATCTAATTTGAACTAGACCTTTTTCCATTGGTGTGATTTGTGTAATGGATGAATCAGACAATCAACTCCATCTCCATGGAATGGATATGGCCAGGGATTAGATAGCATCGACTTTCAGCAAGGTTCCTAGAATGGGTAAAAATAGTTTACAGCAATTTGATGTCAAATAATAACTCTAGATTCTCATTAGCAATCGATTAGTGTTTTTTTTTTTTTTTTTAATATACGTGTTTCTGTGTGCTTTGGGGTCATGGTTAAAGGGGGCATAGTTGTTAAAAACTTATGATACAAGATTCGTACTCCTATCATATCGTCTCCTTTGGAAAACGATACATATCTCACCATGTATCCTTTTTTTTATATAGAAACCTACGATACAATCGTTCATCCTACAATTTACACGCGTATCCTCATACAGTATATATCCAACGATTACTCCTTGGGAAAAAGTTGGACCTTACTTTAAGAAGCGGAACCCTAAATGCATTAATCTAAGCCATTCGATCTAATTATGGCGACATTCAAACCATTTGATAGAAATTCAATCTCAATATAGGGCTTGCATAGAATAATAAAACATACTTCGACTGTGTTTTGCCTAAATCATATATAGGCTTTTTTTATTTCTTTCCATAATTAAGGCAGCAAAAATTTGAGAGACGGAAAATTTTGCATTGTAAAAAGTTTTTTATATAAATGTAAGCATAGTTTGTTGGTGCTATTAGGTATAATTATTTTTTAATTGTATATTAATAATGGTTAACATTGTTAAAGCATGAACTAAATTTATTATGTTGGCCCAAGAACGTAAAGTGCTCAATTGACAAAAGCCCAAAGATGAAACAAATTATTGAAGGGGATATAATTATATAAATATTTGGTTTCTCGAAGCTCCACAATATACTTGTGAAGTATTAGATATTTTGTGAGAATCAGTCACGTGTAATTCTAGAATCTACCTCAAAGTTGATCTTACGTGAAAAATATCTTTGGATTAGAGCCTTCCATGGAGTAGCATAAATAGGGATGAGTTCTAGCCATTTTATAGTTTATACCAAGCCAAAAAGAAAGTTCGAGTTTAAGTGTAAAAGAAATACTTTCCTTCCCCACCCTTGTCTTAAATATTTCTCCCTCTTCCCATATCTTGTCTGACTAAAGAAGCTCCTACCCTCCAACAAACATATCTTAAGATATGTGATACGTATCTCAATATGATTCATGCAATGTAAAAAACAATATACGATATGTATCCCAATTTAAAAACACTGGTGGGGGGTCATAGACTCACAGCATATGATGGCTTCTATGTCATTCTGCTATTATTGGATTGGGACTGTTACTTCCATGCTCTCTTTAGTGCTGATTATGTACTTTTCTTGCAGGAAGCTGAACGAGAATTACAACAGAAGTGGAACCCTGTAGTGGAAATTAATTATAGCGGAGGAATATATAAAGGGCGTTGCCAGGGAGGTTTGCCAGAAGGGAAGGTACTTTTCTATAGCTCTGGTACATGAGTGAAAGCATCTTTTCCAGGTGTTCTCTAGCTATTTAAGTGGGAAAATTAAAAGCTAGAATTCTCAGGGGCGACTGTCTCTAACGAATGGGAGCACTTACGAGGGAATGTGGCGCTATGGTAAGAGATCGGGTCTAGGTACATTCAGATTCAGTAATGGGGATGTTTTTCGGGGATCATGGAGAGACGACGTCATGCATGGAAAGGTATCCGTTGTTCTCCTTGAGCCTGTTGGTATTTTATTACTTGAGATGCTGTGTTGAAAGTAACATCAAGATGCCAGCATAAATTTCTTCTCTGCACATTTACCAGTTTTTTGCCCAAAACAAACATTACTGTTTTTTCAACTTCGAATTTGTAGCTGGTCAACTTTGTGTCAAAATGTCCTTGGAGTACATCCCTAGGCTTCCAACTCTAAAATTTACTCGTATTAAAAATGATTCACTTGTATGCTTTTGTTTTGGTTCCCTCGAACTGACTAAATGAATCGTGGACTCTGATTATTATGAACGCATGGATAGAACTTTTCATACGGTATCCAATCTTCCCACACTTGACTAGGAATTATCTTTATCACCAAACTTGGACCTGTATCTTGCTTGTTCCATTTGTTTTCAAAAGTGTGCTTGATTTTTATTTTGGCTTGCAGGCAAAGATTTTTTTTATTGACCAAATTTAGAAGCTGCAGGAGAAGCTACTATTTAGTTTTTACTCCTAATATTTATAATTGGAAGGATTACTTATGGCAACCTTGGGATCATACATTCCCTTGTTCATGTAGGGTTGGATGTATTTCCACACTGGGGATAGATGGTTTGTAAACTTTTGGAAAGGAAAGGCAAATGGCGAAGGGCGGTTCTACTCAAAACTTGGTGAAATCTTTTTTGGCCATTTTAAGGATGGATGGCGAGATGGCGACTTTCTGTGTATTGATGTTGACGGAGCAAGGTTTGTTCATTTGTCAGTGCTTTCCATTTGTTTCATTTTTCTGGTTTTAAGTTTTGGTGCCTGTATGACATGTATTTTGAAATGTTAATGTCCTGCAGGATAATAGAAAGAACATTGGGTTTATTTCCTAGGCTACATTAGGTGTTTTATGGAAGACCCTATGTAAATTGTTGTCTTAGTAACTTGTTGGAGCCTACAGTGTGGCCTTAAGCATCCTTAATTGCTTAAGCTCAAGTTACCAGTACTAGTAACCAACATTTTTTATCATAGATCCAAGATCACCCATGTTGACTTCTGATGAAGGATGCAGTATCATGATCTTCCCTGTGCCATCGTTAGAGGTTCAGCCCAGAGAGATCTTTCCCTAGTGATCAGAGTGACCATAGTATTTTATGGGTCTTTTCCCTGGTGACCACACAAGGTCCCCCTCAATTGTTTACACTAGTTGGCTCTTACACCACTTGGAATGACCCATGTACACTATTGGCTCCTCAATTTGTTCGAGTCAAACAATTGGGCGCAAAATGCTCAAGTTATTAGTTACCCCCATTTAGATGGCGTTCTAAATACCTTGAGATTGACATAGTTTTGGTTGGTCATTTTGTCAAGGTTGCTCAAATGTGTGATCCCTGTGTGCCCAGGATCCTACAAGTCTACTGTCTACAACTAATAGGGGTGCACATGGTCCGGATTGGACCGGTTCTCTAGAAATCCAGTAACCAGACTATTCCAACCGGTTCTAGAAAATTAAAAACCAAATACGAGTAGAACCTGTCCAGATCCAAACCGCAAGACCGGACCAGTTTTGGTTCGGTTCTTGTTCTACCCGATTGATGTTGGAACACTTTTTTACAACACATCATGAACTCGATAGATTATGTAGAATTTGGAGCACCAAGTGCATGAGCTCGGCTCATTAAACTAAACGAGCCTAAAACTCAATGTCGAGCTTGGTTCGTATGTAAACGAACCGAGCCCGGTTCAATTACTAAACGAAGCCGGGCCTTTGCAAATGATCGAAGATGTTCAATTTGTTTAAAATATTTATTTAAGGATCCTTGAAAACAAAAATCAGCTCGATTGGATATCGCTAGAGGCTTGATCGGTTATTTGCTCTATTTTTTTGATAGGAAATTGAGTGGGGAATCGATCAAGCTCTTACTGATATTTGATTGAGTACCGAGTTATGGTTTTAATCTTTATAAGTTTCCAATGATAATAACACTGTAGGATTTGTTTGACAAGCACCGTTTGGACTATTATTCCACTGGATTAATAGTGAAACAAACAGGTCCCGCAGGCCTTCAAATTTTGCCACATTTCAACCTTTTTCATCATTCAAATATTCCCCTTTCAAATTCTAGATGTTTCAATTTTTGCTCAATTTCTCTTGATCTCATGTCTGTCAGCATGTAGGTCTTTAGTTAATCAATTTGTTCTCATAAGTTTGATGCTTTTCAGGTTTGTTGAGATTTGGGAAGAAGGTGTTCTTGTAAGTCGGAAGGAGTTGGACGCTGATGCCGATTCCATATAAACCTCTTTCACTTGTATAAACCTCTTTCACTTGTATAAACCTCCTTCACTCTAATGTTTTGTAAGTTTGTGTCTTTACAATAAGTTATTCCATCCGTCTCAATATGGGTTTTTGTAGGTGGGTAGAGGAAAAAACCCTGTAGGAAAAAAAATGACCCGATGATATAGGGGTGTGTGTATATATACCAATAGCTAGAGTCTATATTGAGAGGGTTATGATTCATGTGTAATTCCCCCATGCATGTAACTTCTCAATTCTACGCCCACCTATTTTTCCATGTATTATTGTACTATTCAACTGCAATCCTTGTATTTCACGTTGATTTTTTCCTTTCTTTTGGCAAGTGCGCGAGTGTGACATTCCATGCCGTCCCATTGTTTCCCTCGATTGATTTTTTTTTCATTTGCTTTTGGTAAGCTATTTCACTGATCCAAACCAAGTACAGATGCCAAGGGTAGGGATGACTGTTTCACCCAAAACCAATGGATATCCAATCCAAACCGACCCAATTGGTGTTATTTGTATATATTTTTTCCTACCTATGGGGTGGGTTTGGTTTTCAAATATGATAATCAACGGATTTGAATTTGGGTTTGGTCTTAACAAGTATTTGGCCAAACCCAAACTGATTCATATAATATTATTTATAGGATATATATATATATATATATATATATATATATATATATATATATATATATATAGAGTTCCGTTCTCCTAAGGGATCCCGCATACAAAATTTGGTGCGGACCAAGGCATTTTTCAACTTTTCGGATCAAATTTTGACGATCCGAACCGTTCAATGTTTTCAAAATGCATTTTCCAAGGTCCCCGCGAGAAATCTTCAAAAAAAAATACCCGGAAGGGCTTGATCGGAACAGTTTTTGTTAAAAACGCTATATATAGCGTTTTTAACAAAAACTGTTCCGATCAAGCCCTTCCGGGTATTTTTTTTTGAAGATTTCTCGCGGGGACCTTGGAAAATGCATTTTGAAAACATTGAACGGTTCGGATCGTCAAAATTTGATCCGGAAAGGCCAAGTCCACACCAAATTTTGGTGCGGGATCCCTTAGGAGAATATATATATATATATATATATATATATATATATATATATATACACACACTTTTTTTTTTTGGAAATGTAATTTTTTATTTTTTAATTCATAACTTTCAGTGACTTTTTATTTTATCTTCCTCATTCTTCTCAAATCCCTCAAAAATCTCAAGAGTCTTTATAGGAATCTCTTAAGAAAAATTATGTGGTATATTACCTTTTTATTTTAATATATAATTTTTTTCCATCATATATTCATTAATGGAATGAATATTAATGCAGGTTTTGTGTAGTTTGGATAAAATCCAATTTCATATGGTTTGGTTATGGTGACTTTCAGTGACCTTATTTTAAATTGATACCCATCGGATATCGGTTTGGATTTAGGTATAGATATTTGGGTTTGGGTATAGTAATTACAAAATCCAGACCAAACCGATCCATTGCCATACCTAACCAGGGGCGTAACTCAAGTTAACAAACACAAAGCAGCTTCAGAGCAAAACACATCATCACAGCATCAGTTTTCTGGACATTCCTCCAAGAGCTAGTGTAGGGACCTGATATCAGAGTAAACAGTAGCTATGATCCTCTAAAGTGTTGTGTTACCCAAGGTTGTACTTGCATTTATCATCATATGAATATTTCATGCTAGATCAGAAAGATTCCGAATAAACACAGGAGATGTGATGCCCATAGGTTTACATCTAATTTCATTGACAGACAAAAACATTCGAGGGAATAATCCTTAAGCTAAGAAGGCCAAAGCCCGAGTGCTCTATACGAACCTTTTATTTGTTTCTCATTTTCCTGGCCGCACAACCAAGGACAGTAACAACTTACAAATCAACCTTTTTCACTTCACTTGACACCTTTCTTTTCCTTTTCAAAAGCTCAAAATACATACAGAGCTGCTTAGAATTCTAGCAAAATGACTACTCTCTTTGGATCTTGGAATTTTCAAGGAAAAAGGAAAAGTAATAGGAATATATATATATATAGTAAGTTTCCTTTGAGGGATCTCATGGCCAACAACTATTTTCCTGCACTTTTCTTGTGAGGGAGTCCTCACAGGAAACTTCTTTTACCCTCACAAATAAAGTGCGGAAAAACAATTGTGGGCAATTGTGTGGGAAAACACTAGAGAATTTTTGGTGTTTTGAATATTTTAAAATTTGTTTTTGCAAAATCCGAACCGTCTAATGTGTTTAAAAGGTGTTTTCAAGAATTCCCACGAGAAATCATCGTAAAAAAATACTAGGAAGACCTTGATCCGAGTTTTGTGAAAAACAACTGAGATCAAGCCCTTCCCGATATTTTTTTTTATTGATTTCTCGCTGGGACCCTTAAAAACACCTTTTGGATCATCAAAAAAAAATATCAGGAACGTGGAAGTCCAGAAGTCCGAAATCCGAACTAGAAGCGGAGCCTATATATAGGATCCCGTTCTACTAAGGACTCCTTCAAACTCGTAATTTGCAGACCTCATGGATCCGGGTCAAATCTCGATGATCCGAACCGCTCAATATGTTTAAAACGTGATTTTAAGGGTTAACGCGAGGGTTCATCCAAAAAAAATACTCAAAAGGGCTTCATTCGATCATTTTTCGATAGATTATATATGTACGTTTATTATGAAAAACCACTCGGATGAAGCCCTTTCGAGTTTTTTTTTTTTTTTGTGATTCCTCGCGTTGGCCATGAAAACCATGTTTTAAATATATTGAGCGGTTCGGATCGTCGAAATTTGGTCCCAAAAAAAAAAAGAAAAAAGGTGGTCCTCACGGAGGAGATCTTTAAGGGAGTTCTCAATAGAAAATATTCCTATGTGTGTGTGTGTGTGTGTGTGTGTGTGTATATAGGATAAACTTCCAATAAAGGTCTCTTATTAAAAAATACCATGCGGACCTAGGCTTTTTTTGTGCTTTCGGACCAAATTTCGATGATCCGAATCGTTCAATGCTTTTAAAATGCATTTTTATGGGCCTCCGCGAGGATTCATCCAAAAAAAAAATACCCGAAAGGTCTTCATCCGATGAATTTTGGTTAAAAACGCTTTATATAACGTTTTAACCAAAACTGATTGGATGAAGCCCTTCCGGGTATTTTTTTTGGACGAATCCTCGCGGAGACCCTTAAAAATGCATTTTAAAAATATTGAACGGTTCGGATCGTCAAAATTTGGCTCGGAAAGGTGAGCTCCACATTTTAACTTCAATAAGGGACTCTTATTAGAAGTTTTTCCTATATATATATATAGAGTAGTGTTCTAGTCCTGGAGTCCCGGATCCGGGACTCCATGTTCCCGATATTTTCTTGACGATCCGAAGCCGTCCATGTGTTCAAAGGTGTTTTTCCAAGGCCCCAGCGAGAAATCTTTTAAAAAATAGGGAAAGGCTTGATCCAAGCTAGTTGCGAAAAACTTTATATTTACGCTTTTTTGCAAAAAACTACTTGGATCAAGCCCTTCCCGTATTTTTTTGAAGATTTTCGCGGGACCTTGGAAAACACCTTTGAACACATTGGACAACGACTTCGATTTCCCAAAAACAATGTTTAAAAGCATCAAAACACGAAAAAATGCTCTAGTCAGGAAAAGGGATCCCTGATTTGGATCACCAGTGTATATATATATATATATATATATATATATATATATATATATATATATATATATATATATATATATATATATATATATATATAATCAACTTCTACTGAGGGATTCCTTATTTTAAATAAAATGAGGACCAAGCAATTTTTCCACTTTTTGAACTGAATTTTGACGATCCGAACCGTTAGATGTGTTTTTAAGGTCCACCGCGAGGATTCATCCAAAAAAAATACCTGTAAGGGCTTCATCCGATCATTTTTTTTTAAATACGCTACTCGCGGTGGACCTTATAAACACATGTTAAACACATCTAACGGTTCGGATCGTCAAAATTTGGTTGGGAAGTATGAGGTCATCATTTTAAATAAAATGAGGGATCCCCTCACTAGAAGTTGATCCATATATAATCAATTTCTAATGAGGGATCCCATATATATATATATATATATATATATATATATATATATATATATATATATATATATGTGGATTTTCTAGTCCACGCCTCCCGGAAATAAGAAAAACACGGGTTTTTTTTGTGTTGCAAATTATTTTTGAAAAATCCGATCCGTCCAATGTGTTCAGAAGGTGTTTTCAAATGCCCTAGTGAGAAATCTTCAAAAAAAAATACCGGGAAGGACTTGATCCAAGCAATTTTCGCAAAAACTGTAAATATAAAATTTTTGCAAAAACTGCTTGAATCAAGCCCTTCCCGGTATTTTTTTTGTTGAAGATTTCACGAGAAGACTCTTGAAAACACCTTCTAAACACATTGGACGGATCGGATCGTCAAAAAAATGTTTGGATCATAAGGTCCGGAAACGGGAAGACCGGACTAGAAGCTTTGCCTATATATATAGGAACTATCTAGTCAAGGATAGTTACGACCCGAGATTGTCCGTACTAAGCATTTTCTAATCACATTTGATGATTCGAACCGTCCAATGTGTTTAAAACGTGTTTTTAAGAGTCCTTACGAGAAATCATAGCAAAAAAAAAAAAACCGAGAAAGGCTTCATCTGAGTAGTTTTTGATAAAATTGTATTTAATCGAAACCTACTCAGATGAAGCCCTTTCTACTCTTTTTTTTTTACTTTTTATGATTTCACGTAGGGACACTTAAAAACACGTTTTAAACTTAGTGAATGGTTCCGATCATCAAAATTTGATCGGGAAATAAAAGGGGACGACAAACAAAATATGAGACTTCACATTTTACCAAGTGGCCCCGATGACAGTCAATATAATCCAATAAGATCAAATACACACACATCCCCAAATACAAGCAAATAAACACAACCCGACAAGAAAACACAAACCATCAGACCAAAAAAAGAACCAAACAAAACATTACATGATGCAACCAAACCAAAAGAAAAAAGAAAAAAAAAAAGAACATATTGATTTTCTTTACGGGCGACCAAACGCGAAAAGAAGACACCGGTTCATAAATATCTATTGATTTTCATTTCATCTTTCCATCTTTATCCACCAATCACCAAGGTAAGAACAATTTCTTCATACATGGAGATACAACTAACATCTAGACTACTCCAGAGGTAAGGCAAGGGGAGGTGCCAAGGGGAATGAACGGGTACACACCCGCAAAGGGTGTTATACATTTTAGTACGCTACAATGACGGGTTTTCTTTAGGCTTCAAATAGAAAAGGAAAACCTGAAGATACATGCACAGCTGATTTCAATCTTCCTTTGCTAGTTGAACACTCATCTGGGGTGAATTGTAATGGTGGCTTTGAACAAGGCTGTAAAGACAGTAGCCAAACAGCAAGACCCTGTTAGGCATAAAATCTACAGAACAGTTGTAAATGTACTAATGAAGCATGCAAAAAAACATACAAGTAAATCAGGATAAATCACGATGGTCCTATTTTCAGTCACGTTTTTAATTCAGTTCCCTGAAGCTTCAAATGTGTCTTCTTTCTGTTTGAAATGCTAATTGACGAAGTGAAAAATGCTAAATACCCTTTAAAATTAGTTAACATGACTCACATGTTTTGGGTTTTCAATTTGAAATACTCGGTAAAATGACTGGAAGACCAAACTGAAACAGCAAAACAGGAAAAAAAACTGGGGACCAAAATTAAATTGTTGAGTAAAATGATATACCTGCAGTTCTGAGGAACCCTCCAGGATGATATCGATGATATCTTCAAGCTCGGTGCCAAAGACATATATTGTTTCCAATCCTCAAGCATAATTCTGAGATCATGAATCTTGTTGCCCAGACCAAAACAACAATTTGCATGCATTGTACAAACTGAATTGAAATCTTTGCTCGGTTCACAGAATCCACCAAAGTTAGCAGTATTCAAGAATCTCATCTTTAGGTCTAAATCTATGACGAAAGCATCAAATTTGATAATGTTAAGGACATCCTGATCATGGTATCCTGGATACACTTCGCGCGAGTTGTACCAGAATTTGTAAAACTCAATGGACCGGTTACTGGACCTGACAAAGTTAAATCCCCCATTTGGTCTGTTCTCCAAATCATAAGAGCTGCCCAAGAAATGATCGCATGCAATTTGAAAATCTGCATCCGAATAAAAGCGGGGAAATGGGTCCCTGAACCACATTATATCAGCATCCTGGAAGCGCAAAACCAAGAAAAAGAAATTGAACATGACAGGGAAGAAAATAAAAAAGGATAAAAAAGGACTGGATGACTAAAGAAGACCTATTGCATCAATAAAGACGACCCTTCTGGGAAAATATCTTATTAGACAACATAAAACTAGTATAGATGAGGTTGCAGGCCGCAAGTAAAAAATTACTAATTGACAAAGGAATTTACCAAAACCAGGTAATTTTGACAAACAAAAAAAAAAATGAAAATTTCAACAATCACTTCTATTAGGTTTTGCAAAGCCTGATTCGGTTTGATTTGCTATACATAGGTTATAATTTATTGGTGATGTAAACCCTAGGTTATAAATACTTGCTCTACGTAGGAGCACATGTAACTCTTGTACTCTCTTCACCGATACACATAAAAACTGGTATGAACTGCGGATGTATTCAACTATGCAGTTGGAGAACCAAGTGAAATGTCTGTCTTGGGTTCTTTGTTTCTTGCTTAATCGTTTTTCGTGCTTTCTGTGTTTGTTCATTTGATCGTTTTCTCAACTTCTTCGAACCCCTTTACTTTGGGTTACCGTATTCCAAAATTCTATCGTGGGGCATTGCTGGTCAACCAACAAAGAGATATCATAACCCATAAATTTGATCTTCAGAATAACTTCTTTACAATAAATACCATAATCTGTTTGTGTTGTGCTTCTTACTTCTAAACAAAGAAAAAATTTGGTGAAGTGATATGTGGTGCTACAATGAAACATAATACTAGTAAACCACAATGTGCTTTCTTAAATGCCCATTATCAGGACGTCAAAGCTATTACCTAACATGGACTGATGCTGGTCAACCTAGAAGATCAGATAGTTTAACAGGAAAACATCTATAGCAATAATGTACTCTCATTAAAAAAAAGTGTACAACACGAAAAGAAGGAGAACCACCAACTTGTTTATAAAGCTGATGAAGATAATTTTGTGTTTGAATCGTTACCGTGAAAACGAAGTTGTATCCCATTTCAAGAACAGATCGTAGGAAATAGATCCTTCTCCACATCATCTTCAAGTATTCAGGAGTCATAAAATAGGCCTCCCGAGAGAAGTCGACCCCTTCAGTGATGAGGGCAAAGCAATGGATGTGGACAACCAAACAACGAGAAAATGCTCTCTCATCTAAGGCAATAATCACCAAATGCTTCAGAAGCTTACGAGTGCCATCTCCAATTCTAAAGCTCTCAAGAAATAGATCAACAATCGAATTTGGAGCTGCCCAAGCTTTGTTTAAAGTTGTTAAAATAACCGTTCCGTCTTTCATGGCGGCGTTCTTTAACACTTTTTCAAGCTTGTACTCGTCACTATCCTACAAGGGTTAAGGGAACACAATATAAAAATATATATATATATTCGCATTAAAAAAAAAATTGCCAAACACTAACAAGCACTAAATCAAAAAGAGAAAAGTTGGAAATCATGACATGAAATAGAAAACAACAAGGAATATGTAAGATTTATCAACATGCCTATACCATCCATATCCTCAAGAACTTGAGCATTCATTCAACATTAATTTGAACTTAAACATGTTTTGAAAATTTATAAGAGGGGACATCATATGGAAAACCTTAGAGTTGATCCCATTCTATAAAAAAGGACAAAAATTATTCAAACTACAACCAAATCAAGCCAAGTTTTGTTGCAACCTCCCCAACTTTTTAAGTTTTAACCAATGAGCCATCAATAGAAATCACCAACATCATAAAGTAAGCAAATTGGAGATACTACTTCCAATCAAAATCAGTCTACAGATGTCAATAGACAGTGTCCCTTCCAAGTAGCAAGTTCCTTTCAAATCATCCACTGCCCACCCCACACCACCTTAGCATTCAACAAATATCCACAAGGAAAACCCAAACAGGTAGCCAACCCATCACCAATAATCCAAAACTTAAGCTAGAAATAACATGAATTCCTTAAGCTTCACGAAAACAATACAGGACACAGCTCAAAGTACCTCATACCGTACTTCACACCCATGAGTCTCCCTCTTAAAAACCCTAGCCACCAACCAAATATGATTTGAAAAAAGTTATTCCCCTAGAATCAGGGAGAAAAATGCCTTTAGGAACACTTTTTATTGGAAAGATCACAACAAAAACCCAAAATACCAACCAATACCTCCATCGATCACCAAATCCCGTCTTTTGCATTGTATGAAACAGAACTCGCAAAAAACATGATCATATGTTTTTCCCAGTCCAACCTACATGACTCTTCAACCAAGAACTGACCATCGTCTAAAATCCTTACTATCATCCACAAATAACTTTTCTGATGACTAAGGCGTTGAGGAATGAACGATGCACTAAAGCTCCTCTAAAAATCCCCATGCTTAAAAACAGTGAAACACAATACCCCAAGACCCAAACTCCCATTCTAGCACTTCTGATCAATTTACAACCTCAAAGATAAAAAAAAAAAAAGAGGAACTCCAATTAGCGTTTCAATAATATTTGGGTGACCATATTTTGGGTACTATGTGGTAACTAATGTGTCGCCAATGTATTACATTGGTAGAATGTACCCCATTTGTCATGTATTGGAGCAAGTCCTACCAATGCATTAGTGGCACAACACATGATAGCACCCATATTATGGCCACCAAATGCAGTCTCCATAGAATTGGTTAGCATTAAAAAGAACATCACGTCCAAAAGAAAACACAACTATAGATTTCTACAACCAAAACTAAACAAAAGTTGGTTAGAAAAATGTAAATTGAAAGCAAACCCGAGCCATGACTAGCAAAGTTGAAACGCACAAAACGAACTCTCACAATCTACAATCTGTTTTGGATAACAGAGTTCTTAAGCATAGGTAGATAGTCAAACACTAAAGTAAAAACCAGATAAGAATTAGAATTGGTATTTCAAATCACTCCTGTAAACAAATCACTTCAAATCTATAACATTAGAGCTCTCGAACACAAAAACAGATCATGTACACTGCCTAAAACCTAAATTTGAGCTGAAACGATTATCAAAAACCTACATTTCATATATACAGCAACATGAAGCTATTTGATCACAAAGAGGCCATTAGAATGGAGGAATGGCACTTACAGGTGTAGAGAAATCAGGAAATGAGGGGATGACGTGGCGAAGGGGAGAGAATGTTTGTATGCGGGCCAAGTTGGCAGCTTTGAAGAGGACGAAGCAGGAGAGGGAGGCGGCGAGGAAGAAGCAAACCACGACGGTAGAGCGGCGGAGGAAGGCAGAGGAGGAGTCAGGCAGCATGTTGCCGCAGGGGGAATTACCGGCTCTGGAACGGACTCGCCGCCGGTGGAATGCCAGTTGTCGGTGTCCCGATAGTGGTTTCAATCTCATTGAGGATAGATCGGACCATGCTCCTCCTAAAGAGAGACAGAGAGTGGTTTCATAGATTTCTTGAGATAAATGATTAATTACATTATTACAAACGGTCTGTCCACTTACTTACCACCTGAGTTATCAATCTCGTCACGTATCGGCCGGTACCGGACGAGACATCCAGTACCGGAAGAAAAACGGTACAGGTCACTCTATGTTCCGTTCCCTCCAGAATACCAGGATAATCCGGACGTTCCGGAATGTTCCGGTCAGTTTCCGGATTCCGTCGGGTACAAAACAGGTCAGATTTCAGGGTGATTTCGTGCCAAAATAAACCGAAAATTGGAACAAAATGTTAGAAAGGAGAGAGCATAGGAGAGGAGAGGAGAGGAGAGAGGAAGACAAACGTGAAATCATGAACATTCGAGCTTTCTCCGGTCGCCATGGATACTTCTTAGATCTAGTTTCTCTCTCCTGTTTTTACTTTCCGTTTTCCCCAGCTTCCTGGTTTCTCTCTCTCTTTTATCGGAGTATTTTTTATTTACACACAGCACTAGCCGTACAGCGGAAGGTGGGGAGCCACACGTGTAAAAGCGTGTAAAAGCGTAAAACAAACAATTGATTTTCATACTTGCGCGTAAATATTTTAAAAAGAATAATACATGTACAATAAAAGTCTCCAACATGTCTTCAACACATTCGCATAATGTGTGGAGCTCACACACACTTCACCTTCAAGGAATCCAGGGGAGACATTGTACAGTTGGCGTTGTGCGGCAAAACTACATCGTTTTGCTCATTTTTTTAGTATCCATGAGTCCTGTTTAGAGAGTTAAGTGTGAGATTTAATTTTTGGGGTTCAATTTTAGAGAATTTAGACTATTTGGGATAAGATATAGTAGGTTTAGGTACTTGAATTTAGGCACTTTGAGTTTATACACTCCAAGTTTAGGGTTTAGACACTTTGAATTTAGGCATTAGTAAGGTTTTTTCTTCTTCCAAACAAGGCTTTTGGAAGCTTTGGAAATGTGCACAAAAATCAAGCAAAATGACGTAGTTTTGCCGCACAACATGACACACAATACCTACCGCATAACACCTACCCTGGATCCAGACATGATGGAGCTTAGTTATAAACCTATCATTTTTAATATTTTAGGTACCTTCAGGCTTCAAATGTTGAGGTACCCTAAAATATAAGAACTTGTTTTCATTTTTGCTACTTCAGGTTTTTTGAACATGAAAAATATATGGAAAGACATAAAATAAAATAAATATTTATGACGGTAAATCCGAAACAGTACCGAGACATACTCCGGTACTGGTATGTACTGTTCCAATAGGAAAACGATACGCTGACCAATACAGACTCTATCCGCTTACTTACCACAACAAATTGTTTTACTACTTGTTTGGTTCTTTTTCCTTAGTTGCAACAGAAAATGATTGTGTGCGAGCGTGTCAGAGTAAGCCTTTAAGTCTTTTCTCTCATATTAACTTTGGAAAATCAAATTTAATCAGACTATTGTGTTTGAATGGTTCAATTACCTCAATTAAGAGGATTTTTCTTTCAAAATGAAGATAATACAAACCAATTTACTTAGAAAATTAAAGAGCAATAAAGAAACAAGGTATTTTGATTAAGAAATCAAAAGTAGACTTACTTCGAAATCTTCTTCAACTTCAAATAAAAAGACAATACGAACTTCAAACATTGGATTATTACAAATACTACTTTCATCTATTTCCTAAACTACTTCGAACTTAGTCGAATTCCTAAAATTACAATTCTAACTGCCATAGAACAAACCAAGCATCATTTTTGCTGTTTATTGGAGATTTGTCCCTAGGTTTTACATTCTTCAATTTCTTCTATTTATATACTATGCTTACAGTTTGAACTTCCCGCTTGATCTCTTGACTGCAAACTTCATCATTTCATTTCAAAAGATTGTTTCTTCTCTCCAAAAACATTTGAACTTGAATCGCTTGGAATTCTCTCCAGAAACATTTGACTTGTATCTGCACGGTTATTCATTCAAATCGCATTTTGCACATTATTAATAACAAAGGATAACTTCCTTGCACGATCTACTTCATGTATAATTGACTCAACTGCTAATGGCCTAGTTTCACACGTGTAATAATATGAAATTCAAGCTTTCTAGCAATTCGTAATGTGGCTTCCAAGTCTATTTCTTCATTTGTTCCTGGGCTATAATTGTCAATAATTGCCTTTTAAATTAGAAGGAAATACGATATCGTATTGATCTCTTTATAAAACTATTAATCCAATGCTTCAAATTAACGACATGTTTCCAACGTTTGAAATTTCTAATTATGTGTCAATTAATTACTGTATGTGTTAATTTTATATGCAAACACTGTCACAACTTCTTTTTTTCGGAGCCAACTTGCGACTGCTACAACATTTACAAAAGTCTTACGAGTTTATCCATTCAAATTGGCTTGTTAATTTTTTAAAATTTTTTATTCTATTTTTTTTTTTTTTTGCGTCAAAATTTTCACGTTTTTTATTCGTTAACTTAAGCTGACTTTTAATTTTATATTTTCCAACAAAATTGGGTAATTCCCATAATTTTAAACTTTTCTGTATGATTTAAGTTGGATTTTGATGAGATATTTCTCAACAAAAAAAAAAGACATAATTCTCAAAATTTTGAACTTTTTCGATTCCTCACGTCAAGATGAATCAAAAGACGTGAAAATTTTAACACAAAACTAACAAATGGGAAAAAAAATTAAATAAAGACAAATCAAAAAATACTTAAGCAAATTTTCCGCTTCTTCAGAGTTTTCATCCCCGTTAGTTTGAATGATTATGTTGTCATTCTTTTTATTTATGAAATACGTTGTTTACCCTTTTTGGTGATACATATTAATATTAATATATGTAGAAATAGTTTCCTAATTCGAAGGGATTTGATTAAGATTTATATAGTTTCCTAATAAAGGAGGATTGGTTTGACTATTTCAAATGAAATTTTTGAAATGGTGGATAATTAATTTTGTTGCCTAAAATCATGAAAATTTTAAAATGGTGGAGATTCAAAATTGAGTAGGATTATTCTATTCTAATTAGAGATGATTTCTACCGGAAAATTAGAGGAAATGAATGGGAAAATTTAAAGTGACCTACCCTAGAATTTTCAATAGGGAAGATAAGTGAGACTAATCACCTGCACATTATGGTAAAATAAGTCCATAGCAATACTCAAGAGACGAATATTCATAGTAAAAATATGTCCACAAGATATTCTGGTCATTATGGTAAAAAACCAAACTAGGAACAATAAAATATGGTAATCTTTATTGACTTAAGAACTTTAATCGTGGAATAAAATATGGCTACAATACCTTCCAATAATCATGGTAAAACTTACACCCATAATATTATGGTAAAATAAAAATCACATGTTTTATTTTTACCATGATTTATATTAATTCTTTTTTATGTCGATATAACTTGTTGTTTTTTTTTTTTTCTACCTTCTACATGAGAGTCGTTGCGTGGGCCTACAGTAACGACCCGAATTTCAGGCCTATATTTTATCAAATAAATTATGTTATTAAAATTATAATAAAGTTTTTTTTTTATTAGTATTTGACTAATACTCTGTATCTTTATTGTTTTAAATCCTCATGTTTTCCCCTAAATTATATTATTACACACACGTATGTGAACATATACATATACTAATGCATAAACATCTCCTTCCCTCCTAACCAATTTAGTCCAATTAGCCTGACTAAACTCTCCTATTTTTCCATCAACCCATCATTCAAACCATCACAAATGTTAAACCATTGTTTGTCTTTCTTTCCCCTAGCCAATTAGATTTTTACACACCCCCAAATTTATTTCCTTTAACCCTTGAATAATAAGTCATACCCACACACTCCATTAATCACTAGATTTTGGCCTAACCAATAAAACCCCTTCCCCTTCCCATTTTTTGGCAAAGGGAGAGAGAGTACCCATGTAAGGACCCGTATTTTTACATAACTTTTCCGGAATAATGTTGGGTAAATGTGAGGAATTAAATTTTGACTTGAGGGGTCAAAGAGAGAGCATTTAAATGCATTTGGGTGTGTTTAAAACACATTAGGAAGTTAGGGGTGAAAGTGTAAAGGGTAGGGGTTATAAATACACTTTTGTGCTTGCATTTCTAACAAAAAATCAGCCATCTCTCCCCCTCACTGTTGCCGACTCCCTCTCTCTCTCCTCTCCTCCATTTTTCTTGCTTCAAAGCTCCAAGAATCCACAAAATCTCAAGTCTCCTTCATAAACCTCACCTAAAATCACCTCCTTTGCGCATTTTGAAGCTTGGATTGCACTCATTTCGCACCAAGAAACCCCATTTTGGTTTGAGCAAATTGGAAGCTAGGGTTTTCATTTACCCACTCATTTTAAGCTCAAATCTTGAGGTAGGAAGACAAATTCTACTCCCTCTAATTGTATTTAGGTGATATATAGCATATAACTTGCTCTTTTTTCTCAAATCCTTTAAATTCATGCTTTGCTCCCATGGTTAGTTTGTTTGAGCTAAATTTTGTGATCTATGATTTGAGTACTTGTTTGTTGCAATTGATGGTTGTTTGACTCTACCTTGAGGTCCATTAGTCACTCTACATATCCAATTTTTGGCCTTAAGCTTCACATTTATGTTTGGGTTGAAATTCCACACCTACAATGGTGAAAATCTATTTTTTTTGTGGGCAGTGAGCTGCTGCCCCTGTTTTCCAGAAACTGTCCCCTGCTTAGGGGTGGTTTTAGGCCACCCTTTGATGCCCGTTTGGCCTCCGATCGTCCATATCTTTGTGTTGTTGACTCATACCACCATTTTGAACACCGAATCCACTTTGAATTTATAAAATTGACCCTTGGACACATGAATTAACAAATTTGATGTTTTACGTATCGGACACGCGTCGGTGGATACATTTTGGCGAAAATGGTGAACTTTTGAAAAGAAATGGGATTTTTGGGAACTTTTGAAAGACAATGGTTTTAAATTGACCTTATTGGATAAAATGAACTCTAGGGATCACCCGTTTGGTGTCCCTAGCCATGGGTGCACGGAGCCCGCGAAATCCGGTAGGGGTGTACGGAGCCCATGAAATTCGCGGAGCCCATGAAATCCGGCAGGGGTGCACGGAGCCCATGAAATCCAGCAAAGGGATATTTCCCTATTTAATGGATGAATGTTTTCTTATGAAATGTCGGTTTTGATGTAATGGGATTAACTTGGCGTATTTGGTAAAATTTGACTTCCGATATGCAAAAAATGAGGACTTTGGTAACAACTTAGACTTGGTGGGATACTTAAAAATGGTTTTTGGAACATTTAGACACATTTGGACATTTGGACACATTTCGGTTACTTCGTGGTCAGGTTATAGCCTTTCGTTCACCTTAATCTTATACAATGATCTTATCCATCATCACACTCATCCATTATGCATGTATCATGTTTATACACCTAGTGCTAGTAGAAAAGTTTTCCTACTGGGCTAGTGAGCACAACCTATCAATTTTTAGGTACTCGGCATGAAGCATGAGATGTGGTGCTTGTGAAGTGATGCATGCATGGAGTTTACTCATGAATGAAGTTATTTTTCCATCTTTGTGTATATTTTTGGAAAGATGGTTTTGTAACTTCTATAGCTTTTTTTTTTTTTGACAATTTGACAATGCAATAACTTTTAACTTTGTATTCTGTAATCTGGGTTATGGATGCTAGTGAACAAAACTTGTTTGTTCGGAACGGTGAAATCTTATTATGTTGACTTTGAATATTCAAGAGATAAATGTATGACTTTGGTCTTGTCCCACGTGGATTTCATTTTATTTTTGTGTTATAAAATTTAGGGCATGACAATCCATTCCCCATTTCCATTTTTTGGGAGCCGAGAGAGAGAGAGAGAGAGAGAGAGAGAGAGAGAGAGAGAGAAAGAGGGAGAGAGAGATCATCACCATCATATATCCTCCACTACCTTGTCTTCATTCTTTATTTTTATTTTTTCTTTCCTTCTTAATTGCTGAGAGGGAGAGTAAGAGATTACTGGGTAAAGAAAGGAAAAAGAAAGGAAGAAAAGAAGAAGAAAGAAGAATAATAATACAGACACACTCTTTCAGCCACACTCTACCACAGCCTCACTCACATGTGGGTGGTCCCCACACCCACAAGTGTCATCGGAAATGGTTGAAGTTTGACTGCTCTATTGATGTCTGAAGTTCATTGCGAATTTGCGACTTTCACTGCAAAAATTTTCCTTTAAACGGAGCTTATTCTTCCGGACCAAAGGTAGATAACTATAGACCTTTTAATTCCTAAGTATATTATATGTATCATAGACTTGATTTATGTGTTTAATGTTTAGTTGATGCTTGGAATTTGCATATAATTAATAAAACTTGGAAAGTATGTCTTAGTGTTAAAACTATCTAGGTACAGATTATATCAGTCAACTTTGGGAACTTTGTCATGCCCTCAAATTTAATAAACCAAATACAAATAAATTCCTCGTAGGATCAATCAAAGTCAAACAACTTCCCATAGAAAAGTCAAGTCAAATTACAATGAGTTTCTACTCAAAGTATCCATACCCATGCATAAGTAATCAAGAGTTAAGAGTTGTTACATAAACCAAGTTTTGTCAAAATTTGAACAAAATAGAAGTTACAAGATCATCTCCCAGAAATAGATAAACTATGGAGAGGATAAAATAAATAACTCCATGTCAAATATGCTTCATGATATGCATACACACGTCAAAACGAAGTTGTATCCCATTTCAAGAATAGATCGTAGGAAACCGATCCTTCTCCACATCATCTTCAAGTAGTCAAGAGTCATAAAATAGGCCTCCCGAGAGAAATCGACACCTTCAATGATGAGGGCAAATCAATGGATGTGGACAACCAAACAACGAGAAAATGTTCTCTCATCTAAGGAAATAATCACCAAATGCTTCAGAAGCTTACGAGTGCCATCTCCAATTCTAAAGCTCTCAAGAAATAGATCAACAATTGAATTTGGAGTTGCCCAAGCATCGTTGAAAGTTGTTAAAATAATTGTTCAGTCTTTCATGACGGCATTCTTTAACACTCTTTCAAGCTTGTACTCGTCACTATCCTACAAGGGTTAAGGGATCTCAATATATATATATATATATTCGCATAAAAAAATACCAAGAGCTAACAAGCACTAAATCAAAAAGAGAAAAGTTGGAAATCATGACATGAAATTGAAAACAACAAGGAATATGTATGATTTATACCATCCACATCCTCAAAAACTTAGGCATTCATTCAACATTAAGTTGAACTTAAACATGCTTTCGAAAATTTATAAGAGGGAACATCATCCGAAAAACCTTAAAGTTGATCCCATTCTATAAAAAAGGACAGAAATTATTCGAACCACAACCAAATCAAACCAAGTTCTGTTGCAACCCTCCAACTTTTTAACCAATGAGCCATCAAAAGAAATCACCAACATCATAAAGTAAGCAAATTACAGATACTACTTCCAATCAAAATCAGTCTACAGATGTCAATAGAAAACACAACTATAGATTTCTACAACCAAAACTAAACAAAAGTTGGTTAGAAAAATGTAAATTGAAAGCAAACCCGAGCCATGACTAGCAAAGTTGAAACGCACAAAACGAACTCTCACAATCTACAATATGTTTTGGATAACAAAGGTCTTAAGCATAGGCAGATAGTCAAACACTAAAGTAAAAACAAGATAAGAATTAGAATTAGAATTAGAATTGGTATTTCAAAAATCACCTGTAAACAAATCACTTCAAATCTATAACATTAGAGCTCTCGAACACAAAAGCAGATCATGTACACTGCCTAAAACCTAAATTTGAGCTGAAACGATCATAAAAAAACCTACATTTCATATATACAGCGACATGAAGCTATTTGATCACAAAGAGGCCATTAGAATGGAGGAATGGCACTTACAGGTGTAGAGAAATCAGGAAATGAGGGGATGACGTGGCAAAGGGGAGAGAATGTTTGTATGCGAGCCAAGTTGGCAGCTTTGAAGAGGATGAAGCAGGAGTGAGAGGCGACAATGAAGAAGCAAACCACGACGATAAAGCGGGGGAGGAAGGCAAAGGAGGAGTCAAGCAGCATGTCGCCACCAAGGGAATTACCGACTCTAGAACGGACTCGCCACCGGTGGAATGCCAGTTGTCGGTGTCCCGATTGTGGGTTCAATCTCATTGAGGATGGATCAGGCCATGCTCCTCCCAAAGAGAGACAGAGAGTGGTTTCATAGATTTCTTGAGATAAATGATTAATTACCGGGCAATGATAATGCCACGACAAGATTGTTCAATGCCACGATGTTTTGTGCAGTATTACAATACTACCCTTCCACCATTCTGCTTTTCAGTTGTCTTCTACACATATAAAACAGAGTGTTTTCTCCAAGTCGTGTCTACTGCTACCACTGCTCCAATTTCCTTCCCCCTTTCTGATACACTTCATGATCGTCATTTATCGTAGCATCGACTGTTCCTTACTTCCTTGGTGTGGCCAATACTCAACATCTCTCTCTTTTATCCAAATCACATTTTCCTTGGCATACAGAATACAAAAATTACAATTGAAAATTGAACATACCCATAAAAACAACATGTAATTGAAAGATTTGGATCATCAAACAACGCGTGGTCGGAGAAAATCGGTAAAAACAGGCTAGAACTTAGAAGATCTGTAAAGGGAGGTTCACTATGGGGCAGTCATGGATGGTTTCAATCGAGTGAGAGAGGATGGAGGAGTCAAAATGGGTCCAGTGGCGTTGCTGGTGAAATGAGGAGATGGATCCACAAGGTTGGATCATTATATTCTGACGCTGAAAATGGTGAAGGGGATAGAAGTTGTAAGGTACAGTAAACTGAAAATGGCCGATGATATATACCATTTTTTCTTTTTATTTAGCCAAATAACCCTTTTCCCAAATTATTTTTAATAATATACCATGCCGCATGCGGCATTCTTCCGAGAAAAGTCTACATCACCGCGTATTCCATGCTGCGTATCGAAAATGCGGCATAATATAGTAAACCACATATGGAATATGCGGCATAAATGACGACCCGTGTTTTAAAATAGTTTTTCGACAATAATGTTTGGGAAATGTGAGAAATGTTTTAAACTGCAAAATGGGGTCAATGTGAGGTTGGTATATGCACTTAGGTGTCTACTTGACCGACCAGGTGACTAAAAATAAGACGCGTCCCAAGCGTAGGACTCTTGACCGGTGTAGCACAATAAATCCAGAAGTACCGGAGTCGAACCACAGAGACGGCTAACGGTGTTTGACTCAAAAGTGTAGAGTTTTAGTTTAACTGGCTCTCAGGTAGCCACCCCTTGCTCAAATGATTTAATTAATTAACTAAATTAAACTGATTTAACTACTGGACTTTGAATTTAAAAAGGAGAGCACAGCCGTGGGTACTACGGTGTCCGCAGCTAGTCTAATTCACATTCACTCGGGCCACAATTATTCAATTAATTGATTTAAAAATACGAAAAATAGTTTCCAACAGATGCGCACCACTTGTCACCAATTTCTGCGCGCATTTGGAATTGGCAATGCCCGGGTTCTTTTGCTAGAAAAAAATTCCGTATTCAAAAATTACGCATTGATTAAAATGATTCGGCACCGAGGTGGAACATAAATTAGCCTAGCCACGGGGCACCTTCATCCCGCGGCCGCACTCAATGCGACTACTCACTCATTATTAAAAATGCAGCAAGAATAACATGAACCCTAGATCTAAACATGATTAAACAATGAAAAAAATAACAGAAAGTAGTACCGAAGATTGCGCAACAAAAATAATCTTGATTAATGAAAGAAGAACGTCAATCCACATTGAGAATCTTGAAAACGAAACGCTGAACAGAGAATACGAGATCTGTAGCCGAAAACTTGAAAAGCTAAAACCTCAGTAAAAGTCGTGGAACCCTAACATGGGTAAAAACATAAGTATTTATACTAATCTCCTAATCCTAACGAAAATCTAATTATTCTCCGCGGAAAGGACCAAATGACAGCGTTTAGTGAGCCCGAATAGCAGCTCGGTAGCGCTACAGTCTTTTCCAGGTAGCGCTACCGCTTCACTATTGTCGTGCGTTGACCATTGAATGCTTGGGTTGACCATTGACTTAGCATGCCAGTAGCGCTACACCTATTTTGGTGTAGCGCTCAAGAAGTTTTTGTTCAATTTTGGGACCCTTTAGTCCCCACTTTGAGTGCTCCAAGGAATTGGGTAGCGCTCCCGACGGGTTACGGTCACTTCCATGCAAAATCTACTTCAACCCTTAGCCTCCTCAACTTTTCTCACCCTCGGTCTACGTGCATGCCCTTTCAACAACTCTGATTAGTGCAAAAACACCTCTTTTCCCTGCGAATTAAGCACAAACACAAAATCCAACCACAGGCACACATTAAATGGAAAATGAGGATTAAAAACATGAAAACCGTGCTAACTCTATGCTACTTAGGCGCTCAAAAGCAAGCTTTCCATGCGCCTATCAGTGTCCTTGCAATTCTTTACAAATATGAGGGGTGAAAGTGTGATTTCTGGGGTGCTTTTAAAACTTGTGGCTAGGTGATTTTTTGGGAGAAAACAAATTTTTTCCTCTTCAAAACCACTGACCCTCTCTCTCTCTCTCTACTCCTCTCCAAAGTTCACCCCGCTTCTCTATAAAATCTACACTCCCGCACCTTATACCCTCAATATGAACCTCAGAACCGTCATGCACGCGCGATTTGGAGTCCGGGTTTCATGGGTTTCACTTCAAGCAAGCAAATTTCTATTGGGATTCAAGAACAAGGGTTAGGGTTTCTTTCTCATTCATTGGAAGCTTGATCTATGAGGTAGGGAACCAATTTCTACTCCCTCTAGTTGTATTTTGGTGATTAGTTACACAGACTCTTATATTGCACATCAATTTTTTTGTCTAAAACTTGTTTCCACCATTAAAATGGGTTTTGTTCAAGTTTGATCCTTGATCTATGTTTAAGCTTGGTGAATCACTCAATTGATGCATGATTGATTATTCCTCCATGTTTGGTTGTTCTTTGAAACCTTTAATTTGAACTTAAAACATCAAAAATGTGCCTTGGGTTGAAATCCCCTCATTTGGGAAAATTTTGTCCAGTTTTCGTGCATAATCTGTCCCCTTTGTCCAAACAAGGGTTTGGAAGGTCCGGACAAGTCATCTAACAAGTTTTCCTTAACAACCTGTCCCCTTTGTCCGGATCTTGGTGTGCTTGGTCCAGACAAAACCAGCAGTTTGGTCACAAATTTTAACTCTATTTGGGGTCTTTCCTTGATGCTTGGTTAGTCCTTGATCGCTAATCTTTGCTTGTTTGGTTATTTTTCCTTCGGAAATTCTCTATATTATCTTTCTCTTGTGACATGGGATTGAGTATATTGAAACTTGATAAATGTTTAATCTAGTGAGGACATGATTTGTGAACGGATACAAAGCGTTATATTTGGGTTGAATGAGGATTCTGTGATATTTGGGAAAGGACATTGTGACGCATGAGTTATATTAGAAAAAAAGATGACTTTATAAATTGATGAGTCATAATGTTAATGTGAAATATGTGACACAGCGCCTTTATGGTATGTCTGGAGTGACACGGGCCCCGAAAGGGTATGCTCAGAGTGACACGGGGCATTTATACTATGTCTGGAGTGACACGGGGCCTATATGGCATTTCGGAGTACAACCGAATGCTTTAAAGGAATGAGATGTATATTGTGAATGTTTGGACACATAATATGATTGGTAATGGATAAGGAGAGGTTGATGGATACATCGGTTATTTTTGGACACTTTGCTATTTCCTTGGATACATGAATACCTTGTGGTCAATTTACACTTGCTTAGTCCTCTTTTTCTTACGTTGTTCAAATCATTCATGGTACTCAACTTCACGTGCATTTGTCATCTTTATACACCTAGCGTTAGTAGATTGGTTTACCTACTGAACTAGTGAGCTCACCTTATCATTTTCAGGTACTCAACAAAGACCATGAGTTGGATGGTCAGAGTTTGAAGGCATACCATGAAGACTTACAATCATGAAGTTATTTTCATACCTGCACTCCTTGCATTTTTTTAATTAATTATGTAACTTTGATTTCTTCGAACTTTTGACAATATTCGATATATTTTAAAATTTTGATTTTGATACTTAGTACTTAGGTACAGGTACCCTTTGGGTGAGAGACACAAGGAACTTGTATCTGGCAGTTGTATATTTGACTTTGACTTTTCAACAGAGATATGCATGACTTGATTTATCCTATGTGGAAATTACATGTGATAGGCGCGCAATGTCATGGATATAAGCGCCTAAGTAGGGCGAATTAGCGCGTTAGAGGCGCGATTTTATTCCATTTTCCACTTGATGCGGTGTGTTTTTGGTTTTTCATGTGTTTGGTTATTTTGTAGGAAACAGGTCTGAAAAGAGCGCGTGAAGTGGACATATGGCGGTCAGGCAAGTGGGGAACCAGCGGGGCCCAAGTAGGGACAGCCAAGCAAGCCTGGAAGGCACTTTAGAAGAGCCAGTATCGATACAGGGATTGTCCTGTATCGATACAGATTGCATCATGCGGGAACAGAAAGCACGGGTATCGATACAGGACTTCTCTTGTATCGATACCGAAGGCTACATAGTCACCGTTTGACTTTGTTTCGGATTTTGACTTTAGTAGGGATTATAAATACCCTGTTTTTGGGGTTAATTAGGGTTCCGCGAATTTTACCTAGGTTTTAGCTTTTCAAGTTTTCGGCTATGGATCTCAGTTCTTCATTCAGCGTTACGTTTCCAGTTTTATTTTCCAGCATTTTAGTATTCAGATTGCTTTGCGGATTGGTAATCAAGTTTAGTTTTATTCCTTGCAATTTGTGTATTGTTTTTCATCATTCAAATATTCTATTCATTACGCATGCATAGATTTAGGTTTCCATCGATTCTTGCAATCTTAATAATCATGAGTGAGTAGTCGCATCAAGTGCGGCTGCGGGGCGAAGGCGCCCGCATTTAGGCCAGTCAATATCTTACCTCGGGGCCGAATTAAATCATTTATCAAGCAATTTTGGGAACTGGAACTTTTCTAACAAACAAACCCAAGCATTACCGGAATTCGAATGCGCACGGAATCTGGTGACAGGTGGTGCGCATTCGTTAGGAAATTTTTCTCAGATTCTAAAATTAGTAGAAGGATTAATTGTGGCCCGAGTAATTATTGGCTAGGGTAGGTGTGGACGCTGGGTTCCCACAGCTGCCCTCTCTTTATTATTTCACATTTAAACTGTTAAATTAGCTTAGTAGTTAATTAATTAAATCCCATCAAATCAAGGGTGGCTACCTAAGAGCCAGTTCAAACTGCACTCCACACTTTCAAATAAAACACTCCAGTCATCTCTGTGGTTCGACTCCGGTACTTCCGGAATTATTGTGCTGCACTAGTCGAGAGTCCTAGCTTGGGACGCGTCTTTATTAGTCTTTTTGTTAGTCACCTGGTTGGTCAAGCATTTTTGGCGCCGTTGCCGGGGACGGTGACGAGTGTTCAGAGGTGTTGAGTCGTAGTTAAGTTTTGTCTTTTAGTTTAGCCATCATAGGTAAAGGTAAGAAGGGTTCTCCTAGGCAGGACCCTCTCTATTACCGAGACCCTACACATTGTTTAGTTCGAAGAGAACTAGAGTCGGGTCAGTCTGCATCTCCCAGTGTTACATCTTCTAGTTCGGGGTTTGACCTAGCTCAGGCAGAGTCTATTCCCATTAGTGATCTTTTTATCGAATTACCCTTTGAGTCAGTTAGTGTTAGTAATCCACTTTACCAGTCAGAGGTTAGTGATATGGCTGATCAGCGACTCGCGCAACAGCCATCTCTGAGGCAACACCTTTACCCTGAGAGGTCCACTCCAAAGGGACCCATTGTGTTTCCTCGTGAGACACAAAAGGCACGTAATGCTTTCACAATCAAACCAGGTGTCCTGAACAGCCTCCCAACTTTCTATGGGAGGGAGTGCGATGACCCATACGAATATGTGCGAACCTTCGAGGGATTGGTGCGCAACCTCGCGTCCAATACCCAATACGAGAATGCATGTCTCAAGCTGTTTGAGGCAACACTTAAGGATGGTGCACTGATGTGGTTCAGGATGCAAAAGCCTCAGTCTCTTACCACCTGGGCGCAAGTGCGCGACGCTTTCTATAGGAAGTATTTCTCTGAGGCTAAGTCTGTGAGTTTTAGACGTCAGATCCAAGGGTTTAGACAGGAGAGATGTGACTCCTTTCTTAAGGCATGGGAGCACTTTAAAGTGTTGATCCTCAGATTGCCACACCATGGGTTTGAGAGGATTCAATTAGTCGAGTTTTTCCACCTAGGTCTCAACGCTGAGACCATCCAACACATAGAGTACTCTTGCAAGGGGGACGATTCCTTGTCCAAAACAGCTGATGAAGGGTGGGATTTCTTGGATGACCTAGCTGATAAGCAGAGGGCTTTAGAACCATCTGATTTTGACCGAGTCGGACCTTCTGGGTCCACTATTATCCCTGTCACCATTCGTGACAGCGACTTCAGGCTCAAGTTGAGAAAATGGCTCAGAGGTTAGAAGAGTTAGAAGTGAGACAGGCTCGACCAGTTCATGAGGTCAGTGTTGAGGAGGTATGTGTTTGGTGTGAGTGCAAAGGGCACATCGCAACCGCTTGCCCGGGGTTCCTAGTAGCCAAAGGGGCAAGTCAATTTAATCAGGAGGAGGTAAACGCAGTTAGGACTTGGGATCCCTATTCGAATACATATAATCCAGGATGGAGGGATCACCCTAACTTTGGGTGGTCCGATACCAGACCTATAGGTGGAGGCCAAGCTCAACCCCTTGCGCTGCCTCCGCCGCAGCAATTTCCTCAGTCCCAGTCTTTCCGGCCTTCGCATGGCTAAGTCATTCCATACCACTACCAGCAACAGCCTGGTAGGGGGCGGGTCCATCCACTCGTGGTCCTCCCCCAGGTTATTCTCAGATGGTAGGTCGTGACCATAAATTGGAGGAGAATGTCAATTCCATGATGCAGTCTCAGATGACATTCCAGACTGAGACAAGGCAGCAGATAGGGGCCCTTACCACACAGATGTACCAACTCACTGTGATAATTAGTCAAATGCAGCAGGAGAAGGGCAAGTTTTCGGCCCAGGGTAGTACAGCAGGAGCCCATTACTTGGGAAGTTCTTCAGGTGCGAATGTTCATAACCAGGGTCAGAATCACGAAGAAGCCAAGTTGATCACCATTCTCAGAAGTGGGAAGGAGATCGACAAGCCCATTCCGCCAAAGCAAACACCAGTTTCACTCTTGGAATTGGTGGATGCGCCGAGGGTGAATCCTGAGAATACTGAGAAATCACCTGAGGTGGTGGAGCCTGCTGACACAGCCCACACGACTCAAACGCCACCAGCAAAACCATTAGCTCCATTTCCCCAAAGGCTGGCGGTAAAGCCTAAGCAGAGCATGAACCATAAGATGCTCAAACTTTTTAAGAGGGTGCAATTCCCTATTACTCTGATGGAGGCTATAGAGTCATTCCCACAGTGTGCGAAGGTACTGAAGGACCTTTGCACGACTAAGCGCAAGAGTTAGAACAACGTGGTTCTGACAGAGCAAGTGAGCTCCATCCTTCAGACTGAGATCCCTACCAAGTGCAAGGATCCAGGATCCACCATACCCATAGCCATTGCAGGGCAGACCTTTGATAAAACCATGTTGGATTTGGGAGCAAGTGTCAATTTGCTCCCTTATTCAGCATTTTTTAGATTAGGCCTTCGAGATCTTAGAGAGACTCCTGTCACACTCCAGTTGGCAGACCGGAGTGTTAGGGTTCCGAAAGGGGTGGTGGAAGATGTGCTGATTCGGGTAGGCGAGTTCCAATTTCCTGCGGACTTCATTGTCCTTGATATTAGCCCAGGACTCGAGGTTTTAGAAAAGACTCCCATCATTTTAGGTCGTCCTTTCTTGGCCACCTCCAATGCCGTCATGAACTGCAAGACTGGCAAGGTCCAGTTATCTGTTGGCGAGGATAGGATGGAGGAAGATGTTTACAGTGTTAGCACCCTGGGCGAGGATGATGACGAGACAGAGGAGTTATGTTTGATAGACACACTCACGCAGGAGCACATTGATACAGTCCTTTATAAGGACCCTCTAGAGGTGGCTCTTACCACTGAGGAGGTCTTATTTTTAGAATCTGCAGAGGTAGGCACGTTCCGTGAAATGTTAGCAATTGAGGATGAGTATGAGGATATATGCGGGGTCACTCATGACCTAATGTTTGAGCCTTTGGGTAACCCTCCGCCCAAGGTTTTTCCATCTCTAGTGCAACCGCCAAAACCGAGTTGAAAACCTCTCCCGGACACACTCAAGTATGCTTTTCTCAAAGGCAATGATACTTATCCGGTGGTGATCTCCTCAACTCTTGAGGAAGATCAAGAGAGGAAGTTGCTAGATTTACTGAGAGAGCACATAGGCGCGCTAGGATGGACCATAGCGATTTGCATGGTATAAGCCCTACGGTGTGTACACACTGAATCATTCTTGAGGAGAGTGTTAAGCCATCTAGACAGCCTCAGACGTGGCTAAACCCAAACATGAAAGAGGTAGTACGGGCTGAGGTACTTAAACTTTTAGATGTGGGTATTATATACCCGATTGCCCATAGTGAGTGGGTCAACCCAGTACAGGTTGTGCCTAAGAAGGCTGGGGTCACAGTGGTGACCAATGAGCAAGGAGAGTTAGTACCAACCCGCATCCCTATAGGTTGGAGAGTATGCATCGATTATCGGAAGCTCAACGCGAGCACCCAGAAAGACCATTTCCCTCTCCCCTTCATTGATCAAATTCTGGAGAGGGTGGCTAGTCGAGCCTTTTATTGTTTCCTAGATGGGTACTCAGGGTACAACCAGATGGAGGTCACCTTAAAGGACCAGGATAAAACCACCTTCACCTGTCCGTATGGTACTTATGCATACCGTCGCATGCCCTTTGGGTTGTGCAATGCGCCTGGTACCTTTTCCAGGTGCATGATGGGGATTTTCAGTGATATGGTTGAGCATATTGTAGAGGTGTTTATGGATGATTTCTCGGTTTTCGGGGACTCATTCGATGGATGCCTCGAGAATTTAGGTAAGGTCCTACAGCGGTGTGAGGAGAAGCACTTAGTGCTGAATTGGGAAAAGTGCCACTTTATGGTTACCCAAGGGATTGTGTTAGGGCACATTGTGTCCACCAAGGGTATTGAAGTGGACAAAGCTAAGATAGACTTGATCCGTAATCTTCCGACTCCTAGATCTGTCAAAGATATGCGTTCATTTCTGGGACACGCTAGTTTTTACTGGTGGTTCATTAAGGATTTCAGTGCTATCTCCCGTCCATTGTGCCAACTTTTGGCAAAGGACGCACCTTTTGTGTGGTCTGAGGCATGTGAGGAGGCGTTTCTTAAGTTGAAGCGGAGTATCACGACCCCGCCAATTGTGCAGTCTCCCGATTGGAGTTTTCCCTTTGAGCTGATGTGTGATGCTTCTGACTATGCAGTCAGAGCTGTGTTAGGACAGAGGAGAGGGAAAGACCCATGTGTGATCTACTACGCTAGCAAGACACTAAATGAGGCACAAATGAATTACACGACTACTGAGAAAGAGTTGCTAGCTGTAGTATTTGCCTTAGACAAGTTCCGGTCCTATTTAGTGGGCTCACAGATCACGGTGTTTACTGATCATGCGGCCCTTAAGTATTTGATGACCAAACAGGATGCGAAAGCTCGCCTTATTCGGTGGATTATGCTTTTGCAAGAATTCCACCTCATCATTAAGGATAAGAAGGGGGTAGAGAATGTGGTCGCTGACCATCTATCTCGTCTGGCGTATGAGGACCCCACCTCAAATATACCCATTAGAGAGTCCTTTCCAGACGAGCAGTTGTTTGCGGTTACTGAGTGCCCATGGTATGCTAACATTGCCAATTATTTAGTGACTGGGCAAATCCCTTCTCATTGGTCTACCCAGGAGAAGCAGCGTTTCTTGAGGAGTGTCCGCTAGTACATATTTGATGACCCTTATTTGTTTAAGTACTGTGCGGACCAGATTGTGCGTAGATGCATCCCCGAGTCTGACCAGCAGGGTGTCATTGAGTTCTGTCATAGTGAGGCGTGTGGGGGTCACTTCTCTGCGAAGAAGATCACCGCCAAGATTTTGCAGTGTGGGTTCTGGTGGCCCGATATGTTTAAGGGTGTGAACTTATTTTGTAGGTCATGTGACCGTTGCCAAAAACTTGGCAAGTTGCTACACGTCATGAGATGCCCCTCAGGCCCATTCTATTGCTAGAGGTTTTTGATTGTTGGGGCATCGATTTTATGGGTCCATTTCCTATGTCTCATGGTTATGAGTACATCCTGTTGGCGGTGGACTATGTGTCGAAGTGGGTGGAGGCGATTCCCACTAAATCTATGGAGTCGAGGGTCGTGCTAGAATTTCTTAAAGCTAACATTTTGTCTAGATTTGGTGTGCCACGCGCCATTATCTCAGATCAGGGCACGCATTTCACGAGTAGGTCTTTTGAAAAGTTAATGGGGGAGTTTCACGTCACTCATAAGGTATCCACTTCATACCACCCCCAAACTAATGGGCAAGCCGAGTTAGCGAACAGAGAAATCAAGAGGATTTTAGAAAAGACTGTAGGTGTGACTAGGAAAGATTGGTCCACTAGGTTGACTAATGCATTGTGGGCCTACCGCACTGCTTACAAGACTGTGTTGGGTGCCTCACCCTATTGGCTCGTTTACGGTAAGTCTTGCCACCTGCCTGTTGACTTAGAGAAGAAGGCCTACTGGGCCATTTAGACAGTCAACTCCAGTTTGACTAAGGCAGGTGAGCATAGGAAATTGCAGTTGAGTGAGCTTGAGGAGCTTAGGAATGACGCGTATGAGAATGTGAGTATTTATAAAGCTAAGGTTAAGGCGTATCATGATAGGAACATTCAGCGCAAAACCTTTAGGGCTGGTCAGAAAGTATTACTCTATAATTCGCGTCTTCATATTTTTCCAGGAAAGTTGAGGTCCCGTTGGGATGGTCCCTACATAGTCGTTCATGTGTACCCGAATGGGTCGGTCGATGTTCGTGACCCTAAAGATGAGCATGTGTTTAAAGTTAACGGACAGCGTCTTAAACCTTATTTGGAATTTTTAGAGGTAGGCGAACCTGATGAGGAGTTGGTCGATCCTGTTTATTCGAAAGACCCCGTTGAGCAGGTATGTTCCGTTGGTGTTGACGGGTAGCTCACGCGTACCATGCTCTTCATTGAGTGTGGACCCGGCCCCTAGCGATAGGGGTACCCATCATTGACTTGGGTATTTTAGCTTCGCACACCGCTATTTAAATAAGGATCGTGTGCCCAGCTCCGGTTAGTAAGGGCAACTTGTGTATTTTCGTAATTATTTAAAAATATAAATAATAAATAAAAAATGTGGTCCGGTATAGCCACCTAATTTCTAGCCTTGAATTTGTGTATCTGGGTTTCTAACAATCTTATTGCTTTGTCTCGGATAGTCATAAAAGATGATTGGCTCTGATTGCTTTAAGGAAAAACCTTGAGTGATTTAACCTGTTGAGTCATGACTTACCCGGGATTGTTATGACGACCTTCTCTACACAAATTTAAGTGAGAACATTCGGGAGAAAAGTAGTACCCGTACCTTTCACGTGACGAAAGTGGTGGTGTTTTGGACTTTTGGTTTGTTTGTGATTTTCTTTTATGTTTGTTATTTCTTGTTGTGTCCCGGCTTCTACTAGCGGGCAGTACTGATGTCATTTGTTGCCTAGTAGGTAGTTGGTTCTTAAGTCTTTTGCAGGACGAACATGCTACCACACCAGCCTTGGTAGTTTGGGTCTCACTGCCGGAGTGAATGCGACATTCAGGAGCCTCAAGCAGGGGTGCCACGAAATGTGGCGGTTGTAAGTCCTATTAGGGGTGTTACCGGTTCGGTTCGGTTCGGTTCAGGGGTGATTTTGACTGAACCGGACAAAACCGGTTCAGATAGAACATGGAACCGAAACCGGTTGTTTAGAGGTCGGTTCGGTTCCGGTTCGGTTCGTCCCGGTTCGGTTCGGTTTTGAGGTCGGTTCGGTTCCTCAAACAGAGAGAGAAGAGATCGCGTTACAGATCTAGAGATTCTAAATCGATCAAAAACGAAAAGAACATCAGATCTACAAACATATATATGCATACATTCAAACATTTACAGATCTAGATTGATTGAAAGAAAGAATCATTTACAGATCTACAACTCAAGAGAGAAACATACGCCGGACGAACAGGGTTCAGATCTCCATGGCGTTTAGAGTTGAACGACGTCGGCATAGATTTGGTGACGAAGGACAGTTGAAGATGTCACTTTGAGTTGACGACGTCGGCTAGAGTTGACGACGCTGGACAGTTGACGACATCGGCGTAGATCTCCACGGCAGCAGCTTCATCCCCATATTCTCTCTCTCTCTCTCTCTCTTGACTGGGGTGGAAGTGGATGGAAAGAAAAAAATCGAAGTATGTGGAATGAAACAGATCTGTAGTACAGCGTTATATATATATATATATATATATATATATATATATATATATAGACTAAATATTACATACGTTTTAAATAAATTTATTTGCTTTAGACAACAAAGTTGGCGTCTAGCCAAGCGGTAAGGAAGTTTGATTCCCCATATGCAAACAGAGTTTGAGTCCCTCCCCGCACATTTTTGAGTAGTATATATTATATATTATGTATTATATATATAACCGGTTCGGTTCGGTTCGAACCGGGGTTTAAATTTCAAGAACCGGGAACCGAACCGGTTTCTAAAATTTTAAATTATCGTGAACCGGGAACCGAGCCGGTTTTTGAAGAACCGAGAAAAAAAATCGGTCCTAACCGGTTCTCCGGTTCGGTTCGGTTCTCTCGGTTCCTTTGTTCACCCCTAAGTCCTATAAAGTTTCGGCGCGGCTCTGTGTGACTAGCTGTGGACCTCGTTAGGTCCGAAGGAGCGGATCCTGGAAGCAGTTCTGATGACGAACCGCAGCGGTGACAGAAAATTCCCCATACATCGGCCGGGGTCATGATGGTTGGCTGCCATCCGACGGTCCAGTTCTTTCCCTTGTTCTTTCTTTTGTTTGTCTCCATGCTCTGGGGACATAGCATGTTTCCGGTTGGGGGGAGGGTTGGTACTTTTGTTTTATAGCGTTGCTAGGTAGTTTCCGGGGGTACTGTTGTTATGCATCTTGTAGATATTCTTTGAGCATATGAGATTTAGCTGAGTAGTATGCCTGTTTAACTTAAATGCATGCAAATATTTGGCTACCTTAATTGAGCATGATGCATTGTTGAAACATGTGAATAAGTATCCCCACATTGGTAATAGCGTATTCTGGATAACATTCCCATGTTCTTTGTATTCATTTCTGCAATCGCATAAAATAGTAGGCTTTTTGTTCGCAATTAAGAAACCAGATTTGTCTATTATGCATTTGTGAGAGTGAATAACGTGCATAGGGGATGACACAAGGCATTCTTTGCATGATTAAACCACATATGAGTCCCCTTGACCAATCTTAAACCAGTCCTAGTCAGTTCCCGTGTCTAGCTTAGGAAACCGGTGGTTGGTTGGATTTAAGTTGGGGGGAAAGTCAAGCTCCGTGCGACATAAGTGCCGTATTGATGTGGGAAATTTGGTGAAGCAATGGATGTTTGAGGGATTAATGTTTGAGGAAATCTGATTAGGTGCCATGTTTTGGAACCCAAAATCCATAACCTTATTCCTTGCAAAAAAAAAAAAGGGTTCAGCCGGTAGTCCCAATTCGGAACAAAACCAATGGGTATCGATATAGCACTTTGCCTGTATCGATACCAAGACCCTTATACGTCAAATTAAAAGGGTTCAGCTGGTCACTTTTCCACATTCCCACCTTCTTCTTCAACCTTTTCTCTCTCTCTCTCTCTCTCTCTAACCCTAACCCACGAAATCCACCATAACCACCACCTTCAAACTTCCAAAACTCACCCAAATCTTACCCAAATTCCACCAAACTTCACCAAAACGCTCCTTTTCTCCTTCTCTACCACATATCTCTCTCAAAGCCCTTCCAAAACCGTTATCTTTTCAGATCTGAAACCCTAGTTTCCTAACCTTAGTTCAAAACATGGCACCTAGGAAGACTTCCACCAGCGCTAAGGGAAAGGGGGCGGCATCCTCTAGTGCCCCTCCAGAGCAAGCAACCGAGGGAAGGAGGATCAAGGATCAGATTGCCCGGGATGAGCGGGATAGATGGGAGGCTTCTATTGATCAGAGGGGGGTTAAGAACGAGCGCCACATTATCTGGGATGGGTTTCCCCCGAACGATGTCACCATACGATCCATCGTGAGGCAAGGTATGTCATTTTGGTTCGAACCAAACCCCGGGTATAACTTAGAACTTGTGAGGGAATTCTATAAAAATTTTCATGTTCCCGCATCCGGGACTACATTTAGTGCCGAGTCTCAGATAACCTCACGAGTGGCTAGGGTCCCCATTACGGTCACCCCCGATGTTATTGCTGCAGCTTTGCGATATGTGCGGCCTACTGTTACTAACTACCCGTGTGACATTGCGGATTTCGTCCCACGTAGAGTGGCGGGTATGTTGTATGAGAAACGTAAAGATGCTAGTATCCTGCACCGTCCGGGCAAGTTCAGGCCGGCTTTTAGATTTCTGAACCAAGTGGTGTGTTATAACATAGACCCTAGAGCAACTGAGAACAAACCATCGGAGAGTACTGGGAATTTACTGACCGTTTTCATGGAGGAGGGCACTGTCTGTGACTGGGCTTTATTTATTTACACTAAGATTATCGACTTCAAAGATGCCCCGACACAGACCCGCATGCCATTTCCTTGCCTGATCACTGCCATTGCTAGAGACTCCGGGTTGATGGGGGCCAAGTGGTTCAACAACGATCCACTGATTCCTGGGCCGATTGACAATACTATCCTTACCAAGAGCATAGCCCAGACTCGTGGTGCCAGAGGGGGAGCCTTTTTGACTACCGAACCACCTCCCCACGCATCCAATACCTCTTGGCTACAAAAGATCTTTTGCCAAGGCGTTGCTACTATTCGGAGTCAGCAGAAGCTGAAGAGAGAGGTGCGACAAAATGCAAGAATTCTGCAGCAGATGAGTCACAGGGAGGAGTGGATGGTAAGGCGAATTGAGGGCTCGACCTCGGAGCCATATGTTCCACTGGAGTTGCTCGAGTTAGAGGTCAGTGATGATTTCGCAAATGATGTTGCTGCTGAGGAGAGTGAGGATGGTGAGGATGATGAGGAGTGATTGAGAGACTTGTGTTGCATGGGGCTGACTGGAGGGTAGGTAGTATGATGAGGAGGTGTTATTTCATGTTGAGTATTTTGTTATTTCATGTTAGGTAGTTGTCATTTTATGTGGAACTTGTTTCTGTTTTTCATTTGGGGTTTGTAATATAACTGCATGGTTTATGTTTTCTTTCTTTTGTGGATTTGGTTTGGATGGCGCCGATGGGCATATTGACAGGTGCGGCCAGTGGGTAGTTGACCTTGAGCTTCGATAGGCCGACACCTGGTTTTTGCGGTTCCCTTTTCTTGGTCTACTAGGGTCATTATAATCCGAAAAGTCCTTAGTAGATCTTTTGCACGTGTTTATACTCTCACTCATGCATGGTTGATAATGAGGTTTCTTATTTTGTGGATTCATATTTGGTGATGCGTTTATTCTTGCTGAGCGTTTATCTTGATTGGCACATGGCGACCAGTTGTTCAGTTCCACGTAATTCGCCAAGCGCTCATATGGGATGTTGAGTGTTCTAGTGAGTGATTGCAACGCGATTCTAATGTGGGAGTGTTCATTGTCACGTGTGAAGTAATGCTATCTGTGTTCATTTTTCTGTCAAAGCATGCATGCATGTGAGTTACAGGCATATTGAGAGGTGAATATCTTTTGTTGTGACTAACTACTTCTACAGGTGTCATAACCACCGTACCCCCATTGGTGTTTTCTAGTTTTTCATTCTTGGTTTTATTTCGTTCGTTCCTAGGGACTAGCAACGCTCAAGTTGGGGGATGTGATAGGCGCGCAATGTCATGGATATAAGCGCCTAAGTAGGGCGAATTAGCGCGTTAGAGGCGCGATTTTATTCCATTTTCCACTTGATGCGGTGTGTTTTTGGTTTTTCGTGTGTTCGGTTGTTTTGTAGGAAACAGGTCTGAAAAGAGCGCGTGAAGTGGACATATGGCAGTCAGGCAAGTGGGGAACCAGTGGGGACGGCCAAGCAAGCCTGGAAGGCACTTTAGAGGAGCCGGTATCGATACAGGGATTGTCCTGTATCGATACAGATTGCATCATACGGGAACAGAAAGCACGGGTATCGATACAGGACTTCTTCTGTATCGATATCGAAGGCTACATAGTCACCGTTTGACTTTGTTTCGGATTTTGACTTTAGTGAGGATTATAAATACCCCGTTTTTGGGGTTAATTAGGGTTCCACGAATTTTACCTAGGTTTTAGCTTTTCAAGTTTTCGGCTACGGATCTCAGTTCTTCATTCAGCGTTACGTTTCCAGTTTTATTTTCCAGCATTCCAGTATTCAGATTGCTTTGCGGATTGGTAATCAAGTTTAGTTTTTATTCCTTGCAATTTGTGTATTGTTTTTCATCATTCAAATATTCTATTCATTACGCATGCATAGATTTAGGTTTCCATCGATTCTTGTAATCTTAATAATCATGAGTGAGTAGTCGCATCGAGTGCGGCTGGGGGCGAAGGCGCCCGCATCTAGGCCAGTCAATATCTCACCTCGGGGCCGAATTAAATCATTTATCAAGCAATTTTGGGAACTGGAACTTTTCTAACGAACAAACCCAGGCATTACCGGAATTCGAATGCGCACGGAATCTGGTGACAGGTGGTGCGCATTCGTTAGGAAATTTTTCTCAGATTCTAAAATTAGTAAAAGGATTAATTGTGGCCCGAGTAATCATTGGCTAGGCTAGGTGTGGACGCTGGGTTCCCACAGCTGCGCTCTCTTTATTATTTCACATTTAAACTGTTAAATTAGCTTAGTAGTTAATTAATTAAATCCCATCAAATCAAGGGTGGCTACCTAAGAGCCAGTTCAAACTGCACTCCACACTTTCAAATAAAACACTCCAGTCATCTCTGTGGTTCGACTCCGGTACTTCCGGAATTATTGTGTTACACTGGTCGAGAGTCCTACGCTTGGGACGCGTCTTTATTAGTCTTTTTGTTAGTCACCTGGTTGGTCAAGCAACATGTATTTTGGTTATAAAAAGTGAGAGCGTGACAACTTGGTATCAGAGCATACATTCAACAACCTAGAGATCGTGGCAAGACTTGTAGTCTCGGGGCTTGAAATCATAGCATTATTTTCTCATAAAAGCCATTATTTTCACATGCATCGTGTGTTTGCATGAGTGACATACATTCACCGACGTGATATTGCATATTAAGTTTTCGTAGAGTGGAGTTTCACTGTTTGACATGTGTTGGGGAATGGAGATTTAATAACATGATGAAAGGTGCGTATTGATGGAAAAATTTACGTCAATAGTATCAAGATTGAATGTGTACTTATTTGTTTGGTCATTGTGGTTTAAGAATGACGTAGATGATTGATTTGAACGGTGACTAGCCAACACACTTCAAATCAAACTTCTAATGTCACTCTGTTACCACATATGGGTGAGTGGAGATGTGCAAAGAAGCACGTGCAGTAGAGCAAGTACTGATATAAAGGAGTATATAGTGTCTTTACTTCAAAAGCACATTGTTCTACATTTGATCAATGTGCTTCGTGTTTGTTGTGATTGGAAATGAGAGCATGTAAATTGGAAACCTAAGTAATAAATTTAGTATTGTTTCTTTGCTTGAAGATGTTGAAATTTTCTTGGCATCGCCATGATTTATTACGAGTTGTCATTATTTGGAGTCGGTGGACTTATTTGGTGTAAATTGTGGAGGTTTAGGGTTCCAGTTGACTAGATATTTCTTGTTTATGATGGATTGTTGGAGTCAAATCTTTGGATGTGGTGATTGTAGCAGAAATCCATTAAGCTTCTAACTGTGAAATTTGTAGGACCTTTTATATCGCACCAAAATTCAGTATACATGTCTATGAATACCTTGGTTTTATATTGGTTGGGTGAGAACGTAATTTAATACAAGAGTACATATCCGCGGTGTGGGATAAAATTTGAAGTATCACTAGGGTATGAGTCTAGAGATGATGTTCTTATTCTTTTATTGAGATTAGACTTGGGTAAGCTTTGGCATGTTGTACCTATTAGTCTTGCCACTTAGGTTTTTCCGTAACTACCTAACAGTCACAAATCGTTTCTATTGGTGATGGGATATCCACAGGTTTGATATCATAATGAGAGTATATGATCCTCGATATTAGTTGGGACTGTCTTTTCTTAAATAAAGGGGGAACTGTATAGGATAGTTTTATTGGAAAGTTTGATGGGATTCACTTGTTTGAACAACTATATAGAGGAAATGTGTTCACTGTTGAATTTGCTAGATTGGCTTACCGTGTAGTTGACTGGGTGTTGATGGTTTGGTTATGACCAGATGAGTTTATGTATTGTTTGTAGTTTTGGACCAGTGCATTGGCTATGATCTTGATGTGTTAGGATGTGAGTGTTTTGGTTGCCTTTGATTCATATAGATGGATTATTTTATTTATGGTTGTGTTGCACTTATATGACAGTTAAGTAGAATCATGAGATGTTGCGATGAGATTTTGGTTGTGAAAATGCTGGAAGTACAAAGTGTTGAGTAACTGACAAGATGGAATTTACAAGATATTGTGTACGGGCGATGGGCTATTGCTTACTCGAATACCTGGCAGTTTAAAATTTAAAATGTGTAAGTTACGATAATCGGTGCATGATTGGTGCGTGAAATGGATGCATTTGAGCGCCTAAGTAGGGTAGAATTGGCCTAATTGTCATAGATTTAATCCTCATTTTCTATTTAATATGTGCACGTGGTTGGATTGTGTGTTTGTGCTTAATTTGCAGGAAATTGAGGTGACTTGGCGCTAACGGAAAGTGTCTGGATAGGCCGTGTACGTGGATTGAGAAGAGAAACGCTGTGGAGACTAAGTGTTGGAGCAAGATTTCGGGAAAAAGTGAATAGAATGTCCGAGAGCGCTACCCCAAAGTGAAGGAGTGCTCAAGATGGCACAAAAGGGGCTCCAAAATGAACAGAAGGTTCTGGAGCGCTACACCAAAAGAGGTGTAGCGCTACCGAGGGGTTAGAGCAAGTCAACGGTCCAAGCAAGTCAACCAGTCAAGGGTTGCATAGGGGTCTCGGTAGCACTACCACAAATCACTTGTAGCGCTACCGGTTTGCTTAAAAAGCCTTAAACGTCAGCGTTTTTTTTCCGCGTAGTTAGTAATTTTATTTTAATTTCGATTTTAATTAGGAAATTATAGTTTAATATAAATACTCCTTCTTAGGGTCGAATTAGGGTTCCACATTCATAATCTAGATCTATTTTTCATAACTTTTTGGCTGCAGCTCTTGTTCTTATTTTTTCAGATTCGAGTAGAGTTCAGATTTTCAAATTTCCAGTTGTGGATTGATGTTTCGGCGTTAATAATCAAGTTTAATCCCTTCTCCCAATTTGTGGTATCGATTTTTGCTTTTATCTCCTTTATTTTAATCATGTTTAGATCTAGGGTTCTTAATCTTATCGTTGCGTTCTTAAGCATAATGAGCGAGTTGTCGCATAGGGTGCGGCCGCGGGACGATGGTGTTCCGTAGTTAGTCTAATCAATATTTCACCTCCGGACTGAATTAATTCAATTTTAAGCAGTTTTAGGAAACAAAACTTTGCTAACAAACAAAACCCAGGCATCGCCAGATTTCGAATGCGCACGAGAACTGGTGACAGGTGGTGCACATTTGTGAGGAAACATTTTCTTATTCTAAAATCAATAGATCTGACCATTGTGGTCCGAGTAAACATTGGTTAGATTAGCTGCGAGTGCTGAGTTCCCACGAATGCTCCCTCTTCTTTAATTCGTCGTAGTCAATTTCATTAATTTTAGTCAGTTAATTAACCAATTTAAACAAGGGTTGGCTACCTGAGAGCCAGTTTAAACTAAAGCCAACACTTTTGAGTCAAACACCGTCAGACCGTCTCTGTGGTTCAACTCCGGTACTTCCAGATTTATTGTGCTACACCGATCGAAAGTCCTACATTTGGGATGCATTTTTAGTCTAATTTATAAACACCCGGTCGGTCAAGCATTTTTGGCGCCGTTGCCGGGGACGGTGACGTGTGTACAACGGTGTTAGTTTTAGTGTCTTTTAGCTTTTAGTTGAGTCACCATAGTTAAAAATAGTCAAGTCCCGCGTAAAACCTGACCCTCTCTATTATCGTGATCGTACTAATTGTCTGGTTAGGATAGAGCACAGGTCGAGATAGTCGGAGTCGTCTAGTTCATCGTCAAAGTTAATAGAGAGTCAGTCAAAGTCCATTCCCATTAGCATTCTTTACATAGAATTACCTTTCGAGTCCGCTAGTGTCAGTAATCCACTTTACCAATCAAAGTCAGAGTCAGAGTCAGTTTCAGAATCAAAATCAAGTGAGATGGGAGATCAGCAGGTAGTTAATCAGCCGTCTCTGAGGCAACACTTGAATCCAGAGAGGACCACTTCTCCTGGACCCATTGTGTTCCCTCGAGAGACACAAGAGGCATGCAATGCCTTTACTGTTAAACCTGGTGTCCTAATTTCTATGGGAGGGAGTCTGATGATCCGTACGAGCATGTGTGGACATTTGAGGGGTTAGTACGCAACCTGGCGTCTACTACCCAATATGAAAATGCCTGCCTCAAGCTGTTTACGGCAACTTTGAAAGATGGCGCACTTAGGTGGTTTAGAATGCAGAAGCCTCAATCCTTCACCACATGGGCACATGTGCGTGATGCATTTTATAGGAAGTATTTTTCAGAGGTTAAGACCAATAGTTTAAGGTGTCAAATCCAAGGCTTTAGGCAAGAGAGAGGTGAGTCGTTTGTCAAGGCATGGGAGCGTTTCAAAGATTTGCTCCTAAGGATGTCGCACCCTGGTTTTGAAAAGATACAGCTGGTCGAATTCTTTCATCTGGGTCTCAACGCTGAGACAATCCAACATATAGAATATTCTTGCAAAGGAGACGACTTATTGTCCAAAACAGCAAATGAGGGTTGGGACTTTCTTGATGACCTAGCGGATAGGCAGAGGGCATTAGAACCATCCGATTTTGATCGATCCAGACCTTCTGGGTCCAATGTTATCCCTGTTACCATCCGTGACCAGCGACTCCAGGCTTAGGTTGAAAAGATAGCACAGAAATTAGAGAAACTAGATGTTAGACAAACCCATCCAGTTAATGAGGTAGGAATCGAGGAAGTTTGTGTGTGGTGTGAGTGTAAATGGCACATTGTGACTGCTTGCCCTGGGTTTATTGCTGCTACAGGGGCAAGTCAGTGTAATCAAGAAGAGGTAAATGCATTCAGGAATTGGGACCTATTTTCTAATACATATAATCCGGGATGGAGGGACCATCCCAATTTTGGGTGGTCAGACCCTAGACCCGCAGGTGGGGGCCAAACTCAACCCCTTACGCCACCTCCGCCGCAGCAGTTTCAACAGTCCCAATCTTCTAGGCCCCTGCAGGGTTAAGTCATTCCATACAACTACCAGCCACAACAAGGTAGGGGGTAGGTCCATCCATTAGTGGCCCTCCCACAGGTTATGCACAGACTACACCCCCACGTTTAGAGGATACACTTAATTCCCAAATACAGTCTCAAATTACATTCTAGACCGATACTAGGCAGCAAATTGGGGCCCTTACGGCCCAAATGTCACAACTCACGGCAATAGTCGGTCAATTACAGCAAGAGGGGTAGATTTCCAGCACAGGGTAGTTCTGCAGGTGCCCATTATTTAGGAAATTCTTTAGGTCCTAATAATCAAAGTAAGAATCAGAAGAGGCTAAGTCAGTCACCACTCTCAAGAGTGGGAAAGTGATTGACAAGACCATTCAGGCAAAGCAACAGCACGCTTCGCCCTTGAAGCCAGCTAATGCACCTAAGGCTATTCCTGAAGTTGTATATGTTCCTAGAGAGGAAGTAGAAGGGAGTGAGGAGTTCCCTGAGGTGGAGGTGCCTACAGCTACAACCCCCACAACTCCAATGCCAGTAGTGCCTTTAGCTCCATTTCCCTAAAGGCTGGCAGTAAAGCCCAAGTAGAGTGTGAATCAGAAAATGATAGAGCTTTTTAAGAAGGTTCAATTCCCTATCACTTTGATGGAGGCAATTGAGTCTTTTCCCCAGTGTGCTAAGGTATTGAAGGACCTTTGCACACCTAAGCGCAAGAGTCAGAACAACGTGGTTCTGACGGAGCAGGTGAGCTCCATTTTGCAGACTGAGATTCCTGCCAAATGCAGGGATCCAGGGTGTCCCACCATTCCCATAGCCATAGTAGGGCAGACTTTTGATAAGGCATTGCTAGACTTGGGAGTGAGTGTTAATTTGCTCCTTTATTCAGCATATTTGAGGTTAGGCCTTGGCGATCTTAGTGAGACTCCAGTCACGCTACAGTTGGCTGACTAGAGTATTAGAGTGCCGAAGGGAGTGGTGGAGGACGTGTTGATTCGGGTAGGGGAGTTCCAATCTCCCACTGATTTCATTGTTCTAGACATTAGTCCAGGTCTTGAGGTTTTAATGAAGACTCCCATCATTTTAGGGCGTCCTTTTTTAGCCACCTCCAATGCAGGTATGAACTGCAAAACTAGCAAGGTCTAGTTATCTGTTGGGGAGGAGATAATGGAGGTGTATGTCTTTAGTGTTAGTACCTTGGGTGAGGACGATGAGAATTCTAAGGAGTTATGTTTGATAGATACGCTAGTTCAAGAGCACATTGATACAGTACTGTATAAGGATCCTCTGGAGATTGCTCTTACCGCCGAAGAGGAGTCATTTTTAGATTCTCCAGAGGTAGTCAATTTGTTAGACATGTTAGAGGTTGAAGATTCAGTAGAGGATTTGTGTGGGGTTACTCATGACCCAATGTTCGAGCCTCTAGGAAACCCACCGCCCAAGGTTCTCCCGTCATCTATTCAGCCGCCTAAACCAGAGTTAAAACCTCTATCGGACACGCTTAAATATGCCTTCCTAAAAGGCAATGATACTTATCCGGTTGTGATCTCCTCATCTCTCAAGGAAGATCAAGAGAGGAAGCTACTAGACCTGTTGAGAGAGCACATAGGCGCGATTGGCTAGACCATAGCGGATTTGCATGGTATAAGCCCAACGGTGTGTACACACCGCATCATTCTTGAGGATAGTGTGAAGCCTTCTAGGCAACCTCAGCGGCGTCTAAATCCTAATATGAAAGAGGTAGTTCGGGCTGAGGTGCTTAAGCTGTTAGATGCGGGTATTATATACCCAGTTGCCCATAGTGAGTGGGTGAGCCCAGTTCAGGTAGTGCCTAAGAAGGCTGGTGTGACGGTTGTGACCAATGACCATGTTGAGTTAGTGCCAACTCGAGTCCCTACAGGATGGAGAGTATGCATAGATTACCGGAAGCTCAACGCGAGCACTCAGAAAGACCACTTCCCTTTTCCCTTCATTGATCAGATTTTAGAGAGGGTAGCTGGTCGGGCTTTTTATTGTTTCTTGGATGGGTATTCGGGGTATAATCAGATAAAGGTCGCGTTAGAGGATCAGGAAAAGACCACTTTCACATGTCCTTATGGTACATATGCTTACCGTCGCATGCCCTTTGGGTTGTGCAATGCACCTGGTACCTTTTCCAGGTGTATGATGGGAATTTTTAGTGACATGGTCAAGAGGATAGTAGAGGTGTTCATGGATGATTTTTCAGTCTTCAAAGACTCATTTGATGGATGCCTCGAGAATTTAGGCAAAGTGTTGCAGACATGTGAGGAGAAGCACTTGGTGTTGAATTGGGAGAAATGTCACTTCATGGTGACCCAAAGAATTGTGTTAGGACACATCGTGTCTTCCAAGGGTATTGAGGTGGACAAGGCGAAAATAGACTTGATTCATAATCTTCCCACACCTAAGTCTGTTAAGGATGTGCGTTCATTTCTTGGACATGCTGGTTTCTACCAGCGGTTCATTAAAGACTTTAGTGCTATCTCCCGTCCATTGTGTAAGTTGTTAGCGAATGACACACCCTTTGTGTGGTCTGATGAGTGTGAGGAGGCATTTCAAAAGTTGAAGCGGAGTCTCACTACTCCGCCGATTGTGCAGTCCCCTGATTGGAGTCTTCCCTTTGAGTTGATGTGTGATGCATCTAACTATGCAGTCGGAGCTGTTTTAGGGCAGAGGAGAGGGAAAGACCCATTCATGATTTATTATGCGAGCAAGACACTAAATGAGGCGCAGATGAATTACACCACTACTGAGAAGGAGTTGCTAGCGGTGTTGTTTGCCTTAGATAAGTTTCGATCCTATCTGGTAGGTTCACAGATCACGGTTTTCACCGATCATGCGGCCCTAAAGTACTTAATGACCAAACAGGATGCGAAAGCTCACCTCATTCAGTGGATTCTGTTGCTGTGAGAATTCCACCTGATCATTAAGGATAAGAAAAGGGTAGAGAATTTAGTAGCTGACCATCTATCTCGTTTGGAGTTCGAGGACCCCACCTCGAATCTTCCCATTAGAGATTCCTTTCTGAATGAGCAGTTGTTCGCTGCTAATGAGTGCCCGTGGTATGCTGATACTGCCAATTATTTGGTAACTGGGCAGATTCCTCCCCATTGGTCTACCCGGGAGAAGCAGCGATTTTTGAGGAGTGTCCGGCAGTACATATTCAATGACCCATATTTGTTTCAATACTATGCGGACCAAATTGTGCGTAGATGTGTCCCCGAGTCTGACCAAAGTGGGATTATAGAGTTTTGTCATGGGGAGGCATGTGGAGGTCACTTCTCTGAGAAGAAAACCACCGCCAAGATTTTACAGTGTGGGTTCTAGTGGCCTGATATGTTTAAGAATGTGCATGCGTTTTGTAGGTCATGTGACTCGTTGCCAAAAGCTTGACAAGTTGTCTCCACGTCATGAGATGCCCCTCCAGCCCATTCTTGTGCTAGAGGTATTTGATTGTTGGGGCATCGACTTTATGGGTCCATTACCTATGTCTCATGGTTTTGAGTATATTTTGTTAGCTGTCGATTATGTGTCGAAGTGGGTGGAAGCTATTCCCACTAAGTCTATGGAGTTGAGAGTCGTGCTAGAGTTTCTTAAGGCTAAAATTTTGTCAAGGTTTGGCGTGCCACACACCATTATCTCTGCTCAGGGCACGCACTTCATGAGTCGGTCTTTTGAGAAATTGATGGGGGAGTTTAGGGTCACTCATAAGGTGCTTACTTCTTACCACCCCCAAACCAATGGGCAGGCCGAGTTAGCAAATAGGGAGATTAAGAGGATTTTAGAGAAGACTATAGGTGTGACTAGGAAGGATTGGTCCACCAGGTTGAATAATGCATTGTGGGCCTACCGCACTGCTTATAAGACCGTGTTGGATGCTTCACCCTATCGGCTTGTTTACGGTAAGGCCTGCCACCTGCCAATTGAGTTAGAGAAGAAGGCCTATTGGGCCCTCCAGGAAAGTAATTCTAGTTTAGGTGAGGTGGGTGCGCGTAGGAAATTGCAATTGTGTGAGCTTGAGGAGCTTAGGAATGACGCGTATGAGAATTCTACCAATTATAAGGCTAAGGTTAAGGCGTATCATGATAGGAATATTCAGCACAAAACCTTTAGAGTTGGTCAGAAAGTATTGCTCTATAATTCGCGTCTCCATCTATTTCCAGGTAAGTTGAGGTCCCGTTAGGATGGTCCCTACGTGGTGGTTCAGGTGTATCCGAATGGGTCAATCGATGTCCATGATTATAAGGATGATCATATGTTTAAAGTTAATGGGCAGCTTCTTAAACCGTATTTGAAATTTTTAGAAGTAGGTGAACCTGATGAGGAGTTGGTCGATCCTGTTTATTCGGACGTCCCAGTTGAGTAGGCTTTTTCAGCCATGTTTTGGTGGGTAGCTCACGCGTACCATGCTTTTCATTGAGTGTGGACTCGGCCCTAGCAATAGGGGTACCCATCATTGACTTGGGCTTTATAGCTTTGCACGCCGCTATTTAAATAAGGATCATGTACCCAGCTCCGGTTAGTACGGGCAATTTGTATATATTTTTATTTGTTTTATGTTTTGCTTTAAATATTAAAAAGAAAAAAAAAACAAACAAACAAAAAAAAACATGATGGTCTTGTATAGCCACCCACTCTTCAGTTCAAGTTAGGGGATGGGGGGAAAAGTATGACACGTGAGATTGCGTGAATGTCCGGTGGTGTTCTCTTATTGTTATTATCTCTTGTAGGGGCCCGGCTTCCACCAGCGAGTGGTACTAATGTCATTTGTTGTAGAGTAGGTAGTTGGTTCTTAAGCCTTTTGCAGGACGGGCATCCTACCACACCAGCCTTGGTAGTTTGAGCTTCTCCGCCAGACTGAGTGAGGCATTCAGGAGCCTCGACCAAAGGTGCCACAAATGTGGCGGTTGTCAGTCCAATAAAGCTTTGGCGCGGCTCTGTGTGACTAGCTGTGGACCTCATCAGGTCCGAAGGAGCGAATCCTGGAAGTAGTTCTGATGATGAAATGCAACGGTGACATAAAATTCCCCATACATCGGCTGGGGTCATGATGGTTGGCTGCCATCCGACAGTCCATCTCTTTCCCTTTATTTTTCCATTTCTATGCTTGTTTTCATGCTCTGAGGACAGAGCAATTTTCAAGTTGGGGGAAGGGCATTATTTTTGGTGTTGAGCGTTGCTAATGAGTTTAATTTTAAGGGATACGGCTGTTATGCTTGTTGTACGAGTTAGGTGAGCATGTTAGATTTTTATCTTAATGTCTGCCTATTTAACTTGTTCACATGCATATATCGGCAACCCTTATTTCAGTAATTTTGCACCATAAGCGGTTTTGAGTAGGTTTCCCACTGAGTACACAGTATGTCCTTAAAGCATCCCATGTTTCGTTGTTCTTCACTTTCCGCACTTGCACAAAATTGTAGGCGTTTATACCACATATTATAGTTTGAATATTTCGTATGCATGTGGTGAGAGTTAGTGATGTGCTTAGGGGATGAAACCAGACGATTTTTGTGTGATTAGATCACTAAATGTGTCCCATTGATCCCATTTTTAACCAGTCCGTGTCAGTTTCTATGTCGAACCTAGGAAACCGGTGTATGGATGGTATGTCAGTTTAGTGGTCCAGCTCTGTGCGCGTTTTAGGGGTCTGAATTGTTGAATAGGAGACATTGCTGATTTTGGGAGTAATAAATGTTGTTTTTTGGTGTTATGATTTTGGTAAATTTCCATCCTAAAAATACCCCAACCTTAAACCAATTCCCATGCAGAGAAGAGAGAGAGTAATTCCTTTTTGCGCAGTAAAAAAAAGAAGTTAAGGCCTCGGGAGCGCTACACCCAAAGTGGTGTAGCGCTACCCTTGGGTTCATCCAGAAAAAAAATTGCTTTTTATGCACATACATCTCTCTCTCTCTCTCTCTCTCTCTCTCTCTCTCTCTCTCTCTCTCTCTCTCTCTCTCTCCCCCCCCCACTTCTTCTTCTTCCTTCATCATCTTCTTCGTTTTTCTTTTCCTCCATAACCATAAAATCCTAAACTTTAAACTCCTGTAACTCTTCCAAAACTTAGCCATTCTTCACCAAAATTTACAAAAACCCTTCTTTCACTCTCCTCTACCATAATATCCAAACAAAATCTATCCTAACCACCCCAAACTTCCATATCTAAAAACCCAAAACCTAAACTTCTAGCCCACGAAATTTACTAGTCATGGCACCAAAAAGGCAACACATTATTAAAGGAAAGGCAGTGGCGGGTTCCTCTGGTGAGCCTGAGCAAGTTCCATAGGGCAGGGCTAAGCGTAGGGATCGTGACCAGATAAAGAGGGATAATCAGGCTACATGGGAAGCCTCCATTAAGGATAGGGGGTTAAAAATGAGAGGCATATCATTGAGGATCCATTTTGGCCCGCGAACTTTGCACCGTTCCAAGCCATCCGGGACCAAGGTATGAGTTTCTGGTTTGAACCCAACCCCGGTTATAATAATGCTCTAGTTGAGGAGTTCTATAAGAATATGGTTGTACCGAATTGGGCACCTTTTTGGCTCCAGAGGCTCGGATAGTTTCTAAAATAGGCAATACTCTAGTTTTTATTAATGTTGCCGAGATAGCCCATGCATGGGAGTATGTGAGGCCTACAGGTCCCACGAATTACCCTACACCGGAGTCAGCTTTTGATGATGATGAGGTGAATGGTTTTCTGTATGAGGATAGGAGGAATGCTAGGATTCCCCAATGGCCAGGTCGGTTCGTGGAGGATTATCGATTTTTGAACTAGGTTGTGTGTTATAATTTGTATCCGAGGGGTAAGGAGGGTGCACCTCAAAAATATGTGGGTAATTTGATGTTTGCTTCTATGAGAGAGGATATCGTCTGTGATTGGGCCTTGTTTGCTTTTGGCCAAATGTGCGACTTTAGGGGTGCTCCTACTACATTGAGAATGCCTTTTCCATGCTTGGTAAGTAAGATTCTGAGCAGTAAGAATGTCCTGGCTAGGAAGTATTATAGCAATGACCCTATGAGCGCTAAGGACATGGACTCCTCTATTCTTAAGCAGAGTAAGGTCCAAGTGAGAGCTGCTGAGGGTTCATTGCTTACACTGCTGCCGCCGAATGCCAGCACGAAGACCTAGTTAGAGAAGATTTTTGGGTGCGTGACGGGTCTAGCTAGGAGCCAAAGGAAGTTAAAAAGGGAGCAAAGACAAATGGCGAGGAATCAGATGGATTTGATGGACAAACCGCGCCATTTGGAGGCCCGGGTTGCTGGGCAGAATCCGAGACCTTTTCAGCCGAGGCAGTGGTTGGCATTGGAGGTGAGCGATGACTTCGGGGATGCACCAGAAGAGGATTTAGACGCAGGGATTGGAGATGAGGACTGAGCGCAGAGTTGGACAAGGTTGGAGTTGGTGGTGTCTCTTTATTAGTCTTTATTTTATGTGTAGTGGAGTTGCAGACTTTAATATTTTATGTGTTATTTTACGTCGATGGTGTAACTTATATTTGTGAGTTGGTGGTTTATGTTTGATACTTCGTCTGTTATATTTGGATTAGTATTATGCTATGGTTTGGTTATTGTTTTATGTTGATCGTTGTTGTGTATGTCGAGGTGGTGGCCAATCAAGGTAGATTTTCCACACGCTTCTATAGGCCACCACCCTTTGCATGTTTCCCTTTCCTTGCCGACCATGGTCATTATAAGCCGAATGAAGTCCTTAGTTGACCCGAAGCACTTTATTTAACTCTCTTGCATGCATGTTTTATATTTGGTTATGGATGTGTGGTATCTTTAATTTTTTGAGCTTTCATTGCATATTTGGCGTTGTTTTGACGGGCACGTCGTGATTCTTGTTTCATACCACGTTATTCGCCAGGCGCCTCACATGGGATGTAGAGTTTTCCAGTGAGTTTGAGTGATATTGTGACTCGTGGGAGCATTCTATCTTATGAACTGTGGAGGGGCGAAATAATTTGAATTGTAGCTAGTGCATGCATGTGGATGAGTTGAAGGTGGTAATGAGGAGAAAATTTTGTGTTCACTTGATTTTCATGCAGGTTGGATAATGGTCGTATTCCTAGTTGTGTCCCTTTGTGAGTTTTTATGCTTCCTTTATTTTTGTTTCATTCGTTACTAGGGACTAGCAACGCTCAAGTTGGGGGATGTGATTGGCGCGTGAAATGGATGCATTTGAGCGCCTGAGTAGGGTAGAATTGGCCTAATTGTCATAGATTTAATCCTCATTTTCGATTTAATATCTGCACGTGGTTGGATTGTGTGTTTGTGCTTAATTTGCAAGAAATTGAGGTGACTTGGCGCTAACGAAAAGTGTCCGGGTAGGCCGTGTACATGGATTGAGAAGAGAAACGTTGTGGAGACTAAGTGTTGGAGCAAAATTTCGAGAAAAAGTGAACAGAATGTCTGGGAGCGCTACCCCAAAGTGAAGGAGCGCTCAAGATGGCAGAAAAGGGGTTCCAAAATGAACAGAAGGTTCTGGAGCGCTACACCAAAAGGGTTAGAAGCAGTCAACGATCCAAGCAAGTCAACCGGTCAAGGGTTGCATAGGGGTCTCGATAGCGCTACCACAAATCACCTGTAGCGCTACCGGTTTTCTTAAAAAGCCTTAAACGTCAGCGTTTTGTTTCTGCGAAGTTAGTAATTTTATTTTAATTCGGATTTTAATTAGGAAATTATAGTTTAATATAAATACTCCTTCTTAGGGTCGAATTAGGGTTCCACATTCATAATCTATATCTATTTTTCATAACTTTTGGGCTGCAACTCTTGTTCTTATTTTTTAGATTCAAGTAGAGTTCAGATTTTCAAATTTCCAGTTGTGGATCGATGTTTCTGCGTTAATAATCAAGTTTAATCCCTTCTCGCAATTTGTGGTATCGATTTTTGCTTTTATCTCCTTTATTTTAATCATGTTTAGATCTAGGGTTCTTAATCTTATCGTTGCATTCTTAAGCATAATGAGCGAGTAGTCGCATAGGCGGCCGCAGGACGATGGCATTCCGTGGTTAGTCTAATCAATGTTTCACCTCAGGACCAAATTAATTCAATTTTAAGCAGTTTTAGGAAACGAAACTTTTCTAATGAACAAAACCCAGGCATCACCCGATTTCGAATGCGCACGAGAACTGGTGACAGGTGCTGCGCATTTGTTAGGGAACATTTTCTTATTCTAAAATCAATAGATTGAATCATTGTGGTCCGAGTAAACATTGGTTAGATTAGCTGTGAGTGCTGAGTTCCCATGGTTGCTCCCTCTTCTTTAATTCATCGTAGTCAATTTCATTAATTTTAGTCAGTTAATTAACCAATTTGAACAAGGGGTGGCTACCTGAGAGCCAGTTTAAACTAAAGCCAACACTTTTGAGTCAAACACCGTCAGACCGTCTCTGTGGTTCGACTCCGGTACTTCAGGATTTATTATGCTACACCGGTCAAAAGTCCTACGCTTGGGACACATTTTTAGTCTAATTTATAAACACCTGGTCGGTCAAGCAGTGCACTTACTCAGGGAAAACTAGGTAGAGGGGTGTTGAGTGTGGCTTCAAAATTGTTATCTCCACACCTGCAGAATCTAGCACTGATGACACGAGACTTTGGCATATGCGGCTTGGCCATATGGGTGAGCGTGGTATGTTGGAGCTTCATAAGCGTGACTTGTTGAAGGGGGTCAAAGCGTGCAAGATGGATTTCTGCAAGTATTGCGTGTATGGGAAGCAGCACAAAGTCAGTTTCAAGACAGGTGTTCATACAAGCAAGGAAGTCCTCGATTATGTTCATTCAGATGTCTAGGGTCCAATTACTGTATCTTCTCATAGTGGTGCCCATTACTTTGTCAGCTTCATTGATGACTATTCTAGAAAGGTATGGGTTTTTTTTTTTTGAAGCATAAGTTTGATGTGTTTGCTACATTTAAAACTTGGAAAGCAAAGGTTGAAACTCAAACAGGGAAAAAGATAAAGTATTTCAGGATATAGTGGCTTTATCAACTACAGAGGCAGAGTAGATGGCAGTGACTGAGGCAGCAAAAGAAGCAGTTTGGCTTAAGGAGTTGGTTAGTGAACTTGGTTTCATGCAGGACAGTGTGTTACTACATTGTGACAGTCAGAGTGCGATTCACTTGGCGAAGAATCAGGTATACAGTGCAAGGACAAAGCATATTGATGTGTAGTATCACAGGATTCGAGAATGATTAGCATCAGGTGACTTAACCTTGTCTAAGGTTCACACTGATGAGAATGCGTCTGATATGTTAATGAAGCCGATTCCGAGGGAGAAGTTCAAGCATTGCTTGGACTTGTTCCTATTCTCCGTTGTTAATTGAGGACTTGAGGGTGGAGCACTCATACCTGTAAAGGGAGTGCAGTTCGAGTTACATCAAGCTTTTCTTCAGGATGGTTCAGTTTGAAGCCAAGGTGGAGATTTATTGAGTGTGGCTTCAAAATTGGTGTTTGAAGCATCTCTAGACCGGACCAAGACTTTGGAGGTCCGAACCAGACTTCGGGAGACCAAAATTGGGCTTTCCGCATTGGTAGTCCGGACGAGAGTTTTCTTGGTTTGGACCACGGGGTCATGGTCTAGACGGGAGATTTCTTGGTCCAGACCACCACTCCAGAAACATTTGTTTGGGTCCCAGGAACCTTGGACCGGATGAGAGGAACCTTGGTCCGGACCATGGCGACGTACAACACCGTATTTAAGTGCGTTTTCATCAATTTTAGGGTTGGCTAAGCTTGTATTGGAGAGAGAAACCCAGAGAGACTAAGAGAAACATTGAGAGGAGATTGGAGATTATAATCCGTATTGATTATAGTGGATTGATTCGTCCCTTCCCCCCGTGGATTAGCTACACAGCCTGTGTAGTGAACCACGTAAATCTCTTGTGTTCTTGTGTGATTGGTTTTCTTGCTTTCTTAGCGTTCTTCATCTTTATTGTTTTTGTTTCTAGATTAATTGTGCTTGCTAGAATTGTTGTGACTTCTGCAGTATCGCACAACAAGGGGTGATGTTGGGACTATGATGGAGGATATTGTCGAAAGTGGGAAGGTCATACAGAGTTAGTCTATCGGTTGTGAAACAAATTGGTGAACTGCAAATTATCTGCTAATTGAGGGTGACAACTAAGGACTAGCTAGTTGGATATTGTAGTAGGGATAATGCAGATTAAGGTTGTGGTTTTTAGTAAAGGTTATGGGTGAGAATATGAGGGATCCAGGGTGTCTTTATATATGACGTGAATGGAGTTATTTTATTTAACTTTTATGAAACTGTTAGGTGTTTATCTTGTGCTCTAGTTGGGATAATTGATTTGATGGGAATGTATTGAATAAATGGGGTTGGATATTGTTGATGAATATGGGACTATACAAAAGAGACATGAGGATTTGATTAGTAGCTAATGTTGTACTTGGGTTTTAACAGTTTTGGCTGAAACTAAGGAACATGAGGTAACTTATTGAATAGTCGGACTAAGAACAAAGAGATGTATATCTAAAAGAATTAAGGAGTTAGAGGATAGAAACCAGTGCTTGAAGGCAATAGAGGGGATAACAATAGTCTTTGAAGTCGAAACAGCTTGGTTGGCAAGGTTGGATCAGACATGGTTGTATTTGTTGCATCACGATTTCAAGTTTAGCCAATGATTTGTTGAGTGGCAGTTCATCCTAGAATGATGAGGTAATTCTTAAGGGACATGGATTTTGTTCGAATGTGTATAATTTTGCAATTCGTTGAGAATTGGTGTCAAGGATGACGGTCAGGATTTATGTTGGGAGACTTAGGTATACTTTCGAATAGTTTGATGGTGGTAGAATTTGATGAAAAAGAAGGAATTATATGACTTGATAGTAGATGTGTAGGCTTTGATGCGGAAACGAAGGGTAGGTTGCGAGTTTAGTTAGGTTGGAGTTCGACATTCTAGAGTGGGGCACAAATGAGATTAAAACTGTATGGAAACTAGATTGTGTGGGTGCCTAGTATATATAGAAGTGAGACAATAACTAGAATGGGTGTGTGCACTTCAAAGTTTACTTGTCCTCTTTTGAGGTTATTGGAGATGATAATATTACCAATCATTGAGAGTGTTTGTAGTTTAAGATCACTTAATCGGTTAGAACACAGCGAATGACTAGAAGATTTCTTTTAAGACTCAAGCCAGGAATGCAGGATGAAATGAAGTTGTACCTATGCGATTTTTGTTAGAAAGCTGAGGTGATTTATTTTCTTCGGTGTTAATGTAGTAAGATGGAGTGTCAAGCAGCAAGTGATTATGTGTTTTCAAAATTTATCATAATGTTGGGAGGCGTATGTGATATTGGATGGCATTAATAGAGTTGAGATTTGTTTTGTTAGAATTCGATAAGCTAGAAGAGTTAATGGGACACTTAAAGCGAAGGATGTATGGGGTTAACTAGGGTGCGAATCCGATTCTGGATGTTAGTTGGGGTGAAGTTGAAAGCATGGGTTGTGAAGACTTAGACAAGTAGACTTGGAAAGCCTTTGTGCCGAATATCATAGTTACGGGTCATAATTGTTTCTAGTATCGAAGTTCTTTAACTTGTAGCTACTGTGGATGGGCTTCTAAGTACCTTGTAAAATGTAATAAGTGTATGAGTCAAAATAGGCCTAGATTATGATTAAGTTGAGTGTTGAATCTTGGTGAAGATCTTCATGAGATATGGGGAAATTGTTCGGCTTGGATTGGTCATGATGATACGTGAGGATTTAGTAATAGGATTTGAGTACTTGTGTGAAAAAAAAACTCAAAAGTGTTGGGTGTTGTTTGGGAGGGAGATAAGTGCATCGGAAATTGTAAGGGATAGAGATAAATGAGATCACTGAGAACATTCAAACTTTTGGATATAATATCTATTAATATTTGTGGAGATAATGAGGAGTTACTTAGATGAAGTCTAGAAGTACTAGGAGCTTATGGGATCAAAGGATATGTTAATGTCATAACCTAAATGGAAGAACACCGAAATGTTTGGGTAACTTGAATTTGGAATGATTGGGGGATGAGGATATGGTATGATAAGATGGAACTTATTAATAGAATATGGGTATGATAAGACATTTGGATGCAAATAAAGTGCGCTTGGTATTGATACCTTTGGGAGCTTACTTTTACTGTCGACATTTGAGGTTGATTTATCATGGTGTGATTAAAGCTGTTGTAGTTTGATGAATCTAGTTCAAAGTGCATAAGATTGACTTTCTTGGTTAGCGTTGATGGGGAATGGTTGGGAGTTTTGCTTTTATAAGTAGATTTGGACACCTAAGAGCTTGAGTTTATGATTGAGTCATGGAACAAAGTTTTTTGAAAATTATGGATTGATTAGAATTTTTAATGGAAGACAATAGAGGAGACACATGGTAGGCAACTAGTATTGAGTCTAGAGGATCTATGATTGGAAATAGATTGAATTTTGGAGTTATAATTTTGCACTTGGGGAGAGTTTAAGCCTAGTTGTTTTGTACTTTGGAATGATCCGAAGATAAATGGAAGCCAATATGAATACTAGAAGTGAGCGAGCATTTATCATGGGGAAAAGTCTATACAGTTAGAACGGTTATTATGAAATGACCTTGGTAGCGAGGAGCTGACATAGAAATTGGGGATGAGATAAAAGAAAGGTATCCACGTTTAGTTTCGGTTTGGTCTATGTGAGTATCGTGTTAAATTTCGTGTTTTCGAGTTTGTGATATTGAATGCATGTTGCATATCATGATTTAATGAGTAGTTCATTCAATAGCTTGGTTGTATGAAAATTTTGAGGACAAATTTTTTCTAAGGAGGGTAGAATGTAGGGACCCATGTTTTAAAATAATTTTTCCAAAATAATGTCAAGAAAATGTGAGAAATGTTTTAAAATGCAAAATGGGGTCAATGTGAGGTTGGTATATACACTTGGGTGTCCTTACAACGCTTTAGAAATATGAGGGGTGAAAGTGCTATTTCTGGGGTGCTTTTAAAACTTGTGGCTGGGTGATTTTTTTGGGAGAGAACACATTTCTCCTCCTCTCCCAAAACCACCGCCCTCTCTCTCTCTCTCTCTCTCTCTACTCCTCTCCAAAGTTCACCCCACTTCTCCATAAAATCTACACTCCCACACCTTATACCCTCAAGATTAAACCTCAAAACTGTCATCCACGCATCATTTGGAGTCCGGGTTTCATAGGTTTCACTTGGAGCAAGCAAATTTCTATTGGGATTCAAGAACAAGGGTTAGGATTTCTTTCTCACTCATTGGAAGTTTGATTTATGAGGTAGGGAACAAATTTCTACTCCCTCTAGTTGTATTTGGTGATTAGTTACACATACTCTTATATTACTTATCAAATTTTTTTGTAAAACTTGTTTCCACCATTAAAATGGGCTTTGTTCAAGTTTAATCCTTGATCTATTTTGAGCTTGTTGAATCACTCAATTGATGCATGATTGATTATTCCTCCATGTTTGGTTGTTCTTCGAAACCTTTAATTTGAGCTTAAAACATCAAAAATGTGCCTTGGGTTGAAATCCTCTCATGGGGGAAAAATTTGTCCAGTTTTCGTGCATAATCTGTCCTTTTGTCTGGACAAGGGTTTGGAAGGTTCAGACAAGTCGTCTGACAAGTTTTCCTTGACAATCTGTCCCCTTAGTCTGGACCTTGGTGTGCTTGGTCCAGACAAAGCCAGCAGTTTGGTAACAAATTTTCACTTTGTTTGGGGTCTTTCCTTGATGTTTGGTTAGTCCTTAGTCGCCCATATCTTCGCTTGTTTTGGTATTTTTCCTTCGAAAACTCTCTATATTCTTTTTCTCTTGTGACATGGGATTGAGTAATGATATTGAAACTTGATTAATGTTTAATCTAGAGAGGACATGATTTGTGAACGGATACAAAGCATTATATTTGGGTTGAATGACGAGTCCGTGCTATTAGGGAATGGACATTGTGACGCGTGAGTGATGACTTTGTGAGTTATATTAGAGACAAAGATGGCTTTATAAATTGATGAGTGATAATGTTAATGTGAAATATGTGACACAGGGCCTTTATGGTATGTCCGGAGTGACACGGGCCTATATAGCATGCCCGGACTACAACCAAATGCTTTAAAGGAATGAGTTGTATATTGTGAACGTTTGGACACATAATATGATTGGTAATGGATAAGGAGAGGTTGATGGATACATCGGTTATTTTTGGACACTTTGCTATTTCCTTGGATACGTGAATACCTTGTGGTCAATTTACACTTGCTTAGTCCTTTTCATACGTTGTTCAAATCATTCATGGTACTCAACTTCACGTGCACTTGTCATCCTTATACACCTAGCGTTAGTAGATTGGTTTACCTACTAGGCTAGTAAGCTCACCTTATCATTTTCAAGTACTCAGCAAAGACCATGAGTTATGCTCAGAGTGTGAATGCATGCCATGAAGACTTATGATCATGAAGTTATTTTCAAACCTGCACTCCTTGTATTTTTTTAATTAATTATGTAACTTTAATTTCTTCGAACTTTTGACAATATTCGATACATTTTAAAATTTTGATTTTGATACTTAGTACTTAGGTACGGGTACCCTTTAGTGAGAGACACAAGGAACTTGTATTTGGAAGTTGTATTGATAGGCGCGTGAGAAGCCAACTTTTAGCGCCTAAGTAGGGTGATTTAGTATGTTAGACATGCGTTGGAGCTGTGTTTTCCATTTAATATGTGCACGTGGTGTTTTTGGGTATTGAGCGTATTTTGCAGGCAACTCAGGGATGTGGGTGCAATTCCGTGGCGTTAGAAGGACATGCAAGTAGATCAAGAGTTAGAAGTGAGCAGATTTTGCATGGAAGTGATCAAAACCCTTTGGGAGCGCTACCCCAATTCCTTGGAGCACTCAAATTGGGCACAAAAGGTCCCAAAAAATGAACAGAGTGTTTTTTAGCGCTACACCAAAAGTGGTGTAGCGCTACCGGCGTATAGGTAGCGCTACCGAGAGGCTATCAGATGCATTGAACGTCGTTGTTTGGTTTCGCGCGAAGTATTTCAGGAATTTCGTTCGTTTTTCATGGGGGTTACGTATTTTAAGTATAAATACTTTTGTTTTAACCTAGATTAGGGTTCCACAAATTTTCCTTAGGTTTTGTGTTTCGAAGTTTTCAGCTAGAGAGATTTCAAGCTTTCAACATTCAGCATTTCGCATTCAAGTTTATTTTCAAAATTTCTGCTTGTGGATTGGTTTGTGCGTATCGACAATTAAGTTTAATCTTTCCCTTGCAATCTTGCGGTATCGTTTTCTATTGCTTTTGTATTTTATTCTTTAAGCATGCTTAGTGTAGACACCTCGATTTTTGAACCCGAGATGTGCTCGAGCACGCCCAATGATGAAACGAACCAATCACAACTACCCGAAACTTGTGAAAATGACTTGAATTTGATCAAAATTAACCAAATAACCTGAACCAGCCCAAGCATTGTTGAACCAAGTTAAGCCAAGCAGTCTGCCACAGAGCACCTTAAGCGCTCAAGCCTTAGACCTTGAGCGCTCAATCTGTAAGGAGCACTTTGGCTTCAAGCCCACGGCTTTGAGCTCAACTCAACTGATCCGGGGAATCTGCAGAGTATCTCATCATGAGATTTCATGCAGAGTGGAGCGTCTAACCACCTCTATACACGTATAATACCCTCCACTACACCTAAAACTACACCTAAACTACACCTAAGCTACACCTAGACTACAACCCCACTTCCTCTCTCTCTCCTGCCTTCCCTCCACTCACTCTATATATACCCTCCACTATCTCCTGATGAGGGGTTCACCAATTCAGTTCCACAGCCCTCCCCAATTTGTCCTATCTCTCTCTCTCTACAAACCCATTCTTCTCCCATAGGAAATAACCTGAAAAACCACCTGTAAATACCAAATTCAGCCTGTGTTCAACAATCAGCCACATAATCTATACAATCCAGTCCATAAACTAACGAAATCTCAACAATCTTTCACTTCCAAACCCACAATCCAGTTCAAGCTTCCAATCAAGTGTAAAAAGGTAGTTAAACAAGTAATTGTTCTTTGTTTTTGGTTCATCGAGAGGACAAAGTGAGTTCAATCAAGTTCTTCATACTTGAATTGAACTCACAAAGGTCTAAAAGTTGTTTTAAAACACTGTTGAAATTTGCAGTTGTAGTAGGAATTGAGCGCTCAAGTCTAAGGCCTTGAGCGCTCAAGTCCAATTCTGGGCAGTTTATATTTTACTGAACTTTGAGCTTTATCTGGGATCTTGATCATCATTTAACAATTGATTCATGTTCATATAATCTTTAAACAGTTTATTTTTATTTTAAAATCTCTTGCATGAGCTCAAATTAACTATCTTGTGATAATCAAGTCTCAAAATCCTTGAAAATGCTATATTCAAGTACAAGACAGTAGCTGAATGGTTCCATATGCTTTTATTTTGATCCTGAGAATCATCCAGATTCTATTTTCAAGTCAAGAATCAGAAAGCCATGTAATGGCTTGAGCGCTCAAGCTGTTCTTGAACAGATTGTTGATTTTTGGATATTTTGATGATGGATCATGGTTGATTGGAACTCAAGCGTGTGTGGGATCTTATTGTTCTGCATGTAATCTAGATTTACTTCTTTTTCTTATTCCCAAGCATTTCTTTTGTTAAAACTTGATGATTTACTTCTTTTTTTATTGTTATCTATGAGATCAATCTGCCTGTTTTCATTTGATTCTTCATTAAAAACATTTTATTGATGTTTGATCTTGTAAATAAAGAGTAAAGGAAGGATGAAAGTGTCAAAAAATCATAGAAGCCAGAAACTGGCTTGAGCGCTCAGTCCATGAGATTTGAGCGCTCAAATTGGTTTGAAGGGTTGAGCGCTCAAGCCCTCAACCTTGAGCGCTCAACTCTTATTTTGAATTCCAGATTATAGGTCAGATTAAATCTTATGTTCATGATTTCTGGAGTTGTGACATAGTTTCTGTTGTGGTTTATTTCTGTAAATATTTGTAATTTTTCTTTATTATTAATCCCCCATTTTCATGTAAATCATCACGCACAAGCATCCACGTTAAATTTGCATTATTCATTATGTTTATATTGTTTATATGGTTCCCATTCCTAATTTCCCATTTTCATGATTAAATTGAATTTCAAACATTTTCAGAATCCCACGAAATATTGAGTAGAGACCAGTTCACAGACCGGGCGAGAGGGGTGCCGTAAAACCCTTCCCCTCTCGTAACCAAACCCCCGAATCCGAGAAATTTCTGGTTTCGCAGTGATCAGTAAAATCTTTTCAATGGGAAAATGAATCATATTTTTATCGGTTTCTCGGATTCGGACCTCAAATCTGGGTGGCGACTCTAACAATCACAATCTTTTCAAACACAAACTTAAACTAAAATTTGGTGGGCCGTCCACACTTAGATCTAGGTATCGTTTTCTATTGCTTTTGTATTTGATTTCTGTAGTTATTATAATCATGAGTGAGTAGTCGCCTTGAGTGCGGCTGCGGGGCGAAGGCGCCTATGACTAGACTAATCAATGTTTCACCTCGGTGCCGAATTAATTCAATTTTCAAGCAATTTTGGGAACTAGAAACTTTTCTAACAAACAAACACAAGCATTACTGGAATTCGAATGCGCACGGAATCTAGTCACAGGTGGTGTGCATTTGTTAGGAAGCCTTTCTCGTATTCTAAAATTAGTAAAAAGAGTCATTGTGGCCCGAGTAAATATTGGTTAGGCTAGTCGCGGACGCTGGGTTCCCTCAGTTGTGCTCTCTTAATTAATTTGCATTCAACTAAATTAGATTAGTAAATTAGTTCATAAATCTCATCAAATCAAGGGGTGCCTACCTAAGAGCCAGGTAAAACTGCACTTTCACACTTTTGAGTCAAGCACTTCAGTCGTCTCTGTGGTTCGATTTTGGTACTTCCGGATTTATTGTGCTACACTGGTCAAGAGTCATACGCTTGGGACGCGTCGTTATTCGTCTTATTTTTAGTCACCTGGTCGGTCAAGCATGTATATTTGAATTTGACTTTTCACAGAGATATGCATGACTTGATTTATCCTATGTGGAAATTACATGTATTTTGGTTATAAAAAGTGAGGGCGTGACAAAAACCCACTTTTACACATAAGTTTTACTAACATGGTAAATCATACGATGTTCATGTTCACTATGTTCCCATACATCGTGTTCCCGATCACTATATTCCCATTCGTTATGTTCCCATATGCCACCTTCGACACGGATCATGACATAACACGGCTCAAGACATGGCACAACTCACGACACAGCATGGCTCACGACAAGGCCCGGCTCACGACATCCCCATCTTTGGCTCCTATTCGTTATGTTCCCATTCACCTCCTTCGGCACAGCTCAAGACATAACACAGCTCAAGACCAACCCATCACCTAGTTCCCATTCATCATATTCTCATTCACCTACCTCAGCACGGCTCATGACATAACATGGCTCAAGACCATACACGGTTTCACCACATTCTCCAATCTCATCTTTTCCACATTTCATACTCCATTTCATTCTCATCCTCACACTAAGTCTCGCTAACCATTACTGTTTTAACCAAGAGGTACGAACCCAATTTCACCAAATGCGGAAATTAACAAATAATACCACAATAGCAATTTAACAAGGCATATAAATTCGGAAATTAGTGGTTACCAGTAGTTTACCATTATAACAAATTGACGTACCAATACTTCCCCAGAAGTTATGAAATTCGACAGAGTAATAGTTCTCTGTCGTAGGAACAAGTCCCGTGTTTATAGCTAAGGCCGAATCTGCTCTTAGACTGGGCAAAAGTGCGTACGAACAACACGTGTCAAGATTTTTAAAATGATGGAAATTCAAAATTGAGTGGGATTATTTTATTCTAATTAAATATTATTTCTACCAGAAAATCACGAAAATGAGTGGGGAAATTCAAAGTGACTTGTTCAAGAATTTTTTATAGGGAAGATAGGTGGGACTAATCACATGAGTCAATAGCAATACTCATGGTAAAAATATGTCGCACAAGATATTCCAGTCTTTATGGTAAAAAAAATCAAACTAGGAACAATAAATATTATAATATTTATTGACTTAAGAACTTTAATCGTAGAATAAGATATGGCTACAAAACGTTCCAATAATCATGGTAAAAAACTCACACTCATAACATCATGGTAAAAATAAAAATCACATGTTTTATTTTAACCATGATTTATATTAGTCTTCCTTATGTCAATATAACTTGTTATTTTTCTTATTTTTCTACCTTCTATATGAAAGCCATTGCGCTAACCTACATAGATAAGGGGTATGTACAAGGACATCATACACACTCCTTATCTATATAGGCCAGCGCAGCGGTTATAGTATCCTATAATATTTGCCATGAACTAACCATGTTACAAAACATTGTTTACTATCTTTTTTGGTCATAGGATTAAAAATATCAAAATAAATCCCAGTACTATGGTAAAAAAACACTTAATGACCTATAAATATGGGAATAATTGTTGAATTAATTTATTGAACTATGGTAAAAAAAAATGTCAAAAACCATTGACATGTTCGCTAGAGTATATTCAAGGATCATGGTAAAACTTTTATTTCACTTCTCTTTATGAATTTGGCTCGGCGTCCTTAAAAATTGTGACCATTATTGTTTGATCAAGGATTTTTTTGATGAAAACATAAAAAACTATCGTGAAAATCATTTATGGTTTCATCCAAAAAATCTTTACCCTATAGGCAAAGAAATTTGGGATGAAAACATATAAAAAAATCATTTGTATTTTTTGGATGAAAACATAAATTATAATAAAAAATCTTTTGTATCAAAAGATTTTTTTTATGTTTTCATCCCAAAAATCTTTACCTTATAGGCAAAGAATTTTGGGATGAAAACATAAAGAATATTGGATGAAAACATTCATTTTAGTCCTTAATCTCCTAGAATATATATAAAATAAAGGGCAAATGTGGGTTTATTTGAATTTCGAGATGGAAACATAACTCCAAAAAGAGCACAGATAGAGGATGATTATTTAAGTGGTCCTAAAAATTTTGATGCAAAACTAACAAATGGGAAAAAAATAAATAATGGCAAACTAAAAAATACTTATGTACTACTCCATTATACCTCCCTCTCTCTCTCTCTCTCTCTCTCTCTCTCTCTCTCTCTCTCTCTCTCTCTCTCTCTCTCTCTCTCTCTCAGAGTAAGGCCTCATTCGACTTTTAAAAAAATTAAGTGATTGGCACGCAATATCGTAGATATAAGTGCCTTAATAGGGTAGTTTTAACACGCTGTTATCTAATTTATTCCCTATTTTCCACTTGATGCGTTGCTTTGGTATGTTTTGGTATTTTTGTTAGTTTTCCAGGTAAAATGGCTTTTTGCGCGAGTGTGCATGGGTTGAAGTAGAAGCGCGGGAAATTGAGGCTTGGGAGATGGATTTTGGAATGTTAGTCTGAAGGGGATTGGTATCGATACCCCTCTCAGCTGTATCGATACCAATTGGTTATGAAGGGGCGAGTTGCAATCCAGAAGGTTAGGTATCGATACCCTTATTAGGGGTATCGATACCGAGAGCTTACGGCTAAGGTTTTAAAACTACGTCGTTTTGTTGGTCGTAGAATTAATTCCATAACTATGTAGTTCGGTTTTCATTAGGATGAGCAGTTTTAGTATAAATACTCATGTTATAACCCATTCTAGGGATCCACGAATTTTCCTTAGGTTTTATGTTTTGAAGTTTTCGGCTACAGTTCTCGGCCGTCAATATACGTTCAAGTTTGTTCCAGATTTTCAAGTTTGATTTCTTCTTGCAATCTACGGTATCGTTTTCTACTTTTATATTTTATTCTTCAAGCATGTCTAGATCTAGGTTTTACTTGATTTCTGTAGTTATTAACATCATGAGCGAGTAGTCGTATAGAGTGCGGTCATGGGCTTAAGGGCGCCAAGACTAGACTAATCGATGTTTCACCCGGGGGCGTAATTAACTTGATTTTCGTGCGGTTTTTAGGATACAGAAGTTTTTCTAGCAAACAAACCCGGGCATCGCCGGATTTTAATGTGCACAGAATCTGGTGACATGTGGTGCGCATTTGTTAGGGATCGTTTCTTATTCTAGAACCAGTAAAAAGAGTCATTGTGGCCCGAGTAAACATTGGTTAGGCTAGTCACGGACGCTGGGTTCCCACGGCGGTACTCTTCCTTTTAAATTCATATTTAGTTAATTTAGCTTTATAATCGAGTTAGTATTTGAATCTCATTAAACAAGGGGTGGCTACCTAAGAGCCAAGATACACTGTAAACCCGTTTCCGCTAGGCTATTCTTCCGTCTCTGTGGGTTCGACTCCGGACTTCCGGAATTTATTATGCTGCATCAGTCTCAAACCCTACGCTTGGGGAAACCATTATTCTAGGAGGTGAAATTGGTCAAGCATTAAGCTACTTCATTCCACTAACTCAAAAAAAAAATTTAAAAACTAATACATTCCAGTAGACTTAAAAAAAAAAAAAACTAGTTTATTCCGAAATCCAAGATAGGCCATTCCATCATACTCCATTATAACTCTCTCTCTCTCTCTCTCTCTCTCTCTCTCTCTCTCTCAATCCTATTGTGGCCTCATTCCACTAGGAAAAAAAATCAAGCTACTTCATTCCACTAACTCAAAAAATTAAAAAACAAAAAAAAAAACAAAAACAAAAACCTAATACATTCCACTAAACTTAAAAAAAAGCTTGCTTATTTCGAAATCCAAGATAGGTCCTTTTATCCCAATACATCAATAAAAAAAAATTTGACACATTTCACTAACTTAAAAAAACCAATACATTTCCCTAACTTAAAAAAATAAAAATAAAAAAAAGCCAGCTAGCAAAGTCCCTTAAAAAAAAGTTGGAAATCAGAAAAAAAAAAAAAAAACCAATAAGCTGGGTCAATGGAACCCCCCAAATGGAACTTAGAGACACAAAACAAATGGGCCTAACAATAGCGAGCCTTACATGGGAACCTCTAGAATTGGTCCATATAAAAGCGGGGCGAGCATGTCGAGAATGATTCAAACATTCTGCCACTAGGCTTTCAAACAAGTTGGAAAATACTCCAAATGTTTCAGTGACAACGCCTTGGAAAATGCTAATTACAGTCCTTAGGAATTGTTTTAGAGCCTATTATTTTTTACATTTTAGATTTTGAATTAGGTTATTAGATTATGTTCAGAATAGATTATCACTCCTTCTATTGAGTAGTATTTGGGAGATGTGTGTAAAATAAATTCTACAACAAGTAGCGTATGAAAGTAATCATCAAAATATATGTTGTGATTTTTTACCCAGAATGCATTACTTACAGGGTTGATAATCAAATTATGTTTGTGGTTTTGAGCTCCAAGTTTCTGCCAAACACCCAAAATGTGAAAATCCAAAATGCAGAATGTGAAAATCTTGCTCCCAAACACTCTTATTATGATATCGAACCTCTCACTGTGTGTGTGTCTCACGAATAAGAAGAGACACACACACAAACCCAAGAACTCAAGACCTAGCCCTAGGAGGCCACAAGGCTCCTATTTAGAAGAAAGTATAGAAAATTAGTTCAAAAACCCTAAAAAACAAGCAGCCGCGCGTCAAAACACGTCAAAGCCGTGTAAAACCCTCCAGATGGATTTGATTCCCATTCGAACGAAAGCGATCGAAACAAAAACTGATTGTGACGAACTTTGCACCTTTCTTCTAAACATTCAAATTCAAGGCAAGACTCCAACAAATCTCCACCTTGACTTGAATTTCTTCAAAGTTATAACATAGACAATACACGTTTTTCCCTAAACACCTCCCACAGGGCGATCACCTACTTGCTTAAGCACCACTGCTTGACCTTGCCAACAAGACTCAAGTAACCTAGCTGCACATGCCGAAAAATTGAGTCTCCATCTTTAAACAAGCAACCCACCCGAACTCCCCACGGAGTTAGTGTGCAAACACGACACACACCAAAATAGCTGAAACCAAATTCATACCCATAAATAAAAGACCACAACGATGTAGCACCCACAATTGTACTTCCATCAAGCACATAGAGGTTCCTCAATTCCGACACTCTAAGAAAACAAGAGCACCCTTTGAAACCCTTAAGACTCCACCTTCACATGTATACTTGCAACCCACGGAGTCAAGAGCACATAACGAGACAAGGTTCCACTTCAAATCTGGTACGTGCCAAACACCAAACAAAGTCCTCACAAATCCATCACGCATTATTACTTGAACATTTTCCATCCAATAATTCTAGAGGGAGTGTTATTCCCCATAAGAACTGTACCACAGCTGATCGCCTCGTAAGTATCGACCCAACCTCTTCGCGAACACATGTGGTATGAACAACCATAGTCCAAATCCTATGTGGCACCTAAACAAACATCACCAACCCCAACCGAAAAGGCAAAAACTGAATCAGGATCATCTTCAGCAATACTAGCATTAACCAAACCTTCCTTCTCTTTATCCATGTTTTTCAACATCAAACAATTTCTCATCATGTGCCCAAATTTCTTACAGTAAAAACATTGTACCTCATCCCTATTAGTCAAACAAGGGCCAGAAACCCCCTACTGCCAGAATTCCTCTCAACATTTCTTCCTCGCATCACCAACACTTGTTCATGATCATGAACACTACTTTCACCAGATACCTTTTTCGTTAATTCTTTCAAATATAAACTAGATTTCACATCCTCTATGAAAATCGTATCTTTCCTATACAACTAGATACTCGTAAAGTACTCATATGATGGATGCAAAGAACACAAAACAATAAGGGCCCGATATTCATTATCAATCGAAACATTTATATTTTTAAAATTCATAATAATTCGATTCAACTCATCTAAATGGTCTTTTATATATGGGCATACCTTCTTCCTTCATATGAAATGTATAAATGCGTTGCTTCAAATACAACCGATTGGTAAGTGATTTCATCATGTAGATGCTTTCCAACTTCAACCTAATACCAACTGACAAATCCTCCTCCCTAACCTCACAAAGCACATCATTGGCTAAGCACTATTTAATTGATCTAAATGCCTTTGCATCAAGATCCTCAAAAACACTATCCTACATATCAGTAGGCTTCTTCGATTTCCCCACCAAAACCTTATGAGTTCCTTGTTGCACCAGCAAAACCTTCATCATAAACTAAAATAAGCGTTATGGCTATTAAACTTCTCAACTTCAAAACAAGTTGCCATCAAGATGCACCAAAAACAGTGGAAAACAAAAGGCTCTGTTTAGAACCTGGAGCTCTGATACTAATTCGTTGTGTTGAAATCCAAAGTTAGAGAATATAACAAATCAATAAAGAAAATGACACACAAGATTTACGTGGTTTTCCATCAGCACGAAACTCTAAAGGTACGTCCACGGAAAGAAAAAAAACAAGGTTCACTATAAACGGAGAGAGAACAATGAGCCGGCTATACTCATAACTTAAAAATTGAAGCACCCGACAAATATCTAGGGACAAACATCTCAAGAATACGATTGAGACACACACAAATCCTAATATCTTACCCTAACTCAAGACCCAACCCTAGGAGGGCACTAGGCTCCTATTTATAAGAAAGTATAGAAATTAGGTCAAAAACCCTAAAAACACACAGCCGCAGGTTCAAGCACGTCAATCCCATGTAAAACCATCTGGATAGATTTGATTCCTGTCCGGATGAAAATTCTAGAGAACTTCCCCCGTGGTCGAAACGAAAACTGCTCATGACGAACTCTGTACTTTTTTTTCCAAACGTTTAAATTTAAGACAAAACTGCAACAATACTGAAGTAGTAATAGAACTCCCCTAATTCCAGTTTATCATTGCGTTACATTTCTTCTGGAAAGTTATGGTTTCCCCCAAAACTATATTACTAGGGGAGTATTTATTACTGTGTAGAAGTTTATGAGGATTTCTTTTTGAATGACCGGTTCAAGTCTCTCGTTTTGTTCAGACGTAGTACTAATTTCTGCATATTAGTTTGAAGGGGCCCCGCTGTGTTAAGACAAGGTTCAAAGTATACATGCTGAAAGTGTTGTATGAAATTCTGTACCTTTTTCCCCAGTGTGAAAAGATCCCCATTCCATTAAATTCCAAGATTAGTCGTTGCCCTTAAAGTAAAATTTTAGTATTATTAAACGAAAAGACAACTAATTAGAATCTCCACAAACGACATCATATTGTAAGTTGAAGTTAACCAAACATGGAATTTTTGAGGTTGCCAAACACTTTCAAACACTTTGGATTCGAATTCTTCTAGAAAGAAATTCAATACATACGTTCCATATGGTATATAACACAACAATCTACAACCTTGACACTTTCTCTGCTTTCTTTTTTTCTTTTTTTTTTCAGAGGTCTGGGGTCAACTTATGCGCACCTTAACTAATCTCCTCCATGTTTCGGTCAATAACAGGTCATCCAAATTAGACTTATAAAATTCACAAAAAATTACTTTCTTACCACCTGACCCTAATAATTAAAATCAGTTATGTAAAGTGTAAATTCATCAACCAACTAGTCCAACCTTTAAACATTGGAGTACATACATGCATATATCATGTCACATATGTAACGGACAATGCTTTGGGTACCCAAAAAATGTACCTCAAATACACACCGAGTGATGAGGCAAATGAGGAGCCACTTATACTTTTTGGTGGATGTCACGCTGGACTTCTCTCCACCACACAACCCATTTAGTGTACATTTGAGATGCATTTTTAGATACTCATAGCATTTTTATATATGTAACACACATTCTATAACCTTGACACTTTTCTGCACCTGTCAAATAATGAATGCTCTCCAAGTCAGCTGATGCCTTCCGCATATAAAAATGGACACTTGATTTTTGCACAAGTTGCTTTTAGTTGCATGGAAAAGCAAGCTATGCAAGTCATCAATCAGATCAAAACAAAAGTCAATCCTAGCTTGTTATATTCAAACATAGCACATCAATTTCTCACCTAATTCCAATCTTCTTGAAATACAAAAAGTCTACAATGGTGGGTCCTTCTTCCTTCGATCATTCATTACCTAGACATTTACAAGATGTTTATCTTTCTTATGGAAATTCCCTTGACCATTGGAATTTAACATTCACACCTTTTCTTTAATTATTTTGTTTTAAGTCTAGTCTAGAGAAAAGATACAAAAGACAGTTCAGTTATAATTTCTTTTTTTTAATTTCCAGTAATAGAAAAATATCAGAATTACATCAAACGAAAAATAAACATACAATTATAATTATGTTAAACCTAACTGATTGTGTAGAACAAATTACCTTTATTGAAAGGAAAAAAAAATTGTTTTTTTTCTACAAGAATTGCCTCCCTAACCTCTGGAATGTATACGAAGGTAACCATTTATAAATTTTTTTTTAATTTCCAGTAATAGAAAAATATCAGAATTACATGAAACGAAAAATAAACATACAATTAATTATGTTAAACCTAACTGATAGTGTAGAACAAATTACTTTTATTGAAAGGAATTTTTTTTTTTTTTTTACAAGAATTGCCTCCCTGACCTCTCGAATGTATACAAAGGTAACCAATTAAAATAACCTTTAATTAGTTAGCTCAAATAAGTACTTTGTACCCAACTTCATTTGAAATAATTGACGTGTAAGTATTAAGTATGAACATCTCGTACACTGATGTGGGGTCTTTGGGAATGACTTAGAAATGATGGTCTTATGATAGTAATTAATCTAATCTAAGAAGCCACTATCTTTGACTAGTCATGGGAAACCCTGAAATTAGGCTGCCTTCATTTTTCGGATGTCATTCTCTCTTCTTAGAGTCTCCTCTTCGTAGCCCTAAAATCCAACTCCTATAAAAAAATAATAATAATAATAATTCAAGTATCCAGTCAAACTTACATGCACTTTGACCAGGGGTTGCAAGGGAATTGGTTGGCCCCGGCGCGCACTCCTAATTTTTTTTTATTTATAGTACACTTGGAATTGTTTTTGTAAAATTACTGAAGAGTGATCCCAACAAATCAGACCAAATTAGTAATCCTATGTCCGCCAATAACTTTGACTATGTAATTTTGGATTTAATCTTACTGTCCATTTACGAGCGACCTAATTAAAATCGAAGTAAAGCTCTACATTGATGTTGTTACAGAAATGAACATAGAATTCATAACCCGAATAATATACTTGGAACATTTTTATAAAAAAAAATTATGCATTAAGCACTTTGGTTTACAACATTAATATTAAGTTCCGCGCGCAGTGATGTTGTTAAGAAACCATTTCTCTAGACTCTCAGTTTTCAAGTCAACAAGAGGTAATCTATCACAAATAGTGTATTTCCCCAAATGGCCTTCGGTCCTGAAATTATTTCGAGCAATGTGATAATTTTTCATGGGGCGGTTTCGTTAATACAACGAATAACACAACATTTGATACAACAATAACCGGAGTCCACGCTAGCTATCAGAGCCGTTCAATTGGTTTAAAACATGTTTGTAAGAGTTCCTGTAAAAAAATCAACTCATTTGGATATCGCTAAAGACTTGATCGGCTTATTCAGATTTATCATGAAAATCTAACCTGAATCAACTAAATGAACCGATCAAGACCTTAATTACCCATATCCAAATGAGTTGATTTTTCACGGCAACCCTTAAAAACATGTTTTAAACAAATTGAATAGCTCCAATCATTTGCGTGGGCTCACGCAAAAAACTTGTGCCAAAACTTGTGTTATTTGTTGTGTTAACGGAACCACCCCGTTTTCATAAGGTTTAGTAGATAGTTACAGGCTGTAGTACTGCAATTGCTGTCAAAACCCGGTCCTAAGTAAAAGCTTGAATTGTGGCTGTTTTAGGCCCCAAAAATCCACCAATAATAAGCGTCCTTTATTTTTGGTACTCCGGAAATATTTCAATAAAAAAGGGGCCGTGTCTAATATTATTCGCTTTAGGCCTCCGAAAAGTCAAAACCAGCTCTAATTGTTATGTTCCTATTGTGCTGATGTAATGCTAATACTTTCAATTTTGTTGGGAGCAATGCTACAAATACTAAGTAAGTTACAAACTACTATATTAAACCAAATGCACACATGGCACTACCACTTCAATACACGATTCAATAAATTGATGGATTTATCAAATAAAATATTGCCACTTGCACATTTAGTATAATTAGTTACTATCTTAGTGTCTGTATCTCAGTTTGGCCATTGGTTCTCCTTCTATCTTTTTCTTGGTTGATACCTTATCAACCTTCTTTTCCTCGGGGCTAGCATGACATACGATTGTCACGGGATAAGGTGTCAACCTAGTAATTGGGATACTATTTTCTTGTTGTGATGACATTTTGTGCGCTTTCTCCTTTTAATCCTTGCAAATACTACTTTGATTGATAAAATTTTCTTCGTTATTAAAAAAAAAATTAGATAGTTACAGGAAAATCGAGAGAATAAATGATAGTTATGAAGTACTCCTAAGATTTATTCTTCATCAGGGCTATCTTGAATTCAATTTTTACCGTTACCATGATTTTCACCTCCATGTAATAAAAGGAAGAAGAAGAAGAAGAAGAAGAAGAAACACAAGTAAAGGATCCACATGGCCATGGTTTTCGTGTTTGTATAGTTTTCGGAAGAAGAATTTGAATAGAAATCACTTTTTGAATAATTTTAAGGATAGAAATAATGAAGTCACTGCTCTTCCTTACACCTTAAAATTATGGATGAGTTGGTGTTTAACAATTTACTTAAAAAATAAAAACGAATATTTGTTGTTTGTTCCATGTATTTCAAAAAATGAAATTCATAGTAAAATGGAAACAATGACAAAGCTATCATATAGGGCCCACCCAATTTTTTTTATCTCATTTGCATCATTTTTGTTAGATATTTGTAATTTGTTTTTATAAAATTACAATCATAATTAATAAGGCAGTAAAACAATTTTAGTTTTGGGAACATAAAATTATGGTGCATGATACTATGATATAATAATATTAGATGTCATTTATAAGATAGATACAATACTCCAGATTAATTCTTCAAGTTATCAACATCGTTTCATAAAAAGTAAGTGATTGTTTTTTTCTAGAAAAATTGTCGTACCCAGGGGCGACTCCACATGGTTGAGAGGGGGGTCAGCCGACCCCATGGCAAAAAATAAAACTACTATTATATTGAAATTTTTGAAATTTTTTTGAAAAATTCATAAATGAACCCCCTAAATTTGGTAGTGACACCAATGGATAACTCCTAAAAGTTTATAAAAGTTACTTATTTGTGTCGTTTGTTTGAATCTTAAGCATGCATCTCCACTCCTACACCAAATTTGTAATTTGGTCAAAAACTTGATTTGATATCACCCCTTCCAATGGAAAAACCACTTTTTAACCAAATTCTAGTTAAAATTTTGTCAAAAACTTCTTCTTCTTTTTTTTCATTTTGGCTCCAAAATTTTCCCACCATTTTGTCAAAAACAGTTTTTTTTTTTGTTTTTTTTTTTCATTTTGTCAATTCCTTTTCATCCTCTGCAGCAGATACAAGGAAACAAGTCTTCAATGGAACAAATAGAGTCATTGCCTATTTGGTAAACGATTTGGTGTTGATCAAATTTGGTGAAAAATTTGAGCAAATTTGGTGTTGAGCAAATTTGGTGAAGGAATTGGTGAAGAAGTGGAGTGGGTTTTTTGGTGATTTTTACTCAACTTTGAATTTGGTGAAACATTTGGTGTAGGAGTGGAGATGATGATCCTAGTCATTCATTTTGTTTTTTTGACAAGGAGATGTTGATCTGTCTTGCTAGGTTGACCTCTAAATGTGATTTTTGTTGGAATAAGATTTTTAGTTGCCATTATTGTGATTTTTTCTTTGATTTATGATTCGTTAAAGTCTTTGACGTTTATGAATGACCCCATGCTTCCAAACTTCTGGAGTCGCCATTGGTCATACCAGAATTTATTTCATAGTTCGGCCCCTTCAACTTCAATTCTTGGCTTCGCCATTGAATCGAAATATGTTACTAGAACAAATAACACGTCATTTTATAATTATTTTTGTTGTGGTTTTCTACAGTATTGCTCATTGTGAACAAATTTTCTTCTTATTTCTTTTCCCCGTAAATTTCTGGGGTTGGAAATGTACAAGAACAATGTGAAGATTTCCAACCATGACTCATCAATAGAGAATAGGAAGTGTTTGTCTCAATGAGCGCATGATGACTATGTGGTCAGTCTAACGGACGTTAAAGCAGTATTTTAAATTAGGACACCCGCTAATGAATGATGGAATTGATTCTCCATAAATTAATTAAAGTGCATATAAGCTGACTTACACATCTTCAGTTTTAGATACTTCACAATTAATTTCCAACATCTATCTAGGGATTTAATCTTGTACGTGCGAGGAGATAAATTTGAGGTCACCTTGTATTCAAGCATGTGTGTCTGTGTTGCTGCTCAGGGAGTGAAAAAAATAAATAAATAGGCACCCAGAAAATACAAAGAAAAATGAAGGGAAAGAATCAACTAGTGGTTCATGTATTTAATTATTCCATGTGAATATCCTTTTTTTTCTTCTTTTTTTTTCTTTTTTGATTGAGAAACGTTTGTAAGTTATACGACATCAATAACCAATTTGTTGGGAAACTTAGTTTCAAGAAGTTGGATAATCAAACAAAAAAAAAATTCCTATACGTAACGACTTTTAAAAGTTATTTTCCGTAATAAAACATAGAATTGCATTTGTATATATACAAAAACAAGAACCAATTTAGATGGAGAGAGAAATAAGTGACCATGGGGTATATTTTATATCCATCTATGTGAAAAACATTACGTGCATAAAATGTCATGCTTGACTAATTAATAAAGTCTAAAAAGAAACTTTAGGTGGCCATGTGCCAAAAAACTAAAAAGTTGATCAATCATTAAAGAAAAGTGAACCAATAACCTACCTAATTCAATAATATTGCCTCGAGGATAAAAGAGTCAAGCAAATGTAGGCCCCACACCATTATTCAATATTATTCTTCATGAGAATCGAGAATGATTAAATATACTAAAGTTTTCTATACCAACTCATGATTTACATGCAACCCTTATAATTCATTTCCATGCAAAATGGGGCGTGACAGGTTCACAAATGCTGGTGACTTCTTCCATGTGGGAACTATTCTTATCATTGTAACCATTAAAATAAATCTCTAATTGAAACATGAAATTGCAACTAAACTGGTTGTAACTCTTGTTTTTCCTAGAAAAACGATAAACGTTGGTTTGGCTGACCTAACATATCAACTGCTTTTACGAAAGTTAAGTTTATCCAGGGGCGGATTCTTATAGAGGCAGGGGGAGCACGTGACCTCCCTGAAATTCCAGAAATCTTTTTTTTTTTTTTTGGAGTTTGTGAAAATCTTAGTCATTCAATAGCCTTGAGATAACTTTTCGACTGCGCTTGTAAAAAATCAATTCAACCGCAATAATTATAGGTAGTTGCTCGAATCTTTCAATTTTTCATTTAGAATTTATGACCCTAAGCTAAGCTTTGAATGAATTTTAGAAAATAGTTTGATAAATGTGTACTCGATTTCATCGTGATCTGAACCGTAAGCCTTATTGAGAAGAGTATTGATAGAACAATTTCTCTTGATCCGATAATGATAGATATCAATTCAGTTCACATTTTGTTAAATAATCTTTGCGTTTTGATAACCATACATTTAGAATTTAGGACCCTAAGCTTTGAATGAATTTTAGAGAATAATTTGATAAATGTGTGCTCGATTTCATCGTGATTTGAACTGTAAGTCTTATTAAGAAGACTATTGATAGAATAATTTCTCTTGATCCGACAATGATAGGTATTAATTCAGTTCATATTTTTAAAAGGCTTATTTACCTTTTTAGTCCCCAAAGTATTTGTGAAGTGTCACTTTGGTCCCCAAGATTCAAATCGTGTCTATCAAGTCCCCAACGTTGACAAAGTGTATTTAAATGGTCCTTGGGTCTAACTCCATCTGTCTTCTCCGTCAATGCAAGAGTAACTTCAGTACTTCATCCCCACATAGCTTTCTTCAACCTCAACACCCTTCTCTCCAACATCTACCATATCATCTCTATTCCACCCTCTCTATCAATCTGTTGGATTATGATCTTTGTCTTCCATTGATTAAAGGTATGCTCATCTCTCTTCTGAGAGAACAAGAAACAACAAACCCAAAAATCAAAATAGGGGATCTGTGGCTCTAAGAGGCATTCACAGCCATGGTGCGGTCTGGTCATCGGCAATGGTGTGTCTGGTCTCTACCCATGATCTAACATCATCTACATCAGGGGGGTTCCAATTTGGTGATTCAACCCATTACATGACAAGCAACCACAAAAATCAAAAAGGAGATCTAAGAATTTCAGTCACCCTAAGCGTTCTATCGAACCACACAATACGATCGTGTTCCAGACCCATTCCATCCACGCCGGGGTTTCTGCGGTTTGCAATGACTCTCGGCCATGGATTCTCCTAGGATTGGAATCTCATTTCAACAACTTGGTACGGGTAAGGTTGCAGTGACGGGTCTCTGGTCAAAAGGGATATAATCCTTACTTCACTTCCAAGCCAATTCAACATAACCTAGGTGAGTAGCCTACCTCATTTAGAAAATCCGGTGAACTTATCCGCAGAGAATGATGCTACACCATTGTTCATTGTACGGGAGGGTTCACAGAATTTGTGAGTTTGGACCCGACCCTATTGGCCCGATTTCAACCAAGTTTCCTCTCCTGTCTCGTCGGTTTCCCCTATCTTCTTCACCATCCAAACAAACGGCTGCTCCGATTCATCGAGTGCAAGTGCGATTTGAATATTGGGGACCAAATTGACATTTTGCGAATACTTTGGGGACTAAAAAGGTAAATAAGCCCTTGCATTTGGCGGAGAATACAAATGGAGTTAGACACAGGGACTATTTAAACACACATTGTGAACATTGGGGACTCGATAGACACGATTTGAATATTTGGGACAAAATTGACATCTCGCGAATACTTTGGGGACTAAAAAGGTAAATAAGCTATTTTTAAAATAATATTTGCGTTTTGATAACCATACATGTCAGATCAAAATAATTTTATTATCCTCTTTGTAACAAGCTCTACAATATTTACGATTCAAATCACTAGAATATCTGGCAGGCAATTATCAAACTTGCTTTTAGGCAATTGAAAATTCATTTTAAGGTTATTGAGTGGCTCGGATTTTTCACAAAACCAAAGGTGACTCTCTAGGGTGGAATTCTTAGATCCTCCACTGAGTGTAGCTATATACTTTTTCATTCTAGTGTGTATGGTGTACACTTCTTGAATCACATTAAATTAGTAAGAAGTTCATTTTACGTGCAAAATAAAAATTCGAATATTACGACAAAATTTCAGACTCATATCAAACGTTACGAAATCAAGGTTAGATGTTATGCATGAAATTTATGTGACTATCCACATATATAGATGATTGTTCTGAATTTCAATAGCATTCAAAGGACTGCTGTAGAATTTACTCAACATAGAATATTAGCTTTCTTGGAAAACTGGCCAGTGGCAATAAAGTATCGCGGAATTAGGAACTTGCTTTTGAGCGGAATTTTTGCGGTTTGGTCCGAGCATTTGACCATAATGCACAGATTGATCAGAGCATGTGATGAAATGAAAGTCAAGCTCTAGTTATGTAGACTATGAAGCTTATATGAATATTGCATGTGTGTGCTCTTAGTTTAATCAATTCTTGAATCTTAATATATTTAACTAATAACATTCCTTTATAATGAATGATGAACTCGATCCACATGGTGAATTCCTGCATGATGCTAGCTTGAACAAATTTATGAGAGATGCTAGAATTATCTTGTAGGGTGGAGCCAAATTTTTGGTTAGAGGGGTCAAGATTTAGAACTATGTGCGATTTGCTTTTCTAATTTGCTAATTGGAAGGGAAAAAAAAAGCTGGATTAACAAAAACAATAAAAGAAAAAAAAAAGTAGATATATATTGATAAACAAACATAGCTTTACTTTACAAGCAACCCACAATAAACATGCTAGAATTCTCTAAAATAAACGAAACACAATTGAAAATGTTGTAGCTGTAAAATCTTTATAATGGCTGCAACACTGGATCTTCATATTTTCGTATTCATTATCTATCATTTTTTCCTCAAAATCTTCATAACGGTAGCAAATCTACATTTTAAAATTCATAGTGAGAAAAAAAATCACATCACCAAAGTTATGAGAACTCTTAAGAGGAAAAGTGACAGAATTGCCAAGAGACTTTGCATGGACAAAAGAATAGTTCTACAATCATAGGCCGGAGACCACTTGTCCAACAATCCAGGTTGTCCTAGTGCAGAACATGGAGACAATAGTATAAAGACTCTATCAAAACATTACATATGGAAGTAAGCAATTCAGTGACGTGCACTAAAAGGAGTTAAGCAACTATCTTCTTTTTTTTATAAATTTTTTTTTTTTTTAGTGTCTGAAGCAAATCATGGAACTTGCTGGGTAATTTTGAAAAATTAGTGTAACTTGAAGGTTGCGTTCGGTTTGAGTTTTGAGTTTTGATTTTTGTAATGATTAGAGGGAGAAATAGAGATAATAATTAAAAAATAGGTATTAATGATTGGAGAGAGAGAGAGAGAGAGAAAAAAACTAAATTAAAATAAAAATTAAAAATAGGGATAATAATTTAGAAAACTAGTTCTTAAGAACCAAACCAAACAAGGCCTAAGTGTCTGCATCAAAATTGGGAATGTGAATATATCAGTTTCCTATTTTTAATATCATTCTAATACAAGGGTTGACAAGTACTATCATCCCTCAAGTACAATAGTCCCTCATTCCTCTGGTTGGAATTTTATTCTTGCATCTTCAAGATTGAGGAAGATCAGTTTTTTTTTCCTCTAACCGGAAAGAAGATCATATACAATGAAGGTAGGAAAAACGAACTAATTTCTTAATTTTTGGTTCTGACAGTTAGGCCTAATTTGGCCTAATAAGTTAAGCAAATTTTTACTATTCCTTTTTTTTTTTTGTCTTTATTCTTCTTCTTTTTTGTATTTTTAGTTTTGCGTCAAACTTTTGCGACTTATTGATCCGTCTCGACGAGAGGAATCGGAAAAGTAAAAAATTTTGACCGAAACTCTTAATTTTTTTCAAAAATACAGAATAAGTCCAAATAAGCAACTATATTTTTCTTTTATTTGATAACTTCTTGTATTTTCATCCGATCTCTTCATTTTCATTAATTTTAATTTGTCTTGTTTTGCTACTTCAATGTTTTGATTTTCTCGTATAAAAAAATTCATATATTTCTTCTTCTTTTTTATTCTATCTACAAACCTTTTTTTTAGATTCGGGTTGCTTACTCAATGGTAGAGTACTCGGCTTTTAAGTGCGGCTAGGATCTTCTACACATTTTGATGAAGAAAGGAATCCGTCTATACCATCGGTAAAGTTTGAAAGACCACGACTGATCCTGAAGAGGAATGAATGGAAAAAGCATATTTGGACTTATTCTGTATTTTTGAAAAAAATTAAGAGTTTCGGTCAAAATTTTTTATTTTTCCGATTCCTCTCGTCGAGACGGATCAATAGATCGCAAAAGTTTGACGGAAAACTAAAAAAAAAAAAAAAGAATAAAGACAAAAAAAAAAAGAATAATAAAAAGTTGCTTAACTTATTAGGCCAAATTAGGCCTTAAAGAGAGTTTGGATTAGTTTACAGTTTTAAACGACCATAACTAATCGGAAAATCTATGGGTATCGATCCATAGGTACAGAAAATGCACAGAGTATGCTCGAGACCCACACGAGTGATCTGAACCGTTCATTTTTTTTTAAAACATTTTTAACTTTTGATTGAAGCGGTGAGATTTTGATTCAACCGCTTCTAACCGTCCGATTGAGTTAAATTTTCATGGGTCTCTTGGAAAAATGTTCTAAGAAGAATGAACAGTTTGAATCACTCATGTGACACCCAAAAGTGGATCCTCGAGCACGCTCTGTGCATTTGTATCTGTACGTGTAGCAAAATCCTTAACTAATCCTCTACTTTTAATCCTGGTCAAAAGAGGCCATTTACGAAAGGAATCGGGGATCACAAAAATTAATTTTTGAAAATCTAGCCCAAAATATCAAGCTCTAATCACTCGTGATAAATAAACTCACCAACCAGCTAATATCGAGGTCTGATCACTCGTCATAGTAAACTCACCAACCAACCAGATTAAGTAAACCTGGGGCTAAAAAAACATCACCCTTTTTTTGCTTCCTCTGTCTCCCTAACTAATTCCTATCTCTTCTTGTCAAAACATTTTTTCTCTTCCCCATTGTGAAAAATTGACTGTTATTGTTACACCCTCTCTCTCTCTCTCTCTCTCTCTCTGCATCACCAGACATGTATAGGTAGCCAGGGATCCCGTGCCCATAGCCAGAAAGAAAGAAATGCTAGAGGCCTAGGGGTCTGGGAATAATAATAGTACTATTACTACAGCAATAGTGAAGGAAGGAGTAATTATGGAAAGAAGGAAGGATTGATAATCAGTCAAAAGCGGCTGCCTGGGTTTTGATTCATCATCTATCTATCTATCGCATCTCATCAGGGATCAAAATGGATCTGTTTTCAGCTATCGCATCCTCTGCCTATCTGAACCCCCATCACTATTCTATTCCCCACACCCTCTCTTGTTCCTCTGCACACTTCTCGAGATTTTTTACCCTACCACGCCAAATCAAACTTTTTTGATTTGGAACGTGAAGTTTTAATTCAAGCATTTCTAATTATTCAATTGAGTTAATTTTTGTGGGGTTTTTTTAATAAATATTTTAAGAATAATATGAACGATTCAAATTATTTGTGTAGAATTCAAAAATGAGTCCCCGAGAGAGCTTTGTATATTTTCTGTACATTTTTTTTTTTCTGTGTCTCCATGTTTATCCAAAATATACACGCCAAAAATATTCCGGCGTCCTCGATGGACACCCCACCCGGCCCCCTTTTATTGCCCGTCTTTCCCTCTTAAACAAAATAACCTTTGCCTTTCCTTCCTTAAACTGTTCCCTGTTAAACAACTCTAGATGGCACAAAAAAATACTCAATTTTTCCTAATTTGTTTGCTCACTACAAAATTACGTGTAATTTTTAAACTAAAAAGTAATATATTTATCAAAATAATTTTTAATTTTTTTTTGCACCGTATTAAAATTCTCAATGAGATCCATTAAACAAGATCCATATTAATTAGAAAATTATTTTTATTAGTACATTATTTTTTAGTTTGAAAATTGTATGCAGTTTCATATTGAGCAAACAAATTGGGAGGAATGAGTAAAATAAACAATCAAGCATGTGCGCGTAAATTCTTCATTTTCCCACTATCGAACATTGACTTGGATTATAAAAGACTAGTACATAATGAAAGGGAAATTTTTTTGGAAAAACCTGAGGTACACTTTTTTTCACCGAAAATGCACATCACGCCTTCGGGGATCCGTTTTTAGGTGCCACATGAGTGATCCAAACCATTCATTGTTCTTAAAACATTTTTTCGAGGGGGCCCACAAAAATCAGCTCAATCAGACGGTTAGAAATGTTTGAAGATTTGAAATGGTGAGACTTTGGTTTAAGCACTTCTAACCGTTCGATTGAGCTAATTTTTGGTAGGCCCCCTCGGAAAAATGTTTTAAGAACAATGAATGGTTTGGATCACTCATGTGGGACCCAAAATCGGGTCCCCAAAAGCGTGGTGTGTATTTTCAGTGCAAAAAAGGGTGTACCCCGGTAGTGTTCATTTTTTTTACTATGAATCCTTCTACGTGCAAAGACTCAAATGCACCGATGGTGTCGGTGATGCTGTTGTGGGTCCCATCCAATCAATCTGAGCCATTCATTGTTCTCATAATCGAATTCCGATTGGCCCAACACGGGAATCTAGGCAATCAAATGCCTTTTTGAGCTCGATCCAAAATCACTCTCATTTCACTCAAAATTCAGAATTCGATTCTGATAACAATGAACGGCTCAGATTGATCGGATAGAACCCATAACGGCATCATCGACGCAATCAATATGTCGTTGGTGCATTTGGCCCGGTACCGCGGTTGTTTTATCGATTTGCAGAGGACTATTGCCAACAGAAAAGACAATTCAGTACTAATTTGTTTTACGAAATTTATTTAAAATTTTGACTTGTAGCAGTACATCTTTAGAGAATAGGGAGTTGGGATGGGGTAGGCAACAGAAAAGTCTTTATGATGGTGGCAGAGAGGGAATGATGGAAATTCCTGCACAAAAGGGAATGATCACTGTAACAGACCGAGTCCCTTTCCTCCAAATAAATCCAACATACAAGCATACTTTTCTTTTTAGGTGCTTAATAAATTCCTCCAAATAAGTCTATAAGAGTTCTTTTCATTTGAGGTTTTTTTTTTTTTTACTTTTATCCCCTAAATTATGTACATTTTTCTATATAGTCCCTAAACTAAAGATTGCACCTATTTCATCCTTAAACTATTTGATTTTCTCTCATTTGGTCTAATTGGCAACATTTTGTCTCATTTTGGACGGAAAATGCATCATGTGCCTACCACTTGGGATCATTCTCCAAATGAAGGAGCAAAGATGCAACTCACGTCTTATCTCCTCCAGCATACCCTCTCCCCCTTCTCTGGCAACCCCCCTTCCCCTCTGTAAAATTCATCCCTCTCTCTCTCCCTCTCTCTCTCTCTCTCTCTCTCTCTCCCCTATCACAATTGAAAAAAGAAAAATGTGTGATTTTACAAATTTCAACTGGGTATCGACAAACTTATTTAGATTTAAACTTGATTTGCAGGATCCACCCTGGTGGTCATGCTTGGGGCAAAGACAGACTAAAGAAATCTTTTATTTGCACCAAGCCCATACCTAGTCCAAGAGGGCTCCATGTGAGCGTTTGATAGCTTTCAACCTAGGGGAGATAAGAATTATCGTGGTGTGTAATATGGACGTAGCGAAAGAGATTCTCAACCATTTGGTTTTTTGCAGATTGCCCCGTTAACGAATCAACCTATCGTTTTATGTTTACTGGCATACCCTTCGACGAATTGTGGCCTTTGAGATTTATTGGTGAAGGTGATTGAAGTAGTAGTGAACACAGAGGTGGGACGAATGAATTTTAGAGAGTTGAAAAGGGGTTGTCGTTGAAGGGTGAAAGGGTATGCCGGAGGAGATAACACGTGAAGTGGCATTTTTCCTCTTTCATTTGGGGAATTATCCCATACGGTATGCACGTGATGCATTTCTGTCCAAAATGTGAGGGAATGTTACCAATTAGACCAAAATGGAGGAAATCGAATAGTTTATGGGGCGGGTACGGGTAATTGGGGGTGGGAATTACAAAATCATACCTATTGTATTCCCGAGTGGATTTACTTCATATTCTACCATACCCGCTACTATTGGAAATTTTTTTTGGGCTATCCCTGCCTCCATATAGGCGGGGCGAAGCGGGTATCTACTGAATATGGGGAAATTAACATCCCTAACCCATGGTGGGGACATCATTTGCAAATATATTGTGAAATTTCATTTCATTATTGTTTCTAAATCGTAAAATGCCTCAAATCTAATTACACAGGGATTGGTATATGAAATAATGAAAACTATACTGAAGGCAAAAGATGTAAGGACTCGTAGTTTTATATAATTTTTCTAAAATTAATGTTGGGAATGTGTGAGGAAATGAAAATAGAGGAATGCGAAGGTAAATCTTGAAGTAATGAAATTCATTACTTCAAGATTTACCTTCGCATTCGTCATCTACACGCGATTTGGAGTCCGGGTTTCTTTGGAATTCCTTGGTGAGGCCTCTCTTGGTTGGGAGTTGAAAGAACAAGCTAGGGCCTTCACTCTCTCATCCTTGGAGATAAACCATTGAGGTAGGGAACAATTTTCTATCTCCTCTAAGTGTATATTGATTGAATGAGTGCATTGTTCTTCTCCTTATTCCTAATTCCCTTGTTGAAATTGATTATCACCATGGAATTGGATTTGACTATTGAATAAGTTTGGGTTTGCACATTTGGTTGATAGCTCTATGAATTGGTTGTGAATATGTCTATCTCCTTTGCTTAGTTGTGTTTTGAAACCCCAAATTGGACTTGGAATGAAGCCCCATCCATTTGAGCAAGGTTGTTGATTTTCCACCCGAAACCCAGGTGAAGCGATCCACTCTTGAGAGTGGATCGATCCGAAACCCAGGTGGATCGATCCACTCTCAAGAGTGGATCAATCCAAAACCCTCTGTTTCACTTTTGGTACATAGTGGATTGATCCACTCCTTGCTTGGATTGATCCAGAATGGTCTGTTCACAGATTTCACTAGTGTGGATCGATCCACTCCTTGCTTGGATCGATCCAGATTCCTTTGTTCAGACAGACTTTTTATCCAACTTCGCAGGCACGCTCTGGCTTCGTTCGAACTCCGATTGAGGTGATTTTTGAATCGTTGGAAAGCTCTATGAGTCTACTTTCAAACCCAATTGGTTTCATATTTATATCCTTTGTATTTAGAGAGAAATGCCATTTTTACTATCAGCGTGTCGTATTTTCTCGAGGTTTATAACTCCGTTTTCATGTTCCATTACTTCGTGCCTCATTGGTCCTTTCAAAGCTTCTCTAATCGACCTTTAAGCTTTGGTAACCCATCATGGTGCATTTTATGCTTTCTCTTGGTTGTCTTGGTTTCTCATACACTTTGACACGTGTTAACTTAGCCATTACCGATACACAACGAGTTTTTGAACTAAGTAAATTACATGGATGTTTTGGACACTTGTGAAAGGGTATTGTGATACGTAAATTGGTTTTGGACACTAAGTTGAACTTATTAATTGATAAGTGAAAATGTAAATGTGAAATGCATGACAAGGGGCCCGAAAGGGTATGCCCGGAGTGACACGGGGCCTTTAATGGTATGCCCGGAGTGACACAGGGCCTATATGGCAAGCTCGGAGAATAAACGAATGATTAACAAGAATAAGATGCGTATGATAAATATAAAGGATACTTGGGTTATTTTTAGATGTTTTGGGTATTTGTGAAGTATTATGAAATAAAATGTTCGTGTAAATGATTGTGTTTTGAGAAGAATGAACCCACGACACAAAATGTAATGGTTATGAGGAAACTTATGGATATTTTGGTTTCACTAGATCTTTGAGGTATCTCCTAGACACCTTGTTATTGAATTGATTTATCTTGGTCCATCTTAGCTTATTCATTCACGTGCATCTTTCAATCTCTATACCCTTAGTGTTGGTAGAAATGTTTCCTATGAGCTAGTGAGCTCACCCTATCTTTCCTAGGTACACAACATGGAGCATGAGATCGGATGCTTGAAGTGTGATTGCATACCATGAAGATTTTATGATCACGAAGTTATTTTCTCATCTTTATACTAAGTACATTTTTTGGAAGATAATATTGTAACTTTAATTTCTCCAAGCTTTTTGACTATTTCAACTTATGTAATAACTTTAAAACTTTTGTTATTTTTGCATTGGTAAGAGTACCCTCGAGCAGAAGCTTATTGTACTTCAACTTTGACTTTCTATGGGAAATTGTTTGATTTTGATCGATCCTACGTGGATTTTATTTGTATTTGGCTTATTGAAATTGAGGGCGTGACAAAAGATATATTACATGCTTTTGAAATTTGAGTAAGATTTCTAAAATTTAATAGCATGGTTGCAATAATCCAAATTATCCAACAAATCCAACCCCCCCACCCAAAAAAAAAACCTAATCCAAAACACCTTCCTTTTATTGCTAAATAATTTAACAATCGAAAAGACCAGTTTATTTCATTTTGCCAAAAGCACACCAACTATATTTGGTTAGATAGTTTAGTTTAGTTTTGATAATATCAGCAAGTGTAATGAGTGGAGAGAGATAGAGAGAGAAACGAAGAAAATAATGATGTCATTAAAACTAAAACTAAAACTAAACAAGAAAAACGAACAAGGCCACCATAATCCAAAAAAATTCGGATTCGACAGTATCATTAAATAACATTATTGTAAGTACTAAGTACAATAGTAAAACAATATAAACGAGCAGTACTGACCGAAATGCACCGATGACATACCGACGGCGTTGGTGACGCCATTGTGGGTCCCATCCAATCAATCGAGTTGTTCATCGTTCTCAGAATCGAATTCCGAGTGGGCCTACGCTGGAATCGAAGCAATCGGACGACTGTATAAGCTCGATTCAAAATCACCCCCATTACACTCAAAATTTGGAATTCGATTCTAAGAACGATGAATGGGTCGAATTGATTGAATAGGACCCACAACGGCGTCACTGATGCCGTCGGTGCATTTGGGTATGTGCACGTAGAAGGGTTCTCTGCAAATTCCAAAATGGTTATCAAGTAGTATACAGTATACACATTGTACTAATAAATATTACTCCTACTTTTCATTTGTCAAAAAAAAAAAGATTGCCTTGATTGAAAAGTTACTCTCTCCATCCCTTTGTTAGTGTTTATATTTTTATTTTGGATTATCCCTCAATAAGTGAGCGTTTAGAAAAATTAATTGGTAAAAGTTAGTACAATTATCATTTTGCCATTTTAAAAAGGTAATGGATAAAAAGTTAATGAGTAAAAGTAGATGATAATCTTGAAAAATGGATAAAGTTTATGTAAAAAGTGTAAAGTAAGGGTAAAAACTGATCTAAAATGTGTAATGATGATTTTATTTTAATAAGTAGGATTTACGAAGTAACACACTTAAAATAGAGAGTAGTAGGTAAAAAGTGATGAGTTCAGTCAACTGGACTAACAATAAAACAACATGAAAATAATTTAAAAAAAACAAACTCCAACGTACTTTTTTCAATTTACTATACTATTTCACACATTTTTATACATTTTCACACATTTGGAGGGGTAGAAAGGGTAGAGAAAGAAGCAAATCACCCCTCATTACCTAACAACAGGGTCAATGTTGTCGTTACCAAATCCAGGAGCACCCAGATATCATCTCCAAATAGTGAGCCAAGTCCATGGCTTCTTTTGCCATCCAAACAGGAGAGTAAGGTGGGACTAGGATATGTAATCCGGGTGTTTTTCAAATCTAGGTGCCTAGTCTGGCATCCAAATAGGGTGCAAAAGTGTAGCGTCTATTCTAGCCATCTATCTCAACAATCATCTCTTACTTGAAAAGGTTTTAATTTAAATTCGGACCATTAAAAATATTTTTTTTATCAGAATTAAAAACATTTTTGTATAGCTGTGATTTGCTCTACACCCCTGTAAAGCGTCAAGGGGGTATTACAGGACTACGGATTCCCCGTGAAACACCTAGCAGCATACTCATTCATGTCTAAAAAACTTTTAGGAGTATTTTTTATGTCTACCATACATGGCGCCTATTTTCTTTGAAATAACCCCGTCCTTTCGTAATGTCCAGAAATGACAACATCTCTGGGTTGGCTCGTGGTTATCCTTGCTTGGTTGGCATAGCGTTTTTATTCCATTGTCGGATTGGGTCGTGCGTTATTGGCAAGGCCGGCCCTGTGGGCAGGCCGGGCAGGCCTGGGCCTGGGGCCCCCCGATTTTTGGGGCCCCGTATCATAGAAAAAAAAATTTATATATATAGAATATATATATATATATATATATATATATATATATATATATATAAAATTATATATATATGTAAAAAAAAATTATATATATATATATATATATATATGAAGGGCCTCAAATTGAGAATAGGCCTGGGGTCTCGCGAAATACAGGGCCGGGCCTGGTTATTGACACATCTTTGTCCAAGTTTTTCTTGGGTATTGTTCTGATGTGTATCTACTCTTGTATCCTGATCCTTGATTAATGGAAATCTACAATTTCATTGTAAAAAAAAAAAAACCCGTCCTTGAACAGGTGTTTCTAAGTTTTAAGCTGCAAATGTTCGCCAATTAGAACATTTTCATATACATAATCACACTTGCAGAAAAGTAAATTTTTTCCCCCACATAATCACAGTTTTTTCTTACCATTGCTCCTTTAAAAAAAAAATAAATTAATTGAGTCCAATACCGAACTAAAGTAAAATACTACTTTTTTTTTTAGTATTTTGGAAATAAAATTACTACTATTCTATTTTGTTGCTAGGTAAGAAACGGTTTTTGTTTTTGTATTTGTACGAATATACCATTCGCTGGTAAAGAAATTGTGAGGGACGATTTTTTGGCATTTGATCAGTTGATGTTACACCTTGGATTAATTTTGGAAACCTTTGAAAATAAAGTATAACCACCCTTCTATCAATTAACCCCTGAAACTGGAAATCAATCTCAGCTTAAGATGATGCCAAGCAGGATATATTTTCAAAACCGCTCACCATTGTAATAGAGTAGATAGATACTTGTAATTTCACAATTGTCATCGACAATTTTCATATTTTGGGCCAAATAGTTCTAAATTGACATATTAATCTACTGCAAAAATGCTACAGGGTTATGTGCAACGCCAATGCTCTGGATGCTGAATGAAAAAACATAATAATGTGCACATAAATCAAAATAATTTTTGGGTCTACCCTTTTTTATGCATTTTGGCTTTGATTTAAGAGCATGATTCTGCAACAAACGCGATGGTATAGGACAACTACTATTTCAGTGGTATTCTGTGAGCAACTACTTTATACATTTATTGCTAAAGGTTATGTTTGTCTCAAATCTCAAATCCATCTATTTTAGTGATATTTTTTGGGAGCAGCCACTTTGTGCATTTATTGTCAAATGTTAGGTTTGTCTTCTATCCATACCCCGACTATATCCCGAATTATTGGGAACCAAATGGGTTATGTTATTATTGTAAAAATACTACAGGTACAACAGAAGTGGACTACAAAAATTGACAATATTGATATCGCTGTCGAAGAGTATTTCAAATTTGCACTATTGATTGTTGAAACAAACGGTTGACAAAGATCTATTCGAAGATATGCTCTTGTATTTTGTCCCCTATCATATGTAGTCGGATCTAGTATCCGAACAAAGATTGTCAAGTAATCAGGTTCTCACTCGGAAGAATTTTGTGTCGCAATTTACAAAAGTTTTTTCGTGAAAATTTTGCTCGTAATTCCGTTCACCAAATAAACAAAAAGTCGATAGTGTTAGAAATATTAAACCGGTTCATTTACATCGAAGGAAATAAACTTGGGAGTCGACTGTTTTTGAGCGGAAACACAGAGCAAGGTATTACTATTCGATTTTTTCCTCTCACTTTTTAACAAATCTTTGTACTTATGACTGTGGAATTTAACTTTGATAATGAATTGGGCATTCAATTATGAGTCACCTGAGCTAATGGGTGTTCAAATAAGCTTAAAATAAAAAACTTCTTGTAAAATTTCAAGAAATACAAAACATTATGGTATTCAGGGGTGTTCAACTTAGAGTGTTTTAGAATAAACTGATTTTTCATGTTTTTCTTGTGATGCATTGTAAAAGAATGACATATTTTGCTTTTTGCACACCCTTCTGTGGGAACCCTCCTAGGGGGAAGCAATTGTACCGGGAATGTACAAGAATACAAAACATTTCGGTGTTTAGTTGCACACCCTTTTGTGGGGGGACCCTGATAGGGGAAAGTATTGAGAATGTACATAGCAACATGCGTGGCCTATTTTTAGGTCTTACGCGAATAATTCAAACCGTTCAATAATTTTAAAATAATTTTTAGAGTGTCATTACAAAAAAATTAGCTCAATTGGATATTCGTAACTATGTGATCCAATATCTCAATTTGAATGAAAATTCAAAATCCTAACTTTTTAATGAAAATTTGAGATATTGCATCAACCACTTACGCATATTCAATTAAGTTGATTTTTTGCAAACACGCTCGAAAAATTATTTTAAAATTATTGGACAATTTAAATTACTACTCGTGTGAACCCAAAATTAGACCCCGCAAACTGCTATATACATTCTTGGTACAAAACCTTAGTACGTATATCTTTATAGTTCTGTGGGTGTGCGGCCGCTGTGCACACACTATACATGCACATCAAGATGATGTGACAGACAATGAGAAGCTCAATGTGTGGCCCATATGAAATAATGAGTTTCTCTTTGTCCGCCACATCACCTTAGTGTGTATGTAGTGTTCAAATAAATGTACCCATTACATTGTTGCACACTAACGTAGCTACTTTTTCGATAAAAATGCTTGAAGAGTCAAGAGTGATATTTAAGTAGTAATAATTTTAAATTCTTATATATATTTATATACAAACATGATCAACTTCTAATGAGGGATTCCTCATTTTATTTAAACTGAGGACCTCATGCTTCCCAACCAAAATTTGATGATCCGAACCGTTAGATGTGTTTAAAATTTGTTTTTAAGGTCCACCATGAGGATTCGTCCAAAAAAAATACTCGTAAGGGCTTCATCTGATCATTTTTTGTTAAAAACGTTATATATAACGTTTTTAAGAAAAAAAATGATCGAATGAAACCCTTACGGGTATTTTTTTTTGGACGAATCCTCACGATAGACCTTAAAAACACATTTTAAACACATCTAATGGTTCGGATTATTAAAATTCAGTTCGGAAAGAGGAAAAATTGATTGGTTCTCATTTTATTTAAAATGAGGGATCTCTCATTAGAAGTTGATCTTATACATACATATCCCAATTTGTTACTCGAATTTGGTAGTTCGTGCCACTTTTGAAATGATGATATCTTGTGATTTATTATGTTTTATTTAATTTAAGAAATATTTTCCTTATAGAACTAATTGATATTTATCAAACAAGATTCATATTAGATATAAAATTTATTACCAACTTAAAAATATCACTAATTTTTTTAACCGGTTACAATGAAACGAGAGACAAATAAATTCAGACGGAGGGAGTATATCTTAAGTTCTTAACCTTGAAATTCGCTTTGGACGATAGACCGCATCACTAGTGGGTGAGTGGCTCTCATAGGAATGTCAGGGCAAGTGCAACAAGGCTCCCTAAACCCCTTCCATCTATATTTTAGGGAGCCAACCCCTAAAATTAAGCTCTAGGAGGCTCCCTAAACCCCTCCCTAAAATATAAAATGCTACAGTACCTCCCTAAAATCCTCCTCATATAGGGAGGCACTATTCACTACCTACCCATTTTTTTATTCTTTCTCTCACTCTCTCTCTCCCTCTATCTGCCTCCTTTCCATTTTTTATTTTTTATTCTCTCTCTTCTCTCTCTCTTCTACTTTTTTTTTCATATATCATATTAAAAAAAGGGAGGGTAACGAAGAAGATTGTTGGAGACGTAAATTGGTAAAATAAAAAAAATGTACAATGTTCGTGACTTTTTTTAGAGAAAATTTTAGAGAGACTGTTGGGGATGCTCTTAGTGCACGTAAAATTATTGCATAGGTGTGCCTAATTGTAGCCTTTTTTACATCTCAATTTCCCAATAAAAAATTTCCAAATTTTTTGTTGCATCTGTTCCTAAATAAGTGCCTCCCTCTCTCTCTCTCTTACCATTTTTGAAATCAAAAAAATTAAGTGCTTGTCTAAATCATTTTTTGAATTTTTTCACACTGAATTAAAGTAAAACAGTGAGTACTTTAATTCGGCTAAAAAATTCAAAAAATTATACACGGAATCATTTAATTTTTTTATTTCAAAAATGGTAAGAGAGAGAGAGAGAGAGAGAGTGTGTGTGTAACACTTTTTAGGAACGAGGAGAGTAAAAGAGATATGTCTATATCCCTATTCCCTATGTAGTTCTTGTTTTTTGAATGTCCCTTAATTTGTCTAAAATGAATAGATATTACTCCTTTCGTTTTTTCGCAACAGAATCCTTCTATTGTTAGTCCAGCATCACCCACTAGATTTAAAATAAGGTAATAAAAGGATTTTAAAAAAAACACACGTCACTATATACTTTTCACTATTCTTATACACTTTTCGCGTATTTTTATATGTTTTACACATTTCAATAGAGTTTTTATTTCTTTTCGTTCGATAATATTGGTTCCCTAGGAAACTACGTGTAATTTTTAAATTAAAAAATAATGCACTTATGAACATAATTTGCTCATCAATATAATCTTGTTTGATAGATCTCATTGTAAACTTTTAAACGGTGCAGAAAAATTCAAAAATTATTTTAAAGATGCGTTATTTTTTAGTTTAAAAATTGTACATAATTTCATACGAAATTAATATTATAAAATGGAGGGAGTAATATAATAGCCCAATGAACTGATTGTGGAATTTTCCATTTCGCAATGTAAAAAGCCAATGGCATTCCCAAAAGGTTCTTACGCAACTGGACGGGAATTCCTCCACCCCCTCTGACCCTCCCTCTTAAATTCCCTCTCTCTCTCTTCTCTCACACAAAATATACTATAAAATATTCTCTGTCTCTGTCTCTCTCTGTCTCTCTCACAAAATATACTTCTTCCGTTCTTAATTTTTTGTCCTACACTTTCTCTTTTGTTTTTTTCAAATAAAAAAATTAAGTGTTTTCATGTATTATTTTTTCATTTTTTCCGCACCGAATTAAAGTACACAATGAGTACTTTAATTTGGTGTGAAAAAATTTGAAAAATAATACATAAAAACACTTTACTTTTTCATTTGAAAAATAATACTACCAATACGAACAGAGGGAGTATAAAATATTATCTTTTCTACGAGATTTTCAATAGTCGGCACCGTCTCTTCGTAGAGCTGCCTAATTGTTGTAGACCCTATTTTAACAAAAACCAAAACAAAATACGAGTACGAAAGATCATCCGTCTCAACATGAATATAGATCATGGTTATCTGCTGTCTAATTTCAATTGCAAGAAACACTCGTATCTCAATACGAAGGGTGTTGTTCCACTAAACTAGTTTTTTTTAAATAAATTGATTTTTTATGGGTTTTTTGTGATGTATTATGAGAAAATAACTTGCATCGATTTTTGAAAAAACAATTTTTTATTAGTGACCAGAACACCCCCTTAATGACAATTGTAGGAAGAGAATATCTTATTTACGGATCATCCGTAAATAGGGGGTTTGTGCCAAACAAATTTCCGCCGTCCATTCCGAGATTTAACGGTTCGGAATTGTGCTCACTCTCTCTCCTCTTTAAATGAACTGCAGATGTAAAAAAAAAAAAAAAAAAACTGTGCGCGGTCTCCGAGCCGTTGGATCTCAGGGATGGACGGCGGGAATTTGCTCGGTGCAAACCCACTATTTACGAATGATCCGTAAATAAGATATTCTCTTGTAGGAACTCCATTCCGTAGTTAAAATCTGAACTAGGAGAAGGCTAATTTTAAAATGAGTATGTTTATTATCTGCCCCATAGCTAAGAAAAAAATAGGAAAAATACAAAATCTAAGGCACATTTACATTTGTTATATATTTTACACACCTTTAGCATAATTTTCACACAATCTCAATACAGTTTTTGAACTTTAAGAGCAGTTCCAGCCCTACATCTAATTTAAACTCAAATTTGAATTTGAATAAAAAAACCCCTCAAAATATTACTCGTCTTTGGACCAAACTTAAACCAAATCAAGTTTTATTCAATTTTCTCCCAAATTTGGGGAGGATAAACTCTTCAACCGAATTTCCAACGAATATATTATGGTGGTAGGCGGTGATTGTTGTTGGCGGTGGTCGACGTTGGTAGAATTGGAGTTGTTGATTTCAAATCAAGCTTTTAACCAAAATTTTGCACTTATCTGAGAAAAAAAGAAAAGAAAAGGTGAGATGCTCTCACAAGAAAACATGTAGGTTGTATTTACTTTTTATTATTCTGTCTCAAATTTCTCGTCTAATTATATTATTTATGACACTTCAAAAAATTATTTACATTTTCAAAACTATAATGATATATATAATATAGATCTTATTTAATATTTCTCAATGAATTCTATCAAATAAAGTTTTCAAAATCATAAAAAATTATAGTATATTTAAACATATAAACAATTAAAAATTGGTACACATGTAAGTAAATGCAAAAAACATCTAAAAAAAAAAAGCAAACAAACAAGTGTCTTGCTAACTTGTGTCCTATAGACACACAATAAGCACACAAACAAATAAAAATAACACACATTCTAACACACATTTTGCACTTTTCAATACACTTTCATATATCTCTATACACTTTTCACATATTTCAATACACTTTTTCAACTTTGACGGGTGCCTAATAATCACACGTTAGCATTTTTCCAACAAACAAACGAAAAACGTGATTGATTTGATGGGATTTGTTGATTCGATCAATTGAAATTCCAATTCTACATTTTCTACAGCTGCGGCTTACATTTGATTCTTTCACCCTATACGTCTTCATAACGAATTTCAACCGTCGATTCCCGATAAGAATTTGTGCCTTGGCGCGTTTTAGTCAGCCCTCCTACGGTCTAGATTCAATCATTTTTTTTATGGTATGTATGTAAAACCTTACTTGTTTGGCTTTACCACCTCTTTTTGTCTGCAGGGTTGACCTTTTCTTTTGATTAACTTTTGACATGAAATCCCTAACAGTTCCAGGCTTTGTGGTTTTGACCAATTCAATGGAAAATGTCATGTACTTATAAAATGTATGCAAATAATTGTTCAAAATTTGAAATTAATGGCTCAGATTTATTTTCATTTGAGCCAGTGACTTCTAATTCTTGACAAATTCTGGGTATATTTAGCAGGGCTGATAGATGATAGAAAGAGGTAGAGCGAGTAGGGCAATGTGTAAACATATCTATTTTCAACAATTTTTTTTTGAAAGGATGCATTATTTAATAAATTATCTGAAAATTAAACAATCAAGTTTTGTTTAGCGAAGAAAACGAGTTTGCTTTAATGTGAATATTGGTGAATTAGAATGGTTTTAACTTAAGTTATTCTATGAATGATCTGCTATCATTATCATTTTTTAAAATTCGGATTTTGGATTCTTGATACCAATAAATAGATGGGTATATTTCAGTTTTGCAGAGAGTAAAATAATACAACTATAAGAAAATAGAAAAGCATAACGCAGTTGCACGGTGAGCTCAAAGCGAATTGTTAGTTCACATTTTACTAAAGAAAAGGTATAAGAAAATACAAAGTAGGACCCAAAACTATGTATATACCCCTTTTTGTTAACTTAGTTTTTGGTTGATGAGTACGAATTAATTTTTTTATTTATCAATGCAGCAACATTTTTATTCGAAAAATAAATAATTTTTTTCCCCTCAGATTTAGAACTAAGGGAAATCTTTAAAATTTTTATGAAAAAGTAAAAAAAGTTATGAAGGAAAATGTAATTTGTAGTATTTGAAATATAATACTCCAATGATTTTCTGATGGTGGGAGGTTTCGTGTGAAGCGGACAAAGGCAAAACTTGAATGGAATGAGGGGTTGGAGCAAGTGAGCCAAACCAAAGCTATCTTGTCCTTTGTCAAAGGCACGTACCCTAATTTTCTAGGCACAGCAAATAAACTTAGTCAGAAATTAATGTTAATGTTTGTACTTGTATTGTTCAACGAGAATTACACGGTGAACATTTCCGATCGTCGAAAAAATGCTGGCGTGATGGCACCACGGAGTTGCACAACATTGTGTTGTGCATGAGAATGCACAACACACCCAAGTTCCATCCAAAACACGATCGGACGATCGAGGGTTGCGAAACACCCTCGGATTCAATTTTTACGAGTTCATTCTTTTCGTGTGCAGTCAAAATTTATTTTGTTACTATCATTCAAAGAATTTATTTTGTTATCATTCATTCTCCTATGAATTTTTAATAATAATACGTGTAATTTCTTTCAAATTTTAAAAAGGAGTAGTATGATGATAAACAGAGAATAGGACAAAATTGTAGAAAGTGTAAAATTCAATGCCATAATACTATACATATACACTCCATACACCTCGTTCATGGGATTTTGGGATCATCATGACGACGTTGGCGTATTACGAATCTAGTGAGAGAAAGAACGTAGAGAGAGAGAGAGAGAGGGGTCAAAGCTAGCAGCGCAGCAGAAGCGGCAGCAGCAGTAGTATTTGTAATGATTTCGTGGAGAGAGAAAGATCAGAAGCTCGTGATGAGAATTTTTCTTTGCAGAGGGTAGACCAGTAGCAGCAGGCGATCAGAGTCCCCCCAAAGGAATTTTACAGACACCCCTCCTCTTCTTCTTCGTCTCTTCCTTTTCTACACACATCTCTCTCTCTCTCTCTCTCTCTCTCTCTCTCTCTAGACAGCTGCTCTAACCAAGAAAGAGGGTGTTGCTGGGTCTGATATAGAAAGGGTTTTCATTTTTTCCCAGGGGGGTTCTGAATTTGTGGGTTTTGGAGAGAGAGAGAGGAGTACCCAGCAGGCATTTGGCTAGTTTATTTTGGGGGGAGATGGGTAGTTGTGGGAGGAATGGAAGTGTGAGGCAGTATATAAGATCGAAGGTGCCTCGTTTGAGATGGACTCCTGATCTCCACCACTGTTTCGTTCATGCCATTGACAGACTTGGTGGCCAAGACAGTACGTCTCTCTCTCTCTCTCTCTCTCTCTCTCTCTCTTGATTCCCTCCATTTATGTTCTTGATCATGTTGTGAGATGAAATCCTTATTCTTGTCTTTTTTTTTTTTCATTTTTTTTTCATGGGTTTGTAGAAGCAACGCCAAAGCTGGTTCTTCAGATGATGGATGTGAGAGGACTCACCATTTCTCATGTCAAAAGTCATCTCCAGGTTCTCTCTCTCTCTCTCTCTCTCTCTCTCTCTCAACAAGTTTCCTGCTTCGAATTTGGCTGGGGAGTAATTTTTTGTTTTCTGTTCTCTATCTAACCTCGCAGATGTACAGGAGCATGAAGGGTGATTTGGGCAAAGGTATCTAAATCCTATCTGCATGTGCTATCCATAGTTAGAGCATATCGATCTTGTGTTTTTTCCCTTTATTTTTATTTTTAATTTTCTGTATCAAAAATTCCTTTGTGCCTGTTAGTTTTGAACAAGGAACAAGTATTTAATGCGCAGCACTAGGACCAAACCAATATTCTTGTGTGCGAACCCTTTTGTTTCCTCTTTAGTATTAGTTCTTCACCCAAATCACAGGTTACATACAATCGCTTATTTGCCCATGTTTTTGGAAATGAGACTAGACTACTGGGTTCCTCACTTCATTTATTGTCTCATTCCCAATAAAGTTGTTTTCCTTAGCCAAAATAGATGAACACAGAATAAAAAATTAACCCACACTATCCTTTTAAATCTCCTAATATTGGCATTTCTTAACACCATAACCCTAATAAGTAGTACTATTATTTACTCCTCCATCCATTATTGTTTATGTGGAGTATTTATCTATTTGGTTTGTAATTGTAATTTTTGTTTTTTTATTTTTGGAATATCAGTTTCACCTACTCCAAGCGAAGCCAGAAAAGGGCATTTATGGTTTTCTTGTTTGTCTTGGTTTCTTTTAAAAAAACAAACAGGCAGGATTTCCAGCCAAGAAAGAAAACAATCTTTTGAAGATCAAAATGATGATGATGATTGGTGTTTGGATAAAGGAAATGATCATATGGGTTTTCAACCTTCTTTGAATCCCATTGATGAATCAGATTCTCACTTTATGATCAACCGTCCTCTTCCTACGAAAAGGTCAGCTTTTTAACCCTTTATTACCCCCTTAAATCCTTTTTTCCCCTCTCTTCTCAGACCCATATATCAAGAAGGATAATTACTGACAAAGATTTGGCTGTTTTGAATACTTAAAATGTACTGGAATGCGTGAAAAATATAATACTAAGTATATTGAAAATGGTAAAAAGTTCAACGGAGTATAATTTTTAGTTGTTTTCTTGATTAATTAACAACTCACCAGACAAGTTGTCAATGGGAGAACCTATCAAGAAAGATCCTACTAATATTTTCACTAGCAGTGGAAATAACTAATCTGTATTACTATTTTTTTAAAAACGGATTTGCATTTACACAGGCATTGATATAGTACATTTTTTTAGGCATAGCCCATATAGCCTTTGCCATTTAATCGAAAAATCAGCTGTACTTTTGCTATTAAGATTTACTGCACATATATATATATATATATTATACAGTATGTGATCCAAATCTCAAGAAAGGTTTTGGCAAGATACAAAAAGGATTTCGCTTTTACTACTAGTTGTACAGAAGGAAGGAGCATTGATGTTCTTTTTGTATTTCCTCAGAGCTCGAATCGAGGAGGAGACGAGATTAGTAGTAGAATCAGAGAGTAGTCTAGAGTGCAACAAGAGAGTGGTAAGTGGGAAAGTGACAAATCCGTACTACTGTTTACAAGAGTATAGGCAGAGAATAGCTGGGGAAAGTGGAATTCTAATAAAGGAGGAGGTAGAGAGGGAGAGGGTGAGAGAGAGAGAACAGATCGGTGGTGGGCATTACAGATGGCAGGCAGCTCACATTCCACATGATCTTTTTTACAACCTCAACAATCCTTTTGGCCATGCAATTCCTGTGGAGGATTCTGATTTCCTTAAGGTACAAAGACAATTACCCTTCTCTCTCTAATCATATTTTTCTTTTTTTCCAGCTTTTGTGATGGTGCTTGAGTGCATTGTTGGTTTCCAAGTTTCAAACTGCTGCTTTTGTTTTTTGTATTGGTTGCATTTGGTAGGAAATGCTCATTTCTTGTCAAAAAAAAAAAAAAAAGAAGAAAAAGAAATGCTCATTTGACCACTGGATATATACCTCAGTGCCATCTTCATATTGTTAATGAAAAAGCAAAATTGTATTTTCCCCCTATCTTTTTGTACCTTCAAAAATACTGGTTCGATATTGAGCGCACTAGCTTGTACGCGTCGATATCGTTCTTGTACTAGAATCTTGGCCGGTAAAATAACACTACTATTTTTCTCTCTTGCTAAAAAGGAGGATTGAATTTTAAGATAATTTAACGAAACTTAGAAACCTATAATATGTTAATCATCTTAATTAGTCATTGAGACTAATGTTAATTAAGGTATAAGGAAGTATAACTGAGTGTTTTATTTCTTCACTTAAAAGTTTTTTTGTTATTTGTAAATATACAAACAATACTAACCTATATGTTATGGTCAATCCGGAACGGTACCGGTACGTGATTGACAACTTTGAAAAAATATATGTATATCCTAAAAACATGAAATAGGTGGGTTAGAGCATCTCCAAGAGGCTCTTTAAATGGGCCTACTTGGTAGTTAATACCTTATTTTGGCACTCCAAGAGGTTCTCTATTCCGTTAGCCTTCTTCCCCCGGGCGGACTTGTTTAAGAAATTACGAAAGCAAAGCATTAATTTTTGCTTTTATGTATGTGTCCTCATCTAATGAAGTTAAAAACTTTGAACTTGCAATCGAATTTTAGTTTGTCTTCCCCTAAATTTGTTTGTTAGGGTAGGAAACCCATACATGCATACACGTTCCTTGTGATCACAAAAGAGACATTCTACCAGGTCTTACTGTGATGCCATTAGGGGTGTCATCTGGGTGAGTTTGGGCCGATTATAACTGGGTTAGGCCTTTAACGATTCATTAAACTATTTCACACCCTAAATTATTACTGATACTGGACCTAGCCTATAGAGTGAAGCTTAACCCGTCCATTAAACCAATACATATATCTATATTTATTTTCACATTCACGAAAAAATGTTGTGTGACAATGAGTAAATTCGGTATGGTGTTGGTGAATTTGAGAGTAGCTTTAGTAAATTTGGCGCAACGTTAATAGTGGAGTTTTTTTCGGCAGTAGATAAATAAGGTATTGTAAAAGTGTAAGTGGTTTGGCAGCAGTAGTTTGTAATATGAACAACCAATTCATTCGATAACAGTTTGTTCGCGCATCGGACTCATTTGAGATGAGCCAAGCTTGTTGTATGTAGCCCTTGGTACCTCGTTATGATCCGTCTCGTAACTGGTTTGGACTTGGCTGACTTTAAAGTTAGATTATTTTCTTGGGGTTTCTGGGTTTCTGAGATTGAATTAACATTGATACACCTAGACAACCATATATAATCCGAGTTCCCAAATGTGTGAATCTAATTAAGTCCAAGGGTTTGCTCTCCTCTTAAAGGTCTCAGAGGTGCTATCAACTCCGTTGTGGATGGTGAGATTGGTACCCATAATTTGTCAAGGTGCGTGTGAATTGGCCCAGACGTTAGAGTTATCAGAAAACGAAAAAGAAAAAACCTCTCCCTACCTAATCGACCAGTAGTCCTTACCCACTTCCATTTGAACCTCTTTTATCTGTCCCCTATAAATATTCCCAAATCCATGAGATCATTTTCAATGAATTTGGTCATGTGGAAACTGGAGATCACTGTTTGACTGTAAGCCCTATGCAGCGGGCTGTGGTCCAGTCCTTCAATAAAATTTGACAAATAATGAGAGGGGACCTTCAATTGGGACCCCAAAATTGGAAAAACCATAATGGCCTTTAATGCAATTAGATGCAGTACAGTACCTCTACATCATAATCTCAGTGCCCTTTACAGAGTCATTATGACAGACCCATTGTCCTACTCTAATTTTTCGACATGGTAAATATACTTTTAAGAATGTCATACTGAATGTGCCCATATGCTCATTCTATTTTTGTAAAATCTAAATTTAGAAGTAAAAAGTCAGAGAATACACTGGAAGTTAATGGGATCTCGGGACTCTGCCGTCCCTTTGGGGATGGCAAGGCCTACCAACCGATCTCGGCTGTCCAAACATGTTTTGGACAAATTTGGAGAGAGTTAAAATACCCAAAACACCATTGGGCACCCCCCAAATCTGGGCCGTCCTAAGTCGGGTCGGCGTAGTCCCCGAGTTCGAAGCTAATACTCTTCCATTGTTTTCTCTGTCTTATAATTTTTAACAAATTAGTTGGATTTTCCTTTTTTAATGCAAAGTAATTGTTCGGATGCCAGCTTGACTTTCGCATGCCTCGTGTCATTCGTTGTGAATCTGAACTGTCAAAGGTTTGCCCTTTTACTTCTACGACTACTGTATTTGGCAATGTCATTAATTTTCTGTAAAAGTCAAGATTAGAAAATATTAGGGTTGTCTCATTAAAGTAGGAAAATAATAATCACTTTAGCGAATTTAATAGGATGAACCAAACAAGTCCTGTTTCATGAACCTTGTACTGCAACTTGTGGTACAAGGTTCACAAGGGGTTCTAGAAATTCATGTAGGAAGGAAATGAAGAGATGGAAGCAAGTACAAAGAAAATGCACAGGAATTGGGTTTTATTTCTTCCAATACTTCGTTGATTCTTTTTATGCAATTATACTACATTTTCGGGATGTTTAATAACTGTGTTCTTCGCCACAGATTGCCATACAAGATCAACCACAAGCATCTTCAAAGAGCTTGAAATTCATTAACTCTGGCAACGATAATGGAGAAGATGAGGAGGCCGGTGGCGGCGGATTGTCGCTGTCGCTTTCGTTGCACCATCCCTCCGCACAGAGAAGTAATGCTTCCAACTCGACAAGTGAGATCGGGGACGCTATCTCATCGTCTTATTCCAGGTCCATTTTCAATGACTGCTCTGTTGGTTCCTCTTCGGAAAAGCGCGCCGTTAACTTGGATCTTTCCATTGCATTATGTGGTAGCTAAGTTTACTGTTGTACAAGTTCGCATCTGTTTAATAGTGGTGGTTTCATCCCATTTTGCTCCGGTTAAGTTTTGTATTTAGTCTATCAGGCTCGAAATCGTAGAACTTAGACCATCTGAAAATTTTACCCCCAACATATTAATGGAAGAAACTGTGTTAATTATGAGTTCGATCATGTGATTTTGCATTAATCCATCCTTTCTTCTTTTTTTTTTCCCTGATATTTATGGCAGCTAATTTCAAGGTTAGATAAGTGCTAAATTCATTCCGATTTTCGAAGTTTCAACATTTAGGTCTTTTGGATCATTCTTTGTGGTTCCGACTCCGTTAGTTGGATAAAACTAATTAACCTCTTGTAATTAATAAAATTAATTCTTTATCTTCTTTGGTGTTCGAGAAAATGAAAAGTTCAACTGAGACAAATTGTTCATGGCTAAATTACAACCAATGCACTTTACTCTATGTATCTGTCCTTAATGTTTTATGTATAAGGTGCACGAATATTACGGTTGAAACTTGCATGAATATTAGGGTTGAAACTTGTTCTTGTTCTAGGTAGATTTTAGTATTTTGACCTTCTGGATGATTTTTAAGTGTTTTTCTTTACAGTTGAAGCAATAATATATATATCTTCTTATCCACACCTCCCGGAAACAAGAAAAAAATGATTTTTTTTGTGTTGGCAATTTTTTTTTTGGAAAATTCGATTCATCCAATGTGTTCAGAAGGTGTTTTCAATGGTCCATGCGGAAAATCTTTTAAAAAAAATATCGGGAAGGGCTTGATCCAAATAGTTTTCGCAAAAATTGTATTTATATATTTTTGCAAAAACTACTTGGATCAAGCCCTTTCCGGTATTTTTTTTTTGAAGATTTTCCGCGAAGACTCTTGAAAACACCTTCTAAACACATTGGACGGATCGGATCGTCAAAAAAAAAATTTGGATAAAAAGTCCAGAAATCAAAAGTTCAGATAAGAAGCGGAACCTATATATATATATATATATATATATATATATATATATATATATATATATATATATATATATATATATATATATATATATATATATATATATATATACGATCCGTTTCTCATTAGGGATCCCTCATTTTATTTAAAATGAGGACCTCATGCTTTCCAACCAAATTTTGACGATCCAAACCGTTAGATTTTTTAAAATGTGTTTTCAGGTCCAACGCTAGGATTTGTCCAAAAACAATACCCTTAAGGGCTTCATCCGATCATTTTTTGTTAACAACGTTATATATAACGTTTTTAAGAAAATTTGATCGGTTGAAGCTCTTACAGGTATTTTTTTTGGACGAATCCTAGTGTTGCACCTTATAAACACATTTTAAACACATCTAACGGTTCGGATCGTCAAAATTCAATTCGAAAAGTGGAAAAATTGCTTGGTCCTTATTTTATTTAAAATGAGGAATCCCTCATTAGAAATTGATCCTATATATATATATATATAGGTTCCACTTCTAGTCCGGGATCCGGGACTCCATGATCCGATCATTTTTTTTGACGATCCGAGCCGTCCATTGTTTTCAGAAGGTGATTTCAAGGGTCTACGCGAGAAATCTTCAAAAAAAAATACCAGGAAGGGCTTGATCCAAACAGTTTTCGCAAAAAATATATATTTACATTTTTTGCGAAAACTGCTTGGATCAAGCCCCTTCCGGTATTTTTTTTTTGAAGATTTCTCGCGTGGACTCTTGAAATCACCTTCTGAAAACATTGGACGGCTCGGATTTTCCAAAAACAATTTGCAACACCAAAAAAACACGTTTTTTCTTATTTCCGGGAGTCCCGGATAAGAAAATTCGCGCGTGTATATATATATATATATATATATATATATATATATATATATATATATATATATATATATATATATATATATATTAGTTGCGCAATTTATAGCACTGTCAATATGCTGCGGGTCTTTGTTCTCACATTTTTTCAAACACCCTCAGCCTGAGTTGAGTAGAGAATTAATCTCAAGCTAAAATGAAAGAATACTAGTATTTGAAGTAAAATTAACGAAATTCGACTGTCTTTTTACAATCGTGCATGTTTTGAGCTTCGTCAAACAAATTCCTTGTGGATGTAATTTCGAGTAATGTATACAATTCGGCGTAGGCGCCAGGTGGCTTCACATGAACACCCTAATTTTGTATGAATATGTATTGATAATATATGTATTTTTGTTCCTGTTTAATTTTGGACACCCAGCGTGCCACAAAAAGCCAAAAAGAAATAAAAATCCATCACTACAACAATAGCACCTCACAAAGTGTAAATATATAAAGTCTCTCTCTCTCTCTCTCTCTCTCTCTCTCTCTCTCTCTCTCTCTCTCTCTCTCTCTCTCCCTCCAAAAAAATTGCTTTGAGCTCTCTCTAAAAAAAAAACTTTTTTTCCCTTTGTTTCTGTCCAAATAAAGCCTCCCCAAGCTTGCAATTCATGGTTTCCCAACCGTCGGCCATCCCATGCAAGCCCAATCTGACCATTGTTTTGTCGTTTTAGGTCCCGTCGGTTAGCCCCTTTCTGTCTCCGCCGTTCCCCTTTTCTGTCTTCACCATTCCTTGGGTTCAGCAATGTTGAGAGCCCAACCCATGTGGGCCATTGGGCTTAGGCCTGGCTTGATGGGAGGGGGTTTTAGCGTTTATTTATTTATTTATGTAACTCTATATATTTGTTGTTAGTCTCTTAATTTTGTGTGACAAAAAAGAGAGAGGCAGTGAGTTTAAGAGAGATACACGAGAGATCATTGGTGAGGTTTCAACTATTGTGAGAGTGAGTGTGTAACACAACAACGCGGTTTTCTCTGGATTATAGTGAAACCCCCTCTCCCTGTGGAAGTAGGTCCAATTTGGCCGAACGACATAAATTTGTGTCATTTTTCTCTTGATTTATACTGCTATTGTGCGTGTTTGGGCACAACAAAATAGTATTAGAGCTTGGGTTGAAGCATCGGAGAGCACATAGTAGCTAGATAATCACTCAGAGGCCTTTGGAGCATCGTTTGAAGTTTTGGTTGGATAAAATAATTGACGAAAATTATTTTTTATCAGTGGGTTACATGCGGCTCTCAGAGACGATCACAATGGTGTAAGGGCGGTCAGATTTGGTCACCAGAGGACAGAGCACGAACAATTTGAACACAAGCTGGCGAAGGTGAACTATACAAAGGATTGGGCTCAGATCAAAAGTTGTTGGATTCGAGTTTTGAGCACAGAGGCTGCTTGAGACAATCACAAAACTAGTCAAAAGTTCGCCGTAGGCCCTGCCACGCGCCCTCATGCGCCAAAATAAGGTGGGCGTGTGAGATCTAGTCTCACGGTGAGGATCACGCGCCGACAGAGGCGGCGGGGGGCTAGGGCTGATGTCAAGGGTTCTAGGGCAGACAGTTCAGGGGAGGTCCAAAAGGGTTAGACAGGTCCAGGACAAATTGGTCAAAGGGGTCAGATCGGAGGTCAAAGGGTTCAAACCAGTCTAGACCGGCAGTTCTGATAAAAGTCAGACCGAGTTCAGTGTAGACCAGACTAGACAGCAGTTCAATGGCAGACCCGATTTTGTTTATTGATCGGTTCATGGGTTTTTTGATGAGTTCCCAACCTGGTCGACGTCCCAAATCCAATACCAGGCTCGGTTTGCAGAGATTTGTTACGGACATTGACGGTAAGTATTATTTTACTGCTTTTATACGTTTTGTAGTGTTTCAAATCACTTGTGGGAGTTTCCAAAGGGTGTTTGGTAAGAAAATCTTGGTTGTTGAGATGTCCGAGGTTAATATGAACCCTATGGTGCTATTGATGGCGACTAATTATGCGATATGGAAGCCTCGGATGGAGGATATGCTCATCTTGAGAGACCTATATGAGCCTTTGGAACAAAAAAGGACCAAACCGACGGAGACAAAGGAAGAAGATTGGAAGAGGGTTAACAAGAAAGCAGTTGCGTTGATGCGCTAGTGTGTTGGACATGAGGTTATTCATCATGTAGTGCAGGAGACTGATGCTTACGCTTTGTGGACAAAGTTGGAGGGAATGTATCAGTCGAAAACATCTCTGAATAAGGTGCTACTGATGAGGAGGCTTGTGAATTTGAAGCTCTGGGTTGGTGAGACAGTTGCCGTGCATTCCAATGAGTTTTAGAATTTGGTGAATCAACTGTCCAATGTCGGGTTGGAGTTCGATGATGGGTTACAGGCTCTGTTATTGCTCAGTTCTCTTCCGGATAATTGGGAGACATTGGTGGTTTCCCTAAGCAACTCAGCGCCGGATGGTAAGTTGTCTATGGCTATGGTAAAGGATGTCATTTTCAACAAAGAGGCAAGGAGGAATGAGATGGGGGCTGCGCGGGTTGATGAGTCATAGGCACTCTTTTCAGCTAGTAACAGGGGCAGAGACCAATCGAGGGGAAACGGAAAGAAGAAGGGTGGTGATAACAAATCATGGCCGAGAAAGGCCGTACATTCACTTGGTATCATTGCCAGGAAGAGGGGCATATAATGCAGAATTGTCCGAAATACATGCAGAGATCTTGAAAATCCCACCAAAGGAGGCAACAATGGCTTTTCGGAAATGTGATGATGAGTATTCGTTGGCAGTGTTAGACGCTACAAATGCAGAGGAATTGGGTTGGGTGCCAAATTTAGGGTGCTCATATCATATCTGCGGAGATGGATCATAGTTTTGGAAGTACGAGGCATTCGATGAAGGTCGTGTCCGGATGACTAATGGTATAGCGAATCGAGTTATTGGTAAGGGGATAGTGAAGTTTCGGGTGCTGAGTGGAAAAATTGTGGAGGTGGCAGGAGTACGACATGTGCCAGGGGTGAGGAAAAACTTGATATCTCTCGGGATGCTTGATGAGAGAGGGTGTAGTTTTTTAGCGAATAGCGGAGTAATTTAGGTTTCTATTTGAGAGTAGGAGATACTGTTGGGGAAGAAATTTGGTGGGTTATCTGGGGCTTGTGGGATCATTTGTGACATGTGGAAATTTCTTTGTTAGACAAGGGGGCAAGGCATGCAGGGGGAGTTTAGTTGGGCGGGAGAGATGGCGATTCTTGATTATGCACACGGAGTGAGCCATATTGTTCAAGTGTTGTGTAGGATTCAAGCCTAAAGGAAGAGAAGCAATGGTTGCAGGTTGTCCACGTAGAAGCCTAGGGGAAAGAAACAGAGGATTTGGGTGCTCTGACGATACGAAAAGGAGTTTCTTTCGCCCTTGATACACTTAGTGGTAGTGGTCTTTCCAAAGTTGTCGACACAGAGGGAGAGACACTATCAATGAGTTCTAGAAGCCGGTGAGTATTGGCCGCACCTGGGGTGTGGTGGTGGTGGTGGTGGTGGGGGCCCGATTGGAGGAGCGCGAACACCTCAGGTTGGAGGTGTGTGAGTGGAGGCATTCTAGTTGATGGGATGCAGTGCTTGGATTTTTCGGATTTTCTGATTGGATGCGGAGTCTAGTTTTGCAAGGATACACTCGTTCGGGCTATTGTACTCTGGATTGGGGGTGCATGGATGTTTGATAGGTTAGTGACACAGGCGCTTGCTAGAGACAGCTGATTGGAGATGGCAACATGGGGGTGTTGCTGGTGACATTGCCCACTCGGGTTGGAGGGGGTGATTGTTGAGAGTCTAACCCATGTGGGCTATTGGGCTTAGGCCCAGATGGGAAAGGGTTTTAGGTTTTTTATGTAACTCTATATACTTGTTGTTAGTCTTTTAATTTTGTGTGACCAAAAAGAGAGAGAGGTAGTGAGTTTGAGAGAGATACACGAAAGATCATTGGTGAGGTTTCAACTATTGTGAGAGTGAGTGTGAATGTGTAACACAACAACACGGTTTTCTCAAGATTTTTGTGAAACCCCCCCTCCCCATGGAAGTAGGTCCAATTTGGCTGAGCCACGTAAAATTTGTGTGTCATTTTTCTCTTGATTTATACTGCTATTGTGCGTGTTGTGCGTGTTTGGGCACAACAAGCAATATGGTCACTCGATGTCATAGGTTTAGCCACCTATACCCAGTCGGTTCAGCCTAGATCCGGCCAACTGTGCTAGGGTTCAGTTGTCATTTGGGTCACTTAGTGATTTGGTTCAGCCTCCATACTCACCGGCTCAATTCTACTCCTTTCCTTGGGTCGTTTCTTCTCCAATCAACACATATTCCACAGCTACGCCTCCGGCCTGTACCTTTGCTGTATTAAGGCTTTTTCTTTCATCCTTTGCATGCTCGACCATCCTATTTTTGAAAACAAATGTTTTTGTTAATTAGTTCTCCTGTTGGTCAAGTCTACGGATGTTTTTTTTTTTTCTTTTGGTTTCTTTAGGTTTGAGCTGTGGATGAGAGTAAGGTAACAATTGTGTTTGTATGAGTAGTGGACGGGAGTAAGGTTAATGTTGTGTTTGTGGAAGCTTTGTCTTAAGTTGTGGTGGCTACGGGACTTCTTGTGGTGGTGGGTTTAAAGACCTGGAATTTCCATGAAATTCTTTATATCTTTTACTCATTTTAAAGTAATGTGAATGAGTGGATAAATGTTTTAAAATGTTTTTCTTTCTAAGTGGTATATGGGTGTGTATATTTTGGTACGTATACGTATTACAATGTTGTGTGGGTGTTTGGAGATGTTAAAAATGTGTTAGAAATGATCGGGGTTCGAATTGGTGAAGGTGATAAAAATTTAAAAATTTTAATTCTAAATATCGGTATGAGTTTTTCTTGATAGCAGTATCCAGCTTCATTTTGAGTCATCGGAAATTCTAGCTACCGGTATGGGTTTTTCTTGATACCGGTATCCAGCCTCATTTTGAACCATCAGAAATTCTAGATACCGGTATGGGTTTTTCTTGATATCGGTATCCAACTTCATTTTTCTGTGAGTTTTGAGCCCGACACTGCCTTCTATAAATAGGGTCTTGGACTCAGTTCCTCACTCCATAACCACGAAACAAACCCTAAAATCACCCTTCTACCTTCTCTCTTCATCCCCACCTCAAATCTTGTTATTTTAACCTCAATCCACCTCAAAACTTCAAGATCTACACATTGGATTTGTGATTCTCCCATGGATTTTGGGTTTTGCACTCTAGGAGGTAAACACACTTGATTTGGGTCTTGTTCTTGTTCCATTCCCATTTTTCCCTCTCTCTCTTCGATTGTGAGTGTAACCTCACCCTTATAACTCATTTTTGACATGATCTTGTCTTTTGTATGCGTAATGGAGCTTCAGTAGAGGTCGTTCTTGAAGTTTGAGATCTAAATCACTTGGGTACTCTAGGGTTTTGCTCAAAACCCATCTTGGTAGGGCAATGTCTACTCTCTCTAGTTGTATACTTGTGATGTGTTTTAAATATCTCTTCCTTGGCTTCAATTCCTCTAAAAATCATATTTTCCCCATTTATGTGGGTTTTCCTAACTTAGATTCTTTGATCTATGAAATTGGTGGTTGATTTAGGAAATTGGGAGTGAAATTGACCTTCCTTCATGTTTAAATGTTGCCTAGCATTTCTAATTTGAGCCAAGACTATCTTATTTGTGATTAGGTTGAAATGCCACACCTTAGAGGTGAAAATCTACACAGTGTACTGTTCATAGGCTGCTGTCCAAAATTTTTCAGTTGCTGCCCTTGTCATTTGCGTGGCATTCGGCCACCCTTTGATGTCCATTTGGTTCCTGATCACTTATTCCTTCATATATTTGACCTTTGGTATCATTCCTTACTCATGTTTTGACTCGAGGACTATGGTTTTATGAATAAATATGTCACCTGTAAGGACCAAGTTTTGAAGTTCTTTGTTTTGGCAATTCCGTTTGACAAAACACACATTTACATCGAGTTGTAACTTTATTTTTTTAGAAGTGTCTGTTTAGGTGTGGAAAGGAATCATCTCTTTATGTAACGGTTGAGAGTGCGATAATATTTATTTTAGTAGTGAGTTGAGTAGGTTATTTTACTTGTTTAGAAGTTGCTCAACGACTTGCTCAAGCAACATGTCCAGCAACCTTGCTGCCAAGAATCTACAGAAAACTTCAGGACTTGCTCGAGCAACTTGTCGAGCAAGTTGGGCGCGAAAAGCTATCTATAAATATTGATATGTTAGGGTTTTTTCATTGACTCTCATACTTACAGTAGCCGCACTTTTTGAGAAGAGAGAGAAAAAAGTTTCTTGATCTTTGAGTGATTATTACGTTGGAGTTTCAACACAATCGAACAATCGTACAACTACATGTTCATCTCCAACAAGTTCTCTACAATCTAGAAGTGATTTCTAGGGAATACTTTTGGTGGGACTCCGAAAGTATTTAAGGAAGGCTTGTGTGATTCAAGGCGTTGGCGATCAAGATTACTGGGTGCGGTGTACGTGTGACTCGGCAGGTGATACTTAGAACTTTGTGAGGATTTACATCGTTTGGATAGGTATATTTGTAACTGCACAATGAGTATAGTGATTTTGATTCCTTCCCGTGGTTTTTTACCCATTTAGGGTTTTCCACGTATATCTCTGTGTTGTGGGATTTGACTACTTACGTTAATTTCTGCTGGTAGTATTTACTAGTGATTTGCATTCATACTGTTAGGGTTTTAACAAATAATTAGGGAACCCTGATTTTTCATTTGGTATCAAAGCAAGCTGCTCCTTCCGTTAGGATTTATTTTCCTAGAGCAGATCCATCATGAGTATGAATATGAATCACGTGTCTAGAAATTTGCCTATACTTGATGCTGATAATTTTGATTACTGGAAATCTAGAATAAAGGCTATAATGAGATCTGCAGGTGAAGAAATTTGGGACTCATGTATTGTGGGGTACACTTTCGCCCATGATATTTGTTGAGGACAAGCGAGGTTAAAAACCTCAATCCGAAGTTATCGCCCGAAAAAGCATTACTTCAGGCTAACAACCGTGCACTTGATATTTTATTTTCTGCTGTTGATATTAATGAGCACAGGAAAATAGCTAACTGTGAAATAGCGAAAGAGGCATGGGACATTCTGGTTACTTGTCACGAGGGGACAGACGTGGTTAAGCAGTTTAAGCTACAAAGGCTTACTACGGAGTTTGAGACCATCAGAATGCAAGAGGAGGAGACATTCAATCAATTTTACTCCAAGCTCATCGCCATCGTCAATAGCTGCGAGAACTTGGGTGAGCCAATTCCTTCCTTTCGTATTATTAAGAAAATTTTACGTTCTTTACCTCCTAGATTTAAAACTCAAGTAACTATGCTGGAAGGTAAGAGAAAGTTAAAAGAAAAATCTGTTCAAGAAATAGTTGGGATTCTCCAAACTTATGAGGCTGACATATTGCAATTTGAACCTGTTCAGCCTAAAGTAAAACATTCTGAGACTTCTATTGCTTTTAAAAGTACTCAGAAAAAAAAGAAAGGTTCAGATAGTGATAGTGATGTCGATTTTGAGGAGATGAAAGCATTTTTCAAACAATTTAAAAATAGTATGAAAAAGAAAAATGATAAAGGAAAAGGAGAATTTTCTAAAAAAATTAAGAAAGAGGGAAAAGGACCACCTGAGGGACTCCAGTGTTTTGAGTGTCATGGGTTTGGTCATTATGCCCTAGATTGTGCTAACAAAAAGAAAAAGAAGATTTTTGTTGCTCAAACGTGGGATGATAGCAATTCTGATGAATCAAATGAAGAACAGGACGACAACGAAAATAATGATAGAAACTTTTTGGCTTTCGGAGTTTCCTTAAATCCTAAGGGTCTTTCCGATTCGAGTGGTTCTGAGACGGATAATAGTGAGGCAGAAAGTTGTGATGACATGGATGAGATCAAAGAGGAGTACAACAAACTTCATATTTTTAGTAAAAAATTGATGAAGGTGAATGATAAGTTTTCTGATAAGGTCAAGAATTTAGAGAATATTTTGAATGAACGCACTCAAGAGAGTGATGAGAAAAATAAAGAAATTGAGCTCCTTCTTGAGAAAAATAAGGCCTTAACTAGTGCGAAGTCTAAGGAGAAATTAGAGGATGATACAAAAATGGGGACCCAAGTATTGGATCATATCCTTTCCATCCAACGGCATCCTAGCGATCGTTCAGGGTTGGGTTATCACGCGACATCTTCTACTCCACCAATTGGGAAGGAAGAGACCAATGGTAAAGATAAGAAGAAGAATGCTAATGGCATGAAGAACAGACTCAATTCTCCTACGCCAAAGGAGCAAACGACAACAGTGGTAAACGAACATCCCAAATGCAAGGAGGTAAAAACTAAAGTTATTAATCATGCTAAGTCTCAAGTGTTTACACCTGTCGTTAAATTTGTACCTACTTGTCATTTTTGTGGTATGATTGGCCATATTAGACCGCACTGTAGGAAGATGCATGAGTCATACACTTCACATCCACATGTAGCTCATTCTTATGGTCATAATAATTTTGTGCCCACTTGCCATCATTGTGGAATTAGAGGTCATATTCGTCCTTATTGTTTTGCCCTTCATGACTGTCATAGGACTCCTCCCCATTACCATAACATGAACAATCATAGGGAGTATTTTCAGAGGCCTAGACGTAAAACTCATTCGCATGCTAATTTTACTACGAGAAATCCAACAACCAAAACTACTAAAAAGACTAGTGTTGAAAAGGGAAAGCCTAGACAAATGTGGGTTCGTAAAATTGATTTGGTATCTCCGGTTGATGATGATCTTGACTCTCTAGATGACTATAGTTCTGTCGGAGAGGTTGACCTTGCCTTTTAGGCTAGGATTAGTTCCATAAACTAGGTTTAATTGATCATGCATATCTTAATACCTAGATTTATGGAGTTTTATAATTTGTTTCATAGTTGTCTTATTTTTTGTTTTCTTTGAGTTTTATATATAAAAAAACAAAAACAAATTATTTGTATGGATTGAGCATGATAGTCATCAACGCTTAGTTGAATATCATCGGATTTTATGAACATGTTTATCCGTAAATTTTCATTGCACTTATTTTTGGTATTCTCCCTGCAAGAACATTTGAATGTCAATAAATCATGAGTATCCGACATTCTGTACACTTATTCATGACTATTATGGATGGTTGACAATTAGGGGTCTTGTTCTCATAAACTTTGTCTGTATCTTGAGATTTCTTTTTGAGATTGACCCGTGGTTAGAATTCCAAGTGTGATGTTGAAATCCATCCACCACCATTTGTTTTTTTGTCTCCATCTCCCCTTCCTGAATTGAGATAATGATTGACTTGAGGAAAGGGCTACCTATAGGACAAATGTCCTTGTAGTGTGAAAGCCGTCGATGACAGTGCAAAATACAATGGAAAAGTTATTTCCATCGGTGAGATTGTATAAAAAAAGAAGAAGAAGAGAGTTTATGGCAAATGTGGTATTAGTATTGGACCATTTGCTTAGTAACCGGTTGCATTCGGCTCTATCCAGTCAGGACAATCGCGTCAAGCGGCCAAGTGGGGAAAGGGGGTAAAAGAGAATACATTGTGAAAAGAATAAAAATTAGAAGTTGAGGGGAGCTCCGCAAATACTTATCAACAAAAAATCATTGCGGACCTAGCTTGGTTTGACTTTTTGAGGGGAAGTCATCTTGATATGCCAATTGTTCATGAGAATATGGGTCCAGAATTGAGCTCACCTGATATTTAGGCCATGGATGCACACACACACTTTCCTCACATGTCGTTGATCATGGTGTGTTGTATTTCTTCTGCCTTGCATGGTGTTCTATCATCAAGTTGTGTCTTAAAATTTGGATGTCGTGTTCATCTCATCTCATGATATAATACTTGCGCTAAAACATTCTCATGCCTATATCTTCAAAAATTTATAATCTTTTAGCATTAAGTTTATTTATGTTTTTTTGAGATTTGCGTGTTTTTAGTACTTTGTCTGCTATTGAGGTTAGGTATCATGCTATTTGTGCTAGTGTTCGTTTCTCTCTTAAATATTTCTCTTGGCTGCTTCTCTTGGTCTTTAACTGTTCACTATTCTACTTTGTTCACATTTATTGCTTTACCGTTTATCCTATTCGCCCTTTGTCATTCCATGTCAAAAAGGGGGATAATGATGAAAGGGGGAGTAGGTTGCCTACTGTTCTGATATATTTGGATGTTGAGTTTTTGTTTGCAGACTCTATACAACTCATTCATATATGATAGATTGTCTTTGTAGTGTGTTTTGTCATGGAAGTGCCAAAGGGGGAGATTGTAAGGACCAAGTTTTGAAGTTCTTTGTTTTGGCAATTCCGTTTGACAAAACACACATTTACATCGAGTTGTAACTTTATTTTTTTAGAAGTGTCTGTTTAGGTGTGGAAAGGAATCATCTCTTTATGTAACGGTTGAGAGTGCGATAATATTTATTTTAGTGGTGAGTTGAGTAGGTTATTTTACTTGTTTAGAAGTTGCTCAACGACTTGCTCAAGCAACATGTCCAGCAACCTTCCTGCCAAGAATCTATAGAAAACTTCAGGACTTGCTCGAGCAACCTGTCGAGCAAGTTGGGCGCGAAAAGCTATCTATAAATATTGATGTGTTAGGGTTTTTTCATTGACTCTCATACTTACGTTTTGACTTTTGAGAAGAGAGAGAAAAAGGTTTCTTGATCTTTGAGTGATTATTACGTTGGAGTTTCAACACAATCGAACAATCGTACAACTACATGTTCATCTCCAACAAGTTCTCTACAATCTAGAAGTGATTTCTAGGGAATACTTTTGGTGGGACTCCGAAAGTATTTAAGGAAGGCTTGTGCGATTCAAGGCGTTGGCGATCAAGATTACTGGGTGCGGTGTACGTGTGACTCGGCAGGTGATACTTAGAACTTTGTGAGGATTTACATCGTTTGGATAGGTATATCTGTAACTGCACAATGAGTATAGTGATTTTGATTCCTTCCCGTGGTTTTTTACCCATTTAGGGTTTTCCACGTATATCTCTGTGTTGTGGGATTTGACTACTTACGTTAATTTCTGCTGGTAGTATTTACTAGTGATTCGCATTCATACTGTTAGGGTTTTAACAAATAATTAGGGAACCCTGATTTTTCATCACCTTACGTCACATGAAAGTTTTGTTGGTTTTTAGGAGGAGTATGTGCATGCGTGTGACAAGATTTGTCTAAAAGCGTGTGTTGGAGAAATGGACTTGAAAATTTGAAATGGTTTTGACTTTGAAAGGAGGTTTTTAATGAAATGGATTTAAATGAACGAATTACATTATAGATACATTTATGCGTTTGGGATATAGACTAAAACACGTGGATGTATTGAATGCTTATAGAATGACATAGTAAGAAAAGAGATGTGTGCGTTGGTATGCTAATGCCTGAGAATGTTTTAGTGAGTTGGTAAGCACGTTGATTATAAATACTAGTGTGCTGTCGTGTTGGGAAATATGATTGGCTCGTAGACATGTCTTTAATAGAAATGAGGGAATATTTAATGATTTAAGCGAATGAATGAGTTTATGAACGGAAAAGACATCATGTGTTGCGTGGTGAATGGGTAGGTCTTGTGACAAAGCAATATTTTGGTATTGAAAACTTGTGAAGATATCTTTTGTTTAAAACCTTCGGTATTCTACGGAATCAATGAAGTGTATGATGCCTCTGCCTTCGGATATTGAGAAGGAGTTGAGTTTCCAGTATTTGGGTATAAATCAATGGACCTTAATCTCATTTTGAAAAGTCTATTTTTTCATGAACTCGTGTTGCGTCACCAGGGAAGGTCTTGAGTCTATGCATTAGTATAGTATTGCGCTTTGGAAGCATTGGTTATTAATATGACCCATGTATCGGGTGAGGCAAGCGGAGCCTATGGTATCTAGCTTAGGGATTGAATTAGACAGAGGCAAGCGGAGCCTATGGAATCTGGCTTAGGGATTGGATTAGACAGAGGCAGGCGGAACCTATGGAATCCAGCTTAGGGATTGAATTAGACTGAAGCAGACAGAGCCTATGGAATCCAGCTTAGGGACTAAATCACTAGTACTTATGTACAATGATGGTTTTTCTTCAATGAACGAAATGACGATGAGATGTTTGAGTTATATCAGATGGAAACAGTGCTTGAATCTATATATGGTATACGGAGCTTGTGATATCCGGAAAGAGTTAAACTCCCTATTGATATTATTAGCCATAGATCAGGCCATGGGTGGAAACGGTGTACGGATGTTATTATAGTGTAGTGCTCGTATGACAAGTCATGCGTGGAAACATCCTCGATATGTCAAATGATAGATGACTATTACCTATGATTGGATACCTAAATTGAGACAATAATTGTATTAAGGGTAGGAATGATGTTGGAGAATGAGATGTCTTTAACTAAATGGGTTGACTCCTATCACAAAATGCTTTGAACTTAGTTAAATGTTGTTAGAATTCTAAAGGGTTATGTTCTTAATAAAAATTGTGGACACTTTGGTGACATTTTGGATACATATAATGACTTGGGCAATTTTGATAAAATTAATGGATATGTGATTGGTGTTTGGACGCTCAAATGACTTTCTTTGTTTGGACACTTAATTGTATTTCGGGCACTCGGTTTCTCTTGGACACTTCGACATTTCTTATATATGTTCATCATGATTCGTTTGGTCATCACTATACATATCCGTCTATTCAATTGATATAACTACAATCCATGTGCATGTATCACCTTTATACACCTAGCATTTGTAGAATAGTTCTCCTACTGGGCTAGTTTAGCTCAACCTATCATTTTCAGGTACACGTTGACGAACATGGAGTGGGATGCATTAGTGTGCGTGCATGACATGGACTTTTGGGAAAGCACCAACGATTTCAAGCTACTTAACCATTTTTTTTGTTTATCTCTAGTATTTGAGAGACTATGGTGTAATTTATGAACTCATGTACTTTTGATTTTAAATTTGTTAGAAATTTTATGTATTGGTTATTGTATTACTTGGGACAGAGACTTCAAACTTTGGACTTTGAATTTGGAATATTTAATCGACTTTTGACTTTTCAAATGGGAAATGTTTGACTTTTGATTTCTCTAGTGTGGACTCACGAGATAATTTAGTTATAAAATTGGGGGCGTGACAGTGGGAGTCTTCGGTGGAGGCAGCTTAGTTTACTTCGTTTTTTAACTTGTTGATTAATTCTTGATTATCTATGTTTTTGTTGTGTAGGCCGAAGCTATGTCGTAATAGCTTAGCTTCATTAAGGTCTCCGCCTATTGTCGGTGGAAGCAGGCTCCAGGAACTTTTCTAAGAGTGTTCATAAATTCTTATGCTTTACTACCTCTATAAACCACAACTAAATATAGACAAAAAAAATTCCATTAATATCGACAATAACACCCAAAAACAATAACGGATAAAGTATATTACAATTGTCCTTAACAAGTTTTCATATTTTGATACCGCTGCATAATAGCCTCATTGGTCTCGTAGAGAAGAACAAGAACTCAAAGTCTGGAGCCCTTGAATAAGACGCCTAATTTTTTTATTCCTTTCCCATGCCTATTTCTATTTGGGCTTTAGTCTTTTGGGTTTCAATTTGAACTGAAACTGGGTTTTTATTATTGGTCTTGTTCAATACTTGGGTTTTTTTTATTGGATAAGATGTTCAATTTAATAGGGTTGGGTGTTCAATTTAGTTTGGGTATGGTGTTCAACAATGGGCTACCTAAAAATTTCTACATTCATTCTAAGAATATTTTTTTTTGGGCGGTCATGTTACCATTGCAAGAAAGCTGTGCAGCCACCCTTGGGTGGACCTTTGTACTAGCGTTTCATAGATAATAAATTTTCTCTATTTAAAAAAAAATAGCACCTCTCTATCTGTCTCTCCTCTCACACACACATGCACACACAATTTTTTACCTTTAGTGAGTGTCACTATAAATTCGCCAATTCATATTGGAGATCAATGAATTTTGTTGTGCATATTATTTTTCAAAATATATACGGCAAAATACATAGTACATTTTATTTCATATAATTTGAAATGAAACTATTATGCAATAAATTATGGAAACTCACAAGTGCCGGTGTAATATATATATATATATATATATATATATATATATATATATATATATATATATATATATATATATATATATATATATTTGCAATTCTTTTGTCAAAATGTGCTATTCATATTTTTCTACTATTTTCAATATATAGGACTGTGAGGAAAAAAATTAAAAATTTTAAGTTTCTTATTGACTACCTTAACCAAAATTTACGAAGCCGTCACTGGTTATTCGGGTCAGTATTACACTATATAAGGCAATTAGTTTTTATTTTTATTTTTGATCGGCAACAAGATTTTATTAAAAACTTGACAAAGGGTACATTGAGATAAGCCATAGCCAAGCACAAAGCAAGGATTTTGTAAGAAACTCCATCTAGCGAAAAGCTGGAGGGGAGAAGGAACAGAAAAAGAAAATCCCAAAAACACATCTAGACCAAAAAGCAGCCTGGAGCCTAATATCAAAAACCCAGAAATAGCATCCCTCAGACGACCGATACGACCCAAAGCAACAAAACACCACCATAACAAGAAGCACAACAACAAACCAAGTAGCAGACACGCCAAACATCTATAAACTATCAGAAATTCTAAGCAGGCTCAGAAAAACAAACCCCCTTAGCACACTAACAAAAACGAACCTCCTGCATAAAATACTACCGGAAGGAGCAAGGAGCTCCTTTGCAAATTTCTTTGCTTCGAATTCAATCATCTTTTTTATATTTTGCATGTCATTCTTCACAAACTCAACTCCTAATCGTCTACCAACCTCTGTTGTCGATTGAAGTTCTTTGTTCACCACTTCCTGTTCTTGTCTAATCCATGTAAACAAAGGGCACTAAATCTGTTTAGTTTGAAAAGGCAGTTGACCACAGTTCTGTTATGTTTTCTGTTATCTTTCCGTTAGTCTGTTTGGTTCTGTTATCCTTTCTGTTAAAGTGTAATGGACTAGTTTAGGAAAGTAAGTCGGTAGTGGAGCTGGTTGTATAAAAGGCCAATGGCCTTTTCATTTCTACATCGAGAATGAAATGAAAATTTGAGGTTATTGTTCTCTCTCCTGAACTCATATCTTCTTCTTTGTTTATATACTTAGGGTTTTAATTTTCTATATGGTATCTGAGCGTTTCAAAGACGAAAGTTGATTTGATTCTGCAATTCCATCTGATTCTTGATTGATTAGGGTTCAAATAATGACGATTGCATCAACAGCTTCATCATCTACTTCTACGACTACGATTTCTACAAGTTCGGTTACAATTCCTCCAGCATTGGCGTTCTTGGTTTCAAATTTCCACTCTCTAGTAAACATCAAGCTTGATGGATCAAACTTTTTACTCTGGAAGACTCAGGTTGAGAACGTCCTCAATGCGAATGGGTTTCTTGGTTATGTCGATGGAACTTCGATATGTCCGACGGCACAAATTCAAAACTCAAATGGTGAAGTGGTAACAAATCTTGAATACTCTCTCTGGAAGCTTATTGATTCACAGTTATTGACTTGCTTGATTGCCTCTTTATCTCAAAACACATTACCCTATGTTTTAGGGTTACAACATTGTTCAGATGTTTGGTTTTCTTTGAATAGTAGATACAATTCTATGTCTCGTACACACATCCATGAATTGAGATGCAAGCTGTATACTCTTACCAAGACTTCTACTATGGAATCTTACATTGACACCATAAAAAGCTATGCACAGAAATTGATTGCCTCTGGTGGACCATTGACTGATGAGGATCTTATTTTTCATACATTACATGGATTACCACCAATTTTTAATGGTTTTAAAACTGGTATAAGGACAAGAGGAGATGCCACATTAACATTTGATGAGTTAGTCACAATGTTGAGTGGAGAGGATCTCCAACTCTCTTAAGAATCTTCAGGATCTGTTGATTCTGCTTCTATTTTGGTTGCAACTCATAATAGCAATAGTGCTCCTCCTGGAGTGAATCAAACATTTGTGATCAATCCACAAACCTCAACTGGCTCTTTAACTTTTGGTCAGCAATCTCACAGTGGTGCACAGACGTATGGATATGTGCCAAATACAACATCTTCTGTCTCTCTTTTACCACAACAACAACAGTATTTTCAATCTACTCAACAAAATTCTAATAGAGGCAGAGGTAAAGGTTCTAGGTATCAAAGAGAGCCATGTGTTTTCTGTGGAAAGACAAACCATACACCTCAATATTGCTAATATCGTAATCAAAACTTGCCCTTTTCTCCTGGGAATCAAAACATGTTCTCTCCTCCTGGGAATCAGTGGAACTATACTCAAACTTCATCACAGTTTCCTCCAACACAATGGAATATGCAATTTGTTCCACAAACTCAGTGGAGAGGTGTGATGCCTAATTTCTCTAATCAGCAAGCATAGGAATGCCAAATTCAAGATTGTCAGTTACTTCACAAGTAAGGACTGGAGTACCTTTCACTGGACAGTTTCCACAACCACAGTTTGGTGGAGTTCCAACTGGCTCTTTTGGGAATATTAGTTCTATTGGAAATCAAGGATATGCTCAAGCACATTTTGTTGGTTTTAGTGACGGTTTACTTCCCACTCCTGGATCATCCAATATGCATGGAGGGTTTGGTACTTCAGTTGTGAGTTCAGACAATTCAAACTTGGGAGTTAATTCTAGTGGTCAAACTCAAGGCAGTCCTTGGTCTTTTGATAGTGGTGCCACGTCTCACATCACCAATAATCTTCAGCACATTACTTAGCCATAACCTACTTTTATGCATGGTGGTGTTCAGGTTGGGAATGGAACACAACTTCAAGTCACTCACACTGGTTCAGGTTTATTACCTACACCTAATGCATTCTTTAGACTATCTCATATTTTACACACACCAGCTATTACTCATAATCTCATATCTGTCCAACAATTTTCCAAAGACAATAACTGTGTTCTTATTTTTGATTCCCGTGGTCTTGTCATTCAGGACAAGATTTCTCATCAAATACTGTACAAGGGACCATGCAGCAGGGGCTTATATCCTCTTCTGAACTCATCTAAGGATCCTGCTGTCTCACCTATCACTGCTTTCGTTAGCACTTCTGATTCTGCAGTACTTTGGCATAATAAGCTTGGTCACCCAAGCATTCCTCTTTTTCACTCTTCCGTAAAACAATTCCACTTACTAGTTTCTGTATCCAGTACTATGAATTGTTTGTCTTGTCTGAAAGCAAAGAGTCACAAGTTGTCATTTCCTATATCTGTTACACATTCATCTTCTCCATTTGAATTGGTTCATATGGATGTATGGGGACCCTCCCTTGTTGCTTCTTTTTAAGGGTTTTGATATTATCTCCTTGTAATTGATGATTTTACAAGATATACATGGTTGTTTCCCCTGCACTACAAATCTGAGGTCAAATACAAAATTGCTCAATTCAAATCATATGTGTCTACTCAGTTTCATAAAACAGTGCAACATGTTAGGAGTGATAATGGAGGGGAGTTTGTGAACAATTTTCTTCTTGAATTCTTTCTTAATCATGGTGTCATTCATCAAACTACATGTCCACACACCCCAGAACAGAATGGGGTCGTTGAGAGAAAACATAGGCACTTGATTGAAACTACAATTGCTCTATTGTTACAGTCATCCTTACCTACCAAATTTTGGCTTGAAGCCCTTACCACAGCAGGCTATTTGGCTAATAGGCTACCTCACACCACTTTGAACTTTCAAGTTCCTTACTGTCTTTTGTTTGGTTCTTCTCCTGACTATAACTTTTTAAAACCATTTGAGTGTAGCTGTTTTCCTTGGTTACGACCTTATGCTCAGAACAAATTAAGCCCTAAATCCATTCAGTGTATCTTCCTTGGTTATTGTCCTGCTACCAAAGGGTATAGATGTCTTGATCCAGTTACATCTAGAATTTACATATCCAGACATGTAAGGTTTATCGAATCTGAGTTTCCTTACTCTTCTATTCATGCTTCTGTCTCTTCAAGAACATCTCAATCTTCTTCTCCTATCAAATTCACTATACCACTTACAGATTTCAGTGATATCTCTATCTCTGTCCCTATATCATGTTCTGTGCCTTCTATGAGTGCTGCAACATCTTCTTCTTCTGTACCACCTGCATCTTCTATTCATACATCTATTTCTGTTCCTAGACTTACTTCTAATCCTATTTCTTCTCTTATTTCTCCTACTACACACTCTATTCCTGCTCCTTCACTTGTAATTTCTTCTTTGCATTCTCAGATTCCTCCCATTATACCCTCAAATGTTAATCCATCTTCTGGTGTCTCTTCTTCTATTAATATTCATCCTAAGATGACACAATCTAAGAATGGCATTAATAAACCTACAACTCAGTTTGGCTTGACCATTGTGGATTCAGAACCAACGATTGTTCAGGTAGAACCTTCATGTTTTTCTGAAGCAGTCAGACATACTGTCTGGCAGCAAGCTATGAGTGAAGAATATGCAGCATTACTTAAGCAACAAACCTGGACTTTAGTATCACCTCCTCCCAATGCAAATATTATCGGATGTCAATGGATCTACAAGATTAAGAGGAATTCTGATGGGAGTATAGCTAGGTATAAGGCTAGATTAATGGCTAATGGGAATCAACAATTTGAGGGAGTTGATTTCTCTGAAACTTTCAGCCCTGTTATTAAGCAACCCACACTAAGGGTTGTTCTTACACTTGCTGTTAATAACAAATGGCCCATCAAACAACTTGATGTTTCCAATGCTTTCTTGCATGGAGTAATTGATGAGGAAGTATATATGAAACAACCGTTGGGTTATAAAGATTCTGCATGTCCTAATCATGTGTGTAAGCTTAACAAAGCTTTGTATGGTTTGCAGCAAGCTCCATGAGCAGGGTTTTCTATGTTTTCTACCTTCTTCTTACTCAAGGGTTTCATTCCAGCAAATTAGATCCTTCTTTGTTTATCTCTGCTACTGCTCATGGACTTACTTTAATTCTGGTATATGTTGATGATATTATAATTACTGGGGTTAATGGTGTTTATATTGAAGATCTGGTTTCAGTCTTGAGCAAAAGGTTTGTCATGAAGGACTTGGGTACTTGTGGATAGCCCACGGAGATTGTTCGGTTTTACCTTTGAAAAGATTGTGATCGTTAGAGTCGCCACCTGGATTTGAGGTTCGAACCTGAGAAATCGATAAAAATATGACTCATTTGCCCATTTGAAAAAGATTTCACTGATCACGACGGAACCAAAGATTTCTCGGATTTGGGGGTTTGGTTACGAAAGGGGAAGGGTTTTACGGCACCCCTCTCACCCGGTCCGTGAACCGGTCTCTACTCGTCATTTTGTGGGATTTTGAAAATGTTTGAAATTTAATTTGTCCATGAAAATAGGGAATCGGGGATGGGAATCACATAACAACAATATATACACCAAAGATACGAATCTACGGTGGATGCTCGTGTACGTGATCTACATGGGTGATGATGATAACTATAAAGAAAATTACTACAAATATTCACAGAAATAAATAACAATAGTAACTGAACTTCAGCACAAGAGATTATGAAGATAGAATATAAATGGCTGATTTGCAACCTGGATCCCAGAATAGGGTTTGAGCGCTTAAAGGTGATGTATTGAGCGCTCAACCTTCCAAACTAGTTTGAGCGCTCAAGGATCATGGATTGAGCGCTCAAACCAGTTTCTGACTTCTTTGAGTTTGACCTTTTTTACAACTTTTTTTCTCATTCTTTACCAGTTCAAACATTAATAAAACATTTTTCATGGGGAATCTGGTGAAAACAGGTGGCTTGATCTCTTAAAGAATGATGAAAAGAGGAGAATCACCCCGAATTAATAAAGGAAATGCTTGAAAATGGAAGAGAGAGAGAGGGATTCAGATCATAAGAATAGGAAAAACAACTCATGCTTGACCGTTCCGGTGATTAATAATTAATTAGAATTTCGTCCCAAGCGTAGGACTATCGACCGGTGTAGCACAATAAATCCAGAAGTACCGGAGTCGAACCACAGAGACGGTCATTGGTGTTTAACTCAAACAATGTCGGCTCTAAGTTTGTGATTGGCTCTCAGGTAGCCACCCCTTGCTCGAATGGTTGACTAATTAATTGAATTAAGCTAGTTTAACTACTGGGCTTCGGAATTAAACAAGAAGAGCACAACCATGGGTACTATAGTGTTCGCAGCCAGTCTAATTCACATTCACTCGGGCCACAATTACTCAATTAATAGATTTAAAAATATGAAAAGAATATTTCCAACAAATGCGCACCGTTCGTCACCAATCTCTGCGCGCATTTGGAATTGGTAATGCTCGGGTTTGGTTGTTAGAAAAACTTCCGTATTCAAAAATTGCGCATTAATAAGAGTGATTCGGCACCGAGGTGGAACATAAATTAGCCTAGCCACGGGACACCTTCGTCCTGCGGCCGCACTCAATGCGACTACTCACGCATTATCGGGGAAACAATAAAAACAACACAAAACCTAGATCTAAACATAATTAAACAATGGAAACGATAACAGAAAATGATATCAAAGATTGCGCAATGAAGTTAACCTTGATGAATTTAAGCAAAACATCCAAACACGCTGGGAAACTTGAAACCAAGTGCTGAAAAAGAATATATGAGATCTGTAGCCGAAAACTTGAAGAACTAAAACAAATGTAAAATTCGTGGAACCCTAGCATGGGTTTGAAACTTAAGTATTTATATCAAACCCTAATAATCCTAACGAAAATCAAACGAAATTCGGAAAAATCCACCGCGCATAACCGAAACGACAACGTTCAGTGCGCCTAAAAACCACTCGGTAGCGCTACTGGAAAAGTTAGGTAGCGCTACCGCCTGCCTTACACCGTGCGTTGACCAGATGATCGCTTGTTTGACCGTTGACCTTCAGCTTTAACGCGCCGGTAGTGCTACAGGACTTTAGGTGTAGCGCTCAAGAACTCTCTGTTCATTTTTGGAACCCTTTTGTGCCTACTTTGAGCGCTCCTAGGAATTGGGGTAGGGCTCCCGACGGGTTTTAATCCCTTCCATGCAAAATTCGCTCGCCTCCAACTCCTGATCGACGTGCATGCCCTTCCAATGCATCAAAATCACCTTTTCGCCCATCAAATACCTGTAAATTACTTCCAACACCAAAAATCCCACGTGCACATATTAATTGGAAAATAGGGCTCAAAACGCACGTCTAACATGCTAAAACCCCCTATTTAGGCGCTTGTAAGCAAGCTTACCCCGCGCCTATCACATCCCCTAACTTGAACGTTGCTAGTCCCTAGTAACGAACGAAACAAGAATAATAAAAACAACATAACGACTCAATAAAGGGATATGAGGGTTATGCAACCTGTATAACATCGAATGAACAATTAAAATATCATCTCTTAGTTACCCTTAACTCGACCACATGCATGCTCTAACACAAATTCAAATAATTTCATCCCTCAACAAGGTTCTAAATAGAATGCATCCACGTGGCACAATATCGCTCAAACTCACCAAAACACTCTACATCCCATGTGAGACGCCTGACGATCAACGTGGGTCGAACAACATCACCACGTGCTAGTCAAAACAACGCCAAGATATGCAATGAAAGCTCACGAATTAAGATACCACACATTCACAATCTAAATATAACACATGCATGCAAGAGAGTCAAATAACGTGCATCGGGTCAACTAAGGGCTTTATTAGGCTTGTAATGACCGCGGTTAATCAAGGAGAAAAGGGAAACATGCAAAGGGCGACGGCCTATATAAAAGCTCATGGTCAATCTACCTAGACTAGTCGTCACCAACACAGATCAACACAAACACAACCACAAATATCACATAGAAATAACCAAAGTTTACCATCCTACAGAATAAAACAAAACAACTAATGTTCGACACAACCACCGACCACACACGGTGACATCACCGACATAAACAGACACATAAAACGAAATAGTTCCCAACAACTTAAGTAATAACAAAACATAAACACAGCACCACCAACACAACCATGTCCAACCCACGTCCAACTCCGTTCTCAATCATCTCCTCCTCCGAACTCAGCATCAGACTGCTCATCCTCCAATGGCGGATCCGCAAAGTCATCACTCACCTCCAAATCCGGCCACTACCTAGGCTGGAAAGGTCCTGGATCCTGTCCCGAAAGCCGTACCTCCAAGTGACGCTGCCTATCTGCTAAATCTGTCTGGTTCCGTATTATCTGCTCCTGCCCCCTCTTCAACTTCCGGTGGCTCTTTGCCACACCCGCCAAACACCCAAATATCTTCTCAAGCCAAGTCTTGGTGCTGGCACATTAGGGTGGCGGAGTGAGCATCGACCCCTCGGCGGCTCTAACCTGTGCCCTACTCCGAGTGAGAATGGAGGAATCCATATCATTAGGATTCAACGGATCGTTGCTGAGGTACTTCCAAGCCAAGGCCACCCTACTTCTTAAAATCTTACTTATCAAACATGGGAATGACATTCTCAGTGAGGTGGGGGCATCCCTAAAATCACACATCTGCCCAAACACAAATAGGACCCAATCACATACAGTGGCCTCGGCCATGAATGTAAACATCAAATTACCCACATACTTCTGGGGTGCACCCTCCTTACCCCTCGGATACAAATTATAGCAAACCACCTGATTCATGAACCGATAATCCTGCGTAAGCCTACCGGGCCAATGAGGAATCCTGGCATTCATACGGTCATCATACAAGTAACGGTTCACCTCATCATCATTGAAAGCCGACTCCGGCCTATGGTAATTCGTGGGCCTCGTAGGCCTCACATAGCCCCATGCAAGGGCTATCTCACTAGCATCAATAAACACTGGAGTAGTGCCAATTTTGGACACGATCCGAGCCTGCGGGTCCATAAAAGTACCAGACTCGGGAGTAATCATATTCCTATAAAACTCTTCGACCAAAGCAGTATTATAACCGGGATTAGGTTCAAACCAGAAACCCATACCTTGATCCCGGATGGCCTAAAACAGCGGGAAATCGTCGGGCCACAACTCGTCTTCTATGATATGACGCTCATTCTTCACCCCCCTTTGCTTGATCGAGGCCTCCCATTTAGCCTGGTTATCCCTGTCTATTTGGTCCCGGTCCCTACGTTTGGCCCGGACCAGATGAACTTCCTCTACACCACTAGAAGACCCCGCAACAGCCTTTCCTCTCCCAATGTGTTGCCTTTTGGATGCCATAACTCAATGGTTTTGGGTTGAAAAGTTTGGGTTTATGGGTTTTCTGATCTGGAGATTTTGGTGGGTTAGAAGGAATTTGGTTTGGGTAGAATGGTAGAGGAGAGTGAGAGGAGTATTTTTGTAAATTGTGGTGGAGTTTGGTGAAGATTTGAGGAAGATATGGAAGTTTAAAGGTTAGGGTTTTGGTAGTTATGGAGTTTTGGGCGAGAGAGGAAGAAGAAGAAGAATGGGAGGAAAGAGAGAGAGAGAAAGACGGTTTATTTTTTTTCGGGCAGACGGACCGGGAGCGCTACACCATTTTAGGTGTAGCGCTACAGATGACGTCATCAATTTTTTTATTTTTATTTTTTATATTTGCGCGACTGAGAATCAACTCTCTTTTTTTAGAAGGGCTTTTCTTTGGTGGGAAAACGAATTGGTTTTTTTTTTTTTCAAAAAGATTGGGTTTTGTGGTTAAAGGTTTAAAGGCTCCTTTTGAGATCACGACATCCACAAGCAAACATCGATTTATCCGTAACAACAATGCTCCTAATTGAGGTTTTCTATAATTGAACACAGAGTTGGACCACCAAACCGACACCCCACCCAAACACCGGTTTCCTAAGTTTGACACAGGTACTGACACAGACTGGTTTAACAAGGATCAATGGTTAATATTCAGTGGTCTTATCATGCAAAAATGGCCTTGTTTCATCCCCTAAACACGTCATTGACCCTCTCACATGCATATGAAACATTCACATCATGATATGTGGTACAAACGCCTACTATTTTATGCGAGTGCAGAAAGTGAAGAACAATGAAACATGAGATGCCTTAAGGAAATACTGTGCATAACGTGAAAACACCTACTCAGACTTGCTTATGGTGTGGAAAATATTCAAATATGGACGTCAGATATATGCATGTGAACAAGTTAAACAGGCAATTAATGAGACAAAAATCTAGCATGCTCATCTAACTCATACAAACAAGCATAACAAACGTATAGCCAGACTCAAAAATTAACCAAAAAGTTAAAAAATTAAAAACGACCCTAAAAATTTAAAAACGACCCCTAAACTACAAGCAACGCTCAAATAAACCAAAACGTGTACAAAGTACACCGCTTCCCCCAACTTGAAAATTGTTATGTCCTCAGAGCATGGAGACTAAACAAAAATAAATAGAATATAAGGGAAAGAGATGGACCGACGGATGACAGCCAACCATCATGACCCCGGCCGATGTATGGGGAATTTTGCGTCATCGTTGCGTTTCGTTATTGGTACTGCTTCCAGGATCTGCTCCTTCGGACCTAAAGAGGTCCACAGCTAGTCACACAGAGCCGCACCGAAGCTTTATAGGACTAACAACCGCCACATTTCGTGGCACCCCTGCTTGAGGCTACTGAATGCCGCACTCACTCCGACAGAGAGGCCCAAACTACCAAGGCTGGTGTGGTAGCATGCTCGTCTTGCAAAAGACTTAAGAACCAACTACCTACTAGGCAGCAAATGACATCAGTACCGCCCGCTAGTGGAAGCCAGACCACAACAAGTAATAATAAATATAAAAGAGCACCACACACAACCCAAAAAGTCAAAAAGAAATAACAAACACCACCACTTTCGTCACGTGAAAGGTACGAGTAATACTTTTCTCCCTAATGTTCTTACTTAAACTTGTGTAGAGAAGGTCATCATAACAATCTCGGGTAAGTCATGACTCAACAGGTTAAATCACTCAAGGTTTTTCCTTAAAGAGACCAGAGCCAATCGTCTTTTATGACTATCCGAGACAAAGCAATAAGATTGTTAGAAACCCAAATACACAAATTCAAGGCTAGAAATTAGGTGGCTATACCGGACCAGAAAATTATTATTATTATTATTTTTATATTTTCACATAATTACGAAGATACACAAGTTGCCCTTACTAACCAGAGCTGGGCACACAATCCTTATTTAAATAGCGGCGTGCGAAGCTAAAATACCCAAGACAATGATGGGTACCCCTATCGCTAGGGGCCGAGTCCACACTCAATGAAGAGCATGGTACGCGTGAGCTACCCGCCAAAATCTGGCTGAACAGCCTAAGTAATCGGGTCGTCCGAATAAACAGGATTGACCAACTCCTCATCAGGTTCTCCCACTTCTAAAAATTCCAAAAACAGTTTCAGACGCTGCCCATTAACTTTAAACACATGACCATCCTTAGAATCACGGACATCAACTGAACCATTTGGATGCACTTGCACCACAACATAGGGACCTTCCCAATGGGACCTCAACTTACCGGGAAATAAATGGAGACGCGAATTATAGAGCAACACTTTCTAACCCACTCTAAAGGTTTTGCGCTGAATATTCCTATCATGATACGCTTTTACCTTAGCTTTATAAATACTAGCATTCTCATACATTCCTAAGCTCCTCAAGCTCACATAACTGTAACTTCCTATGCACACCCACCACATCTAGACTCGAATTGATTTCCTGGATGACCCAATAGGCCTTCTTTTCTAACTCAACTGGTAAGTGGCAGGCCTTACCGAAAACAAGCTGATAGGGTGAAGCACCCAACACGGTCTTATAAGCAGTGCGATAGGCCCACAACGCATTATTCAACCTGGTGGACCAATCCTTCCTAGTCACACCTACGTTTTCTCCAAAATTCGCTTGATCTCTTTATTTGCTAACTCGGCCTGCCCATTAGTTTGGGGGTGGTACGAAGTGGACACCTTGTGAGTGACTCGATACTCCCCCATTAACTTTTCAAATGACCGACTTGTGAAATGCGTGCCCTGATCAGAGATAATAGCGTGTGGCACGCCAAACCTCGACAAAATATTAGACTTAATGAACTCTAGCACGACTCGCGACTCCATAGACTTAGTGGGTATCGCCTCCACCCACTTGGACACATACTCCATCACTACCAAAATATACTTGTAACCATGAGACATAGGTAGTGGACCCATAAAGTCAATGCCCCAACAATCGAAAACCTCTAGCACAAGAATGGGCCGGAGGGGCATCTCCTGACATGAAGACAATTTGCCAAGCTTTTGGCAACAGTTGCATGACCTACAAATGCATGAATGAGTTTAAACATATCAAGCCACCAGAATCCACACTATAAAAGGCGGTGGTCTTCTTCGCAGAGAAGTGACCACCACACGCCTCGCTATGACAGAACTCTATAATCCCCTTCTGATCAGACTCGGGGACACATCTACGCACAATCTGGTCTGCACAGTACTTAAACAAATAAGGGTCATTGAATATATACTGTCGGACACTCCTCAAAAATCACTGCTTTTCTTGGGTAGACCAATGGGGAGGAATCTGCCCTGTTACCAAATAATTTGCAATGTCAGCATACCACGGACACTCATTAGCGACGAACAACTGCTCATCTGGAAAGGAATCCCTGATGGGAAGGTTCGAGGTGGGGTCCTCGAATTCCAGACGAGACAAATGGTCGGCCATTACATTCTCTACACCTTTTTTATCCTTGATAATTAGGTGGAATTCTTGCAGCAACAGAATCCACCGAATGAGGCTAGCTTTCGTGTCCTGCTTAGTCATTAAATACTTTAGGGCCGCATGATCGGTAAAAACCGTGATCTACGAACCTACCAGGTAGGACCGAAACTTATCTAAAGCAAACACCACCGCTAACAACTCCTTCTCGGTGGTGGTGTATTTCATCTACGCCTCATTCAAAGTCTTACTAGCATAGTAGATCACATATGGGTCTTTCCCTCTCCTCTGCCTTAAAACAGCTCCGACTGCATAATCAGAAACATCACACATCAACTCAAAGGGAAGACTCCAATCCGGGGACTGCACAATCGGCGGAGTTGTGAGACTCTGCTTTAACATCTGAAATGCCCCCTCACAATCATCGTACCACACAAATGGTGTGCCCTTAGCTAACAACTGACACAACAGGCGGGAGATAACACTGAAGTCTTTAATGAACCGCCGGTAGAAACCAGCGTGTCCCAAAAACGAACGCACATCCTTAACAGACTTAGGTGTTGGGAGATTTCGGATTAAATCTATTTTGGCCTTGTCCACCTCGATACCCTTAGAGGACACAATGTGTCCCAACACGATTCCTTGGGTAACCATAAAGTGGCACTTCTCCCAATTTAGCACCAAGTGTTTCTCCTCACACCTCTGTAAAATTTTTCCTAAATTTTTGAGGCATCCATCGAATGAATCTCCGAAAACTGAAAAATCATCCACGAAAACCTCTACTAACCTTTCCACCATGTCGCTGAAAATTCCCATCATGCACATGGAAAAGGTACCAGGTGCATTGCACAACCCAAAGGGCATGCGACGGTAAGCATAGGTTCCGTATGGACATGTGAAAGTGGTCTTTTCCTGGTCTTCTAATGCGACCTCAATCTGGTTATAACCCGAATACCCATCCAAAAGCAATAAAAGGCCCGACCCGCTACCCTCTCTAAGATCTGATCAATGAAAGGAAGAGGGAAGTGGTCTTTCCTGGTGCTCGCATTGAGCTTCCGGTAGTCTATGCAAACTCTCCATCCTGTGGGAACTCGGGTCGGCACTAAAACTCCCTCGTCGTTGGTCACAACGGTGACTCCTGCCTTCTTAGGCACCACCTGCACCGGGCTCACCCACTCGATATGGGCAACTGGGTAAATGATACCCGCATCTAACAACTTAAGCACCTCAGCCCGAACCATGTCTTTCATGTTGGGGTTAAGACCCGCTGAGGTTGCCTGGAAGGCTTTACACTCTCCTCAAGAATAATGCGGTGTGTACACACCGTTGGGCTTATACCATGCAAGTTCGCTATGGTCCATCCAATCGCGCCTCTGTGCTCTCTCAACAAATTTAGCAGTTTCCTCTCTTGATCTTCCTCAAAGGTTGAGGAGATCACAACCGGATAGGTATCATTGCCTTTCAAAAAGGCATACTTAAGCGTGTCCGGTAGAGGTTTTAACTCTGGTTTAGGTGGCTAGACAGATGACGGAAGAACCTTGGGCGGGGGGTCGCCCAATGGCTCAAACATAGGGTCATGAGTGACCCCACACACCTCTTCACATGACTCCTCAACATCTAGCAATGCTAACACATTCACAACCTCCGCTGAGTCCAAAAATGATATTTCCTTGGAGGTAAGAGCAACCTCCAAGGGGTCCTTATACAGGACAGTATCAATATGCTCCTAGACTAACGTGTCAATCAGACACAACTCCTTAGACTCCTCCTCATCATCCTCTAATGTACTGACACTAAAAACATCCACCTCCATTATGTCCTCACCGACAGATAACTGGACCTTGCCAGTTTTGCAATTCATAACAGCATTGGAGGTGGCTAGGAAAGGACGCCCCAAAATGATGGGAGTCTTCTCTAAAGCCTCAAGACCGGGACTAATGTCGAGAACAATGAAATCAGCGGGGAATTGAAATTCCCCTACCCGGATCAACACATCCTCTACCACTCCCTTAGGCACCCTAATACTCCGGTCAGCCAACTGTAAAGTGACTGGAGTCTCACTGAGGTCACCTAGGTCTAGTCTCAAATATGCTGAGTAAGGGAGCAAATTAACACTCGCTCCCAAATCCAACAATGCCTTGTCAAAATTTTGACCCGCTATGGCTATGGAAATGGTGGGACACCCTGGATCCTTGCACTTGGCAGGAATCTCAGTCTGCAGAATGGAGCTCACTTGCTCCGTTAGAACCACGTTGTTCTGACTCTTGCGCTTTGTTGTGCAAAGATCCTTCAATACCTTGGCACACTGGGGAAAGGATTCAATCGCCTCCATCAGGGTGATGGGGAATTGAACCTTCTTAAACAACTCAATCATTTTGATATTCATGGTTGGCTTAGGTCTCACCGCTAGTCTCTGGGGAAATGGAGCTACTGGTACAGCTGGCGGTGGTGGAGTCATGGGAGATGCAGCTGCAGGCACCACCACTTCAGGTGACTCCTCTCTCTCGTCTACTTCCTCCCGAGGCATCTCAACAGTATCAAAAATGACCTCAGGATCAATAACTGGCTCCGGGGGTGGAGCCTGTCTCAATGTTGGCTGAATGGTCTTATTGATCGTTTTTCCACTCCTCAGAATGGTAACTGCTTTAGCCTCTTCCTGATTCTGCCCTTGAACATTTGGCCCTAAAGAATTTCCCACATAATGGGCACCTGCCTGACTACTTGGGCCGAAAACCTACCCTTCTCCTATTGCATTTGACTGATCACCGCAGTGAGTTGCGTCATTTGGGCCGTAAGGGCCCCAATTTGCTGCCTGGTATCAGTCTGAAATGTCAGCTGAGACTACATTAAAGAATTCATGGAATCCTCAAAACGGGGTGGTGCAGTTTGTGCGTAACCTGGGGGTGGTCCACGAGTGGATGGACCTCCCCCCTGCCTTGCTGTGGCTGGTAATTCTAAGGAATGACTTGGCCCTGCTGAGGCCTGGGTGCTTGGGACTGATGAAACTGATGCGGCGGAGGCGGCGCAGGGAGTTGCGCTTGACCTCCACCTGCGGGTCTAGGGTCTGACCACCCAAAGTTGGGGTGATCTCTCCATCCCAGATTATACATATTTGAGTATGGGTCCCAATTCCTCACAGCATTTACCTCTTCCTAATTATTCTGACTCGCTCCCTTAGCAGCTAAAAATCTGGGGCATGCAGTTGCAACGTGCCCCTAACACTCACACCACACACAGACTTCCCCTATACTGACCTCATGCACTGGACGAGTCTGCCTAACTTCTAATTCCTCTAGTTTCTGCGCCATCTTTTCAACCTGAGCCTGGAGTCGCTGGTCACGTATGGTAATGGGGATAACATTGGACCCAAAAGGTTCGGATCAATCAAAATCAGGGGGTTCTAACGCCCTCTGCTTATCTGCTAGGTCATCCAGAAAATCCCAACCCTCATCCGCAGTTTTGGACAAGAAGTCGTCCCCTTTACACGAATACTCTATATGCTGGATTGTCTCAGCGTTGAGTCCCAAGTGAAAGAACTCAACCAACTGAATCTTCTCAAAACTAGGGTGTGGCATTCTTAGAAGCAAATCTTTGAAACGCTCCCATGCCTTCACAAAGGACTCTCCCCTCTCTTGCCTAAAGCCTTGGATTTGATGCCTTAGACTATTAGTTTTAGCCTCAGAAAAATATTTTCTGTAAAACGCGTTACGCACATGTGCCCATGTGGTGAAAGACTGAGGCTTTTGCATTCTGAACCATCTAAGTGAGCCATCTTTTAAAGTTGCCTCGAACAGTTTGAGGCAGGTGTTGTCGTATTGGGTAGTAGACGCCAGGTTGCGCACTAACCCCTCGAACGTCCGCACATGTTCGTACGGATCATCAGACTCTCTCCCATAAAAGTTAGGGAGGCTATTCAGGACACCAGGTTTTACAGTGAAGGCATTGCGTGCCTCCTGTGTCTCACGAGGAAACACAATCGGCCCGGGAGGAGTGGTCCTCTCGGGATTCAAGTGCTGCCTCGACGACGGTTGTTGAATTACTTGTTGGTGGTCTCCCATTTCAAAAGATTCTGGTTCGGAAACTGACTCTGACTCTGACTGATAAAGCGGATTATTTAAATTAACTGAATCGACAGGTAAATCTATGTAGAGTCCACTAATGGGAATGGACTCCGACCGACTCTCTACTGACTCTGACGAAGAATTCGAAAACTCTGACTTACTAGACCTGTTCTCTATCCTAACCAAACGATTAGTAAGATCACGGTAATAAAGAGGGTCAGGCTTACGTACGACTTGCTTATCTCTACCTATGATGACTCAACTAAAAATTGAACAAACACTAAACTAACACCGTTTGAACACACGTCACCGTCCCCGGCAACGGAGCCAAAAATGCTTGACCGTTCGGGTGATTAATAATTAATTAGAATTTCGTCCCAAGCGTAGGACTATCGACCGGTGTAGCACAATAAATCCGGAAGTACCGGAGTCGAACTACAGAGACGGTCATTGGTGTTTAACTCAAACAATGTCGGCTCTAAGTTTGTGATTGGCTCTCAGGTAGCCACCCCTTGCTCGAATGGTTGACTAATTAATTGAATTAAGCTAGTTTAACTACTGGGCTTCAGAATTAAACAAGAAGAGCACAGCCGTGGGTACTACAGTGTTCGCAGCCAGTCTAATTCACATTCACTCGGGCCACAATTACTCAATTAATAGATTTAAAAATATGAAAAGAATATTTCCAACAAATGAGCACCGTTCGTCACCAATCTTTGCGCGCATTTGGAATTGGTAATGCTCGGGTTTGGTTGTTAGAAAAACTTTCGTATTCAAAAATTGCGCATTAATAAGAGTGATTCGGCACCAAGGTGGAACATAAATTAGCCTAGCCACGGGACACCTTCGTCCCGCGGCCGCACTCAATGCGACTACTCACGCATTATCGGGGAAACAATAAAAACAACACAAAACCTAGATCTAAACATAATTAAACAATGGAAACGATAACAGAAAATGATATCAAAGATTGCGCAATGAAGTTAACCTTGATTAATTTAAGCAAAACATCCAAACACGCTGAGAAACTTGAAACCAAGTGCTGAAAAAGAATATATGAGATCTGTAGCCGAAAACTTGAAGAACTAAAACAAATGTAAAATTCGTGGAACCCTAGCATGGGTTTTAAACTTAAGTATTTATATCAAACCCTAATAATCCTAACGAAAATCAAACGAAATTCGGAAAAATCCACCGCGCATAACCGAAACGACAATGTTCAGTGCACCTAAAAACCACTCGGTAGTGCTACTGGAAAAGTTAGGTAGCGCTACCGCCTGCCTTACACCGTGCGTTGACCAGATGATCGCTTGTTTGACCGTTGACCTTCAGCTTTAACGCACCGGTAGCGCTACAGGACTTTAGGTGTAGCGCTCAAGAACTCTCTTTTCATTTTTGGAACCCTTTTGTGCCTACTTTGAGCGCTCCTAGGAATTGGGGTAGCGCTCCCGACGGGTTTTAATCCCTTCCATGCAAAATTCGCTCGCCTCCAACTCCTGATCGACGTGCATGCCCTTCCAATGCATCAAAATCACCTTTTCGCCCATCAAATACCTGTAAATTACTTCCAACACCAAAAATCCCACGTGCACATATTAATTGGAAAATAGGGCTCAAAACGCACGTCTAACATGCTAAAACCCCCCATTTAGGCGCTTGTAAGCAAGCTTACCCCGCGCTTATCAACTCACAAACTGCCCAAGAACAGCTTGAGCGCTCAATGGTGAGACCTTGAGCGCTCAAGCCATAACATGGCTTTTTGGTTTTTGGTATTCAAATATATTTTTGATGTTTCTCAAGACCCCAAATATGTTAAATAAAGTGATTAAAACACCAAAAAGTCACTGTTCAACCTTGGAAAATTGGATTTATGAAACTTATAGGCTTTGATCATCACAAAGTGGCTAATGGGTGTGCATATATGAATTTTGGAAACGAAATAAACTGTTTTGAGAATGAAATACACATGATTTAACCATATGATGGCGATCAAGACCAATAAAAAGCACAAAAGTTAGCAAAACAGAGATTGTTCAGAACTGGGCTTGAGCGCTCAAGGCCTGAGGATTGAGCGCTCAACCCCTGCAGTAACTTCAGATTTTGAAAGTGTTTTGATTGTGTATTTTGGACCTTGTAAGTCCAATTCAAGTATAAAGAACTTGGTTGAACCTACTGGTCTTCCTCAGAATGGCCAAAACAGTGAGGTTTTCACTACCTTTTGACTTTATTGAAAGCTTGAACTTGATTTTAGGCTTGGGGTGGACGATTATGGATGTTTGGTTAGCACTCTAGATGGGTGAATCGATCTACACAACTGATTGATCAATGGATGATCAATAATAGATAGAACTCTCAACTATTAAGGTGGTTTTGATGGTTTTCTAGAGAGAGAGAGAAAGGATGTTTTCTTTGGAGGAATTGATAGAACTAGAGTATGAGAGTTGGTAATCACGAAACCATGGGCAATGGCTGGTTTAAATAGGCAGTGAGTGTAGGAGGAAAAATGTAGAGAGAGAATAAGTGGGTTTGTATTCAAAATGGGTCCGGGGTAGTTTAGGAGTAGTTTTAGTGTAGTGTAGGATGTATTATACATGTTGAAGACGTATGCATTCAGTTAGACGCTCCTCCCTTCATGATTAGATGCTCTGCAGATTCCTGACTGGGATCAGAGTTGAGCGCTTAGAGCCATGGGCTTGAGCGCTCAAGGTGGAATTTTTGGGTTTGAGCGCTCAAGGTCCAGGGCTTGAGCGCTCAAGGTTACTAGTGGCAGGTTGATGGTTTTGCTTGGTTTGACAATGCTTGGGTTGGTTTGGGCTGTTTTGATTGCTTGGGTAATGTTTGGTTAATTTTAATCAAGTTCAAGCTATTTTCACAAATTTTGGGTAGTCATGGTTGGTCCGTTTCATCATTGGGAATGCTCGAGCGCATCCCGGGTTCAAAATCGGGGTGTCTACAGTACTCTCAGTTACTTTCTTGGTATTGAAGTGTTTCATCATGATCAATCTCTTCTATTATGTCAAACTAAATATGCTCAGGACTTATTGATTAAAGCTGGTATGGTAGACTGTAAACCTAGTTCAACACCATCTTCAGTTAAACCTGCTGTTATGGTTCTTGACCCTCCGATGACAGACCCTCATTAGTACAGAACCATTGTTGGTTCTTTACAATATCTTACTTTAACTAAACCAGAAATTGCTTATGCTGTAAATTGGGCCTGTCAGCATGTGCATGATCCAAGACAGAGTCATTTTATTGCGGTAAAGAGGATTCTTCGATATATTAAAGGGTCTATACATCAAGGTCTTTCATTTGTTCCTGGTCCACTCCTTTTATCTGCTTACACAGATGCTGATTGGGCTGATGACAAGACAAATAGGAGGTCAATTACAAGTTTTTGTGTTTATTTGGGCAACAATCTTGTCTCTTGGAGTGCCAAGAAAGAACCCACTGTCTCACGCTCATCCACTGAAGCTGAGTACAAAGCACTTGCTCAAACTGCTGCAGATATGACTTGGTTACATCAATTGCTTATTGAACTTCGCATTTCCCCTACTTTATCTCATCTCATTTGGTGTGATAATCAGTCTACTATAGTGTTGGCTTTTAATCCTATTTTCCACGCCCGCACAAAAACACATGGAAGTTGATTACCACTTCATAAGGGAAAGGGTTCAAGAGAAACTGCTGTCTGTTCAATATGTTGGAACCTTAGCTCAAACTGCTGACATTTTTACAAAGTCATTATCTGCAACTCGTTTTCAGTTTTTAAAGACCAAACTTTGGGTGGTTGACACTCCCCTCAGTTTGAGAGGGGCTGTAAACAAAGGGCACTAAATCTGTTTAGTTTGAAAAGGCAGTTGACCACAGTTCTGTTATCTTTCCGTTAGTCTGTTTGGTTCTGTTATCCTTTCTGGTAAAGTGTAATGGACTAGTTTAGGTCGGTAGTGGAGCTGGTTGTATAAAAGGCCAATGGCCCTTTCATTTCCGCATCGAGAATGAAATGAAAATATGAGGTTATTGTTCTCTCTCCTGAACTCATATCTTCTTCTTTGTTCATTTACTTAGGGTTTTAATTTTCTATAATCCAATCCTCCTCCAAATCCACAAGATTATCATCATCCAATGCAACATCCATCACTATAGGACCGTTCTTAAGAAATATAGAATTCCTATTATGAATGCCAAAGGAAGATAGAGAAGAAGTAGAAACCTAGCTCCTTATCTGATTTCTTCTGCTTGAAAACTTTCATCCCGAACTGTGAAATAAGTTTCTTCTTACTAATCTTCCTGTTGGATCTACGCACCCTCCTTCCCATAAGGCTCTCAGTTAAGTGTTCCAAATTTTTCAAGGCCCTAAACTTTTTTACTTTCTCTAGTCTTTCTACCATATTCCTTCTCATTAGGTGGCACCACATGGTTTCCGTGGAAGGGAACTTCAGTCTATTATGGAAGAATTATAACGAGTTAATTTTGCTTTCATCCGCTAAATCATTTACAATTTGTCTATTTCATCCCTGAACTATGAAAATGAAAACCACCTATTTTCTCCTTCACCATTTGAACAGTTCAGTCGTAATCACTAAATTGGAAGCAGGGTGTGCTGCGCAGCTATGTGCCATGCAATCTTGATCATTCAAATGTGTTATCAATGGTCCAAATTTTTTGAAACTGTTCTCCGAGACGGAGGGTTAGGATTGCATAGCACACAACTACGCAACACGTCCCCCGGATCCCGCTAAATTAGCCCAAATTTCTAACCACACCCCCATTTTGAACACTCAGCCATAACTTGTAACCATTGTCTATTGTCCGCTGCAATTCTATCCTTGTCTTCTGGAATTTTCAGCCAACACTCGCAGCCCATTCATCAATTACTGCAATTGCAATAATCAACTTTATAGATATGATGAAATCAACAATACATGCATGTGCGAGAGGTAGGGTGGGTTCAGATCTGACCATTAATCGTCCTAATTCGGGATCCGGGGAGCACAGCAGCTGCTGCGCGGCTCAAAAACGACGCCGTTTCAATGCCCCCACGCAGGAAACAAAAACGAGTGAAAACGACGTCGTATTGCTTTAATTAAAACGGCGCCGTATCGTGGTCTTATACGCGGGGGAAAAATTGAAACAAAACGACGTCGTTTTGCTTTGGTGAAACGACGCCGTTTCGTAGTGTTTTAGGCGGAAAAAAATAAAACCAAACGGCGTCGTTTGGACAAATTGCACATTTCGACCAACTTTCGACCAACTCAGTTACCCAGTAAACCCAGCAGAAATTTCACATAGGTTTTTCAACTGATGATGAAGGGAAAATGGAAAATGCTAATAGGATTTCAAATGGAAATTGGTACTTGAAATTCACCAGCAATCAAAAGCACAAAACCAACACTGGTAATTAACTAAGTTTGGACAGATTACCACTGCCAACATGAGACCACCATTCTTAGGTAATCGAACGCGTTTCTTCCAAAAAAATCGAGTCAATAACTATTCTTCCAAAAAAACGAGTCAATAAGTAACCACCAACGAGTTTCTTAGGAAAAATCGAACGCATTCTTCCAAAAAATATTTCTATACACAATTCTTCCAAAAAATTGAGTCAATAAGCAACCGCCAATTTGACTTCATGCGCTTCACCAACAATTCTCCCATATTTCTTTTTACGCCTTCTATAACCATCTTTACAAAAAAAGAGATCCACCTATCCAAGAATTCAGAGAAATGGAAATATCAAACATCAAGAAGATAATAACCTGAAATTGGACAAACAACCATTTTTTTTTTATATTCTAAAAATAAATTGAACAGCTTTGCTAGTGTCTAATGTGAATTTTCTTAGGTTCTTACCTCCGTCCTACAATTGTAGTTAGATTAAGGCATCAAATTCATTGAGTTTTTTTCGGATCACGAAACCAGTCAAAAAACTCCTCATCTTGTAAATACCTCTCATCTCCCGTCACCTGAAAAAGAAAAAAACAAAGAAAATAAATCGAAGCAAGTAAAGAAAAACAACATACTGACTAGCCTCGAGTCAAATCTACAATTGACAAATCAAATTCACACCTCGTACGAAGTTTGGGAAGACAAATCAAATTCACAATTCAACATTTGTGGGACATATGGCAACGGAGCGGTTTCCAATGGAACATCCTAATACATAAGATAATCAACACCAAAAATGTAATGCAAAGCACATTCCTATATAAAAAAAAAGAAAGAGCTTCAAATATGCACTTAAGCAATATCAATACCTGACCAAGATGGGTAGGTGTGGGATTAACTTTTTTCTTCTTCGCCATCTTCTCATGCCAAGGTTTCACTCTTTGAATACCTTTTCGTACGTTGACCGCTTTCAATTTTTTCGCTAAACCTTTGGCTTGTCCAAACTTAGGATCATTTCCCTCTTCAATTACCTCATCAATGGAGTCTTCCGCCTTAAGGAACATTTTATCCACTTTGACACACATGACCTCCACATTGGCCTTCACATAGTCATGTGCTGCTTTCAATTGACTTGATTTAGCGCACAATTTTACCATTTGGGGACAAAGATTCCTATAACGAGCTGCTTTTGCCAATTTCGGATCTTCCTCCTCCACACAAACTTTCGTCTCCTTAGATGCACAAGCCTTTACATCTAATCTCCATCGACTCAATACATAACTTTCAGGAATTTCCAAGACACCCATTCTATCAAGCCCCTTAATTGCATGACCGCAAAGAATTCCAAAGTACTCAAATTTGCGACAAGTAAGGATTCAAAGCCGAATGATTATGAAAGTATCCTAACAAAGCCGATGCTTCCCCAAATTCTAAGCTCCTTTGTCTTCTTCCACGCAAATAACTTTTGTGGTCCTCTTTTATGAACCCTACACAGTCCCTCCCCCCAGATTGGGCACTAATAAGATCATGTGACGCCTTAAGAGATAAACCACTATCAATAGCTATCTCTCTATTCAGAGCTTGTGTCTCACATATCTTTCTCTGAGAATGCAACAAATAAGTACACTGAGGTAGATGCAAAGGGTGATTGTGACTTTCTTGAAATTTAGTCACAATCCATTTTGATTTCTGACGGTCCAACGTTATGTACATGAACGCCGGACACTTAGTTCTTGTCTCACTCCGAGGAATTTCCACCACCACATACCGTTTATCTTTTAATCTTGTACCTTCCTTACTACAAACAAATTTTCGATTAATCACAACCCCATCTACCCTGCTTTTTGTAATGTAGTCTTTTCTTATGCCAAAACCCATAATTTTTCCATAATCATTGTAGAAACTATATGCATGATCTTCCGATTCAAACTCCATTCCAATAGATATCTCATACTCTTTCGACAACTCTTTTATAGACTCTTGAAGTCCACCATCTTCCATTCTAATAAATAGCAATAAACAATAAGGTTAACATGCATAAGGTTATACTTCTTGAAGTCAATAACCCTAACATTCCAACAGAAATCACTTCCACAAGCACACATAACAACCATTAATGAAACCCTTAACATTTTATATACTTTTTTTTTTTAATCTTCTACCCAACGGTTATTTTTTAAAGAAATTCAGCTCTTAACATTTTATCAAAATTTAGCATTCAGCTTTTCAATACTTAATTTTCAACTTTTAGCTTCAGTTTTCAATTTTATCAATCATTTTATCAAAACATTTTATATAGTTTTCAACTTTTTAGCTTCAGTTTTCGATTTCAAGGATTTGTATGATAACTTAATACCTAAAACAGAAGTTAATAGTCAATGATAATAAAAAATAAGTTCGATTACTTGAAAAATTAAGTATCCCCACAATATGTGCTAAAACTAACCACCTCTCGCATAAGCACCTCACATCTTCACCATCACAGTTAACCACCACTCGCAATCATTATTACTAGCATCGGCCATTCTACAGCGACTATCACCTTTTCTCTTGAGCGAGGTCCCGAGAGTTTTATTAACCTCTAGTGCATACAAGTTTTTAGTTTTTCTAGGTCTGGAAAAAAATAAAAAAGATCGGAACCATTAATGTGTAAAAGTCATTGAGAGGATATTTCTTGCAGAAAATAAGTTTGATCAGACCTCATTTGGTTTGTGTGTGGTAACGGCGTTCTTTGGGAAAAAGAAGAAAAGAAGGCGTTGAAACTTCAACAGTCATTTTTTTCCCCTCTCATAAACGCAATTCGTTCACATTACAAATGAAGTTTGATTGAATTGATTTTTAATTTGAATATTCTTCTCTACAAGTTTTGCAAAATGAAAAATACAAATCACGTTTTTTTAAAGTCGGACTATAGACACCGAAACCGGGTTTTGGAACTTCTTCACTTTTTGGTGTCTTGTGATGCTATCGGAGTAGAGGATTCTCACCCGTATATATAAACCCATGGGAGCTACAGCAAACGCAATACAAAAGCCGAGACGCATCAAAAGCCCCAATTTTTTATCATTCAAAATCGTCAAAATTTTTTTATACTTCTTGAAGTCAATAACCCTAACATTCCAACAGAAATCATCTAATAAACTACGATTATAAATTCCATCCGCATCAACATCATCAAGATCGAGATCGGAAAAAAAATCACTTATCGTCGAGATCAAGAGGGCTTATTGTTCATCACCGGTTGTGGGAAGCTTTGGTGCTCCATCACCAGTATTAGGTGGCAACGCAGTGGCTGTTGGCTGTGGAGGAACGACAGTGATCGGCGGCTGTGGAGGGTCCGGAAGTGTCGGCTGTGGAGGGCTCATCGTGTCTTCCATTAGATAAAGGGTTTGTTTTGTTTCTCCAGAATGTATACTGATTATCACTTTCTGGTGTAATGTTAGAGGAGAGCCAAAACGACGTCGTTTTGGCTCCCTTCATTTTTTAGCGTTTTTGGCATTGAAACGGCGTCGTTTTTGAGCCGCGCAGCAGCTGCTGTGCACCCTGTGCACAGCAGTATCCCCGTATCCCCTAATTCGACCACCATCATCTCCTGCACAACCTCGGATCTCCATTTCTACTGTTCGATATCGTCTACAATTTTTTATTCCTAGCTTATTAAACAAGTGAGTCCTACGAAAATCAAGAAGATAACAATAATGGATTAGTGTTTCGGATTATTTTTTGTGTTTATTTAAAAAATTCTTCTTTGTTAGTTTTGTGTCAGTTTTATTTTGTGGATTATTGTCAAGAGGAATATAAAATATAAAAAATTATGATCAAAACTATAAAAAAGTTCACTAATTAAAAATAATAAAAGAAAAATGATTTCCATACTCCCTTTTAATCCATTGACACTCCCTGTTTAGAATTTTTTTTTTCAATTCAAGTTTATGTAGGCGAACCAATAATCTACAAAAAAAAAAAATTTGTAAAATTTATGTCTACTCTAAATATTAATTAGACATTGAAAAAAAATTGTAGTTTAAATCTAAAATGGCGAAAAATATGATAGTGGGTGTGCCAAGGTGGATTGGGGCTCATTTTCCTAAGGGGTAAAGGGGACTCAATTTGACTCTTCTATTAAATTAAACAGTAGTTATTTGGACTGAGTTGGCACAAAATTGTAACTAGAGGGTAAAGATTGAGCCAATTGAAAAGCTAGGGACCAAGTTGACACAATGCCCAAACTACAAGGACAATTAATGTAATTTACCATATCTATTTCTCTACCCTTTTCGAGAAGTGGCAGATTTTCAGTCCGAAAATTCGAATTCCGTTAACTTCGTGTTTCCCTGGGTTTCAATCAGAAAGTTGATGGATGATAGGGCTTTCATAATTCAGGAACAAAGTATACAAAATGTGGATAGTTCAGGGGATAAAAGTAAAATTAACTATAAGAAACTTCGTGTTTCCCTAAGTTTTTATTGCTCGTGGTCTCTCTTTCTACCCTTTCACATCTCTCTACTACGTCACGTTGATGACATTGTCCTCTAAGAAAGAAGGATTCATATATCTATCGCAATGAGAAAACCCGATTGGAGGCTCCCTCCCTTTGGTACCCTTTCATCTATATGACTAATAAAGATGTACCAATGTGTATTTATACCACACTCACATAATGATGTAGAGGAAAGTTCTGTCATTAAAAATTGATACTCCTTTTATTGTAGATTAATGACTTGAATGTAGACAAATCAAAAAATGACTTGAATGTAGATTAATGACTTGAATGTAAACAAGAAGGGCTGGTTCCTGGGTTCTAGTGATGGCTTGGGGTCTTTGCTTTTGTAGCAATGGCAGGGTTGGGTGTATCTTGGTTGTCTCCTGGTTAACCTTCAACCTTTTGGTCCTCGAGAGGCAGATGATAGTGTTGGTTGGGGTGCCAACTTTGTTACATTTCCTCTCCTCGTTTGATGATTTTCTCTTGTTCCTTTTAATCTTGTATCCTTGATATGTGATTAATAAAAAAAATTCCATTAAAAAAAAGGACAAATCAAAAAATTCATGAACAACTGGAAATTAAATGATAGTTTATCGTTACTATTACTGAAAAGTTAGAGGTTTTTAGTATAAAAGTTATGAGATGCACCAAAATGTTATTAGTCCTGACATACTAAGTGATCGGTTCTTCAAGTCATTTATTATGAGGTGGCACAATATGGCCACGCAGAGGTGTATATGGTCATAGTAAGGACCAAGCGGATACCGTGCCTCCCTTGATTTGGATATTTTCACTATTGCCCCTAGTTTTATGCTTCTTTTCAATTATCTCTTTTTAAAAATTATATTGGCATTCACCCTAAATTTGTCTAAGTTTCCTAATAAAACTAAAAAATTATACTTTCATGCATAAAAATATTGCAATTTTTGTACTCGTGTTTGACACATTTTTTTATTTGTAAAAAAGTGCACTAGTATTTTTTATGCGTAGTGAATAGGTTAAATTCCTTAGAGACCCCCTCATCTTTACCCCTTAAAAACACACACTCACCCCCTCATCTATGATAATCATCCACAATCACCCCCTCTCTCTTTTTTCTTTTTAGTGTGTTTGTTTACAAAAAAATTCTGTTTTCAAAAATAAAATTTAGTGAATTTGATTTTTTATTTCAAAATTAGAGTGTTCATGTTTTGTTTTCAAATTTTTTTTTTCTTTAAATAATCATATTTGTTTCATTTAAAAACACACACCCAAAAAAAAAAAGGTGTATATCTTTTTTTAATTTGTGGAAAAAAAAATTACATAATAAAAAAGAAACAATACACTCTCTCTTTCTCTTTCAGATAAATATTTGTTATTAAGAAAGAGCCAATTTTAATACCATTTAATCTAAATTTCTGTCAAAACAAATAATATCGATTTGAGACCAAACTAATATTAACCTTTTCATTTAAGACCGAACTGATATTAAATAGAATTAAAATAATATCAAATACGTGGTTTCTAGAACAATAATATCATCCAAACATCAAAAGTAATACCAGAGAAGTCATCTTCAACAAGAATAATATCATATCAGTAGTCAATCTAATAAATAATATCAATTTGATGAATCTGGCAGTGAACTCAAAATTGAGTTACGGTTTGTCCGGTCGGGCTCATTTCAATCCATAAGAACTACTTTAAACTACTCCAATATACGTAGGAAGAGAAGTGGGTGGATTATCTACCTTCAATTCGGTGAGAGGAGTGAGAATTTGAAAGTTTATGGGTTTTGCTAGAGGTTGAAGATTGAGTCGATTGCTTGGGATTGGGCTTCAATGGTGGCTCTTGATGGACAAATGTGACTCCATATGTATATCTATAAACATATACATATACAATATAATACATTTACAAAACAGTGTGTTGAAGGGCATTTTCGTCTGAAAAATGCACAAAACAGCGAACAACAAATGGTTGTGTAACAGAAGGGGTCTGTATGGCTAACGGTGAAAGATGAGGGGTTGAGTTTGGATGCTTTTAAAGGTTAGGGGGTCTGAGTGGAAAATGAGTAAAGATGAGGGGGTCTCTAAGGAATTTAACCAAGTGAATAATGTTTTAAGTTTGGTATTATTTGGTTGTGTTGTACCCATGAAAATCTTTCTAAGGTTATGATTGAAAAGTGATCCCGCTAAAAGCCCGTTCGAGTGCCACTGACTTAAGGATCTTTTGATCTTGTCTTTTATATTTTGTTTTTGCATTTTTCAGTTTTGCGTCAAACTTTTAGTGATTAAATGTTTGTTTCGATGAGAGGAATTGGAATTGGGTAAAATTATGACTTTTACCCAAATATGGGAGATAGATAGGAAAATTGATATTAAATTATTCCTAAGGTGAAACTAAAAGAAGTAAGGTGCACATTTTTTCGGGCCTCGCAATGTTTGGTCACATTTTGACAAGATAATTAAGAAATAAATATATGGGTTTAACTTGATATTCCCAAGCCCAATTCTTTTTAAAATTATTTTCCAAGCTCGTCTAATTAATCAATTTCTCTCGCATAACCTTTTAATTTTAGTAAAATTTTCATATGAAAGCATTCAAATTTCAAATCGTCTAACTATTTCTTTTGGAGAAAAAGATTATAGGAATTATAATAACATAAATAAATTCTCCACTTAAATATATTAAACAATTCTGAGTTTTAAACCATGCCAGAGTGGTAACAACAATACTTGCTGCCCTTAAATGTTTCATGAATTGCTCCTACGGAAAACAATGAACCGGATGCCCTATCTCTTGGATTTTTATTAACGTTGGGTTTACAGGGATAAAAAAACTAATATAGAAAGCAAAGAACTAAAGTAAATACTGCTATCAAACGAAGAAGACTGTGGCATTTGCTGCGGTCTCCCTCGTTAGGTAGTTCAAATTTTGAAGCTCTGACCTCTCCAAGCATACATGTAAGAAGGATATACTAGAGGAAACTATGCAAAAGACAATGATACCCACTCATTAATCATGTTATAGACAGACTTGTTACTTGAACTAATTCGCCCAATGAGATTTTGATGCATAACCATTCTATTTTCCAAAATGTGACAACAATCCTGAGAATAATAAAGCTTTTAATGTTTGAAAGAGAGTTGGGCTTGGTACAGTAAGATTTGTCTTTAATCTCTAATGAGAATAAACACAAGTGTCTTTTCTCTGATAAAAACAATAATAGCATTTTATTTTTTTTGAACGATAATTTTTTTTATTAATCTCTGAGTGGATACAAAGATTAAAAGGGTAAGAAGCAATGAAACTTCAGACCCTAGGAAAGAAAGAGAAACAAGCTGGCAAGGTTCCAACAAACTAAGATAAAAAAAAAAAAAGAAGCTTCAGGACCATTCCATGGAACTGAAAAGAGAACAGCAAAATTGAGAAATGAAGAAGCTCCAAAACAGATTGAAGCATTATAGGCATTCTACAATACTTTTAACCCTAAAGATAAAGTCATCCATGGTGTAGACATTTCCCCCCATTTTGGATTTTACCCATAAAGCAACTCTGATCTTGATGAGGTCAGAAGTTCCATTCCAATCAGGGCTTTTTCCTCAAAAACAAGATTATTTCTCAAATTCCAGATTATCCACAAAGTTGCCATGGGAATGACTTCCCAAATCACTTTCTTGTCATTTTTCATATTCCAATCCTTCCACCATAAAAAGAGATCAACCACTGCTTTGGGAGTAGCCCATCGAACACCCCACCAATCCAGAATTTTTGTCCACAATTGCCAAACTGGATCACAGTGCAGCAGGAGATGATCAACTGACTCCAGCTGTAAAGAGCATACCTTGCAAAAGGCTTCCTCTTCATTATGAATAATGCCAATTTTGAGAAGGTATTTAGAAGACTTAATTTTCCCGAGATGAACGAGCCAACAGAAACACTGAACCCTATAAGGGGCTACATTACTCCATATAAGATCAAAAGTTGCATTTGCTATTGATGCTTGAGGTCTAGCCATTTCGTAAAGCGATTTGACAGAGAAGGAGTTTGAGGAGCTACCTGCCCATACCAATTTGTCATTTTGCCCAAATAGAGATCAAGATGTTTGAGCCATCAAGGATTGTGAGAAGTTCATTCATCAGATCCTGCTCCCAAGAGAAAAGCCTTCTTCTAAGTTGAAACTTCCAATTATGTGATTCAGCTCTTTTTTATAGCACTTCCCCCAATGTTTCATTTTGCTTACAAATTACTCTGAAAATGGGTGGGAAAGCCACAACCAAACTTTGAGAACCCAACCATGCATCCAGCTAGAAGAGGATTGAACTACCACCTCCAACTTAAAGCTTGGCATTTTCTGAGAAGACAGTGCATGATAGGATTTCTATCCCTTGTGAGCATGATATCCTTTCCATGTGGTAGAGACTTGTCTTGACAATTTAGTGTTTTGGGAACCAATCACTTCCTTCCCCATTGTATTTAGCCTTCCTCCAAAGGGCATCTTTTTCCAATCCAAATCACCACCACCATTTTATTGATAAAGCCTCATTCATATCCTTTAGATTTCTGATTCCCAGATCCCCACTGGTCCAGCTTTGAGTTACTTTAGCCCATGCAACCATATGGAGCTTTCTCCCAAGGTCTGTGCCTTCCCATAAAAACTTTGCTTGAATGGATTCCATCGTTTTTATCACTCCATCGGGCATTTTAAATAAAGACATGAAGAAGATGGGCAAGCTACAAAGCACAGAATTGATGAGGACAATTTGACCCCCAAGAGACATGTATCTTCTTTTCCAAGAAGCAAGTTTGGCTCTAAATTTTTCAATAATAGGTTTCCAAGTAGATTTACGTTTAGGACTAGCTCCAAGGGGCAAGCCTAGGTATTTAATTGGGAAGCTCTGCACTTGACATTCCAGAATTTGAGCAAGCTATTGGAGCTCAACTTCAGGCACACCAATTCCACACAAAATTGTTTTGTGAAAGTTGATTCTCTTTGGCCTACCCAAATCAGATTGGAGGGAAGCATCGACTGGGTTTAAAAGCAAGATTAAGCGAAAGATTTGGTGCTACAGGATGAGACAAGGGTGGTAAGACTTAGGGACTTGGGAACACAGAAGCCAGAGAGCTCTCGAGATGACTATTTGTTCTCCCCAAAAGTATTAGAATGTATTTGGCATTTTGTTTTGACGTAACAGAATGTGTTAGGCATTTTGTTATTGTTATGCTACCCAATTGATTGTATGTTAGGTGATTTGGTCTGTGTCGTATTACGTGTCCATATTCGTGCCTCTTAGTGGTGCAGAATCGTACGTTGCATTAGAACTAAACTTAATGATGTGCTTCTTTAGAGTGTGGGTTGTAATGAGTAATCAAGAGTTGATGTTGCAACTAACAAGTTGGTTTGATGTGGTGGCATGTGTGTATATGATAACTGAATAAACTAAAATTGTGTTTAGCAAATCAACACTTGTGAACTATATCTTTTTAAGATCTCTTTGTTTTTGGGCTTATAACTATTTTGGTTACTTGTAGGTGTGTGAAGATTTTACCTGCTAATATCCAGCATCACAAATAGAGTCACCCAGCAAGGAGGAAAAATCCTAGTTTCCACTGTTGAAATGGTATTTTACTTTGGACTAAATGATCCTCGGAATATAAATTAATAACAAAGTTCAGTCTCTTTGTCAACTAACGAAGTTCAATCTTTGAAACCTACAGTACCCACCAATGTTTTGAAACCCGGACCGGAGGACGAACCGGAGAAGGGGCCGGGCGGATAGGTCACCGGTTCAACCGCGGTCGAACCGTGATGTCATAAATATACATAAATATAAATATATATATATATATATATATAGGGTAAACTTCTAGTCCGGACTTTTAATTTCCGGACTTTTTATACAAAATTTTTTTTGACGATCCGATCCATCCAATGTGTTCAGAAGGTGTTTTCAAGGGCCCTCGCGAAAAATTTTCAAAAAAACACCGGGGAAGGGCTTGATCCAAGCGCCGCAAAAATATATAAAAATCTTTTTTTAAAACCGCTTGGATCAAGCCCTTCCCGGTATTTTTTTTGAAGATTTCTCGCTTCGACCCTAGAAAACACCTTCTGAACACATTGGACGGATCGGATTTTCCAAAAAAAATTTGCAACACAAAAAAACCCCATTTTTTCCTTAAATCCGGGAGTGTGGACTAGAAAATCCACCTATATATATATAACCAAAAAAAAAGAGTGTTTAAAAAAATACATGTGAAAAAACTTGAAAAAATAGTGTAAAAAGAAGAAGAATGTGGTTGAAGCTGTGTTGAACACATTTTTCCCCAATCCCACATCGGTGGGAGAAGGAGTTTACATGCCTTTTGCTTATTTAAAAGGCTGCCTGGGCAAGTGAAGCGCATTGGGCTCCTTACAAGGCCCCAATCACGTGGTGCACATTTATTGTGCCGGCTGTAGCAACCACAGTGGACCAAATATCAGTGCGAAATTTCTGGTTTGGGTTGACTAACCCGCTCCTGGTTCTTCCGGTTGAGTGGTCCCACCGCCATTTAGGCACGGTTTTCACTTTGGAGACCAGTTCTGATTTTGAAGTGGTTCTTTAATATAACCGAACCGGAAGGATGGCTGGTTGGCGAGCAAACCGGTTGAACTGGCCAGTCCGGTCCGATTTTTAAAACATTGGTACCCACCACTAGATTTATGAATTTATAATCCTAGGATCATTCAGTTCAAAGTAAAACACCATTTCAACAGTGGAAACTGGGATTTTTCCTCCTTTTCCTAGGTGACTCTATTTGAGATTTTGGATATTGGCAGGTAAAATCTTCAAACACTTGCAAGTAACCAAAATAGGTGGTAAGCACAAAAACAAAAGGATATTAAAAAGACACAGTTCACAAATGTTGATTTGCTAAACACAATTTTAGGTTATTCAGTTATCATATACACACATGCCATCAATCAAACCAACTTGTTAGTTGCAACATCAACTCTTGATTACTCATTACAACCCACACTCTAAAGAAGCACGTCATTAAGTTTAGTTCTAATGCAACATATGATTCTGCACCACTAAGAAGCATGAATATGGACACGTAATACGATATAGACCAAATCACCAAACATACAATCAATTGGGTAGCATAACAATAACAAAATGTCTAATATAGTCTGTTACGTCAAAATAAAAAATAAAGAAACTCATCACGCGTCAAGTTAAATGACAGATAACATAACCTAATACTTTTGGAGAGAACAAATAGTCATCTTGAGAGCTCTCTAACTTCCGTATTCCCAAGTCCTTAAGTTTTAACACCTTTGTCTCATCCTGCAGCACCAAACCTTTCGCTTAATCTTGCTTTTAACCCCAGTCGATCCTTCCCTCCAATCTAATTAGGGTAGGCCAGTGAGTCCGACCCTCTTACAATCACTGTGTCTACTATGTCCAATATCATTATGCATAAAATATTTCTTAGCGCCCAAATTAGACAAAAATCCACATATTAAGAAAATCATTTCACTATCAATTAATATTATCAACTGATTTGAGCTCAAGACTTAAACTACATTCTAGCCAATGGACATAGAAAAAAACTTAATCCAGTACTACCAGAGTCTAGTTATGATTCAAGCACCATAATTTAATATATGAAAGTCCTTGCTCGAAAGTTTTCTACCAAATTATTTTTGGAAGAGAAGTTGAAGATTATTGTACTAATGACAAATTGGTAGTGCCACTTGTTCAGATATTGTCCCAAAAGCTTAACCTGATGGGAAATTGGCCCATCAATGTATATCAAGTTGTTCAACATCCTCCCTCACATGCAACCCTGTCTTGCTAGTGAAGATGCAAATTTTCATAGAAAGAGATAGACAGAATACGAATGGGAGAACCATAATGCAAACATGGAATAAATGCAAACAAATAGACTTGAACCTTAGACCTTTCAAAACCTGAGCTCTGATACCATGTTAAGTTATCGATTGTCCCCTAAGCTTAAGTAGTCAGGAAATGGGCCTAAAAATGCAAATTAAACTATTCAAAGTTGCAGATATATCAAAAGAAGTCGGTGGTCTCATCAACACAACACAATAATATCTGCTAGAGAGAATTACCTTAGTTGCTCAGACAAAAGTTCTTATTTCTCATACCAAAAAAGTCTGCTAGGTTAACTTACTTAGAATATCAGTAGCCCAATAAGACCATAGTTTACATTTTTTGCCTGTGATTGTTGTTGACCATTTATTTTTCTCCGTTTAGGTGTTTATACGTTTATCTTGAGTATTCCTAGATCTTTTGATCAACTCCTATTATCTGGATAACAAAATCAATAAAAGAAGCCTGTCATGTGAAAAGTTAACGAACTCTGAAGAGAAAAATCGGTTCCATCCTATTGTTTGGTATGAAGTTATGACCCTGAATCCCAAATCAATACTGTATAGTCCAATTTCAAGTAAGTAGAAAGACAACACCAGATAAAGATTGCGAAATAAATACCTCACAACACGTAAAAACCCGTTTAAGTCTGCAAAATCATGCTATATCATCGGTCATGTATGCTTTAAATATAAACAGTATTAACTTTGTCAGCAATGAAAAAGAAACGGTTAGTCTTCAAGGCACTAGATTCAAGGTTGTAAAAGATGCTAGTCGGTCCCAGGTCGGTAGGCTGCTGACTAGAGACTTTTGGCCGACTAATCGCCAATTTTTGCCTGACGAGTCGGATTTCAATCAAGTTGGGGGACCTCCAACTAGCGACTTGGAGCCGACTAGTCGGCCGACTTGACCGAATTTTAGAACACTGACTAGATTTGACTAAGAATTATTAATATTACAAGGATGTTCAAGGAAGCGGAAATCCACCACTCATATGCTTCAAATGGGAAGATTTTGGTCATGTAATCTATATTCCTACACAAAATAACATAAGCATTGTTTTATGAAGGAAGAAGTAATAGTCATCTTTTTTTAGGGTGTTTACCTCGTTTGGGTTTTGGCCTACAGAAATTTATGGTAGTTTTGGAGATCCCATCCCACACAGAAGCCTGAAATTTCATAGTACGACCATCAACAGCATCAGGGTCCTTGACGTCAAAGGTGATGTAATAATTAATGCCAGCAACACCCTCCCAATTTGCCTTCGCAACCTTCACAAACTCCAGATTCGTTTTCTGCACACGTCTTCCAATGAGAAATGCTCTGCGTAGGCCACTAGGGAATCACATCTGGATACCGTTAAATATGGCCATATGGGCGCCTGATGCTAGGCCCATACAGTCACTCTAAAATTACAGGCCCCCAAGAAATGTTTATCAATTATTAACCAACATCATTATGTGTGTGTGCGTGTGTTCTTATATTGTATATTAATTCAACCATTTGAAACCAAAAACCAAGAATAAAGCACACCTTTTGCTCATTGTATTGCTGGAGTGCTAACTGTGAATGAGATTTGAGGTCTTGACCATCCCTCTCCATGTCCAAAATAGGACAAATTTGACCACACGCAAAGGAACGCGGGAAGTGCATGACATTGAAGCCCTGTGATTGCAATATTCGACAATCAAAAAATACAGAGAGTTTAGAAAGTAATAAACCAGAGGGAGAAAAATCCTGATAATACAAGAAAGGGGAAGGAAGCAAACGCACGTCACTTTCATCTATCTGTCTTAAATACTCATCCAGTTCCTCCTGAGTTATCTCATGCATTCCATCACTATCATCTTCCACATCTTCATCGTAGGAATAGAATTCAATTTTGGATCTAGGGTCTTCTGTTTCTTCCAATGGAGATACGGGTTGTGGGGCCCCCTTGCACCTTTGCTTCTTTGCCGGTGATTGAGAAGCAGACAAAATCACGCAGGACGCCATGTCTATTTGTTAAATCAAAATTCAGAAAGTTGGACGCTGAATTGTGAGTGAAAAATGTATACAATTTATTACTCCCTCGGTTCCTAAATAAGAGTTTACTCTCTCTTTTGCCATTTTTTAAAAATAAAAGATGAAGCACTTTCGTGTATTATTTTTCAAAAAAATTTGCACCGAATTAGAGTAATTGACGAGTATTATAATTCAGAGCGAAAAAATTCAAAAAATGATTTACGCCAGTGCTTCATTTTTTAATTTGAAAAATACACATTTTTCATAGTAAACTATTATTTTAGAATTGAGGAAGTAACTTTTTATAGTCCGATTGAATTAATTTTTTGTTGGGCAATCAAAAATATATATTTTAAAATTAATGTATAGCCTCAGATCTCTTCTGTGGGGTTTGAAAGTGGCCCCGCAAACTGATTTGTGCATTTGCGGTGCACCTTCATTGGTAGCAATAGCATTGCCGTGGAACTTGAGAGAGAGAGAGAGAGAATAAAGGAAAGTGCGGAGGAAAATTTGATGTGATTGGTTCTTTCTTTTACTTATTTACTTTTCGATTTCCTATCATATCAAATAAGGAAAAATATTTTTTCTTTCCTTTCCTTTATTTTCTATATAAGTTCCAAACAAACCCTTAAGTTCATAAAGAAAAGGGAAAACATGACTCGACTTTATTTTTTTATTTCTCAAACAAAACAATTGACGAGAAAATATAGAATGGATTTTTTTTTTTCACTCTATTTCCTTTGTTCACAAGATCCGAACAAAACCATAATACTTTAGTCAAACGGATGTAAAACAAGTAGCGGTCCAATTCTATGATCAGTTGGATCGATCAAAGCCCTGGATGCCCAAACAACTTTGAATTAAAAATTGCCAAATTCGACAATTTATTGACAAGCTCAGAATAGGCTCAAAGTTGGTGGGCTGAAGCAGAATCGCAGTGCGGTCAAGACAATTCTAAAGTCTTGATTGATGGAGCATTTTGGCCAAATTCCTTCAATTTGTTTTTCTATTTTAGGAAATATTTAGATTACGAATTAACTTTAGCGTGTAATTCTGTTTTCATTGATTCCAGTTGGGAAATTCTTAGATTTTTTATTTTAGTTTTAATTTTGGAGTTTCTCTAATTTCCGAGATATTTTATTTTTAGTAGTATTCGCTAGGGTTTGCTAGAGTTTTCCTATAAAAAAAACATGTAATCTCTATTATTCAGCAGCTTTTAATCTAATATAATTAAGAGTTAATCTCTTTCTTCTTGTGGATTCAAGAACCCTCGTGGATTCGAGACCTATCTTCATTTGGAATAGTACTCTAGCTATTTTCTCTCATGAATTCCGCCGTGCCACGAACTCGGTAAATAACTTGATGGTTGAAATTTTGCCTATCCTAATTTTTTTTTTGCTTTTGTTAATTTATATACTAGCATCAAACCCGTGCTATGCGCAGAGTCGCAATAAACGAAAAAATTTAACTATTGATGAATACTTTCAACATTAAATAGCCTTGTTTGTTTATTAGTTTAGTTTTTCCACAAAAATCTAGCGTTGTACTGTGCTACATGATTATATGCTTAAAGCATTTTGATTCCACAATTTAGCGGAAAAGCCATGCTATGTATGGGATGAATTAATGTTTTCATATACTAATAATTTAAATTTGTATGGCAAGAATAGTGTTATTCTTCAAAAACACGTGGTATTAAACATATTAATGAGTGATTAATCGATGCAAGTGTGTAGTTTTTTGGTATTAATCATGTTGATGATGATTAACCTATGAAAATGTGTATTCAGTTTGGTATTATAAATAATTAATCTTAGAACACTTATGCCTTTTTTTATACAAATAATCCCTCCGTTCGTAAAGATAATCCATTGCTAAAAACCTTTAATTTCCGGATAGAAAAATAAAGCACCTCCGTACATGATTTAGACATTTCTTCATACAAAATTAAAGAACTAATTTTTATCCAAAAATTGTACTTCACTTTATAATTAATAGACTATCTTTTGTGGGATGGAGGTGGAAGAATATTAATCGTAGGTGCTACCTCCAAGTCAAAATTTTGGCTCCGTCCCTAGGTATTACTCTCTAACATAAATTGTCAAAAATATCTTATAACTTGTTTAAGTACCTCACAAAATCAAACTTAATCAAATCTTAAAATACCTCACGACCTTCGTATTTTGCTTTGGGGCTTAACTCCTTTGTTTATGGAGTTGGACATTGCAATGGTGCAATCATTGTGCTTAATGTATGTTGGTTCAAAATATTAATTCACTCATATGGATATATTGTTTCTTATATTTGGATGTTAGTTTTGCGATTATTACGTATCATACGTGTTAGACATATATTTAAGTTTTAAATTTTTTTTTTCCACAATATAATTCAATTGTGTTCTACAACTTCTTATTTTGTTCATATATTAATTGTTTAAGTCAGATAGATATTCATCATTCTATCTTAAAATAGAATATAAAACTAAATGTCACTTTGTCAGAAGAAGAATAAGAAAAAGAGAACAAATTCTATCCCACAAAACTAAAGAAAGGTGGGCTAAAAGAATTGATAAGATCTCATTTGTCATTTGATAGTCATATAGTAATTTAGTATTTGCACGTTTCACGATTTTAGCAATAGCAACTACTAATTTGACACTTACAGCTAAATTGAGAATAATATTCTAATTATGTCTCTTCGGGGACATCCGATAAAATTGAAATGATATGTAATCCTTTGACCATTTTTGCGTTCAAAATGTTGTTTTGACAATTTCAATCGATTGATTTTCTCATCAAGGTTCTCACATCTATCATGTAAAAGCCAAGTCATTTATTAACGAACATAAAATTCGACATCAAAAGCCATTATCGATTTTAAAAAAAAGAATACCAATCAATAGAAATTGAAAAAAAAAATTATTACAAACTAACTCACCTTTACCAAAACATGGGTTATTTGTTCATTTGCACCAGGCCAACCATGACCCTAGCCAAAGTATAAGAACAACAATAAGGTTTGCACGAAAATATAATTGGTTGGAATAAGAGACTTAAGAGTTTTTTAGACTGATGGTTGAGAAAAGGGGGGGATGGGCATTTTCATTTTTATAATTTTTTTTATGTATTGGGAATTTAAAACTAATGGATTGTTGTTTTTATTTGCAAATGTTGAGTGATTTTTAAAATTATTTTGAAAATTTTAATTACCTAATTGATTGTTTCATTTGTAGAATTTATTGATTGATGAGTATTTGAAATTTAAAATTATTTAGCAGATTATTTTCTTTACCAATCTTGAGTGCTAATTCCTTAAATCATGGAACTTGCTTGATATTTGAAATTTACCTACTTATGGTAATTGAATTATTGTCACATGTGTCACTCAAAATCTTATATGACAAACCAACTATTTTATGCCACTTGTCACAATGAGAGTCTTCCTCACAAAAAATCATTCTGCAATACTATATAAGATCTAGGTCCGTTTACAAACACATCGACTAATCTAGTGGTCTAAAATTAACGGTCGAATGAACTCTTGGTGACCCTAAGAAGTTGATAATACCTAGAAGATTTTGAATTTGAAATTATAGGAGAGAGGAACCCCAAACTTTCAACTTCCTGGGTTTCCTTTGTTCTATTTCTCTTGACTAGTTTTAGGAATGATAAAAATATTTCACTTTGAAATGAATTAAACACAAAATTGGCAACTTTGATTTGGCTTTTTTTCAACAAATTTAATTCAAGTGGAGTCTATCCCATGTTCTTTTCTCTTCCTTGAGTGAAATCAAGGTTCAGAACCAATGAAATTGGCTGCGTTTGTTAGCACTTAGTAAAATGTAACTTATTTATAGCTTATATACTTACAAAAAGTTGATGGAGGGTGTTTATTTACCATGGTGGATAAATCCCAAACGGTTAGTCAAATAGGACCGCAAGAAATCCCTGAAGCCCAACGGGTCTTTTTCTAGTGACAAAATTTTGCATACCAAGAGGGTAGGAATACGTGGTGTCCGGCACCTTATCCAAATCATCTAAATATATTTTGGACGGTCCAGATTTAAGAAGGTAAATTTGGTCTCAAAATTTACAAAAATGACACTTCCAAACCTGGGCTGTCTAAGTTTTGGGAGTTAACAGTTTGTGCTCTTCTAAGAGCATCTCCAATCTGCACTCATTTTAAGACCCAAATTCAAAATTTGGGTCAAAACATCAAAAATCCATCTCCAATGGATGCCCAAATCCCTCCTCATTTTGGATTTTACTCATTTCTTTACTCAAATTGGAGACAACTCACACCCATACCCATTTTGGTGAGAGAGAGAGAGAGGAGGAGGAGGAGGAGGAGGAGCAGAAACCTGAGTTGTTTCATCAAAAGTTTCCAAAATGTGCAAATTTTAGAGTCAACCCAATACATTAAGGTTTTAAAAGTGCAATAATGATAAGTGTAAGGCAAAAGTCTATGACATAGCTGTAATACACTCGCATGTGCTAAATTTGAGAAGGTTTTTTCTTTTTTTCAGCGTAGGCAACAAGGTTACGGTTACAGTTACCAATGGTTAATTAGGTATTTCCTCCCTAAACTCTGCTCTTCTTGTTTTTCCGCCCCGAAAGTAGTAGTATTCTCTTTTTGAGTCTGTCTAGTGCAATTATTAAACTGTTCTCCAATTTATCAGTAGGGTGCACATTTTTTCGGGCCTTGCAATGTTTGGTCACATTTTGACAAGATAATAAAGGAAGGGAGCTTCTATTTACAACATATTTTCCCTCAATACAACCCATGCAGAATAAATACCAAAACTTCCCTCTCGAAAAGACCATTTAGCCCCTCAAATTATTTTATACCAACCCACCCCGTTTTTTCCCAATTGCTAATACCAACCCAGTGCATCTTCTTCTTCCTTCAGCTCCATCGTTTTCTCACTTTTCTCCCTCCCACGTCGAAAAAATCCATTCTCCTCCTCTTCCAGCCATTAACCCCCATTGTCCTCTCCTGCCCCTCATCTCTCCTCTCTCTTAATGGAGGGATCTTCTCCCTCACTAGATTTGGGAGAAGAGCTCCAAAGAGTATTGAAGCAATTTACAACTCCAAATCCACAATGAATGCACAAATACAAACCACGGAGGAGTTAGAGGAAAACATGGAAGTGAAGATTTTCAAGCAAAAAATGACCAAAAAGTAACCCATTGTTTTTCCGATTTCTCAGTCGTTGTTCGTTCGAAATAGTACCAGAGTCCCGAAAATCGCAATACATTTTGGTAACTAATACTCGAAATTTACCTATAAAATCGGGAGTTTATATCCGAAATTAGTGATGGTAGTTAATACCCGCAATATTGGCCATAATTTAGTAGTTTGTATCCGAATTATGTACTTAGTTTCAGGAGTAAATATCCGAAATGTGCCAAAATCAGACGAGTAAAATAGCAGTGATTTTTTCTACTGGTTCGACGGAGAGGGCGATGGCCGAGGTCAGATGGAGGGAGGAGGGAAGAGAAAAAGGTTTTGAATGAGTTTTGAGAGTTTTGAGTGTTGAAATTTGGAAGAAAAATAACAAGGGGTAATTTGGGAAATGTGCTGGGTTATATGAAGCAAAAACAAAAATTTGCCACATTAGCAGGGTTGTATGTAGGAAAAGGGTTGTATGAAGCCAAAAAAGGGTTGTAAATAGAAGCTCCCAAAAGGAATGCACAAATGCGTTTAAATTGATATTCCTAAGCCCAATTCCTTTTAGAATTATTTTTCAAGCTCGTCCAATTAATGAATTTCACTCGCATAACCTTTTAATTTTAGTAAAATTTTCATATGAAAGCATTCAAATTTCAAATCATCTAACGACTTCTTTTGGAGAAAGTTTCTAGGAACTATAATAATATTAATGAATTATCCAAAATCTTCAATATATTAAATGATTCTGAGTTGTCCCTTAAGACGTCCCCATTTTGTTTTGAACCATGCTAGAGTGGTAACAATAATTAGAGCTACTCTAAGACACTCTCTACTCAGCCTCTCTTGGCTACTCCGGTGATCCAAAACTAGGTTTCACCCCTCCAAGGGCCTCGCTACTCCACTCGGTACTTCAACCTCTTGCTTTTCCGCTGGCTAGTACTAGCGAGTTGCTCCCCCTCGCTTCTCCACTCCTTTGCGTATAGTTCCCTCCTCCTCCTCCTCCTCTCTCTCTCTCTCTCTCTCTCTCTCTCTCTCCGGTTTCTCCTCTCATTCTATCCGCTTTTCAGAAATCCAAATTTCTTAAAAACCTAGATTTCGATTTGGCACCCAAGATTTTGTAAAACCCAGATTTCGCTGGGTTTTGGATCTTGCCTGCGTTGATATTACCAGCAGCAGCATTGGTTGCAGTTTACGAAGGGGGGACATAAGGAGGTTTGGGACTAAGTCAAATCAGGTATGCTGGTGATTCACTTCACTTCAGCATTCTGGAGTCTTCCTTTATTTTACTTTTTTTTTTTTCACTTTATTGCAAGCTCGATATGGCAGTCTAAAAAAAAAGAGATTATTTGATATGCAAATTCTGTTTTGTTAGTTTGGATGGATAGTCAGAGTACAGAGTAGTGTTGGTATGGTAGAGTAGAAAAGTGAATAGGCAAAGTAGAGTTGGTACTTTTCGCTAGGTATTTTGTTGAGTGTTGGAGATGCTCTTACTGGCTACTTTCCTTAAATGTTTGATGAATTGCTCCTATGGGAAACGACGAACCGGATGCCCTTTGTCATGGAAAGGAGAGTAATTCTCATCCCACTTTCCCCATTTTTATTAACGTTAGGTTTACAGGGGAAAAAAAACCTAGTATAATACAAAAAGCAAATAACTAAAGTAATACTACTATCAAACGAAGAAAACTGTAACATGTGCCATTTGCGGTGGTCTCCCTCGTCAGGTGGTTCAATTTTTGAAGCTCTGGCCTCTCCAAGCATACATGTAAGGATATACTGGAGAAAAATATACAAAAGACAACGATACCCACTCATTGATCATGTTACAGAAAAACTTGTTACCAGAACTAATTCGCCAAATGAGATTCTGATGCATAACCGTTCCATTTTCCTAACTGTGACAACAATCTCAAGAATAATAAAAGCTTTTACTGTTTGAAACAGAGTCGGGCTTGGTACAGCAAGATTTGTCTCTAATCTCTAATAAGAATAAACACGACTCTCTTTTCTCTGATAAATATGATAATAGCATTATTGTCGACACCAAAGAGTCAAAAAAGTCAACTAACAAAGTTTAGTCTCTGAAACCTACGGTACCCACCACCAAATTTACGAATTATAAATCCTAGGATCATTCAGTTCAAAGTAAAACACCATTTCAAAACTGGAAACTGGAATTTTTACTCCTTTTGCTAGGTGACTATTTGAGATTCTGGATATTGGCAGGTTAAATCTTCAAACAACTGCAAGTAACCAAAATAGGTGATAAGCACAAAAACAAAGGGATATTAAAAAAACACAGTTCACAAGTGTTGATTTGCTAAACACAATTTTAGGTTATTTAGTTATCATATACACACATGCCATCAGATCAAACCAACTTGTTAGTTGTAACATAAACTCTTGATTACTTATTACAACCCACACTCTAATGAAGCAGTCATTAAGTTTAGTTCTAATGCAACATACGATTTTGTACCACTAAGAAGCACGAATATGGAAATTGGGTAGCATAACAATAACAAAATGCTAATACATTCTCTTACGTCAAAATAATAAAAAAAAAGAAACTCATCACGTGTCAAGTTAAATGACAGATAACATAACCTAATACTTTTGGGGAGAACAAATAGTCATCTCGAGAGCTCTCTGACTTCCGTGTTCCCAAGTCCCTAAGTTTTACAACCTTTTTCTCATCCTGCAGCACCAAACCTTTCGCTTAATCTTGCTTTTAAACCCAGTCGATCCTTCCCTCCAATCTGATTTGGGTAGGCTAGTGAGTCCGACCCTCTTACAATCACTGTGTCTACTATGTCCGATGTCATTATGCATATAATATTTCTTAGCGCCCAAATTAGACAAAAATCCACATATTAAGAAAATTATTTTAGTATCAATTAATATTATCAACTGATTTGAGCTCAAGACTTGGATCAAGACATGGAACTACATTTTAGCCAATGGACATCGCAAAAAACTTAATCCAGTACTGCCAAAGTCTAGTTATCATTCAAGCACCATAATGTAATATATGAAAGTCCTTGCTCCAAAGATTTCTACCAAATTATTTTTGAAATAGAATCTGAAGATGATTGTACTAATGACAAATCAGTAGTGCTACTTGTTCAGAAATTGTCCCAAAAGCTTAACCTGAGGGGGAATGGGCCCAACAATGTATATCAAGTTTGTTCAATATCCTCCCTCACGTGCAACCCTGTCTTGCTAATGAAGATGCAAATTTTCATAGAAAGAGATAGAATACGAAGGGGAGAACCAGAATGCAAACATGGAATAAATGCAAACAAATAGACTTGAACCTTAGACCTTTCAAAACTTGAGCTCTGATACCATGTTAAGTTATCGATTGGTTTAGGTAGTCAGGAAATGGAACTAACAATGCAAATCAAACTATTCAAAACCGCAGATATATCAAAAGAAGCCGGTGGTCTCATCAACACAACACAATAATATCAGTTAGACAAAATTACCCTAGTTGCTCACACAAAAGTTCTGATTTTTCATACCAAAAAAGTTAGCTAGGTTAACTTACATAGAATATCTGTGGCCCAATTAGACCATAGTTTACATTTTTTGCCTGTGATTGTTATTGACTATTTATTCTTCTCTGTTTAGGTGTTTATACGTTTGTCTTAAGCATTCCTAGATCTTTTGATCAACTCTTATTATCCAGATAACAAAATCAATAAAGGAAGCCCATCATGTGCAAAGTTAACGTACTCTGCGGAGAAAAATTGGTGGCATCCTATTGTTTAGTATGAAGTTATGGCCCTGAATCCCAAATCAATACTGTATAGTCCAATTCCAAGAAAGTAGAAAGACAACACCAGATAAAGATTGGGAAATAAATTCCTCACAACATGTAAAATCCCGTTTAAGTTTGCAAAATCATGCTATATCATCGATCATGTATGCTCAAATATAAACAATATTAACTTTGTACACAACAACAACAACAATAGCATAACCCATTTAGTACCCAATAATTGGGGGTATGAGACAAGCCTAACCTTTGGCAATAAATGCACAAATTGGTTGCTCCCAGAATTCCACTGAAACAGATGGATTTAAGACAGACCTAACCTTTGGTAATAAATGCACAAAGTGGCTGCTCACATAATACCACTGAAATAGTGGTCCCCCTATACCGTCAAGTTTGCTGCGAAATCATGCCCTCAAATCAAAGCCAAAAGGCATCAGAGAGGGCAGTCCGAAGAATCATTTTGATTTATGTGCACATTACCATGCTTCTTTCATTTAGCATCCAGAGCATTGGCGTTACACAAAAAAATATTAACTTTGTCAGCAATGAAAAAGAAAAGGTTAGTCTTCAAGGCACTAGATTTGACTAAGAATTAATAATATTACAAGGATGTTCAAGGAAGCGGAAATCCACCACTCATATGCTTTAAATGGGAAGATTTTGGTCATGTAATCTATATTCCTACACAAAATAAAATAAGCATTGTTTTATGAAGGAAGAAGTGATAGTCATCTTATGTTAGATATAAACAGAATTAACTTTGTCGGCAATGAAAAAAAAAGGGTTAGTCTTCAAGGCATTGGATTTTAGTAAGAGTTAATAGTATTACAAGGATGTTCACGGACACATAAATCCACCACTTACAGGCTTCAAATGGGAAGAGCATGCTACAGGTACACTATATTCAAATGCGTAGTTACGGAAACATTGTTCAAGGATAGTATGGACTTTATGTTTCTTAGTAAAGACATGGAAGAACTGATGCTTTTGGAGGGAGAAGGAGAAGGAGAACTGATAACCATTCTTGCTTAACCAATCAATACAATTCCATCAACTATTTATACACTAATGCAATGCTCAAAGAATCCAAACTAACTCCCCTCAAATTCTGGACTTCAGCTGAACTAGCATTTCCCAACCAACTCTTTCAACAAACTGCTGGAGCAGAAATTAGCTGCATCCCTGAACTCCAAGGTCTGATCTGTTATGCACATATCTTTTTCTTAACACTTAGGGTTAGTATGACCTAGATGGTTGGATTAAAATTCAGTCTAATAAGATCTCTCATTTTGCAACGGATTGGATTATTTCTTTTGGGCCTCTCTTTTCTGCATTGTCCAAGTACTTCATAAACATAAAACATACTAGGGAGTTATAGACAATCTGTCCGGTCAACAACATATCACTACAAACATTACATAGAATCGATCAATACCATCAAACCAAATTAGGGTGTTTACCTCGATTGGGTTTTCGCCTACAGAAATTTATGGTAGTTTTGGAGATCCCATCCCACACAGAAGCCTGAAATTCCATAGTACGACCATCAACAGCATCAGGGTCCTTGACGTCAAAGGTGATGTAATACTTAATGCCAGCAACACCCTCCCAATTTGCCTTCACAACCTTCACAAACTCCAGATTCGTTTTCTGCACACACATCTTTCAATGAGAAGTGCTATGCGGAGACCACAAGAGAATCATATCTGGATACCATTAAATATGGGCGCCTGATGCTAGGCCCATACAGTCACTCTGAAATTACAGGCCCCCAATAACTGTTTATCAATTATTAACCAACATCATTACGTGTGTTCTCTTACATTGTATATTAATTCAACCATTTGAAACCAAAAACCAAGAATAAAGCAGTTTAAATCGAAAAGCACACCTCTTGATCATTGTATTGCTGGAGTGCTAACTGTGAAAAAGATTTGAGGTCTTGACCATCCCTTTCCATGTCCAAAATAGGACAAATTTGACCACACGCAAAGGAACGCGGGAAGTGCAGGACATTGAATCCCTGTGATAGCAATATTCGACAATCAAAAAATACAGAGAGTTTAAAAAGAAATAAACCGAAGGGAGAAAATCCTGATAATACAAGAAAGGGGAAGGAAGCAAACGCACATAACTTTCATCTATCTGTCTTAAATACTCATCCAGTTCCTTCTGAGTTATCTCATGCATTCCATCACTATCATCTTCCACATCTTCATCATAGGTATAGAATTCAATTTTGGATCTAGGGTCTTCTGTTTCTTCCAATGGAGATACGGGTTGGGGGGCCTCCTCGTACCGTTGCTTCTTCGCCGGTGAATGATAAGCAGACAAAATCTCAGAGGTAGCCATGTCTATTTGTGAACTCAAAATTAGGAAAGGGGAAAGACGACAAAAATAAAAAAAGAAAACTAGAATATTTGTGGGAGACGAAGAGAGAGGAATAAACCTGACGTTTGCAGCTGAGGCAAAGGTCTGTTTGGAACATGTGGGAAGGGAAGAGAAAATGAGTGTAAATAAAATGAGAGGAAAGTGAGAGGAAAGTTGGAAGAAAATTTCACTATTTACAATACTAAATTTTTTTATTTTCTCTCTTCTTTCCCTCCAAACCAAACAAGATGAGGGACAATTTTTAATTTTACTTTATTTTCTCTCACTTTCCTCAAGTTTCAAACACACATGCGACTTTAAACCGTCATTCGATCGGGAAAGAAGCCCTAGGATCTACTCTATCTAGGATAAATTTCACTGACCACCCTTGAGTTTCTGACAATAACGGATACTCCCCCTAAGGTTCTAAAAATAAGAGTAACCTCCCCTACTTTTGAAACTATTGTTAAAATTCATCCATACATTACTTGGCCGTTAGGGCCCGATTGCATGCGGGATAAGTTTTGGTGGGATTAAATAGTGATGAAGGATAAGATAGTAAGGGGTATTATTCAATAAGAGTGGACCCACATTAATGTGACATTTATGAAAGAGGGATTAAATAGTATGTGGTTTGAATGAATTTGTAATAAAATGGGATAATGTTGGGTAGATGATGTAAAAACGTAGCAAATGACTTATTTGCCCTTGTACATGAGTCATATTAGATTTTATGATAAAATAAATATATAAATACAAGACTAATTAAATTAAATTATACTTGTTAATAAACATGATATAATAATTTCTTTTATTGATTATATCTAAAATTTTATTGATTCATGTCAATAATATGCACCTAATTTTTTTCTATTTTTTTAATTATGCATTTTGTACTTATTAATTAGTAATTTTTATGTTATATTTTGAATTAATTACGCATTTAGTAAATTTTTTAGTCTTTAAAAACTCTATGGGTAATGTAATCATAGTCGTTTTTTAGTCTTTCGATTTCTCTTTTGCTCTTTGTTATTAATTTATTTGATATTTCATACTCTTAACTAAAAAAGAGAAGTTACGGTGCGTGCAAGTAATGGTAGAATACACTACTCGTTTGGCTTGGCAAATTCTAAGTATAAAAAATTTCAAAATTTTTTGTATCTAATTAAAGATCTCGATTAATAGTTTAATTTGGTGCAAAAAAAATAAAAAAATTAATGTCGAAGTACTTTATTTTTTATCCAAAGGATATTGCAAAGCAAGCTAACAATAACAAATTCATAAAGTGTAAAAAATTTCTAACTTTTTTGTATCGAATTAAAGATATCGATTAGTAGTTTAATTTGGTGCAAAAAAATAAAAAATTATACACGAAAGTACTTTTTTTTATCTGAAGGAAACCACAAGGGTTCGTAAAATATTAGAAATGGAATTCGGTTTCTTGTTAAACAGTCAACGAGAGAGGGAGGGGTAAGGGCCAAGGGTATAAGAGAGGGTAGTGGGGTAATTTTACTAGGGGTATTGAGAGGTACTAAACTATAACACCCCTCCCCATGTTATTAATTAGTACCCCTCCAGGGATATTAATCTGGAAGAGGTATTACATATACCCCTCCCAAAAAAATTGCCAAACCAAGGCTTAAGTGGTGGGACCGGGAAAAAAGGAAGGGGTATAAGTTATACCCCCTCCTTAACCCATAGCCGATCGGGCCCTTAAGGCTCCTTTGGATGAAAAACTTAATGTAGATTTTTGGTTTTTTGGTTTTTCACAAATAATCCAAAAAACCGGTTTGGTTTTTTCTTAAACTTAATCCAGATTATTCAACTGGTCCCCACATAACGTCTGACTTTCCTCTGTGAAAATTACGTTACTGCCCCTGCCACCTAACTTCAATTCCGTACACTATTGTTCACGTGTTTCCATTTGTTGCGCCTTCTAGTTAGAGTTTTTTTTTGATCAATTCCTGTTAGGGCTCATAACACTCCTTTTATGGTTTCTAAAATTTAATCCTTTACCATGGACATCAAATTTCTTTACCTTCTCAATTAAATAAATACCAATGCCCCGAGCACGTTCGCGATTACATCCGCGTTGTACAAATACCACAATAAACATACATCCATACAAGGAAATTAAACAATTATTAGTCTACTAATACCAAACATAGTACCCCAAACATCTTAAACATCCGGAAATAAACTAGGTCTTTTACTAAAACTCGCCGACTTCCCACTTATTTTCTTGTTATTCAGCACCTCTCATGCAACTTGCCTTGCCCACCTTAGTCGTATACTAAGCAGTTCTGCTCTGATGTTATTCCGACATCATTCATGTATGGATGATTATCTTCGTTAAGGACTCCAACATTTGCATGGGGGTTGTCCTCGAGGTTCTCCAAATTAGCATCAGCACCCGGCAAATCTTGAAATGTGTACTCCATTAGCCTTTTGTGGACGGCCCACAGAGATGGGGTTTTACGTTTGAAAATATTGTGATTGTTAGAGTTGCCACCCGGATTTGAGGTTCGAACCCGAGAAACCGATAAAAATATGACTCGTTTGCCTATTTGAAAAAGATTTCACTGATCATGGCGGAACCAAAGATTTCTCAGATTCGGGGGTTTGGTTACAAGAGGGGAAGGGTTTTACGGCACCCCTCTCACGCGGTCCGTGAACCAGTCTCTACTCAACATTTTGTGGGATTTTGAAAATGTTTGAAATTCAATTCATCCATGAAAATAGGGAATCGGGGATGGGAATCACATAACAACAACATATACACAAAAGATACAAATCTACGGTGGATGCTTGTGCACGTGATCTACACGAGCGATGATGATAACAATAAATAAAATTATTACAAATATTCACAGGGGGAGATAATAACTAAAACTGTACTTCGATACAAGAGATTATAGAACATAAGATACTGATTTACAACCTGGATCCCAGAATAGGGGTTGAGCGCTCAAGGGTGATGGCTTGAGCGCTCAATCCTTCCAAACCAGTTTGAGCGCTTAAAGATCATCGATTGAGCGCTCAAACCAGTTCCTGATTCCAATGAATTTGACCCCTTTTTATTGCCCGTTTTCTCATTCTTTACAAAATCAAAAGTTTGTAAACAATTTTCACAGACAGACAGATTAAAGCAAAAGGGATTGATTTCTCAAAGAATGATGAAAAGGGAACGATCATCACAAAATTAACAAAAGAAACGCTTGAAAATGGAAGAGAGAGAGAGAGAGAGGGATTCAGATCATAGGCACAGTAATAACAACTCACACACCAGAAATAAACTAAACCATGATCTGTCATCGAAACTACTATCAACATGCAAATGAACCAAGAACAGATTGAGCGCTCAAAGATGTCACTTTGAGCGCTCAAGCCATAGTATGGCTTTCTGATTTTCTGACTTTCAAATAGATTTTTGATGCTTCTCAGGATCATAAATACATAAAATAAAGATTTATGAAGTTGGACAGTCAGTGTTTTGCACTCAAATATAAGATTTTCAAAGGTTTTGATGTTTGGTCATCATGAAATAGATGAACAACACTCATGCACGCACTTTATAGATGGAGATAAACTTTTTTGAGAAAGATATGAACATATTTCACCATTTAATGATGATCAAAACCAGTGAAGAGTGTAAAAATTTGCAAAACAGTGACTGACCCAGAATTGGGTTTGAGCGCTCAAGGTCTGAGGCTTGAGCGCTCAACCCCTGCTATAACTGCAGATTTCAAAAGTGTTTTAAAACAACTTTTTGACCTTTGTGAATTCAATTCAAGTATAAAGAACTTGTTTGAACTCACTGGTCTCCCTCAGAGGGATCAAAATAGTGAATATATCACATGTTTAACTACCTTTTTCACTTGGTTGAAAGCTTGAGCTTGATTTTGGGCTTGGGGGTGGAAGATTCTGGATGTTTTTGGTTGGTATTCTGGGTAGATGAGACAGTGTATGAGATTGATTGATGAGCAAAGGTCAAATTTAGAGTTTGAAGGGTGGTTTTTGCAAATGGTTTAGATGATGAATGAGTGGTTTTGTAGAGAGAGAGAGAGAAAGAAGTTGGTCTTGAAAGACAATAAGGGGGCTGGAGTGTGTGAATTGGTAACCTAGAAACCAGGGGTGGTGAGTGGTTTTTATAGAGAGTGAGTGGTAGGAAGTGTAGAAAGAAAGAGTGGGTTTTGTATTTGAAATGGGTTAGGAGTAGATTTAGGGGTAGATTAGGGCAATGTAGGATGTATTATACGTGTATAAGATGTATACAGGTGGTTAGACGCTCCCCCCTGCATGAAATCTCATGATGAGATACTCTGCAGATTCCTGACTGGGATCAGAGTTGAAGGCTCAAAGCCGTAAGCTTGAGCGCTTAAGGTTCTCCTCTGCGTTGAGCGCTCAAGGTGCAAGGCTTGAGCGCTCAAGGTTACTGCTGGCAGGTTGATGGTTTTACTTGGTTCAACAATGTTTGGGTTGGTTTGGTTTGATTGCTTGGGTGGTGTTTGGTTGATTTTAATCAAGTTCAAGCCATTCTCACAAGTTTTGGGTAGTCATGATTGGTCCGTTTCATCATCGGGAATGCTCGAGCACATCCCGGGTTCAAAATCGGGGTGTCTACACCTTTCCACTGGAGGGAACATGTCTTCGTCCAGGTCTTTGTCCCTCCGAATAAAATTGTGGAATGCCATTGCTGACAAAATTATTTGCACTTGCATTCGTATGGAATACCACGGCATACAATAAACAACTTGAAATCTACTCTTAAAAACCCCGATCGTCCTCTCGATACAGCTACGTAGCAACGAGTGGGCTCTATTGAAGAATTCTTTGTCGTCCTGAGGTGTTCGCCTCCCTCGCCGAAATTCTTCCACCTGTATCCTTTATATGGCTCCAGAAAACCAGGCTTGTTTGGATAGCCAGCATCAACAAGATAGAATTTACCTGTCACATTTCATTTTAAACATTACTTCCAATCACCCAAACTAAGAATAAACCCAATTTCCAATATGAGAAGAAAAAGTTACTCAATTGACACGTCGTATGGACACTTCTTAAAAAAATTCAAACATACCTTCTTTTGGCTATGGGAAGGCAAACTTCTGGTTCTAAACGACCTGCTTGAATATGGTGTTGTCGTGGTATCAGCCCTCCCAACCAGCCGAAGCATAAACAAAAGTTAAGTCAAAATCACATGCTACGAGAATATTTTGCGTAGGATAACCCTTCCTACCATAGAAGCACCTCTGATCTACTTTTTTTCTACACCGAACCATTATGTGTGTCTCATCTAATGTCCCAATGCATTTTCCCTATGAATAAAACAAATTGAAGTCATACCCAATTCATTTATATAGATATAAAAAAAAGATCAGACAACATCTATTTTTACAAGCATTTTCGTCACCTTGAATGGGGCATAGAATGGTCGCCGGTCCAAGTAGGGGTGAGGGTGATCTTGACTTCTCATTGGCTTCAGCATGTCATAGTTAAATCTCCTTAAGCATCTCAACATCTTATGGACGTGGCGACTCACCGTTTCACCCGAGTGTTGGAATCATTCTTGTAAGTCATCGTTATCATACCCGCGCAATAAGTATAAACATTGTCAAAGCTTCGGAACAACTTACTCCGTTGCCCCTCCCAACTACCCATCCGTATTTGGTTTCTAATTCTTCAATTAATTTTAGGAACGTTCTCTTAGGCATTTTCAATACTTGATAAAACCTGTCCAAGTGAACATTAAGCAAATCATCAACGTACTCTCTCCCTTGGAGTGGAGAAGTGTGGAAAGGAACTTTTTTCTTCCTTAGCTTTTGTTGTCGCTCTCGTAAGGCCTCCAACAACGCATCAGTAATATCTCATCCACTTCATCTTCAGCCCAAATTACTGACTCTATATCATTATCGAGCAACGAGAATGTGTCGTCATTGTCCACATTGTCTGCCCAGTTAAAAAAACCTCCCACAGAATTGTAACCCTGCCGTACATGATGAGTTTCCCAATTCCTCTCCGAACTTCCACCTTCGAAAACATTTGGATCCCTGCTTGGATCGGCACCGGTTGCGTAGCTATTGTCATAGTTGACCTACAGAGTATTGCAGTAACCACCCAAGGGACTGCCAGAGTATGAATTTGGCATGGATTGGCCTTGTGTACTGTACGATGGGTACTGAAAAGTGTCGTCACCTCCAATATTTTGATATGAAGGTGATTGCATCCCAAACTGCGACTCACTGACTCCTGAATCCGACATTCCTCCATATGGAATGTAACGTGGTTGGGGTAGTGGATTCGAGGCGTCGGCGTTGAAACTATCGCTCCTGGCTTGCCCATAGGGATTGTAAGGTGGCTGCTGTTGCGTGAAATAATTTGGTTGGAAAATTTCACCAGAGAGAGAGAGAGACAAGAAATCGAGACAGTTAGAAACAAATAAAATAGAAGGAAGCATATCTCCAAGCTTTTATAGAAGGAAGGTACTACTTATTATTTATATACTCCATGTTAATATAAACAATCTATAATATACAATTTTGCCCCCACATAAAAACATGTATGCACTGGAACATATTTGACTTTTGCATTTTATTTTTTCACGCATTCAAAATTTGTCAAAAACTATTAATTTCTGTGACAAGTAAAAAATTGTTCTTTTTCTTGAGTTTACTCTACCCCATAGATCACCTGGCCATAGGGATTGTAAGGTGGCTGCTGTTGTGTTAAATAGTTTGGTTGGAAAATTTCACTTTCCAACCAACCTGCAAAATTACGGAAGTTGTTCACTCCACTGGGATTCGAACCACTCCCATCGTCATTCCCCCAATCCCTATGATCCATACGTCGAATTAGTCCGTACTACACAAAGTTTGTCGAATTATTCCGTTCCTGCATGCACAAATGCAATCAACGGAGTATCATTCATTGTGTAATTGTTAGTGTATAAAAATAACAGATGAGTTAAAGTAATAACAAAATTGGCGAGCAATGAAAACATACACCACATGATTATTTATCCTAACATGGAAATGTCTTACAAACCCAAATAGTAATAGCACACCTAAAATAGTCCGAGACAAGCTATAAATAAGACAACATAAGTTTCAAACGCAAACAAGAAATTAAAGTCTGTCTCAGGCAAACATGAAATTAAAGTCCAGCAGAAAATTAAAATTGTTCGACACAAATTAAAACATTGGTACATGCCATAAATCAAGTCAGAGTCGACGGTGGGGGAGGGCGAAATTCATTAGGATATTCATAAGCCATCTCGGAGGCCTTATTGTGTAAGTGTTGAAGGAATTCAATGCGATCCTCTTCACCAAACTGTCCCATCATCCAGTTTGCGTCAATGGGGTTTGCTTGTAAGTACTACGCTACCCACCAATAAAGCAGAGACTGCGACCGTACGTTGAAGCATTCCATGGTGGAAAGCATCTATGAAACTTCACACGGAGTATGTTTCATGCGGACTATAGGCTTAAGATTCCGGTTGTTTTGGTTTCGCAAGATTCTTTCCATGGATTGGGAAAGCTCGTCTGTCCCAGAAGAAGGGGTTTTCCGCTTCGTTCCACTTGATCCTTGTCGTGTGTATCTCAGCATTGACGTGGGATATGGAGGTGTTACTGCTTCATTCACCTGTGTTGGCACTTCAGTACTAATTTCGTCCCCGTGATCAACCCCAACCGTGTGCCCAGGGTCGGCCCCGAGATCAATTCCAATTGTGTTTCCAGCGCCCTCTGCCAATTCCTCTGCCTCCAGCCGATCTTCCTCCTCCATGGCCATCGGGTTGGCTTCGTTAGTGTCGTGCTCTGCTAGAATATTAACGTAGTCGCTGGTTGTTGTGACTTCTTGGAAGACACGTTGCATTAGTTCCTCGTGGTCTAGGCGTCGGTCTCAAAACTTTGCAACGTGCTCATTTTGCTGCATATATAACAGATTACATGGTACACAATAACGACAAACGAAAGGCCAAAAATAATGGTTGGTATGTAACCACAAAATTACAAACATGAAATTAAAACAATCCAGTGCAACATATTCAACAATAGGACTAGAGAATTAAATATGCAAAGTAGTTTTGACATTGGCATAGCAGACAATGGTTTCACCTTATAGAAGCCTGTCTACTTAATGGAAAATGAGAAGTCTTTTTATGGGAAGAAATGAGAAGTTCCTTTCCTTTTTTAATACTACAGCATTGTTGGACTTTTTAGGGTACAAATTTGTCTTGTTTTGACGTGTGAAGTATTACTTGATACAAAAACAAAGTTGACCACACCCATGTGAAATGGGGGGACTAATGTCCATAGCCATGTGAAGCTCTACGTCATATTTTACCATTGTTGTCCATTATTGTTGTCAATTATGAAAAAAGCAGTCAATTATTGTGCCATAAAACAGTGTCCTTCGTTGGGGGGAAAAAAAACGAGTGAACATAATTTGTTGTGGAGTTCCCTTACCATTTCAAAGGTGAAGCTCTAACATATTGTACCATTGCCGTCCATTATGAAAAAAAATAGTCTATTATTGTCCATAAAACAATGTCCTTTGTTGGATAAAATAACGTGTGAAAAGAATTGGGGATTCAAGTGGGATTCTCTTACAGATATAATCAACAAAGTAATTTCCAGTACAAATATATTGTAGCCATAAAAAGGGTTCCACAACTATCTTTGAGTCTAACACTTTTCAAGTCTCTGTTAAAAAAAAAACACTTCGCTTTCACCAAATGCCCAATGGTTTGTATGGTTAGAGTAAATAACTTTAAACAAGAGTTTGATGATAGATTAAGATTAATGGCAGTGTAAAATTAATTTATGAGGGGCAGTGTAAAATTAATTTATGAGGGGAGAGAGATATATGTACCTGAATGATGTTAGCCCAAAAGAAGTCTGTGGCTATGAATGTCCCACGCGTGCAGTCGAAACCGAGTCTAGTAGCATCTCTCCTTGCATCGGCTAGGAGCTGCCATGCTTGCCAATCACGGCATAGCACTTGGTACTGATTCTTGCACTGTAATGGTGTTACCAGTAGGTTCGTCAAAGCGAAGATGCGTTCCACAATCCTCGCCAATGACTGGTTGGACAATTGTGTGGTGCTTCTCCCCTCTCCTTCAATCTCTTTGACGGCAAGTTCCAAGAAGACCCTCGTCAGTTGGGAATTCCAAACAACCCTTGGGCCTTTGCGCACAATTTTTACAACATTTGGGAGGAGGAATGTGAAGGGAGGTCGTGATGGAGTTTCACGGCCGACACCCTCTCCCCAAAAGGTGAAACTCCATCACGGCCTCCCTTCGCATTCCTCCTCCTCAACCCGATAACTCCATCACCGCCTCCCCAAATCGCAATCATACTGATCCACCTTCTTCAACAACTGATGGCTACTTTCCGATCTCTTGCCGTTCTTCGTTTCAGGCCAAGAAACCCACTTTGGAGCACTTCGACACAGTAATCAAAAGTTGTCAAGTAAGTCCTCAAACCGTACTCATCCGTTTTGTTTTTTGGTGGTTTTGTGTATTATTTCCTGCGTTTGAGGCCTACAATCTTGTTTTCCTCTTCGATTTTCCGTATTCATGTTTCCAAATTTGGGGTTTTCAAGTTGCACAAACTTGTACCCATAAAACCCAAAACCGTAGTTGTAGATCTGGTAGCGTCGGGAGAATATATGTACTGTAAACAGTAGTTGAGAACTCTGTAAGAAAAAAAACGACATAGCTATTTATTTTACTGAAATTTTCAATCAAAATTTCAGATATAAAAACATTAAAATATTGTGTTTTAGAAAATTTATTTTTAAAAAATACTCAATTTTCATAATACGCTAACATTATGGAAAGAGGAAGTACAAATTTTTGATATTTTTACAAAGAAAACAGGGGAATGTGGTATAATTTCATAATATGATTTGATGAACATCGTTAACAAAAGAGAAAAATTGAATACCTTATGGAAACTATTTAAAGTGATATATAGGTTGTCGTGGTGGTTAATCAGTGAGACTTATCACCGAGGTCACGAGATTGATTTTCTTCACCAGTGATTTGTCATTGCAAGAAAAGGACTGAATCTTTGGGAGCCTTCATTAATCCTTTTTGTTGGGCCCTTTCAATGTGACCATGTTTTGTTTTTAATCTACATTATTTTACTATTACATTTGAGTAAGCATGGATCGTTACAGTCTGAAATTAGACATGGCCAGATAGATATACACGCAGGATTGCATTATAATTTGTATCTATCGTTGCCAGAAATGAATTAATTTCATGTATTGTGGTTCTTTTTTTTTAAGTCATGGTATCCCCTCGAAAGGCCATTAATTTTGGCAATAAGCCAACACCAATTACCGAACACCGACTGGCAGTTGCTGGCCCAAATGTTGCAAAAATTGTGCGCAAAGGCCCGAGGGTTGTTTGGGATTCCCAACTGACGAGGTTCTTCTTGGAACTTGCCATCAAAGAGATTGAAGAAGAGGTGAGAAGCACCACACAATTGTCCAACCAGTCATTGGCAAGGATTGCAGAATGCATCTCCGCTTTGACGAGCCTACCAGTAACACCATTACAGTGCAAGAATCGGTACCAGGTGCTACACCGTGATTGGCAAGCATGGTAGCTCCTAGCCGATGCAAGGAGAGGTGCTACTAGACTCGGTTTCGACTCCACGCGTGGGACGTTCACAGCCCCGGACTTCTTTTGGGCTAACCTCATTCAGGTATAGATATCTCTCTCCACTCATACATTAATTTTACATTGCCATTAATCTTAATGCATCATCAAACTCTTGTTTAAAGTTATTTACTCTAACCATACAAACCATTGGGCATTTGGTGAAAGGGAAGTGTTTTTTTTTTTTAACAGAGACTTGAAAAGTGTTAAAGACTCAAAGAGAGTTGTGGAACCCTTTTTATGGCTACAATATATATCTGTACTGGAAATTACTTTGTTGATTATATCTGTAAGAGAATCCCACTTGAATCCCCAATTCTTTTCACACGTTATTTTATCCAACAAAGGACATTGTTTTATGGACAATAATAGACTATTTTTTTCATAATGGACGGCAATGGTACAATATGTTAGAGCTTCACCTTTGAAATGGTAAGGGAACTCCACAATAAATTATGTTCACACGTTTTTTTTCCCCAACGAAGGACACCGTTTTATGGTACAATAATTGACTGTTTTTTGCATAATTGACAACAATAATGGACAACAATGGTAAAATATGACATAGAGCTTCACATGGCTGTGGACATTAGTCCCCCCCATTTCACATGGGTGTGGTCAGCTTTGTTTTTGTATCAAGTAATACTTCACACGTCAAAACAAGACAAATTTGTACCCTAAAAAGTCCAACAATGCTGTAGTATTAAAAAAAGAAAGGAACTTCTCATTTCTTCCCATAAAAAGACTTCTCATTTTCCATTAAGTAGACAGGCTTCTATAAGGTGAAACCATTGTCTGCTATGCCAATGTCAAAACTACTTTGCATATTTAATTCTCTAGTCCTATTGTTGAATATGTTGCACTGGATTGTTTTAATTTCATGTTTGTAATTTTGTGGTTACATACCAACCATTATTTTTGGCCTTTCGTTTGTCGTTATTGTGTACCAGGTAATTTGTTATATATGCAGTAAAATGAGCACGTTGCAAAGTTCTGAGACCGACGCCTAGACCATGAGGAACTAATGCAACGTGTCTTCCAAGAAGTCACAGCAACCGGCGACTACGTTTATATTCTAGCAGACCACCATGGAATGCTTCAACGTACGGTCGCGGCCTCTGCTTTATTGGTGGGTAGCGTAGTACTTACAAGCAAACCCCATTGACGCGGACTGGATGATGGGACAGTTTGGTGAAGAGGATCGCATTGAATTCCTTCAACACTTACACAATAAGGCCTCCGAGATGGCTTATGAATATCCTAATGAATTTCGCCCTCCCCCACCGTCGACTCTGACTTGATTTATGGCATGTACCAATGTTTTAATTTGTGTCGAACAATTTTAATTTTCTGCTGGACTTTAATTTCATGTTTGCCTGAGACAGACTTTAATTTCTTGTTTGCGTTTGAAACTTATGTTGTCTTATTTATAGCTTGTCTCGGACTATTTTAGGTGTGCTATTACTATTTGGGTTTGTAAGACATTTCCATGTTAGGATAAATAATCATGTGGTGTATGTTTTCATTGCTCGCCAATTTTGTTATTACTTTAACTCATCTGTTATTTTTATACACTAACAATTACACAATGAATGATACTCCGTTGATTGCATTTGTGCATGCAGGAACGGAATAATTCGACAAACTTTGTGTAGTACGGACTAATTCGACGTATGGATCATAGGGATTGGGGGAATGACGATGGGAGTGGTTCGAATCCCGGTGGAGTGAACAACTTCGGTAATTTAACAGGTTGGTTGGAAAGTGAAATTTTCCAACCAAACTATTTAACACAATAGCAGCCACCTTACAATCCTATGGCCAGGTGATCTATGGGGTAGAGTAAATTCAAGAAAAAAAATAATTTTTTACTTGTCACATAAATTAATAGTTTTTGACAAATTTTGAACGCATGAAAAAATAAAATGCAAAAGTCAAATATGTTCCAGTGCATACATGTTTTTATATGGGGGCAAAATTGTATATTATAGATTGTTTATATTAACATGGAGTATATAAATAATAAGTAGTACCTTCCTTCTATAAAAGCTTGGAGATATGCTTCCTTCTATTTTATTTGTTTCTAACTGTCTCTGTTTCTTGTCTCTCTCTCTCTCTCTGGTGAAATTTTCCAACCAAATTATTTCATGCAACAGCAGCCACCTTACAATCCCTATGGGCAAGCCGGGAGCGATAGTTTCCACGCCGACGCCTCGAATCCACTACCCCAACCACGTTACATTCCATATGGAGGAATGCTGGATTCAGGAGTCAGTGAGTTGCAGTTTGGGATGCAATCACCTTCATATCAAAATATTGGAGGTGACGACATTTTTCAGTACCCATCGTACGGTACACAAGGCCAATCCATGCCAAATTCATACTCTGGCAGTCCCTTGGGTGGTTACCGCAATACTCCGCACGTCAACTATGACAATAGCTACGCAACCAGTGCCAGTCCAAGCAGTGGTCCAAATGTTTTCGAAGGAGGAAGTTCGGAGAGGAATTGGGAAACTCATAATGTACGGCAGGGTTACAATTCTGTGGGAGGTTTTTTTAACTGCGCAGACAATGAGGACGATGACGACACATTCTCGTTGCCCGATGATGATATAGAGTCAGAAATTTGGGCTGAAGATGAAGTGGACGACGATATTACTGATGCGTTGTTGGAGGCCTTACGGGAGTGGCAACAAAAGCTAAGGAAGAAAAAAGTTCCTTTCCACACTTCTCCATTCCAAGGGAGAGAGTACGTTGATGATTTGCTTAATGTTCACCCGGACAAGTTTTATCAAGTACTGAAAATGCCTAAGAGAACGTTCCTAAAATTAGTTGAAGAATTAGAAACCAAATATGGATGGGTAGTTGGGAGGGGCAACGGAGTAAGTTGTTACGTAGCTTTGGCAATGTTTATACACTTATTACGCGGGTATGATGATGATGACTTACAAGAACGATTCCAACACTCGGGTGAAACGGTGAGTTGCCACGTCCACAAGATGTTGAGATGCTTAAGAAGATTTGACTATGACATGCTGAAGCCGATGAGAAGTCAAGATCACCCTCACCCGTACTTGGACCGGCGACCATTCTATGCCCCATTCAAAATGATGAAAATGCTTGTAAAAATAGATGTTATCTGATCTTTATATATATATATATATATATATATATATATATATATATATATATATATATATATATATATATATAAATGAATTGGGCATGATTTCAATTTGTTTTATTCATAGGGAAAATGCATTGGGGCATTAGATGGGACACACATAATGGTACGGTGTAGACAAAAAGTAGATCAGAGGTGCTTCTACGGTAGGAAGGGTTATCCTACGCAAAATATTCTCGTAGCATGTGATTTTGACTTAACTTTTGTTTATGCTTCGGCTGGTTGGGAAGGCTCATACCACGACAACACCATATTCAAGCAGGTCATTTACAACCAGAAGTTCGCCTTCCCACAGCCAGAAGAAGGTACGTATGAATTTTTTTAAGAAGTGTCCATACGACGTGTCAATTGAGTAACTTTTTCTACTCATATTGGAAATTGGGTTTTTTCTTAGTTTGGGTGATTGAAAGTAATGTTTAAAATGAAATATGACAGGTAAATTCTATCTTGTTGATGATGGCTATCCAAACAAGCTTGGTTTTCTGGCGCCATATAAAGGATACAGGTGGAAGAATTTCGGTGAGGGAGGCGAACACCTCAGGATGACAAAGAATTCTTCAACAGAGCCCACTTGTCGCTATGTAGTTGTATCGAGAGGACGATCGGGGTTTTTAAGAGCAGATTTCAAGTTGTTTATTGTATGTCGTGGTATTCCATACGAACGCAAGTGCAAATAATTTTGTCAGCAATGGCATTCCACAATTTTATTCTGAGGGACAAAGACCCGGACGAAGACATGTTCCCCCCAGTGGAAAGGCTAATGGAGTACACATTTCAAGATTTGCCGGATGCTGATGCTAATTTGAAGAACCTCGAGGACAACCCCCATGCAAATGTTGGAGTCCTTAACGAAGATAATCATCCATACATGAATGATGTCTGGAATAACATCATAGCAGAACTGCGTAGAATACGTTGAAGGTGGGCAAGGCAAGTTGCATGAGAGGTGCTGAATAACAAGAAAATAAGTGGGAAGCCGGCGAGTTTTAGTTAAAGACCTAGTTTATTTTTGGATGTTTAAGATGTTTGGCGTACTGTGTTTGGTATTAGTAGACTAATAATTGTTTAATTTCCTTGTATGGATGTATGTTTATTGTGGTATTTGTACAACGCGGATGTAATCGCGAACGTGCTCGGGGCATTGGTATTTATTTAATTGAGAAGGTAAAGAAATTTGATGTCCATGGTAAATGATTAAATATTAGAAACCATAAAAGGAGTGTTATGAGCCCTAACAGGAATTGATCAAAAAAAAAAAAACTCTAAATGGAAGGCGCAACAAATGGAAACACATGAACAGTAGTGTACGGAAATGAAGTTGGGTGGCAGGGGCAGTAACATAATTTTCACAGAGGAAAGTCAAATGTTATGTGGGGACCAGTTGCATAATCTGGATTAAGTTTAAGAAAAAACCAAACCGGATTTTTGGATTATTTGAGAAAAAACCAATAATCTAGATTAAGTTTTTCATCCAAAGGAGCCCTTAGTTTAACAAGCAGATTTTGATGAGGTCATCAGATTCCTTTATTTTCTTTCCTATAATGCCCTTTTGCTGTCGCATGTAAGCATATGCGATAGAGGTCTGCCTGGTCTGGATATTTACAAGACATGTCCTCGTGCGCGAGGGCCAGATAAAAAAAAATAATTAACACTGCAAGACCACCACAAACCTATTTTAACGTTTCCACTTCCTAAACTCTAGTATGGTTAACTAGTAAAGTTGTACCAAAACAAAAACTAATGTAGTATATTAAAAACAAAAACTAATGTAGTATATTAAAAAATAGGTAATTTCAAGAAAAACATGCCAACTTATTTAATTAACCCCTCATTTTCAATCACCCATATGAAATATTTATATTTCTGCATTTGAATGAATGCAATGCCATCTAATCTACCTTTACTAAACATTTCAATTAGTTACAGCCAACTTTTCATTACGTGGAGTCTCCAACTAGTTAAAATTCCTATGGACAATGTTTAATTTTTTTGTGAGCACTTTTCTCAAATTGTGATCATAATTCACTTTCAAGATTCACTGTGACAAAAAGAAGTAAAAGTACGAAGAAGCAAAATAAATTATGCAAAGCTAACCAAGTTTAAAAAGGACGGAAATATTTTTTAAAAGATAATACTATATTGTTTGATTTATTTTTGTCTTTTTTACTCTATATTTTTAAAATATTTTGAATTCACTCGGAAAACAAGAAATTAAGGGAAAGTGTACCGTAAAATCAGAATTTGTCTTGAGTTTTATTTAGGCCAAGTTTTCTTGAAATCGCTAAAGTCAACAAAAACAGGTTTTTCTAGACAAATCATTCTCTTCACATACATTAACTAAAGTCCAAATAGCAAAAACAACTTTTCTAAAGTCTATAAGCTATAAACGGGCTTTTTATAGGAAACTTATCCTTATAGACTTGGTTCAATTATCTCGTAGTCTTTAAATTAATGAAAGTGATTGATATACTACTTATATCATCTGAACCACTTGTTTTTTCACTTGGTACATTTTCATTGTCTATGTAAGAAATCAAGTTGTTTGAGTACTGATAAAGTGATAAGTACTAAATCGAGTTTCATTCCTATAAAATAATTTTGTGTTTTGGAACAAGAGTGGCATGTGTTGGACCCGTCACCATATAACTCGGCCCCATGTAATACCAATTTGCACGTTAAACATCTCTTAAGTGTTATCAACTCTTTTGCAATCAGTTTAGATGGGACTTTGCCCCAGTTTTAATTGAGCCCCCAACCTAGAAAACCCAGAAAATCCATACTCATATTTCAAGTCGGTACTCTCTAAAATATGAAACTAATACTAATTTTTTACTTGCTTCTCAGAAACTGATAATCAAATGTATACCTATACATGTATTTTATAGGAATATATATACCTATACATGTATTAACACAGTTTTGTTATCAGCACTACCTTTTGGCCCGAATCCTATACTGTTCCTACGTGTATGCTACAAAATATTTTCAAGTTGGTAGATGATAGTGACTATTCAATAGTGGTCCTGTCTTTTTTATTCTATACTTTACGTTTTTGCTTTCTCCTTTTTCTTCCTACTTAATCCGGGTTACTGACTAACAGACTAATCTAAACTTGCAGTGTGGAAAACTGAATATTATTAGCGCTTTCTCTAATACGTTGTATATGGTATTCTGAAATACTTAGCTTTATAAAATTCTTGTATACTACTATCTGTTGAATTATTCATGGCAAGTAAAATATGTGCTCCAATAATATATCAACGTCCTATATTATTTTCTTGTCTACAATATTCATGATATATTTCTATGCTACAATTATGAAGAGTCTCACAGGTATACTTGTCTAATGACATAAACTTAATGTCTAATTTTGAAACTAGTTACTCTTATAATACTGTCTAACTAGTTGTTCCTTATCTATTAAGAGTTCAGATTTTTCCTAACCTTTGTAATAAGTCTATGTTATTTCTAATTCAAAAAAGTCCTTCTATAATATTTAATCTTTGATTTACTTTGTTCATTAGGCAAGAAAAGGAGATGTTTGTTTATCTATTTGTCTTAACCTACTCAGAACTAACCACCAATGATCCCTTTTTTAGGTATGTTGAAATTTGGGCCGGGTTCGGGACCAAATCGGGTCGCCCATGTGGGCATGACCCGGTGACCCATTCATTATAGAGTCCTATCTTATCTTGGAGATAAGATAGGAGAAGTTGAATTAATCCTAGACTCTTCGGATTATAGGACTTCTAAAGCATTTAGGCTGCTTACTCTATATATTTTCCTGCAGCATATTCATAAGAAAATGTGCATACAAGATTATCAGTCATTGAGTTCTACGAAACTCTCTCCCTAGTTTCTCTCTCTGCCATTAAGAGCGATTCGAAGCTTTTGCACCATGAAATAGATGGTGATACTCAAACCTCGTAGTATCACTCCATCGCAAGAGATTGTTGCTAATCTAGTACGTTCCAGAGTATGTAATCCATCCACCAAAAGATCCGGTTCAGTAAAAGTTAGCTAAAGGTAACCCGAACCACCCATTTCCGTATTCCTTATTAAAGTTTAACAAGGTATATATCCTGATTATAATATATTAATATAACTTTAATTGTACTCTTCTTTACCCAATTTTTCTAGAGGCAATTCCTACTACTATATCTAAACCCTTCAACCTACAAGTTAACAACTATGGCTCAAACCCTACAATGCCTATCCATCAGCGAAAGACGGGTGATATGCCTATGCCCACATGACTCCACAAGGTTTACAGGTCTCACGTAGTTCATTAAAATTTTCTCCTTTGATTTCTCAAATTTAGTTGTATTCTTACACTATATTTATGATATATCGATCATGGGGCAATCCCTTTCAGGTTCCCTTAAGCTATTATATGAACATTTAAAAGAGATAGTACTGCTAAAGAAATATACTGCTAGTTTGTTGCATAAGAAGACTTACAATACTTAAAGTTGATTACAAAGCTTGGGGGGTTTTCTTGATTGTTCGTCTGTTTTGCAATGCCAAAGAACCGTGTGGGCCGGCCCAGGCCCAAGGCTCACAAAGCTTGGGCCTAGGGCACTCCAAAAATGGCCTTTTTTTGGGGAACTCCATCATTTTATACCAATAGGCTTGACTAGAACACTTTTTGGACCAAAATAAAGAAAAAAATCCATTATAATAGCCCACCCACTCTGGCCAATATTTAAAAACGGCCCAAAAACTATTATGGCCCAAAGTTTTAAAAAAGGCCCAAATTAAAACTGATTTAAAAAGAAAAGAAAAGAAAGTCACGAAATTCACAATACATACATACTGTCGATACATACAGGAGTACACTTTGTCTCATCAAACGAAAAGCAAGAGAGAGAGGGAGAATACTCAGATCGGAAGAGGAAGAACCGAAGAAGAAGGTCAAAACAAAATCCGATCGCTAGCGTCCGTAGCCTTCCGTCCGTCCGTCGATTCTCCGTCGTGATGTCCTTACCACACGATCACATATTCACGTTCCGAATTGTTCAGAGCAAAAAAAGGTTGTGCTAATTTTTGGTGTATTGGTCACAAGTTCAAGTACTAGTTTCTACTTTCTGTTTACTTATTTTAGGAATCTTATCATGAACAGTATATCAATCTCTGTTTTTGTTCAGTGTATTTGAATCCTGGTCCATTAAGTGTATGCTTAGAAATTAACTACGGATTGTAACTAATATATATATTGCAAGTAGATGTTTAAATAATGGTAAAAAACAATTCCTATGTTATTCAATTTTTAAAGACTTTTTTTTTTTTTGGTGTTACGGACAATATTTGGACTTTTGGAGATAATTATGGATTCTTAGTCGCTATTACTGGCCATTAAGGTTAGAATTCGTACTCCATTTTCTAAATAATCGTCAAGGGTGCAACCGTGCAGAGTGGACGCCCCTACATCATCCCCTGCAATATGAGTGAATTTTATTTGTTGTTGTGTTTATGAAGGGTGAAAGTGTGATGTACGAGCTCCCCCCTTTACAAGGATGCAAGAGGGACATCCCTACATCATCCCCTCATATTGATTATTTGATTACATGTTAGTGCATCATGAGTAATAATGCTATAATGTCATTAATTAAATGGTTATCAGAAAAGACAAAAGAAGCAAAAGATAGAAGCATTAATAAATTCTCATAAGGGGGCTATTAATAAATTCTTATTTAGGTGCATCATGCTTCCTAAACATCAATTATGTAATGCTTGTAGAACTTTATATTGTTTTGGTTTTCTCGTATAGTGATTGTTACTCGAAAAATTATTAAGTGTTGTACTTGAAGGGCACAATTTTTTGGACTAGACCTAGGGCACTCTAAACCCTTGGGCCGGCCCTAACCTTGTCTCTAATAACAAACAACTAAGCCTTTTATAGGCATTACTAAATGAAATGAAAATTTACATGAAATGAAAAGTAAAATGACTTGAGAAGGCTAACAAAAGAAATCTGGTTTCGAAGCATAAAGTAGACATCGTGTGATCGTAGGTCCACATCGACATGTCCTTCAAATTTTGCTTTGTCCTTGACTCGTCTGATAATGCTCCATTATTTGTGTACGATTGGAGATGTTGTCTGCTAAATTTTCATCATGGATGACATTTTTTGTTGTGTCTTCTAGGATGCTATTGTCATGGATGAAGTTTTTGCTAAGTCTTCTAGAATGCTGCAGCGTGGTCTTCTAGTCTTCTATTAATTCTTCATGGTCATATTCTGCTAATGTCCTCCACATTTCTTGATCATAATTACTGATCTCATCATACTCATGCGTATTCATTTGTAATCCCTGTAATTCTTTTAACTCTATATCAAACATGAACTTGACCTATGGTAGATTCATCGAACTTCTAATTTTTTGATGTTGCGTCTTTTGCTACTCCATAAGGCCAAGTGGACTGAAAAATTCTGATTTAATCCCATCAAGCTTTGTTGCAATTTGTCTGGCTCTGTAATGATTAATTTGAAATCGGATAGACTCCTTACAATGCCATGGCTTATCATTTGGGGTTAACTCAAATTTTGGATATGCTGGCTTTTCTCCATGGATGATAAACTCATGTTTGGATGGAATGAGACTTCCTACCTTGGTCCATTTTGGCATAGGTTTTTTTTTTTTTTTTTTTTGAAAGGCATAAGAAAATTTATTAATATTCAGAAGAGTACAAAGATTAAAGGGAGCCAAGGAAATGGCATCTCAATGTGAGGGAGCATCCCAATTATGTTGACACTCAACCAAACGATAATCATATGCCTCCAAGGATGCAAAGGAAGCAAGTTGATCAGGGATCAACCGCGGAACAGAATAACAATTGATACAATAGCTATCAAAATTAACAAAGATATAGAAAGTTTTAACTCCTGACAGACTTCCACAACAACATCCCTTGCTCAGAACCACAGCAATTGAATCAAAATAAAGAATAGTGGTAATGCAGATTCAAGAAAACTTTCATCCTGAACTCTGAAATAAGTTTCTTCTTACTAATCTTTCTATTGGATTTACAGCCCCTCTTCCTATAAAGATCTCAGTTAAGTGTTCCAATTTTTTCAAGGCCCTAAACTTTTTACTCTCTCTAGTCTTTCTACTATATTCCTTCTCATTAGGAGGCACCGCATGGTTTTTGTGGAAGGAAACTTCAGTCTATCATGGAAGAATAAAAACGAGTTAATTTTGCTTTCATCCCCTAAATCATTTATAGTTTGTCTATTTCGTCCCTGAATTATGAAAATGAAAACCACCTATTTCCTCCTCCAATAACTTCCCGATTGCAATCCATTTGAACAGTTTAGTCCAAATCACAAAATTGGAAGCAAGGTGTGTTGCGCAGCTATGTGTTGTGTAATCTTGACCATTCAAATGTGTTATCAATGGCTCGAATTTTTTAAAACCGTTATCTGAGATGAAGGGTTAGGGTTTCACAATACACAGCTACGCAGCACGTCCCCCGGATCCTGCTAAATTAGCCCTAATTTCTTACCACACCCCCATTTTTAACACTCAGCCATAACTAGTAACCATTGTCCATTGTCCGCTGCAATTCTGTCCTTGTCTTCTGGAATTTTCAGTCAACACTCCCAGCCCATTCATCAATTAGTGCAATTGCAATAATTGATTTTATAGATTTGATGAAATCAACAATACATGGATGTGCGAGAGGTAGGGTGGGCCCAGATCTGACCATATCATCTCGTGCACAGCCTCTGATCTCCATTGCCACTGTTCGCTATGGTCTACAATTTTTTATTCCTAGCTTATTACATGTGAGTCCTACGAAAATTAAGAAGATAACAATAATGGATTAGTGTTTTGGATTTTTTTTTTTTTTGAGTTTATTTAAAAAATTCTTTCTTTGTTAGTTTTGTGTCATTTTTATTTTGTACATTATTGTCAAGAGGAATATAAAATATAAAAAACTATGATCAAAACTATAAAAAAAAGTTCGCCAAAATTTAAAAATAATAAAGGAAAAATGATTTCCATACTCCCTTTTAATCCATTGAAACTCTCAGACTCTTTTCTACTACCTATAATAAAAGGAGGAGTCAGGTGTTTGTTTAGCAGCTGAGTTGAAATTACCAGTCTACCCTTTCCTTTTGAAGTTATGACCTACCAATCCTACAATGAAAAAACCCATAAACGAAGAAGGAAATGAAACCACCGACTCTCTCCGTTGTCTGCATTAACTTCCTTCCACCGCCTCCATGTAAGAATTGGCTGCCGCCGCCCGCATTACCTTCGTTCTTCTTACGTTAAACTCAAGGTCTAGAGAGAGATTTGGTTGTTAGGGCAGAATCATACCTAAAAAATGCTTATGTACATCGGTTTTGGCTCCTTCAAAGCAGAGTATAGCCTATATTTACTGAGGCTGAGTTTATTACAACAAGAAGTGTATGAGATTTACCACCAGTACATAAAAAGTTGTAAGTGGACTTCTTTCCCAAATATCCTAATTAGTTCTTTCACGCAAAAACATGGACATGCCTTGGTCGTAAACAGTACACTTAAGTTTATTCAAATTATTAGAAATGAAAGGGCAGTGGGTGTTTGTTTTTTTATACTCTTATTATGCTTCTATGAACATTTTGGGATGAAAGTGCCTTCAGGGGTATTCGCTCCGGTGAAGGTTTGAGGTGAAAGTGTAACAACAGCAGTATTGTACATGCTCGAGCAAATGTGAAAGACGTACTACACACATCTCCAGTCGTATTTGAGTTCTTTTTTTGGCAACGTCGACGCAGCCACTGAAACTTGCCGTAAGCATGCCATTTATCATGATTTCTTCTACAAATATTGTTTAATATTACCATAATATCATATTATATGATGCTTCCTTTTGTCTCCTTTCGTACGATAAAATATATAACAACCATGCTCTCATTTTTTTTTTGTCAGCTAAGCACAAGTGCAACATGGTGGTCACAATGTGTTCCAACTTCAAGGCATGACCGAGTTTTGACCAAACTAGATAGCAAATACAAGCCTGAATGTGCCATTGAGGACCATGAAGAAAAAGTGTGGATTCCTTAACAAAAGGGCTGATGAATCTGGGTTCAGAGGTAAATTATTTATAAATCTTTTCTGCTAAAATGAATTTATAAGTCATTTCAACAATATGATTTGAGGACTCGATCAACTTGATTTAGTAAACTATAATTCTACTTGTAAATTTGATTTCCTTCTGTTTCGATAATAAGAAAGGCAACTTAATGCACTAAATTAATGGACAACCAGTGGCCATCAGCTATATCAGCTACCAAGAAGGTTACATCTAAGGCGATTTATTTGAAACCCACGCAAAAAGCAAAATTTCTAATGAAGTTTTGTATTTTTGCAGCCGTTAATTAATTGCTTTGGCCTGAATCTTGTTTACCTCCAACATTTTCATTAACTTGCATTTCTATTTGAGCAACAACCATTCGTGCATGTTTAATGTTTATACAACATTTATCTATCACGATTTGTAGGTCATGTCAAATGCATGTGCCCGTGACTAGTTTCATGTAGGTGAACCAATAATCTACCAAAAAAAAAAAAAAATTGTACAATTTATGTCTTCTCTAAATATTTTTTATACATTGAAAAAAATATTGTAGTTTAAATCCAAAATGGTGGAAAATATGATAGTGCGTATGCCGCTCATTTTTCTAAGGGGTAAATGGGATTGAATTTGACTCTTTTATTAAATTAAACAGTAGTTATTTGGACTGAGTTGTCACAAAATTGTAACTAGAGGGTAAACATTGAGCCAATTGAAAACATAGGGACGAAGTTGACACAATGCCCAAACTACAAGGACAATTAATGTAATTTACCATATCTATTTCTCTACCCTTTTCGTAAAGTGGCGGATTTTCAGTCCAAAAATTCGAATTCCGTTAACTAAGAGACCAAAAAAAAAAAAAAAGAGACCAAAGGGGTTTCAATCAGAAAGTTGGAGGATAGGGTTTTCATAATTTGGGAACGAAGTAACAAAATGTGGATAGTTCATGGGATAAAAAGCAAAATTAACTCATAAAAAATTCCGTGTTTCCCTAAGTTTCTATAGCTCACGGTCTCTCTTTCTACTCTTTAACATCTGTCTACTACCTCACGTTGATGTCATTGTCCTCTAAGAAAGAAGGATTCATATATCTATCTCAATGAGAAAACCCGATTGGAGGCTCCCTCCCTTTGGTACCCTTTCATCTATATGACTAATAAGATGTATGAATGTGTATTTATACCGCACTCACATAATGATGTGGAGCAATCATTAAAAATTGATACTCTTCTTATTGTAGATTAATGACTGAATGTAGACAAATAAAAAAAACTCATGAACAACTGGAAATTAAATGATAATATTATCGGTACTACTACTGAAAAATTAGAGGTTTTTAGTATAAAAGTTATAAGACTCACCAAATTGTTATGAGTTTTGACATACTAGGTGATCGATTCTTCAAGTCATTTATTATGAGGTGGCACAATATGGCCACACAGAGGTGCATATGGTCATATTAAGGTCCAAGCGGGTCCCGTGCCTCCCTTGATTTGGATATTTTCACTATTGCCCCTAGTTCTATGATTCTTGTCAATTATCTCCTTTTAAAAATTTATATTGGCATTCACCCTAAATTTGTCTAAGTTTCCTAATAAAACTAAAAAATTAAACTTTCATGCATAAAATATTGTAATTTTTGTTCTCGTGTTTGACACATTTTTTATTTTTCAAAAAGTGCACTAGTATTTTTTATACGTAGTGAATAATGTTTAAGTTTGCAATTATTTGGTTGTGTTGTACTTGTACCCATGAAAATCTTTCTAAGGTTATGATTGAAAAGTGATCCCGCTAAGAGCCCATTCCAGTATCATTGACTTAAGGATCTTTTGGTCTTGTCTTTTAATTTTTTTAATTTTTTTATTTTGCATTTTTTAGTTTTGTGTCAAACTTTTGGTGATTATATGTTCGTTTCGATGAGAGGAATTAGAATTGGATAAAATTATAACTTTTACCCAAATATGGGAGATAGACAGGAAAATTGATACGAGTATTAAATTCTTTTTTGGGTAAATAAGTATTAAATTCTTCCTAAGGTGAAACTAAAAGAGGTACGGTGCACATTTTTTCGGGCCTCGCAATGTTTGGTCGCATTTTGACAAGATAATTAAGGAATAAATATATGGGTTTGACTTGATATTCCCCAGCCCAATTCCTTTTAAAATTATTTTCCAAGCTTGTCCGATTAGTCAATTTCTCTCGCATAAACTTTTAATTTTAGTAAAATTTTCATATGAAAGCATTCAAATTTCAAATCGTCTAACTTTACCTTTTGGAGAAAAAGATTATAGGAACTATAATAACATAAAGGAATTATCCATTTAAATACAATATTAAGCGATTTTGATTTTAAACCATCTTATATAGTATAGCATAATAGCTTTTGTGAGGAAGGCTCTCATCGCGATAAGTGGCATAAAATAGTTGGTTTGTTCTATTGGATTTTGATGACACATGTGACAATAAATCAATTACCATAAGTAAGTAATTTCAAATTTCAAGCAAGTTCCATAATTTAAGGAATCAACACTTAAGATTTGTAAAGAAAATAATCTGTCAAATAATTTTAAATTTCAAATACTCTTCAATCAATAAATTCTACAAATGAAACAATTAATTAGCTAATTAAAAATTTTAAAATAATTTAAAAAAACTCAATATTTGCAAATAAAAACAATAACCAATTAGTTTTAAATTCCAAATACATCAAAAAACATATAAAAATGAAAATGCCCATCCCCCATTTTCTCAATCATTAGTCTAAAAACCTCTAAAGTCTCTCAATTCAACCAATTATATTTTCATGCAAACCTTATTGTTGTTCTTATACTTTGGCTTGGGTCATGGTTGACCTAGTGCAAATGAACGAAGGTAAAGGTGTCTTAGTTTGTAATAATTTTTTTTTTCAGTTTATATTACTTGGTATTCATTTTTTAAAAATCTAATAATGGCTTTCGATGTCAAAATATATGTTGGTTAAAAAATGACTCGGCTTTTATAGGATCGATGTGAGAACCTTGATGAGAAAATCAATCAATTGAAATTGTCAAAACAACATTTTGAAAGCAAAAATGGTTAAAGGGTTACATAATTGGAATATTATTCTCAATTTAGCAGCAAGTGTCAAGTTAATAGTTACTATTGCTAAGATCTTGAAAGCTACAATACTAAATTACTGTATGACTATCAAATGACAAATAGAATCTTAGTAATTCTTTTAGCCAACCTTTCTTGAGTTTTGTGGGATAGAATTTGTTCTCCTTCTTCTTCTTCTTCTTCTTCTTCTTCCAAAGTGACATAGTATTATATTCTACTTTAAGATAGAATCATGAATATCTATCTAACTTAAACAATTAATATATGAACAAAATAAGAAGTCATAGAATACAGTTGAATTATACTGTGGAAAGAAAATTCAAAACTCAAATGTATACCCTACACATATGATACGTAATAATCGTAAAACAAACATCCAAATATAAGAAACTATATATCCGTATGAGTGAATTAATATTTTAAACCAACCATAAATTAAGCACAACATTACACCACTGCAATGTCCAACACCATAAACTAAGGAGTTAAGACCCAAAGCAAAATATGAAGGACGTGAGGTATTTTAAGATTTGATTAAGTTTGATTTTGTGAGGTACTTAAACAAGTTATAATATTTTTTGACAATTTATATTAGATAGTAATGCCTAGGGACAAAGTCAGGATTTTGATTCGGAAGTAGCACCTAAAATTAATATTCTTCCACCTCCATCCCACAAAAGTCTAGTTTATTAATTATAAACTGACGTGCAATTTTTAGATAAAAATCTCAATTAGTTCTTTAATTTTGTATGAAGAAATGTATAAATCATGTACGGAGGTGTTTTATTTTTCTATCCGGAAATTAGAGATTTTTTGGCAACGGATTATCTTTACGAACGGAGGAATTGTTAGTATTAAAAAAGGTATAAGTGTTCTAAGATTAATTATTTATAATACCCAAAATAATACACATTTTCATAGGTTAATCATCATCAATATGATTAATACCCAAAAATTACACGCTTTCATCAATTAATCATTCATCAATATGTTTAATACCAAAAATGATACACGTGTTTTGTAGAATAATACTATTCTTGCCATAAAAATTTAAATTATTGGTATACGATAACATTAATTCATCCCGTACATAGCATGGTTTTCCACTATATTGTGGAAACAAAGTGCTCCAAGCATATAATCATGTAACACGATACGACGCTAGATTTTTATGAAAAACTAAACTAACAAACAAACAAGGCTATTTTAATATTGAAAGTATTCATCAATAGTTAAATTTTTTCATATATTGCGACTCCGTACATAACGGGGGTTTAATGCTAGTACCAGAGTGATAACAACAATACTTACTGCCCTTAAATGTTTGATGAATTGCTCCTGTTGAAAACAATGAACCGGCTTCCCGTCTTGGATTTTTATTAACGTTGGGTTTACAGGGGAAAAAAAAAAACTAATATAGAAAGAAAGTAATACTACTATCAAACAAAGAAGACTGAGCCTCCCTCGTCAGATAGTTCAAATTTTGAAGCTCTGACTTCTCCAAGCATACATGTAAGAAGAATATACTAGAGAAAAATATATGGATAAAGATACGGATACAGAAGTAGCGGTACAGAAAATGTACCAAGCTCCTTCAGGGACCCACTTTTAGGTCTCATACAAGTGATCCGAACCGTTCATTATTCTTAAAACATTTTTCCAAAGAACCCGACCAAATTTCAGCTCAATCGGATAGTTGGAAGTGCTCCAACCAAAGTCTCATCATTCCAACGAAATTAACAATGAACGGTTCGGATCACTCGAAAAGGACCTGAAAGTGGGTCCCTGAAGGAGCTCGGTGCATTTTATGTGCAAAATACTCTGTACGGGTAGCACTGTCCAAAATATATAAAAGACAATGATACCCACTCATTGATCAGGTTATAGACTAACTCGTTACCAGAACTAATTCGCCAAATGAGATTCTGATGCATACCCACTCTATTTTCCAAAATGTGACAACAATCCTGAGAATAATAAAGCTTTTCATGTTTGAAAGAGTCGTGCTTGGTACAGTAAGATTTGTCTCTAATCTCTAATAAGAATAAACATGACTGTCTTTTCTCTAATAAATATGATAAATAGCATTGTTGTCGATACCAAAGAGTTAAAAAGTCAACTAACAATGTTCAGTCTCTGAAACCTACGGTACCCACCACCAAATTTACGAATTTATAATCCTAGGATCATTCAGTTCAAAGTAAAACACCATTTCAACAGTGGAAACTGGAATTTTTCCTCCTTTTGCTAGGTCTATTTGAGATTCTGGATATTGGCAGGTAAAATCTTCAAACACCTGCAAGTAACCAAAATAGGAGATAAGAACAAAAACTGTTAGATTTCTTGGAGGGTTCCAACCACAAAGTAAAACCAATTGGCAAAAGGTGGAGTAGTCTCTAGAATTTATTAACCAAGCTTGGGGGGCCTAGATAGGCAATGTGGAACAAGTCTTTAACAAAAACAAAGGGGTTTTAAGAAGAAAGTTCACAAGTGTTGATTTGCTAAACACAATTTTAGGTTATTTAGTTATCATATACACACATGCCATCAAATCAAACCAACTTGTTAGTTTCAACATCAACACTTGATTACTATTTACAACCCACTTTCTAAACCCAACGTTAGTTTCACCATTAAGTTTAGTTCTAATGCAACATACGATTCTGCACCACTAAGAAGCACGGATACAGACACATAATATGACAGATACCAAATCACCAAACATACAATCAATTGGTAGCATAACAATAACAAAATGCTAATACATTTTGTTGCGTCAAAAAAAGAAAAAAAGAAACTCATCACACGTTAAGTCAAAAGACAGATAACATAACCTAATACTATTGGAGAGAACAAATAGAGCCATCTCAAGAGCTCTCTGACTTCCGTGTTCCCAAGTCACTAAGTCTTACCACCTTCGTCTCATCCTGCAACACCAAACTTACGGTCAATCTTGCTTCTAAACCCAATAGATCCTTCCCTCCAATCTGATTTGGGTAGGCTAGTGAGTTTGACCCTCTAACAATCACCACATCTACTATGTCAGATATCACTATGCACAAAATATTTCTTAGGGTCCAAATTAGACAAAAATCCACATATTAAGAAAACCATTTCACTATCAAATAAAAAATATCAACTAATTTGAGCTCAAGACTTGAGAACTACATTCTAGCCAATGGACATTGCAAAAAACTTAATCCAGTACTACCGGAGTCTAGTTCTGATTCAAGCACCATAATATAATATATGAAAGTCCTCACTCCAAAGTTTTCTACCAAATTATTTTGGAAAGGAATCTGAAGATGATTGTACTAATGACAAATCAGTATTGCCACTTGTTAACATATAGTCCCAAAAGCTTAACTTGATGGGAAATTGGCTCAACTATGTATATCAAGTTGTTCAACATCCTCCCTCACGTGCAACCCTGTCTTGCTAGTGAAGACGCAAATTTTCAAAGAATGAGAAACAGAATGCAAACATGGAATAAATGCAAACAAATAGACTTGAACCTTAGACCTTTCAAAACCTGAGCTCTGATACCATGTTAAGTTATTGATTGTCTCTAAAGCTTAAGTAGTCAGGCTATGATGCACGGACACGGAAACGGACACAGACACAGACACGGACACGGACACGGGGACATGGCAATTCTAAAAAAATGGGGACACGGACGGGGACACGCCACGTGTATAGATATATATATTTATTTAATTATATATTTATTTACATATATATATACACACAATATATTTTAAAACATTTAGGGGACAAATTGAAATTTTTTAAAACATTTAGGGGACAAATTGAATTTTTTTGAAACTTTTAGGGGTAAAATTGAAATTTTTAAAAACTTTTATGGGTAAAATTGAAATTTTTTAAAACTTTAAATTTCAATTTTACGCCTGAAAGTTTAAAAAAAATCAATTTGACCCCTAAAAGTTTTAAAATATTTCAATTTGACCCCGCCGTGTCCCCAACCGTGTCCCCCCGTGTCCCCATCCAAAAAAGCACTACAGTCATGTCCCATGCCACGTGGCGTGTCGGGACACGTGTCCCGCCTGTCCCCATGTCGGGACACTGCGATACGGGGTCCCGGAGAAGTGTCGGTGCTTCATAGTAGTCAGGAAATGGGCCTAACAATGCATATCAAACTATTCAAAACTGCAGATATGTCAAAAGAAGCCGGTGGTCTCGTCAACACAACACTATAATAGCTGCTAGACAGAATTACCTTAGTTGCTAGGTTAACTTACACAGAATATATGTGGCCCAATTAAACCCTAGTTTACAATTTTTGTCTGTGATTGTTGTTGACTATTTATTCTTTTCCGTTTATACATTTGTCTTGAGCATTCCTAGATCTTTTGATCAATCTCTTATTATCCAAATAACAAAATCAATAAAAGAAGCTGTGCAAAGTTAACATACTCTGCAATCCCAAATCAATACTGTATAGTCCAATTTCAAGTAAGTAGAAAGACAACACCAGATAATGATTGGCAAATGAATACCTCAACACCTAAAAACCCGTTTAAGTCTGCAAAATGATGCTATATCATCAGTCATGTTATGCTCAAACATAAACAATATTAACTATGTCAGCAAAGAAAAAGAAAAGGTTAGTCTTCAAGGTACTAGATTTGACTAAGAATTAATAATATTACAAGGATGTTCAAGGACGCGGAAATCCACCACTCATGCTTCAAATGGAAGATTTTGGTCATGTAATCTATATTCCTACGCATAATAACATAAGCATCGTTTAATGAAGGAGGAAGTAATAGTCATCTTATGTTTAGACGTAAACAAAATTAACTTTGTTGGCAATGAAAAAAAAAAGGGGGGTTAGTCTTCAAGGCACTTGATTTCAGTAAGAGTTAATAGTGTTACAAGGATGTTCACGGACGCAGAAATAGGCTTCAAATAGGGAGATCATGGTACAGGTATACTATATTCACATGCGTAGTAACTTTAACATTGTTTAAGGATAGCTATGGACTTTATGTTTCTTAGTAACGACATGGAAGAACTGATGCTTTCAGAAGGAGAAGGAGAAGGAGAATTTATAGTCATTCTCGCTTAACAAATCAATACAATTCCATTAACTATTTATACATTAATGCAATGCTCAAAGAATCCAAACTCACTCCCCTCAAATTCTGTACTTCAGCTGAACTAGCATTTCCCAACCAACTCTTTTAACTAACTGCTGGAGCAGAAATTAGCTGCATCCCTGAACTCTGAGGTCTGATCTGTTGCTGCACATACCTTTTTCTTAACACTGAGTGTTTGTATGACCTAGATGGTTGGATTAGAATTCAATTTAATAAGATCACTCTCATTTTGCAACAGATTGGATTATTTCTTTTGGGCCTCTCTTTTCTGCATTGTCAAATACTTCATAACATAAAACATACTAGTAGTTACAGACAATCTGCCCGGTCAACAAAAAATCACTACAAACATCACAGCTCCAGTTCTTAGAATCAATCAATACCATCAAACCAAATTAGGGTGTTTACCTCGATTGGGTTTTGGCCTACAGAAATCTACGGTAGTTTCAGAGATCCCATTCCACACAGAAGCCTGAAATTCCATAGTACGACCATCAACAGCATCAGGGTCCTTGACGTCAAAGGTGATGTAATACTTAATGCCAGCTACACCCTCCCAATTTGCCTTCACAACCTTCACAAACACCAGATTCGTTTTCTGCACACACATCTTACAATGAGAAATGCTCTGCGGAGACCACAAGGGAATCACATCTCGATAACGTTAAATATGGGCGCCTGATGCTAGGCCCATACAGTCACACTAAAAGTACAGGTCCCCAGTAAATGTTTATCAATTATTAACCAACATCATTATGTGTGTGTTCCTACATTGTATATTAATTCAACCATTTGAAACAAAAAAAAAACCAAGAATAAGCAAGTTTAAATCGAAAAGCACACCTCTTGGTCATTGTATTGCTGGAGTGCTAACTGTGAATAAGATTTGAGGTGTTGACCATCCCTCTCCATGTCCAAAATAGGACAAATTTGACCACACGCAAAGGAACGAGGAAAGTGCATGACATTGAAGCCCTGTGATAACAATATTCGACCATAAAAAAAAAATACAGAGTTTAGAAAGTAATAAACCAGAGGCAGAAAATCCTGATAATACAAGAAAGGGGAAGGAAGCAAACGCACATCACTTTCATCTATCTGTCTTAAATACTCATCCAGTTCCTTCTGAGTTATCTCATGCATTCCATCACTATCATCTTCCACATCTTCATCATAGGTATAGAATTCAATTTTCGATCTAGGGTCTTCTGTTTCTTCCAATGGAGATTCGGGTTGTGGGGCCCCCTCGCACCGTTGCTTCTTCGCCGGTGATTGATAAGCAGACAAAATCTCAGAGGAAGCCATATCTATTTGTGAACTCAAAATTAGGAGGGGAAAAACCGACAAAAATGAAAAATAGAATTTTTGTGGGAGATGAAGAGCAATGGAAACTAGAATTTTTGTGGGAGATGAAGAGCAATGAAAAGGTAAGAGAGAGGAATATGTTACATCCAGCTAAATACCATATAGATGGGGGCCTATTTTGTAATTCAATATAAAGAAATTAGTTAAGAAGTTGTTAGGAAATAGTTACCGAAGTAGTTACCGAAGTAGTTACCGAAGTAGTTACAAAGTAATGGAGGGAATATAATGCTGTGGCTATAAATAATAGCCCCAAAGGGGAAAGATGTACGTTGATTACTTCGTAAATAATACCAGATTGTTTTCTCTCTTCTCTCTCTACATTTCTGTTATCTGTTTCTTCTTCCCTAGCTGTAACAGTGGTATCAGAGCAGGCATTCCTCAGCCTGTGAACGATTCTCTGCAATGGCCGAAGGAACTAGAGCACAAGAAGCAAAGAAATTTGAAGATGCATTACGTAATCTGAAAGAAGGTAGTGAGGTTCATACCAGGGAAATAGGAGAAATCAAGAACTCCCTCAAAGATTTGGGAGATATCAAGGAATTGATCGCAGCTATGAACTCCAAGTATGATCAGATGGCAAGCCACATCTACGGGAAACACCAAGAGAATCCTGGGGGAGTACCTCGGTCAAATGACGGGGAGCAGAATCTAACTGGAGGTTCTCGTCAGAATTATCAAGATCCACCAGGAGCATTTCGTCAGACCCAACAAGATCAACCAGGGGCATTAGGGTTTCAGATTTTTGGGGAAATTCCATCAAGGTCAGATAATCACCACCACTCTTCATTCTTGCATAACCATAAGTTTGCAAAAATCGAATTTCCTAGGTTTCATGGAGAAAACCCTAGTGGGTGGTTATATAAATGTGAAAGGTTCTTTGATTATAATGCAATTGACGTGCTAGACAAAGTTAAACTGGCATCTTTACATTTAGAAGATTCCCCTCTCCATTGGTTTCAATGGTTTGAGAAGTGCCATCAACACATAACTTGGGATCTGTTCAAATATGGCTTATTATCAAGATTTGGTCCAAATACGTATGAGGATGCTATGGGGGAATTAACCAAATTAAGGCAGACCACTACTGTCAAGGCTTATCAAGAGCAGTTTGAGATTCTTGCTAACAGGACTCAAAATCTGCCTGAAAATTTCTTTATTAGCTGTTTTATCAGTGGGTTAAAGGAAGAAATTCAACCTGGGGTTCTTATGTTCAGGCCTACCTCTATCACACAAGCTATAGGCTTAGCTAAACTTCAAGAAGCTAGCATAGATGCCATTGCCAAGAAGACTAGAGTGGGGGGTAGATCTGAGGGCGTCTTATCCCTGCCTCAAACTAAGCCATATGGTAATAGTGGAGGATTTGTCAAAAGAGAACTTTCCAAGGATTTGGACGAAAAGAGGGCTAAGGGTTTGTGTTTTAAATGTAATGATAAGTATACCAGGGATCATGTTTGTAGAAAGAAGCAGCTTTATGCCCTGGAAGGAGAGGAGCCTGATGAGGAAGTACCAGTTGAGGAACAAATGGAGGAAGAAGGATTGGAAGGGGACCAGCAGAACCATGAGGAAGAGTTGCAGATATCATTGAATGCCCTAACTGGTTCAATTTCATATCGCACCATGAGGGTAAAGGGCAATGTTAAGAAGAAGTTAATCAACATTTTGATTGACTCTGGGAGTACGCACAATTTCTTAAGCCCAGAAGTGATTAAAAGGGTCAACATAAGCACTGAGATCACTGATTCACTACCAGTTTCAGTCGCAGATGGAACAAAATTGATCAATACAGCTACCTGCAGGAATTTTTCATGGGAAATGCAAGGCACTATCTTTCAAGCTGACATGAGAGTCCTTCAATTAAAAGGGTGTGACATGGTTTTGGGGATCCAGTGGCTAGCAACACTTGGGCCAGTCAGGTGGGACTTCAAGAATCTTAGCATGGAATTTACCCTCAATGGTAGGAGACATGTACTGAGAGGGGGTAAAAGAGGGGAAGGGCAAGTAATTGGACCTGGCAAGATGAACAAGATGTTACAAAAACACCCCCAAGGAGCCATAGCACAGATCTGTATGCTACAAGCTGATTCTAAAGGTGCAGGGGTTGATCATAAACAAGGAACACAGGAGGCATCACAGGATTTGCAGGCCTTACTTACTGAATTTGCAGATCTTTTTCAAGAACCAACAGAGCTGCCACCCACAAGGTCTCATGACCATTGCATTCCACTCAAACCTGGAACAGAACCTACAAATGTTAGACCCTACAGGTATCCTCATTTTCAAAAAGCTGAGATAGAAAAACAGGTCCGAGATATGTTGGTTTCAGGGATAATCAGACCTAGTGTTAGTCCCTACTCCTCCCCAGTTCTGTTGGTTAAGAAGAAAGATGGCACCTGGAGGATGTGTGTGGACTATAGAGCTCTTAACAGTGCTACTATAAAGGATAAATTTCCCATTCCCGTGATAGATGAACTCTTGGATGAGTTATGTGGAGCTCAATACTTCTCTAAACTAGATCTTAGGTCTGGTTATCATCAAATAAGGGTGCATCCATCAGATATTAACAAAACAGCATTTAGGACCCATGACGGACATTATGAATTCTTAGTAATGCCATTTGGGCTTACAAATGCCCCTTCTACTTTTCAGAGTTTGATGAATGAAGTTTTCAGACCATATTTGCGACATTTTATTCTAGTATTCTTTGATGACATATTAGTCTACAGCCCTACTTGGGAGAAACACCTGCAGCACCTGACAATTACCCTGCAATTGCTTAGACAACATCAATTGTTTGCCAAAATGACCAAGTGTGTTTTTGGTAAAGAGGAGGTAGAGTATTTGGGACATTTGGTATCAGCTAAGGGTGTGGCTGCAGAACCTACTAAACTACAAGCTATTACTACTTGGCCAATACCTACTACTATCAAGGAGTTGAGAGGTTTCTTGGGACTCACTGGGTATTACAGACGCTTCATCCATAACTATGGCAAGATCTGTTTTTCCCTCCATAGGCTCCTCAGAAAAGACTCTTTTGAATGGACAGCTGCAGCTACTTTGGCATTTGAACAACTAAAAACTGCAATGATCTCAGCACCAGTTCTTGCTTTGCCTGATTACACTAAGGATTTTGTTCTGGAATCTGATGCCTCAGGTATAGGGTTGGGGGCAGTCCTTATGCAGGAGGGCCACCCCATAGCCTACTGGAGTAAAGCACTCTCCTTAAAAGATCAAGCCCTATCTACTTATGAGAAAGAGTTAATGGCAGTTGTATTGGCAGTTATGAAGTGGAGGTACTACTTATTGGGAAGGCATTTCGTTATTAAAACTGATCACCAAAGTTTAAAGTACCTTTTAGAACAAAGAGTGGGTACTCCTTTCCAGCAGAAGTGGATCACCAAATTGTTGGGTTTTCACTACACAATACTGCATAAGAGTGGCAAGGATAATTTGGCTGCAGATGCTTTATCAAGAGTAAGACAAAGTGAGATGGACAATTCAGAGGATCCTATAGCCACTCTCCATGCCCTCTCCTGTGTTAATACCAATTGGTTAACTGAAGTAAAGAAGAGTTGGGACACTGATGACCACATTAGGCAGCTAATCACTGACCTGCAACAGGGCCTTGTTCACTCTGGGTATATGTGGGAGCATGGACTCCTTACCTACCACAACAAATTGGTGGTGGGAGATGGCCCTGTCAGAAACCTATTGATCAAGGATTTTCATGCCTCTGCCGTGGGTGGACACTCAGGCATAGGTAAAACAACCAAACGACTACAGAGGACTTTTTATTGGAAAGGGCTACAACAAGATGTGGCCTTGTTCATTTCTGAATGTGACATCTGTCAGAGATTTAAAAGTGCAAATGTGAAGTATCCAGGCTTACTACAACCTCTGCCCATTCCTACTAGAGTGTGGTCTGACATCTCTATGGACTTCATAGATGGACTTCCTAATTCCTAAGGCAAAACTGTGATTTTTGTGGTGGTTGACAGGTTAACAAAGTATGGACATTTCATGCCTTTGTCCCATCCCTATACTGCCAAGGATGTAGCTAAAGTATTCTTTGACCAAGTGTTCAAGCTGCATGGATTACCTTCAACCATTGTCTCTGACAGAGATGCTGTGTTTACTAGCCATTTTTGGCATGAACTCTTCACTCTTCAGGGGTGTGAGCTGTGCCTTAGCACTGCCTATCACCCTCAAACAGATGGGTAGACTGAAATTCTGAATAAGTGTTTGGAAAATTATCTAAGGTGCATGTCAGGAGATTACCCTAGACAGTGGGCCAAATGGTTGTCACTAGCAGAATGGTGGTATAATACCACACACCATTCAGCTATCAACACTTCTCCCTACTATGCAGTTTATGGGCAAGATCCCCCAGACCACACTTTTTGTCTATCCAAACCTTCTTCAGTTGCTGAAGTCGACAAGTGGCTAGGGGAAAGGGCTGCTATTACCAGACGATTGCGGGAGCATCTGTTTCAAGCACAACAAAGAATGAAGTTTTATGCTGATAAGGGAAGATCTGACAGAACTTTTGAAGTAGGGGACTGGGTCTATTTGAGACTACAGCCTTATAGACAAACTACCCTAGCTCTACAGCGAAACATGAAGCTGGCACCAAGATTCTATGGGCCATATCAGATTTTGCAGAAGATTGGAGCAGTAGCCTATAAGCTACAACTACCCCCGGCTGCCAAGATTCATCCTGTATTCCATGTGTCCTTGCTCAAGAAGAAACTTGGCTCACATGTCACAGCCCTACCCACTCTACCACCTACAGACTCAGAGGGAACCTTACAGCTAGAACCTATGGCTGTTCTGGATAGGAAAATGATTAAGCGAGGTAACAAGGCAGTGGTTCAGTGGCTAGTGCAGTGGGAGAATGCTTTTCCTGAGGATGCTACTTGGGTTGACTACTCAGAAATGCAAGCTAAATATCCTCACTTTCAGCCTTGAGGACAAGGCTGTTTTTCAAACACCAGGGAATGTTACATCCAGCTAAATACCATATAGATGGGGGCCTATTTTGTAATTCAATATAAAGAAATTAGTTAAGAAGTTGTTAGGAAATAGTTACCGAAGTAGTTACCGAAGTAGTTACAAAGTAATGGAGGGAATATAATGCTGTGGCTATAAATAATAGACCCAAAGGGGAAAGATGTACGTTGATTACTTCGTAAATAATACCAGATTGTTTTCTCTCTTCTCTCTCTACATTTCTGTTATCTGTTTCTTCTTCCCTAGCTGTAACAGAATAAACCTGAGGTTTGCAGCTGAGGACAATGGATTCTGATATGCGACCTAACCGTCTTTCGATCGGGGAAAGAAGCCCTAGGATCTATTTTATCTAGGGTAAATTTCATTGACCTCCCTTGAGTTTCTGACAATAACAGATACTCCCTCTAAGGTTCTTAAAATGACAGTAACCCTCAAACGTTTGAAACTATTGTTAAAATTCATCCATACCTACTTGGCCGTTAGTTTAACAAGCAGATTTTGATGAGGTCATACTTTATTTTCTTTCCTATAATGCCCTTTTGCATTTAAGCATATGCGATGGAGGTCTGTATATTTACAAGACATGTCCTCATGCGTGAGGGCCAAATAGAAAAAAGCAATTAAAACTGCAAGACCACCAAAAACCTATTTAAACATTTCCACTTCCCAAACTCTAGTATGGTTAACTAACTAGTAAAGTTGTACCAAAAATAAAACTAATGCAGTATATTAAAAAATAGGTAATTTCAAAAAAACATGCCAACTTATTTAATTAACCCCTCATTTTCAATCACCCACATGAAATTTCTATATTTCTACGGTTGTATGAATGCAATGCACTGTAATCTACTTTTACTAAACATTTCAGTTAGTTACGGCCAACCTGCTCCAACCAGTTAAAATTTCTATGGACAATGTTTAATTTTTTTTGTGAGCACTTTTCTCAAATTGTGATCATAATTGACTTTCAAAATTCACTGTGACAAGAAGAATAAAAAGAAGTGAAAGTAAATAACAAGCAAAATAAATTATGCAAAACTAACCAAGTTTACAAAAGGACAGAAATGTTTTTTAACAGATAGTACTATTGTTTGATTTATTTTTTTGTCTTTGTTTACTCTTTTTTTTTTTTTAAATCTTTTGAATTAATTCGTAAAACAAGAAATTAAGAGAGAGTGTCCAGTAAAATAAGAAGTTGTCCCGAGTTCTATTTAGACAAGTTTTCTAGAAAGGGCTAAAGTCAATGAAAGTAGGATTTTCTAGAAAAACCATTCTCTTCACATACATTAACTAAAGTCCGAATAGCAAAAACATCTTTTCTAAAGTCTATAAGCTATAGACGGGCTTTTTATAGGAAACTCACCCTTAAAGACTTGGTTCAACTATCTTGTAGTTTTTAAATTAATGAAAGTCATTGATATACTACTTGTACGATATGAACCGTTTATTTTTTCACTTGGTACATTTTCATTGTTTGTTTAAGAAATCAAGTTGTTTGTGTACTGATAAAGTGATAAGTAATAAATCGAGTTCCATTATTATAAAATAATTTTGTGTTTTGGAACAGGAGTGACATGTGCTGGAGCAGCCACCATATACCTCCGTCCCATGTGATACCAATTTGCATCTTAAACATCTCTTAAGTGCTATTAACTCATTTGCAATCAGTTTAAACGTACTTTTCCCCAATTTTAATTGGCTCCCTAACCTAGAAAACCTAGAAAATCCATACTCATATTTCAAGTCAGTACTCCCTAAAATATGAAACTAAAACTAATTTTTTATGTGCTTCTCATAAAATGATTAAAAGTTGAGGGTAATATTGTCAAACAGAGCTCTCTGTGAACGGTGTTAGAATGATAAAGTTGACAAGGGAGGTCAGTGTCATTCAGAAAAGTGAGGGGAGGTTCTCGTAAGTTGTCTGAAACCTCAAGGGAGGTCAGTAAAATTTACCCTTCTATCTAATATCTAATATCTTATATATTAATCTAACTAATATATAAAGGCCTTGTTTGATTCACGGACTAAAATATGTGGGATTAATAGTCCTGGGATTGATAGTCCTGGACTATTTGTCCTTAGACTAATTTAGTACTGAATCTCACACAATCCCCTGTTTGATTCATGCAGGATTAACATTGGGATATCCCATGTTTTAGCCAATCCCATGTTTGGTTCCCTAAACTACGTTTCGGGATTAATTTCAAGACTCTCTCTCTCTCTCTCTCTCTCTCTCTCCAACAGATTAATTGAAAATATTGTTAAATCTTGTATTTAATTTCAAGATAATTGCACCCTTTCTCTCTTTAATTTTTTTTTCTTTTATTAAATTTCTCATGGTTAGCTTTCCATTGGAGAACTTATAAAATTTGAGGTTGAATATTGGAACCAAGCTGCAATGGAATGATTACTCCAATGTTTAGTGTGCCTTGTTTTGATCATGTCATGTTTCTCGCTATAGTTTCTTTTCCAGGTCCTATCGATAGGAGTTATTCTCCTATCGATAAGAATTATGTTGCGCAAGGTGAACTCCGTTGCGCAAGGTGGTCAATCTGATCCCTCTCCTATCGATAGGGCCAATTCTCCTATCGATAAGAATTCACTGCTTCACAAAAATTGGCCAGACTAATCCATGTTCTGTCGATAGGACCAATTCTCCTATCGATAGGAGTTACTTGGTAGAAATTAATGGTCAATCTGATCTCTCTCCTATCGATAGAGCCAATTCTCCTATTGATAGGAGTTGCTCAAAGTATGCTCAAAGTATGATCTTCGTCCGTTCGTTCTCAACTTGACTTGGGTCTTTGCTCAGGCGTACTTGACCTTCTTGAGACATGTACATGACCAATCTCGAAGTCAAGCCCCTGGTAAAAATAATTTTTCTACGTTGTGTAGCGAAATCAACAATTAGGAAGATCTAGAAAATTCAACAACAAAAGTACCCAAAAAATTTCCAGCTCATAGATGCATTGACGGTTCAATTCAAGTGAGGGCTCTTCAAGAGATAGATGGGTACTCAACTTATCAAGGTTCTCAAATCAAGTCAACATTGCCACCACTCAGTAGCTAGTTACCAATAGAATTCAAGGCAATAAACATTAATATGGACGGTGGGATCCATGAAAGCAAAGACTACATACCAAAGCCCATATAAAAGGAAGCTATAGCCACAAATCAAGGGCAATAATCCTTTTTGCTATATTGAAACAGAAACATTATACAAAAAAAAAAAACCCCACAACAGCAACAATAATGAAACAGCAACAGCAGCGACAAAATGCATTAAAATGATCAAACCACCTCTCGGCCAAAATGCATTGCAACCCAGAAAGGTAGTGGAGCATAGTTCTTACAAATTAAATCTAAAGTAGTGGAGCATAGTTCTTCCAAACTGCAGCAACAAAAATAGTGGAGCATAACCTTTACAAACTGCAGCAACAAAAATAGTGGAGCATAACCCTTACAAACTGCACAGTAGCAAAAATAGTGGAGCATAGTTCTTAAAAACTGCACAACAAAAATGTACTATAAGAGATGAAATTTACCATGGTCAGCACACTTTTGTTCCTAATAGCTGAGAAACCACATTCCAATATAGTTTGCACGAGAATCAATTTCTCTTCATCCGTCTTAAGGCTGAAAAAATGGTCAACCGTTTGTGCATCTTTTGTGATTCCCAAACCAGCTTTGACCTTGTCCACAGTTGAGATTGGAAGCTTAGCCAGTGCATTACTTGGCACCTCTTTTTTTGGCCGAGAGGTCATGTGCATAACCCATCCTAGCTCCAACCTTCTCCAATGTAGCATTAGATGACTCCAAAGAAGACACAAGCTTGTCAGCGAAATTGGACAACCCAGCCATGAGGGTCTCAGATACCTTAGCCTTTTTCTTTGGAGGATCTTGAGGGGACTTGTCATTTTTATTCACCGTTGTTGATCCATCACCATCTTCATCGGCTCCACCCTCAATATCTATGGTCTCAACCATATCAGTTGCACTCTCAGCCATTTCTCCGGTTGCTCTGTCATTCCCAAAAATAATACACCAATCCTCATAGTACGGGAATGACTTGTACCTTAGCCCATTTGCATTACTGTCTTTCTAAAAAATTTGCAAAAGCAATGGTTATTTACATATTTAATATAGTTGCCTGAATATGCATTTATGAATGAAAAAAATTACCTTACAATTGTCCTCCCAGACTGAATCGCTATCAACTTCGACCATTTTTTTCGAGTCATTCCATCCAAACCCACTAGTGTTGCACATATCCTTGATAGAGTGATACTTTTTTTCCTTACCTTTATCTTTGATGAAATGTGAGGATAGGTACGAATGTCAGTGCCAGGCAAAGAAACCACTAACATTCCCTCAAGCTTCTTCAAGTATCCAGCCTTAAAGGAATCCTTCTCCATTTTTTCACCTCTTGCAACCACCATTTCCTTCAAAGCATTCAAAAGTGCCAACTCCTCCTTTTGTACCCATGTTCTCCTACTTGCATCAACACCTTTTTCCTTTGTTTTCCCTCCTTTACGAGACTTAGTAGGCTTGTCATTTTGGTTCTCCATTCCTAAGATAGGTGTCGAAAGCCACAAATAAAATGAAATACATTCAAATACATGTTCAAATACAAGTTCAAATAGGTGTCGAAAGCCACAAATAGAATGAAATTACAAATATCTCGAAATAGCAGTGTCCAAAGCCACAAATAAAATCTTACAAACAACTTTAAGTCCAAAGCAACAATCAAATACATGTTCAAAGCCACATCTAAAGTACTCATAATAACATTACATCTAATTGCCACTATGGCCGCTTCTTGCTTGTCACTCTTGAAAAATATGTGGCGCAAAGGTGTCTCTCCAATCAGTCCATTGATTAGTTGTCTCGACGGTATCAATGTAGTCATAATCATCATCTTCCTCCTCAAGGTTATCAAGTTCATGTTCATGTGGGTCAACACTCATCTCTTTCCTAATGTGATTATGGACTAGACAATATGCAGTAACAATACGACACTATGTTCTAATGGGGAAGAATGAGGAACTCCTAAGAATAGCAAATCAAATTTTCAACAAACCAAAAGTCCTCTCAATGATGCTACGAGCCTGTGCATGCTTCATATTAAAGTACTCTTCATGGTCTTAAGGAGCTGGACCATCCCATTCTTTCAAATGGTAATGCTTTCCTCTGTATGAAGCTAAGAAATCTTCCCCATTTGTGTAGCCAGCGTCAACTAGGTAGTAGTTACCTGTGTATGATTGATTTCCTTAGTTAAAAATAAACCTATTATTAAGAAATATGTTGATAAAGGAATATATGTTTTAAAAAATGCTTACCAGTGGGGATTTTTAGCCCATTTCTCCTAGTAATAGCTTCGCGCAAGACTCTAGAATCAGCTGCTGACCTTTCCCAACCCGACAAGACATAAATTATATTCATGTTTGTGTTGCAAACACCCAATACATTTATCGACAAATCTCCTTTTCGATCCATATACCTTGTTCTAATGGATGGGCTAACTCGAACATCAATGTGTGTGCCATCTAATGCCCCCAAACAATTCTAAAACCAACATATAAAAATTAATTATTTGTACTTAGATACCTAAACAACAATACAAGTCTGATTGAAATTTCATATGTTACCTGAAAAATTTTCCACCTATCATTTGTGCATGCTTGAGTTATTGGTTCAGGCTTGACGAGTAGTCGATCTTGTAGACGTAGAACAGCCCGAAGGACATCATTGAAATGCCTACTAATAGTTTGACCTGATCGGAGGAACTGATGCTTGACAGCTCTATTCTTATGGTAGTGTCCTATTGTATACAAAAACATGGCAACTTTCTCCTCCAAACAAATTGACCTCGAATGAGACAACCCCCCGACTGTTTGAACTAGCATGCATAGACGCATAAAGCAATTCCTATCCATTCGAAGTTACTCCACACATGTTGTGTCGCTATGACGCACTAACCGATTGATATGATTTATTTGCTCTTGGTATGGGTTCGGTTCAGTGAACCTAGATTTGTGTCGAGAGTAGTAGCTCTCAAGGGCAACATGTACAACAACTAGAGCCATAATACATGTTGTTTGCATTTGCTTGATCAAATTAGTCACAATGATGAACACCTCGGTCTCCTCTGATGAACAATCTAATTCATTTCCAGTGATATTTTCCATCTAGTAACACATTATCAAAATCATGAAACTAAAACAAGAACAAATAGCACATATAGCATCGTTCTATACATAATAAAAAGTCCAAAGGCAATGAATAAGGTAATAATTTATAACAGGTTGAATGTTAACAGATTGAATATAGGTTAACCTAATGCAAAAAGGGTCTCTTTTTATATTCTTCTGTACTCTATACAACTCTTTTAATTTTTGGGTGGTTGGACTTTTTATTGACAAGCTTAAATTACTAACTACATGCCAAACAAGCTGTAGATATGTGAAAGCAATAGAGCCAAGAATATGTAGTTAAATTAGTGCCTACGGTTATGACTATAAGTTGAACACAATAGCACAATTATGAGGAGTCTAAGAATAATTCGAAGAACATCTTGATTATGCCGTAGGCCGTAACGACTCTATTAAGCCCAAAGAACAAAACCCCATAAAGAACAAGTAGGCTTGACCATTTTAGGATTTTTCAGAGGTGAGCCACTTCAATGAATTATTTAACAGAGTTGTTACTAGGGACCCGTAAATGTGGGGATAAGAAGGGAAAAAAATAGAAAATAAGAGGAAATAAATTTACGATCCCAACAAACCAACCCCAGAATATATTTACATATCCCTTCGTTACACACAATATCAAAAACTATACAGGCTACGTGTTGTTGTTCCTCTCCATAAACCACCTCCAACAAAATCAAAACAAACCCACCTATTTTTTTTCCTGAATCAAACTTAGATTCAAGACATGTGGGATACAATCTCTACAGAGGATGGACTTGGTTTATCAAAACTTAGATTCAAATCCTTTAACTTGTCCAGATTTCATGAACTACTCCGAAAATTTCCTAGATTTCATTAACTTGTTCAGAAATTACTCGTACAACTAAAAGAACAAGCAAGACAGAGAGAGAAAACGAGAGTAAGGGAGAGAGAGAGAGAGAGAGAACGAGAGAGAGAGAGAGAGACGATTCAGTACCTGCTGCCGACGAAATTGATCTGATGTCCAGAGGTTTGAGAGGTCTGGTGAAGAGAGAGAGAGAGAGAGAGAGAAAGAGAAGAGCGGCTAATAGAGAAAATGATGAAGCTGATCTATTATCTAGGTTTTGGATGGCAACTTTGTAAATATCACCCAACAAAGTAGCGAGAAACTTATCCGGCCTTATTTAGTCCCAACCCCCCTGGTACTACACAATACCCCCCCGTATTTGACTAAAATTGTACTTGGATTGTTAATCCCATGGCATTTTTTTGGAACCAAACAAGGGATAGTGTGGGATTGGATACAAATAGTCCAATCCCAGGTACTTAATACCCGAATCAAACGAGGCTAAAGGGAATCCGGGGGTTTGTGCACCGTGTTGTGCGCCCCTCGGGCGTCCGATCGTGTTTTGGATGGCTCGGACATGTTTTGATTTTTTACCAGTGAAACAATAAATCAAAATTTTTGAATGCATTCAAAACAATAAATCAAAATTTTTGAACGCATTTCAGGCCGTCCAAAATGTTAAGGAAAAGTGACTATAATATATATATATATATATATATATATATATATATATATATATATAAACGAATATGAATTAAGGGTAAGAGATAATCTGGCCTGTGATTAGTGAGGCACGATTTCGCTGTCCTAAAGTTGTTATTGCCTCCCACGCAAGGGTATCGACGAACAATCAACAACTCCAAGATACAACCCAAATCACGGCCAAGCCTTCTCGATGTTTGCGTCCACCGGAAGTAAGATGAACCGTCTATGATCGAAGTTGCCCGAAAAATTAAGAAGATATATGAATTTGATAATCAGAGAGAGGGGAAAGAGAGAGATGACAGTTTTTACGTTGGAGATGTTTTAAGCAGCTTTTAACGTTAAAACCAAAAGGCCTTATAAAGGCATATGTTGCACCTTTTCCCAAAGGACACAACTCTAGGATACAACTTCCTTTAATGAAGAGACACCTATTTAAATGGCAACTCTTGGAATTAATAAATAATAAAATATTTAAAATGAGTTTTAAAACTTAAATATTCCAACAATCCCCCACAAGTTTAAAAACTTAAAAGAAATATATAGATACGAAAAATCATGGGCAACTATTATATTGTGCAATAGGTGTAGGTGTCTTTCGGACTTGAACCTCACTTAGTGTTAACAGTTTCCCTCTGAAGAGTCATAGTGAACTAAGTCTTGAACTTGACCCTTTGAGCCAGAGTTCAACATGTCACACACACAATACCGATATCAGACAAGGTTCGCGGGGTAGCGCTATTATAGGCCATGCGCTGATCTTGATTCTCATGAGAGTTTTAGAGAATAGCCCAATTCCCACAGTCGCGGCCTCACGACGGCTCTCACTTAGGTGAATCCTCCAAGGATAGAAGTGACGGAGGTCTATCCCGCAATAATTTAAGTGCCTTGGATTCATTTAGGGTTAAACCCTTCCTTAACCAGTCACATTTATATCAGCACTAATGCCTTCGGGATGAGCAGGAGTAAGTTGTTCTTCTTCTCCTTTATTAAAAGTGTTGGAATTACAAGTCACACAATATGGATTGTTTCTACCCATTGAAACTCCTTCATGGGGTCCCCAATCACAGAGGTTGGGTTACCTCCCTAGGTGACTTCTTTTGGGCTTAGGCCCATCCCCCTCGACAAATCTAGGACTACATTCCTAGATAACCCTTTAGTCAACTGATCAGCAATATTGAGCTCAGATTTCACAAAATTTAGAGATATTATTTCTGTATTCAGCATGTTTTAAACAGACTTAAATCTCACATGAATATGTCTGTTTATTTTCTTATTGCCATGTGCCTGTTTAACAGAATCAATCACTACTTGACTGTCACATCGTATAGGAATAGCAGGCAATGGTTTAACCACAAGAGGTATATCAGATAACAAATTTTTTATCCACTCTGCCTCAACGCAGGTGGTATCCAAAGCTATTAGCTCTACTTCCACAGTACTTCTCGAAATTATAGTTTGCTTTTTAGAACCCCTAGAAATAGCAGCACCACCAAATAAAAATACGAAGCCTGTGGTGGACTTAACATCAAGACTGTTTGTAATCCAATTTGCATCACTAAATCCTTCAACAACATAAGGGAAACCTTTATATAATAAGGAATAATCCAAAGTCCCTTTAAGATAACTAAATACTCTTTCTAAAGCAATCCAATGATCTTTACTAGGATTAGTAGTATATCTACTAAGCCTGCCCATGGCATAAGATATATTTGGTCTGGACTTGTTAGCTATGTATAGCAAAGAACCAATCAATTGTGAGTATCTCAATTGTGAAAAAGGTTGTCCATTATTCTTCTTTAAGGAAACACTGGGATCATAAGGTGTTGAAGCAGGTGTACAATCAAAGTAATCAAACTTCTTCAACATTTTTTCTATTGTGCTTGATTGACTAAGAGTTATTCCTCTAGATGTTCTTTCTAATTTCATCCCTAAAATAACATAAGCTTCTCCTAAGTCTTTCATATCAAATTTCTTGGACAAATAAGATTTAACGTCTTGAACAATCTCAAGACTAGTGCGAAACAATAAAATATCATCAACATATAGGCATAAAATTACACAACCCCCACTATTTTCAATGTAGTACAAGCATTTATCAAACTCGTTAATGTTGAAGCCATACTCAAGTATCACAGTATCAAATTTTTCATGCCATTGCTTTGGAGCTTGTTTAAGACCATATAAGGATTTGACTAATCTACATACCTTTTGTTCTTGACCTTTTACTATAAACCCCTCTGGTTGTTCCATATAAATCTTTTCATCCAAATCGCCGTTCAAAAATGCAGTCTTCACATCCATTTGGTGAATTACTAAATTATGAATAGAGGCTAAGGCTATCAATATCCTTATAGTCGTAATTGACGACACAGGTGAGTAGGTATCAAAATAATCTATTCCTTTCTTTTCAGTAAAACCTTTTGCTACTAACCTCACCTTGTATTTGTCTATACTCCCATCTGGTTTCAGTTTCTTTCTAAGTACCCATTTACAGCCTATGGCTTTATTTTCAGGTGGTAAATCAGTCAAGACCCAAGTGTTGTTTTGCATTATAGACTGAATTTCATCATTAATTGCTTCTTTCCAAAAAGGTGCATCTACGGATGAAATAGCTTCCTTATAGGTAGTTGGCTCGCTTTCTACTATATACATGTAAAATTCTTCTCCAAAAGTCTTCTCTATTCTAGCTCTTTTACTCCTTTGAGGTTCTTCTAGTTGTTCCGATCCCATTTCTAAAGAAATCCTAGAACTAGTAGATGGTGGATCAAAAGTAGATGTAAGTTCTCTATTTTCTACTTGTTTAGAAATCTTATTCTTATAGGGAAAAATATCTTCAAAAAATGTAACATCTCTAGACTCAATTATTGTATTATTCGAAATTTCACTTGATAATCTATCACCAAAAACTTATTAGCACTACTATTCTTGGCATAGCCAATAAAAACGGTATCTACTGTTTTGGGACCAATTTTCTTCCTTTTAGGTTCAGGTATAAAGACCTTTGCAAGACACCCCCACACTCTTAAGTACTTCAAGTTGGGCTTTCGATTTTTGCAAATCTCATAAGGGGTTTTCACGTTCTCTTTCACAGTAATCCTATTTAACAAGTAACAGGCTGTAAGCATAGCTTCCCCCCACAAACTTTCAGGTAGTCCAGAATTCAACAACATCGAATTCACCATATCCAATAAAGTTCTATTTTTCCTTTCAGCTACGCCATTAGATTGTGGTGAATAGGGTGGAGTCTCCTTATGTATAATACCATTAGCCTGACAAAAACTTTCAAATTCTGTTAAACCATATTCTCCTCCTCTGTCTGATATAAGCCTTTTAATCCTCTTATCCAATTGATTCTCCACCAAGTTCTTATAAACTTGAAATTTACTAAACACTTCATCCTTACTCTTAATGAGATAAATAAAACAGTATCTAGAGCAATCATCTATAAATGTGACAAAATATTTATTTCCCGCTCTTGTAGGTGGCCTATTTGAATCACACACATCGCTATGTATTAATTCTAAGAGTTAAGTGAATCTTTCTACTACTTGATGATGGGGTTTTCTAGTTTGTTTAGCTTGCACGCAAACTTCACACTTGTGTTTGTAATTTACAACAGATTTAGGAATAAGATCAAGTTCCATCATCCTTTTAATATTCTTAATACTCACGTGTCCTAGCCTGCTGTGCCACATAACTTGAGATTCGATATTCATAACATGTGGAGAAAAATCACTATCTTCCAAACATACATTCAACTTAAATAAACCTTCGCATACATATCCTCTTCCAACATATACACTATTCTTAGAAATCACAACTGTGTTAGACTCCATTACAATTTTGTATCCTTGTTGGACTAGAGTAGAGCCACTAACTATATTCCTTCTAACTTCAGGAACATGTCGCACGTCCTTTAACGTCAAGATCTTCCCCGATGACATCTTTAACTCCACTTCTCCAATTCCATGCACTTGTGCGACTGTATCATTTCCTAAGGTTACACTTCCTCCACGTGATTCCTGATATATTTTAAAACAACCAATGTCATAACAAACATGTATATTAGCCCCAGAATTTAACCACCAATCTTTATCATGAAAAGTAAAATTTATAGAGGGCTTATACCTAAACAAGGATTCCGCATTATCTTTTTGATTAACCAACATATTGACTTGATCCTTTGGTCCCCTTTGATTCTGATGTTCTGGTTTGTCCCTTGGCTTATAAGGCTCATTCTTCTTGTAATAGCAATCCCTCGCCTTATGATTTGTCCTTCCACACATGAAGCAGGATCGCTTCTCCATCTCTTGTCCCTTGGTCTACTATTATTGTAGTTATTGTAACGATTTTGGTTTTGATCATGTCTATTACTCTTGAAGTTACGACCCTTAGGGCGGAAATTGTTTTTCTTTTTGAAATTCCTAGAATTTCCATAGTGGTTCCCATTTTTGTTATTCTCAACTAAGTTCAACTTGGAGATATTCTCAGTTTGAAGAATTGGTGTAGCCCTATGGTTTTCTTCCACCCTTAGCGAGTTGATCACTTGAGTTAGGGTTACATCACCTTGTTTATGCCTAAGAGATTTGGCAAATTCAACCCAAGATGATGGCAATTTATCTATCAAACATGACACCTTAAAATCTTCACTAAAAGTAGAACCACCTTTTTCTGCCCCTTTTAAATATTCTTGAAATTCATGAATCTGATCACCGATGGGTTTATCATCAACCATCTTGTACTTATTGAAATTAGACACAGAAAACCTCTTAATGCCGGCATCGGTTATCCCATACTCAGCTTCTAATGTGTCCCACAACTCTTTAGCGGTTGAAGTGGTGCTTTGATACACGTCATAAAGATGGTCAGAGAGAGCACTAAGAATTCTATTGTAGCAGTGATACTCAATCTGCTCGGGAGTATACCAACTAGATGACTCATTTTCCGTTTGGATTTTTTCAATGGCAGAGACCAAACCTAACACAGTGAGCCAATAATGCACTTGTTTTTTCCATCTACCAAAATGTTGACCGCTAAACTTCTCGGGTTTTATATTATTAGCCTCGCCTATGTTAGCCATAGATATTACAAAGATGTCAGCACAAGAGCAAGAGATAGATGGGGAAGTTCTGTAATTACCAAATATGTAGAAACAGAAACAATGTCACAATACAGTAAGATGCCACAAAGAAATAAAAGTTATAAGTTTCAAAAAAAAAAAGTGTAGTCGATCTGTCTTTTATAAAGCAATTAAACACAGTTTTGAACTTTATCTACCAAATTGACAAATTTGTGATTGTATTTCCTAGCCTGAGGTTACAAATTAAAAGGAATCTATAAACAAAACAGAGTTGAACTTCGTAGAACTAACCGCAGATTGATCACGGTTAAAATTTATAAAACAAACCTAAAGGCAATTCCTCAAACAGGTTATGGGCAGAGAATTATAAAGATATATAAGACTGATTTTCAAACAAGTTGTGTGCATGTAAACTAGGACAAAGAAAACTGTCAAATTTGAATTCAACGAAATTCGGTTTTCTAGATCGGAAGAGTTCTTGACAGAATTCACGTTAAATGTTCAAAAAAAAACCTTGATCGAAGTTATTTAAATACCCACCGACAGCAACAGAGAAGTGAATTCCCGTTTACAAAATTTGAACGAAGCAACAGTAAATTGGCTTTCTTCCGAATAATTTATTTCCGAACCCAGAAAACTCAGAAACGATGCAATTGAAAAAAATAACTCAATAACAACTTTAGATTGTTAAGGAAAAGCGACTATAAAATATATATATATATATATATCTTAGTAATCGCCTTAAGGTAATGCAAGATCGCATTTGTCGAGATTGTTTTAACTCAACTTCTTGAGCTACCATTTTACCTCAATGGCTTTTGTTTTGCCTTAATGGCTTCATGTTATTGTTGTGGCTTTGTTTTAGTAGAAATTATTCGCACCTGATGGCATGACACAACGCGTTCTCGGCAAAATTATACCTAATTAGCCATTTTCTACTACTCACTAACCCCACCAATGACCTATTTTGTCCAAGTAGTTTTTACAATCAACTTCGAACATGAATTAATCAATTTCGGGAAATACATAAAAAAGAAATAAAGAAAAAAACGAATCAGAACTAACAATGATTAATGACAACAAAGCTATCTAAATTTATTGAGTACATTCAATGCATTACCATTGAATTCTCCAAGAAGTAATTTTTCAAATAAACTTCGAACATGGTCCAACTAACCAATTTCAGGACATAAATTCAACCCAAAAAAAAAAAAAACATCAGAACTAACAATGATTAATGACAACAAATCAACACTCCTAAAAATCATAGGGGAGATCACTATTGATTTAATCAAACAATATGTGTTGGGTGTGGGCGTGCGAGATAGAAAGAGAGAACCCAACGCTTAGCATCACCAATCGTGGAAGTCTTGAAGACCTCTATACCAACAAAACACGAAATTAATATCATGGGAATTTTAACATTTTTTTTTGCTACGCATAAATCAAAGCCATTCAAACCAAGAAACCTATAACAAATCAATGGAAATACCAGAAACCTTACCATCATCTGGGAGATAAACAGAGTTGGAGAGAAATCAATGGCGAGAGAGGGAGGGTTCAGATTTGCATCAGCGGTTAAAAAAAACACCATCCAAGAATTCAACAATGCCCCCGAAGCAATATTTAAAATCTGGTAGGAAGATGAACCCATTAAAGGTTGTGATGTACGCTTATTCAAAATCGGACACTCGAAATGTCGAGAGGAGGGGTCTCCCTTTCCCCTCCACTTTTGACCTCCCCGATAGAAATGCATCCTGTACCAAACCTTTTGGAGCCAAAAAAATAAGTAAATCGATTTTCTGATAGTAAAAAGCTACTATTATCTACCCAATAGATTGTAAAAATAAGCAATATTCGAAATCTTCACCGAGATGTAAGGTAAAAGCGAAGGTAGGAGGATCCAAATTATTTACTTGATGCAACTGACTATTCCCGATCTATACAGGGCCATCCATCCGAGTACGGCTGGCTACGACTTCCGATGGCAAGAGTTGGGGGGCAGAAAGAGGTTGGAGATCGGCGGAAGAAGAGGGGGCCAAACCAAACCACGACGAATATGAGATAACAGATTTGGGGGAAGAGGGCTTATGAGTACGGTAAAATTTGACATTGAGAGAGAGGTAGTGTGTGTGTCTGGGGTTTCAATTTGAAATTGAGAGAGTGGGCAGTTGGCACACACAGAGAGAGAGAGAGAGAGAGAGGATAGAGATGAAGCCGGTGAGAGGATGAGAGAGAAAGGGTAAAGTGAAAGTTAGTGTAGCTTTTGAAATTTGAAACTTTTCTGGAATAGGCAAAGAAAGTTGGTCCACCCACAACGCTTCTGCACTTGTTTGGGCGGGATAAAGGCAAAGCCATTAATAAATCGTGGCTGTAGGTTTAAGGCGTCTTTGATCTCAGCCCTTGAGGGGCGCTGTGAAAGGCAATCACAGCCCTTGATAAAAACCAATGGCTGAGATTTATGGAAATTCAAAAACTGAGCTCCTTTATTATATAGATATATATAACCGAATATGAATTAAGGGTAAGAGATAATCTAGCCTGTGATTAGTGAGGCACGATTTCACTGTCCTAAAGTTGTTATTGCCTTCCACGCAAGGGTATCGACGAACAATCAACAACTCCAAGATACAACCCAAATCACGGCCAAGCCTTCTCGATGTTTGCATCCTCCGGAAGTAAGATGAACCGTCTATGATCGAAGTTGCCCAAAAAATTAAGAAGATATATGAATCTGATAATCAGAGAGAGGGAAAGAGAGAGATGAAAGTTTTTACATTGGAGATCTTTTAAGCAATGTTTAACGTTAAAACCAAAAGGCCTTATAAAGGCATATGTTGCACCTTTTCCCAAAGGACGCAACTCTAGGATACAACTTCCTTTAATGAAGAGACACCTATTTAAATGGAAACTCTTGGAATTAATAAATAATAAAATATTTAAAATGAGTTTTAAAACTTAAATATTCCAACACAAAACACAATCGGAAAACCGAGGGAAGCACCGCACCCCCAGGTCCTATATAAAAGGACAATACCAGTTTGGTATCTCCCCTTTTAAAGTGCTATCACAAAAGTATAATAGTTTGTACAATAGTTAGTGTCTGTAGTATTGTTCTTTCCATTATTACCATTAGAAAATTAAGTTTTCATAATCTTGTTAATCTTGACTCCCCAAATAACTTGTTTGATCGGCGGGGTAAAGAAGTGAAACGTGAAAAAATAACCGCTTACACCTAGGAGAAAAAACACAACTGCTCCAAGTTGAAACTTTTTTTCAATTTTTCGGTTGAAAGTTTCCACGTCAAAACTGATTTTCACCAGTTTTTCTCTCTATCACGAAATCCAAATTTGTTGAAATGCTGGAGAAAAGCAATTGTAGGAGGTCTACTGAAGGAACTTTGTTGAATCTTACTGACTTCCCACCTCCAACCTCATCAATTCTGTATTTCGCTTCATACGGCGTTTATCGAAATCATAACGTTGGTATCGGACTATCGGGTAAGTTTCAATTTTGTAACTTATCTTATTTGAATTGAAATTGAAATTGAAATTTATCTTATTGAATTTTGGTAACAGGTAACCTCATCAGTTTTGTATTCCATTTCGTACAAGAATCCGTAATTGCACAATGAAATCGGGTAAGTTTCAACTTTGAGTGAATATTGATTCTTAAAAACTTTCAGGGATCCAGACTCATAACAGTGGGTTTTTTTTAATCTAAAATTAGATAAATTAGTAATTCTTCCCATGTCAATTTATTTGTCTACTTAGCTATTTGGGACCTCTCGAAAAATCTTCTACATTTTTTCAGTTTATTAAGATTTTTACGTGCAATATAAAATTGTGTAAAACTTTATAGATGGTAAGATATAGACGATTTTGAAAAGGCACTTATTCGGAACTTGTCTTTATAAATTGTAAGATATAGACGATTTCATAAACAACACGTGTTCGAAATTAACAATAAATTAAGACAAAGGGAGTATTTATGATTTCATAATTTCAGGGAATCGAATTTGAATAAAAATTAAATGTGAGTGATGAAATGGAAGTTAATTTAAAAGGTAAGATATCTGCATGAAATGTTTAATTTTGTGTCCTTTATAAAAAGAAAACGTTAAATTCGAAGCATAGTTTCTCATGTCATGCTTTTATTTTTTGGTCAGCTTTGCAACTCATTATATACGCTACACTACGTTCTTTATCGACTAATGTCAGGTTGACAATCTATTTTTAGATTAATGGAACAACCGAACAAGACACTGCTGTGGTGGAAGGGTGGAAATGGCAGTAATTTAAATAGACAACTGCAGTATAAAATTAACGGAACAAGACACTGCTGTGTTACCTTGCTTTAGACGACATCTCTGATCACAAACTCATTGGTTGATAGTGCAACGAGTCTTGAAAATGTTGTCTTTCAACATCTCCTTTTGCGGTGTGTACATCAAACGTCATACCACTAGTGACACGCCCTCATCCTCATGAGTCCATCTTGATGGATCTTCTTGAAAATTCTCCTCATTCATGGCATTTTTCTTCATCTTCATGTTCTACCATGTTAATGCTCTACCTTTTTGGACAAGTGTTTGAAAAATGCCCTACTTCACCACAGCGATAACACTTATTACCTCAAGGAGGAGCATATGGATCATTCTGACCACTAGATCTTCCAACACCCTACTTTGTATTGGTTTGGACTTTCCATGTAGGTTTGGTCTGACTTTGAGGAACCTGATTTTGAGATGTTTCAATGACCACTTTTTCCTTGCTTTGCTCTGGCTGATTATGCACTGAAGAGTAGTTGAATGTTCTAGTGGTGGTTTGGTTTTGGTAATTTCCCTTTTGGTTCAATTAAAATTCAGCCCCTGTTACTAGTTGAATAGCATCCAACAACATATGCATTGGTTGCATGTTAACTGCATCCTGGATATCAGTGCGTAAACCATCAACAAATCGTGCTACTAGTTGTCCTTCTATTTATGGCAAGTCATTACGAGAGGAGAGTCTTTGAAATTTTGCAACATACTCATGAACAGGTCCAAGACCTTGTTGGTACCGATGGAACAAAACCTGGTCATAGTCTGGAGGTAAAAAACGTGCTCTCATCAACTGCTTCATCGGGTGCCAAGATCGAATCTTAGTCTTGTTTTGCCGTAGTCGAGATAATTACAGTTGCTCACACCATGCGGAAGCACTGCCTTTGAGCTTGTATGCGACTAGCTTGACTTTCTTTTCCTCCTCAATATCCATATAATTGAAAAAATGTTCCACCTCATTTAGCCAATCGAGGAAGTCTTCTATGTTCAATTGCTCGTTGAAAGAAGGGAGGTTCATCTTCATACGATAGTTAGTATTATAACTACCATCCCTGGGTTCTTCTTCCACGGCAATCCTCGCAACTTCGTCATTAGAGGAGTCTCCCTCATAAACTGTGTTGTTTAAGACAACCTATTGGAATTCCCGTGTCTAGGATTGTTAATCACCCTTGGCTCACGTCTATTGATCAACCTGTAGATATCCTCACAAAGGCGGTGTGGACGTCGCCACTGGATATATGTATATTGTTTGAAAAGAGTCGCCACCCAAGTTTTTATTTTGAAAAAGTTTTTAACCTGAGAAACCATTGAAATGAGTTGAAAATATTGATTCTTATGCTGTTGATTTGGAAAAAGGATTTAGTTTGAAAACCAGAGATTTTTAGATTTAGGAGCTAGGTTATGTGTGGGGAAGTTTTTAATGCACCCCACTCGCCCGATTAAAAATTGATCTTTACTAAATATTTGCGGGATTTTTAGAAAACCTTTATTGCTATATATACTTTTAAATCAACTAAACGATAATGAAATGAATTACTATAATGATCATGTGTAAAATGTTGGAATTTTCACGAAATTCGGATGAATGAAACCGGGACGTTTCGGAGGGTCTGACGAGGCAACCAAACGGTCTACTCCGGATTCAATGAATTTGGACGAAGAGTAAATATCCAGCAGTTTTGTATGGTTATTACCCCTCATGAATTTAGGTTAATGATTCAATTCAAATTAGGAGTTACATCAATTCATTGTGCAGATTTATTTTGATTCAATTCCTCAATTGAATGGCATATTCATTTTCGTATCGAAAGCTTGAGGCTCTTCATAAGCTATAAAAAGGCAGCTTTGGCCTTTGGTTTTGATCACCAAAAATTCGAGAGAAATCGTTCTTGTGAGAGAGAGGCAGACAAGAGTTACAGCTCGCCAAGGCTTCCAGCGGTGGTGTTCCGGTGGTTGTGGTTTAGCCGTTGTATCCTGGGACGAAGACGCCGATTCAGTCTACAACACCCACGGTAGGCGGCGAATCTTTGTTAAAGAGAGTGTGGTTACACACAACTCGGCATTCATTCGACTGTTTGTATCTCTATTTTACAGTTTATGTATTTTCAGTTTCCGTAAATTTTCGTGTTCATTTTATTGTAATATGTTCATGTATATGTATATATGAGAAGTAATTGTTTTTCGGAATCACGATTGCCGCTGTAATTTTTCCAACATAAAAATGATTTTTATGTCAAACACTACCTCAAGAAATCCCAGGAAACAATTTTGAATTTTGTTCTTGAAACAGTTCCGTGCAACACACTTAAGTGTACCGTGCAGTAAAATAAGTGTGTCGTGCAGCACAGTTTAGGCAGTATTAGAAAAATTTAACGGTCTTCTCAGCAAGAATGGGTTTGGCTTTTTAAAATATGAATCATTTAGGTAAAAAAAAACTCTTGCTTTGAAGGTGAAAAAGGATTTAAATGAAGTAAAAATTTATCTCCCGAAGATGGCTACGTCACACGATAACGGAAAATATCATACGATGTTTACCCAAGACATTGAATTTCGTTGAAATGTTGGTTTATCAAGCCCAAAGGTGGTATGAAGAACCACCTTGGACTTGATAACCCCTCAGAATGCCAAGGTTGAGGAACCATTGGTGGCGACATGAATACTCACCTTGGAAACATGGGTATGAGTCGGCACGAACGCCCTTCTTGAGTTCCAACCTCAGCTTGAAAGTGATCAATGAGCCTCCGATACTAACATAGCCTCAAACTCCATGATGAATATGGAAAAAAAGCTTGAGAGAGTGGACGGTATTCAAGATTTTGGTATGGATTCGAATGAGATTTGGATTTTCAGGGGAAGATAGGAGATAGATTATGGTTTTCTGGATCTCCATGGTTTTTCCTTCGTTGTTCTTCATCTCGCAACACTACGGATATTTATAGCCGAGAAGAACTGATTGCCATTCACATAAACTTGATGCCCACACAAAGTGATTGTGGGCTATGGCCTAGCTTTTTCCTCCACCAAGAAACCATGATGAAGCCAGGCAATAAACTGATTTGTCACAAGAGAGTGCCATGCGGTACACAAAATGTCCTGTGTGGTACACTTAATTGTGCCGTGCGGTAGAGTTGCTTGGTCAAGTTGAAATTTTGAAGGAAAGAGTGCTGCACGTGTGTTTACATCTAAAATTAACCAATCCAATGATTAATTGACACGTAATCAAGAGTGCCAAATGGTGGCAATTACTCGTCAATACAGACACACTGGATTAAAAGAACATATTTGAGTGAATACGATGTCGTATCGTGTTCAAATATAAAAACGGTTATTAGCAGTTACGAACCATCGTTATTGGAAAGAATTGACCTCAAAGCTATGGGATTAACTGTTAAATATATAAGTTCCACGTGTGAACTTGGGAAACAAGGCAAATTGGCAGTTATAACACGTGGAATACTTATAGAAAGGCAGTTATTCATCTTAACGCTTAATCATTTAAGTTTGTTTAAACAACTGTACAGATTCAAAATCAAAGCTTTTAGAGGAAGATTTGGAAGAATTCAAATTCAGACGTGGAGGAAGGAGCAACTACCAACTCGAGGAGTGGAAGTTAGAGTTCGAAGCAAGCCGATGTTCAAATTCATTGAGCGGGAAGTTCGAATCGCAAGCAGCATCTATAAATAGAAGAAATCAAAGAGTGAAAAGCCCCCGGATAAATCTTCAACAAAGCGGCTATCAAAAACCCGATGCTTGGTTTGTTCATTGGCAAAAAGTAGTTTAGGATTTGAACTTCGGTTCAATTAGTTTAGGATCTCGAACACAGTTCGAAGTAGATTAGGAAGTAGATTAGGAAGTAGTTAGGATTAATTTCGATTGTTCCTGTAACAATCACCCCTATCTCGATTGTTCCTGTAGCAATCAACCGTTCAAAGTTCTTGTATTTGAAGTTGGAAGACAATTTCGAAGTAAGTTTATCTTTGATTCATTAATCAAAGTGTATTGTTTCTTTTTTTGTTCTTCGATTTCCTAAGTTTGTTGGTTTACATTTCTTCACTTGTTAAAAAAAAATCGTCTTAATTGAGGTAATTGAACCAATAAAACACAATCGCCTGATTAGATTTGGTTTTTCCAAAGTTAATCTGAGGGAGGAGATTCAAACTCTCTCTGGCACGCTCGCACACAATTATTTTCCATTGCAAAGAAGTAAAAGAACCAAACACATTTTTTGGCATGCCCGGTGGGACACCTGAAAGTGTTGAATGGCTCCAAAACTTAGGAAGCAAGCAGATGATTCTCAGATTGGCCAAACGCCAGAAGATGAGAACAATGTTAATTCTAGAGAGAATGAACAAGTCGAAAGCCTTCAAATAGGACCCGGAGACTTCAAATCTTGGTCAAGACTTAAATATGGGGGTTGGCCAGACTTCTCGAATGAATACTAGGAATAATAGAACTGTACATATTGATGACCCAAAAAATCCAGAAATTGGAGGAGGGGTGTCATCTAGTCAGTTCGCTGAAATGATTGCTACATTTAAAGAACTGGCTCAAACCCAGAAGCTTGTATTACAAAAATTAGAAGAGCAATCAGGACTTAAGCATGAGCCTTTGCCTTCATTTGAGAAGGATAAAGGAGAGGCTAGCACAAGTAGACCTAAATCAAGGCTTGGAAAAGAGCCTATAATTTTAGATGACATACGAGAATCTTGGTATGAACCCTAAAAGCTTGTGATTACCAAATTCCTAAACCTAAGAGAGTGTTCAAACAAAACACTAATGTCTCGTTCGAACCAAATTTTGATGGTTTAAATGAGGAGAAGGGTTTCAGAAACATGGATTATGGGTTTGATGAGTATGTTTATAATCCTGGAAATCATTTTAATGAGAAGGATAGAACTAGTGCAAAAAAAGGTTCAACCCTTAAATTGGAATTCCTAAGTATGCGGGGAATACGAGAGATGGGTAGAGTGCATTGAACCACTTGTATGAACCTTTTACACAGCAAGAAGGAGGTTTCAAGTAAAAAAAGATAGGTCTTTTTGAGGATCCTTTTCGGAGGTTTCGGAAGATCACATGCCTAGAAATGTTACTTTGGGAACCAATTGTTAATCCAAGGGTACCTCTAGGAGAACGCCCCAGCTCTTGAGATGAAATATTAGGTCTCATGCAAGAAGTATATGGACCTAAAAAAGAGGAATACAAACCCAAATTTATAGAAAACCCTATCCGGAATGGATAGATAGGCGGATTCGAAGTCCCTAGGGGTTTAAAATTCCAGATTTTACTTTATTCCATGGGGATGGAAAACAATCAACAACTGAGCACATTGCCAGATTTACGGCTCAATGTAAAGAATTGGGCAATAATGGGTTTATTAAGTTGAAATTGTTTTCTAGTTCTTTGACAGGAACAGCTTTCAAATGGTACTCTAACTTAACGCCAGAATCAGTTCCAAATTGGCAAAGAATGGAAGAATTATTCCATGCGCAATTTTATCAAACTGAACCTGAAGTTACCATGGCTGATTTAGCAAGACTAAAGCAAAAAGCGATGAAAAGGCCGCACAATTTATTGCTAGATTTAAAAAGGGCTAGAAACAAGTGTAAACTTCAACTTCGAGAAGTTGAATTTGTGAGAAATAGCACAAGATGGGCTAAGTAGAGAACTTAGGAAGAAGTTCGATTCTCTGAGAGTTCGAGAGATTTGGTTGATCCGACTTACAAGGCTTCTAGATATGAATCTTTGTTAGAAGAAGATGTCGATAGGAATAATTCATCTTATTCAACCTATTATAAGGAGCCCACTTATGAAATTGATGCTGCTGAAATTGTTGAACATGCCTCTTGTGTGTGTGAATGTTTAGTTCGAAAGGATTCTTCTATAGCACCAAGAACTAACAAAAAAGCATTTAGTAAAGTGTATTCATTTGATGTTTCTAAAGCAGATGAAATTTTTGATTACCTTTTGAAGAAAAAGTTTATCAAACTTCCTGAAAATGTTAAACTTCCAACTTTGGAAGAAACAAAAGGAAAGAACTATTGTAAATGGCATGCTTCTTGGACTCATTCAACTAAGAATTGTAATGTTTTCCGTGACAGGGTTCAAGAACAAATCAAGAAAGGAAGGATCATGTTTCCAGAAAAGACTATGGGAATAGATACAGATCCATTTCCTCGAATTGAAGAGGTAACTGCTAATACCAATGTGCCAACAGCTTTGGCCAAAACAGTGCAGGAGGTATGGCAGAACAGGCGAGTTCATGTTGAGATGAACTCTATGCAATGTGAAAGAGGAAAGCCAAAGTTTGGCCAACTTCGAAGTGAGGCTAGAAAGACATATGGGCAGAAGTATGAAATAGGAAGTTCTTCTCAAAAAGGTTTTAAGCAATCTCATCTTCCCATGCTTGAAGCATCCTTCTTGGAATGCTTATGCATGGAGTGCAGGGCTAATTACTTGATCTTCAAAGATTTAGATCGACAGGGGGTTGATTTCTTTCCAAAGAGGATGGAAAGAAAGGCTTTGGATCGTAATAATGAAAGAAAACCTTGGATAAGCCCAAAACAAGGAAAGAATGAGAAGCCTTGGCCAGTTTTGAAGAGAAATGTATCTTCTAGTCCAGTTCCATCAGCTTCGAAGAGTGAGTATCCTCCTTTGAAGAAGGTTAACACTAGAAAGGCCTTAATAGCCCGAGAAACTGAAGAAGAAGGGGAACAATTCACCTTGGTAAAAGGAGTTCCCGATTGGTTTCTGAAGAAGGTTAAACCAGAACTCTTCCAGGAATATAAAACCCCTCCTAAATTGGGAAACAAGATGGTTAAACCTCCAAATACACCTACTAGTCAATGGGTTGTGATTAGAGATCCAAAGACCGAGTCACCTCAAATGATTCCTATGTTGACTCGAACGCAGAAGAGGAAATTGCAAAGGAGGTATACTAGCTTCCAAATGGAGGAATATGCTTCTAAAGAAAATCATAATGGAGGTGACAAGTTTAACCCAAGGTTTAACAGACTTCGAAGAGAAGATTCTGAAGAATCTCTTCAAAAAGGGTTTACTCAATCAGAAAGAGAAGCACTGGAAAGTCTGGCTGTAAGGATGGACAGTGAAGTACCTCGAAACAGTCCAGCGTCACCAAATTCCTTGGCAAGCTATCAGTCTGGCTTATTAGAAGCCATGATAGTGGAACAGGAAGAAGGGGGAGGAATGAATTCATCTCCTATTGAAACATTGTCCCCTATGGAAACTTCTGCAGTGGAGTTTCCTGAAAAAATAGACACAATAGAGGATGGATCAGAGTTACCAGTGCAGGAAAAGAGGACCATTCAGTTTGGAACTTTGCCTGAAGTCCAAATTAACATGGTTTCTCCGTCATTCGATTTTGGACCTTTTGGACCAGATTGTTCACCAGTTCGAAGGGCGTTACAACCAACAGTTACTCCTATGGAAATCATTGATGTGTCAAGTGAAGAGGAGTATAACCTTAGATATGATAATGGTTGGAATGATGGTTGGGGAGCTTTAGTATCTAAAATTCAAAAGGAGAAAGAAGGAGAAGAGCTTATGATCATGGTTAATGCTAGGGAGGAGCCAGAAGTAACATCTGCAAAAAGAGCAGTGTTTGTTCCAGAGACAGAGATTGATTCGAAGTATCCTTTAGTTATTGATTTGAATTGTGCTGATCTTTCTTATCCTTTCAAATCACCTTCGAATGATATGAGGCGCCATTTGAAACCTTTATATATATCGGCTTTGTTTGATGGGATTTTGTTAAACAGAGTGTTGGTTGACAATGGTGCAGCAGTGAATATCTTGCCTTCTAGGACCTTAAAGAAGTTGGGAAAGGAAAAGGTTCGATTGATCCCAACAAGTACATCCATTGCTGGGTTTACTGGTGAAAGTAAAAACCCTAAAGGAATCGTTTCTATCCGCCTGAAAGTTGGCCAAGTGGAAACTGATACAGCCTTCTTTGTGGTGGATACTTTTACAAGTAAGTATAATGCTTTACTTGGTAGAGATTGGATTCATGTTAATGGTTGTATTCCATCTTCGATGCATCAAGCCTTGATGATTGTGAAGTATGAAAAAGGGAAAGAGGTAGGAATCGAAGAAGTGAAATCAGATCCACATCCCTTCAGTACTTCAGCAAATTGTGCAGAGGCTGAAATGTATAAGCCTGAAATCATTCCTTTAAGTGAGATATCACAATCTGCCACCCTTTCATCCAGTAAATTGGAAATGGGAGAACTGGCAGAGTTAAAATCTAAGCTTAAACAAGCAGTTGATTATGAATCAGACAATCCACCAGATGAGGCTGCTTGGATGTGAATCCAAGGCAGAGGTCGAAGAGGCCAATTCATTGGCCTTAGTCAAATTTATGGCTCTAGAAATAGAGTAGATGTTACAAGAAACAAATGATTGGGAAGAATTATTGGTCGAAAAATCTGACTGGGGGTTGAAGCCAGTTAAGTTTGAAGAAGCTTTCATAGGCCATGTCGACTCTCAAGACCCTCTAGAAGAAGTGGAATTGGGAGAAGGAATTGTTCCAAACACTGTACAAATCAACAAGGAGCTTGATGCTGCTTCGAAGTCCAAGTTGATCTCAGTGCTTAAGGAGAACAAAGAGTGCTTTGCTTGGAGTTACAAGGAATTAACAGGTTTGAGTAGGGATTTAGTTGAGCATAGATTGCCTATCAAAACTAATTGCAAACCTTTCAAACAACTTCCAAGAAAAATGTCTCCTGAAACCATATCATTGGTTAAAAAGGAAATTCAGAATCTTCTAAATGCTGGTTTTATTAGAACAGCAAGATACGTAGAATGGCTATCAAATATTATTCCTGTTATTAAGAAGAATGGGAAAATTAGGGTTTGCATTGATTTTAAACTTGAAATCGCAACCCCTAAAGATGAATACCCAATGCCTATAGTAGATATGCTTGTGGATAGTTCTGCAGGTCATAAAATTTTGTCTATTATGGATGGACATTCAGGCTATAATCAAATTTGCATAGCTGAAGAAGATGTTCATAAAACTGCATTTAGAGCCCCAGGCAACCTTGGGACCTTCGAATGGGTCAAAATGCCTTTTGGGCTAAAAAATGCTGGGGCTACTTATCAAAGAGCTATGAACACTATCTTCCATGAGATAATTGGGGGTTTTCTAGAATGCTACATAGACGACATTATTGTCAAATCAAAATCTATTGATGATCATGTAGAGCACTTAAAAATTGCCTTTTCAAAAATGAAGCATTATCAACTAAAGTTGAATCCTGCTAAATGTGCTTTTGGAGTGACAGCAGGTAACTTTTTAGGATATCTAGTTCACAGTAAAGGTATTCAAGTTGATAACAATAAAGCTAAAGCTATTATTGAAGCAAGACCTCTTTCGAATAAGAAGGAGCTTCAAAGATTTCTTGGACAGTTAAATTTTCTTCGAAGGTTTATATCTAACACTGCAGGGAAAACTAAAGTCTTTTCTTCCTTGTTGAAATTGAAGGATGGATAGGACTTCGAATGGACTAAGGAGCATGATGATGCTTTCAAGACCATCAAGGAGTACTTGATCAATCCACCAGTTCTTGTTCCACCCAAAAAGGGAGAGCCTGTTAAATTGTATTTGGCAGCAAATCATGACTCAATTGGAGTTCTATTGGCTCAAGATAATGAAGAAGGAAAGGAGCAAGCTATTTATTATCTAAGTAGGTTTCTTAATGATTGTGAAAGTAGGTATTCTGCAGTAGAAAAGTTATGTTTAACTTTGTTTTTTGCTTCGAAGAAGCTCAGGTACTATATGATGCCTAGAGTAACTTATGTAATTTCCCAGACAGATGTTATGAAGTATATGTTGTCTCAACTTGTACTTCGTGGCAGAATTGGGAAATGGATTGTATCTTTAATTGAATTCAATCTAGATTATGTTCCTCAAAAATCAGTTAAAGGGCAAGCTTTGGCTAATTTTTTAGCTGATCATCCAAATGAAATTGAGACTCCTGAGATAGTAGATGTTGATATCGTAACAATTAAACCATGGAAGATGTGGTTCGACGATTCGAAAACATTTCAAATGGCTGGAATTGAAATTGTTTTGGAGTCCCCTCAAGGTTTGAAAACCAAATTTGGGTTTCAAATAAATGAAGGGGAATGCACCAACAATCAAGCAGAGTATGAAGCCTTAGTTATGGGGCTAGAGCTGTTACTTACTTTAAAGATTGACATAGTTGAAGTGTTTGGAGACTCTCAGTTGGTTTAAAACCTTATCATCAATATGTGAAGTTGTTAGTTAAGCAGTTTCATATGATTACTTTCACCTATGTACCAAGATTCTTTAATGAAGAAGCAGATGCAGTGGCACAAAGAGCATCAGGATTTAAATTTATCACTGATGACAACAAAGAGTTTTGTCAGTTAACTCTAAGGAAATCCTTAACAATGCTCAAAGATAGATATACTGATTTTGAAGTATGTGAAATCACCACTCCTCCTAGTTCGAACGATTGGAGACAATCATTGATTGATTATCTAACAAAGCCTGATGCTAAAACAGATAGAGCAACAAGGTTGAGATCTGTTAATTACATTATGTACAATGGAGAGCTGTTCAAGAGAGGAGCAGATGGTTTGTTGCTTAAATGTCTAAGCAAGGTTGATGCCTTTAAAGTCATGGCAGAAGTCCATGAAGGTATTTGTGGAGCTCATCAAGCAGGAGTCAAGATGAGATGGTTAATTCGAATGTATGAATATTATTGGCCTACCATCCTTAAAGATTGTATTGATTATGCAAAGGGATGCCAAGCTTGTCAAAAGATAGGACCTCTCGTTTACTACACATTCTTGAATTACAAAGATCTAGTTAAGCCTTGGCCATTTAGAGGATGGGCCATGGATATGATTGGCATGATCTACCCTGCTTCTAGAAGTGGTGATAAGTTCATTTTAGTTGCCATTGATTACTTTACTAAATGGGTGGAGGCTCAAGCTTTTGAGAATGTATCTCAAGAACAAGTAATTGGATTCATTAAGAATATTGTATACAGATTTGGATCTCCAGAAACCATAACAGTGGATAATGGTTCCATCTTCGAAGGCAGAGCAGTAAAAGCTTTTGCAGCTTCTCATGGGGTTTCTTTGATCAACTCTACTCCTTATTATGCCCAGTCAAATGGTCAGGCAGAATCAACCAATAAGATTATCAAAAGAGGTATTCAAAGAATGGTTGATAGAAACCCAGAAGAATGGCCAAGTTTACTCTTAAATGTACTATGGGCATATCGAACCACTAGAAGAACCAGTACAGGTACTACTCCTTTTGCTCTAACTTATGGGCATGATGCTGTTTTACCAATGGAAATTGTAGTGAGATCACAGAGAGTTGCTTCTCAAAATAACCTAAATATTGGGGCATACCATCAAGCAATGCATATGGAGCTAGAAGGGATGGATGAAGAAAGAATTAAGGCTCTAAATCAAATACTGCTACAAAAGTCAAGAGTAGCTAGAAGTTACAACAAAAAAGTGGCTGTTCGAAGCTTTGATATTGCTTGACCAATTTCCTAGACCTAAATTAATGAGTTGCCCCAAGCGTAGGGCGGAGACCGGTGCAGCACAATATCTGGTAAGACCGGAGTCGAATCCACAGAGAAGGTAGAAATGCTCACTAAGTACTCGGGTCACTAGTTTAACACGGCTCTTAGGTGGCCACCCTTTATGGTTTGATTGATGGACTTAACTACACTAAGTGACGTTGACCTGGTTTAAGCTAATTTAAGAGGAAGTACGGTCTTAGGGTTCATAACACGGTGACCAGATCGAGACTGTTCTGCTCCACTTGTTCTAAAAACGGTTGATTCAAGAGAGAAAAAGACACCCTGAAAGATGCGAATCCTTGTGGTCGCCGTTTACCCATGCACAGCGTTGAACGAGTTTTGGTCCCTCGTTCCCCGCGTTACATGGGCTCCGACAATGCCCGGATACGTCTAACAGAAATGCTTTAGTAACCTTAAATTGCTTTTTCATTTATCAAGTTCGAAAATGGGAACAGTACAGATCCGAAACTGGCCACGGTGCGTTAATCACCCCGCGACCATACTTGTGGATTACTCACTCATATTAAATTGAACGAATGACAAGATAATGAAATAATGCATGCTTCTATACTTTGAATGTGAATTAAATCGACAATCCGGAAAACAACGCGCGGACAAACTCCCGCGAACAATGATTCAACGAAAGCAAAAACGAAAAGTTACCGAACTGTTATGCAAATCTGCAAATAAATCTCTCAAAAAAACTCGAAGGAACAAACTCCGGAAAGCAAAAACTTCCAAAGAAAATGGCTGCAAAAACTAGGGAAAATTTTTGTGTTAAGTTCGAACCCTAATTCGACCTAAAATCGGTCTATTTATTCCTCCCCGAAGTCAAACCACGTGGCAAGTCAACCGGCTGCCTTTAATGTCCTCGGTATCGATACAGAGGAATACCTGTATCGATACCCGTGCCTTCTGTTCCCAAGTGAACCACTCTGTATCGATACAGGACAATCCCTGTATCGATACCGAGCCCTTGAAATGCTGACTCAGCCTTGTCCGGTCACCCTGGCTTGGGTCCCACTGCTTCTCAACACATCCGACCGCCATGCACTCACTTCACGCGCACTTCACGACCTGTTTCCCTACAAAATAACCAAACAAAACAAAGACCAAAAACACACCGCATCAAGTGGAAAATGGAATAAAGTCGCGCCTCTAACGCGTTAATTCACCCTACTTAGGCGCTTATATCTACGACATTACGCGCCAATCACACACCCCAACTTGAGCGTTGCTAGTCCCTAGGAACGAACGAAATAAAACGGAGAAAGAACAACTAGAAAATACCAACGGGGGGTACGGTGGTCATGCAACCTGTAGAAGCAGTCAAACACGACAAGAGATATACACCTTCCAATAAACTCAGAACTCACATGCATGCATGCTTCAACATAAAAGTAAACACAGATAGCATTACTTCACACATGACAATAAACACCCCCTCATCATAATCGCATTACACTCACTCACTAGAACACTCAACATCCCATAAAAGCGCTTGGCGAACTGTGTGGAACCGAACAACTGGTCGCCACACGCCAAACAAAACAGGCGCAGCAAGAATAGACGCATACCCGAATGAATCCGCACATTAAGAACATCATTATCAATCATGCATAAGTGAGAGTATAAACACGTGCACAAGATCTACTAAGGACTTTTTGGATTGTAATGACCATGGTAGAACAAAAGGAAGGAACTTCAAAAGACAGGTGCCGGCCTATCGAAATTTGAAGGTCAACTACCCACTGGCCGCACCTGTCATGTCTACTACCTGTCAAATACCCATCAGCGATATCCAAACCAAATCCACAACATAAAACATAAACCACGCAAAGTATATTACAGACCCCAATTCAAAACAAACAATAAATCCACATGAAATAACGAGTTCCTAATATGAAATAACAAAAAATCCAACATAAAATAACTCCTCCTACTCATGCTACTACCCCGGTCGGCTCCATGCAAAACAAACATCCCAATCACTCAAGATCATCCCCACTCTCCTCACCGCCCCTCGGCACCATCATCATCTGCAAAATCATCGCTGACCTCCAACTCAGGCAACACCAACGGCACATACGGCTCCGAGGTCGACCCCTCAATACGCCTCACCATCCACTCCTCCATGTGACTCATCTGCTGCAGAACCCTCGCATTTTGTCGCACCTCCCTCTTAAGTTTCGGGCCGACTTGAATAGTGGCAACACCTTGGCAAAAGATCTTCAGAGCCAAGAGGTGCTAGATGCATGGGGAGGTGGCTCGATAGTCGTAAAGGCTCGCCTCCGGGCGCCACGAAGTCCGGGCTATGCTCTTAGTAAGAATGGTAATGCGTCAATCGCCCAGGGATCAGTGGGTCATTGTTGAACCACTTAGCCCCCGTCAACCCAGAGTCTCTAGCAATGGCAGTGATCAGGCAAGGGAACGGCATGCGGGTTTGTGTTGGCGCATCTTGGGAAATCAATAATCTTAGAGTAGATAAATAACGCCCGATCCTGGCGGTGTGTCGTCCTCCATAAAAAAGCCAATAAATTCCCAGTATACTCGGATGGTTTGTTCTCATTAAGCCAGGGTCTATGTTATAGCACACCACTTGGTTCAGGAACCTAATACCCGACTTAAACTTGCCTGGACGGTGAGGGATACTAGCATCTTTCCGCTTCTCATATAATATACCCACCACTCTACGCGCAAAAAACTCCTCAGCGGGGCAAGGGTAGTTGGTTTCTACAATAAGCCTCCTATATCGCAGACTTCAAAGAATAAATAACATCGGGTGTGACCGTAATGGGAACCCCGCCACTCGTGGAGGTTATTTGGGACTCAAGACTAAAAGTAGTCGTGGCCGGGAACATGCATATTCTTATAAAATTCCCTCACAAGTTCCAAATTATACCCTGGGTTTGGTTCGAACCAAAAAGACATACCTTGTTGCACGATGGCTCAAATGGTGCTGTAGTTCTGGGGAAACCCATCCCGAATAATGTGACGCTCATTCTTAACCCCCCTTTGATCCATAGAAGCCTCCCATTTATCCCGCTCATCCCGGGCAATTTGATCCTTTGACCTCCTACCCCCGGTTTGTGTTTGCTCTGGAGGGGCACTAGAAGATGCTGCCCCCTTCTCTTTACCGCTAGTGGAAGCCTTCCTAGGTGCCATGCTTGGAATAGGGTTAGAAATTTAGGGTTTTTAGATCTGGAGGAATATGGATTTTGGAAGAGGTTAGAACGATATATGTGGTAGAGGAAGAGAAAAGGAGCGTTTTGGTGGAGTTTGGTGGAATTTGAGTGAGATTTGGTGGGGTTTTGGAAGTTTGAAGGTGGTGGTTATGGAGTTTTTCGTGGGTTAGGGTTTGGGAAGGAGAGAGGAAGAAAGGTTGAAGAGAAGATGAAAGTAAGAAATATGACCGGCCGAACCCTTCTTATTTGCGTTTAAGAGGATCGGTATCGATACAGGTAAAATCCTGTATCGATACCCAGAGGTTCTGTTACGAATTGGCCATATCGGTATCAATACGAACTTTTTCCCGTATTGATACCGAACTCCACTTTTTTTTTTTTTTTTGAGGGATTGAATAATGGAAAAGGGTTGAAGGTTTTTAGGTTTTTGGGGTTTTGGTTTCCTAGCACGACACCTCATCAGACTTCCTCAAGCACTCATCATTCAAATACCCATTGCTTACCAATTTCCACAACAACTCGACACTTATAATGCACGGAGCGACTTTCCCCCAACTTAAATCCAACCAAACACGGTTTTCTAAGCTAGGCAGGGACCCGACTTGACCGGTTGAGATTGGTCAAAGGGACTCATATGTGGTTTAATCATGCAAAGAATGCCTTGTATCATCCCCTATGCACGTTATTCACTCTCACAAAAGCATAAAAGACATATTCAGTTTCTATTGCAGAACAAAAGCCTACTATTTTATGCGATTGCAGAAGAGAATACCAATAAAAATATGGGAATGCTATCAGGGACATGCGATCATCAATGCGGGGACACTCATACACATGCTTCAGCAATGCATCATGCTCAACTGAATAGTTAAATATATGCATGCATTCAAGTTACACAGGCATACTGATCAGATAAATCTCATATGCTCAACGAGTATCCACAAAATGCATAACAACAGTACCCCCACAAACTACCTAGCAACGCTATATTCAACACAAATGTACAAAGTACACCCTCCCCCCAACTAGAAACATGCTATGTCCCCAGAGCATGGAGACAGACAAAAGAAAGAACAACGGGAAAGAAATGGACCGTCGGATGGCAGCCAACCATCATGACCCCGACCGATGTATGGGGAATTTGTTGTCACCATTGCGGTTCGTCATGGAAACTGCTTCCAGGATCCGCTCCTTCGGACCTGACGAGGTCCACAGCTAGTCACACAGAGCCGCGCCGAAGCTTTTTAGGACTTACAACCGCCACATTTCGTGGCACCTCTGCTTAAGGCTCCTGAATGCCGCACTCACTCCGGCGTTGAGGCCCAAACTACCAAGGCTGGTGTGGTAGCATGCTCGTCCTGCAAAAGACTTAAGAAACAACTACCTACTAGGCAACAGATGACATCAGTACCGCCCGCTAGTAGAAGCCGGGCCATAACAAGAAATAATAATCAGAAAAGAAATTCACAGGCAAACCACCACTTTCGTCACGTGAAAGGAACGAGTACGACTTTTCTCCCTAATATTCTCACTTAAAGTTGTGTAGAGAAGGTCATCATAACAACCCCGGGTAAGCCACGACTCAATAAGTTAAATTGCTCAAGGTGTCTCCTTAAAGAAATCAGAGCCAATCATCTTTTATGGCTATCTGAGACAAAGCAATAAGGTTGTTCGAAACCCAGGTACACAATTTTAAGGCTAGAAATTAGGTGGCTATACCAGACCATCGTTTTTTTTTTTTTTTTTACAAGTACACAATTGCCCTTACTAACCGGAGCTGGGCACACGATCCTTATTTTAATAGCGGCGTGCGAAGCTATCAATACCCAAGTCAATGATGGGTACCCCTATCACTAGGGGCCGAGTCCACACTCAATGAAGAGTATGGTACGCGTGAGCTACCCGTAAAAACCTAGCCCAACGGCTAAACAGCGGGATCATCCGAGTAGATTGGATCAACTAAATCCTCCTCAGGTTCGCCTACATCGATTAACTTTAAAAATGGTTTAAGACGCTGCCCATTAACTTTGAAAACATTATTATCCTTAGGATCGCAAACATCAACCGAACCGTTAGGGTAAACCTTATGGACAACATACGGCCCATCCCAACGAGACCTCAACTTCCCTGGAAATAAGTGAATACGCAAGTTATAAAGTAAAACTTTCTGTCTAACTCTAAAGGTTTTACTCTGGATATTCCTATCGTGGTACGCCTTAACCTTAGCTTTGTAAATGCTAGTGTTTTCATACGCATCATTCCTTATCTCCTCAAGCTCACACAATTGGAGCTTCCTATGGGCACCTGCCTCTGGCAAACTTGCGTTCACCGTCTGAATGGCCCAATGGGCCTTATGTTCCATCTCTACTGGCAGGTGGCAGGCCTTACCATAAACAAGCCGATAGGGTGAAGCACCCAACACGGTCTTGTAAGCAGTGCGGTAGGCCCATAATGCACGATCAGTCGCAGAGACCAATCCTTCCTACTCGGGTTCACCGTTTTCTCTAAAATGCCCTTAATCTCTCGCTTGGCCAACTCATCCTGGCCATTGGTCTGAGGGTGATAGGTCGTAGACACCTTGTGAAAGATGCCATACTTTCTCATCAACGCCTCAAAGGACCGATTACAAAAGTGGGTGCCCTGATCCGAGATAATGGCACGGGGCATGCCAAATCTCGATAACACATTGTTTTTCAAAAACTCTAGCACCACCTTCGAATCACTGGTCCTAGTGGGAATCGCCTCGACCCACTTAGAAACATAATCTACCGCCAGAAGGATATACTCGAAACCATGTGATACCGGAAATGGGCCCATGAAATCAATGCCCCAACAATCAAAGACCTCCAAAACATAAATATTGTGGAGGGGCATCATATTAGGCGGGCCGACCTTACCTAGCCTCTGACACCGGTCACAAGACTTGCAAAAACCGTACGCATCCTTAAATAAATTTGGCCAAAAGAAGCCACATTGTAAGACCTTGGCGGTGGTTTTCTTTGGCGAAAAATGACCGCCACGCCTCGAATGACAAAACTCTAGAATGCCCCTCCGATCACTCGGGGACACAACGGCAAGACTATCCGTCCGCCAAGCAGATGCTTAAACACATACGGATCATCGAAAATATACTGCCAGACCTCTCTCAAAAATCGCTGCTTTTCAGGTGTGGTCCAATGGGGAGGAATCTGCCCTGTCACCAAATAATTGGCGATATCTGCATACCATGGGCACGTATTCGCAGTGAACAACTGCTCGTCCGAAAAGGAATCTGCGATAGGAAGATGAGAGGTGGGGTCCTCAAATTCCAAACGAGACAAATGATCAGCAACTACGTTCTCTACCCCTTTCTTATCCTTAATGATGAGGTGGAATTCTTGCGGCAAAAGAATCCACCGGATAAAGGCGAAGCCTTCGTGATCCCGCTTGGTCATCAAATACCTCAAGGCCGCATGATCGGTGTAAACTACAATCTGCGACCCGACCAAGTAGGACCGGAATTTATCTAAGGCAAACACAACCGCTAATAATTCCTTCTCAGTGGTAGTATAGTTAAGTTGTGCCTCATTCAAGGTTTTGCTCGCATAGTAAATCACGCAGGGATCTTTCCCTCGCCTCTGACCTAAAACTGCGCCGACTGCATAGTCGGACGCGTCACACATAAGCTCAAATGGCAAACTCCAATCCGGGGGCTGAACGATAGGCGGAGTTGTGAGACTCCGCTTCAATGTCTGGAAGGCCCCCTCACAAACGTCAGACCACACAAAGGGTGTGTCCTTTGCTAACAACAAGCACAAAGGTCGGGAGATAGCGCTGAAGTCCTTAATGAATCGCCGGTAAAAGCCGGCGTGACCTAAGAAAGACCGGACATCCTTAACAGTTTTTGGAGTGGGCAGATTCGCAATTAAGTCGATCTTTGCCTTGTCCACCTCAATACCCTTAGATGAGACAATATGTCCCAACACTATACCTTGGGTCACCATGAAGTGGCATTTCTCCCAATTCAGCACAAGACGCTTCTCCTCACACCTAGTCAAAACTTTTCCTAAGTTCTCGAGGCATCCGTCAAACGAATCCCCAAAAGCTGAAAAGTCATCCATAAAAACTTCAACTATCTTCTCTACCATGTCGCTAAAGATTCCCATCATACACCTTGAGAAGGTGTTGGGAGCATTGCACAACCTAAAAGGCATGCGACGGTAGGCAAAAGTACCATATGGGCACGTAAAGGTAGTCTTTTCCTGGTCCTCCATGGCTACCTCAATCTGATTGTAGCCGGAGTATCCGTCTAGGAAACAGTAGAACGCTCTACCCGCAACTCTCTCTCCGCAACTCTCTCTAAAATCTGGTCGATGAATGGGAGAGGAAAATGGTCCTTCCGGGTACTCGCGTTGAGCTTCCGGTAGTCTATGCAAACACGCCACCCGGTCTGAACACGGGTTGGCACTAACTCACCCTCCTCGTTTCTCACGACAGTCACTCCTGCCTTCTTAGGCACAACCTGAACGGGACTAACCCACTCACTATGAGCAATCGGGTAAATGATACCCGCATCTAACAATTTAAGAACTTCCGTCCGAACCACCTCCTTCATGTTGGGGTTCAGACGCCGCTGGGGTTGCTTAGAAGGTTTCACATCTTCATCTAGAAAAATGCGGTGTGTACACACCGTAGGACTAATACCCTTCAAATCTGCTATGGTCCAACCGATTGCCCCTATGTGCTCTCTCAGCAGAGCAAGTAATTTAGCCTCTTGATCAGCCTCCAGGGAGGAGGAGATCACTACTGGGAACGTATCATTACCTTTAAGGAAGGCATATTTCAACGTATCCGGTAAGGGCTTCAAATCAGGTTTCGATTGGGTCGGACCGACGATGGGAGTGCTGTAGATAATGAGGCGTCCAACGGTTCGAGAACTGGGTCCCAAACGGCGCCACAAACATCCTCGACTGCAAGCATCTCCATCAAACTCCCTACCTCTGGAGAATCTAAAAATGACGCTCATCGGCGGCGGCCGCTATCTCCGTGAGGATCCTTATACAACACATTCTCGACATGCTCTTGCACTAGCGTGTCGATCAGACTCACCTCATAGACCTCTTCATCATCCTCTACTCGACTATCGACATTAAAAACATTCACCTTCATTTTCAAGTCAAAAGATAATTGGACTTGTCCAGTTTTGCAATTCATCACCGCACTGGAGGTGGCTAAGAATGGACGGCCGAGAATAATGGGAGTCTTCTCTAGTACCTCAGGGATTGGACACGTGTCCAAGACAATGAAATCCACGGGGAACAGAAACTCCCCTACCTGAATCAACACATCCTCCACTACCCCCTTAGGAATTCTCACACTCCGGTCGGCCAGCTGTAGCGTGACCGGTGTGGCCTTAAGATCACCTATGCCTAGTTTCAAGTATACTGAATATGGGAGCAAGTTAACACTCGCTCCCAAATCTAACAAAGCCTTATCAAACTCCGCCCGCAATAGCAATGGGGATAGTGGGACAACCCGGTCTTTCCGCTTAATCGAATATCATCTTGGAGAATGGAGCTCACTTGTTCGTCAAGAACACGCTGTTAATCGACTTTTAGTTCTCCGCCGCGAAGTGCTGCAAACTCTTTCAACACCTTAGCAAACCGAGGAATTCGGCCAATGGCTTCCATCAAAGAGATGGGAAATTGAACCTTCTTGAACACTCAAGAATCTGAAATTCACATTGGACTTCGGTTTTGCCACCAAACGATGGGGATATGGTGCCACGGTGGCAATGGAGTCGTGGGGGCCGCGGGTGCGGCCACCACCACCTTAGGTGACTCCAACTCTCTCTCTTCCTCAGTACAATTCTCCACAACAGGGGTAACGACTGGTGCGACAACCGGCTCCGGAGGTGGAACCGGTTTTGGCTTCGGAGGGATTGCCTTGTCAATCACCTTCCCACTTCTGAGAGTGGTGATGGCCTTTGCTTCCTCCGGATTGGGGTTCAGATTACTCGCCCCCACCGCGTCTCCGGAAAAATTAAATGCCACAAAGATTGGTGTGAGGTTGAGAGGGAAATCTTCCCCTCTCCCCGCCGGGTTTGCCCAATCTTTGCCGTTAATCGGGTCAATTGGGACCCTAATGTCCCCTATGGCTCGCTTTGGTCCCTTTCAGTGAAAGTCAATTGAGACTGCATGAGAGCCTTCAACATCTCATCAGTCTGTCTATCCCTGGGAGGATGATTTATGCCTGGGGGTGGTCCAGAGAATGAAGGACTGAACCCCTGCTGACTCTGACTAGGATAACGATATTGGGGTGCTTGGCCTTGAGGAGGCCGGTATGGTTGCATCTGTTGCTGAGGTGGTGCCTGGGGTGGCACTGGCACTTTAGGATCTCTCCAACTCAGGGCTGGGTGATAAGCCCAACCCGGATTATAGGTGTTAGAGAACGGATCCCAACGTTGGTTCACCGCATTCACCTCAGCCTGATTGCTCTGGTAGGCTTCCTTAATCATAGGGAAAGCGAGGCAGGCAGTCACTGCATGCCCCGGACACTCGCAAAGCGCACAAACTTCCTCTACTCTCAAATCATTCACCTGATGGACTTGCTTCAGCCGCAAGTCCTCCATCTGCTTAGACAACTTATCCAGCTGAGACTGGATGGTGTGCTCTCTCACACTGAGGGGAAAAATACCGGACCCACTAGGTCCCAGCGGCGCCTTATGGCCCTATCAACAGGTGGAAGGTTCCCAACTTCGATGTTTTTCGGCCAACTCCTCCAGAAAATCCCATGCCTCATCTGGAGCCTTGTCTAAGAAATCACCATCTCGACATAGATACTCAATCTGCTGGGCCGTCGCGATGTTGAGGCCCAGCTGGAAAAACGTCACCAACTGATGTTTCTCATACCCGTGGTGGGGAAGAGCCAACAACAGTTCCTTAAACCGCTCCCAACACCTCAAAAATGACTCGCCCTCTTTTTGCCTAAAGGACTGGATTTGGCGAGTCAGGTGTTGTGACTTACTTTCTGAAAAATATTTCTTATAGAATAACTCCCTAACAGCTGACCATGTGGTGAGTGACTGCTCCTTTTGCATGCGGAGCCACTTATCTGCACTGTCTTTCAGAGAGGCAGGAAAAAGCTTAAGGCAAGCATTCTCCCACTGGGTAGTGGTGGCTAAGGTGCGCACCAACCCCTCAAAATGGTGGATGTGCTCATATGGATCCTCATTTTCTCTCCCATAGAAAAGAGGGAGAGCATTATGGGTCCCTGGTTTGACTATGAAAGCATTGCGCGCCTCCACAGTTTCTGTTGGCAGAACTATTGGACCACGAGGGGTGGTCCTCACAGGATGCATATAGTCTCGCATAGATCTCTGTTCTGCTGCCATCTGTGGTTCACTCTCTACAACGAACAGTGGATTGGGAAATTCTATGAACAAGTTGTCAATGGGGATGGATTCTGGTTGATCTACGGCGGCGACTCGAGGATTCCTCTTCGACTTCGGACGAAGAACTAGACAACCCCAACGGACTCGACCCCTGCTCAATCCTAACCAAACGATTAGTACGATCGCGATAATAAAGAGGGTCGGGTTTTTGTGGGATTTGACTATTTTTACCTATTTTGACTTAATTCTAAATGTTATCTACTAAAGATTTCCTAGTGTTATCTAAATAATTTTTTTTTTTTAAGAAAATTACAACTAAAGTTTAACAGACACTAACGACTCGAATTCTTAGCACCAATTACCTTCCCCGGCAACGGCGCCAAAAATGCTTGACCAATTTCCTAGACCTAAATTAATGAGTTGCCCCAAGCGTAGGGCGGAGACCGCTGCAGCACAATATCCGGTAAGACCGGAGTCGAATCCACAGAGAAGGTAGAAATGCTCACTAAGTACTCGGGTCACTAGTTTAACACGGCTCTGAGGTGGCCACCCTTTATGGTTTGATTGATGGACTTAACTACACTAAGTGACGTTGACCTGGTTTAAGCTAATTTAAGAGGAAGTACGGTCTTAGGGTTCATAACACGGTGACCAGATTGAGACTGTTCTGCTCCACTTGTTCTAAAAACGGTTGATTCAAGAGAGAAAAAGACACCCTGAAAGATGAGAATCCTTGTGGTCGCCGTTTACCTATACGCTGAACGTTGAGCGAGTTTTGGTCCCTCGTTCCCAGCGTTACATGGGCCTCGACAATGCCCGGATCGTCTAATGAAATGCTTTAGTAACCTTAAATTGCTTTTTCATTTATCAAGTTCAAAACGGAACAAGATATGGATCCGGAATCGCCACGGTGCGTTAATCACCCCGCGACCATACTTGTGGATTACTCACTCATATTAAATTGAACGAATGACAAGATAATGAAATAATGCATGCTTCTATACTTTGAATGTGAATTAAATCGACAATCCGGAAAACAACGCGCGGACAAACTCCCGCGAACAATGATTCAACGAAAGCAAAAACGAAAATTTACCGAACTGTTATGCAAATCTGCAAATAAATCTCTCAAAAAAACTCGAAGGAACAAACTCCGGAAAGCAAAAACTTCCAAAGAAAACGGCTGCAAAAACTAGGGAAAATTTTTGTGTTAAGTTCGAACCCTAATTCGACCTAAAATCGGTCTATTTATTCCTCCCCGAAGTCAAACCACGTGGCAAGTCAATCGGCTGCCCTTAATGTCCTCGGTATCGATACAGAGGAATACCTGTATCGATACCCGTGCCTTCTGTTCCCAAGTGAACCACTCTGTATCGATACAGGACAATCCCTGTATCGATACCGAGCCCTTGAAATGCTGACTCAGCCTTGTCCGGTCACCTTGGCTTGGGTCCCACTGCTTCTCAACACGTCCGACCGCCATGCACTCACTTCACGCGCACTTCACGACCTGTTTCCCTACAAAATAACCAAACAAAACAAAGACCAAAAACACACCGCATCAAGTGGAAAATGGAATAAAGTCGCGCCTCTAACGCGTTAATTCACCCTACTTAGGCGCTTATATCTACGACATTACACGCCAATCAGATATAGGTGATTTAGTATGGAAAGTGGTGTTACCTATCAAAGAAAGAAAGCAAGGACTTGGAAAGTGGGCCCCAAATTGGGAAGGGCCTTTTCAAATTCATAGAGTTCTTAAAAGAGGGGCATATCATTTAAAAGACTTAAATGGTTATGTTCATAGAAGAAAGATCAATGGAAGATATCTGAAGGCCTATTTCCCAACCATTTGGGAGTCCTTTAGTAGAAGACAAAATAAAATCAGTTTGTCTTTTATTTTGCTTGTGTTGTTCAAGATCAATTGTAAGGAACAAGCAGATAAAATGGTTCGAAGCTTGAATGCTAAATAATGAGGTCAACATTCCAAGCAGTCATAAAGTAATGAAATTCAGAGGAAAATAAACATTTCATTCATTACTTAGAAGCTGTGCAATTGTATCTTTTAGGTCACTCCATACATGAGCACCTCTGGTACAAATAAAGTCATAAAATTCCTTTTGATCAGAGGTTTGTTGCAGTTGAGACTTAAGGTCTTTGATGATTGCAACTGTTGAAGAAGCTTGGTTCATAGAAGACTGTATATTAGAAGAGGTCTGGTCAATTTCTCCTCTAACTTGAAGTAAAGCTTCTTCTAGTCGACCTTCTTCTTCTTTCAGATAATGAAGTTTCTTAACATCTTGATCATAAGAAGAAACCACACTTCGAGCTTCATCATCTGCATTAGATAAGGCTGCTGTCAAGCTCTCTCTCTCTCTCAGGAGATGCCTCTCTTGAACCTCACAAAGTTGTTGAGCCTTCACTTGAAACTCAGCAGCCTTATTCAAAAGCTGTTTGTGAAGCTCTTGAGAAGCAGGTTTCAGTACCCAGGCAGCTTGACAGCAGATATCCAAATACGCCTTTAAATCTCCCTTAGCCAGGTTTTCAAAGTCCAACTTTGAAAGTTGCTGGAAGATCTCCTTCAATTCTTGAACCTCATCTGGAGAGAAAGTTGGTTTTACCAACTCAGAAGGGGATAAACTGTATTGAACTTTGAGTTGGTTGATGGGAGATTCAGGAGAAAAAATTGGAGCTTTGGGATTGGTGATTCTTTGGCAGAAATCACTCGCTCTTGATTTGAACTGCTCCAGTGAAGAAGTGTCACCAACAGATGTGCTAGTAGAAGCACCAATTTTCTGCTGAGAGAAATGGATAAGCATGGTTAGGCTTAAGTCTTCGAAGTAAGGTATGATTAATGCAGGCATAAACATAATGAACCAAATTACCTCAACTGGATGAGATGGTCCTGGTGGAGTTTGTTCAGTAGGCATATTAGTTTCTGGAAGCTGATCAGGAACAGTTTGCTCAACTATAGTCTCAGCTTGCTCAGTAGTGTCCCTTACAATAGAGCTTGTCTCTGTGGGTGTTTCAATGGGCTTGCTTTGAATGCCTTCTGAGGCCAAAGCTCTTGCTACAATTCTGATGGCAGGAAGGGACATATCATGCACTAAAGCGTGTGCCATTTCAGCAGATGTTCTAACAACATCAAGAGCAGTTTTCCTTGTGATAACTGAAGAAGGCTTGAAAGCTTCAAATGGGCCGGTAGTAGAAGGACGATTGATTTTTGAGCCGGCGGGGAATGTCTTAAGCTGACTTTGAAAAAGCCTTTGAAGCTTTAGCAGGCTTGGTTGTGGCTGTTTTCTCTAAAAGATATTACTCAAAGATAAGAACACATGAATTTGAGGATAGAAGAGGAATAATGAAGGTGATGTTATAAAGTTTACCTTTTAGGATCTGACTTATCGTGACATCTTCTCTCTCTTCTTCCTCTGGTTCCTCAGCCAAAACATGTTTTCTCTTCTTTGAAACTTCGTGAGTTTCGACAAGTTTTGCTCTTTTAGGAGTAACTTCTTGCTCTGAGATGTTTCTCTTTCTTTTGCCTGTTCAAAGAACAAAAGGGGGTAAGACACCTAGCAAGAAGAAATTCGAATGTCAGTATAAGTATTTGACGGTTAAAGATCTACCTGGCTTCGAAATTGGAGGAACAGGAGATGGAGTAGATTTTGTCCTAGTCTTCTTCTTCAAGATAGACTCTGTAAATTGGATCATAAAGTAAGAATCAGAAAAGGATTAAAGTTGTTGAAATCGCACAAACAATAAGAGATTCACCTGATGGAGAAGGAGGAGGGGTTCTTGTTTGTTGAGATCTAGTCAGAATTTGTGGTACTGATCGAAGTGGTTTAACATTTAAAGCGACAGGTATCAAAGCAGAAGATTGTATATCTGGTGTTGTTTCCCTTTGTTCTTGTTGGGATTTGCTTCTTCTTTCAACACCAAATCCATCATCTGATACAGAAAATGAACTAGAATGCGTCTCACCTTCATGTGTAACAGGACACCCAATATGGTTTGCAAAACCTTATGCTGAAGGGGTCTGAGTGTATAGATCCATAAGGTTATGCCACCAACGGGAAAAGTTAGTGAAAATGGGACTGTCCATTGAAAATTGGAAGGGCTTGAAGGTAGCCCTAGATTTTCTATACCCCACATTTAGACGTGAAAGTACATTCTTATCCACTTTCTTTCTAACATAAAGAGGAACATTAACTTCTCCGGGATAAGGAGGATGGCTTGTACCATACCAAACTGTCTGGCAAACTGAGCAGGACAATAAGTCTCACAGTGAGTCTGTCTGCAGCCACCAACAATCCCACCTATGAAAAGCTCTCTTGGAAGTAAAATATTTCCCCAAGCAGCAGCAAAGGTATTGGCACCTCTATTTTCCATCATTTCTTTTATCCAGGAGGGCCCAATACTCCAGTCAGTGAAAGGTCGAAATTCTGTTTCTTCTTTATCTTCCCTCAGTTTGAGAAAATATTGCAGATATTCGACCAATGTTAAGGGTTTGGTAGCCATAACTCTGAATTTATCCCCATAAACATTAACAAGTTCTGAAACAGTAACTTCGAATATTGGAAAATACGCCAGAATCCACAGTTGTAAGAACCAAAGAGGGCCCCCTACGTTAAACATAAGTGGTTTCGATTGGCTGTCAGATCCTATCTTATAAACGTATCCCAAGAAATTTGAAGCCAAGTCAAACTTCTGACCCTGAGAAAGGCAATATGCCAAAGGGGCAAATTCAAGCATAATCTTCTTACCACTATGATGTGAAGATCATTTTGAGAAGGTGCGAGAAGATATGCAAAAAACTCTCTATCAGATATTCCATCTTCGAATTTGGCCTCATTTTTAAGAAAGCTTCCATATGAGGCGTGTGAGCCTGAGGTTTTCATGATTGCCAGGGGCGGAACGTCGATGGACTTGGAAATATCAACCATTGGACCAAATGGGGGAAGTCCAGTGAGAAATGATACGTCTAAAACCGTGGGAGCCATCATCCCGCAGTTAAATCGGAAATAATTAAATGACGAATCCCAAAAAGCTAGGGCAGCGTGTATAAGTGCAAGGTTTTGGGGAATACCATTTCGAAGCAGAGCGATAATGTGCCAGAGTCCAATCTCCTCCAAATCAGTCCTCTTATACTTTGAAATATGATCAGTCCATTCACCCCAATCATTATCCTGAACTGGCCAGCATACAAAGTTCCTTGCAGGCCATTCTGCAAAATTTAGTTCCTGATCCTTTATAAGCCTACCTTCTTCTAAGATAGGGTAGCATGACGTAAACTTGAGAGGTAGATCGAAGAATGCAGGCCCTAAAATGTGGGTATCAGTTCTATCAGGGTTCGTTATGAAGACTTGGCTATGCAAATCGCCGCCTGAGTTTGACATCTCTTCTTCAACGTATCTTCGAAGAACAAGCGAAGAGGTACCCATTTGGTTAACACTTTCAGAAGCCATGGATGCAGTGATGAGAGAGAAAGAGAGCGAGAGCAAAGTGTTTGAAAGTTTGAACGCGTGATGAAAACGTTCCAAGCCCTAGATTTTATACGTTACGAGGAAGCGGTGTAGCGTTTCGGGCCAAATATCCATTTTAAAGTTATTGGGCCTATGATTATTTTTCGGCCCACGTTTAGTTTCAACGTTTGGTTGATAATTATTTTAGATTTTAAATCATTTCATGCTTCGAACCATTTTTTTGGTTTATTCTCATGAAATGTATTTTTATCAATTTTTGCTTAAAAGTTCAAACTGGTTTAAAGCATAATTAGGTGCTTCGAAAAGCATTTAAGAGTGTATAGCAAACCATAGAAAGAACTGATATTTCATAAAACTTCAGATAAAAAGAAAGTACATGCTGTAAAATCCTATTACACAGAGGGGATTAAGCATCTACTGGTAGCGAAGCAACTGTTGGAGTAGGAATGACTTGGAAATAATGAGGAAAGCTCCAAGTCACTAAGGCATGGAATCGTGCCCAATTGAAGCTAAAAAATTCCTTTTCCATCATTCTAACTCTGTTTTCTTCATCAAATTTGAGCTTCTTCTCAATCAATGGCCTGATTTTTAAAACCAGAGTCTTGGCTTTGACTTCGAACTTGGCCAATTTGAGAGCATTTCTTTTTACGTGACTTTTAAACCTCCTTCGAAGCCTTTTTGAAACGTTAGTAGGCATGTCGAAGGAATGCCCTTTAAGGTTCTTTACCTTTTTATGAAGTTTGGAGATCTGATCATGAAGCACTTCGTAATCACTAAGGTCTTGATTAAACCCAAATGAAGCAGCGTTGTTCTTCATCCACATTCGAAGCAGAGGAAGCTGACTCAGAAAAGAGTGAAGGAAAGGGCTAATTTGGATGTTAAATTGAAGAGTTTCACAAGCCCATAAAAAGTTCTTAAAAGGAACATCCTCTTCAAGAATACTTACATCCAAAAACGCAAAAGCAGCCAATAGTTCTTTGGCTTTGAGGGAATCAGAATGGGGATAAAAAGAATAAGAAAGGTTAGCATGATAAGGAGTAGGATCGAACTTGATATTCTTTAGCTCTTCGAACCAATCAGTATTCTCTGGAAGGTCTCGAAGAGAAAGATTGGCAGGATCAATGAAGTTTCCTTCGAAATGAGGCCTTCGAACCTCATGCAACCAGTAGATGAATTGAGTACTAGCCTTTTGCTTAAGCTCTCCATACCCAGCAAAGCCTGACTTTTCATCTTCATGAACTTTAAAGAAGCCAGGGGTTAAACGAGTGGCTATGAGGCTGTCAAGTAGCATTATGTTGGGATCTCGTCTGATGAAAGGGGATAAGTATTTGCTCATAGCCAATGAACGATAATGGCTCCAGCCTTTATAGCTAGCAGGATCATCCATTTTTACCACCACTATCTCAGATGGTAAACCCCATAGAAAGGGTTTATGAGTAGGAGGAGATGAAGGATTCCATGGGTCAATGGGCTCAGAAGTTTCTACTTGAGCCACTTTGTATAAGATCGATCCTTGAATCTAAGCCAACAATTGGCGTCACAATGTTTCTAGTGTCAGTAGAAGTTGAATCATTTAGAACCAAATTTTCGAAGGCATTTTGAGTGCTAGAAATATCAGCCATGGTTAAATTAAGATGAAGATCGGTTTACAAAGGACATTGGTGATTGATTTTTGCCAGTGATTAAGTCCTTTTATAAACAGAGTTGTTAGTTTAAACGATTCAAATTCTAGCAAAATGAAGAACGTGGGTTTCAACTGCCCACTATCCATGAATCTCTCATGAGAACGAAGAGATTTATTGTTAACTGCATCGTGGAGTGTGATTAGAACTGCCAATAACTTCGCCCGGAAGCTTACGAGGGAATTGGCGGCAAAGGGCACATTAACACTTATTCAAATCCTTTGAACAAAGATGTTAATGTGGGGGGTATGTTTACATCTAAAATTAACCAATCCAATGATTAATTGACACGTAATCAAGAGTGCCAAATGGTGGCAATTACTCGTCAATACAGACACACTGGATTAAAAGAACATATTTGAGTGAATACGATGTCGTATCGTGTTCAAATATAAAAACGGTTATTAGCAGTTACGAACCATCGTTATTGGAAAGAATTGACCTCAAAGCTATGGGATTAACTGTTAAATATATAAGTTCCACGTGTGAACTTGGGAAATAAGGTAAATTGGCAGTTATAACACGTGGAATACTTATAGAAAGGCAGTTATTCATCTTAACGCTTAATCATTTAAGTTTGTTTAAACAACTGTACAGATTCAAAATCAAAGCTTTTAGAGGAAGATTTGGAAGAATTCAAATTCAGACGTGGAGGAAGGAGCAACTACCAACTCGAGGAGTGGAAGTTAGAGTTCGAAGCAAGCCGATGTTCAAATTCATTGAGCGGGAAGTTCGAATCGCAAGCAGCATCTATAAATAGAAGAAATCAAAGAGTGAAAAGCCCCCCCGGACAAATCTTCAACAAACAGCTATCAAAAACTGATGCTTGGTTTGTTCATTGGCAAAGTAGTTTAGGATTTCGAACTCAGTTCGAATTAGTTTAGGATCTCGAACACAGTTCGAAGTAGATTAGGAAGTAGTTAGGATTAATTTCGATTGTTCCTGTAACAATCACCCCTATCTCGATTGTTCCTGTAGCAATCAACCGTTCAAAGTTCTTGTATTTGAAGTTGAAGACAATTTCGAAGTAAGTTTATCTTTGATTCATTAATCGAAGTGTCTTGTTTCTTTTTTTGCTCTTTGATTTCCTAAGTTTGTTGGTTTACATTTCTTCACTTGTTAAAAAAAAATCCTCTTAATTGAGGTAATTGAACCAATAAAACACGATCGTCTGATTCGATTTGGTTTTTCCAAAGTTAATCTGAGGGAGGAGATTCAAACTCTCTCTGGCACGCTCACACACAATTATTTTCCATTGCAAAGAAGTAAAAGAACCAAACAACGTGACAATGGGAGTACCGCACAGTACAGTTGGAGCATCATGCGGTATAGTTGACCAAGGTTGACTACATTGCTTGAAGGGTGCTTGTTCCAAGACGTCATTCAGACGTCTTTTCATCGTCGGGGATTAAAAAATGCGCACGAAAGTTAAATTTGGGGTGTCTACAGGCGGTTACTATCGAAAAGTTTGATTAGTTTAAGAAGCAACTGAAAATTACAAATTAAGAAGGGGTGTTGGAAGTTAATTTGTATTTTTCCTAAGAGATCTTAATGAATGTTAGGCACATGAAAGGTCAGTCAAAGTTCTTTGTAAAGGGCTAAAAAGGATTTAGTCTAGGTGCATCCAATTGCTGGTATATATAAAGTATTAGTGTCAGCAGCTAGATAGGTAATTATCCAACTTGCACCAATCAGAAAAAGCATGCGTGCCGTAGCAGAAGGATTCTTGTAATTCAGCCCCTAATCTAATGAAATTTTCAGCACATTAAATTACTCTCTCTTCTCATTCGTTTTTATATTCTTCTTGCACTCACAAAATCCACTCACTCTTCTTCCAGCCCCAACATTAACATGTGTTTGCTGTTGCAGATAAGGGATAACTCATTGGAAGTTTGGAAGCATTGATGGGTTAAGAAATCTATAAGCTTTAAAAATCGGGAAAAAAAAAAATCGATTTTACAAGTTAATGTCATATTTTTACGACAATGGAATTAGCCAGTCCACCATAAACTTTGGAAGTTCAGTTTTTTTGAGAATAAAAGAGATTTGACAGAGAAGACCACAACTCAATTTAAAAAAAATCAACTTGCGTTGGTCACAATAATATGGTTGTTGTCACGGTAAAAAGTAAGCTAAGTAGATAATTGACAAGTGATAGAAAAGACAATATTGTCATTTCAAAAGCAGAAATGAAATGCAAAACTACCACATATACCTACATCAAGCAATTTAAAATATTGTTTGTCCATAACGAAAACTTATCCATTTGTACTCCTATTTAAGTTTTAAACGACTTAACCCCCATCTCAGAAAGCAACACATGCATGCAGCAGGCAATTTCTACTGCTGCTTCTTTGGTTGGAAGTTGATATCTTGTTCACCGGAAGTCTTGAAGTAGTCTACTGTTTCAGGATATGACACTCGAAATATTGAAGACAGTCTCCCTTTTGCAAGACTTGAGTTCCTTATGATTTTAGCAAACCCATTCAGTTCAGCCCCCACTCTGTGCCCCAAGAATTTTGGATTATCCAATAATTTTTCCCAGTGACCTCGTCAGTACCACATCCAACTATCAGTATAGCATGAAGCATATGACCTGTAGATTTATAATCTTCACCAAAGAATACTGGTCCTTCAAAGATCCCCTGTAATAAATGGCAACACCACTAAGAAAATGTCAAGTAGTAATTGCTCTTTCCGTTTCTTTTCAAATGTTCAGGAGACATTGCTCGATCTGTAAGGCAAGTCATAAAATTGTACAAGTGTTGACATCTTCATTAGTTGATTTTGGAGGAAGCTGAGTATGTACTATACATTCGCTGATGGCATAAAAATGCAGGTGATCATTACATAGATACAAGCAACAAGCGCAAGGTTCCGAATAAACAAAATTAGTTACACTAGCATATTAGCTTAGTTTTTACTAGGAAAGTGTATGCCTAGGGCCTAGGGGTGCACATCGGCCAAAAGCCCATCCCAGCCCCTTTTTTTTAGGGTTCGGGATAAATATTTAGGCTAATAGGACTGAGGTCGGTTGAGATTTTAAATCCATTTACTAAACAAGTTGGGTTTGGAAAAATCTCTTGAGGTCCAACCCGATTACAATAATTATTTTAATTTAATAGTGTGTGTGTGTGTGTGTGTGTTACCACTAAAAGTCCTCGTTGCTTAGATTTTTTTTTTTCCCTTGAAGCAGCACATCTTTTTTTATTTTAACAGTTATTTAATTTAATAGTGTTGTAAGAGTTTAGAACTTTAAATATAATTATTGCGGTTATAAATTCAAATTTGTGATCAATATAGTTGATTAATTTATTTTTGTGACAAACTTTAGAAAATTAAATAGGCTTGTTGGATGGGCTTGGAAAATTTAAAATTTAATTGGGTTAGGCTTGAACATATTATATGAAGTCTAATTATTAATGAGTTGGGCTTAAGCTTGCACAAATCTCGTTATTATCTAGTATAAGCCCGGCCAAGCCCTAGGCATGCCACACCAGCTCTTCAAAATATAAGCATAAATTATACCAAACGGGTTATGAGCTAAGTCGCATAACGTGTATGCATGAACCTGATTGAAAGCGAGAACGAGATTATAAAAGCGTGTTTCGAGAATATCTCAAATTACTAAAATTCAAAGCTAAGATTGAGAATGAGAAAAGAGGTAGCTTTTTTCGGGGAAAAAATATAGAGAATGGCGAAAGAGGATCCTATCAAAAAACTATGTGACCTAAGTCAATCGCGCATAGATCGATGATCAATGGACTAATTGATGGTACTCTCTCCGTTTCTAAATTTTGGCCCCTCATTCTATTCTAACTGTATAAAAAAAACTAGTTATAACTTTAAATTGGTAATAGATTTTATATTCAATATCGATCAATTGTTTGATAGATGTCAATAAATTCTATAAGACAATGTTTTGAAATCACGTAAAGCAATATAAATTATGAGATATAATCAATTGAAAAGTGGCACAAACTCCTAAAAAGAATAAATAAATGGGGAGGAAGGGAGTAGTACATTGTTTTTGCTAGCTTAATTGATTAGTAGTAACTTACAATCACCGAACTAGTTGGCGAGAAGGGGTTTCTTATATGTAGTGGCGGATCTGGGAATTGTACACAAGGGATCATCTTTCAAGTATAACTTTGAAAAGAAAAATTACACAGTCCAATATAACAATATACAAAGAAAATAAAATGTTTAAACATTCTTCATTGAGAAAAACAGAAAAAAAAAATAATTAAAACATCATGACAGATTTTATACATGTTGTGCTTATGACACTTGAAAAAAAAGAAAGTAAAGTTCAATTGGAAAAAGAAAAGGAAGCGACAACGACAAATATAGAGAAATGATCAATCTTTTTCAATTTTTCGATTAGTACTGAATGAATTTTGAAGAAAAGTTTTATAATTGCATGTATACTATAGTTGACATTTAAAAAGGGACAGAGGAAGTATATATTTTCTTAAAGTCTTTCACGTAGTTTTAGAGCAGGATCCCAATCAGATTTGTTCAATTTTAGTTGGTGAATTCTTTCTTAGTTTACTTGTTGGTGAAATTAAAAGCAATAAATCATCACGTGACAATAATAAAAAAACTCCTAATTGGATGATAAATTGATGATTGTGTAGTCCTTTCAATTTTATAAGAGTGTTTACAATATGTTTAGAATATAAAAAGGTACTAAAATTATTCGTAACGCCAAATGAGATTAAAGACTAGTAATATCTTGGGGTCCAATAATAAAAGTCCAGGGGTTCACATGCATGCACCCCTGACCCTTCATAAATCCGCCCCTGCCGATATGGGCTTGTGGATGTTAGGCATTGACATTGGGATGTGCACATGAAATCAATACAAGAAGCTTAAGTGTTAAGACTAGCAAGTGTGGATTGACAGGAAATAGTGTGTCGTGTTTCATTCGATTTATGTACTGATTCGGATGCAGTTTAGGTTGATATATTTTGAATAGAATTATTTTTTCAGATTGTTAATAAAAATGGTTAATTGCTAAGAAATATTACGTTGCAAATTAACGCATTACATTTTAAAAAAGAAATACTATACGATGAAATAAATAATTTAGTTTCTTTTGCAAACCTCTTTATATTGTTGCAAATCCTCGGTGAGCAGAATTGCCGTAGCGACTGGTTGTTTTTTCAAGGCTTCGATAATCCTTTCTTCATCCCATTCAGGTATGTTCTTGAAATTCTTGATCTTCAAAGCGGCCTTTCAACAAAAGAGAAAATGTTTTAGTCAGTTCAATATTACTAGATGAAACTATGAAAGTGATATATGGAAAAAATTGTCAAACACATGAATTAAAGTTTACCAAAGGAAAAAATGTCAAACACATGAATAAAAGTTACCTTATCCTTCAATTTACTTTTACATGTTTGCTTCAGGCCTTTGTATGGAGAATCTTCCTCTGCTCTGATTCCATATTGCTTGGCATATCTAAAGCCTTCATTGATTGTAGCAGTATAACATTTTGTCGCCCCCTTTTGCACGCAATCGATTAGTTCTTGAGGTGCTAGTTGGAACAAATCGTTTGGCTGGTTCATTATGTTGTACAATGACTCGATTGCCTCACAAGCGACGATCGCCCAGCAAACAGCTAAAAAAAAGTGCAAAGGGCGTTATATAAGAGGCAAAGTGGGTGATTTAAGAAATTTATAACAAAAAGTAACAAGGAAAGATGAACATATATATGAATAACAATTCACTAAGACACTCTCTCTCTCTCTCTCTCTCTCTCTCTCTCTCTCTCTCTCTCTCTCTCTCTCTCTCTCGTGTGTATATATATATATATATAATCTCCTTCTACTAAGGACTCCTGAAACACCCAATTTGCGGACCTCATGGATCGGAGTTGAATCTCGATGATCTGAATTGCTCAATGTGTTTAAAACGTGTTTTTAAGGGTCATTGCGAAGATTTGTCCAAAAAAAATCCCCAGAAGGGCTTCATTCAAGATTTTTTCGATAAACTATATATGTACAGTTATTATGAAAAATTGCTCGGATGAAGGCCTTTTATGTATTTTTTTTTGTGCTTCCTTACGTGGGTCATGAAAAACATGTTTTAAACACATTGAGCGGTTTGGATCATCAAAATTTGGTCCAAAAAATTAAAAAATGGGTGATCCGTGAGGGAGTCCTCAATAGAACAGCTTCCATATGCAATCCCATTTATATATATACTGTGTGTGTGTGAGTGTGTAAGAAGCTACAACTTACAGATCAAATTCTCGTACTCAGAGTCTCAGACCATATTAATTAGGATCGCAATTCAAGTCTAATTTTGTGTCTTGAAGCAATTTTTGAGTAACGCAGAAAGGAAACCACAAAAAAGAATACATAACATGATACAGAAAGGTCAAGGAAAAATGATCCAAAGGATGAGAGAAAAAGATATATAAAATTTTTAGAAGAAATGGTCTCGATAAAATGGAGAGATGTTAAATTTGCGGGGATAATTTTTCGTAGAAAACTTAAAGTTGAAGGATATACAATTAGAACAAGATAGTATTTGGTAATTGGTAGGGACATGCATGCATGCAGTTGCCTCCATATGATGCACCCGCACGTCCATGCTATATGCCTATCTTACTGCCCTGCTGATTAAAACTAGGCGAGGCAGGCAGCACAAAAACTGAGATTGGTTCGGTTTGCTGCGGGGAGATGAGCCCGAGGCAGAGATTATGAGGGAAAACAGAGAGGAGATGGAGATCGCTGTGCAAGTCTGCCCTGGCGTAAAGCCGTAATCTCCCTTCTTAAGAGGAGAGGATAGAACACAATGGAAAAGAAGAATTAGTAAGAGTCCTGGCGAAAGACTGCATGGAAAGTGGAGCTGTGCTCGTCTCCCAATGAAGTAAGTCCGGTACTATAAAGACTATATATATTGCAAGCAGAAATAAGACAGATTTGTAGTTCATCGTTCTAACAGTATTATTATTTAAACGAGGCCTAAACCATGGTAATTAACTAGCATGACACAATCTCAAGCAAGCCCCAAACCATACTCCATTGAGAAATTAAACATTCTTCCAATCATATACTACTAGTTTGCATCCATACTACAGCAAAACGTATTTGATGATATTTAAATTAAATAAATTGATCTGATATTAATATTATTAATATCATTAATATTGGATCAATTTATTTCAGCCTACAGTTTGTGTCAAAAATCGTTCATTGAGCAGTCATAACAGAGCCCGCCGAATTTCACCTTTCAAATATATAAGATCTGAGTTTTTTTTTTTCCCACCAATTGTTTTACACATTAATCAGAAGGCAAAAAATCGACCTGAAACAAAAGCATGAGAATACATATGATGAGGTATGATCTCAGATGCATGGTGACAAAGAATTACCACATAGATAAGTCAAATATAGCTTAATCTACCGCTAAACATCCATCAACAACTTGAATTTATCACGAATAGAATCACTCAGCCCCGCGAAATTTTTGAATGTGTGAATAAAGTTTCAATCCTTCAAAGCATTAATGAGTAAACCAAAGACAATTGGGATCGTTTTTATTTTTATTTTTTTGAATTTCACTCTTGAATAAGTAATAAAACAATGCGCAAGAGACCAGAACAAGAAGTAGAGTGCTAATTTCTTAAAGACATACATAATAAACACATATTTCTATCGAAAAGTGTATGCTAAATAATAGCATACAAACAAGAAAAAGGTGCAGATAGAGATGTCATTTGGAAAACAGAGTGCAAAAATCAACTTAAGGAAATAAAAAGGGTACTTCAGACCAAAAATTCACCCACAAGGTTTGAACTAGGGATGCATTTGGTAAATTAATACACTATCGAAAAATTATCGGCTTGGGATTATCATTAACCCTTGAATAATTAGAAGAGAGGACTAACATTGTGACGGAGAGACTAATATTTTATGTCCCCAAAAATAAACATATATCATTTTCGCCCAAATACAAAATAAAACAAGACATTAACTTCAACAAAACTATTGGTTGCATTTTTTATAAAATTTAACGTGGTGTAGCCTTGGGTGCAGGTGACCACATTGACAGTATTAGTCAACCCGGATTATAATTTCCAATTAATAGTTCATTGACCACCTCTAATCTTTTCTCATAAGCAGCTACACCTTATAGTGCCCGCCCTCATCCAACTGACCATTAATTTCGATAATATTGCACGACTCGAATTTAATCCGATCAATAGATAGTTTAGATTTGTAGAAATAAGGATTGAATCGTAGCCGTATATTGTCGAAGTAGACGGTTGGAGGGGGCACTATAGAAATGAAAAACCCCATTTTTACGTGTACTTGGTATATATATATATGTATTCATATCGTAAAGCAATTTTAAATGATTGTTCAGTGAAATTTAGCTATACCAATCCGATGTTCTAAACGCATGTTAACGTGATAATAAAATCATTCACAAACGATTAATTTCTCACAAGACACATTCATCAAAACTCAAACGACCAAAGTATTGGATTAAGCATTGAAATAGCCGTATTAATAAAATCACCAAGTACGTCAGATACATGAAGAGACATTTTCCCGATTTTAAGGAGGCCAAAACAAATAAGTCTAGTAAAAAAAAAAAAACCCAGAAATGGCATAATCGCTAGCACAAATCAGGAAATCACTATCTTTTCTGGTGTGAAAATAGCCATATTATTTTGTCCAAAACACTGAAAACAAAAACTACACATTTTCTTTGGAACCCACGGAAGTTCTTTTCAAAAAGCAGAGTATTATTCCAGAAAGAGGCCACAAATTTAAACAGAAAACCAAAACAGGGGGTGAGTGGCTTTAGGGCTAACCGCAGATTGAGTCATTTTGCCTTTACCCTTGTCCTTTGAGCTTGCTTCCATTCTGCAGATTTAATTACGTTAACATTTGCAGACAAAAATGACAATCAATCTCATGCATGATGCATTAATTCAATCATTAACATACGTGAACCGGTGGTGGACTTCGTTCCCTCCTGAGGGCTTCACAGAATCAGAAACGGGGTGTGTCTACTCTAGCCCATTTCAGAGCCATCTTTTGCTGCCACTACAGAAATTAATCCATTGCCAAGCCCTATATATGTATATAATGTGCAAGTGTGTGTGTGTGTGTGTGTGTGTGTGTGTGAGAGAGAGAGAGAGAGAGAGAGAGAGAGAGAGAGGTTTTTATTGGTTAGTACCGTAGCGCAGCTGCGCAGTAGTGGTGGTGCATTCCGTTAGCCGATGAGAGAGAGAGAGAGAGAGAGAGAGAGAGAGAGAGAATTTGAGCGTGTTTTGTCTGTTCTGTTATGACGCAGGTATGGTAGGGTTCCAATAGAATTATGGGCACAAACAAATTACGTAAAGATGGGTGTGTAGAGTCCATTTAGGACCTCAAACAAATGATCGAAACCGTTCAGAAGATTTACAATAATGTTTCAAATTAGCTTGCTTACAATCAGATCAATTGAAAAAATATATGTGCTTAATCGAGTTGACTTACATTTCTTCAAAAGTTATTTAGAATTGAGGATCTAGGAATTCTTAATGAAAAATATAAAGATCCGATCAAATACTTAAAATCATCCAATTCGAATTGGTTTTAATTTCAAATAACTTGAAATTTTAATTTAAAATTATTTAACGACTTAGATTATTTATGTAGAGGCTAGAATGGATCAGCAAGCATAAAATGGTTGGAATTACCATTTAATCCAGTAGTATATTGACTCGATGCATGCATAATATTCTATTTGTCACAGAGCAGCTCGGGAGAGAGAATTCGGTTGTCTCTCCTAGAGAAATCTCTCTCTCTCTCTCTCTCTCTCTCTCTCTCTAGGCCTGTACCTGAGGATCGTCGAGCACTTACTTGCAGACTGCTACAGTACTGCTCCCGTAAATGAAATGGCACGTATACGTTATTCATGATGAAACAATCCGCGCGCCCTTGGTGTTTTTTCCCTTCTTCTCAACTTTTTCCCCAAGTAATTCTCAAATACACTTACTCTTTAATTCTCTCTGAAGTAAAGGAGGTAATTATCACTATCCAATGCTTACAGGGGTAGAACTTTTTATTTATAAATAAAAAAGTAAAATAACAAAAGCACACCTCAAGCCCTCACGAGCACTAATAAATTGAACTTTCTGATTTTGCAAAGAAAAACAAAATTATTTGGAATTAGAGATAGAGATTGCTCAGCCATTTGAAATATAGCGACTTGCAATTTTAAAAGAAAATAAGAATGCCAAAGAGTTTCTCATTAGTAATTTAATACCAAAATTTTAGTACATGGCCTAGCTCATACCCTGCACATGGTATCGGTATTTGCACGGAAAAATTTGATATACTAACAAAAATAGTTTTGGCATTAGTTAAAACTATTTTGCGACTATGCGAACAATGGTTAATTATGAACTTATGATTGATTGGTCTTTAGACTTCCAATTATTGGTGCACAAATTTAATATAGTGACTTGCAATTTTAAAAGAAAATAAGAATTCCAAAGTTGTTTTTTTATTAATTAATACCAAAATTTTAACTATATAGTTTTTTTGGATAGGTGAATTTAATATATTTATATGCATGGCATTGTGCTTTTTGCAAATATTTCCACAGAATACATTTTTCAATGAAGGAAAGAATCCTTCCCAAGGCATGAACGTTCAGCCTAATTAAGCTATAAAAAATTTTTTTTTTGGGTAAGTCGGAAATTAAATTAAACTAAAGGCAAAAAAGAGCAACACCAAAGAGGTGAAAATTTCAACAACACGGAGCAAATTCATTTGGAGGATGAAAGCTTATCTCCAGGTCCTATCATGAGCATTCAACTTTCAGGCTATGTTTGGAACATGAGGAAGGAAAGGAAAAGGGAAGGAAAATAAAATGAGAGGAAAGTGGGAGAAAAATTTCACTATTCATAAAAATGCTATATGTGCATTTTTATGATAAACTGCTCCGATCAAGCTCTTCTAGGTTTTATTTTGTGCCAAATCCTCGCGATTGGACCTTAAAACACATTTTAAACACATCTAACGGTTTGGATCATCAAAATTTGGTCCAGAAAGTGAGATCCAGACGGTAGATCCGGATTTAATGGTTTAGATAGGAAGCTCACATATATATATATATATATATATATGTGTGTGTGTGTGTGTGTGTGTGTGTGTGTGTGTGTGAAGAGATTAAGGATTAGAACGAATGTTTCATATAGGTAAGAGTTTTATTTATGTTTCCATCCAAATTCTTTATGTTTTCATCCAAAAAATCTTTACCCTGATGCAAAGAATTTTGAGATGAAAACACAAATAAAGTTGGACGATAATGTAGAGAAGATATTTTCTAAGAGGATTCTAGATGAAGAATATAGACCGTTGGATGAGAATGATCTTGGCCGTCCATTGAGGAGGTAGATGGCTATATAAAGAGTGGAAGGCCTCATTTGTGAGGTGTGGTGAGAAAGTACCACCTTGGTAGTGATGAAAGCACCCCTTGGGTGGGTGAGTACCCAAGTGATGGAGAGACCACCTAATGAATGAACACAAAGAGTGTGCCTAGATATTATAAGTATCAAGTGAGAGTCATATGTATCTTCGTGTGAGTGTTGTTAAGTGAAGTGAGTGCGGAGTGTATGTGCAAGAGTTAGCATATACAATAAAAGATTTTGTTTTTTCTGTTGCGTCATACTCAACAAAAAAATGCAGATGTCAATAGAAACTTTGACTTTTCAAAAATGCAGCCAGCCAAAAATCATGGTATATTAACCACTGAACTGGGCTTCAATGCATTACTTTGATATAATTACCAACAGGAAAACAAAATTTAATTCAGTAAATAACGTGAAGTTTTTAAAATAAAATAAAAAAACCTAGAATGAAAATAGCTGGCTATTGCTATTAATATATACAAATACAAACCAAAATAATCACATAAAAAAAATACAACCTGGAGCACTTTTTTAATTAAAAAGATCATTCATTTATGCAAGCATAAATTCTCATGCAAAGAATCTCATACTGTAATGACCCGCTCCCGCCTTGCACAATATTGTCCACTTTAGTCGCTCAAACTACAAGGACTTCCCAGAAGGTCACCCATCCCTGGATTGGTCCAGGGTGAGCACGTTTAATTGTGAAGTTTCAATTAGTTTTGACGCCTGCACGACTTTAAAAACCCTTGTGCAAGTTAGGGCATAATCTATTATCTTATATCATAAACCTCTATTGCATCCAGGTGGGTCTTGGGCAGTCACATTCCCCACACCTTATGATGCAACGTCCTCGTTGCATATTAGCTTGGTGACCTTCCCCCCGGGAGGTATAACACTTAGTTTTGCATAACACTTTGTTTCCACTCCAGGATTCAAGAGGTGGCTCTTACCCCGTAGTTCGGGGTTGTGCTTTGATACCAACTGTAACGACCGCCCCCCGCCTTACACAATATTATCTGCTTTGGTCGCCCAAGCTCCAAGGACTTCCCAGAAGTTCACCCATCCCTGGATTGCTCTAGGATGCCGGAGATGATTTGGGTAGATTTGTAATGAGAGTGGATTTGAAGGTGAATTTATAATGAGGTAAGAAAGATGAATTTGTAAGTAAGGTGTTTGGATGATATTTTGCGAAGATGGATTTGAAAGGTGGATTTGCTAGGATAAGAGAACAAATGACATATTTGCCCCCAGTTTTTTATTTTAATAAATTAAATGAATTAATTTTATTATAATAACAATAAATACATAATAATTGAAATAATTACATACTCCCTCCGTCCCAATTTGTTTGTTCAATACGAAACTACGTGCAATTTTCAAACTAAAAAATAATGTAATTACAAAAATAATTTTCTAATCAATATGGATCTTGTTTAATGGATCTCATTAAGAACTTGTAGGTGGTGGTTCTTGCTAATGTGATGAGCTGGAGAGGTGTGGATAGTTAACAGTAAATACACAGAAAGAAGAGAATAGAGTGGTCTAGAGGAAGGGTGAAGAATAGAGCAGGTGTGCACAGAAAGAACTAAGGCAGTGAGATGCTCTCAGTCTGATCCGTGAGGAAACCCTTGGTGACCTAGGAGATGGGGCAAGAATCAGAGGGAATGTTCTTCACTCTATGATTACCCTTTTCTCTCTCTAGAATGACAAATGCTTATGCCAAGATTTTCACCAACCTCTGGGTTCGAAAGGGAATGTCACATATTTATAGGCACCATGGACCAATCACAAGGTGCCAGGCTGTAATCCTATAATATGATAACACGTGTCCTTTCCGTACAACCTGACCGTACGGGTGACGTCATCACCGCGCAGCTGACGTGCGCGGCGGCGAGCCGTTCCCCCGCGCGGCGATCCTCTTATTCTTTAGCCACCAAGCCACTAGATCTCCCTTATTCCCGTAAGGGCAAGGTCGTGACCTGTTCGGTCGCGCCTATACCGCAGCCAAGCCTCAGGGGGCCCCCGGGGCCCTGCCTTTAGACCGCAGCAGGTATTATTACCTGGGCTAAGTGGTGATGGCCTCTTGCATACTTGCTCATGTTCTGAGCCGCGCCAATCACTTGAACCATGGGTCGTTCTCCTATTCGGATGACCCACAGCTACTCGAGCACCGCCCTGGATGGGCATGTAGTGCGCGCCACTGGGGCGCCTTGCACAAGAGGGTCCCGCAATAGTGGCCCCCCCGCGCGGACACCGTCCCGCGCCAGTGGCCCCCTCCAGCAATGCTGCTTCCGCGGAGGGTGCCACGCGTCACGTGGAAGCCGCGCCACCTGGATGACACTTGTCATAATCTCGTTGGTTGGTCAACGTTGACTCTGGTCAACAGGTGGTCTCGCGCTGACCTCCCCTACAGAACTTTAATATGGTGCAAAAAAAATTAAAAATTATTTTGACAAATACATTATTTTTTAGTTTAAAAAATTGCACGTAGTTTCGTAGTGAGCAAACAAATTGAGACAGATGAAGTAATAAATACATAAACTTATTAAACTATATTATAAATTAAAAATTAGGTATCATCCAATGAGTCAAATCAATTATATAATTTCATTTATGATTAAAAAATATTATGTATACATGTTTTTGTTAATTTCAAAAATCTAAAATCAAATTATTACGTGTGTATTTGTTATCCACGTGTAAGGCATACATCTACCATTTACAATCTGCTAAGATCTACCATTTACAATTACTTCTCATATTTTTTACTCCTTCCTCCATTCTTCTTTTTTATCCCCTCTCTCTTTCTGAACACCTACCGTGTCGGGCCGTCATGCCGACCACCACCATCTGTATGTGTGTGTGTGTGTTTGTAAAGATATGCGACTCCGGCAAAGATGGAGACTTCTGCAACAATCAGAAAATCTGGCTTTGATCAACTCCTGCAACAATCTGAGACTCTGGTGACGAAAAAACAGGTGCATGTTACTCGATCTGATCTCTTCGACGACGACAATGGTTGCTCCGACAATGGTTGCTCCGACAATGACGATGGTAATCTCTCCTTATTTGGTATTTTTCGATTCAAAACCCCCCAAAATCACCTGGATTTGGAGGGGTATTTTTATACCAAAAACCCACATATCCCCCCCGATTTGCTAACGACAGGGGGGAAGCTGTCGTTACTAAATCCGGGTCCTCCCGAATTTCTACTCTCAACAGTGAAATATTTCTTACAAATCCGGGTGGTGTTTTGGCGTCCCAAACGCCAGACTAACGTGGGACCGAGATTGCAAATCTGGGAGTTTTGCAAATCTGGGTGTCAAATCCGACATCCAAACAGGGCCTTAAAGACTCCTTATGCCGGCTCAATCCACCACAACTTTCACTGCTTGATTACTCCCCTGGTATTACACAATCCCATGCGTATTAGAGTAAAGTTGTTCTGGGATTGTTAATCCCATGCGATTATTCAGGAACCAAACAAGGGAGTATGCAGGATTAGATACAAATAGTCCAATATTAGGTACCTAATACCCGAATCAAATGAGGCCTTAAACTAACACGTTTGGGCCATTTTCACATGCATGCCTGGATTTCATTCACTACAACAAAATCATGCTATGGCGAGAAAAAATTCTTCGCTAGAGTATCATTTTTCCTCGCCTAAGGTATTTGCGAGGAAATATTTCCTCGCCCACTTTCCTCGCCTATACTGCGTCGCAAAAGGCTTTTGCGAAGAAAAATCATTTTCCTCGCCTATTGTAGGCAATTAGCGACGAATTATTTCCTCACCTATTGTACTTAATTAGCGACAAATTATTTCCTCGCCATTTACAGGAATCGGCGAGGATTTATTTCCTCGCCAATTACATTTTAGGTGACAAATACATGAATTTGCGAGGAATTATTTTGTCGCCTACAAAAATGTGATGTTCTCTACCCAGCTTTTTTTTTTCTTGCGCGGGAGTTCGAACTCACAACCTCCTCTATGGCACGCCCAACACCTATCCCCCTCACCAACATTGCAATTTGTTCCATTATTTGACTATTTAATATATATAGTAGTTTTCATATGTTTTTCGCTACATACGTTATATTCTTAATCATTATTATTGTCCAAGCTTTTGAGATTTTTGGCACTGCAACATGTTTTTCATTTTTTTTTTGGCTAAACATGTTCGATGGTCTATGGGTTTCTGACAATAACTTTTGTTGGACTAATATTTTTTTTATTGTTCTAGTTTTTTCTTAGATAGGAGTACGTAGTTGTTGCAGAGTGAATAATATTAATTTTTTTTGCTAATATTTTGATCTATTTCATTTGATTATTTGTATTGAAGAGAGAAATTTTAAAAAAAGTGTATAAATTCTGCATCGAAGTTTAAAAAATTAACGTAATGCATAATTTCTGAAGTTTTTCCATTTTTAGCGATTTTCTTTTGCTTCTTTTCATAATTTTTCTTTTACTTTTTAAATTCAGTTCATCAACACCACTAATTAATTAAAAATTCCGTATCTAACAAAAAGAAAAAAGAAAAAAAATAGATAAGAGTGTTGTAAAGAGAAAGACAAAAATATTCAAGAAGTTGGGCTAAACTAGTACTAGCTTAATCATATTTATACACTATGTGCAATATGATAATAGATATAGTTGTATACTTTATTTTAAAATATGATTTTCCTCGCAAAAAGTTGCTTTTTTGCGACAATTTGTTGTTTCCTCGCTAAATCTTACTTTTTGGCGAGGAAAATCCATTTTCCTCACTTAAGGTTAACCATTTGGCGAGGAAATCGGATTTTCTCACTAAAGGGTACCCATTTGGCGAGGAAATCGGATTTCCTCGCTAAAGGGCACCGATTTGGCGAGAAAACTCAAATTTCCTCGCTAAAGGGTACCCATTTGGTGAGGAAATTTGGATTTCCTCGCCAAAAACACCCGTTTGGCGAGGAAACTCAAATTTTCTCGCTAAAGGATACCCATTTGGCGAGAATTTCCTCGCCAAAAACATCCATTTGGCGAGGAATCCAATTTCCTCGCCATAAAGACCCATTTGGCGAGGAAATTTGTGTTTTCTCGCTAGATTTCCTCGCCATAAGTAGTTTTTGTTGTAGTGATTCTCTGAACACTTATGCCCCTTAAACTATTGGCAAAGTGAGAATTAGGCACAGCTGCAGAGAATAGAGATGCAGTCAAAACTAATAAGGGTAAAATTCATTTATCTCCTCTAGGATTTCTGGCAACATTAGACACCCCCCTCACGTTTCTAAAATTACACTGATCTCTCTTGTCAATCTTGTCGGCTAACTTTTGTTCGGGAAATGTTAATTTACTTTTTTACCCTTTCATTTACCTCCTTTGAGGTTTATAATAATAACAGATACCTCTCCTAAAAAAATAGAGTTTTTTTTTTCTTCAACTTTAGATTTGTTTTCCTTTCACTAACAAGCCAAAAAAAAAAAAAAATTAAACAATGAACTAATATGTTATCAACTGTTATATGTAAACCCAACTCTTATATAGAGAAACATGATTTATTTTTGTGGGAAGAAATTGACATTTTTAATAATTTGACGAGAGTATTCATCTCAGCGCAAAGTAAAAAATTATGCACGAGAGTATTTTTATTTTTATCTAAAATGTGTTGTTCACTTGTCTTAGACATCATGATACCCATTAGTTCTTTTTGTTTTCATCAGTAACTTGCGCACTAGAATTAGTTTAAAGCCATATATTTGAAATAAAAAATTAATAGCATTAATTTGGTGTACAAATACATGGCATAGGATTATTCTGGTATAAAATTAGTAAATTACCTTAATGGAAAACAATATATTTGGAAATATTTTTTTATTCTTTGCCAAAAAAATTGAAGCATCGTACAAAGGGAAAGCGACTCTAAATTCCTTTGTGAAGGCCTACATATGTATGTGACTTAAAAAAATTTACTCCACAAAAAAAAATTGTGACACCCCGTTTTTTTACATGTAAAACTAAATAAATAAATAAATAAATATAATAATAATAATAATAAATAATAAAATAGAAGAAAAAGAGGGTTGGTATTTAGTAGCCGCCTACCGTTGGAATTTAGGAAGTATATTTTTGTGTGACTTAAATCATATAAAATAAAATAGCATAATTTTTGGTATGCGTCAATTTTTTTTAGGGACATTTTCCAATATCATTTCGACCCTTTTAACGGTGTCAAGACACAAGAATGCGGCACGAGTCACTGTGAAGAGACTAGCCTTGGAGCCCAAGCACAGTCTCATAGTAAGTTTGAATCATTATATTATCATCCAAAAATTTGAAAAAACCCAATAATACCCCTACTTACATTAAAACACATTTTTCTATATTGCCTTAAACCAATGACACCCACCTCCCAAATCTGATTTTTGGCCGCTCTTTCCTACCCAACCCAAAAATCGACGGCAATCAAGAAATCTGTAGTGGACACTGCCACATCGCCAACAATATTTCGAGATTGGAAAGAACCAATAGTCCTTTTCCAAGCTTCGGTTATGAAAAGGTTGCTTCTTAATTGAAAGAGAGAGCACGTATGGTTCTCGTCCATGGTGGTGGTCGGTAACAAACTCCTAAATTAGCACACTCTAAAAGATTAAGGCAATATAGAAAAATGTGTGTAAATTTAGAGCCTAGCACAACTCCTAAATTCTCACTTTTAGGGAAGCGGTAAGAGTAGCATTATTGTAAGTAATTCTCCAAATTCACACTCTCTAAATTAGCACACATTTTTAGTGTCGAGCACGGTGCTGTGCATCCTCTTCTTGTGAACTCACCCACCAAAGATTCAGAAGAACTTACCAATCTGCTAATTGTATTAGCACATACAGCAAATACATTAGATAACCATTTGGAAATGCTCTAATCATCCTACGGCAGGAAAAAACAAAAAAACAAAAAAAAGTGTATCATGTATGGACCTCGGGAGGGTTGGGCAGCCTTGTGCAGTGCACCCGTGGTGTGGCTATGCTGGCATCTTTCCAACGATCAGAGACGTTCACCACGTAGAGGTCGTCGAGTACTACATGTGTGCCAAAAATCAGCTTGATTGGAAGTGCGTCATCGGAATACAAAAGGACACAAACACTGGATCAAAACCATTGAACCCATAATTTTTCAAGTTATTTGTGTTCCAATAAGGTACTTAACGATATCCAATCAAATTAATTTTTGGGTACTCTTGTAGTATTCGACAAACTCTACACAGTAAACGTCTTTGATTGTCGGAAATATGTCGGTGCAGCAGCGCCACAGGGCTGCACAGCACGGTGCTCTGCATGGGGATGCACAACTCCCCTGGATCCTGTATGTACTCCTAAACCCATGGCAACCGTTGATTATCATTTATCCAGATCCATTAACTGTATCGCAACCGTTGATTCTGAGCCACGTTCCACTCTATCGCAACCGTCAATTTTTGCCCCAAACCCTAAGTCCAAAACCCACCTCTATATAAACAATCGACACACTCTGCCCCCTCCATCTCCTTCTGTGTCCGTCTCTCTCCCTCATCCACACTTGTTCATATTGAATCTAGCAATTTGGAAGTTTATTTTTTCGCAGTTGACGTAGTTATGTGCAATTTGGGCCTCGATTTCAAGTGATTTTTTGCCCTAATCCAGTGTTATTATTGTCTATGATGAGAAATCCAAAGGCTTGTTTCTCAGAAACATTCGCAGTGGCCGCCTGATATAGCTTTCGCCTCGCCGGGCTTGAGAGCTTATGCTGCTTCATTCCTTCCTTGGATGTCTGAGATTCAACTTCATATTGGCTTGCCTTGGATTTTTTGGCATATATATTTTAAGAATACATTCTTATTTTGTATGTTATTTTCAATCCTTGACTTGGCTTTGATGTTATATGCAGTAGCTGTTATCAATAATTTTCCAAAATTGATGAGCATGTTGTATTTGCTACATGTTGATGATGACAAATCCAAAGGCTTGTTTCTCAAAACATTCGCAGTGGCCGCCTAAGAGCTTTCGCCTACGCCAGGCTTGAGAGCTAATGCTGCTTTTATCCTTCCTTGGATGTCTGAGACATTATTATTCCACTCTTACCAGTAATAGAATTTGCATTTTTTGGTTTTACTTTTTTCCTGGGTTTCTTTTTGAGTTTACATGGATATACAGAATTCATAATTCCATATGCATTTATTTAATAGTTGCATTTGGCCGTACAACATTCAGATCAAACATCTCTTATGTACTGGGCTCAATTCTTTCTTCCCCTTAAGCAGAAAGAAATACCCATCTATCGAAATTTAACAGCCTGGTGCGACGATTTGGATAAATTTTGGAGCGAACTAATGTCCGTGTTCGTACATTCCAAGGATGAATCGTCGCAGATCAACCTGTCGTCGGTGGAAAAGCGGTTGAGACTCCTATTACTCGGAGTTTCCCGTTACCGACGGGAGGAATTCTCATATCCTATCGCCTTGGGTAGCGGGGTTCCTGCCTTTACCATTTGGGATTGGCCATGAGAATTACATTCCCTCTCAAAATCACAAACACATCTTGACTCTTCACGTTCTGTTCACACCAAAGTTAAGTGTAAATGTATTTTCTTGGTTGGATTTGGCCAGTGAGGACATCAGTTAAATAAGATCACCATCTTTCGGGACTGAATGGCTTTCACAAAGCCTTGATGTTATTCTGCAATTCTGAGGCCACGTTTCTGATTCAACGTTTTATTTGGTTGTGCGCGAAATTTGCGTAGGCAGTAATTTTGTTTTCCTCTTTTATTTGTTTTATTAATTTGCACTTGTATGAAAACAAATCAGCCATTGAATTCTTACAAGCTGGACATTTTCTGTAACTCTGAGAATCCTCTCATTGCCATACAATTTAATATTTCGAAAATGATGTGGGTAGACCACCACATCCATCCCAAATGTACTCTGTTACATCCCGATTGTTCATTTTAGAAATTAATAGTCTAGATTTGAGATTATTGCATTGTATCTATGGCATTGTTGTTTGAGATTATTCCAGCTTTGTCAAGGCAGCTGCAGAAGTGTTCAAGCAATTTAACCTTCGTTAGCATTTGATGACGAGGGTGGCGTTTCCTTTGCCGGTATTCGGTCTATGGGTGTAAGGGCTTTGCCCTCTTGGTGCTCCAATCTTTAGTTGGATGTTTTTTCTCTCCTTCGTTGGGCTTCTTTAATAGAATTTTTGTTGCTGATAAAAAAAAGTATTCAAGCCATTTGTCTCGTCTTACTGTTCGATTGGGAAGACATTGTTTCAGAAAGGAGTGAAAGAACAGATTTTCAAGACAGTTTACGAACAAAGTAGGATATGATCCCTAAACAACAGTAATTAAAAATTAAGCTTCCTATTATGACTACCTACATCAATTGGAATAAACTCCAACGAGCTCTTAGCTCAACAGCATGGCCCAATGCATCACTTGGTGGTAGACAGGGTTCAAGCTCCATCAGGGTTCAAGTTCCCAAAAATATTATACACACCGTTTAAAAACATGTTTACATTTGATATTTAATAGATTTCAATATCATCACCTTAACATGCTAACCCAATTTGTGAGGTTATAAAGCTTTATTAAATAATAACACTGGATTAGGGTAAACAATCCATTAGTATTATGATTTCAAAAACTTTAGTTAACAAAATTAAATAAAATTTATTAAACAAGATTCATATTGCATACACAAAGCATTCTAAATTTTAAAAAAATGCAAATAATTTTATGAAAAGTGCATATAATGCTTTTGGACATTTTTTTTTGAGATGGAGGGGGTATATGTTTTGTCATTTGTGGACTTCCTAAAATTTGTGTTCGTATTGTATTTGTTTTCTATCGGTGTCGGCCTTGTGGCTAAAGTTAATGTGTGGCTACTTTAGGTTTATTGAAAATTTAAATTTTACAATCTCCTTCTATTTCGGTACCAATTGTCAAAGTTCAAATCCAAAGGAAAGTTATACACTAAATGCTACAAGTGATGAATGTATTAAGTACATTGAAACGTGAAAGGGTTGGCAATAAAATTCATCATGTGGAATTGGCTCAAGTGAATAAGATAAGTGTAGCGGAAATAAGAATGTTGAGGTGGATGTGTGGTAAGACTCGACGTGATAGGATTAGAAATGAAACAATTCGCGAGGTGGTGGGTGTAGCACCTATAGAGGACAAGTTAAGGGAAAATAGGTTAAGGTGGTTTGGGCATGTCTATCGTAAGCCAGCGGATGCAGTAGTTAAGAAAGTGGATATGATAGCTTTGGGTAGAAACGCACAAGGGAGGGGAAGACCCAAATTGACTTTAGATGCGGTAGTACGCAAAGATCTAAGTATACTGGGTATAAGCAATGAAGTAGCATTTGATAGAGCTCAATAGAGAAAAAGAATTCATGTAGCCGACCCCAATTAATTGGGACATAAGACTTGGTTTGGTTTGGTTTGGTTATGTGGAATTGGCTCAAGTCGAATTTTAAGTTAATGTATTGTGAGAGAATGATTTATCTCGTAAAACGCAATAATAACTCAGCTAGGATGACAATACTACAAAAAGTGTGATATAATAAAGCTTTGAAACCTTACAATTTGGGTTAGTATGTTAAGGTGATGATATTGAAATTTATTTTTTCAGAATTTTTTTCTAGATTGTTAATGAATACTTATATGATTAAAAAGAAGTCTTATTTTTCAAAGTCAGTTTTTGAGGTTTATAATTAATTCCAAATATTATTGGAAACAAAAATCTATCAACTATTGTAACGCCCCGATTTTCAGAAGCATTAATTTAAATCATTTAATAAATGATTAATATAAATAAAAAGGATCTCATTAATTAAGCAGCGGAAATAACATAATTGTCTTAGTTCAAGTACAAACAAACATAGTATTTTTTCTTGGGAAAATTAAATTACAATTTTCCAACACAAAAATAAAGGAGATTTGTTCTACAGATTAAGGTTAAGATCCTGATCCCAATGCTTCTCTTGGGCCTAATCCACTGGAAAACCTTATGTTTCAAAATAAGCGTCGCCCTTGATACCTACACCTCCTGTTCGATCACAATTTGGCATAATACGTCCGAGTCGCGAAGCAACATCATGATATTATACCAGGGTCACACGAAGTGTAACACCGTGAGCAATAAATCACTCAATTGCTACTCTAACCCCCAATCCTTACATAACATACAAGAACAACATATATGATTGAAAAGCAGCACGTACAAGAGTAAACACATAAATGATTTCATTACTAGTCATTAACTTACATTTTCATCTAAGCTCTCAACTTAGAGAACTTTCCTCCCAATTATCCACTAAGGACTATGACCAATCTGTGATTAAACTCCCCCTTGCTTGCCCTGACTAGGAGCCCTAACGGAAGGCATAAGTTACGTACTTAATCCAACCGTCAACCGCCTTACAAAGATGAATTTCCCAGAGACTGACTGTACCATTGGGCTACGAGTGACAACTGTCAGCTTCTGTAGATATAGAGCCGTAACTCGGTCTATAATACATCCACCCTTTTAATGCCTCAAAATTCAAATGAAGTAATCACAGATTGTCATATCCTAGGGTTTCGAAATCCTGGCAGGCTGCCAAATAATCCTCCAAACCAAAATCACTTGGCTATCTGTCATTCAACAAATCTCGGGGCGACTCTCCATAAATCAATTCATTTCCAATTTCCATTAACCTCAACGTCTACGTGAAATCTGCGTACGATCACCCAACCCGGGAACTTATTTGTCTGTTCTAACATTCAAAAATTTCATGATAAGTGCGCACAACAGAAGAAGCAAAGCAATAACGATATTCTAAGGGTCACAAAATCAAATAACACGATCCACAAGTTCACAAGTCATCACAAACCAAAATAATTGAAAAAAGGGGTATTAACATAATTAAATAAAGTATAGGGTCACAAATGTAATTTATAGAAAAAGGGGCCGCCCTGGTAATTTCATATAAGTATAAGGGTAACAAAATTAATTTCACAATTCTAGGGTCCTTTGCATAATTTTTACTAACTTTGGGGGCCTTTTGTAAATAAAAATTTATGCAACGGCAAAATTGTAATTTTGCCACAACGAAAGGTAAACACGTAAAATACCTTATTAAAACCCAGGTGATAATATAAGAAATGTATACCATTTTCTAAAATCTTGATACTTGCAATAATAATAATAATAATCAACATGTCTAATAAATAAACAAGTACGGTTACAAAAATGGTCAAGAGATAATCACGGGCACATTTCCTAGTTTGGTCATGTACCTAGTAATTAAATTAGATCATGTTTAATCTAATGTGATGATAGGCGCGTAATGTCGTAGATATAAGCGCCTAAGTAGGGCAAATTAGCACGTTAAAGGCGCGATTTTATTCCATTTTTCACTTGATGCGGTGTGTTCTTGGTTTTTCGTGTGTTTGGTTGTTTTGTAGGGAACAGGTCAGAAAAGAGCGCGTAAAGAAGACACATGGCGGTCAGGCACGTAGGGAACCAGCGGGGCCCAAGTGGGGACGGCCAAACAAGCCTAGAAGGCATTTTAGAGGATCCGGTATCGATACAGGGATTGTCCTGTATCGATACAGTGTGCAACATACGGGAACAGAACGTCTGGGTATCGATACAGGACTTCTCCTGTATCGATACCGAATGCCATATAATCGGTCGTTTGACTTTGTTATAGATTTTGACTGTGATAAGGAGTATAAATACCCCGTTTTGGGGACAAAGTAGGGTTCCACGAATTTTCCTTCAGTTTTTGTTTTCAAGCTTTCGGCTACGGATCTCCAGTTCTTCATTCAGCTTTACACATCCAGTTTTATTTCCCAGAATTCCAGTGTTCAGATTGTTTTGCGGATTGGTAATCAAGTTTAGTTTTTCCTTTGCAATCCGTGGTATTGTTTTTCATCATTCTTATATTTTATTCGTTTAGCATGCATACATTTAGGTTTAATTTGATTCCTGCAATCTTTATAAGCATGAGTGAGTAGTCGCATCGAGTGCGGCTACGGGGCGAAGGCGCCCGCATCTAGTCTAGTCGATATCTCACCTTGGGGCCGAATTAAATCAATTTTTCAAGCAATTTTGGGAACTGGAAACTTTTCTAACGAACAAACCCAGGCATTACCGGAATTCGGATGCGCACGGAATCTGGTGATAGATGGTGCGCATTCGTTAGGAAACTTCTCTCAGATTCTACAATCAGTAAAAGGATTAATTGTGGTCCGAGTAATTATTGGCTAGGCTAGGTGTGGACGCTGGGTTCCCACAGCTGCGCTCTCTTTATTATTTCACATTTAATCAGTTAAATTAGTTTAGTGGTTAATTAATTAATCTCATAAATCGAAGGGGTGGCTACCTAAGAGCCAGTTCAAACTGCACTCCACACTTTTAAATCAAACACTCCAGTCGTCTCTGTGATTCGACTCCGGTACTTCCGGAATTATTGTGCTGCACTGGTCGAGAGTCCTACGCTTCGGACGCGTCTTTACTTGTTTAATTTCCAATCACCCGGTCGGTCAAGAATTTTTGGCGCCGTTGCCGGGGACGACAGCGAGTGTTCAAGAGGTATAGGGTCGTAGTTTAGTTTTGTCTTTTAGTCAGTCATCATAGGTAGAGGTAAGTAGAGTTCCCCGCAGCAGGACCCTCTTTATTTCCGTGACCCTACACGCCATTTGGTTCGACGAGAATTGGGGGCAGGTCGGCCTGTGTCTCCTCGTGTTTCATCTTCTCGTTCGGGGTTAGACCTAGCTCAAGCAGAGTCTATCCCCATCAGTGATCTCTTCATCGAATTACCTTTTGAGTCAGTTAGTGTCAGTAATCCACTTTACCAGTCAGAGTCTGAGTCTGAGTCCAAATCAGAGGTAGGTGATATGGCTGATCAGCAACTCGCGCAACAACCATCTCTGAGGCAACACCTTTACCTTGAGAGGTCCACTCCTGAAGGACCCATTGTGTTTCCTCGAGAGACACAAGAGGCACGTAATGCCTTCACTGTTAAACCCGGTGTCCTACACAGCCTCCCTACTTTCTATGGGAGGGAGTGCGATGACCCATACGAACACGTGCGGACATTCGAGGGATTGGTGTGCAACATAGCGTCCAATACCTAATACGAGAATGCATGTCTCAAGCTGTTTGAGGCAACACTTAAGGATGGTGCACTAATGTGGTTTAGGATGCAGAAGCCTCAGTCTCTTACCACCTGGGCGCAAGTGCGCAACACTTTCTATTGGAAGTACTTCTCTGAGGCTAAGTCTGTGAGTTTTAGGCGTCAGATCCAAGGGTTTAGACAGGAGAGAGGTGAGTCATTTCTTAAGGCTTGGGAGCGTTTTAAAGAATTGATCCTCAGATTGCCACACCATGGCTTTGAGAGGATTCAACTAGTCGAGTTTTTCCACCTAGGTCTCAACGCTGAGACCATCAAGCACATAGAGTATTCCTGCAAAGGGGACGATTTCTTGTCCAAAACAGCTGACGAAGGGTGGGGTATCTTAGATGACCTAGCTGATAAGCAGAGGGCCTTAGAACCATCTGATTTTGACCGAGCCGGACCTTCTGGGTCCACTATTGTCCCTATCACCATTCGTGATCAGCAACTTCAGGCTCAAGTTGAGAAAATGGCTCAGAGGTTAGAAGAATTAGAAGTAAGACAGGCTCGACCAGTTCATGAGGTCAGTGTAGAGGAAGTCTGTGTTTGGTGTGAGTGCAAATGGCACATCGCAACCGTTTGTCCTGGGTTTCTAGCAGCCAAAGGGGCAAGCCAGTTCAGTCAGGAGGAGGTAAATGCAGTTAGGACTTGGGATCCATATTTTAATACATACAATCCAGGATGGAGGGATCACCCTAACTTTGGGTGGTCCGATACCAGACCTACAGGTGGAGGCCAGGCTCAACCCCTTGCGCAGCCTCCGCCGCAGCAATTTCCTCAGTCCCAGTCTTTCAGGCCTCCACAGGGCCAAGTCATTCCATACCACTATCAGCAACAGCCTGGTAGGGGGCAGGCCCTTCCACTCGTGGTCCTCCCCCAGGTTATTCGCAGGCGGTTGTTCGAGACCACAAGTTAGAGGAGAATGTCAACTCCATGATGCAGTCTCAGATGACATTCCAGACTGAGACAAGGCAGCAAATAGGAGCCCTTACCACCCAGATGTCCCAACTCACGGAGATAATTAGTCAAATGCAACAGGAGAAGGGCAAGTTCCCAGCCCAGGGTAGTACAGCAGGAGCCCATTACTTGGGAAATCCTTCAGGTCAGAATGTCCAGGGTCAGAATCACGAAGAAGCCAAGTCGGTCCCCATTCTCAGAAATGGGAGGGAGATCGACAAGTCCATTCCACCAAAGCAAAAACCAGTTCCACCCCCGGAACCGGTTAAAGCATCGAGGGCGAACCCTGAGAGTGTTAAGAGGTCACCTGAGGAGGTGGAGCCTGCTGTTGCGGCTCCCACGACTCAAACGCCGCCAGCAAAACCGTTAGCTCCATTTCCCCAAAGGCTGGCGGTAAAGCCTAAGCAGAGCATGAACCACAAGATGCTCGAATTTTTTAAGAGGGTGCAATTCCCTATTACTCTGATGGAGGCTATAGAGTCATTCCCACAGTGTGCGAAGGTGCTGAAGGACCTTTGCACGACTAAGCGCAAGAGTCAGAACAACGTGGTTCTGACAGAGCAAGTGAGCTCCATCCTTTAGACTGAGATCCCTACCAAGTGCAAGGATCCAGGATGTCCCACCATACCCATAGCCATTGCGGGCAGACATTTGATAAAGCCTTGTTGGATTTGGGAGCGAGTGTCACCAAATAATTGGCAATGTCAGCATACCATGGGCACTCATTAACAGCCAACAACTGCTCGTCTGGAAAGGAATCTCTAATGGAAATATCTGAGGTGGGGTCCTCAAACGCCAGACGAGACAGATGGTCCGCGACCACATTCTCTACCCCCTTCTTATCCTTAATGACAAGGTGGAATTCTTGCAGAAGCAGAATCCACCGGATAAGGCGAGCTTTCGCATCCTGTTTAGTCATCAAGTACTTAAGGGCCGCATGATCGGTAAACACCGTGATCTGCGAGCCCACTAGATAGGACCGAAACTTGTCTAAGGCAAACACTACAGCTAACAACTCTTTCTCAGTGGTGGTGTAATTCATTTATGCCTCATTTAGTGTCTTGATAGCATAGTCCTTCTCATTGGTCTACCCAGGAGAAACAACAGTTTTTTAGGAGTGTCCGCCAGTACATATTTGATGATCCTTATTTGTTCAAAATAATGCGGACGGACGACAATGAGGTGTGTCCCCGAAGTCCCACGACCCGTGAGGGGAGTCATTGAGTTCTGTCATAGTGAGGCATGTGGGGGTCACTTCTCTGCGAAAGAAGACCACTGCCAAGATTTTGCAGTGTGGGTTCTGGTGGCCGGATATGTTTAAGGGTGTGAACTTATTTTGTAGGTCATGTGACCGTTGCCAGAAGCTTAGCAAGTTGTCTGCACGTCATGAGATGCCCCTCAGGCCCATTCTGGTGCTAGAGGTTTTTTATTGTTGGGGCATCGATTTTATGGGTCCATTTCCTATGTCCCATGGTTATGAGTACATCTTGTTGGCGGTGAACTATGTATCGAAGTGGGTGGAGGCGATTCCCACTAAATCTATGGAGTCGAGGGTCGTGCTAGAATTTCTTAAAGCCAACATTCTGTCTAGGTTTGGTGTGCCACGCGCTATTATCTCGGATCAGGGCACGCACTTCACGAGTCAGTCATTTGAGAAGTTGATGGGGGAGTTTCATGTTACTCGTAAGGTTTCCACGTCATACCACCCCCAGACTAATGGGCAGGCCAAGTTAGCGAACAGGGAGATTAAACAAATTTTAGAGAAGACCGTAGGTGTGACTAGGAAGGATTGGTCCATTAGGTTGACTAATGCATTGTGGGCCTACCACACTGCTTACAAGACCGTGTTGGGTGCCTCACCCTATCGGCTTCGTTCTGATGGGCACGCCCACCGCTTTGTTGAGTTAGAGAAGAAGGCCTCTTTGGGCCCCCTGGGGCATCAACTCAGTTTGGTGAGGCAAGTGAGCATAGGAAGTTACAGTTGAGTGAGCTTGAGGAACTTAGGAATGACGCGTATGAGAATGCTAGTATTTATAAGGCTAAGGTTAAGGCGTATCATGATAGGAACATTCAGCGCAAAACCTTTAGGGTTGGCCAAAAAGTGTTACTCTATAATTCGCGTCTTCATATTTTTCCAGGAAAGTTGAGGTCCCATTGGGGTGATCCCTACTTAGTGGTTCATGTGTACCCAAATGGTTCGATCGATGTCCGTGACCCTAAAGATGAGCATGTGTTTAAAGTTAACGGACAGCGTCTCAAACCGTATTTGGAATTTTTGGAGGTAGGCGAACTTGATGAGGAATTGGTCGATCCTATTTATTCGGACGACCCTATTGAGTAGGTATGTTCAGTTGGTGTTGACGGGTAGTTCACGCGTACCATGCTCTTCATTGAGTGTGGACCCGGCCCCTAGCGATAGGGGTACCCATCATTGACTTGGGTATTTTAGCTTCGCACGCCGCTATTTAAATAAGGATCATGTGCCCGACTCCGGTTAGTAAGGGCAACTTGTGTATTTTCGTAATTATTTAAAATAAATAAATTAATTAATTAATTAATAAATAAATGAATAATAATTTTCTGGTCCGGTATAGCCACCTAATTTCTAGCCTTGAATTTGTGTATCTGGGTTTCTAACAATCTTATTGCTGTGTCTCAGATAGTCATAAAAGACGATTGGCTCTGATTTCTTTAAGGAAAAACCTTGAGTGATTTAACCTGTTGAGTCATGACTTACCCGGGATTGTTATGATGACCTTCTCAACACAAATTTAAGTGAGAACATTAGGGAGAAAAGTAGTACTCGTCCCTTTCACGTGACGAAAGTGGTGGTGTCTGTTGTTTCTTTTTGACTTTTTGGTTTGTGTGTGGTGTTCTTTTATATTTGTTATTTCTTGTTGTGGCCCGGCTTCAACTAGCGGGCGGTACTGATGTCATTTGTTGCCTAGTAGGTAGTTGGTTCTTAAGTCTTTTGCAGGACGAGCATGCTACCACACCAGCCTTGGTAGTTTGGGTCTCACCGCTGGAGTGAGTGCAACATTCAGGAGCCTCAAGTAGGGGTGCCACGAAATGTGGTGGTTGTAAGTCCTATAAAGTTTCGGCGCGGCTCTGTGTGACTAGCTGTGGACCTCGTTAGGTCCGAAGGAGCGGATCCTGGGAGCAGTTCTGATGATGAACCGAAACGGTGACAGCAAATTCCCCATACATCGGCCGGGGTCATGATGGTTGGCTGCCATCTGACGGTCCAGTTCTTCCCCTTGTTCTTTATTTTGTTTGTCTCCATGCTCTGGGGCATAGCATGTTTCACGTTGGGGGGAGGGTGTACTTTGTACATTTGTTTTTATAGCATTGCTAGGTAGTTTTCGGGGATACTGTTGTTATGCATCTTGTAGATATTCTTTGAGCATATGAGATTTAGCTAATTAGTATGCCTGTTTAACTTGAATGCATGCATATATTTGGCTACATAATTGAGCATGATGCATTGTCGAAACATGTGAATAAGTATCCCCACATTGGTAATAGCGTATTCTGAATAGCATTCCCATGTTCTTTGTATTCATTTATGCAATCGCATAAAATAGCAGGCTTTTGTTCTGCAATTAAGAAACCAGATTTGTCTATTATGCATTTGTGAGAGTGAATAACGTGCATAGGGGATGACACAAGGCATTCTTTGCATGATTAAACCACATATGAGTCCCCTTGACCAATCTTAAACCAATCGAAGCCGGTTCAGGTGTCTAGCTTAGGAAACGGTGTTTGGTTGGATTCAAGTTGGGGGGAAGTCAAGCTCGCGGCGTCATAAGTGCCGCATCTTGCTGTGGGAAATTTGGTGAAGCAATGGGTGTTTGAGGGATTAATGTTTGAGGAAGTCTTCTTAGGTGTCATGTTTTGGAAACCAAAACCCATAACCTTTAACCTTTGCCAAAAATAAAAAAAGAAGCAGGATCGGTATCGATACGAGAGAACTTCTGTATCGATACCGTTAGTCTCAATTTGGAACAGAACCAACGGGTATCGATACAGCACTTTGCTAGTATTGATACCGAGACCCATATACGTAAAATTAAAGGGTCCAACCGGTCACTTTCTCACCCTCTCATCTTCTTCTTCAACCTTTTCTCTCTCCCTCTCTAACCCTAACCCACGAAAACCACCATTGCTACCACCTTCAAGCTTCTCAAAACCCCACCAAATCTCACCCAAATTCCACCAAATTTCACCAAAACACTCCTTTCCTCCTTCTCTACCACATATTCCTCTCAAAACCCTTCCAAAACCCTTATCTTTCCAGATCTGAAACCCTAGTTTTCTAACCTTATTTCAAACCATGGCACCCAGGAAGGCTTCCACTAGCGCTAAGGGAAAGGGGGCGGCATCCTCTAGTGCCCCTCCAAAGCAAGCAACCGGAGGAAGGAGGACCAAGGATCAGATTTCCCGGGATGAACGGGAAAGATGGGAGGCTTCTATTGATAAGCGGGGGTTAAAACGAAGCGTCACATTATCCGGGATGAGTTTCTCCCGAATGACGTCACCATACGAGCCATCGTGAGGCAAGGTATGTCATTTTGGTTCGAACCAAACCCCGGATATAACTTAGAACTCATGAGGGAATTCTATAAAAATTTTCATGTTCCCGCATCCGGGACTGCATTTAGTGCTGAGACTCAGATAACCTCACGAGTGGCTAGGGTCCCCATTAAGGTCACGCCCGATATTATTGCTGCAACTTTGCGATTTGTGCGGCCTACTGATACTAACTACCCGTGTGACATTGCGGATTTCGTTCCACGTAGAGTGGCGGGTGTTTTGTATGAGAAACGTAAAGATGCTAGTATCCCTCACCATCCGGGCAAATTCAAGCCGACTTTTAGATTTCTGAACCAAGTGGTGTGTTATAACATAGACCCTAGGGCAATTGAGAACAAACCATCTGAGAATACTGGGAATTTACTGGCCGTTTTCATGGATGAGGACATTATCTGTGACTGGGCTTTATTTATTTACACTAAGATTATCGACTTTCGAGATGCCCTAACACAGACCCGCATGCCGTTTCCTTGCCTGATCACTGCCATTGCTAGAGACTCCAGGGTTGACGGGGGCCAAGTGGTTCAACAACGATCCACTGATTCCTGGGCCGATTGACAGTACTATCCTTATCAAGAGCATAGCCCAGTCTCGTGGCGCCAGAGGGGGAGCCTTTTTTACTACTGGCTACAAAAGATATTTTGCCAAGGTGTTGCTACTATCCGGAGCCAGCAGAAGCTTAAGAGAGAGGTGCGGCAAAATGCAAGAATTCTGCAGCAAATGAGTCACAGGGAAGAGTGGATGGTAAGGTGAATTGAGGGGTCGACCTCGGAGCCATATGTTCCGCTGGAGTTGCCCGAGTTGGAGGACAGTGATGATTTCGCAGATGATGATGCTGTTGAGGAGAGTGAGGATGGTGGGGATGATGAGGATTGATTGGGGCACTTGTGTTGCATGGGGCTGACTGGAGGGTAGGTAGTATGATAAGGAGGTGTTATTTCATGTTGGGTATTTTGTTATTTCATGTGGACTTATTTCTGTTTTTATTTGGGGTCTGTAATATAACTTGCATGGATTATGTTTTTATTTTGTGGACTTGGTTTGGGTGGCGCAAAATGGGATTGATTGATTAGTAGACATGAAGGCCAGTGCGGCCCGGTTGGGTAATTAACCTTGAGCTTCTATAGGCCGACACCTGATTTTTGCAGTTCCTTTTCTTGTTCTACTAGGGTCATTATAATCCAAAAAGTCCTTAGTAGATCTTGTGCACGTGTTTATACTTTCACTCATGCATGGTTGATAATGATGTTTCTTATTTTGTGGATTCATATTCGGATATGCGTTTATTCTTCCTGAGCGTTTATCTTGATTGGCACGTGGCGACCAGTTGTTCGGTTCCACGTAATTCGCCAAGCGCTTATATGGGATGTTGAGTGTTCTAGTGAGTGAGTGTAGCGCATTTGTCGTTGTGAGGGGTGTTTATTTACACGTGTGAGGCACTGCTATCTGTATTCAATTTTTCGTCAAAGCATGCATGCATGTGAGTTACAAGCATATTGAGAGGCGAATATCTATCGTTGTGATTTATGGTTGCTTCTACAGATTGCATAACCACCGTACCCCCATTTGTGTTTTCTAGTTTTTTTTTTCTTGGCTTTATTTCGTTCGTTCCTAAGGACTAGCATATTGAGAGGCATATTGAGAGGCGCGATTTTATTCCATTTTCCACTTGATGCGGTGTGTTCTTGGTTTTTCGTGTGTTTGGTTATTTTGTAGGGAACAGGTCAGAAAAGAGCGCGTAAAGAACACACATGGCGGTCAGGCACGTAGGGAACCAGCATGGCCCAAGTGGGGACGGCCAAACAAGCCTAGAAGGCATTTTAGAGGATCCGGTATCGATACAAGGATTGTCTGTATCGTCACGATTAAAGCAGCAAACATCTGAGAACGAGCGTGCGGGTATCGATCTGGGACTTCTCCCCGTGATCGATACAATCTGCCATATAATCGGTCGTTTGACTTTGTTATGGATTTTGACTGTGATAAGGAGTATAAATACCCCGTTTTGGGGACAAAGTAGGGTTCCACGAATTTTCCTTCAGTTTTTGTTTTCAAGCTTTCGGCTACGGATCTCCAGTTCTTCATTCAGCTTTACACATCCAGTTTTATTTCCCAGAATTCCAGTGTTCAGATTGTTTTGCGGATTGGTAATCAAGTTTAGTTTTTCCTTTGCAATTCGTGGTATTGTTTTTCATCATTCTTATATTTTATTCGTTTAGCATGCATACATTTAGGTTTAATTTGATTCCTGCAATCTTTATAAGCATGAGTGAGTAGTCGCATCGAGTGCGGCTGCGGGGCGAAGGCGCCTGCATCTAGGCTAGTCGATATCTCACCTCGGGGCCGAATTAAATCAATTTTTCAAGCAATTTTGGGAACTGGAAACTTTTCTAATGAACAAACCCAGGCATTACCGGAATTCGGATGCGCACGGAATCTGGTGACAGGTGGTGCGCATTTGTTAGGAAACTTCTCTCAGATTCTACAATCAGTAAAATGATTAATTGTGGTCCGAGTAATTATTGGCTAGGCTAGGTGTAGACGCTGGGTTCCCACAGCTGCGCTCTCTTTATTATTTCGCATTTAATCAGTTAAATTAGCTTAGTGGTTAATTAATTAATCTCATAAAATCGAAGGGGTGGCTACCTAAGAGCCAGTTCAAACTGCACTCCACACTTTTAAATCAAACACTCCAGTCGTCTCTGTGGTTCGACTCCGGTACTTCCGGAAATATTGTGCTGCACTGGTCGAGAGTCCTACGCTTGGGACGCGTCTTTACTTGTTTAATTTCCAATCACCCGGTCGGTCAAGCATGTGATACAAAATTTTGCAATACACAGTTAAAATATAAAGTAACCAAAATCTATGATTAAAATGTTAAAAATCTAAAGTTTAGGGACCCAACAATAATAAATCTAAAGTTTAGGGGTCAAACTATAATTAATAAAAAAATTAGGCCTGGCGTAGTTGACTGCCCAAACTATTCACTTGATAACAAGTTGGTGGCTATATTGAGTGACGTGATAGCCATGCGCTCCACCGATTGAAACTTTCGAGTTTTGTCTATACACAATGAAAATTTACAAATAATATATCATAATGTTCGCTAGGACATGAAATACACTTCTATCACAGAAAAAGTTGGATTTGAAGTGGTTTGGACGTGACCCCGTAGCTCAGAAGTTCAAAAACACATAGACACTGCTCCTCAATGATCAAAATGCTTGGGTTTTGTTTCTACTCAACGAAAATTAACTTATTAGATATCAAAACGTTCATTATGAAATGAACTACTTTTCTATCACGGAAAAAAGTTGGGTTCAGATTTTTTTGGACGGGACCCAGTTTGTCAGAAGTTTAAAAATGCATAGACACTGCTCCTCAATAATCGAAACGCTTGGGTTTTGTTTCTACTCTACGAAATTAACGTATAATATATCAAAACGTTCGTTATGAGATGAACTACATTTCTATCACGAAAAAAGTTGGGTTCAAATTGTTTTGGACGGGACCCAGTAGCTCAGAAGTTCAAAAATGAATTTGCACTACCTTGCAACTAACGAAATGCTCGGTGGTGGATAATACAACAAAATCCAATTTTTTAAAGTCAAACTGTAAACAATATAAAGTTTGAGGTTCAAATTGTGATAAAATAAAAATATAACATTTCAAACTTTTCCTTCAATACATGTACTACCAGTAAGATGAAAAGTCCGGTTTCGAAAAAACAAAACAGGGGTATTCGGTTCAGCCATGATCCAGTTCATGTGTTCATTTTTCTTCACTTCTAAACTATAAAGATGATATAAAAACATCACAATATACTTAGGGAAGGTGGGGAAAAATGATACTACCTCTCCTCCAAAGTCTTAGCGTGGAAAAAAGATTTTTGGTAAAAAAATTTAAACGGAGAAGATGACCGGAGAGAAGGCCACGGGGTGGTGTTAAGGTGAACGGTTGGAGCTTGGTGGTGTATGAGAAGGTAGGAGAAGGTTTAAAGTTTAGAATTTTGGTGTGTAGGTGGGTGTATAATAAACCCACTTAGTTTCTCACTCCAAAACTCCATTGAATGACCCAAGCTCTCACTCTCTTTCTTTCTCTAGTATGTTTGCAACAGAAAATAAGTGGGTTGTGGGTGATTTTCAGAGCGGAGGAGAGGGAATAAGATGGCAAGTTGCTGAGGGGATAAGATGGCAAGTGGTTTAGGTCCATAAGCCAAAGGATAATAGGATGCTTAGAGGAGGGGTTTTGTTTGGAGGTTAAGGGAAGGCCTTGAGGTTGTGTGGGCACATCTAATTGGCTGATTTGAAGAAGAGTAAAAATGGTTAAACATTGGATGATAGATTTGAAAGAGTGATGGGTGTAGGTGGTGGTTTAGTGGGTAAAAGAGTGCTTAGGGATAATAGGTTGTTTAGTTGGTGTAAGACTTAATTATGGCACTTGGTTAGGGTAATCGGATAGTGTAATGGAATTAGGACCACTAAATTACAAAAAATAAATTAAAAAATTTCTAGTTTTTATTAATAAATCTATTTCATAAAAAAAAAATAGGGCTAAAATCCGGGTCTTTGCAACTATATATAAAGGTGAGTTAATTTCTTCTAAAAACATAAGAGAAAGAGATTGAATTCAATTTTGCCAAAGAAGTCCAAGAAGCTTTCCATTGAAACTGGTTCAGTGGAGAATAGCTTTTAATTTATGAAATATCTATAGAGTTACCATCTAGTGGCTTGATTGAAGACACTAACTCGCAGGGCCAACCCTGGGGTAAGTCTAACCAGACCTTGAGCTTGGACAACCCACCCTCCATGGGGTAACCCAAAAAAGAAAAAAGGCTTAAATATGTAATAAATATTTAAGTTACATCCATAAAGAACATTGAGGAGGGTTTTGGCTGTAACAGCCCGATTGGATGCTGGATTAGTTTTAGGGGTATTAAATATGGAGGGGGTATAAGATAGTAGGGGGTAATATATATGGAGGGTGGTCCCACAGTGATGTGACATTTATGGCGGGGGGATTAAGTAGTACTTGGTTTGGATGATTTTGTGAGAAGGGGTATTAAATTTGGGTGGATGATGTAAAAAACTGTCAAAAGACTTTTTTGCCCTTGTTTGAATATTCGTATTAGTTATGTGTTTTTTTAATTAGACAAATCTAATAATTAATTTATTTATTATTGAAACTCAATAACTAATTAAGCTATAAGATTTAATTGTAATTAATTTTTATATTAATTGTTTTATTATAAAAATTAATTTATATGTTTACTTTTTATTATAAAAATTATTGAATCGGATCATCTTTTAGGAGTTTTCAAAAAGTATGTCAAAAAACTAACGAGATTTTTGGGTAAAGAATGTATACTAACGAGATTTTTGGGTTTTAATTTTTATATTAATTGTTTTATTATAAAAATTAATTTATATGTTTACTTTTTATTATAAAAATTATTGAATCGGATCATCTTTTAGGAGTTTTCAAAAAATATGTCAAAAAACTAACGAGATTTTTGGGTAAAGAATGTATACTAACGAGATTTTTGGGTTTTATAATTATTTTATTATAAAAACTAATTAATGTTTTATTATTTTTGGGTAAATAATACTCCTAATTTTTTAGTACATTTTCAAATAATAAAAAAAGAAAACATAGTACATGCGATTGTCTTGGGAGGGGTATTGGGATGAGGTATTAAAAGGGGTACAATGGTCATTTTCCAGGGGGTATTAGGGGGTCATAAATATGGACACCCCTGGGATGTCCATAAATAACACCCCTGAAGGGGTGATATTTAGTCCGGGTGATAAATAACACCCCTCTAGACTTATTTTTTTGACAAACCATTTTCATGGCCCAGGTAGTCCAGGGGATAAATAAGACTCCCATATTTATCTCCCCCATTTAAACACTTATCCAAACGAGCCATAAGGGACTTTCTGTCCTTCTGGTGCAAGTTTGAGTCGCGGGAGCTCCTTCAGTAGAATTACCTTTTTTTTCTCGTTTTAGCTGAAAGGTGATGAGCATCCTATGAGCTAGCCACCCATGAAGGGACATTCCATGCCTTTTCAAGTTCAACTGTTTTTGGATGGGCTATATATGATAGAGCTGAACTCATTTATTTTCAACTCTCCATTTTGCTTTGTGCACAAAGAGAGTTTTTTTGGTATATGGTGCGCTTATTGTTTGGCTCATTCGTTATGTATTTTTATGATGGCAATTAAGCATTTTTTTTTTGTTCAAGCTACAAATAGGGGTGTACGGCTATACGCTATACCTCGAAATAGTTACCCATGTTTCTAGCAATGAAAAAATGCAATAGGCCTAAGAGTGCGCGTTTAGTATGTTTATAATAAACAGAGTGAGGTTTCCGTGTAACTTTTTTTTTTTTGGACTTGTATATATATTTTTTTCATGACTTAATAGTAAGGGGCAACCAAGCTCGGGCTCAAGCTTGGACAACCCAATTATTAGGGCCGGCCCTGCTAACTTGTGATGTACGTATGGTAGCTCTTGTAAGTAGTATCATATATCATGTTAAACTAGAACCTTATTATATCATGGACTCGGGGATCCTGCTGTGTGCACAGCAGCTTGCTCAAAAACGGAGTCATTTCGATGCCTCCGCGCAGAAAAAAAAAATAAAAAGAAAAAATGATCCCAAAACGACTTCGTTTTGGAATTAGGTCAAGGAGAAAACCCATCTCTCGATCAGAAAAAGGGCAATGGAAGATAACACATCTCTGGATCAGAAAACTTCCCCCAAATGGAACCTCCACAGCCGACATCAATGGATGCACAGCAAGCGACCGCCGTTTTTCATCCATTGCCGTTGCCAACAGCCACCGATGATGGCGCTCCATCATCACGACAACAGTACTCTCTCTCTCTCTCTCTCTCTCTCTCTCTAAAGCTCCTTTCATAGGCTAATACCAATATGGCTTCTCGATTGAGCCATTGGCATGAATTTCTTTTTGTATCTAGTAAGTAGTAACTTGTTCTCTGGAAATCAAGTTTATGGCTGTTTTTCTTCGATTTTCCCGTAAAGATGGTTGTAGCCGGCGTAAAAAGAAAGATGGGAGAACCGTTGGTGAAGCGCATGAATCAAATTGGTGGTTACTTATTGACTAGATTTTTTGGAAGAATAGTTATTGACTCGATTTTTTGCAGAATGCGTTCGATTTTTCCTAAGAAACTCAGTGGTGGTGGTTACTTATTGACTCGATTGTAAATCAAATTGGTGGTTACTTGTTAACTCAATTTTATTGACTCGATTTTTTTGGAAGAAATGCATTCGATTGTGGGTTTTGATTACAATTTTCCCCTCATCAGTTGTAATTTTTCTGGGCTGGTCGAAATTTCTGGAAATGCCTTGGTAGAAATTTTGCTGGGGAGTCGAATTTTTGCTGGGTTTGTTAGAGTATTTTTCTGGGTTGGTCAAGACGACGACGTTTTGTTTCAATTTTTAACCCGCGTAGAAGACCACGAAACGGCGCCATTTTATTAAAACCAAAACGACGTCGTTTTGGCTCTATTTTTTGTCCGGGCGTTGGGGTATCAAAACGACGCCGTTTAACCCTGCACAGCAGCTGCTGTGCACTCCTTGCAGAGCAGCATCCCCGAGTCCTTATATCATCGATGCCACGGCCGTTTTGACGATGACGAGTCCACTATGATTGATGACTCTCCAAATGCTATTGGAACTTGTTCAAACAAACGGATTAGGAACATTGGAGCACTTCCTTCTGTCAATGTTATGTTACAACACAACACAAAACAAACAAAAATGCTAGAGCCACACACCAAAACAAATCATTTTTCAAATTAAGAAATCAATGCATGAAATTCTCTTAATAGTTTATTTTACCAAAAAAGTAGGAGTGCAAATTTGCTCCTCATTAATAGATGATGTTTACCAAAATATTAAAAATAGTAATTCTTTTCTGCAAATTTGGTCCTTACAGTTCTTTCATCTTAAGTTTTCCTACCGACATCTACGTATTGGGCCTCCAATTGCGCGCGAGATCCTCACTAGTCCTCCAATTCGGTATTCAACCAATGTTTTTGAGGTTTTCCTTGCGATCATTTCCTCTTTTCTGTCTGTTATCAGCGGTTATAATGCTAGAAAATTCCCACTTCCTCCCAGAACTCTAGCAAAATCCTCAGGATTGGCGGCAAGGCCCATGAGGACTTTTGGGCCGGAAAAAGAGGCCCCAACATGAATAATTGTAAATATTACTTTTGCTTGCAACACAGAAAAAGTTGCTTTGGTTGTTCACGGTAAGCTGTGTTTGAATCTTGCCCTTGCACTTTTTTCAAGTGTTCATTTGTCAAAACAAAAAAATAAAATAAAAATTCAATCTGAGCATTTGGAGCTACTTGCCTAATTTGTGTGGAATCTGCGTCAAAGATGATGCAAACACAGCTGCTGAAACCAAAGCGTTTACTGGTGTACGATAGGGACTGAAATGCTTATATACACATATATTTCACTTAACTGTTTTATAATTATTATACATATATATAGGACCCCAGGGCCCCCCAAATACCATGGGCAGCCTCAGGAAATCTCAATTCCACAATTTGAATTGCTTGTCCGGACAACGGAAAGAGCGAGGACTGTCCCCACTTCCGGGACACGGATACACAAAGAGCCTTCACCTCATGAGGGAGTTTCATGAATATTTCTTCAGGAAACTCAGCACAAGCGTCTGACACATATACTTCTTGCATTTAAAAGAGTCTATGTAAAGAGAGCTTAAAAGGCTCGCTTCGTGGATAGAAAAAAAGAGATTATTTGTCTCCCTGCAACACGTGAAAGCAAATAACAAAGATCTTCAAACAATAACTTACATTGGCTTACAAATTTAACACCACAAGAAGATGAAATTATATCTCGCCTATACGTTTATTTCATCAGAAGCAAATGCTTTTTCTGTACAATATAACAAGCATCTCTGCTGAGCTGGATGAAAACATACAAGCTCAGAAGGAGACATTGATGATATGACAACAATAGTAATAGTACCCTCAAATTGCCCTTTTCTGTTTAAACCTTTTGGCACAGAAGGCGTACACCACCATGTTCAAGCAGCTGAGTCCGGCCAAAAGCCAGAAAAAATAATCGAGATGACCCCCATTCAGATTATCAGGTATCCATCCGGCACTGCCCCCCTTTGTTGTTATAGATGTCACCAAAGTCAGAATAAAAGAGCTCAAGTAACTTCCCAAAGAAGTTGTCAGAAGCGACAGCGCGCTGCACAGGCTACGCATGGTATCCGGTGACTGGTCATAAAAGAACTCCACCTGCCCAATGCTAGTAAACACCTCTGCAGCCCCAAACAAGAAATACTGAGGAATTTGCCATAAAATACTAAGCGGAACCGGTACATTTTCATCAACCAAACCAAGGGATTCTGCTATTGCCAGTCTCCTCATCTCCAACAAAGCAGCAGCGGAAATGGACAATATTGAAATGAAGAGACCGATTCCCATCCGCTGTAACTCTGAGAATCCTCTCTCCTTGCCAGTGAATTTCCTCACTATCGGTACGAGGACCCTGTCGTAGAGCGGGATCCAAAAAATAACGCTGATGATATCAAATGTGGATAGTGAAGCTGCTGGAATGGAGAAGGAACCGATGGTCCTGTCCATCATAGTCCCTTGTTCAACAAACATGGTGCCCATTTGTGCATAAACAGCAGCAAAGATGATTCCTGTTGCCCAGATTGGAAACATGCGGATTAATATTTTAAGTTCTTCTACTTGGGTTACGGAGCAAAGCCTCCATGGGTTAGAGAACTCCATGTTTTTTCCATTGGCGTTTGAGATCACTGCAGCTTTGTCGAGGCACCTGAAGAAGGGAAAATAGAAGATCAAAAGAATTCCAATGATGTGCTAATTACAAGGGAATTCTTATACTTCATATCTAGACGTAAGTTAAATTTTCCCAGATAAAGCATAACCCACAAAAAGGTACTTCCTCTTGTTCACTTCACTGAATCAGGTTTTCATACTAAATAAACACTGCATCTTCTCAGGGAACTTCACAAACATTCTGTTCAGTCTTTCCTTTTAAGTATGTACATTAGATAAACAACAAGATAAAGCAAGAATTTTTCCCAAAAAATTTGTATTGTACTAGAGGAGTCCAAAAAGACAACAAAAAACGAAAAGAAAAGAGAAAGGACAATTTTCCAATTTTAGTCTATCTTATTGCCAAGTCAAAGAACAGATTTTCAAGACATTTTAGGGATAAAATAGGATATCTATAAACAACGAAATAAAACTAAGCTTCCTATTATGACTTCTACACCAAATGGAATAAACCCTCAAGTAATCCAATAAACCTATTACATAGTGTCAACATAGATAATCATATAATGCCATTACTGATTGTATAGGTACAGTTAGGTGGTGACCTCATTTACACAACTTTCCCATTTGTTCAATTGCAAACGAATTTATGTTGAAATTACTTGATAAATAAGTGAATGTGCTTTAAGGTACGCAGAAGACAACTGACAATAGGTTGAAGTAGTTCAGAATTGATAGAAATGGAGGATAAGAAGGAAAAAATTACGTCAGTTCATTAGTATGGTCCAGTTTCCTGCTTCCTTCAATAGCTGAGGTTTTATCTGGCTTCTCATACAGAAGACTACTGTCAGTAGGGACCTCCAAATTCCACTTTCGGAATGATGCAACCAAAACTTGGCACATTCTGGTAAGAGGGCTTCCCTCTGGATTCTGAAATCTGTAAAGAGAAGTGCCTGAAAAGAAACTAGCAACAGCAATGCCCATAAACAATGCAGGGATACCAAAACCTAGGCCCCACCCAGCGTTTTCTTGAATCCAAACCAGTAAACTGCTTGATACGAGAGCGCCTAAATTGATTGAAAAATAAAACCAATTGAAGAAGGATCCCTTCTTTACCCTCTCTTTAGGATCGGTATCATCAAATTGATCAGCTCCGAAGGAAGAAACACACGGTTTGATCCCACCAGTTCCTAGTGCAATCAGATACAGTCCAAAGAAGAATACCATGTACTGAGAAGGAGTCGCAGCAGGGCATATGGAATCAACACATGGTGCAGGCTTAAGGGCAGGAACTGTAGCAGAGATAGTCAATGTGCACATTCCCTGCACGAAAACTAACAAAGTTCAAAGCATGCAGATCAACCCATTCCTGTAAACTCTGGGCCTTGGGGGAGACAAAGCGCATAAGACTAGTGGAAATATCTACCAAATATCAGGCCAACATACCTACCCATGGTATGTTTGAACTTTACTTGCAGTAAAAAAGACATACCGCAACCAAAATTGAAGGTTGTCAGAAAAAAACACAAGACAGGAAACAAAACAAAACCTCTCAATTTTTAAACGAGCAACTACAGCCCACCAAACAATAATTGTTGGCTATAATCCTTTCCGGAATCTTTCACACTTTAAGGCTTTATCCCTACAGTTAAATCCACACTTTAAGTGATGCAATGGGCACATTGCCATTGCACCATATTCCTGGGTAGGTTGTTGCCTGCTAAGTCACTCTACTTGCATCCACTAACACACTGAAACCTTATTGAAGTAAGATTATACCAATTGGCCCCAACTAATTCACTTGAAGCAATACACTGGGTAGAAACTGGCACATAGATAAAATTAAAAGTATATTTATAAGGGACTCAGAAATTATTGTCCTGTTACTGTTAGTAAAGAAGGTTACAATCAGTAACTTCATGAAGTATGGCGATATTGTAAATGAGCACTACTGTAAAAAAAAAAAAAAAAAAGGGGAAGCCATTAAGTTTGTCAAAAACTCAAATCATCCACCACAGACAAAAACCAGAACTTCGTCCCATAATACCCTCATTAACATCCAACAACTGATAAAGTCACACACGTCTGGAATGCATCTTTGCCCTGCAGTAGCAAATCATGGTTACAGCAGAAATCTACCTAGGTAACAGTAACTGGAAGCTAAAATTCATTCAGACAACAAACAAGGTTTTAATTGGGAAACAATTAGATGATGCACAGCATATCCAACAACTACCAAATTAAAATTGAAAAAGATGAGGTTATTCATATCTATTATTCCACTAGATGACAAAGTTTTGGAGCACAGCAACAAATATTAGTGAATACTTACGAGAAAGTAAATTGTGGAGAAGGCAGCGATTGTCCAATATCTTCCCCAATAAGCATCTGCAACGACTGCTCCAATAAGGGGTGTGAGGTAGCAAGTGCCTGCCCAAGTGGAAACATTTCTTGCAGCAGAGACATTTCCTTCGTGTAATGTTTTAGTGAGATAGCTGACAAGATTTGTAGCAATCCCGTAGAAAGCTAGGCGTTCACAACATTCATTGCCTGTTTTTATTTCAATGTATTAGGGAAAAAGTATGGAATATAAAAAGCATCAAGAAATCTAAAAAAAAAGGCAGACTAGTGGCTACCAAGAATGAAGGGGCATGCTCTCCAATTTCCAGTCTTGCTTTTCAATACAGGTTGCCCGTTAATGTCAACAGAGCCATCTCCTGTGTACAGTCCATTGCTTTTGTTCTGAAAACACAAATAGAAGGTAGGAAGCATGAACCTCTTAAAAAACAAGCATTAGAGAGAAAAGCTTACCAAAAAAAAAAAAAACAAGACTAAAATACAGTGTTGCACGCTCACATTCTTCTAACGTCCAAGTTTCTTAAGTGCCTCCAAACTATTCCTAATTTTCCAACAACCCAATCTATAACAAGTGAGCATAGACACCAACCAGGGACGAATATGTAATTTGGCATGCCAAATACATGGAAGGCAGAGAAACATCATGCAGAGCACCAAGAATGAACAAGATCCAATCAGGCACTAGCCAATGGGAAACATTTTTATTGTTACTTAATGTACAGCTAATTGATCATAAAATGAATCTAGTACAACCTGAAGGATCACTCTCACAAATCCTTGGATCCTATGTCCCTACTCCCGCATCTGTCATTCAAGTAACTCAACAACCCTAGCCCATAACAACCCTTGCCCATACTTTTGTTGGGAACATATATGAAAGCTTGAGTCTCACATCAGATAAATAGAAAAATAGTTAGACCTTAATATACAAATGGGTGACTCTGTGACTCACCACTTACAAGGCTTAGCTTTTTAAGTGGATATGGATCATTCAATGTATATTGGATCCAGGTGATGTGGTGTGGGCTCCATAGATACTCCCCAATGAATTGGGCCTATGCGCACATGGGAAAAACCTCAGGCGGATCAAACTCTCAAAAGTGGTATCAAAGCCAATGGTTGATGAGCTATGGTTGGACACTCTACTGGAAGCATCGGTGGTTGTGGACTTGCATGGAGACTCTAGGAAGAGCAAGAAAATCTTGGTACATGTGCTGACAGGTGGCTAGTTGCACAGTGGTTCTTTTGGAGTATCGTGGTTCTCAATGGAGTGAGTGCAATAAATAAGTTTGTTTTTGAAAATGTTGGAGAATGACAATAGATCAAGAATGAAGGGGAATCAAATAGATCAAATTGAGGGGGGAGTCAGGCCCAATGCATGGTTCACACGTGAGGGAGAGATGGTTGAGAAGATATGTGAAAGATTATATAAAGGTTGCCACCTTAATATACAATTAGGTGACTCACCACTTACAAGGGTTGGCTTTTTAAGTAGATATGGGTCATTCAATATATATTGGGTCTAGTCCAGGTGATACGGCGTGGACTCCGTTGATACTCCCCAACAATTTAGGCCTATGTGCACATGAGAAGAACCTTAGGCGGATCAGACTCCCAAAACTGCAGCAATTTCCTTTGTCGCTGCTCATCGAAGGAGAAGACCTTTTCAACCCATGGAAGGCTGGAACACATCATGGAGCTAAATATCGAATTGTAAACTCAACGAAATTTCCTTTTCCCAATAGCACAAAGAGGGGCCTCATTAAAAGGTTCTAATAACAGATAACTTCCCAGTAAAAATGCCGTCACATACCCAAAAAAAATGTAACAAACATAACGAATTTGAGACAGTCTCCAGTTGACATTAAATGGAAGATAAACTTCCATATTAAAAATAGAAATTACTTTGAAAATTAGCGACACTTCGTAACTAGACAGAACCTAGGGTCTTAAGACTCTTTTACCAGAAAAATAAGATGGATGTTTTCAATCAAAATGAGGCTGAGTTAGAGAAGCAATATGATTAGCTTACTACTTCCTCGTTTGTTATAAACCCACCCCACAAGCAAAGCATATATATTCAGTAAATGACATCAAGGATACACAAAGAATCGTATATCAAAACCAAATTAGGGAAACAAAACTAATCCTAAAAGCTAATCCCGCCCATCAAATTGGGGAAAATAAATAATCTAAAATCAGCTTAGAAAGATTCAAAATTATCAAACTGACCGCTCTAGAGCATCATTCATGAATTTGGTATCTAGTGGGGCAAATAAGTGATACGAAATCACATCCTCTAGTCCAGGCACAAACAGAACTACACGGTACCTAGTAATCAAATCCAAATAAATGGGAAGCTAATTGCAAATTAACCCCTGAATTGTCCTCAATTCTTTGCAAATCCAAATTCAAGATCAGTAGAAAATTGCCAGTGGGTTGAATTCATAAATGAGAAAAAGAATACTAGATAGAAAGCAACCTGTGGAAGTGGAAGACCATCTTCCAACAGCAATCTCTCCTCTAATCTGTCGTCCTCCTTTTTACCCATTCCCCAGAGTCGAGAATCTCTCCGTCTCTCTATGACCAAAATGGATATAAGCGCAATGGAAGTTATAAATATGAAGGAAACTGTGGAGAAAGTGAGATGCTCTCCAGCACGTTATGTATTTTGGGTAAGGGTGAAGATTTCACATCTAACAGTCTGTTTGGAATGGAAGTTATAAATACTGCTGTATGAAGGAATCTGTGGAGAAAGTGTATTGTGGGAATAGTTCTCTCTCTTTGGACTTTGGAGGGTAAAATTTGAAATCTTCTAGTACATCGGTAAACATATGGGTACAAATGGGGATGTCCAAAAAATGTACCGATTGTGTTTGGGGATCTATTTTTAGGTTTCATATAAGTGATTTGAATCGTTCATTATTCTTAAAACATTTTTATGAGAGGCCCTACAAAATTTCAGCTCAATCGGATGGTTAGAAATGCTCGAAAAAATGTGAAAGGGAAGTACACCTTGTTTGGTTTGGGTCTCGAGACCCATCCTGCATGGTTCCCGATAAAAATTTCTTTTTTTTTTTTCTCTCTCTACTCATTAACCCCCAAAAACCTCCCTCAAAACCTAAATCGCGTAATGTTGTTTGAAGAAATTTACAACCTAAAATTGGCTTAGTCAGGGGTGAAACTAAAATCGGTCAAACTGATTTGTTCCAAGTATTAGTCCGGTTCGATTTTTAATTTTTCGAAAAAAGAAGAAAAATAACACCGACTATTGCACATGCTTAGAGCATCCGCAATGGTCTAACCAAAATTGGATAACCAAAAGTTGCCACATAAGCTTTTGGTTATCCATTTAGAGGTTGCTAAAGTTAGCAATGTCAAGTCCCACATTGGTGTTTTTTGTTCATAACCAAAAATAATGGACACCCTCCATCACTTATTCAAATGATAAACAAAACTTGTCACATTACTTTTTCAAACTACAAAAAATAGTTTTGAAATTTTTTTTAAAAAATATTTTGAATTTTCTTTAAGTACAAAACGGTTTTAAAAAAAACAGTTTTTAAAAATAAATTTTGAAAAAAAACAGTTTTTAAAAATAAACTTCTGAAAAAACAGTTTTTAAAATGAACTTTTGAAAAAAAACAGTTTTTTTTAAAAGAACTTTTGAAAAAAACAGTTTTTAATAGGAATTTTTGAAAAAAAAACAGTTTTTTAAAATGAACTTTTGAAAAAAACAGTTTTTTAAAATAAACTTTTGAAAAAAACCAGTTTTTTTAAATTAAACTTTTGAAAAAGAAAAAAAAATTTAAATTAAACTTTTGAAAACATTGTTAAGAGAGGAGAGATAAGGTTTTTGTCATTTTGTGTAATGGTGGGTGTACTTGATTGGGTAGATGTGGGGTCCATTAAATTTGGTTATTGGCAAAAGGTTGCTAGTTTTGGTTATCCAAGTGACAAAATTTGGTTAGTTGCTAAGAGGTTGCTAAGTTTGGTTATTCCAATGTGAGCACTTTTTTAAACAAACATTGCTAACTTTAGCAACTTTTTGGTTTTGGTTATGCCAATGTAGATGCTCTTATGATCGATTGTGAATTTGTCCAATAACAAGAAGAAAAAAATCTAGTGAACCAGGCTTATTTAGCATTTCTTATCCAAACCAATAAAACCGAAAAAAAAAACTAGTCGAACCAAAGAACACCGACAACCAAACAGGATATCAAATGGTTTGGTTTCGATTTTTATGTAGATAGAAACCAAAATATTAGGAGCAGTTTAAAAAAACACCCGAACTAAATTGAACCGGACCAATTACTGATAGAAACCAAAATATTCGGAGCAATTTAGAAAAAACAACCAAACTAAATTGAACCAGACCAATTACACCCGTAGTTATGACGAAAAACCTTTTGGTAATTGAGTAGTATACGTTAGCTCAGCTTCAAACTCACAATTAAAATCAAAACTCACCATCGGAAAGAAAAGTACAAGGCATGCTAGTTTGCTTTTAAGACCAACCCAACCATCAATTTGGGTCAGCGCTTACATCACTTATTTTACTTCTTTTATGCCTCGTCCATCTACCATTTAGGCCCATTTGAATACTACTCTCTCTTTCCTAAATTTCTTGTCTATTTATGGGCTTGAGATCCTCTGTCCCCCTTCCCCCTTCGTTGTTCCTCTTCTCTGTCCCACTCCTTACTAGCCGCCACATGTATGATTTGGAAGAAACACCCCTCCTCACCCACACACAATCCCTCCCTCCATCTCTAGGTTTTCCCGTCCAAAACCCCAACCACACACCCAAATCCAGACCCATTAACGCCCCATTTGGATGGTTTTGGGTGGATTTGTAATAAATGTGGACCCACTTCCTAAGAAGAATGAATTTTTTATATGAGGTGTTTGGATGATATTTTGGGAAGGAGAATTTGGAGGGAGGGTGGATTTGATAGGATAAGTTGCCCTCGGTTTATTAATTAAATAAAAATAGATTAATTTCATTATAATTCGAGTAAATGCATAATAATTGGAATAAATACATAACAAATGCAAAAATTTATTTAAACTATATTATATACTAAAAAAATGATATTTCCGAAATAGAATTTAGAAAATATATTTACAATTTTTGTAAATATATTATAACATATTTCATATATTATAATATATTTCCTACAAAATGTAAAATAAATGGAATAAAAAACAAATTTTCCCTACTTTATTATAATATGTATTATTTCTTACCTTTCATTTTGTGGAATTTTCTTTTTTAAAAAAAGCCGTTGCAATAAATAATAGCCATTGGATAGCCGTTGGGAACAAATAATTGCATGGGACATGATACACTAGATAATTTTTTTCCCTTCCTTCGAGATATTTCTCACTGGAAGATTTGTGTTCTCCATTTCATTTTTACTTAGAGACGCAACAGAGTGAACTCAGATCAAGGTTGTCAATCCCGTACCGTACCGGCCGGTACATACCGGATTTGTGTAAAACCGGTAACATTACCCAATAATTCCTTCCCGTCCTTAATTCCGGCTTTTTTCCGGTCAGTTCCGGCCAATCCGGACTATACCGGCCGGTACTCACTTACCGGGAATTTCGTCCGAAAAATTGCAGAGCACAGATCTGTGGATTTTTGAAGGATCGAAGCGGGAGGAAGGAGAGAGAGAGCTGAGGAGAGAGCACGAGATCAAGAGGGGGAGAGATCGAGAGAGGGAGAGACCTGATCGGCTGATCGAGAGGGAAGCAGATCTGTGCTTTTTCATCGGTAGAAGAAACAGAGGTTACCAAGCTCTAATCTGTCCAAATAACGCGAATCTAGCTGTGTTGCGCCCATTGTTGTTACTTGTTACAACTGATGGGTCAATTGACCTCTCAATTTCAGACGATGAGCAAATTTGGCATAAACAGAGGATAGCCAGCTCTCCTGCGGCTGTTGGCTTTGGCTGTTTGTTACACTAAATATATATTAGGGTTTACTTGGAGTATTTGTTTTGCCTCCTGAGTAATATAAGGTTGGGCCATCTATCTTTTAGTTGGGCCACACCCTTCAAATCCTTTAGGTCATTAGTTACCTACTAATTTAAAAAACGAGTATATGCTATACAGAATATATTTTTCATAAAATATGCCATAAAAAGTACTAAAAAAATGTTTTGTATGAAATATTCTATAAAAAAATATGTTTTGTATGAATATGCTATAAAATAATATAGTTTGTATATAAAATATGCTATAAGAATATATTTATAATTACATATAATGAAAATAGCGCTAAATCCGAAACGGTACCGGTACGAGTCCGGTACTGGTACCGTACCATACCAATAAGAAAATCGGTACCCTGTCCGGTACGAGATTCAGAACCTTGACTCAGATCCAACCCCCACTAAAACGAGAGAACCAAGTCCGACGACAGGATTTCGACCGATGACGGAGTCCGACGTCGGCAACCCAGATCCAACCCCCACTGCATCCCAAAATCACGGCACAACATACCGTAAATGGGCCGGCACAACACGATTAAAAAAATCACGACACACCATACCGTAAACGGGCCAGCACGGCACAACATGACACGATAAAAAAGGCACGACACGACACGATAAAAAAATCACGACAGGACATGACACAATTAAGTCAATGGCAGGGCATGATTAATTAATTGGGCACGACACGGCACATCACAAGTCAAAAAAGGCATGACTCGACATGGCACAGTAAAGTAAATTGGCATGGCACGACACGAGCACAATATGTCACAACATAGCGTGGCACGATGAAGTAAACAGACACAACAAGAAGCACGGTTGGCATGGAAATTGAGTGGCACGGCACGACACGGCACGCACGTTTGACACCTCTACTCTGGTTCATCTCAGTGTGTGTGTGTGTGATTTTGCTGGGAAGAAAGAAACATAAATGCCCAGATTTGGAGGAGTATTTCGGTACTAAAAACTCACAAATCCCCCTGATTTGCTAACAATAAGAGGGAGGATATTGTTACACAAATCGGGTGCTCCCAGATTTCTACTCCCTATAGCAAAAATTTTCTTTCAAATTTGGGAGCAGTTTCGGCTCCCAAAAGGGGGATTAGGGTGAACCCGACATTACATATCCGGGTGGAAGCCAAATCCGGGTGGTTACTTCCTCGTCCAAACAAGGTGTAAATGTTCTTCTGTGCCTACTTACTCGTTTCCACCCTCCCGTACCATCCACCGCCACCACCGCTCGTCGGATTCCAACTGAAACAATCAGCGATGCAATGGAAATACCAAGAAACAGGGGATGTAATTATTTCTCTTTTACAAGAAAATAGTATTCCGAAATATGAAGGCAGGTTAGGAATTACAGTCATAGAATTATCAAAAATTGTTCCCAAAACTCAAATCTGAAACAAACTCTTCTACATCTAATATCTTCTATTTCAAACAGCTTCGCCGTGTTGCTTTAAAAGAAAAGAAAAGAAAAAAAAAAAAAGCTTTGTGGTGCTCAAAATGTGACACAACTTCGACTGGTGGTGAAGCATCGAAGTGGACAGGGGATGTTGTATATGGAGATGGGTTCCAGGGGGCAGATGAGGTCGGAAGATTGCGCAATTTTTGGGAGGGTGAAATGGATTGGTTCAACTGATGAGAAGGAAGGGGTGTGATGTAGTAGAATCCTTTGCAGGGATGACAATCATACTCGCCCCATCTTGAATCCGCTCCTAACACGAATGTTTGGGGGTAGTAGTACCCCACCCCAATACCCGCCCCAATATATATGTAATGTTTGAAATAACATTATACCCTTTATATTTTCATTTAATTTAGAAAGACCACAATATATAAAAATAAAATCTTTAGTTTTAGATTTAGGAAAACGTCGAGATCATATTTCTTCAATTTTTTTGTCGTTGGCAATATCTTGTGATTAGTAGAGTAAGCATGTGCTTATGAATGATGGTTGCCCAAGATCAAATATATAAGACAATTGAGAGAGAGAGAGAGAGAGAGAGAGAGAGAGAGAGAGAGAGAGAGAGAAACCAGGGCGGGTAGGGTAGGATAAACCCGCTCCCCGATAGGTAGGGTATGGGTGTAGATTTTCATTACCCGGTCGGGTTAGGAGCGGGGCATGGGGACGTTGCCACATTTAGGGTAGGAGTAGGGGTAGATCAAAACCCACCTCATTGCAATCCCTAATCCTTTGTTCGTGAGGAAGGATTATTTTTTACATTGTACAGTTGGTGACTTTTGGAGAGTGGGATAGGGAAGAGGGACAAGGAGTGGGGGAGAGACAATCTTAAGCCCTATTTATGTGCATACGTATCATTTTTCAATGACTTATATCTTTTAATATAATTAAATAAAAATCATCGAGAATTATCAAAACGAGATCCATATTGAATATATATACACATTTTGAAAATATAAATATTTTTTTTTGAGATGTCGTGAATAGTGAAAGTGGACAAGAAATATGGGATGGAAGGATTGTTATTTTTTGGACGGGGGATTCTGTAGCTTCCTTTAAAGGATCGTACTGTGCAGTGCCTAATCTCAGTCGTCCAAAAGTGTTTTTAATGGTTTAGATCTGTAGGCGCTTTATTACTGGTAATAGTGAATTATCAATAGTAATAAAACATCTAAGAATCCGGACTATTAATTTGTCAAGATGTACAGCTATGATGGGCACTGGAACGTATGCCGAGTTCTTGTTGCTCCCACTCTCATTATTTTTGCATTTTGAATTGTAAATTGTAGATTTATTGTTTATAGTCATAGTAGATTATTATTTTATGTGAGTGTTTGGGAATGTGTGCATAATAGATCTTGTAACAGAGTAGTATTTATAAGTAATCATCAAAATAGATTATGATGGTTTTTTTTTATCCCTACTGCAAAATAAGAATGCAAAAGTACTTGTATGGTTGATTATCAAATTGTGCTTTTAATGTGTGATTTAGAGAAATGGATTATGTAAAAATACATTGTACAATTAAGCTCTCAAGCAGTCAGAATCCAGTAATGCCAACTTCAGAATTAAATAACATATTTGCAACGAATTATGTGGGATCTACTTTACGGTTCTACTCTATAAGCTCTATAGGTTGAGCTATTTTGTAATTGACAATTTCATGATAAAACACACATTTATTTGTATCCATTTCATTGAGTTGTACTTCCTTTTTTTTTTTTAAGAGTGTCTCTAGGATTGTGGAATAGAGTGCAATTGAGAGTTAGAAGTTAGTTAAGATGTTCCGCATTCAAAGACATCTTCTACATATTTTCAGAATGTAGCTTGAGCCACAGTAAGGTCTAACATTAGCTACTATTAGGCCTAGCATCAGCCGTCGCCACTAGGGCCTAGTTTGGGCAAAAAATTAAAAATCGGTTTTTTTAAAAAATCATTTTGTCTTTATTCAATTTTTTTTTTTGCATTCTTTAGTTTTGCATCAAGATTTTGTGGTTTTTGGATTCCTCTCAACGAGATGAATCTGACAAGTATAAAATTATGGTCAAAACTCAATTTTTTTGAATAAAGCCAAAATAGTTGGATTATTGGACCTATTTTGGTTTTATTCACAAAATTTTGAGTTTTGCCCCAAAAATTTATACTTGTTAGATTCGTCTCATCGAGAGAAATCCAGAAACCACAAAATCTTGACGCAAAACTAATGAATGCAAAAAAAAAAATTGAATAAAGACAATAATTTTTTAAAAAAACTGATTTTTGGTTTTTTACCCAAGGGAGGCCTAGCAAAAGCAGATGCGGGCCACTTCTGCGTGTACAACAACGATTATAAATACTAAAGTTAGGTAAGAACATTTTACAGAGTGAAATATACCCGTCCTAACCTACTTTAAGAGCTTAGAAAAATTTGTGAGGGTTCTTTCTCTGTATATTGGAGAAAATACAAGATCCATCATTCAAGACATCTCTAAAAGGCTAATAAAATATTCAATCCACAAGGTTGAGTTGCTTCTAGTGGATTTTCGAGATGAGTAACCGAATGGCTTGAGGATTCAAGTCAGCAGTAGTCAAGCACTAGGGGTGATGAATGAGATTTTGGAATCATTCTTGAGCAAAGTGTGAAGATTCTCAATTACGTAATATGGTCATTTTTTGCAACCACACAATGATCTCTATAGCGTTTTGATCAATTCCCGTGGTTTTTACCTATTTAGGGGTTTTCCACGTATATCTTGGTTTTCTTTGATTGTTTGCTTTTCGCTTTTTTCTATTGATTGGTAGGTTTTCTTGTAAGAGTTTATCCATAGCAAATCTTTTATAACACATAGGTGATTTAAGGTTTTTCAAGTAGTATCAAAGTCAGGAGGTCATGAATTTGAATTGCAGGAGCGTCATTGTGATGAAGGGATGCCATCATGGATTTGGTTAGACAATGGCTCCTCATTTGACTGCTCTAAAGATAGATTTACGGGTGCGAGGTCGAATGTCATAAAAGACTTAATTAAAACCCTCTCTAACAACAATTTGTTTTAAGAGAGACGGTGGAAAACGGTTTGACATACAAAAATGATTTGAGTCATACAATTCGTTTAAAAATATTATTTTAGGGTCCTTATAAAAAATTAGCTCAATTAAATATTGGTAAGAGTTTAATTAATTCATTCAATAGTTTTTTTCAAATTCAAGACCCACAAAAACGAATGAATTGAGCGAGCTTTAGCGATATTCGATCAAGTTTCTTTTCTCTAAGGATCCTAAAAAAATATTTTAAACAAATTGAATGGCTTGAATAATTTGTGTGTGAAAATTGATGCGACTTTCACATGGCCTGAAATACATTTGTGCAACCAAAATGGGGCGGGGTTGTATATTTAATTATTGACAAAATTTAAAAAAAAAGACACTTGAACTTTCGCTTCGATGTCCCATAAACAAGTGACTTATTTTAATTAGACCCCTGATCTCTTCGTTCGGTATTAAATTGGGCACCCAACCTATAAGTTGGCTTATTTTCGCTGAGATGGCAATATTTACATTGTATCACACACACATCCCTCTCTCCTCCCTTCCCCAGGCCACCACAAACCCTAGAATCAAGAAATGCTGCTTGCCTCCTCCTCCAAATCTCCCAATAGGGTTCTTTAACCAAAGTTGAAAATTTTGATGGCCTTGTAAGTAGTTTTAGTTTAGTTTAGTTTTGGAAAAATGTATAATGAGCGGAGAGAGATAAAGAGAGAAATGAGTGTAATGATTACAAAATAAAATTAAAACTAAACTAAAACTATGAAACAAAATTGTACACCAATAGATTTTATCGGCCTTGTTCGTTTAGTAGTTTTAGTTTAGTTTAGTTTTGAAAAAATGTGTAATGAGTGAAGAAAGATAGATAGAAAAATGAGTATAATGATTACAAAATAAAACTAAAACTAAATTGGCTTTGTTCGTTTCTCAGATTTAGTTTTAGTTTTAATTTTGATGACATTATTATTTCTCTCATTTATCTCTTTATTTCTCTTCCCTCATGACCCATTGTCACATCATCAAAACTAAACTAAATTATCTAACCCAAAACAAAATACTAAAACTATGAAACCAACAATGCATCAAGATTCCATTAGGGAAGAGATTTGAAAATCATAGATTTTTGCCAATGGATAAAATGGTTATTTTATCAAATCTTGATATAATTTACTTGAGAACAACCCAGGGAAATGGCGGAGAATGTCGCTAGCTGGTCGGAGAAACGGTCGGAGAAATTCTACAAGCAAGTCAATTGGCCAGAGAAATAGTGGCAGCAGTTGTTACAGCAGTAGCTTTCAAAACAAAGTAACCACCTTCCTCCTCATCCGACCCAAAAACACTTAGAGGGAAATTGATTCGGAAAATGTTATGGAAAATAGAGTATCGCAGAGGAATCGGTCTTGGGCTAGAAAGACTGTTCTTTTCCCCAACCCGTTGTTCCATTCATCACCTGTTAAATCTCATCGAAAGCATGTAAATCACACAAGACTTACAATAAATATCCAAAAAAAAATCAGTGCATTAACAATAAATATCCAAAAAAAAAAAGTGTTTCAATAAAGCACAACTCAGATCCTACGAAGTCCCAGACTACTAACATGTGTCTGAAAGACATCCCTTGCTATTGGTTTAGTCAAGGGATCAGCCACCATACTGGTCGTGGATATATGCTTTAGGACCACCTCTCCTTGCACAACCATATCTCGAATGTAGTGAAAACGAATATCAATGTGTTCAGATTTTCCATGATATTTGGGATCCTTGGCATAAGCAAGAGCAGCCGTACTATCACAATATAGAGTCACAGGCCCACTTGATCTAGGCTCTGTGTCAAGGCGTTGTAAGAATCTCCTCAACCAAACAGCCTCTTGGACAGCTAAGGAACAGGCTATGTACTCAGATTCCATCGTGGACAACGCGATACAAGTCTGTTTTCTTCTTTGCACCGGAAATAGCTCCCCACGCAAGCAAGAATGCATACCACGAGGTAGACTTGCGGCTCATCTATGTCGCTACCCGGCCTGCATCTTTGTATCACCATGGCGTAAATCTCCACCATTATAGCATAGCATGTAATCTGCGATTACGGCGCCAAGTATCGAAGTATCCTCTTCCGCGACCTTCCAATGAGCAAGTCGGGTTACTTTGAAACCGACTAACCAAACCTCTTTGCCAAAGCGGATATACGGTCGAAGTACATAACATAGCGCGTACATGGACTCCCAAGCGCCCTTGCATAGGGACGCTTAGCCATTGCCTCCTTTTCTTGATCGGTTTGTGGGCATAAAGCAAGACTCAATGTGTGTCCCTTCTCGATAGGAGTGGCAATGGGTTTGGAATTTTGCATTGGAAGCCTTTCAAGTACCTTTTTATATAGGTTTCTTGACTCATGCCAAGAAACCTTCTCGAGCGATCTCTAAAGATCTTAATTCCAAGCACAAAATCAGCCTCACCCATGTCCTTCATCTCAAAGTTTGAGGACAACCACTCTTTAGTGGTGACAATCATATCCATATCATTCGCTAAAAAGGATGTCATCGACATACAAAGAAAGGATAAGAAAACTTTTCTTGGACCGTTTAACATAAACACAATGGTCCTCTTCAATCATCGTAAACCCATTAGAAACAATGGCTCGATGAAATCTGAAATACCATTGTCTAGATGACTGCTTCAAGCCATAGATGGAACGTTTCAGCTTGCAAACTTTGCGCTCATGTCCCTTGGCCTCAAAGCCAACTGGTTGATCCATATAGATCTCCTCATCTAGTTCTCCATTGAGAAATGCAGTTTTAACGTCCATTTGAAAAAGTTCCAAATCCAGAAATGCGACCATAGCTAGAATGAGGCGAATAGAGGTGATTCTCACCTTTGGGGAGAAAGTCTCATCATAGTCTATACCCTCTTTTTTGGGTAAAACCCTTCGCCACAAGGCGGGCTTTATACTTGTCGATTGATCCATCGCGCTTTTGCGCTTTTAATCTTTAAGACCCACTTGTTACCAATGGTCTTGCGCCCAGGCGGACGATCTACCAACTCCCACACCTGATTTTTTTTCATAGAACCTATCTCATCCTCCATAGCAGCTAGCCATTCTTTACAAGCAGGTGAAGATAAAGCTTCATTGTATGAGCTTGGCTCATCTTCCTCTTGAGGAGCACACATGAAAGATTCCCCTTCAATCTCAAAACGACAACGAGGTATATTTCCACGTTCGCTCCTACGTTGTGGAGGATCTAGGGAACCGGTAGTCTCAGTGGAGTACTCCCACTAGGTGGCAAGTTACTCCCCTTTGTTCTCGGCGACCATAGGATGAAGATCTATATCCCCACCCTCGCTAAGAAGCAGGTGTAACTTCCTCGGACATCTCATAAAGATTAAGATCCCCCTCACATCACCTCTGCTTGGAAACTCATGTTCAATGAAATTCACATCTCGGGACTCAATCTCGGTCAATCCACCATCGGGTTGTTCGCGATATCATAACATACCCTTTGGAATGTTCGGGATACCTTATAAAGATACCCTTTTTGCCTCTCGGATCTAATTTTCCAAGTTCTTTGAGAAAGAATCGCGACATAACCCCTTGGACCCCGGGGCCTCAAATGGTCAAGGATTTGGCTTCCTACTTGTCCATAACTCATATGGTGTAGAAGTGGGTGATTTACTTCTAAGACACGGTTAAGGATGTAGGCTGCACTTAATAATGCATCTCCCCAAAAGCTAATAGGAAGATTAGCTTGCGCCATCATCGACCTAACCATATCTAACAGCGTACGATTCCTTCTCTCTGCAACACCATTTTGTTGTGGAGTCCCAGGAATCGTTAGCTGTCTTTGGATACCTTTATCCTCATAGAGCCCTTTAAATTTCTCAGATAAGTATTCGCGTCCACGATCTGTCCTTAGAACTTTTAGGGTTCTCTCTATTTGATTCTCAACTTCTTTAACAAATCGAATGAAGCAATCTAATGCTTCCGATTTATGAGAAATCAAATATACATATCCATATCGCGAATAATCATCAATAAATGTGATGAAGTAGGTACCCCCATGTCGTGCCCTCACATTCATGGGTCCACAAATGTCTGAATGTACTAGCTCTAGAGGACTTGTAGCTCTCACTGCCTTACCAAATGGTTTTCTTATCGTTTTTCCTGCCATGCAAGGCTCACATATTGGTAAGTTGACTTTAGCAAGTGGGCCTAGAAAGCCTTCTCTAGCTAACCTAGTCATCCTATCTTGCCCAATATGGCCTAACCTGGCATGCCATTTCACAGAACTAGAAACAACATCATCATCATGAAAAGCCATAAATGTATTATCCAAAACATCCAAATCCAAAACATAGAAACCACCAGAAATAAATCCATGCCCAAACGGCTTATTATCTAGGTAAATAGAAAAACCATCTCTACTGAAATTAAAGGAGAAACCTAAGTCGACTAAAGCTACTACTGATATCAAGTTGCGACGAACTCCAGGCGCATAAAGTACGTCATAGAGAATAAGTGTGCGACCACTTCGCAGCTTCAGCTGATAAGTGCCAACTCCTAGCACATCCTCGGCTGAACTATTCCCCATAAAGACACACTTTCGCCGTGAGAACTGGACGATACTCGATAAATCCTCCTCGATCTCGTGCTACATGTTTTGTTGCTCCTGTATCCACAATCCAAATAGGATTAGTATGAGCAATCAATACATGAGAGCAAACTAAGCAATCTGTGCGAGATTTAAAGTAAGATGGTACCTTCTGCTCAGTGCACTCACGAGCGAAGTGTCCATTCTTCTGACAGTTGTAGCAAGTCACTTTGGTTTTATCCTTCTTGCCTCCTCTCTTACCTCTGCGGCGCTTAACACGTTCTTTTGGCGCATTATCTCCAGCTTGTCCCTGCTTAGCCTTCCCACCTTGCCTTTTGCGCTTAGACCCATTTGTCTTGCGTTGGCTAGGTTGAACCACGAAAGCCTCATTGCCTTGCCTTGCTTCTTGGCGCTCAGCTTCAAGCTCAAGATGACGCGCCAAATCACTAAAGGTTTTAACCATTTCATTGTGCGTCATTGTGAGCTTGAAATGCTCCCATGGCTTATCAGGCAAAGACCTAAGTAAAGCGATAATTTGCTGCTCATCAGTTAGAACATTACCAGCAGCCCTAAGGTCGCGTATCATGACCGACATAACCCTCAAATGTTCAGGCATGGAATGTTGGGGGTTCATTTTAACTTGTCGAACTTCAATGTCAGCGCCGCTAAACCTAGTTCTTTGTTGTGCCACCAAAAGCAATTTTCAGCTGGTCCCACATCTCTTGGGCCGTGGCGCAGTTTTCAAACTCGCCAATGAGATCATTGTGCATGCTCGCTAACATAGTAAAGTGCGCACGACGGTCTTTCTTAACCCAATTTTGATAAGTTTCCATGTTTCGGCGGTGCTGGGCAGTGGTCCCCTCTTCCGGGGCAGTCATGGTATTGGTCAAGGTTTCAAGTTCATCGTCCTCATTAAGGAGATACTGGATTTTCTTGCTCCACATGTCATAGTTTTTCCCATCAGTTTCTCCCCTTACTTGAGATCGGCAACAATTGTCTTGAGGCCATTTCACTACATTCATTTAGCATTGGAATATTTTTAGCACATTACAATTAATTTTATCCCAAAACCCTATTAAGAAAATAATAATTTTAACCATATAGGGGATCGAAAAAATTTGCTATGCTCGTAGTCATCACCCCAACACATGGTATAAATTATTATTTCTTAATCGATTTTTAGACAAAATAACCAATGAATATACACCAAAAAGAGGACGGGACTAAGTATTTTAAGTCCTTAATTAATATTTTATGCAAGTATGGGAGACACAAAAATTATACAGAAATAAGTGCAAAAACACACCCCCTTACAAATTAAAACCAAATGAGGGTGTTGCACTTATCTTCATATAATAATTTTGTCTCCGGTCTCTATCATCAATGAGAGCCCATCTCCAAACGCATACAAATATTAATCCCTTAAATCAACCATCCATGCCAACATGCAACAACACATAATGGGTATAAATGCATGGATGGTTCCATCACAGTCTCCCACTAGGAAAACGGATATAAGTCCATATAAGGTAGGGTCCAATTATTTGCGCCGTAACGCAGCAATAAACAATTAATACAATTACTATGGATTAGTAACTATTTTCTAGAAAAAAAAAATAGATGCATGAGGATATAGATTAGAATCTATATCAATCTGATCACAAAGACGAAAACAAAGAACAAACAGTCTCAAGGTTTTTGGCCCTCTGCCATAAAAATCGCTTTCACAAAATCACATAGATTTGGGGTGGCTCGATGGATACATCAGTTAAAATAGCCAAGGGTTATTCTTTAATTTGGTTACTTAATGAAAATCAATTACCAATCAATGGTAAAATCACATGAGTCCAGCAAGCTTGTTCTCCTAAAATAAAAATTGATCACAATATATTTATTAAAAAAAATTGATCAACTTTTACCAACGTCATTCAATGATCGAAAAAGTTACGGTGGTAGAATGGCACACAAGCCCCATGACATGAACAAGGATTGCTGTAACTAAAGAAAAAAAAAATTAAAAAATAACCCACTTGGCAGTTTAATTTTCAACCAAAAACTGGTGCTTGTGATTAAGTAGGACACAAGTGCTCTATTCCTTCGGTGCCTTGCCTCTGCTAAGTCGGCGCACACAGGAGCTTTTTGGCAATTATTCGATGGGCGTAAATTAATAGATAATCACCCAACACTAAGCCAAAATCGAGTCTGTTTTTCTTTTATTCACTCCTGCATCCGTTTTTTTTTTTAAATGAAAAAACATATATCAAGAACACGATTCGGATCTGGAAAATAAAAACAGAAATATAGGCGATCATGCGAGAGTGAGCCATAATGGCTCTGATACCAATGTTAAATCTCATCGAAAGCATGTAAATCACACAAGACTTACGGAATGAAGCCTTGTGGAATATTGCCTTCGAGGAGATCGACGAACCAAGGACGCAGATACTACTGACAATGTCCGTAACCGCGAACAAGAACCCGAACACCGTCTTCTATCCTCGTCGGCGTAGAGAAGCTACAGGAAGCCTACTTCTTACTATCCACACCGCCAAATCCACAGGGTTGTAGATGGAAACCCTAGAGAGAAGATATAGATACGAGAATAATTTTTGGGGAGAAGGAGAGAACTAGAACTCTGGTCAATTTCTTGTATCTCTCATGTATCTGCAAGACTATATTTATAAATAAAGTCCAAGAGTTTAAGTTCTATTTAAACTCTCCTTAACAGATAGAGATAAGAGTCCATCTCTTATCATCCTTCTAACTAACCTAATCACTTAACCCATGAAAATGATCCGTTTGTATTGGGTCCAGTTGAACCGACCCATAAATACTAACATCACCCAATTTGAAAACCCACAAGTTCTGCAAGGCAAACTTTCCGATTATCGCTCAGAATGGACAGACGACTCCGCACAAGTTCTTGATCAAGACGAAGTCACCGCCGAGAAACAAGAAGAGCCCAATTCTTTCTGTCTCTCCAACGAGACCCATGTGCTGCAGGAAATCGCCGAAAGAGTCGACGACTGCGAATTGAGAAGGTCGTTTTCCAAATGTTCGTAGTAATATGATTGGGGAAATTGAGAAAAGAGCTGCTTGCTGTAAGTGCTTGTTACTTCTTTGTTCGTTCAATAAAGCTAACTGTATGCTATTGTTCAAATGATGGGGATCCAAGATGTATTTATCAGATTATTGCTTTTAGTGATAGGGTATATGGCTAAGGAACAGTGGTGAATATTTGGTTGGTAGCAGATTGTGATTCGAGTTTTACAAGTTCTCATGTTGCTTTTCCTTTTCTCACAACCTCTAGAATATCAGTGGGGATATGAGAACGGAGGAGGAGGAGGAGGAGGCAAGGAGCATTTCTTGATCGAAAAAGATAGGTACCCAACTCATATATTCCGACCCAACCCACGCTGTGGGACCCACACACTTGGCTGTGGGTTGGGTAATTTCGGGTACATGGGTTGGGTATGTATCAGGCTCTTTCTTGATGGTCTGGTGAAGGGAGAGAGATAGAGGCGTGTGCTACAGCGCAAATATTTTGTCCCCGCCTTTTTTATTTATTAAAAGCAATGCTCCGTCAGCATGTATTTTGCCATCTCAGCGAAAAACAAGCCAGTGCCCAATTTAATAACGGGCTTAAAGAGTAGGCGTCTAATTGAAATAAGGCAAATGGTAGGTGTTTATGGGATATTGGATGAAAGTTCTTTTTTTTTTTTTTTTTTCCTTTGAAATTTTCCCTTAATAGTGGAACTGTGGCACTGCCACATGGTGCCTCAATACCCTCTCAACCACTCCTAAAGAAAGGTGTGCTAGTTAGAGATGATGCGGCACCACGTGACAGTACCCAAGACCACTGAATAATTACTCGAGTTGTACCCATAGTCTTTTTTCTTCCTGTTTTTATGCTTTGTTTTCACTTGTGGTAATAAAGTGGTGATACATTTGCGTTTCATTTCGTTATAAGAATTTGTCATACAGAGCCAAGGATAATTGAATTTTAAACCGATTCCTGCCGATATAAGGGCGAGCTTTATTTCTGCCGATGTCATGATTTTCTTACGGTCCAACTTTCGGAGGGACTTACAGTTACCCCTTTTTGTAAGGCAGGGGGCAATTGTATTGAAGGAGCAGGAAAGATGACTGCAATATTTCAGAGGCATGCACTTCACACTAATTTTTTCCGATGGAAACTGTGGTTTCATTTTTGGTTAACTTGAAAAATCATTACTTTTGAAATTGCAAAAAGTAAGATGGTATTTAAAGTATAAGCACAGATTGCCCATTTTCCCATAATCCTCTTGATTTGTAAAGCTCTTGCTTTTACAAGGTGCCTAGGGTTGCTTTGCGTAAGGATTAAGAAATTGTTCTAAGCAATTAAGCAAAACTAGGCTCCAAGTCAAGTACAACAAATACCTTACTCAAAGATACCATGTCTATTACCTAGCCTCTTTGTAATTGCGAAAGTTTCATTCCAGGAATCGTATAGAGAGTGAGAGAGAATGGTTCTCTCAGTTGTGCAGACGCCTGAAGAAATATCGTCATGCTTTATCAGCTCGGTCTTTGCATCAAGATATGTTCAGGATCCCCTGCCTAGGTTGCACTCTCACCACATACTAAATATGGAACCATTGCACTCATTTCCTGTTGTCGAGTAGCTCTAGTTTTTCTTCTTTTCCTAATTATAAGGTGGTAAATTGTTTTTCAGGTATAGGATGCCAGAGAATACAATTCCAAAGGAAGTGGCTTATCAAGTAATCCATGATGAGCTGCAATTAGATGGTAATCCAAGGCTTAACTTAGCTTCCTTTGTCACCACATGGATGGAACCAGAATGCGATAAGTTGATAATTGAATCCATGAACAAAAATTATGTAGACATGGATGAGTACCCCATCATCACGGAGCTTCAGGTAAATCGTCTGTTTTACCCACCAACTAATACTTTAGACAAACTCTAAAAGACAGATAGGCAACCCCATGCACGAGGTTCCCACCAAAGCAGTCCTGGGAGGATACACAATGGTTCCCTAATACTGGAGAGGCTGCTTTTGTAACAAACCGGGTGCCCCTTGGCACTAGAGGCTATCCTTTACTGGCCAACTGAGATCTTGAGCTTTTAATCAAGTACCAGATGGCATATTGCCTAATGCATATTGGGTTTTTAGCCTTTCAAAACAAAATTACAAATACACCTCATTATGTCAGTTGGGGCAGAAACTTGTGTATAGACAATTAGGGGATACGTTTCTATTCATGGTTCATTCAGAACTCGTTTCAACTGCACATTTGGCAGTTGATAATTGATAAGATTCAGGATTGTGTCATCCGAATCCCGAAATGTATGGTTTGATAGAATATTGAATATTCCTGTGGAGTTGTCGATTTTTGAAAACATTTTCTTGTATGCACGCTTTTCATTGTTGCCATCCTCAAGTTGTCTGCCATCACTTATATGATTGATATAACTTCTACACAATCCAAATACTAGTCATGGCTTACATTATGACAAAGAACGGTTATCAGTGTTTTCAAAACTGTCACAAAGGATTAAGATTTTTTGATCGGTGAACCGTTTTACTGGCTACAAAGTTAGTAATCAACTAATCATGAATTCTTTTTGCAAAAATACTTATTTGTTGACCAGATTAAAGAGCACGACTGCCTCAAAAAGACAGAACAGATGGGGACAGGGACTATTAACTACTAAACCTTTGTCGACATTGTTCGTAAACTGTCTATACATCAATTTTGTGGTTAATTGACTTTGTATGGAACATAAATACTGATTGATTTAGTAAAGTTCTCATCTTATATTTTGATTGTTTTTTTTTTTTGTTTTCCAGAACCGGTGCGTAAACATGATTGCAGATCTTTTCAATGCTTCTTTAACTGAGACGAAACATGCCATGGGAGTAGGGACGGTAGGATCCTCAGAGGCAATAATGCTAGCAGGATTGGCTTTCAAGAAGAAATGGCAAAACAAGAGAAAGGCAGAGGGCAAACCTTTTGACAAGCCTAATATTGTCACCGGTGCCAATGTTCAGGCATGTTAATTGCTTCGTCTTCACACTTTGTATGAAAGTAGCTTCGTTTTCACCAGTGCCTAATATTGTATGAAAGTAGTTTAGTAATGCTATAAATTCCGTAAAATTATCAATAACGTGTATGGAATGCAATGTCACAGCACTTAATGTTGCGCTGCCATCTCAACATTTTGAATTCTGTAGAAAAAATGTTAAAGTCACTTGATGTTATAGGAGTAAAACACTAAATATAAGTGTGTTGAATCAAGGGCAGATATTAAGATTCGTTATTATGGATGCTTTATTGTTTCTCCCATTACAGAATAAAGCTGGTTTTCTGGAAAATTTCTTGGGACTGTGTACTTTTTTTTCATTGAATTCTGTACTCCACAGGACCCAGAAAAATCACATAGAAAAGTGTCCAGAACACAATTTGAAAGATGTGAAGAGGCCTTTGGTTATAATAATGTGCCACGATTTTACCTTCTTCTTGTAGGTTTGCTGGGAGAAATTTGCAAGGTACTTCGATGTGGAATTGAAGGAAGTAAAATTGAGGGAAGGCTACTATGTGATGGACCCTAAGAAAGCAGTGGAAATGGTAGATGAGAACACCATATGCGTCGCTGCAATTCTGGGTTCAACGCTGACTGGAGAATTTGAAGATGTCAAGCTCTTAAATGATCTTCTAGCTGAGAAGAACAAAAAAACTGGGTAAGAAACTGTTTCTTTAGCTTCTAAACAGACTGAATCTATAATCCCTGGTGACCAAGATCAGTGATGGAACCATCAAGTGGCTAAGGGGGCCATGGCGGCCATGACCCTCTCCCCATATTAAGACATTACATACACATAATGTTGTCATACTTTAAATGAATATACATTTTTGGCTACTATTCTCCTGTTTTGGACTTTTTTTTGTTTGTTATTTACCATGTATTTTTAATTTCGTTTTGTTGAAGACTGAAGCTAAAAGCAGTGCGAATACTCTCTTCCCAATTCTAGTTTAGTTGGTTATAGTCCAATAATCACCTTTCTTACTGCTGCCATCCATTGTCACAAAGTTAGTTGCAACTTACACCTTTCCAATTTCCATTCACCTCAAAGATGCCTGAAAAGATTGTAAAAGTACCAGTGTGTAAAGTTAGAATTCAGAGTATGGAATGATATGTAAATGTCTTGGATCTGTAAGGAAATAGGATTGCTCATGACATTACTGATGCAACTAACAAATTTCCGTCCGCGTTTTTGGCTCCCCTGAAGGCCAAATCCTGATTTCGTCCATGACCAAGAGGGTACCAAAACTATTATTCATGTCATTGCGAATTATGGCTCATGGGTTGATAACCTAAGAGTTATCTCTGTGTGTGTGGGCGTTCAGGTGGGACACGGCGATCCATGTAGATGCAGCAAGTGGGGGGTTTGTTGCACCATTTCTATATCCAGAACTTGAATGGGATTTTCGGCTGCCATTGGTGAAGAGCATCAACGTCAGTGGCCACAAGTACGGTCTTGTTTACGCTGGAATCGGGTGGGTTATTTGGAGGAGCAAAGAGGACTTGCCGGAAGAACTGATCTTTCACATAAACTACCTTGGTGCCGATCAACCTACATTCACCCTCAACTTCTCCAAAGGTATGCATATTTGAATCAGAAAAAACAAGTTTGTGATCCCGCAATGCGTAGCAATTGACGAGCAGGCATCCCATGGCTTAACTAGCTAGCTAGTAAATGCTTGTTCTACCTGATATTACGTCAAGCAATTTTACCAATGATCTTCTAAGAGATACCTCAGAATGGTTGTATTCCTTCTTCACTACCAAAAGCCATTTTTTGCTTTGTTACAATGGTACTGCCATTTCGCAAAATTTGGGCAATGTTGCTTGATTGATGCCAAACCCATGAAGTATATTTGGATTGCACGGACCATCCCTGAGAACCACAAATATAGATGACATTTTGCTGGTGTGTCAGGAGTTGGTGCCATTTCTTGAAATTTTGTTCAAGAAATTGCAAAGCCTTTTTGGCAAGGAAATTTAGCGAGTCATTGGCGTGCGTTTTGTGGGATATGTTTCCAAAAAATGACTTCGTCTAGAGAAATGAATACCTGTTGAAATCTTAATATCCAGGATCAAGTCAGATTGTTGCTCAATATTATCAATTCTTGCGGATGGGCATGGAGGTAAACAAATGTATCCCTACCCTTTCTTAATTTCCATTTTTCCCATTTCATTGTTTGGTTTATCCTTGCCTTTTGCCTTCCTTTGTTTCGTAGTAGTAGTAGTTTTAAATTTACTACAACAGTTTGTTTACAAAGCACTTTTTCTAGTTTGGTTTGGTGATCTAATCTAATGACAGAGACTTAGCTGATGACTATCACGTTGTGCAGGGTTATAAAAATGTGATCACAAATTGCATGGAAAGCGCGGAAACTTCTTGAAAAGGATTAGAAAACACCGGCCAATTTGAAATCATTTCAAAAGACCAAGGACTACCACTTGTGGCCTTCACGATGAAGAACAAGAGCAAATCCTTTCCATTTCAACTATCAAAAGCTCTGAGGCACCACGGGTGGATTGTGCCGGCTTACACCATGCCAGCCAACGTGGAGCACATGACCGTTCTTCGAGTCGTGGTGAGAGAAGATTTGGGCCGAAACCTCGTTGAAAAGTTGGTTTCACATATCAAAGGTGCAGTGTTTGAGCTCACAAATGCAGCATCAACTATTCCAAGAATTGCATTTACCGTGGAAGTGAAGTCAAGTGATGATCACGGGAGTGGCGATAAAGGGGGTACTTTACACATACCGGCGACGTCAATTCAGTGGAAGCAACATAAGCCTGAAATTGTTGGTAAGGAAGTGCAAGTGATGGGTGGTAAGACTAAGGGTGTTTGTTAAGTTCCAATTTGCTACTGAAAATTATAAGAGAATAAGTTCTATCCTCTGCCGCCGGAAAACTGGACTTTTCTGCCACCTGCATTGTGGGTCTCTTCATGCGTTTATTTGTTGTAATCTTAATCGGACATCAATATGTATATCAAAATTTGAATTTTGGTTTAAATGGACGGTTTGATTCTTTCAATAAATTTAAAGTTCAACTATGACCATCCATTTTACATAACAAAATCAAAATTTTGATATACCTATTGATGTCCGATCAAGCTAAATTTCTTTTTTTTGCGTGAATATGTTATGTGGGCCTTATAAAACGGTTGAAATCAACAATGAACGAACAATAAGACCCACAACGGCGGTAGAAACCCCATTTGCATTGCATAATGGACGAAAAGTTGTGTCGAATTGAACGATAAATTTGTGAAACTTTCAGAAACTTGTTTGTCGATATTTGTGTGTTTATCCTTTATGGGATTGATGATCATACTCGGATTCTGATTTTTTTCAGTCTCAAAGGCTCAATCGTGCGTGTTTTTCTTTTTTGGGATTAAAAGTAGTTTCCATTCTAAAAACTTAGTAATAGGCAAAAATATAACGAAGATGTCTCTAAGTAGGATAACGATTGTCTTGCTAAGCACAGGAAAAGACAAAAAAACACACTTCCCACCCCAAAACACTTTTGACATTTTTCAATGCACTTTTATCCACTTTTACACATATTTTTACACATTTCAATATATATTTTAGGCGATAACTGAAGCCCACTAGATTTCTTTTAACATTTTTCTATGAAAAATTATACTCAAATTTTTGTAAAGTGTAATAACGATGTCTACGTAAGATTAGTTAGTCAAAGCCCTCTCATCAACGATAAAGATGGAAAACATCTTGTTTAAGTATCTTATTCCTTTCTTTTCTAAATTGAGGCTAAAGAACAACTACTCGTGTATAACATAATAATAATGTCTACGTAAGAATAATTAGTCAAAGCACTCTCATCAACAATAAAGAGGGAAAACATCATGTTTAAGTATCTTATTCCTTTCTTTTTTTGAATTGAAGCTAAAAACAACTACTCGTATAATGTAATGATGCCTACATAAGATTTTAATTAGTCCAAACACTCTCATCAACGATAAAGAGGGAAAACATCTTGGTTAAATATCTTATTACTTTCTTTTTTCTGAATTGAGGATAAAAAAAACTACTACTCGATCGTGGACAGAGGGGCTCTGCTGTCCCCGGCAATTACGGGCCGCTCCGATCACTTTCCGATGATCGGAAACATTCACTTCGTAGAGCTCGGTGAGTAGAACAAGTGTACCAAAAATCAGCTCAATCGGATATTATTAAGTGCTTGATCGATACACATATAACTCGGCACTTATGAGTTTGAGTGGGTTTAATCTAGTGTTTCGGATGCATTCGTTTCATGATAAAAATGTTCCAATCAGGAAATTAATGATATCCGATTGAAGCCTAATTTTTGACACTTGTTTCTACATTCACCACTTTCTACAAAGTGAACGTTCTCCGTCATCGAGGAAAGTGTAGGGCGCAGAATGCCGGACGAAAAGCGTTTTGTCTCAAAAGGACGGCAGAGCCCCTCTGTCCCTCGATCGTATAGCATGTGATTTCCTTGTGATTTCTTTTTGAATGCTAGAAATTATAAATTTAATTTTCTAGAAAGCACGCCAGACGATTTGATAATTTCTGCTACCCATAAAACAATTCTAACAATTTATCGCTTTCTGTCAACAAATAATTTTTTGTCTTCATTTTCTTCCTTTGGCCTTTGTAGGTCCTCTGATGCCGCGTAAACAAAGACTTAGGGGGTGTTTGGATAACTGTTTTTTCTACTTTTAATTTTACATTTTTGCATTTTAGGTGTTTGGGTGGAAGTATAAAAAATGAAATCTCGATGAGAGAAAATACATGAGAAGCAAGGGGATATGAGCTTTTTGACTTCTCATTTTTCATTTTTGGAGATTAATCTTTTTTTTTTCCCACCATTTTAAGCATTTTCCGGTATTTTTGGAGATTAATCTTCCATTTGCCACATAAGCATTTTCCGTCATTAATTTGACGGAAGGGAAAAATTAAAATTTGTCTAAAACTAGAAAAACGAAATTGACACAAAATATTTTGCAAAGACGAAATTGAAATTTGATGTATTTTGTAGGGACTAAAATAGTAAATAAGCCTTCTTTATTGAAAATGGTTTTTTTCACTCCACATCCTTATGACATGCCCTTTAAAATTTGTCTTTTGATATAAATTTTGGAGTGTATTTATAGCAAAATGGAGTGCAAAAATCATTGTTCTTTTATTTAAACACAAAATTTATATATAAGCTTCTTTTTTTTTTTTCTCTCCCGAGAGCAATGACAATAACTTCAACATGTGAAATACTTACAGTTTACATTAAAAACAACGGAACAATAGGGCTACAACAGAATGAAAGAAATCAGCATCTCTATTCAAAAGTGACCCAGGGGGGCCGTCCATGGGATCGGTAGGTCCTGCCAACACCATTTCTTGACCGTCCGGTTTAGATGCGTCGGCGTTTCCAGTTGCGTCAAACAATAGGCGGTTATGATCACTTTTGAAAGGTAAGATCTGGCCGTTGATCTTGAAAGCGGATGCGACGAATGGTCAATGGCCTCAATTTTGACACGGATAGCGACCCCCATTTCATTCAAAAGATATTTGTTTTTCTGTGCTTAGGATATATCTTTGTAGGACAATTATGCGCCCGTTTGTATGTACCACGTGTGTTAAGCTGCTATTCCACCCTCTCTTCCCAAAATCATTAGGTAGTATTTTTTCTAATAACCAACGGCCCGTTTGGATGCCGGATTTGATTTTAGGTGGATTTGTAATGAGAGCGGATTTGAGGGTGGATTTGTAATGAGGGTGAACCCACCTCCTAAGAATGGTGGATTTGTAATCCGACGTTTGGATGATATTTTAAGAAGGGGGATTTGAAAGGTAGATATGATAGGATAAATTGTCAAATGACTAATTTGCCCCCAATGTAAATACACTTTAAAATACATTTGTATAATTTGTACAGTATAATTTTTTAGTTGGTTCCAGATTCAAGAAAAATAAATGACTGCACCTTTTTTTTTTAATCGAAAAATGGATGCACTTTACTTGGTCCAAATTCATCAGAGTACAAAAAATTTACTTTATACTCCCCCCTCCTCTCTCTCTCTCTCTCTCTCTCTCTCTCTCTCTCTCTCTGATTTCTCAATCCAAACCCACCTACGGATATAACAACGGAAATTAAAACCAGCAGCTACAGAAATTCCACCGATCAAACCCAGCACAATGGAAATTAAAGCCAGAAGCTTTGCATCTCCAGTAACAGCAGAAATCAAAACCAGCAGCTACGGTAACAGAAGCGGCAACAATGGTGGCTCCGGTAACCATAGCGCCGGTAGCGCTCTCTCTGTGTCTCTCTCGAAAACATCTTGGTTAAATATCTTATTACTTTCTTTTTTCTGAATTGAGGATAAAAAAACTACTACTCGATCGTATAGCATGTGATTTCCTTGTGATTTCTTTTCGAATGCAAGAAATTATAAATTTAATTTTCTAGAAAGCACGCCAGACGATTTGATAATTTCTGCTACCCATAAGACAATTCTAACAATTTATCGCTTTCTGTCAACAAATAATTTTTTGTCTTCATTTTCTTCCTTTGGCCTTTGTAGGTCCTCTGATGCCACGTAAACAAAGACTTAGGGGGTGTTCGGATAACTGTTTTTTCTACTTTTAATTTTACATTTTTGCATTTTAGGTGTTTGGGTGGAAGTATAAAAAATGAAATCTCGAGGAGAGAAAATACATGAGAAGCAAGTGGATATGAGCTTTTTGACTTCTCATTTTTCATTTTTTCCATTTCGGTTAACAAAAAAAACCTACAAAACCTATTTTTTTTGCTATAAAGTCTCGGCTTTGGTCCAAGGAGTGTTTTAATTTCTCAAACCTTGGTTGGAGTCTTTTCTACCTCCAACTTGATGTACCCATTGTCAAGTTTTCTTCAATAATTTTTATTGCCGTTTAAAAGAAAAGTGTCATCTTATATGATTTTTTAAATTTCGGCCCATATTTTTATACTTTTCTGATTTCTCTCGTCGATACGAATGATAAACATCCAAAAAAAGTCATTAGACAAATTTCATAAACTTTTGGCATAATGACTTTTTTTTGGTATTTTAAAATTTTCATAATTTGTCATATTTTTGGAGATTAATCTTTTTTTTCCCACCATTTTAAGCATTTTTCGGTATTTTTGGAGATTAATCTTCCATTTGCCACATAAGCATTTTCTGTCATTAATTTGACGGAAGGGCAAAATTAAAATTTGTCTAAAACTAGAAAGACGAAATTGACACAAAATATTTTGCAAAGACGAAATTGAAATTTGGTGTATTTTGTAGGGACTAAAATAGTGGATAAGCCTTCTATTTATTGAAAATAGTTTTTTTCACTCCACATCCTTATGACATGCCCTTTAAAATTTGTCTTTTGATATAAATTAGGAGTGTATTTATAGCAAAGTAGAGTGCAAAAATCATTGTTCTTTTATTTAAACACAAAATTTACATATAAGCTTTTTCTTTTTCTTTTTCTTTTTCTCTACCGAGAGCAATGACAATAACTTCAACATGTGAAATACTAACAGTTCACATTAAAAACAACGGAACAATAGGGCTACAACGGAATGAAAGAAATCAGCATCTCTATTCAAAAGTGACCCAGGGGGGCCGTCCATGGGATCGGCAGACCCTGCCAACCACATTTGCGCCGTCCGTTTCGCGCATCAACGGCTCGGATTACATCAAACAATAGACGGTTAATATTCATTTTGGAGAAGTAAGATTTGAGCTGTTGATGCGCAAAACGGACGGCGCGAATGGTCGGCAAGCCCTGCCGACCCCACGGATAGCAAGCCCCCCATTTCATTCAAAAGATATTTGTTTTCTGTAAACAGATATATGGTGTAGGACAATTGTCTGCCCGTTGTATGTACCACGTGTGTTAAGCTGCTATTCCACCCTCTCTTCCCAAAATCATTAGGTAGTATTTTTTTTTTTATAACCAAGTGTCCCTGCTAACTTTTGCGCACCTTAACTAATCTTGGGAGACGAATCCCACCGTCCACTAACAGGCCCACATTTAAAGTCAGAGCAAAACTCTATATGAACTGACCCCAAATGAGTTAATAGAACCTACAAGGTTTAGAATGAGCAAACCCCTAAGTCCCAAGATTTTATTACTAGGCCAATCCCTTGGGGTTAAAACTATTTGGTATTAAGGAGAGCTTCAATTAAAATTCTTTTATTACATTCGACATTGCACCCGCAAGTTTTTTTCGAGGGTTTACAAGAAGTGACACTGTGTAATCAAATTCATGAAGCCAATTTGGGCCAATAACTTGCAACTTAGGCCACGTTCTTGAAATAGATTTTATCTCATAAAATCTAGTTTTGATAAAATCTAAATTTTCAATGGATTTTAAAAAAACCTAGATTTTATGAACACTAAATTTTACCTCACAAAATCATTTACAAAACACCTTTATCAACCCTAGATTTAATCTATTGAAAAAATAATGTCATTTTATCACACCTTTAAACAAAACTCCATTTTATCAAAGTTAAATTCTATCTTATTAAATCCATTCAAGAACAAATCCTTAGCTTTTCTTTTTGACTTTCATACTCCGTTATTTGTCATAGTACTAATCAATAGTTAACTAGGGGAGGTGCGTTTGATTTTCTTCTAATCCCATTGCCCACTATATTCGATGTTTAACCTTGAGCGGGTCTTGGGTTTGGACCCGTTGGGTCTCCTTCTTAATGCTTGACCGGTTGAAGCGGCGACCGGTAACCCCTCCAGCTCCAGGATCTCAAATCAAACCAAATCATAGTCGGTGCCTCAGATTCGCCGCGTCCTTATTTGACGGTCAAATAATTGGCAACTGTTTAGTTTCTTTTCTCGGAAGCCCGTTTAATCCGGTCACTTTTGACCTTTGAAATTTTGAACACTAGGGTTTGTTTGTTTTGAGTTATAGAGGTTTTTCCATCAACATCTGGTTTTCAAAACCGGTCCTCAAAAATTGAGAGCCGTCAAAAGTGTTTTCAATGGTCTAAATTTATAGACGCTTTATTACCGGTCATAGTGTTTTATTATCAGTAATAAAACATCAGCGAATCTGGACCATTGATTGTCAAGATGGACAACTACGATTGCTTATTATAGGCCCCCATTTCCGAAAATTGGTTCTCAAATTCTTTAGGTTTGTTTGGTTTAGGTTTTAGAGTTTTTTTTTTTTCCCTTCAAAAAATGGTCATAAGAATCAGTCCCCCAAAACTGATTTTGAGAACTTTTAAAATGAACGTAGTTTGATTACCTCAATAATACCCTTCTTTTCCAATCTCGGGTCCTTGACAGCGATTTCTTAAAAAAAAAAAAAAAAAAACTTTGAACACAATTGAAGAGGATAGAGGCTTAACTTTTGAATAGCACAATCCAAAGGCCAAAAATTACGGAATTGGGGATTTTGTAGGGTAGAAGTGCCCTACGGAGATATAGTGTACAACTTGCACCGTCGAAAATGTTTTCGACGACCAAAACGGTCCATAATTTTGATAAAAAGAAGCGATTTTCTTTCATGTTTTTTTTATTTGTTTTTGCAGGAATCCAATTCCGTAGTCCTGATAATTGCCCCTTTCCCACCTGTTCACATTCTGGACCGAGTCCCTTTTTATGCCTTATTTGACCTTGTTGTGCGATTGGGAGAGAAGGGTATGGAAAAAGTTCTAGATTGTACTAGTTGGATTGACTTGGACCATTTGCTAGCTCTTAGTCTTAGCACCCCCAACTCTTGTTTGGTAAGGGCAGACTGTTTGGCCGCTCAATTTTTGCATTTTCTAATTCTATTTATCTTTTTTTGGTTGTCCCCATCAATATAAATACATTCTGAGAGAACGAGTTTTTTGTTTTTCACTTTAGAAAATAGAAAACACATTTTGATTATAATCCAAAAAGTTAAAAATAAAAAACTAAAAAATAGGCTCCCCAAACACTCCCTTAGCAATTTGCTTTTAGCAAATGAGTACAAGAGAAAATTGAAAGAACTTATGAGAAACAAATTGACTTTTAGCAATTGGTGCTAAAAATAAGAAACTCGGCATGAACCACTATGAAATTTGTAACTCGTCATATTGATTCTAGATATAAGATGTCGAAGTTTCGAACCTCTTATTTTTTATTTTTCACAATTTTCAAAAAGTTAACGCAACTGCTTTGGCTAAGATAAGCAACTTAGTCTCTTTTTTGTTGTCTTTATTCAAAAAATAAAATAATATATATATATATATATATATATATATATATATATGTTACTTTTTGCATCAATTTTTTGTGGTTTATTTGTTCTTGGCGAGAATATTTAGAAAAGTATAAAATTACTGTCGAAACTATGAGTAATTCTTTGAATAAAGAAAAAACTAAACCAAAAAATTGATCTTTCGAAACATACACGGGTATAACCATAAACCCTGCGTACTGAGTTAATCAACGTTTTTATTACATTTTGAAGTGTTTTAAACTACTACAATATTCTTTCCACATACATAAAAACTTATATGCTACCGTGAATTTTTAACAAAGGCAGTCTCCAATTAATTCCAATTGCATATATATAGCCTTTTTCACAACAAAATTTTCCATTAATCCTTAAACACGTATGCATGTTTTTTAATACTTAAGGCGCATGCGTTATGAATAGTGGCGGAGCCAGAAAATGAAAGTCGGAGGGGGCTGGATTATGAAAGAAATCTTCAGACGATAATTTTTTCAAGACTAAATCCAGTCATTTGAGTTTTAATGGGATGTTTTGATATATTAAAAAATTAATCACGAGTATTTTTGTTATCATATCACTTGACGAACGCAGTATCATTATCGCAAGATATCATTCATCATAATTTAGTGTTCTCGAAATAAAAATTATTCTTACTTTATGATTACTTTCAAAATTGTATGATTTTTTTTACGAATCTATTTTAAAAAATGTAAAATATACTATAAAATAGGAAATTGGGAGGGGCCGGGACCACCATGCCCCTATGTAGATCCGCCACTAGTGTCTGATTATGAATTAAAATTTTTGGGGAGGCCTTATCTGGCCTGTAGGGTCTTCTTCTTTCAAATTATTTGAACAAGTTGAATGCACCACTTTTCCCACAAATGTGGATGGTTAGCCAAACCAAAGTCAATGTGAAGGTTGAACTTCCTCGTATCTCGGTTACAGAAACGTCAACACGTTTTATGTTTATGTTATTCCGACCGCTGAAATAATCCCTTCACTACCTATAAAAAATAAAGTAAAAAATGGTTGGCTGGCTCTCTCTCTCTCTCTCTCTCTCTCTCTCTCTCTCTCTCTCTCTCTCTCTATATATATATATATATATATAGGGTAAACTTCTAATCCGGACTTTTTATACAAATTTTTTTTGACGATCCGATCCATCCAATGTGTTCAGAAGGTATTTTCAAGGGCCCTCACGAAAAGTTTAAAAAAACAGGGAAGAGAACGTTGAAAGCGGTTTTTAGCCAAAAATATATAAATACGAGTTTTGCAAAAGCTGCTTTGGATCAACCCTTCCCCATTTTTTTAATGATTTCTCGCTAGAACCTTAGAAAACACCTTCTGAACACATTGGACGGATCGGATTTTCCAAAAAAAATTTGCAACACAAAAAACCCCATTTTTTCCTTAAATCCGGGAGTGTGAACTAGAAAATCCACCTATATGTATATATGGGCTCCCTTATATATAGACTAAAGTGCGAGATTTTTCGTTCGAGAATCGACAATCTGAACAGTTAAATGTGTTTAGAACATATTTTTAAGGTCCAAGGCGACGATTCATCTAAAACAAATTTACCTAGAAGGGCTTGATCCGAGCAGTTTTCGATAAAAATGTACTGACACACATGCATACATATTTATAATCTCTTAACTGCCCATTCTTCGTTCGTGCATGGCTAATTAAGTCAATTTGTATGGTCATGATTTAATTTATTGTTTATTTTTTTGTCAAGCTACCGTTAAGACAAGTTAACTCGTTGGATATGAATGCCAATTTCTTTTCATATTTTAGTCAACAAATGAGAATTCTGCATATCGGTTCGAGAAAGAGATTGGAATTCGATTCTATAAACCCACTGAGTATTGGGATTAATTTCTCCCTTTTGACTCATTCTATAGCTCGGGCAAAAAAGTTTTCTAACATTTTGAAAATCAACCCGCACACATCTCAACCAGACAAATCTCCAGTAAGTCTAAGAATTTTTTGATGGTAGTGAAAATCGAACCTGCAAGCTCGAAGAAAAACTCTTTACTTGCTGATATGCTCTCACCCAACCAATCCCTTAGGCTCTCCTTTATGTGTTCCTTTGATAAAAGTAAAAGAAAATGAAAAGTATTTTTCTTTATGTGTTCCTTTGATAAAAGTAATTTAAGAGAAAGTTAGAAAGTTGTAGTCCTTTTAAGGGATTATTACCTCTAGGTCTAGAAAAGAGATGTCTAATTACTAATAAGGTAAGTCATTTTTTTTAATTACCACTAAGGTAAGTCACTCTTTTTTTAAGTTTAGGTTTAGGGTGCACTTTCCTATTATAGGGTTTTACACCCCGTTTGGATGCCGGAGATGTTCAGGGTGGATTTGTAATGAGGGCGGATTAGAAGGTGGATTTATAATGAGGGTGGATTTGGTAATGAGGGTGGCCTCACCTCATAAGAAGGGTGAATTTGTTAGTAAGGTGTTTGGATGGTATTTTGAGAAGAGAGATTTGGAAGGTGGATTTGATAGGATAAGAGGTCAAATGACGTAATTGCCCTTATTTTTATTATTTGAATAAAGAAGATGATTTAATTTCTTAATAATTACAGTAAATACATAAAAAAATACATTAAAATTACAGAAAATACATAATAAATAGAAAGAAATATTTAAACCATATTAAATGGTGAGTAGGTTATATTTTTTAATTTTTGGTTGAATGGAGAGTAGATAGTGATTAGGGTGAATGGTTGGTAGAGTGGTAGTTAGGTGATTGAATGGTGGATAAAAAAAATTCCTATAAATACAAAAGAAACTCATTTGGTATTACAAGCAATTTTGAAATTAGAAAAACAAGTGTTATAGTTATATTTTTTTAAGTCACAATGGGACGCCGGGGTTGGAGCGAGGTGGAGGACGAAACTTTGCTCCAATACCTTACCTCCCTCGTAGATGAGGGCGTTTGGCAAACAAATTTTGGATTTCGTCCTTCCTATTCAAAAGTTTTGAAAAATATGATGCAAGCTTCTTTCCCTAGCGGTGGTATTACAAAAATTCATATTGAACGCAAGATTACCCAATGGAAGCGAGATTTTGTCTACGTCAATAAGTTGCGTCAAATTGAAGGGTTCGAATGGGATGACATTGAAAAGAAATTGGTCGTGAAAAATGAACAAGTTTGGAACAATTTTGTGCTGGTAAGAATTCATCCCTTCCTTGACTTCGTAATAGTATCCCTAACTTTTTTTAAATATAACTTCTTATTTTTTTAAATTTAGGGTCATCCACAATTTGTAAATTGGAATGGAAAGCGATTTCCAAATTACAGTCGATGGTCCTATTGCTTCACACCTCAAGACAATGGGGAAAAAGAAGATTGAAGTTGTCCGAAGTTTTAAAAATTAAGCTGAATGTCAGAATTTATCTTTATGGAAGAGAGGGTCTTTATCTTTGTAATAAAGTTCATAATGTATTTTTGTATTAGTAATAAACTTTGGATTTCAATAAACAGTTCAATCTCCATAGTACATACAAGTACAAGTTTACTCCGAATCGAACAAAAATGCCAATTAAATAACAACCCAAAAAACCTAAGATGAAAATTAAAAGATACAATAATTTTCCATGAAATGGGCATATTGAACTACCATCACTTTGTGTCGATTGTATGTCTTTCACCCGAAAATTCTCTGTTGATAGATTGACCTGCCATTCAGAAATCTAAACCAAAAAAAACAAGAAGTGATATAATTTGAATTATTTAAATTGCCCAATAATTTTTCAAGTATGTATATTAGGCTCAGATCTTTCATTGATCGACGCGCATTGCACAAGTTGGCTACAACTCATGTTGCCAAATGGTGATTAAACCCTTGGCCATCATAAACTGCCACGCCAATGCTAGTGCGTTGCCATAAAAAACATAACTTTCATTTGATCATCATTGCCTTTAAATAGGATGGCAACTTACAAATGACAAATATCATCATTGTTGTCGTAAATAGGATGCCAAGTTACAAGTTAGGGCTATATACATGTATTCATAAAGATACAATTTATGAGGCCACAAATATGCAGTTTTCTGGGCTATGTAGCAAAAGCCAAATGATGCCAAAAAGGCTATACTCATTTGTGGCTTCACACACACACACACACACACACAGAGACAAGAGGAGTCTCATGGCTCAAAAAATGTTTTCTCTGTCACAATCCATCACTTGGCTATAACATTATGTTGCCAACGGGTATTGTCAGCCCTTATAAGTTGTGCAGCCATATAGCACAGTAAAAATTGAGGTTCATTGGCCGTCATGCATTATGTTGCCAAGCATAATTCATTAAGTAAAAATTGATGTTCAATTTTTTCATCATAGCCACATAGCACAGTAAGCTGAATCATACCTCAGAAAACTGTAAAATAGCCCAGAAACTTCATAATAGTGCAGAAAACTGCATAAGAGCCCACAAAACTGCACATAATAGCCCATAAAACTGCAAAATAGCCCAGAAATCTGCACAAAAGTGCAGAAAACTTCATAAGACCCCAGAAAACTGCACATACCAGACCATAAAATTGCCAAATAGCCCAGAAAATTGCACATAACAGCACAGAAAACATTATAAGACCCCAGAAAACTGCACATAACAGGCCACAAAACTGCCAAATAGCCTAGAAAACTACACATAAGTGCAGAAAACTGCACATAATAGCCCATAAAACTGCAAAATAGTTCAGAAAACTGTACAAAAGTGCAAAAAACTGCATAAGACCCCAGAAAACTGCACATACCAGGCCATAAAACTGCCAAATAGCCCAGGAAATTGCACATATAACAAAGACAAAACTTTATAAGACCCAGTAAAGCGCACATAACAAGCTACAAAAGCGCCAAATAGCCTGTAAAATCGCACATAAGTGCGTAAAAGCGCATATAATAGCCTATAAAATCGCAAAATAGCCCAAACAAAATGCACATAAGTGCAAAAACGCCTAACACCCCAAAAAAGCGCAACATAGCCTTAACTAATACTTGAGTGCGGCGCATAAGAACTTAAAAAGCGCCCCATAACAACCTTAAAAGCGCAATATAGCCTACAAAACATGTGCATAGTGCGAGAAAATCGATAAGATCTCGTAGAAAATTGCACATAACAAAGACAAAAATTTTATAAGACCTTTAAAATTGCACATAACAAAGCTACAAAATCCGCTAAATAGCCTTTAAAATCGCACATAAGTGCAGAAAACTCCACATAATAGCCCATAAAACTGCAAAATAGCCCAACAAAATGCACATAAGTGCAGAAAACTGCCTAACACCCCAGAAAACTGCAACATAGCCCAGAACTAATAACAAAGTGCAGAAAACTGCATAAGAACCCAAAAAACTGCCATAACAGCCCAGAAAACTGCAATATAGCCCACAAAACATGTGCATAGTGCAGAAAACTGATAAGATCTTAGAAAATTGTAAATAACAACACAGAAAACTGCACATAACAACCCATAAAACTGGAAATTAGCTCAGAAAACTACATCATAGCACATAAAACTGCAAAATAGCCCATAAACATGCATAGCAGCCCAACAAACTGCATCTCAGCCCATGACAGCCTAGAAAACTGCAAAACTGCCCAAAAAAGTGCATAATAGCCCACAAAACTAAACATAAGTGCAGAAAACTGAATAACAGCCCAGAAACATACAAAATAGCCCACACAACTGCACATAACAGCCCATGAAACTGCAATATAGCTCAGAAAACTACATCATAGCCCATAAAACTGCAAAATAGGCCATAAACATGCATAGCAGCCCCAAAAACTGAAGTTTAGCCCATAAACACTACGCCAAATTTCACTATTAGCGGCATTTTGATAAATGCCGGAAAAGCCACCACAAATGCCGGAAAAAGGGCATTACCAGCATTTATTACACATGCCGTCTATACACATGTTGTTAATACTAACAAATGCCGGGAAAAGTTGTCATAAATGCCGGAAAAAGTGGCCACTATTTGCTGCATTTCACAAATGCCGGGAAAAGTCGATTATTTTATTAGGAAAAAATGCCACGTGGCCCCCATGCCACGTGGCATCCATGTGGGAGCCACGTGGCAGCCACTTGGTGCCCGCATGGCACCCACGTGGTGCACACGTGGCAAGCAAAATTGGGACAAATTGCTTGCCCCAAGAATTGAACCTGTGACCTTCGCCACCACGCGCGTGAGCACTACCAACTGTACTAGCACGCATTTGGTTACTAAAGGCCAAACAAAAATATTTATAGTATAAAATAAAGAATTTTCAGAAATTTAACTATTACCGGCATTTTATGGAAAAATGCCGGGAATAGTACTTTTTCTGGCATTTTTTTTTCCGGCATTTTTTTTTCCGGCATTTCAACAAATGCCGGAAAAAAAAATGCCGAGAATGGCCCATTTTCTTGTAGTGAAAATTGCATACCAGGCCAGAAAACAAGACCAGAATAGTGCATGACAGGCCTGAAAATTGCATACATGACCAAAATGTCCAACATATATAATGGACCTCAGAGCTCAGCCATTTAAACATCACAGCTCATCAATTTAAATCATCAGATCTCAGAAATTGAAACCATCATAGCTCATGAATCCAAACAATCACATCTATGAAATTTTAACCATCAGAGCTCAGGAATGTAAACAACCATCATACCTCAGATTTGTAGCTCACACATACACATACACGCACCCAAACATTAGAGATTAGATTTGTAGCTCATATAAATGGCTCAGAGATTAGATTTGTAGATCACATCACCCCTTTGGGACAACATTATGTTGCCAAATGGCTTTTTAAGCCATTGGCAACAATAAGTTGCACTGCCAAGTCGAGTGCATCGCCTATATATTAGAAACCTGAAAATGAGACAGAAATCTTCATTAAGAAACATGCATAAACAACTACATAGCACAAGCATCCAAAACACATAATAGTAGTACGAGTAATTAGAGTTAGTTAGAGTTATTACAGTCATCCATAATAGTAGTAGAAATGTTTTTTCCTTCACCCACAACCCATTGAAACAAACTCCTACACTTCACTTTTGTAACCCAAGTCCTAAGTTGTTGGACCAAGCTTTCCTTGCAACAACATGTTGACCCAATGTTGCCTATAATGTTTGGGGACGCTATAGAACTCTTCAACCCTTTTATCATTTGCCAAAATCTTTGCATTGGCGGTTAAGATGTCGTCAACATCTAGATTAAGCTTCTCAAGTTGGCCAAACACTCCACCTCTTTTATTGGACATTTTTTGGTCAAACCCTACAACGTCGACGAGCTTCGCCATGACCTCTTTGTTCTCTGCCAAGTAACTTACAAAGGCATCAGTAAGTGCCGCTTGTTTTGCCTCGGCCTTTGACATCTTCTTAACCTTCTTGGGCGGGGATTTACAACGGAAGCGTTGGGAGTGGTGGCTTTGACATTGCTAGTGGGGGTGCTGGGGTTTGCGGAAGGTGAACCACCTCCGGATAGGTCTATGAAGCTACCACCTCCAAACACGAAGTCACCATTGGCAAACCGTGGCGTATAGCAATCATTGGTGCCAACAAAGGATTCCTCATGGACGGCTTGTTCCATCTCTTCTTCTGAAGCATCGTCCCGAATTTCAGCCGGATCCTCCGCCATTTCACCAGTTGCCCTATCTTTCCCAAATAAAATTTGCCATTGTGGGAACATGGGGAAGGCTTTCCCATTCATCCCATTGGTTTTGGGATGGAACTGCACATGTTAGAAGCATAGAATTTGATTAAGCAAGCACTGACAATCTTCGTAAACGTATACATGAAAAGGTGGGAATAAATTACCTTCACGTAATCATCCCACACATTCAGTAATCCACAACTACGACATTAATATCACGGTTCCAACTAAACCCGCTTAACCTTCACATATCGGCAAGCAACCCATACTTCTCCTTCCAATTTTTTACCTTCGACTCTATGTTTGGGGTAGCTCTTATGTTTGTCCCGGGCAACATCTTGTGGAGTAAAATCTCCCTTTGCTCAAGAAGAAGCGACTGAAGCGTTTTAAACTTTCCATTTGACCCCATCTTTGAACTCTTCAATCATGCATACAAGAAGGGCTTCCTCCTCCTTCGAAGTCCCATCATTCGTTTGTTTCTTCCCTTTGCCCTTAGATTTGGACGTTTGTTGGGAATCCAAAGGGTCCATTAAGTAGCTGTTTTTAAGTTTAATTATTTGAGTTGGCACAAGAATTTTTAGTAACAAGCATCACATAATCGAATAAGTAATTGCATGGAAGAAAATCGGGAATTAAATGGCATAAAATCCACACTCAAAATTAGTCATTACATGGAAAACATGTCTATCAATAAGATTACAAGACAATAGTCATTACAATGATAAAACTTATAACTACTCCCCAGTCAAACCGTTAGCTAACCAATGGTTGTACATTTCAGTAGCCAAGTTATCTCTCATTTTGGTCCATTGGTTGGTTGGCTCAATGCTGTCAATGTATTCATCTGGTGGGACTATATGCACAGTGACCTGTTCCCAAGCAGTGTATTGTTGTTCAATGGGATCAACTTTCATTTCACGCTTGATAAGGTTGTGGAGAAGGCAACAGGCTGTGACTATGCGACATTGAGTTCTAATATGATAGTAAGAACAAGATCTCAATATTGCAAATCTCAACCACATTTCGAGCGCTTGAGTGCTTCATGTTGAAATACTCCTCCCGGCTTGCGGGTTGGTGGCCTTGCCTCCAAATGTTAATGTGGTATCGTTGACCCCTATACGGGGCTAACAATCCCGGCCTATTTGTGTACCCGGCATCGATGAGGTAGTAATGACCTACAAAACGCATTGAATTCTATGTGATTACGTTGGGAAAAGTGTGGAGGTATTATGTTGTGTAAATCAAAGTTATTATAGTCACGTACCCTGTGGAATTCTTAACCCATGTGGCCTTATCAACGCATTGCGAAGTACTCTTGAGTCTGTGGCGGATCCTTCCCAACCAGACAATGCGTATATAAATCTTAGGTTTCGACTACAAACTCCTAAGACATTTGTCGCGTAGTCTCCCTTCCTTGACCTATATCGTGCCCTGTCTTCCACTGCTGGCATGATAGGTACAAAGGTACCGTCTAAAGCCCCTAGACAATTCTGTTATGAAAACATTTTAGTACTGATATGTTCAAGATAAGGTAGAAAGTGAAGTGAGCAAATTTATATGCAATTCGGTAAGTGAGTTTACCTCAAACCACTTCCACCTACCATCTGGCTCATTAGCGGGAACAGGTTGGGGACGATACCACAATTGATTGTATAGTCGCAAGACCGCCAACAAAACTGCATTGAAATGCCTACTCACTGTTTCCCCCGACCGCACGAAATAGAACTTCGTTGGCCTATTCTTGTTATGGTGCGCGAGGATCCACAAGAAAATAGCAACTTTTTCAACGACTGTGACGTTCCTAGAGTTTTGTAAGCCTCCTTTCTCTAGTAAATGACATAACCTCATGAATGTATGCCTATTTACTCTTAATTGGTCGTGGCAATTTTTGTCATCACAACGTACTAACCTATTAAGGGCGTCAACTTGATTCTGGTAGACATTAGGGTTCAAACAAAGACGGGGCCTTCGTCGAATCCTTTCGTCCATCAAGTTCTTAATTAACATGTAAAGCATGAGAGTAGTATTGACTACTCTCATGAAACATATGATTGCTATCAAAGAATTAAGTTTTGCCTTCTTCCTTTGGTCACGGTTCATTAGTCTTGCCATCTGTTTTGTAAAACAACATCTTATGAAATTAGGGGGTAATCCAAATCTATAAACCACTAATAAACTGGGTTTTGTAATAATTTTTGTGGGTTTCGAACATACAACATTATTTATAAGATTAATGAAGCCACAATCAACATGGGTTTTTAACAAACAACATCCACAAAATGTAACAAGCAACATCACAAAATGTAGTCCAAAACCCCCAATCGATCCAGAAGAAGAACTGGGTTTTCGAATGGGGTTTCGAACAACCATCATTTTTAGGGCAGAAAATTAAGTCCAACACCTCAAATTGATGATAAACTGGTTTTTCAAGTCACAACCTCCATGGGTTTCGAAGAAAAATGTAGTCTAAAACCCCCGAATCAATCCAGAAGAAGAACTAGGTTTTCGAATGGGGTTTCGAACAACCATCATTTTTAGGGCAGAAAAGTAAGCCCAACACCTCAAATCGATGATAAACTAGTTTTTCAAGTCACAACCTCCATGGGTTTCAAAGAAACAACTTCAAAACAGATCAAAATTGGTTTTTTCGTACCTGAAATAAGTTGAAATCGAGTTGATGAAGATGAGGAATTCGATCAGTGCTTCGTCGGCTCTCTCTCTTCTCACTGCCGAAACCCAGAAACAAGGAAACGTAGCCACAAAAACACCCAAATCACCTGGATTTGGAAGGGTAAAAATGGCAGACAAAAACGCAAATCCACCCTCGTTAGCGAACGACAGTGTCAGGCCTGTCGTTGGCAGGTGAACCCTGATATATACTCCAAACAGTGCTCCAAATCCAGCCCTTATTTTTGCATCCAAACGGGGTATAAGCGTGGGCTCGGGATTGTATATCCGGGCGGAGCTCAAATCCGGGTTCCAAATCCGTCATCTAAACAGGGTGTTAGTGGTTTAGGCACTTTCATAAAGTACCTAGGATTTAAAGTACCATAAGATTTTAGGCACTTTCATAGGGTACCCTAGTCGTAGGGTACCCTTGTCATAAGGGTACCCTAGAGTTTAGGTTTAAGGTGCACATTCCTATTATAAGGTTTTAGTGGTTTAGAAACTTTCATAGAGTACCCTAGGATTTTAGGCACTTTCATGGGGTACCCTAGTCGTAGGATACCCTAGGATTTTAGGCACTTTCACAGGGTACCCTAGTCGTAGGGTACCCTAGAATTTTAGGAATTTTCATAAGGCACCCTAGGATTTTAGACACTTTCATAAGGTACCCTAGTTGTAGGGTACCCTAATCATAAGGGTATCCTTGTCTTAGGGTACCCTAGAGTTTAGGTTTAGGGGACACTTTCCTATTATAAGGTTTAGTGGTTTAGGCACTTTCATAGGGTACTCGGGGATTTTATGCACTTTCATAGGGTAACCTATGATTTAGCCATTTTTATACGGGTTGGGGAGTTGATGAGAATTTTTCAAAGTTGGGCTTGACCTGATGGTAATTATGGGATCCAATGGTGATCTGATGATAAATGCCCCTAGTTTTAATTATGTAGGAGTTAATGGAGTAAAAGATTCTAGCAAAATCTTGTGTTTTTTTAGAAACATGGTCTTGAGAAAAAATTAATCCTAATGGAAAAGTTAGAGAAGTGGGTCCCATAACTTTCCTATTAACCAAAGACGCTAATAATATAGAAAAATTCAACATGCTCGTACTTTCCTTTTCTTTTCCCGCAACTGAATGGGGCCTTATACTAACTTACGCCTTGGGAGCAGGAACAAAAGCGAGAAAATGATCTGTGTTTGGGGCTGGTTTGGGTAAAATCAAACCCTTCCAATTTATTCTGACTTGGCTGGGTCAAGGCATTGATCAGGTCAGAAAAAAGAAGAAGAAGAAGGCATTGATTAGGACATGGAGGGTTTTTAAATCAAGATTCAAGACAATGATAGAGTATGAGCATTTTTTTATTTATTTATAGAAAAACACAATTTTAGGACACAAATCTAGACTGTCCGGATATTTAACTTTGAAAAACTTGGTCAATATCGGTATTACAAAGTCCTCGCAGGATCAGGGAAAAAAAAGGGGGTCGCTTTTCATTTATTTATTTATTTTTTTTTTATTATTCTTCTTCCAGAGAAAAAGCAATAAGGAAATATGTCTTCTTCCACGCACGTTCTCACCAGCAGAATATACACAAATAGATTTGTTTTCTATTTCTTTACTATTACATATGGAATGAATTGCACAGCAATGCATTCTTACCCTATAAATACCCATAAGCCTCATTCTTCTCTTCAACAAGCAATTTGCTCCACAGCACCAATCTTCTCTCTCTCTCTCTCTCTCTCTCTCTCTCTCTCTACCTACTGAACCTTTGCTCATTCATCACCAAATTAAGTAAACCATGGTTCTATCAAAGACTGCTTCAGAATCAGATGTCTCCGTCCACTCCACCTTCGCATCTCGCTACGTTCGTTCTTCGCTTCCTAGGTACACTATTTATGTATATCAATGATTTCAATTAAAAAATCTAAACATACATACCAGACATTTTTGTGTGGGTCTTACTAAGAATATAGGTCTCACAAAAATATTTGGTGATTGAGTGCATGTGTGTGTCACAATCATTTTCCTTATTATATTAACACTGCGTTATGTAATTGGAAAGAATAGATTGATGAGTTTTTTGTGCGCATATGTGTGTTAGTGATGAATACTTATTGATGGACTGTGGTGTGGATATAATGAAATAGGTTTAAGATGCCGGATAACTCGATACCAAAGGAGGCAGCGTACCAGATCATAAATGACGAGCTGATGCTTGACGGGAACCCGAGGCTGAACCTGGCTTCGTTCGTGACTACGTGGATGGAGCCAGAGTGTGACAAGCTCATGATGGCTGCAATCAACAAGAACTATGTCGACATGGACGAGTACCCCGTCACCACCGAGCTTCAGGCATGTTTTAAATTATGAAGTAGTAACTAATTGCAACTCATTTTGTGTACTTTTACTAAAAATTGAGGCGAAGAGAGTAGTAAAATGTCAGTTCTAATTAAAAAGCTATGGTCCAAACTGTCATACCACTTGTGTGTTAGGAATCCTAATTAGGATGATTTTTGACATGTCGGCTACAACCCAATTTGTTTCTCCAAAGCAAGTTTCGACATTTTTTCCGCCATTACCCAATAACTTGCTGCCACGTGATATCTTAGTATGGGCCGCATCTTTTGACTGATTTACCTGTGACCCATTCTAGCATATCAAACTATGGATGCTTTTTTTTAAAAAAAAAAAATTTAATCTTTTTTCAACGGGGAATAAATTTTCTTTTTATTTTTTAATAATTTAATTTAATTTATTTATTTTTTTATCCCTTTTCACCACGGAATAAATTTTCTTATGCCAAACCACACAGTAAATTCTTTTCCTGTTTTTTTTTTTTCATCAGAAACCACACACTAGTTATTCCACTTTGATTATGAGGATCCACTAATTTTGTTTTCGCTCTCTGATCAATATATATTCTCAATATATTTAAGGTAGCTGTCTTACTCAAAACTAAAACAATTTTCCTGTACTTACGAATGAAGATGGCTAATTCATATATATCCTCAATATGTCCAATAACGAAAAATCTTTTATGTGAAAGGACATTTCAAGAATATTGTTATGTTGGCTCATGGGAATTTTAAGGGTAATCAATGGATTTTCTTCTAAAATTAAAATTGAGAAGATATATTGATAATTGCCAACCCAATTGAAGCACATCTTAGTAGGTATAGATTTTTTTTCTTGCTCAAGTGTCCCAGAGAACATGGATTTACCGTGGCTAACAACATGAAATGCTTGTCAATTTTTCTTGTTTGTGGGTGTAGAACCGCTGCGTGAATATGATAGCACATCTGTTTAATGCTCCGTTGGGTGATTCGGAGACTGCAGTGGGCGTGGGAACAGTCGGGTCATCGGAGGCCATAATGTTAGCCGGCCTGGCTTTCAAGAGGAAGTGGCAGAACAGGCGCAAAGCTGAGGGGAAACCCTGTGACAAGCCCAACATTGTCACCGGAGCCAATGTTCAGGTATGGCACACACTATATATGTGCTACAAAATCTTTTTTACATTTAGGCTGTCAATGGAGGTAAATCATGTTGGGCTTAGTATCCCTAAGGCAATTTTTTTTGCAAACTGCAAAAGCTTGTTGGCCTGTTGGGCCTCAATAGTCTAGGTTGGGATTTCAATGTTAAGTTTGATCTATATAATTTGATAATCAAACTTGGGCTTTGTGGTAGTTTAATTTTTGGGGAAGTATAGTTTATTTTCTGAATCCAATAATCCATGGAAAAAAAAAAATGAACCAGGTTAATTTTGGTCTCGTAAAAAACAACCTACCGGTTACGTTTGTCAAGAGAAAATGCATACAAATCATTAAGTATTTTATACCAAAGTCTCGTCCAAAAAGACATGCAATCGGCGTAGAAATGACGTAATCACTAATCAAATCTAGTGGTCCAAGAAAAGAAAATTTTACATATGGTTTTTAAATAATTGACCCCAAACTTTTCTTGATATTTCTTCTGTGAAGGTATGCTGGGAAAAATTTGCAAATTACTTTGAAGTGGAGTTGAAGGAAGTAAAGCTGAGGGAAGGCTACTATGTGATGGACCCCGTCAAAGCTGTGGAGCTTGTGGATGAAAACACCATATGTGTTGCTGCTATCTTGGGCTCAACTCTCAATGGAGAATTTGAAGATGTCAAGCTCTTGAACGATCTTTTGATCGAAAAGAACAAGCGAACCGGGTAAGCTTAACCCACCAGCCTCTAGCCATGATTTGACTGGAAATGGGAAACTAACATTCAAAAGAAACGGTTGCTTATCTACGAGATGATTTTTTTTATTTTTTTTGCAGATGGGATACCCCAATTCACGTGGACGCAGCAAGTGGCGGATTCATCGCGCCATTCATCTACCCGGAACTGGAGTGGGATTTCCGTCTTCCATTAGTGAAAAGCATCAATGTCAGTGGCCATAAGTACGGCCTTGTGTATGCCGGAATTGGGTGGGTTATCTGGAGGAACAAAGAGGACTTGCCTGATGAACTCATCTTCCACATTAACTACCTTGGAGCTGACCAACCAACCTTCACTCTCAATTTCTCCAAAGGTGTCCGAAACCCCCTTCAATACTTCATATAATTTCACTATACTGTTAATTTAAACAATCTTGTGACGATCAGATTTGTGCGCCTGTACTCTGTACGTTATCGTAGATTGATAACGTACAGAGTACAGCCTAGTAACATGTGCTTTTTGTTGGTGCCACATGTGGCGTCGTATGATATCGGTAATGGCTCTTTAGCAAATTCTAATACATCAACATGTCATTACTTTGCAGGTTCTAGTCAAGTCATTGCTCAGTACTATCAACTCATTCGCTTGGGTTATGAGGTAAGAGCTCAATCAAATTATACGAAATCATGCTTCTATTCCTGTTTGATTGCAGAGTTTTCACTATAATTTTTGTATACCAGGGATACCAAAACGTGATGGAGAACTGTCGCGAGAACGCTCTGGTGCTAAAACAAGGGCTTGAAAAGACCGGGCGCTTCAACATAGTGTCCAAGGACAATGGAGTTCCCCTGGTAGCCTTCTCTCTTAAGGACAACAGCTGCCACAGCGAGTTCGAGGTGTCGGACATGCTACGTAGGTTCGGATGGATTGTGCCTGCGTACACTATGCCAGCGGACGCACAACACGTGACGGTGCTCCGTGTTGTCATAAGAGAAGACTTCTCCCGAACCCTGGCTGAACGCCTGGTAATTGATATCACCAAGGTGCTCCAAGAGCTCGATGCCCTCCCGTCGAAAATAAGCGCCAAGATTTCCGGTGAAGAGGGTAATAAGTTGAAGAATGGGATGGTGGTGAAGAAAACGGCGATGGAGACGCAGAAGGAAATCACTGATGTTTGGAAGAAATTTGTCATGGCTAGGAAAAATCAAATTTGCTAGTAAGTCGATTTGGTGCGTAATTGTTGAGGGTCTTGCAGCCTAGTTTTTGGGGCAATTTAAGTTCGTTATTTTCATTATTTAAACATTAATTTTTGGTTAATCTGGTAATCTAATGTGAACGGTGTTTTTCCCTATTGTTGGGGACTCATATGTAACAAGGTTAAGATTTTTGTCTTTTTGAGTATGTACGAATTTTGCGATGTGACTGACGAAGATAATCGTTCTATATTTTAACCTCAGGGAATAATGGAATATGGTTTCAGTAGATGAAAATGATTTTTTTTTTTTTTAATTTACATATAAATTATGAAAAATGATCAAAATCCATCCTCAGTTTTTAGCTGGTGAGAAAACAGGGGATATTAAAAACAAGAACCTAAATGCTTGGAAGTTTCTCCACGGCTCCACCAAGAGTTAATTATGATTCAAGTTACTCTCAGCAGTATAATGCATGACCTGCTTTTCCTAATGCACATACTCCACTTTTTTAGTGCCAAAAAGAAAATGCTAACAGCGACAACGGACAGTAGTAATGTACTAAAATTGTACCGACTGATCTGCAGAAATTGTATAACTATCTCTCTAAACGTACTCATAAAATCTTGTCTTATTTTGATTATTATTTCATGTTTGCATTATCTACTGTCAAGCGTGTTGTTAACAAAACCGATACGTAACAAAATTCGCAGCAATAAGACTCGAGAAACCTCCGTGTATTTATAACTTCATTTCGATATTACCCAAATCCAGTAAATACGTTAAGCTGTGACAAAATGCTACTCATTACTGCTCGGCTGGTTTATAATGAGCCAACCTTAAAATTAGTATTTACAAATATCACAAATTTTATTTTTTGAAAATTTGGGATATTACATCCCCACACATCATAGGTGGCGCAATCTCGGCCGTCCATCCGTGTAGGGTGCATACCATATACCATTTCATATATCTAGCAACAAAATCTCATATTATCTCATATTTGATGCCACAAAATCTCATATTTGAATCACAAAATCTCATTTGGAAGGGTGTACATTGCAGCATGACTCATCCAGTAAAGACCTTAGCTGTGACAAAATGAACCCTTTTGATCCAATGGTCTAAAATATTTTTCATCTTCTTTATCCCACTCATACAGCCAACTGATGTGTTCATACAGTCTCATCTTAATTTTATCTCGTGAATCCCACTTGTTCTCTCCATCTCCATCCTTAATCCCATCTTACCCAATCCCTCCTAAAATTAATCCCACAATCAAACATTCCCTAGAGTTTCTAGTTAATCCCATTGACCAACCAAAGTTGGGCTTAATCCGCAACCACAAGTAGGGTTAAAAACAAACCGAGTTGCTTGCGAGCATCTCGTTGCTTGTCGCGTTAGTGCTTGGCTAGTTTAGTAATTGAGCCAAGCTCAAGTTTGAGTTTGAGTTTTGGCCTCATCTAGTAAACGACCTGAGCTTAACACTATAAAGCTCGGCTCGACAAAGCTCGGCTCATTTATATTGGCTCAAATCGTTTAATTACTAAATAAATCTGACTCGGCTCATTAAGGGCTTGCCTCGTTTACGGCCCAAGTTTGAGCTTGACAAAGCTCTACTCAGCTCGTTTGCACACCTATCCACAAGTATGGTTGTGTCCAAAAAAAAAAGTACTCGTTCAAGAGTATGGGAAGAACACCAAGCGCTGGATTAATAAAAGATCGAAGACCTGCCGACCAATCGCTCAAAGTTCAAAGTGTCACCTAGTGAGTGCATTTTTTAGTACCACTAGATACATCCACCAGAACACCAAAATCATTACATGTTGAATTGTTATTAGAGCACAATCCACATAACCCCCTCCACCTATCCTCAACCACCCCACTAGTGCGGAAAACTCCCTCTTTAGTTCTCCATTTCACATTGCATTTTGCAAGTATAAAAACCCACGCTGTAACATGTTTTGTGTTAAGAGAAGTCCGTCTTAAACTTACGAGAAATGGCCTCTAAGATGACAACTAGCTTTGCCACTTTGATTATTTGGTTGCTAGCTTCACAAGTTTTTTTCAACCTAGCCGGGGCTGCCGGAGAGTGTGGGAAGACTCCCATTCAGTCGGCGGCTGCCAATTTAAGCCCGTGCTTGGCTGCAGGGGGAAATGCTTTGGCTAAAGTTCCCCCAACTTGTTGCACCAAAGTTAATGCATTGATCAAGACGGCCCCAAGATGCCTCTGCGCTGTGCTGCTGTCACCTACAGCCAAACAGGCCGGTATCAAGCCCGGGATTGCTATCACTATCCCGAAGCGATGCAACATCAAGAACAGACCGGTTGGAAAGAAGTGTGGAAGTAAGTAACATTACTATTGTGTTTATTGGGCCAACGTTTGTTTTGTTATGATAAGTCAAAACTAGTTCTCATTAGGATTCACAATTGATTAATTAAGGTGGACCTTGGTTGAGTCCACAGTGGGCATAGCACATTCAAATCCTAAATGGGTCTGAAATTCTGAACTTCATATGGTGTGGTTCGGATTCCATATGGTGTGGTTCGGATTAGAGGTGGCAATTTGTAACCCAAACCCATGAACCTGCCCATATCAGGCTACTTATAAGTTATAACCAACCCACCCATATTGTATTATGCGTTGAATATGGGTTGCAAGTGAACATTTTTAATTTCTCGTAATAAAAAACTTGACTAAACCACTGGCGGCTCCACAGCCAGCCTTGAGTATTCATTTGACCACCCTTAACTTGCATTTCCATGTAGGGAATTAGTAAAATTTAAGTTCATCTCATTGTTTTGAACACCCAATCTATTGACTTGAACATTTAGCTTAAAAAGTTGCACATGTAGCCAACATGGATGGGGCCATTTGTGAGTGAATAATTTTAGACATTTGTTACTGGTCGATCTAAAATTAACATTGTGAACTCGACTCATCAAAGTCTTGATTTTTATTTGTTTTGATCGGCACCTTGCCGAAGTTAGTAGATTGTTCAATGATTCTATAATTCTTGAACACCCAAGTAAAAATTCTTGGAGCCGCCACGGGACCAATCTGAGCCGTCTGATGGCTTATTTTTCTTTTTGGGCTGTGACCGGTTTTAAGTATTGAACCCCTACTTGAAGTGACCTTACGAAACCGATGTTATACAATCAACAAGGAGCTTTGGGACCGTCTACACTTTGGGCTATCTGAGTTGGGTTTCATTTTCAACTTGGGCTGCAATTCAGCCCAAAGCCCAACATCATTTAGGATTGTTCAGGGTCCACTTCTTGTTTCAAAGCCGCCAATGTCACAGTTTTTTCTAACCGAATATCAGCGTCAGTTTTGTCCGGTGTCCCGGTCAGCTTGCACATAGATCGAATAATTCCGAGACCTTGAAGGTAAGTGGGCCCAAGGTTAGAGATAGTTGGCCCACATGAGATTCGAACATGCGACCTCATGATCAAACACTTACTGTTTCTGCATGCCCCCTTTGCCAACCCTTTGGGTTACCAGTGTCACAGTTTAGAAAATCAAATTCTCTTACTTTTTTATTCATTTGAGAAATAGGACATTATATAAAAAAGGCAAAACTTGAAGCCATTTTGGAACTTATTAGTTTTCTAAGCTAGCCTGATAATCTGTTATGCTCCATATGTTAAATACCAAGCTACTCAAGTACAGGTCATGTTGACTTCGATTGAAACTCATTTGAGATCGAATGGAAGCAATTCAAAATTAAATAACCCCGAATACCGCCAGAAGCCATGGCCATAATAGGTTCTGTGGGCCTTGGATCCCCACCAGATTAATAATCCATAATTAGAATCAACAAGTGATCATTTTTTATTTTTGACTAATCATTTGATTTTGTATTGACAGGATACACCGTCCCATGAGAACCAATTAATTAAGCTCATAGCATCGCAGGAAATCTTATTGTTTAATTATGAGTTTCCTTTTTAGTTTGTATCCTAATTGTTGAATAAGAGTTGTCCTGTTTGAAGTAGTAATAGACGACCCGAATAAACAAAAATGTTTGCTATGTAATTTCAGGTTGAATTATTATGTGTATATTGAGATGCATCAATGAATTCTGAATTCCTTTTCTTACTCTTGATTTCGAGTGAAAATGGGAACATAATTATTGATATTATCACTAAGCTAAACAACATATAAAATTAATATTATCCAGATGCTTGGATTAAGAGTAGCGCTTTAGCATCGGCCATGATGCACAATTATTTATTTCTACCACTTTTTTCCACCTCAATATATAAAGTATGATCCACGGTTAGAACCAAATAAAATTATGGTCCATGGTGTTACTGTTCTCGTTGCTACGTGATATATTGAAAGAAAAAAAAAAATCTCAGGCCCACCACCCATAGATCATTTATTTATCCCTGCCCCCAAAAATATAACACGTTGAAAGGAGAAACAGTCGTGCCATAAATTATGAAATTATGCGGAAGCGTTCAATTTACTCCGGGGGGTGAATAGGAGTTTGGATAAAAAAAAATTACCAGTTTTTAAGTTGAATAACCGATTAAAAATTATTAAATAATAAACTAGTTATTTGTCTTGATTAATTCAAATTAACCAAACCACAAGTAGTGCTGTGAAAATAAAAAGGAGACAATAAACGCACAATTTACGTGGAAAAACTTAGGGTCCTAAATAACCCTAAGCCAAAACCATGGCCAAACACTACTGCTTTATTTTATTAATAAAAAAGAAGTACAGATTGCGAAATAGTAAAAACCTTACCCTAAACCTTTACCTATTCTTGCCAATCTCCAATGCTCTCAGAGCTTCTTCAAGATTCAATAGATGAACCACAGACTACACGCCCGATCTCCGGATTCAACCGGCTCCGAATCAATCTCCACAAGATTCGGCCACAGCAGTATAGAGCACCTCGAACACGAACACCAAATGAACGGATGATATATAGAAAGTATTGCTTGAAAATATCATGCACAATAAAAGCTAGCAGTTTATCTTCTTTATTGAATCAATGAATGTGGACTTCATGCTAGTAAACAAAATACATGAGTTTTCTTCCTTTCGGTTTTTTTCCCCTAAAAAAATAATGTGCATGAACTATGGTCATTGGTGCATCTTTATAAAGGCACCAGCAACCAATTCCTTTTCAAGCCTATTGTCGAAAATCTCTCTTTTCCATAAACAACCAATTTCTTTTAATGATGCATATATGGACAAGAAAATTTTCGGAGATTTCAAAGAAAATTATTTGTTTGATATCAATACATATATGGAGCACAAAATTTTTGGTGATTTAAAAGAGAATCATTTTCTTCATATCAATATGTAGCAGCCGAGGTCCAGAAGGTTCGAGAGGTTCAACTGGGGCTCGGCGAACCCGTCCCCTTTACTAAGTGGGAGTAAAATCTCTACATGAGCTCGTATGGGTAATGCCTAGTTCGAGTCGATTTACCGTCTCACTTTGGAATCTCTTCGCCAATTAAATGTGGTTCTGCCGATTACGTGATTTATTGAAGGGCCCTCGGCGCCGGAAGCCGCGTGATTACATTGGTTTCGCCATCCCGCCGCCGCCGGCCGGGTCCCTAAAAGCGCCCGTAGAGGAAGTGGAGCATGGACGGCCGATTGAAGTGCCGGAGATATGTCGGCCGAGGGGGTGATATCGCCGAGGACGCACGGAGCAGTACTGACAAATGGTAGTTGGCGATTTGACAGATGGGATTGAGGCAGTGTCAGGTGGTGTCAGGACGTTGCGCCCAGCGCTGGCGAATCAATGCGTGGAAATGGGTGTGGGTATCCGGGATTTGACAAGTGTTCAGAGTAGGATGACGTCAGCCGAAGTAGCTGAGTAATAGCGTCAGGCCCATGTGCTTAGTCAGGATGGGACATTGTCTGGGGAAGTGGGATGGCGTAAGAGAAAGGCTTCACTTCACCTATATAAGGGAGCTCCCTCATTTGGTGAAAACTCTCGCCTTTCTGATAGAAAAGAACTCATTCCTTACCTTTCTCGTCCATATTCTGTCACCGGTGACTTACTAGACCGTCGGAGTGTCTTCCCGGACCACCACCGTCCGGGCAAGGCACTAACACGGGTGTTACTTGTGCAGGCTATCCCTTAAGTGGGTCATCCATACTGCAGGCTCTCTGCCTCCAATGTCATCCATCTACGTCAATCCTCCACGGTCCAAACAGGCACGTCGGAGAAGCGCGCCCCACACAATATATTTATGAATATGGAAAGTGAAATTTTGGTGAGCTGAACGAAAATAGTTTGATTGAAATCAATATATAAAGATATGGATATGGATATGGAAAGCGAATTTTTTAGAGAGTTTTGTAGGAAAGGCAAACGTCCAGAAATATAATCTTTTATTTATAAAATATATGCATGATATATTGTGCAATGCATTTACCTTTCACACAAGTAGATTAATTTCGCAGCAGTCAATTTGGTGCAGAAAATGGGAGGAGCATTGAGTGAGTAACTACCCTCTAAAAAATCTACCCATACACGAATGATGGTTTTGGACAACCCCGGACAGTGCAAAAAATATCTAACAAATTATAAGCTACTTTGTATTGTTGTTTATCATTTTCTTTGGATTAATTGAAGTATATTATGCAAAAGATATTAATTCTTGATTAATTTGCTAAACTATCCCAAACGAGGAAAGAGTGGTGAAAATCATAAAAATTCGCCCATTCCCAAGATCAAGCAGACATCAAAGAGACAAAATCTTCTTTGGAAGGATGAACTTGGTGCATGTTCTTTGACTGCCAAGCATTGATCATTTGCTTCACCAGTAGGCAAGTAAGCATTGATCATTTGCCCAACCATAAAGAGAAACCAGCAGTGAAAATTATGAAAAATTCACATATTTCCAAAGATCAAGCACAGCCCATGTCGGTACCGTTGGATTAAAATCAATTAGTGTGAATTCTTACACAAAATACCATGTGGTGAATGGTGGCAATCCGAGCTGGGGCTTTTAGCTCAATCAGTCATGTACTAGTACCAAGTGCTAAGAGTTTTTCGAGTTAATAGAATGGCATCGATACCAAAGTGAACTGAAGCATCAAACTTAACTAACGTGCTAACTTATTGCTCTAGCACTAAAAAAAAAAAAAAAAAAGAAGTCCCACTTGAGAACTTTATGGATCTCTACGTTAGGATCGAGAAATCAATAAGCATTCAGAGGAAGTTGATGTTAAGGATTAACGACGAACACCTGTTCAATCCTACAACACAAACGCCCTTACGGATCTTGGGAACAATGAATCACAGAAAAAGCAAGCAAACAAGTGCGTAATAAAAACTGGAAAGAAAGCAAGACACAAGATATACGTGGAAAACCTCAACGTGAGGAAAAACCACGGGAGCCACACCAGTCCACTATGAAATCGAATCAAAGAGTACAAGTCTTCTCACAATCTCTCTGAGATTGGTTTTCTCTCGCCTCTCTCTCTTTTTCACGCTCTGAAAAAGTGATCCAAAAAACATATCACACATACTGATCGGTAAAACCCTAAAAAGACAATTTTAAGGTCACCGTGAGCGCTTCTGAGGAAAAGCACATGAAGGCCCTACGCTGTCTGGACGAAAATTAGGCTATGGGTAGCGCTACCCCATTTCCTTGGTAGCGCTACCGCTTGGTTAATCTTCACTCCCAACAATCTCCCACTTGAAGATAACCTGGAGCATCTGCAAATAACCAACTGCAAACCCAAACGATCTCAATCAACCCGTGGACGTAGTCATCTGACCCCTCTTGGTGTGACTCCTGGCCCATCAACTCTTCAAGCGTGAAGGCCAACTGAAGTTGAACACAACTTCGGTTTACGGCGAATGGACTTGGTCAACATATCGCGGATTTCGATCCCCAAAATCTTCTCTAGCAATAAATCCCCATCCTCCAAAAGTGAACGAATGAAATGGTACCTCAAATCAATGTGCTTCGTCCTGGCATGGAACACTGGATTCTTGGCAAGGTGTATAGCACTCTGGCTATCACTGAAAAGAACGCAGTTCTCTTGCTTCAAACCCAACTCCTCCAAGAAGCCCTTCAACCAAATCATCTCCTGCGGCCTCGATCCGCGACCACATACAAACTTCGCATGCGTGGATAGTGTCACTAATTTCTCGCAGACGTGAGACCCGACTCACCCATTTGTTGAACCCATAGTATAGATATAACCGGTGGTGCCAGCGGCGTATCGATCACCGCAAAATGCGCATCCACATATCCTGTCTTGTCAATTTCCCTTTCCCCAAAACAAAGTGGCAAATCAGTGGTACCTCTCAAATATCGCATGATCCACTTTACTGCTTCCCAATGCTGTTTCCCTGGATTGCTAGCAAACCTGCTCACAACTCCCACTGCATAGGCAATGTCTGGTCTCGTGTTCACCATCGCATACATCAGGCTACCCACGGCCGAGGTATACGGAACCTTGGCCATATACTCTATCTCCGCATCTGTCTTGGGTGATTGCCCCTGAGAAAGTTTGAAATGACTTCCCAAGGGTGTGCCAACTGCCTTAGCACTCTGCATATTGAACCTCTCCAGAACACGTTCAATATACCGGCTGACTCAACCGCAAGGTCCCCTGAGCCATATCTCTGCTGATCCTCATCCCAAGTATCTGCTTAGCTGCGCCCAGATCTTTCATAGCAAACTCCGTTGCCAACTGTTGCTTCAACCTGTTGATCTCCCTAACACAGGAACCTGCTACAAGCATGTCATCTACGTAGAGCAACAAAATGATGTAGCTAGACTCAAACCTCTTGAAGTAACAACAGTGATCCCCATTGCACCTTGTGTAGCCACTGCGCTGCATGAAACCATCAAACTTTCTGTACCACTGTCTGGGAGCCTGTTTCAAACCATACAGACTCTTCTTGAGCCTGCACACCATCTCTTCCTTGTCTTTCACAATGAAGCCAGCGGCCGCTTCATGTAGATTTCTTCATCCAAGTCTCCGTGAAGAAAAAGCGGTTTTAACATCTAACCGCTCAAGGTAGAGATTTTGTGACAACCAAACTCAACACCACTCGGATAGTGGCCATCTTCACAACCGGCGAAAATATCTCTGTATAATCGATTCCCTCCTTCTGTTGGAAGCCTTTAACAACCAATCTTGCCTTGTACCTTTTCTTGCCATCACTCTCCTGCTTAAGTCGGAAAACCCATTTGTTCTGCAAGGCTTTCTTTCCTGCTGGAAGCTGAGCTAATTGCCAAGTTTCGTTGGAATGAAGAGAATCCATCTCTTTCGCATCTTGATCTTCCACTTGGTGACTCGAAACACGCATAGCCTCATCATAGCACTCACGGTTCTCCAGCGTGTAGTCAAAAGCAAGTAATCAAGCGAAGAAATGTATTTCGGATTCGGCTTGCGTACTCTGGTTGACCTCCTCAACACTCTAACCTCTGAACTAGTCCCTGTCTCTGAAGCTACCTCATCTGAAACTGTCCCCTCTGAAACTGTCTCATCTAAAGCTCTCTCCTCCCCGCCCCACGGACCTACATTTCAACCCCACTGTCATCTGGAAGATCCTCCAACCCAAAGTACTCGGATGTATCTTCATCCGAAGTGGTACTCCCACTACTCTGTTTGCTGTCCCTATCTTTGTACATCACCTTTTCATCAAACACAACGTCTCGCTACGATTACCTTTACGGTTCTTGTCATCCCAAAAAACGATAACCAAACTCATCTCCGCAGGTACCCAATAAAGGTGCATACGTGACTTAGCATCAAGTTTATCCCCTCGCCCTTGTCGCTAATATGCACATAGGAAACACAACCGAAAAACATGTAAGTGTGAGAGATTTACCTCTTTACCACTCCAAACCTCCTCTGGTATGCCAAAATTCAACGGAACTGATGGCCCAAGATTGATCAAATATTTCGCCGTGCTCATCGTGATCCGCCCAAAACATCTTGGGCAACCTCAAGGTATCCGCGATGCTCCTAGCACTTTCAGTCAAAGTCCTATTCATCCCTACGCAATGCCATTATGTTTGCGGAGTACACGGAGGTGTCCCTCTAAACGAATCCCGAATAGAGCCTTGAGGGGCTCTCTTGAACTCCCCAATTCATACTCTCGCCAAGTTATGGGACCTCAACCTTTTCACCCTCAAAACTGTTTCATTCTCAACCATGGCCTTCCACTTCTTGAAGACTTCAAAAACCTCGACTTTTGCTTCATGAAGTATACCCATACCTTCCTCGAAAGTGATCGTCGACAAAGGTAACATAGTAGTAGAACCGCCAAGAGAAGACATCAGATTTGGACCCCACACATCCGTATGGACAAGCTCTAACTTTCGAAAGCCGAGGAGGCCTGCCGCCTTTCTGAAAGCTAACCCGTTTCTGTTTCCCGAAGATGCAATCTTCACACATGTCAATATCCACTGACTCTAAACCTGGTAGCTTCCCATTCGACTGCATAACCTTCATCCCCTTCTCACTCATATGTCCCAGTCTATAGTGCCACAGATTTGAACTCTCCTTGCTGTCTACAACTGCAAGTGTATCGCTACCATGTGAAGTCAAGTAAAGTGTACCAACTTTCTTGCCTTTTGCCGCCACCATGGTACCGTTGGAGACTTTCCACGTGTCCCCTGTGAATGTAGAAGTATAACCTGCTGCTGCAAGCTGTCCAACCGAAACAAGATTCCTCTTCAAATTCGGAACGTGCCTGACATCTTTCAGACACCATCTGTACCCCTGCGTAGCAATCCAGAACATCCCCTTTTCCCCACTATCTTTGCCAAGGCTCATCGTCCCCCCAAGTACACTTTCCCCAAAGTCCCCCGCTACATAGTTCTCGCGAGCGTCCCCATTAGCTTGTGGCGTGGAATGAGGCACCGAATCAATCACCCATGATTCGGTATTTATTCATGGCAAGAATAAGTGCATCGTGCACAACATGAGCCTCTTGCCCATTGTTATTCTTCTTGATTGCTTTGCAAGTTGTTGACATATGGCCTATCGACCACAATTCCAACATTCACCTTTAATAGGCGAACACGAGATTTGGCCTTATTTCCTTTACCCCCCGGACTTCGACTGTTCTCTTACGATTGACCACTCGGCCCCGCTTACGCCCCTACGCTCAACACTTAGAACCGAACCCGAACTACGAACTATCGACGAACCCCTTCCCGACTTCCTCGGTCAAAATCAAACCCGACAACCTCCTCCGGTTTCAACTTTTCTTTCCCTGCCGAATTCCGGGCGATAGCGATACCTGCCCGCCTCTCTGGCAACTGATGTAATTAGCAAGGCTTGAACCTCATCCTCAAACTTGATATCGGCTGGACATAAGTTGATCAACTATCATATTGAATTCATTTGAGATGTGACATAAAAGGAAACCCCCTTCACCATAGACAAGTTGAGAATAGCTTTTTTCATAAGATGTACCTTATTCGCGGGTGACGGTTGCTTTCGTACATCTTCTTCAAAGCTTCCATAAGCTCCTCCGTCGTTTTCTCTTTCAAAATGTTGTGGGTGATCGACTTTGAAAGGGACAAGGCGAATAACCCCTAACGCCTTCCTATCCGAAGCGTCCCAATCCTCGTTGCACTCTCCGGTCTTCTTCCCCTTTCTTTACCCAACAACGGTAGGTAAAGATCCTTTTGATCTGAGATAGTCTTCTATGCGCGTTTTCCAAAGACGCTAAGTCGACCCATCAAACTTATCGATCCTCATTTTGCCTTCTTCGTAACCCATAGCTCCCAGCGAAACCCTAGCCTACCCGAACAAGATTAAACCCTAACCTGTCGAACAAAAACTACCGCCTTGCAGCGGCCTCGATACCGATTGTTAAGGATTAACGACGAACACCTGTTCAATCCTACAACACAAACGCCCTTACGGATCTTGGGAACAATGAATCACAGAAAAAGCAAGCAAACAAGTGCGTAATAAAAACTGGAAAGAAAGCAAGACACAAGATATACGTGGAAAACCTCAACGTGAGGAAAAACCACGGGAGCCACACCAGTCCACTATGAAATCGAATCAGAGAGTACAAGTCTTCTCACAATCTCTCTGAGATTGGTTTTCTCTCGCCTCTCTCTCTTTTTCACGCTCTGAAAAAGTGATCCAAAAAACATATCACACATACAGTCGGCCGAAACCCTAAAAAGACAATTTTAAAGGTCACCGGTGGCCTTCTGAGGAAAAGCTCAGAAGGCGCTCCTAAAACATTCCTGGGAATTAAAATTAGGCTATGGGTAGCGCTACCCCATTTCCTTGGTAGCGCTACCGCTTGGTTAATCTTCACTCCCAACAGTTGAATGTCTTTTTCTTTTAAATAATAATTTTGAGGTCTCGAGATTTGGAATGTTTGGTTTTAGTAGAATTTAGATATGCAATGTTATAAAAGACAAACACTTACTCACTTGGCTAGCTAAACCGGGTTCGGATATTTGAATGTTTGAGGCACAAGCATTAAACCAACCACACCGGTTGTAAAAAATGGCAAGAATGTTGTCATTCGTCAAAAATGGCTACAAAATGGCAAAAAAGGTTTCATACCCATAATTAACAAATGGCAGGAAAAGTTCTCAAAAATAGCAAATGTCAAATGGCAAAACATATGGTAAGTTACATTTTTTTTTTTCTGGGCAAAATGCTAAAATGACACATGAGTGGTAGCCCCTTCCAATTTTTATTTTATTTTATTTTTTGAGGCAAAATAACACTATTAATTGCTAAAAATGAGAATAGCAACGGAAAATTGCAAAATGCCCGTGCATTAGACCCACGTATTATCAGTCCGATCAAGGGAAGATGGTCCCACGTTCGTTATCATCAATCGTTCTAATCCTTGGGCTGGGTCCCCCACACTCAATGGTCGCAAGCCAGCATGCATTTTTGTGGCCCCCGTCAAATAAACGCCACCAACCGGTGGAAACTCAGGGAAAAAGTTGATAGAGATATAAAAGCAGGTTTAAAAGCAAGGGTGATACATAAACAACTGGATTTTGGAAAAAAAGATACCGCATCTCTTGCCGTTTATTTCAACAATTAATAGTTTAAATTTTTAATACACCATTAGCGAGTATAGTCAAACTCTTCACGGAAAGAGTTTAAATTAAAATTTTCAAAAGCACTTTTGGATGGCAAGAAATGCGTTATGGATTGTCCACAACACAATCCGGTTGTGTATTATTCATTTTGGGTAAATTTCATTTACCTCCCTTGAGATTTCTGATAAATATAGAGACATTTTCTATATTTTTTGAAATTGCTCTGTTCTCCCTTACTTTTCAAACTAATTGTCACTTACCTCTCTTGTTGTTACTTTAAGGTTAATAGTGTCAACTCTTCGCGTGAAATGACTGTAGTACCCTTAGTATATATTCTCCACAATTAATGTGAAAATCAAGGGAGGACAATAAAATTTCAGAAAGTATAGCGGAGTCTCTGTATTTGTCAGAAACCTCAAGGGAGGTACATGAAATTTACCCTCCATTTTTATATGTCAAATGCTAAAAATGTTTAAATATGGATTTTGATACAACAATTATTTTTAGTACTATTAACCTGTTTAGAATGTTTGGAGAAACTCGTCTTATCCAATGAATTTTTACGTAACAATCTTGTATTAAAAATACATCGAAATCTATATTTCACTATACAACACCTCCAATCAATCTCTATCTCCAAAATAGAGACCATTGGCAGTCCAATCCAATCTAAAATGAATCTCTAAAATAGAGACTTGATTTTGAATATCTATATATGGAGAGCTCCCTCCAAATTAGATGAATATATATAGTTTTTTTGTGAGTGTAACAATGAAAGAAAAAAAATTTCAATTTGATTATTACAATATCCATCTTATTAAAAAGATATGTATGAGACATTTAAAATAAGATTCATATTGATAATGTTGTGCATAAAAATAGGGATTTAGATTTCTATTTTGGTGGCTTGCATTGGAGATGCTCTTACTTGGCATACGCAACCACGAGAATTGAATTTATTTCTTCAATCTATCAAACAATTCAACGATCAGGATGCAATACTGAGGACATGTTATTAGGGGGTGTTTGGGAGCCTCTCTTTCTGGCTTTTTGTATTTGTTTTGATCGGCAAAAGTAACATTTTATTAAGGGAAAGGGGGATATAGTTCCAACCAAAAGTTGGAATATAACTAAAGCGACAAAGTCCCAAACACCTGAGGGTCTAAAATGCCCAGATAAAACCAATAACCTAGAATAAAGTGCTTGAACAATCGGGGCCAAAATGCCTGGATAAAACCAATAAAGCCAAAAACACCTTAAGGCAAAAATAGCCCAGAATAAACAATGAAGCCCTAAACACCCGAGGGCCTAAAATGCCCGGATAAAAACAATAAAGCCCAAAACACCTTAAGGCAAAAAATAGTCCGAATAAACAATTGAAGTCCAGCCCAAAAAGACCCAAAACCTAACCCCAATGTATTGTACAGTTACAACACCCACATCATTAACCCACCAAGACACTTCTTCAGACAAACTACCACCATACCGCTGGATCGCCACCTCTAGAACCACCAAGAACCACATGCCAACACCTTTGAAAGAATGATCGGTAGACGTGAACCCAAGCTATCATGAGCACTCAACCAAACTGGTAGGCGATTACCAGAACCCCAACAGTGTTGACCAACGGGGAGGCTACGTTGGCCAAGCAACAAACCTACAGATCAACCTTGCCGTTAAGTATAAGCACGGTTAGTCCAAGAACTAACCGGCCGAAATACCAACTAGAGAACAACACGGTTGAGAAGGGAACGAAAAGACGATGTGAAAGAGAACCGGCATAGTATACTAGGGAAGTGGGTTGAAGAAAAAAAGGGAGGAGGGAGTAGACAGAAAGAAACAAAGATATGTGTAGAATGCATTTTTGCAATTTTGACCTTTTGAATTATGGCCAGAATGTATAATTGAATCTGGAAAGTGTTTGGAAGATATAGCAGAATGCATTTAACAATAGGAGTAGTGTTTTAGAGATGTATATAGAATACATTCGGTAGGTCTTTTTGTTAACTAAAATGAGAAAAGTAAAGAATGAGAAGTTAAAAAGCTCCTCTCCCCTCGCTTTTGCCTTTTGTTCTCCTTCAACAAATCCAAATATGTTGTGTGATAGAAAAAGAAGATAATGTAAACAAAGGGTAGAAAGGGGAGAGAGCAATGAGGGGAAATAAAAAACTGGAAGTAGAAATTGAAATGTAGGGTTTAGCCTCTTTTGGCCACTCCGGTTTGATTTGAGGATGGTCTGCTTTTATCATACATGAGTGAGCACGTCAAGAAACTCAGTCAACTTGGTCCCAATGGCTAAGTCTTGGGAGATTGTGTATATAAATAAGAAAGAACCAACGAATGGGCAAGTGCCCATAGACAAAGCTGGATCCTTGGTTGAGCAAAGGCTTATGGTCAAGATAGGGGCTAGGAATCTGTGGTCAGGTTAAGTACGAAGAGGACCGCTCCGGTTTGATTTGATAATGGCCGGTGTTATAAAAGATTTAAGGATCTTAACGGTCCGGTTTGATAAAAGAATTTGAGGACCTTGACAATCTAGTTTTATACAAGAATTTGAGGACCCTAACAATCTGGCTTGATGAAAGAAGTTGAGGACCTTGATGGTCCGATTTGCTAAAAAAGTTTAAGGGCCTAACGGTACAGTTTTGAAAAGGATTTGGTCCTACAGTTAGAAAGTCAACTCCTCGTGTCCACATGAGACGACTGAGAAGTTGAGGGACTATTGTGGTGGGACAAATCCGACTAAGCTCTGGGTCGGTTTAAGTATAAGAGACTCGGATTTTGCTGGGCCCTGATAGGCTGAAAGTGTGGCATGGGCCGATGCAATGAGGTGGCGTCACCTATACATGTCTAAATGATTGCATGATTCACCAAGGGCCATGGGCCCAGTTTAATGTAGAGTGACATCACCACGCACATGTGACCATGTTTAGCTTGGAGAGTGTAGGTGATCGTTCTTGCTTTAGCCTGATACGATGAGCCGGAGAAGTGTGAATAGTCAACAGTAAAGACACAGTAAAAGAAAAGAATAAGGTGGTCTAGAGGAAGGGTGAAGAACAGAGCAGGTGTGCACAGAAAGAACTAAGACAATGGATTGCTTTCAATCTAATCCGTGATAGCTCGGTGACCCAGGAGATAGGGGACTGACTTGCAGAGAGAATGTTCTTCTCTTAATCAGTGATTTCCCTTTTCTTTCTCTACAATGGCATATGCTTCCGCCAAGATTTCACCAACCTTTGGGCATTGAAAGGGAATGTCCCATATTTATAGGCACCTTGGACCAATGATCAGGTGCCAGGCTGTCACCCTATAATATGATGACACGTGTCCTTTTCGTACAACCTGATCGCATGGGTGACATCATCACCGCGCATGTGTCCCGCGCAGTGACAAGCCATTCCCCTGCGCAACGATCCTCCTTGTTCTTTATAGCCACCAAGCCATTAGATCTCCCTTATTCCTGTTAGGGCAAGGTCGTGACCTGTTTAGTCACGCTTGTACCATAGCCAAGCCTCAGGGAGGCCGCGGGATCCTGCCTTTAGACCGTAGCAGGTATAATTACCTGGGCTAAGTTGGACTAGCTTCTCGCGTTCTCACCCATGTTTTGGACCGCACTAGTCGTTTGGGTCATGGGCTTTTCTCCTGTGAGGATGGCCATGATTGCCTACACACCACCCCTAGTGGGCTTGAGGTGTGCACTGCTGAGGCGCCTTGCGCAAGAGGGTCCCATGACAATGGCCCCCCCGTGCAAAGACTTGGGTCCACGTCAGTGGCCCTCCTGTGCAGATCCCTCCGCAGAGAGTGCCACATGTTGCGAGAACATCGCACCACCTGGGTGACACTTGTCATGATCACAATGGTGGGTCAACGTTGACTCTAGTCAACAGGGGGGTCTCGCGCTGACCTCTTTTACAAAGAGCAAGTGCATTGGAGGTTATAAATACCAAGGGATAGACCCTAGAGGTATACACACTCACTATTCTAGATATAAAATTATTCCCTCCATTGTGTTTCTCTCTAGTTGTTGACTTGAGCGTTAGAGTACCCGCTGACAAAAGGCTGGCGTGGAACTAACAGTTGTTACTTGTATAGGTTGAGCAAGGAGGAAAATGGTTCACTTGAGGAGGATTCATTGGCGAAATCACCCCACCACAGCCATGTTGTGTGCCTCATCCACGGTCCCAAAGGTATCTTGCTACCTTTTGACTGTCCAACTCATTCAGATTATTATGAGTTGAAAGTCTGGAAAATTCATTTGTGTACCCAAACACAAACTTCGATCCTTGAGAACAATTCTGATATAATTGAAATAAATATTGCTTGTTATCAGGCTAAAGAAATCTCTCCATAAGCAGTTGTTTCATCTTGCACCACGTAGTTATGAGTGCCTTCCAAACTGGAGCTCCACTTTTCGACTTATTGGCAACCAATTTTACCGTCTTTGATTTGGGAACGTCCATCATCTTAAAGAATCGTTCAACCCCTGAGATCCAATCTAGAAAGTCTTCAATGTGTAGATTTCCACTGAATTGAGGAATATCTACTTTTAAGTGATGACTTGAACCATTGTTGTTGTGTCCTTCTCGGTTATCGACCTCCACAATTTATGCTGAAAACACAAAAATTTCTAACAAAATACAAAACTAAAATGTTAAAATAAAGTACTACTATTTTCTCCAGAAATCTAATCTGCATCAATATATTTATGTAAGGATTTAAGTTTAAGATTTCTCATACTCCCTCTGTTCCAAATTGCTGGTCCTTCTTTCTATTTTGGGATATTCCAAAATGTTTGTCATATTTCTAAAAACATCCATCAAAACAGGGTCACTTTACAGTTTTACCCTCTAAAAGTACTTTTTTCATCTCAATTGGCTTGTCCATTATATTTTACTTTACAACGGTTCTTATAATTTTGAAAACTTTGTATAATAAAACTAATTTATATCTATCAAAAAAAATCTATATTGTATATGTTTTGAGTTTCATATAACAAATTAGCCCCACAAAATTGGTCACAATAATATTGATTGAATTTAGGGGTAAAACAGAAAGACGATACAAAGTTTTCACACCCGTTAAAACCTCACTTCCCCAAAATGGACAAGCAAATGGGAACGGAGGGAGTATAATTTTTTCAGGATCAAGCAATAGTGAAACAAACATTTTAGGGTCTAACTGTAAACCAAACATATCACTGTGAAAATCCCGAACCTATTGGACATTATGTCTGGAAAACTCGTGATGTAATGCACAGATTTTCAGACTCGCTAATTAATTGTTTATTAGAAAATTTTAGTTAGTTAAATTGATTAAAGCCTTAATCTCTTAGTCAATAGCAAAAAGACATGTTCGACCATTACATCATCAAATACATAAGTTTAAGTCCTAAACAAAATACATAATTGGAATTGAAATTTAAATAACTAACAGAGCTTCTAGTTGGTATAAGTGTTCTAAGCTTCTTCCTGCTTTGTCACAGTTTCTTCATAGAAGTAGATCGATCTATTGATGTGCTTGAAGCTCTTAGTGATCATCCATGTTTTGTTAACGTTTAGGCCACACATTTTCTACCAATCAGATTGAGAATAACGTTCACTATCATTAAGTGAGGCTGAACGAAATCACACTCGGCTTCATTTCAATTTTTTTACATCTTTATGTTTTGTTATTTCAATTAAATACCCCTTCAAATTTTAATTTATGTTATGCTCCTTTTGAACAATTTTTTTTCTTGTTGATGTGGTTTAATATAATCAATGGTAGACCCCAACGGTGGGTAGGAATGGTGCAGACAAAAGTTTTCCACACCCAAAGAAAGAAAGGAAAAGAACAGATGAACATTTTGTGGTACTGTCGGAAGTAAAATGAAAAAAAGGAAAAGCTGAAATTTGAAATTGGGTCTCTGAATCAATGTACCATTTACACCACATAACAATGCAGCAGAATCATCATCATATCCTAACCACTGCAATTATTTAGTCCCCCACATTATACCCACTCCCACAAATTTTCATAATAACAAAAGTGGCCCATTTTCAGAATCCCAAGAAAACCATCACTTTTTTTAACCTTTTTTTCCCCTCCTCCATTCCTTGGGGTTGACTGACTGACTATTTCTTCCAAAATCATCTCCTACTTTTTTTTTTCCCTCTCTTTTCTCAACTTAAATACGCACAATATTTCTCACGTTAGGACACAAGAGAAAGAGGAAAGAGAAATGGGAGACCTTCATTCCATTGCTTACACTAGCTGCAATCTCCACACCTCTTCCCTAGGCTGGGACTTTCACAACCTTGGAGTTTTCAACGCAGAAATGTCTCCTGCTTGTAATACTCTCTCTCTCTCTCTCTCTCTCTCTCTCTCTCTCTCTCTCTCTCTCTCTCCGTGCAATGATTTATACTCATAATATATACCAATATATATAAGCTAGCTCGTGTTTAATCATAAGGCCTTCTGGGTTTTGCAGATATGGAAAGCAGCACTCCACCAATTGTCTCACCTTATGAGTCTGATTTCTCCACCGGATACCTACAAGATGCTCTGTTTGAATGCAATGATCGATCTAAACGACGCCGCTTGATGTTGTTCGCCGACCATCATCAATCCAAAGAAACAAAAGACCTTGTTAAGGTAATATATAATTCAATTACTTTACTGCAGTATAATAAATTTCAAATTTTGTAGAAGTACAGGACTCTGCTTGAGTTTTGATTTTGTTGTGGCTGCATGAGAGACTGAATTTGAAAATGTTTGCAGGGTTACTGGGAATTAAACCAGATAGAGAATTGTTCGGGGAGTTACATGAGCCAGATGATGACCAGCTTCAATGGAATTTCAGGTGAATTTCGTGTCTTTTTTTTGATGGGTTTTTCGTGTGAAAGTTTATCCATTATTATTCATTACCAAAACAAAAGTACTAAGTATAATTATGGTATCGCTAATTTGCATGTATTTTTGTTTTCCTTGATTACAGGGGAGGCTAAAAACAGAGCAGTGGGCGGAATCAGCAGTGGAGAGAGCATTTTGAGAGAGATGAAAACAGCAGAAGAGGAGATATCAGCTTCTGATCATGAACCTCTTGATTCTTCGTCTTCTTCTTGTAGGGACTCAATTCACACTAAGCCTGACGAACAAATCTTTTATTCCTTGGACCCCATCCCAATTTCTCCTTCTGGTATATAATCCCCTTCTCTCTCTCTCTCTCTCTCTCTCTCTCTCTCCAAGTTTGAGTGTGTGAATAGTTTAGTATACAAAATCACGTGCATAGGGATGAGAGCTCACTCCAAATTTTGAAAAGCCTGTTATTATACTCAACTTGTATGAATCTTTTTCTATTGTATAGCTTGGTCCTTAAATTTAGGTGTATGACTTTCTACCCCTTCCCTAATTAATTAATAAAGTCTCCTATTTCAAATTATATCGGCTGTATGCATAATTGCATGTGGCGGGTAAATAATTTTTTAGGGGCTAGGAAAATTTTCTTTTAACTTTGGAGGGGCAAAAAAACATAAATTTATGTCATCAATTTATAACTGGATAAGTGTACCTGGATTAATTTCGAAGTGAGTCCTGAAATTAGCGACTCGTCAAGCATCCAGTGGTCCCGAGAGTTTTTTTTTTTTTTTTCAGTGAAAACTGAATCTGCAAGCTTGGGAGTTACCTTCGCACGTAGTACTAGTTTCTTGTTTTTGGTTCTAATTAATTGTTGTTTATATATGTTCAGAAGAGGGTGGTGATGGTGATGATGATGACAAGGGAAAGAAGAGGGTGGTGCTGAAAAGAGTGGTGTATCCATTTGCACTGGTGAAGCCAGGAGGGGTTGAAGGGGACTTGACGTTAAACGACATAAACGAGAGGATACTAATGCCGCCGACTCGGCCGGTGAGGCACCCCGTCGGAGACTACGCTTGCCGGCCACTGGTGACTTCACCCGATGGGCCGGGATTATCTGGGAAAGCTGTGGTGGCCTTCACTAAAATTCATACCCAAGGGAGAGGCACAATCACTATTATCAGAACCAAAGGTTGAGAAAAATATTTTAGTCTTTCGTTGCTAGGAATTTTATCATAGTGTTTTTGTAGCTAAGCCCATGCATGATTGTTTGAATTGTATAGTGAGAGAGAGAGAGAGAGAGAGAGAGAGAGAGAGAGATGTATATACACGTACGATTGTTCACTTATATGTGTACCTTAGAGATTGCAAACCTAGAGTGAAAGTAACGTTGAACGTTGTTTCAGAATTTTGACAATCAAGATTGATGCAGCTTCATTCCATCATCCAAGTCCTATGGGGTCATGAGTCCATACCCGGTTAAATCTGTTCCAATTTTAATTTGGCCCTCGTTAATGGACATTGAGATTGGTCTCTTACAAATTAATTGAGATGCGTACAAGTTGACGCAAACACTTTGAGTTATCAAGAAAATACATGTGTCAAACAACAAACCAAAAGGAATAAGAACTAATGAAAAATAAGGACCCAAAATCAAAGGCCTTAGAACAACGAATTTGGCTAAAGGTGACTACTTTGAATAATGAATTAATTTGGCTAAAATGTGACGTGGTTGATGGAAACTTTTTCTTTTTGATGCTTGCTTTTCTTGATCCCGGCCTGTTACAGTTAATTTTTCTTCTTAGTTAAATAGAGTCACAATTGTATAGAAAGGAAGTTGTTGATTAATTACTGCTGAATACAATCTCTCCTAAAGCTAGTACATAAGATTGTAGAGTACTAGTGTTTTTTTCCAAACGGTAGGAGAATACGAAGATAAATGCTTGATCGATCAGGTGACTAATAATAAAAAGAATAGCAACATGTAGAACTCTAGACCAGTATAGCACAATAAATCCGGAAGTACCGGAGTCGAACCACAGAGACGACTGAAGTGCTTAACTCAAAAGTGTAGAAGTGCAGTTTGAACTGGCTCTTAGGTAGCCACCCTTTGATTTTATGAGATTTGTTAACTAATCACTAAGCTAATTGAACTGAATGCAAATTAATAAAGAGAGCACAGTTGAGGGAACCCAGCGTCCACGCCTATCCTAACCAATATTTACTCGGGCCACAATTAATCCTTTTACTGATTTTAGAATACGTGAAAGAATTCCTAACAAATGCGCACCATATGTCACCAGATTTCGTGCGCATTCGAATTCCGGTAATGCTTGGGTTTGTTTGTTAGAAAAGTTTCTAGTTCCCAAAATTGCTCGAAAATTGATTTAATTCGGCCCCGAGATGAAATATTGATTAGCCCTAACGTAGGCGCCTTCGCCCCGCAACCGCACTCAAGGCGATTACTCACTCATGCTTATACTGACTGCAGAGAACAAATTAAACCTAAATCTACGCATGCTTGACTAGTATAATATAAGAATAATGAAGAACGATACCGTAAATTGCAAAGGAAAAACTGAGCTTGATTATCAATCCGCAAAAACAATCTGAACACTAGAATTCTGGAAATAAAATTGAAAGCGAAAAGCTGAACGAAAAACTGGAGATTCGTAGCCGAAAACTTGTAAAGCAAAAACCTAAGTAAAAGTTGTGGAACCCTAATCTAGGTTAAAACAGAAGTATTTATACTTAAAATAGGTAATCCCAATGAAAAACGAACGAAATTTCTGAAATACTCCGCGCAAAGCCAAACGACAACATTCAATGGGTCCGATAGCCTCTCGGTAGCGCTACCTATGTTTAGGGGTAGCCCTACTGCTTTGTTTCCGTGCGGCGTTGACCATTACTCCTTTCGTTGACCATTAATGCTATTACGCCGGTAGCGCTACACCACTTTTGGTGTAGCGCTTAAGAACTTTCTGTTCAGTTTTGGGACCCTTTTGTGCCCAATTTGAGTGCTCCATCAAAATGGGGTAGCTCTTCTGACGGGTTTTGCTCACTTCCATGCACAATCCACTCGCTTCTAACTTCTGATCTACGTGCATGAACTTTCACTATCACAAAATTGCACTCACAACCACGAATTACCTGCAAAATACGCTCAACACCCACAAATACCACGTGCACATATTAAATGGAAAACGAAGCTTAAATGCACGTCTAACATGCTCAACCACCCTACTTAGGCGCTCAAAAACAAGCTTTTCACGCCCCTATCAATAAATTATATCAAACTGGAAACATCAACATGTAGGTAGAGAGATTTGTAACAAAGTCCACAATTACTATAATATCCACCCAATTAATAGCCCAATTAAGGGACGAAATGACTCAGCAAGTAACAAAAAGAATAACACTTACACACAGGTGGAGAAAGTCGAACTCTCGATCTCCTAGTGAGATGCATGAGTCTTGACTAGCCCCAATTGGTAGGAGAACTAGTTATGAAATCAAAATCTAGCTAGGGTTGGTACCCCTTAATGATAAAGGCACTAAATGATCCATAGGAGATGGTGAATCTGTCAATTTATGGACTGATTGGTGGGGTGGTGTGGTGAAGAGCCTTTGGCCATACTGCACCCCGGCCCTCATGTGAACAATGATACAAGGGTTAAACAAATTATTGACAGGAATGGGAATTGGAACCCTAGTAGCATTTCTCACATTATCTCTGATCAAACCTACAATGATATTCTCAACATCCACTTGAAAAGGTACAATCTATTTTCAATAGCATCTTCCTATGAGCTTTTGAAACACGAGGACAGTGACATCACGGGAGGAAAGGCTTCTTATGATTACTTATACATGACAGCCTTCCTACTAATCAACTGCAAGCTCACAAGAAAATTATTGTCCTAGATGTGATGCTTCCAATGAGAACAACTCCCATCTTGTGAGAGATTGTGAGAAAAACAAAGCAATTTGGTCACTCATGCCTAATGGCCATTGGAGAGTGGACAGATTTCAATACTTTGTTTAAGATTGGATTATAATCTTAATTACAGTAAATGAAAAGGTAAGATAGGTATTGGTTATGATGTATCTCGTAGCACCTTATTTGCTATTATTCTTTGGCAAATTTGGAAAGATCACAACAAAATGAGTTTTGAAAATATTGATATTGATCCTACAGCACGAGAAATATCATAACTTATGCCTCTAAAATTACAAATGCATTCAAACCTCCATTTCTCAATGGCTATGTAGACACCATTGTAATTACTTGGACTCCCCCTTTGACAACTAACGTGAAGTTCAATGCGGATGGCTATGTGTATGCATCTAACAACGCTGGATTTGGAAGGCTCTTTAGAGATCACTGTGGTCAATAACTTCTAGGCTACTATGAGAAGCTATTATACAATTCTAGCTTAGAGACTGAACTAGGCAATCTATCGTGGTCTACCAATCATGCGGGAAAAAGGTTATGCCAATATCTCCATTGAATCGTACTCAACCATTGCAATCCAATAAATCACAGAAGGCCCCAACATCAGCCATCCCAACTTTGCTCTTATCATGGACGCAAAGCGCTGCTTGCTTGTATCACTTCCAACCTCTCCCACATCTTCAGGGAGCCTAACCAAAGCACAGATCGCCTCGCTCACATGGACGCTCACATGGACGCCGAACAATCAGAAAATCTTGTTGTTACTAAAGATTCTCTCCAATCCATCCGGCAATTTGTGCTTGAAGATGAACTAGGTATTGGTAGGCTTAGAGATTAGCATATCGTCTTTAATAGTTGTAATTGATATTTAAACTCTCGTTTCGGCTGTTTTATTGAATCTCCCATTGCAAAAAAAAGAAATTTAAAAAAAAATAGAGATGATATGGGCTCTTCTTTTTTTCATGCCCTAATTTTCCACTCTACATGAAGCAATGGGTGCGTACGTACCCTCTATTGGTTAGCTTTAATCAGAATAGCAGAATGGGGAAGCCCCAGCAGATAAGGCCTGCAGACACCACCCACCCTTGAGGTTCCAGACTTCCAGTGTACCCTTCCTTTCACAGGTTAAGAAATATGGCATTTAAGTTTATAATTTAAAACCCAACACAAATCTGGCCTTTTTCTGTCAGAAGTTGTTAGAATTAAATATGACCCCCGGTAATTAATGTCTCAAAAGGTATTTGTCAGTACTAATTAATCATATTTAAACTTAATTAAAAAGCTAATTAGTTAAGCATCTTTTGTCAATCTTAGACTAATGTAGGAGTATTTTGTTTATGGGGTAATCAGAGTCAAGTAGGAGTAATTTGTTTTGTTTTGGGGTGGAGAGTGGAAATTTTTCCAAAGCAGATTTCCAAAGATTTCCCATGCGTCTCATAATAGTGGGATATCGTACGTCTTTTGCTTTTCTTTTGACTGCACAAGGGTGGAAAAACATTAGATAGTGCGCATAAGTAAACCAACCCTTGTCCTTCCAAAAGACTTCACTCCATTATACATGTGGTATCTATATTTCTCTTTCTGTATATAAAGACATATGCTTTATACATGTGTATGTTTAAAAAGACTTCAGTCCATTAGGTGGTATCTCTATTTCTCTTTCTGTATATAATATACGTACAGACATATGCTTTATACATGTGTACGTTTTTTTCTTTTCATGCTTCAAGTATTCGGGTTATCTTACTAATATCTCGATTAATTCCATCACCGACTTACGAAAAGTTCAATTAAAGTCCCAGTAAAACTCCTCATGGATTGACTCTAAGCTTTATGTATACATTTAGGCTTGGTTTTCCATTTGCTAAAATCAAGTGTTATATGTGTCCAGATTCAAGATTATTGTTCTTTGAGAGAGGGGCATAAGCAAGTCAATTCGCCAAGGCAGCAGACGGAGGTGTTTCGGACTGTTTGTGGTTATTTTCATTTTATCCTGGGAGGAAGACGCTAGTGAATCCTAGAACACCAACAATAGGTGGTGAATTTTTCTTAAGGAAACTGTGGTATCACACAGAACTCGGCCATTTCATTTTCCATAACGCTGTTTGTTCCTTGTTCTTGTACTTCGGAATTTCTATAATTTTTAAATTTCTGTTTATTGTAATGGAATTGTTATTTGGATTCTGTTTTTTTGCCGAAGTTTCTCCGACAAGAAGTATGAACACCTTATACGTGAAGGTTCGCGTGGAATGAAATTCCTAAGTGGTACTCAAAACTCATACTACTAGCTATTTCTTGAAGTGAGAGATCAAATATTGCAACACTATTTTTTTGTATGTCACTATGAACACATAAAAAAAACGATGCATATTAGATGTAAAAACTTTAGATTAGCTACACCGGAATTCAGTACGTATCAAGGGCACGTTTGTTTTACATTGGTTAATTACTGATATTTTAAAAAAGGAAATAAGCATATAAAAAATAAGTCATTTCATTTTCACCTTTGCTTAGTTTTTTATTTGGAAGAAAATTTGTTGAATAAGCAAATAGAAGTTTATTCACATATGATCATGTTAAAATATCGAGCAATTAAATAGGCAAAACCATCCGTCTTGTTAGAACACGAAAGCAAGCTAGTCCCCACGCTGTTGTGCAGGTTGTGCGCAGCAATTTCTGCGCACGATCCTGGCTGTCCAAAAGTATTTTCAATGATTTGGATTGAAAACGAACTATTCATGCAAATATTCGTCTATTTTGTTTGAAATCTAAATCATTAATCTAATCAGTGGACAGATTGGATCATGCACAGCAGCAGCTGCCGTGGAAATTCTGGACAGAAACCCCGTACCGTACGAAGGGGTGAACACAATGGAACCCCTTAGATGGAAAACAATCACAGAGATTCCACAAAACCAAAAGTCAAGCCATCCAAAGTCTTCCAACCAAACGACATATCAACTATTACATCCTTTTTTCCAATTTCTTCCCGTGACTAAAAAATATCAATTCGTTGAATAAAGTTGATATTCCTTATTATCAATTTCTTATTTTGTCAAAGACAAAAATTAAAGTATTGCATAAAATTTTAATACTATTATAAGGTTTTTTCCCTGAGTTATATCAACTATTACACATTTTTTTACATATTTTAATATACTTTTGAGACCTTAACATGAATGATTTTAGAATTTTCCATATATACACATATATATATATATATATATATATAATCACATAGCAAATGTCCCTAAAAATGTGCCCAAATATATGGGTTATTATAGTAGTATTACTCTTTTCCCGAAGAGAACAACCCCACATGTAAAGACGATATTTATCCTAAAGACATTCAATTGGCAGAACATGATACCTTTATCAAAAGGAAAACCGTGGCCATAATACTAAAGAAAAAGTTCGGCCCAATCATTAGTGTAATATAATGAATAAACAGTGGCATTAATTTTAATCGTGTATATTTTGCCGTAACCCAAATTCTAAAAGGGGACTGGTATTCTGTCGTTTTCCTCCCATGTCAAACGAGAGTAGTTGTTGTTTTCCAGAAATTCAAACATCACAGATAACGAGCCAACATGTGGGACCCCACGAAAGACCCATTTTGTTAACATTCTCTCAATATTACTGTTTGACTTGTTGTGATTTAGGCCTAGTTTGGGTGAATGGAGAACATTGATTTTTTTAGTTGTCTTTATTCAAAAGTTGGATTATTTTTACGTCTTTATTTACAAAATTTTAAGTTTAGCTAATAATTTTTTACTTTTTAGATTTCACTCGTATAGTTTTTTACTTTTTAGATTCCTCTCGTCGAGACAAGCCAAGAAACAAAAAAAAATTGACCGAAAACTAACAAATGCAAAAAAAAATTGAATAAGGACAAAACCAAAAAACTAAAAACCTAATTTTTTCAATTCATCCAAACCAACCGTTAATCGAAGTAGTATATTGATCAAGAATCCGATTATGTGTACACACGTTTGTGCACAGATCATGCACGTACACCACGCGGGGCCCACTGCGGGCCCCAAAAAATTTTAAAAAAAATACCATAAATTTTAAAATATTATTTTAGGGGCTCCCATAAAAAATCAGCTCAATTGAATATCAGCAAGTATGTTTCCTAGATTTATAGGGACGAAATAGTAGATTCGTCCCTATAAATCTAGAAAATATATTTGCCGATATCCAATTGAGTTGATATTTTATGGGACCCCATAAAATAATATTTTAAAATTTATGGTATTTTTTTAGAATTTTTTGGAGCCCGCAGTGGGGCCCCCGCGTGGTGTACATACATTTTTTGTGCACAAACGTGTGTGCACGTAGATTTTTTGATTGAACAAATAAACTTTAGTACATGGTTAACGAAAATAACTTGTAGGATATTACAAAAATATTTTTTTCTAAACGATGCAATTTTTTTTTGATAACGAAATGTCCAGGTCAAGTTACATGCACCTCAACTAATTCTAGAATCCTGGAGGTAATAACCGGGCATAGCCCTCAGTCGCCTCAAGAGTTTAACGATAAGAGAAATCGAACTTGAGACTTCAGAAACAAAACCCTAAGTTTGAAGGCAAGATCACTTTGTCAACCGCTTGAGAATATTAACAATGCAATTTATAAAGAATCATTTAAAGGACACCAATTCTTGAACTGTTTTCAAGAGATAAATTTAATTATAAATGTATACCAACATGTCCTAATCTTTTTTAGAGAGCAGCGAGCATAATCTAGTTTAGTGAGATCTGTCATTTAACAGGGTTTTTTTTTTCTTGCCAAAATTAATTGAGAAAACTCTTTCAATTGGCTTATTCTATGTTCACACAATTCAATGGATCCCACAAGTTTGATTTTGAAAATTAACACAACACTTTGGTTGGTAATGGATATATATATATATGGGTCTTTCTATTGCCAGCCTATAGATTGATTATAAGCACATAAAAAGACAAAAACAATAAACACTTTAGTGCACGTTTATATATTTTTTAATATATTTTCACACATGCACATTTTTAAATCTTAATGATAATCTAGTGGGCTGATTTTAAAATGAGTAGTTTTGGGGACACAAATTTTGACACCAAAATAATCAGAGCCCCACTCTAATAATTGGAATCATTCAATTTGTTAAAACATGTTTTTAAGAGTTTTTGTAACAAAATCAACTCATTTGACAACATTAAGGATTTGATCGATTTTATTCAGTTTTTATCCTATCAAATTAAAGGACAAATATCAATCAAGCCTTTACCGATATCTAATTTTTTACGGAAACTCATAAAAACATGTTTTAAACAAACTGAATGACTCGTGAGACTCCAAAATGGGTCCCGCACAGGTAATTTACATTTTGTCTCAAAACTTGTGTCTCCAGAGCCGCCTCTATTACTACCACATCAGTGTGCATGAATCTATGGCATAACAAAAATTAATGTTTTCAGTAATTCTTACATAACCACCAATGGTGGTATTAGTTAATTAAGGGCAGACCAACTCTTGGAATGGGAATATGTCATATTGTTGTAAAGCCAACACTTTTGGCATGTGCAGTGTCCAACTTTATGGCTGAAATATTTGTGGGGTTAATGCAGATTAGGTTTTGTCTCTTTCCAACAATGATTAGCTTTTGTGGGTGGTGAAGAAGCTTTTTTTTTATCTTTATGTGGCATGCCCAATTTTTTTTTTCTTTTTGGTTTTAAATAATGTAAGAAGGTAGGGATAGTCGGAAATTAATGTGATAATTTGTAATTTGGTGCATCCTCCTTTACATTTAAAAGATGCATAAAAACACCCAGATAACAGTAGGTATCTTGCTTTTATATGATACAAACTGATGGTAGGATATACATTTACCCAAAAAAAAAAAAAAAACTAATGGCAGGACTTTTTCTTTATTTTATCTTCACAAGCTTCTTCTTCTTCTTCTTTTCCTTTTTCTTTGTACTCTTTTGCTTTTCTTTAGGGAAAAATAAACCCATCTCAACCTTTAGATTGGGCATATAGAACTACAATGGCCATGTTCGGTTGGGAGCTTTGCTCCGGCTTTTTCAAGTTCTGTTTTGCGCTGATATGGAGTATTATTTTTCTCACTTTTCTCTTTATTTCTCTCCACTTATTACACCTACTTACATCATCAAAAAAACTAAACTCCTTCAAAATTCTCAACCAAACAAGGCCAATATATTTGTCTCGAAAGGCCCAAATAGGTTATATATTGTAGTTCTTTTTTTCTTTCAAACATTATCTAGTTTTACTTGTCAAAAGTAGAAAGAAAATACCACATAAGCTAATGGAGGCTTTATTTTGTTATGTCACTTAAAAATAAGATATCATCAAATTTATCTGCGTCTAGTATTTGCTACGATACCTTCTCTTTCTAGGGGTTACATGTATGTATTTAATTATTAATAAAAGAGCAATGCTAGAAACACACTTTTAAAAAACAATTTCGGAGATTGTTATTGAGCTAAAAACTATTCATTTTATCGGAGCATATATACATCAAATGACTCGGGACAAAATTATGGGGTGGTTTGGGTGAATTGAAAATACTAGTTTTTTAGTTTTTTTGATTTTGTCCTTATTCAAATTTTTTTTGCATTTGTTGGTTTTCGGTCGATTTTTTGTGATTTCTTTTTAGATTATTTTTCGTCTTTATTCACAAAACTTTAAGTTTGACTAATAATTTTATACTTTTTAGAATTCTCTCGTTAAGACAAGCCAAGAAATCACAAAAAATCGACCGAAAACCAACAAATGCAAAAAAAAAGTTGAATAAAGACAAAATTAAAAAACTAAAAATCTAATTTTTACAATTCACCCAAACCAACCCTTATATCCGAAATGGTATTCCTAAACATTTTGTTCGCATGAATAGAATTCCCTTGAAAGACGAGAGAATATGTGCTTCTCCTGCTTTTGCTTTTCCAAATCCCAAATAAGTGAGAATTAGATTCCTGTTTTGTCTTCACATTGTCCTTGGGATTTTCTCACTTTATGGAAGGGAAGAGAAAATCTTCAAATAGAAATACTAATATTTAACCCACTGGATAGACAATGTCAGAAGTGTCATTATCTGATGTCACATCCAGTGTCAATAGAATGGGTTAGGTCCCAAATTTAGTTTGGGCCCAACTTCGCCAGCCATCAAACAAAAAGGTCCGACCGGGTAATGGGCCCAAATAGATTTCAATATCGCCCCCAAACGTGTCCCCAGTCCTTTTTAATGGGCCCAGATAAAACTCAATATGGCCCCCAAAAGTGTCCCCAGTCCTTATACTTTATCATTAATTTTTTTTGGTGATATTGAGCATAATTTTACAATTTATAACTTGGATCTTTTTCAATGTAGGTTACCAAGAATCAAACAATTTCAAAAATTTGAATTTGTTATATTCAAAATTGCCAGCCCAGCCCAGCCAAACCCTGTGTCTTGTTGGAGAATAGTAAAATCGAGCCTGGTTTTTTTTTTTTTATACAAAATATCAAAGAATTGCAGGCCTTTTTTGGTTTGTTTAACGGGACTCACCCAACTTCAAAGTTACTGGGCTAGGGCCCAAATTGAAATTTGCAATCCATGTTCTCTTTTAAGTGCATTCGTTGTCATGGCTCACTTTTAACAATTGCCACAAGCATAGCTTTAGATCTTAGTTGAGAATTGACATAAGACTGCATGTTGTTCAAAATTATGATATATGCAATAAAGCCCAATATTACCTCCACATACGGAGGAGAAAATCAATCTTCACACACATACGAAAACATAAACCAATAAAAGGGTAGAAACACTCAGAAAGACTGAAATAATTAAAAGATACTCCCTCCGTCCCTTTTTAAATGTGTTACTTGGGATTCTGTGCCATTTTCAACGGCTTATAACTTTTAATGTGAACCTCAAAACATATGCACTATGGATCTTGTTTGATAGATCTTAATTATTTCTATTATACAAAATTTTCAAAATCATAAAAGCTATTATAAATTAAAAGTTATAAGCCGTTTAAAATGGCACAGAATCTCAAGTAACACATTTAAAAAGGGACGGAGGGAGTACTATTTATGTCTCCACTAGCAACTTGATTAAAAACTCTAAAAATGTCTTGCTCGAATTGATTTCCTATTTATTTCTAGTTGAAATTTATTCATTTTTTTAGTTATGTTAGGGTAGTGTGTGGGTCTTATGCTAGTACTAAGCCAAATTATGAGTCCTACTTTGAAGGTTATAGACTCTAGTTAGTTGTCAACTTTTGTGTGTACGTATAGGCAATGTGAAGGAATAATGAACTAGGAATGAACTACAGCAGGCTATTATTTTGTTAAGTTTAGTGAAAGAGGTCAAGTTTTTCCTTGGAAATAGGACTCTTCTTTCAAGTTATGCAGTTTCAAATTATAATTCTCAAGAGGGTTTGTAGTATCATTCTTCACTCACGGTAACCAGGGCGGACTGAGGGGCTGCATGCGGGGCTCGAGTCCTGCACACCTCCCAATTATCTCTTTATTGGTATAATATTTTAGGTTCAGGTCCTGCACACCTCCCAATTATCTATTTATTGGTATAATATTTCAGGTTCTGTTTGTACAAACTATGAAGGATGGTACTCTCAAAATTGTTATGTCAGTATATAAGAATGTATTTTATTGGTAATTTCGGAATACATTTGATTCGGTCCCCCCACATTATGAATCGTGTGTCTGTCACTGTCTGCAACCTTCAATCTTCAATGCCCAATAGTGCCATAACCTCCATCTGTTGATCTAAGCTAAATTTTAATCAAAGACCAAATTTAAAAAGATGATAATTGAAGGAGGACAAGAAGGCGTTCATGGCACATCCCACATCCAGTCGACACCATTCGTCTCGGTTGATGACTGTCCAAAATATGTATTGACATTGTGATTGGTGGACAATAATCGCTCACATCAATCACTAAGGAAAAGAGAAGAATGAAGGGATTGCCAGAGCCCAGAGAGAAGGAGACAAAGAAATTGAGGAGCAATGGAGATCGAGGAATGAGATTCGAGGGGCCGGGGAAGGTGGAATATAATTTTATTCTCTCATTAAAAAAGTAGTAAGGTTAACGTTAACCGCTCACTTAATGAAAGTTAACAAAATTGCACTCGGAAAGTGGGTGGGTAGTTGCTGCAAAAAAAACGAAATTCTAATGCCTATTGCAAACGCAACAAAATTGGGATTTTCGCTAATGAAATCAAGTCCAAAAGCCCAGCAGAATAGCAATTACCCTTAACACGGAAATACAGATAGCCAGGAGAAAATGGAAAAAAGCTAACAATTCATCTTCAATTTTCCACCAATGGCTAACGAGACGATACCAAGGAGACTACCCAACGAAATTCATAGCCGCATGAAAGCTTTAGAAATGAATGAGAACACCAAAATTTGTGCTTTGCTCTCCAACAAGAGCCCGGACAAAGCAGTTGTATTTTACTTCCAAGTCAAGAATGAATAAAATAAAAGTTAAATACAAATAATATCTAACAAAGATATTAGGGAATTAAGATTACATTCAGAACTATAAAAGACTTTGATAATATAAAAAACAGTCGAAATCAATCATCTCGCAAAACAAAAAGAATATCAGTATTTGGAGGGTCTTAACTCTTAACCTTTCTAAAGAGCAAAAATTCCTCCCGGACAAAGCAGTTGTTTTTTGTTAAAATTGTTGGAAATTTTAGAATTTCGATATGAATTAAAATGGGCACGCAAAGGGTCTCTCGAGGCAACTGATGTTTTCTATTTCGTGTATGCTAAGTCCTAGAGTACATTCCCCCTCGTGGTGAGATTCATTGTCCTCATTCAATTCAGCAGAGTCAATGCTACATACTTTCCTTGCAAGCCAAGGCAAGAGGCTTTCCTTGCCAAGGCAAGGGACTTTCCTTGCAAGCCAAGCCAAGGCGAGGACTTGGGGTGGACTTGGCCATTGGTTGCCTATAAGTAGGTCCATCCTCTTTTTGCTTAGACAAGTCATTCGTACTCAATAACTTACTTCCAAAAATACATTTCTTTGAGAGAGTGAGAGGTAGACGCAAGTAAGTTCGTCAAGGCGGTCGACACTGGTGTTTCGTCGGCTCGTGGTTTAGCCGTTTTATCCTGGGAGGAAGACGCCGGCAGAGTCTACTACACCCTAAGGTAGACGGCGAATCTTCTTTAAGGATATTGTGGTATCACACAGGACTCGGCTCGGTTTGTAATTAATTTTGTATTCCGTTCTTGTAATTTGTAACATCAAGTTTTATTATCAATAAGAATTGTTTTGTGGAATGCTTCTATTGCCAAGTATCTGAAACATTTTTCCCAACAAGCTTAAAGAAGATTTTTTTTTTTTTATCGGTATTTGGCAATCGGATTCCAGAAAACGATTGTACTAATTTCTGAGTTGCAAGAACATATTATATCCAAACCAATTAGAGTCTCTGGTGAAAGCATGAAAGCAATCTTTGTTTGATTGCTCGGGGAAAAAAAAAGGGGAAAAAAAATCGAGAATCAAGTTTTGATTCTTGGATCTGTAAAGAAGGCTACTTGTTGGTTTCCAAACTTGTTGAGCTTCGGCTTTGTCGGTCATGCGTGGCTCGACATGAGATCTTAATAATCTCGACGGCTACGGCCTTAGGCTGTCGTGCACGGCAGGCCTCCGTTTAGATAACTGTGCCGAGAACAGATCTCCGAAGTGTACACTCCGAGTGCCGGAGTAGAGCTGAGGTGCTCTGATAATTTTCCTTCGAATCTCTGGATTTCTCCTCTCTCTGTCCGAGAGGAAGAAAGGTAAAGGAAGAAAGGAGGATGAGAGAAAGACGAAACGGAGAGAATGATCTTAACAAGTCTCCTGGTTTTCCTAAAGTTTTCTGAAAAAAACAAAAGTGTCGGTTGAGTGAAGGAGACCCCCCATTATTTGTTCTAAATTAATGAATTTGTTAATCCTCATGGAGGCAAGAGTCTCTTGTTTTTCCAGAAAATTTCCTCAAAAACCTCCTTTGTCCACTTTCGTTGGATTAATTGTTTGATGAAATCCTATGTGCTAGTTGGTGTCATCCATAACAACCAGCAAGGGAATAATCTAGTGTGGCCGGAACGTATGGTGCTACCGTACGTATGTACAAACAGTAACCGTATACGTGAACAGTACTATTGGTTGAACAGTACCGTATTCGTGAATAGTGTCATATTCTTGAATAGTACTTTTGGGGCGCATAAAACACGCTACCCTCAGGACCCATTTGGGGGAAAGCCTTTGGGAGTACTAGGACGTGTGTAACGGACGTTAGACCGTTTCAATTGCAAAGTATAGATTGGTTATCTATTCTTGTTATGTTCACTAATGTAAGTTGAACACGTTTCAGGTTGAAGATGGCAATTGAAACCGGAAAGAATTCTGCAAATTCAGCTATGGGAAGCACAAGTGCTGCTGCTCCCACAATTCCGATGGCCCATGCTGAAAAACCTGGGAAGTTTGGTTCAGGAGTTGATTTCAAGAGGTGGCAACAAAAGATGAGATTCTATCTAACCACTCTCCATCTTGCTGGGTGCTTGACTGAGAATGCCCCAGTTGTTGCGGAAAATGAGACAAACATACAAAAGAGACAAGCCCTTGATCAGTGGCAGAATGCTGATTATCTATCAAGGAATTATGTCTTGAATGCTCTTGATGACTCATTGTACTCTGCGTTCGATGAGGTAGATTCTGCTAAGAAGCTGTGGGAGTCGTTAGAGAAGAAATACAAGGTCGAGGGGGCCGGGCCTAAGAAATTTGTTGTGGGCCGATTTCTTGATTATGTGATGAAGGATTCAAAACCCATGACTACACAAGTTCAGGAGCTTTATGAACTAATCAATGAAATCAAGGCAGAGGGGATGGTGTTGCCTGAGCCATTTTTGGTGGCTGCAATCATCCACAAGCTTCCGGAGTCTTGGAAGGAATTCAAGAATTATCTCATGTTAAAGGACAAAGAGATGACTTTGGAGGCCCTTTTCTACAAGCTCAATGTTACAGAATAGAACCGAGCTAGAGACAAGGCTGCCAAAACATCCGACATGGCTAAAGCCAATGTGGTGGAGCATAGGCGGATCTCGACGAATGGTGCGAGGAACACCAACATGACAAGCGGTCCAATAAACAAAAGGGCAAAGGTGCCAATCTGGGACCAAAAGGCAGTGTCGCCAAGAAGCAAAAAGAAAAGTTTCAGGGGAAATGCTTCAATTGTGACAAATTTGGGCATCGTGCATCAGAATGCAAAAAGCCACCCCAGTCACAAGCACATATTGTAGAGGGCTCAGGAGGTGTCACTGACATGAACCTCTCGGCTATGGTATTTGAGGTGAACATGGTGGGTTCAAATCTACGGGAATGGTGGATTGACACTGAGGCTACACGCCATGTTTGTTGTGACAGAAAGATGTTCACATCTCTTGAACCGATCAACGGTGAGAAGCTGTTCATGGGGAACTCAGCAACCTCGGATATTGCTGGAGAAGGAACTGTGATCTTAAAGATGACTTCAAGAAAAGAGTTGACTATGAACAAGGTGTTGTTCATGCCAGATATTCGTAAGAATTTGATTTCCGGTTCTCTACTAAGCAAACACTGCTTCCGCATGGTGTTTGAATCAGATCGGGTCACTCTGTCTAAAGCTGGATCTTATATAAGGAAAGGCTACATGACCAATGGTCTGTTTAAAATGAATGTAATGACTGTTATCCCTACTATCAATAAAATAATTACCCCAGTTGTTTATGTGCTTGAGTCTTCCATTTTGTGGCATGGTAGACTAAGTCATGTTAATTATGAATCTTTACGCAGATTAATTAACTTGGACCATATTCCAGCTTTCCATATTGATACGAATCACAAGTGTGAAACTTGTGTTGAGGCGAAGTTAACTAGGACTTCATTTCGGTCGGTTGAAAGAAGTACCGAACCATTGGGATTAATCCACACTGATTTGTGCGATTTAAAATATGTCCAAATGCCAAACACAAACAAGTATTTTATTACTTTTATTGATGATTGCACGAAATACTACTATGTGTACTTGCCAAAGAGTAAGGACGAAGCGTTGGACAAATTCATTCTTTATAAGAATGAGGTTGAGAACCAACTTAGCACTAAGATTAAGGTATTGAGAAGTGATCGAGGAGGTGAATATGAATCACCGTTTGGAGAATTCTGTGCTCAACACGGGATTATCTACCAAACAACTACACCTTACTCGCCTCAGCAGAACGCAAGAATCGTACCTTGAAGGAAATGATGAATTCTATGTTGGTCAGTTCTGGGTTGCCTCAGAACATGTGGGGCGAAGCGGTGCTCATCGCCAACTTTTGAATTTGGTGCCCCAGAAAAAGCCAAAAAAAACCCCTTATGAGTTGTTTAAAGGCAGGAAGCCTAACTTTAAGCACTTACGCGTGTGGACATGTCTTGCTAAGGTAGTTATATCTCCTCCTAAATATGAGAAGATAGGACCGAAAATCGTAGACTGTGTGTTTATCGGTTATGCACATAATAGTAGTGCATATTGGTTCTTTGTGTATGAATTTGGAGTATCAGATATTCACAAGAACACCTACATGGAATCTATAAATGCGCTGTTCTTTGAACACATTTTTCCATATAGATCCATTGGGGAGTCTAGTTCAGTAAAACGGACTTTGCATCCTACTAATGATAGCAGCTAAGACCAAGAAGTGGAAGTTGATGTAGGGCCAAGACGCAGTAAGCGTGCTAGGACATCAACATTCTTTGGTCCAGATTTCCTAACTTATTTGTTAGAAAGTGAGCCTCGGACGTATAAAGAAGCTATTAGCTGTCCTGAAAGACCTTTCTGGAAAGAGGCTATTAATAGTGAAATTGACTCCATCTTGCAAAATCATACGTGGGAACTAGTGGATTTGCCACCAGGCAGTAAGCCTCTAGGCTATAAATGGATTTTCAAGAGGAAGATGAAAGGAGATGGGTCAATAGATAAGTACAAAGCTAGGCTTGTCATCAAAGGATATAGACAGAAAGAAGGCCTAGATTACTTTGATACTTACTCACCGGTCTCAAGGATCAATTCCATTCGGATGATAATCGCAATAGCTGCTTTGCGAAACCTTGAGATGTATCAGAAGGATGTTAAAACAGCTTTCCTGAATGGTGATTTAGAAGAAGAAATCTACATGGAACAACCTGAGGGTTTTTCCGCCCCTGGCCAAGAAGGGAAAGTCTGTAGGCTAGTTAGATCTCTATATGGTCTAAAGCAAGTGCCTAAACAATGGCATGAGAAGTTCAACAATGCAATGTTGTCTAATGGCTTTCGAATCAACGAATGTGATAAGTGTGTTTATGTTAAAGACACTAACGTGGGATATGTCATTTTGTGTCTCTACGTTGATGACATGCTCATTGTTGGTAGCAATGACAAGGTCATTCGTTCTACCAAGGATATGTTAAAATCCAAGTTTGACATGAAAGATATGGGCCTTGCAGATGTGATACTGGGTGTTAAAATCACCAGAACATCTTATGGACTTGCATTATCTCAGACACACTATGTTGATAAAATTCTTGAGAAATTCAATAAGTCTGATACAGGCATCGCAAGAACCCCGTGGACCAAAGCCTCCATTTATCCAAGAATGGGGGGGAAGGAGTATCCCAATTGGAGTATTCTCGGATAATTGGGATCCTCATGTATTTAATGAGTTGTACAAGGCCCGATATAGCCTACTCAGTTAGCAGGCTGAGCAGATACACGAGTAATCCAGGACATGATCACTGGAAGGCGTTAGTCAGGATCTTACATTATTTAAGGTATACTCGTGATCTGGCATTGCACTACACCCGATATCAGCAGTACTAGAAGGCTACTGTGATGCAAATTAGATATCAGATATGAAGGACTCGAAATCCACGAGTGGATATGTCTTCACGATTGGTGGTGCAGCTGTTGCTTGGAAATCTTCCAAACAGACGTGTATAGCACGATCTACAACGTGTATAGCACGATCTACAATGGAATCTGAGTTTCTTGCTTTAGATAAAGTAGCGGAAGAAGCCGAGTGGCTACGTCAATGTCTGGAAGATGTTTCGAGATGGTCGAAACTTGTGCCAGCAGTTTCTATACATTGCGATAGTCAATCTGCAATTGGTAGGGCACAGAGTAAAATTTATAATGGTAAGTCTAGACATATACGTTGTAGACATAATACTATTAAGCAACTTCTCTCAAGTGGGGTTGTCACTATTGACTATGTGAAGTCAAAGGACAATATTGCAGATCCGCTAACCAAAGGGTTAACCCAAGAGCGAGTTGAGCAAGCATCAAGAGGAATGGGATTAAAGCCACTATGCTCATAGTACCGCAATAGTAGCCAACCTAGCTGACTGGAGATCCCAAGATCTAGGTTCAATGAGACTATTTTTGTGAGTATTCAAGAATGATCACTGAGGAGACGAGGTCTCCTGCCCATTCCTGTATATGATGTAGAACAGTGATTCATGTAAAGTGGAAGAGATTAAGCATTGCTTTTAATGACTCTTATGCATCGGGATTGCCGAGCGGGGTATAACAGGATACTCTTTATAAGAAGGTCACCTATGTGAGTATGAAGTGGGGCCGCTTCTTTGAGAATTCTGGCAAAATTCTCAAGAAAATACTTGCAGAACCAGGAAGAGGGTATCATGGCCGAAATGGACCCAACAGTGAGAACTTAACTACGTCAGGAGAAGTCCTGTGTGACGTCTGTTGTCTCAGTTTACATCGGCAACGGAACAGTTCAAAGCGGGACTGCACATTGGTCTGCTAGTAAACTCGATAGGCTATCACAAGGGAAGGTTCAAGGCCAAAAGCTACCTATCCTATGCAGGAATTATCCGTTGCCTCTCCCTCGAGTCAACTCTTGTAATCTGCGTCAGTATGCCTGCCAATTTCATTCATGGGGGGGATTGTTGGAAATTTTAGAATTTCGGTATGAATTAAAAATAGACCTGGAGGGGGTCTCTTGAGGCAACCGATGTGTTCCATTTAGGTATATGCTGCTAAGTCACAGGTACATTAAGCCCGGCGTCATTGGTGAGATTCATTGTCCTCATTCAATTCAGCAGAGTCAATGCTACATACTTTCGTTGCAAGCTAAGGCAAGAGGCTTTCCTTGCAAGGCAAGGGACTTTCCTTGCAAGCCAAGGCAAGGGTCTTTCCTTGCAAGCCAAGCCAAGCCAAGCCAAGGACTTGGGGTGGACTTGGCCATTGGTTGTCTATAAATAGGTCCATCCTCTTCTTGCTTAGACAAGTCCTTCGTACTCGATAACTCACTTCCAAGAGTACATTTCTTTGAGAGAGTGAGAGGAGGCGGGGCCTAAAAGTAAGTTGGCGGAGCCCCGGTCGGAGTGGTGTTTAGATGGCTGCGTGGTTTAGCCGTTTTATCACGGGAGGAAGGCGCCCGAGAGTCTACAACACCCTAAGGTAGGCGGCGAATCTTCTTTAAGAGAGAGGCGTGGTATCTGTTGGGACTCTATTTCGATTTGTAATTAATTTTGTATTCCATTCTTGTAATTTGTAACATCAAGTTTTATTATCAGTAAGAATTGTTTTGTGGAATGCTTCTATTGCCAAGTATCCGAAACATTTTTCCCAACAAAAATTACTGAAGAGTGGCCCCCGCAAATTACTGTATAGACACACACAAAAAAAAAAAAAGAAGGAAATTAAATATCACGGAAAAGCAGAAAGAAAAAAATTTGCAAATTCTAATTCTTACCTAAGAATAGCAATATTCACATCCAATATAATTTGGTCACAAACTATTCACATGTATCATGACACAAAGTGATATGAAATAGTAGCAAATTGACGGTTAAGGGTAATGCATAAATAAACCATGAAAATGGTGATAGTTTAAGGGTAATGCATAAATAACCCATGAAATAGTAGGAAATTGAGGGTTGGAACCGGATTTTTGGGCAAGAGGGAGCCGAATCTGGGCTCTCCAGATCCGGACTCCCATCATCGGCGGCGGTGTGACAACTCTGGAGAAGCTCCGGCGACTTCTATTCCCCCGTATATTTGGTTTGTTTTTTTTTCTTCTTTTCTTTCTTTTTTTGTTTTTTTTTTTGGGTTTTGTTGATTGTATTAGGGTTTGTTTGGTTGGGTTGAATGGATACTCTCTCCTTTGGCTAAAAAAAAACCATGAAAAATGGTGATAGTTTAATGCAAAAATAACCCTTTAGGAATAGCAGATTTGACATCAATCGAATTGTTAGATGGGTAAGCAATACGTCACCCATGATGTCAGATCAAGCGACACGTAAGTATCACTGACGTCACAAACGGCAGTCAAAAAGAAACGGATGAGTATTTGACTTTGATCAAAATTTTCGTGTGCTATCAAGTCTTTTAGTTTGTGGGCCCCGTGTCATTTCATGAACCCTGATCCGACTATATTCCTTCCCAATTTTGCTATGCAACAATCTTTGGTCATCTAGCATTCAATCCTTTGAGCATACCGCGTGTGATGGGTGGGATTTAAGGCGTCTTTGAAATCTTGTGGTAAATGTTTGTCTTGCAGTCTTTGTCTTGTACTTTCGGTGGATGGATCCCGGTTTTGGGCCCGGATCGTTCGGGTAAAAAAACTCAAAATTAAAGAAAAAGTGTCGAGCCAGCGTCGGCCGTCCGAGAATTCGATCCGATGGTAGAGAAGGTCTGGCGGTATTTATCTTATGACATCTTAAATTAGGGTCCCATTGATGGATTAGTCGGTGGGGCCCGCAATCAATGAGTGTGTGTAAATTTCATTAACATTCTTTTCTATACATAATAACTCTCACACCGACCCACACACTGATCTACGTGGAAAAGAGGGGCCCCACTTCTCTTCTGGGCCAAAATTCAAATTTTTCATATTTTTGGTTTTGGAATCGTGCGGGAAATCTTACTCAACTCATTTTAACCACTCCTCTCTCATGACGAAGTTTTACCACACAACATGGTGCATAACACTTACCGCATAACACCCAACCCAGATCCCTAAAATAATATTTTTCTAACCATATCCTCCTCTATATATCCCCCTTTTATTATATTCATCTTCACCCCTCATATACATATCCTACTAACAAACAAGGTTGGGTTAGCAAAGTGGTCTAACTTTAGGACTTAAGGGTTTAAGTGTTTGCTCTCACTTAAGGTATCAAGTTCGATCCCCCTTGCCAACAAAACTCGTGGGGCCACTGAGGTTTATGCCGGTTAATACCTCCAGAGCCCCAAAATTAGTCGAAGTGCGTGCAAGCTGACTCGGCATCCGTTATCCAAAAAAAAAAAAACCACTCTTAAATTGGTCCAAATGGAATTCATGGGGCTCCTATTGAATTCGGGATTGAAGTTAGTAACTTTATCAACCAAGTCCAACTTAAGTATTCGAAAGTGAATAGCCTTTTCAAAATCACCTCTCTAACATTAGACGGACCTTTTCCACAACTTCTATTTCAATTTGTAGCTTTTAATAAGAGTTTTAAAGCAAGTTCTTAAAAATAAATAAAAAAAAAATAATAATATTAATAATTGTTGAAGTATTTTAATATTAGAAGACACAAAAAAAAAAAAAAAAACAGAGGCCATCAGATTAGAATTCCCCCTCCCCCAAAGAAGTAGTAATAACGAGGATTTGAAGAAATGAAACAGAGGCCTTCCATATCATCCTTTAAAAAATAGAAAAGTTTTGGGGTATTTGACCAGGAATTAAGGAAAGAAAACAGATACGAATTTGACGTAATGGAAGAGTTTGGGACCAAAGGGTGGTAATAATATGGTAAGAATGATCAAAGCCAGCAAGAGTACGTACACTATGCATAAGAAATCGTGCACAATTGAACATGAAGAATTGAAACCCATTTCAATTAACACAATTTCCAGATCCAAGTATGCGCTGGTAAATTACAACGAAAGAAACACATAGATACAACAAAATTGCCAAGCAACAAAGGACAGAGAAAAAACTCAAAATTGGAATCACCTCCTTCACCCATATCGACCCAAATCACAAACCAGACCACCCATATACAGGTCACACAGAGAGAGAGAGAGAGAGAGAGAGAGAGAGAGAGAGACTCTTTTCTAGTAATTATTTTCCTGACTAACAACCGGACCCACCTAATCTGCGCCGCAAAGATGATCAGGAAAAGAAAGGATACACGATGGAGTTCTTTGAAGGGCGGCGTCGTTTCCCGTGTTGGGAACAGAGAAATGGAAAGACCATTTTAAGAATGTTCCTCAGAACCTGGCCCCTTTCTGGGATCCAACGTGGCGCTCTGCCAGGAACGGCGCCGCTGTCCACTGAGGTTTCTGGCAGCCTTTTGTTTGGCTTGGTAGCAGCCATATGTATGAAAGTAGGTTTATATATAGTTGAGGTGAGTGAGAAGCAAAAGTGGTGAACTCAGCGAGAGAATAATGCAGGGGGGAACGTGGAAAGACCCGATTGGAGAGGGAGAGCACCGACTATACTGTTATATAGAGGCGTGTTGGCTGGCTACGCGGAGAGAGAGAGAGAGAGAGAGAGAGTCTTGGGAGGGGCTTTGCGTTTTCTTTGTCCCCAAGGAAACCCAAACCACTAGATATGAAATACAGCTAGTAAATGGGGTAATACACACCCAGGGTTGCCCAGTGGTTAGAGTGGTTACAGCGAGTGCCTGACTTTAGGGGTAGTCCCTTTGGTCAGGTGTTTGAGTATATGTGTTTACTGCTAAGCGGGGGGCCGTGACTGGTGTGGATTGCACCAGCTCCCTCCGCGGTTTTGATTGTGCAGTGGGTCTAATTAGTGACTTATTGTAGGGTTGTTCCTTGGTTATCAAAAAAAAAAAATGGTAAACAGGGTAATGCAAATTCTAAAAAATTAATCAAACGTTGCCTTAAAATTTTAGTTTGATAGTAATTACTTGGAATATCTTAGATGAATGAAAACCCACAAATTAGTACACAAAAAAGCGTTAAACATCTTCAACAACAACAACGTAAAATTATAACTATAGTATACCATGTACACACGGAATTTCCAATGAAAACGGGATCCTTAAAAGCTCGTTCTTCATCAATTTGTTACTTAACCAAAAAAAGAAAAAAAAAAAAGAAAAGAAAAGGACAATTAGATGTTGGAGAACAGAGGGTATCGCTCGTGTTCTTAGTGGTTTGTTTTGGTGGTTGTAAATGGTAGTTTAGATTGGTGAAGGCTTACCTATATTCTTTAAATTAACCTCATTAAAATCGTAAGTACTCCTACTTTCATGAGGGAGTTTGAATTTTACATGCACAAGCACACTGTACCGGGTTTTTTTTTTCCTTTCTGCTTTTTGGATAATTCAAGCCACTTTACAAGCAATCACTCCACCTATTAGCCAGGGCCAAAGCTCCGTTTAATTACTTGGACTTCTCTTCCCTTTCTTATCAAACACAGAAAAGTTCAGACAATTATTCTTTCCATTAACAAGCAACAGAGTAAGTATAGACTGTACATAGGATACATGTGGCAGTATGTGGATTCGAAAATCCTTCACGTCGGTTTACTTGTTCAAATACAATTCTCTGTACTGGATCACAACAGTAACATGGTTGCTGTAAAATCATTTACGTAAAGATAACAACAGTAACATGGTTGCTGTGAAATCATTTACGTAAAGAAACAATCAATTTTAAGGTTGGCGAAAAGAAAGCCTACTTGGTGAATCAATCCTTACAATAACTTCATCCTCTGCACCAGACTCGTCACTTGAGTCACTCATTACATGACTCTCTTTTGTTTTGCTTGACATTTCAACTTTGGGTGCGAGATCCTGTCCTTTGAGCTTTTGGACTACTTCACCGTTCTTTCTCACCATAGAAGACCCTTCTGATCTCACAGAAACCAGAACTCGTTCCCGACTTGATGGAACTCTTGGGTATGAGAGACTGTGAGATTGCCTCACTGGATTACTTCCCAGGGCACTTGGAGCTCGTCCTTGGTGTATATTGACCTAAAATATGAAACAATATAGTTAGCAAGTTCAAATGAGAAGCTAAAACTTGAAAGAATGGTCAAGTGTCCCGAAGTTACTTCGATTATGAAATTTAGATTGCCACTCCAATAGATTTGCATGGTGTTGTTCGAGATATCTTTTCAAGACAAAGCAATTTACCAAACTGAAGTACTTGGCAACTTGAGCTGAAAAGTTACCAGTTACCACACCAAAAAATGCAACCTTCTCATAATTATTTCAGTGTAAATTTATTTTTCTTAATTGTGGGTTGGGGGGACTGGTTTGGAGTTAGACTGCCAAATTACTCTGAGCAAAAAATAATAAAAAGAAGGAAGAAACTAGAAAGTAATCAATTGTTCTCGAATCTGATGTAATATACTTATGCGTCAAAATGAATCTTTTCCCTATTTCTATTTAATCCCAGAAGTTACTTCACATTTCACAACACAGACTCAAAGAACAGAAACTGAAAGTACCATGCTGCCATAGATGCTCAGCTGCATTGCTCTGGCAGACAAGCTGCTTTCTTGTTGATCAATTTCATCAGCATTTTGATCAGCGTGTACCGGTTTGTAGAAATGTTCAGGCCAGCTCATCAGACCAACATGTTCTTTACTTTGGGATCTAGTGGGGAGATCACCTGGATGACGTGGCACAAATGAAGACGTCCTCCTCTGGAGAGCCTTCATGGATTCAAATGCATCAATGTCGAATATAATTACTCTGGCCCTAGTTTCAATTTGATACAATGATCCTTGATGAGAAAAACTGACTTGCTTGAAACCTGTTACAGATTAAGGACATACTGATTAAACAGAGCAGAGTTTCATTAATTCCCAAAGCTAACATGGACTTTATTTGATTTTCAGTTCAATTTTTCATTGACATGGAAACAGTTTCTACCTTGCTTGCTTGGCAACTGTAATCAATACAGAAACAGAAGGATTAGCTAGAGGACCCAGTTTCATACAATTCAAACAATACAATTGCCTATGATAGTACTTGCACTAGGTATTCATAGATCTCATGTTGCAAACTCTTTGGACTCTCAGTTCTAGATAACATGTTTGCTGAACAGAATGAGAAGGCTATAATAGCTATAAGCTTATGACAGTAAGACTAATCTTGCAATGAAACAACAACAAACTTTGGTCTGATGATCACCCCATATCAAGTGGGCACACAACCTCAGACAAAAAAAGTTTACTTAGTCCAAGTAGTAATAAAAGCAAAATAGGAAGATCAGAATTATAGTTGCGGCAGAAACAAGGAAAAAACCTCCATTTAGATAATTACCCCATGCCAAGCGAACACAGAAACCACTACAGAAAAGGTCAATTACTTGCAAACAAGAAGTTAATGTTGAACCCAAAACAAGAAGTACCATACTAAGAACCCATGTGTTATTACTCCTCCAATTGAGAACAGTACGTAAATACAAAGGTGAAGACACACCCCTCCAAGGGGATGTTAAATAAGTTTCAATTACCTAACGTTTCTGATCCTTGGAAGCCTTGATCCCCATGTGAAGGCAGTAGAGCAGCAGGAGATATAATCAGTTCTTCATGGGATCCTTGTGTTTTCAGAAATCCTTCCAATAGAAAGCCAATGGAGTGATGAGGTATTTCTATATATTCTCCCCGTATGTGTATAGTCATGATTGACCTTTCTGCGACAAGAACTCTCAATTCTTGCATAGCCATTTTCTCAAAAATTTGAGGAAGCAAGAGTTTGGCAAGAATAGTAGCACTTTCCTGCCAGGAGAAGAAACGAAAGACCATCTAGTTTACAAAACTAACTACAAAACAGAAGCAGAAAACAAGTTACATGATCTTTGCACCATCTCCTCAAGAGATAAGCAACTCCTATAAAGATATTAAATTTAACATGCTTTCTACAGTCAAATTTTTTTTTGAAAAGATAACTATTTTCCCTTTAGATGATCAACGGACGAGATTTCATCCTGTTTGACCTGGTTGCAACACTTAAATTGCACGAGTCAATATAACATTGTATATATATGAACAGTGAACTTAAGAGCTCGGTATCAATGAATTATACTAAATTTGCGTACTTGAGTCACATGTATAAAGAATGAGGCTGTAAAACTTCAACGGTTATTAATATCAAGAACAGGTCTTCCAACAAGAAAGATAGTCTCAAACTCTACCCAATAGGATCATACCTGCCACAGAAAATCCTCTACTGCTGGATCAGATCTGAGCAATGCAAGTATCTTTTCAGCCTCAATGAAGAAACAAAGTACAACAGAATCAGCGATCATATCACAGATATATGGCTTGCCATTCAGAACTTCATACAGGCCCAGAGTACTTCCATGGGTAAATGTTGGGTGCAATGAGTGCTTATTTCTTAAACTCTTACTTGTCCACTGCCAAACAGAAAGTCTCATTTGTGACAAATCCACATTCAAAAATTTCTAATAAGAGATCTTGAGTGCAATGTAAATTGTTTTACCTTTGCTACTCCGTTCGAAATAAGCCATATTCCATTTGGCTTGGAACCCTCCTTATATAGTGTCATGCCGCGTAGTTTCATAATCTCTTTGGTTGTACTTGAAAGTGGTTCACGGACAGAAGAAGGAAGTGCTCCCAACAATGGATGAGAACTAACCAAGTCTTGCATCTTCGGAATCTTCACTAGAGGAGGATTCCTTAGGAGCTTTTTCAAATCAGTCTGCAAAAGAAATGGACTATGATCTCAATATGCTAACCAAAGAGTGTACACCATGGGAAGACCATAAGAAGGACCAGTGACAAAAATAATTCTCAACAAACCTGGACAGCATCATGAAGATGAATCATCTCCTTTTGTTCTAGCAAACCAACCTTCTCAAGATTTTTGACATACTCACTTAAGTGATTAAGTACAGAGTATGTTACTTGCCTTGTTTTCACAACGCGCAGAACCTGAAAATGCCTCCAGTATAAAATTCCTCAGTATATATTTTATAAATTTGAACTTACGAAACTACCAGAAGTAAAAGCATACAAGACGTAACCTGAAATGAAAATGCTTCCAGTATAAAATGGTGTTGTCCAGGAATAATTACCACTGGTGGTCTGAAGTTCTGAAATTACCAAAAACATGGCGTCTCTCTAAACTAATGACTGATACATGGTACCATTATTTGTCCAGGCCATTTTTCCCTTCACCCTTATTTTTTGGTGCAATTCGAACAAAAACAAGGAACAATGAAACATGGATAGGGATACGGATACGTGATTTTTCTAAAAAGTCGGGCCACGGGATACGTTGACTTTTTTGTGGGCCTAAGGAATGATTTCTTTCTCAGGAATGTGCAGCTTTCGGGGTGTAAGTTGAACAAAAAGAAAAAACAAGTCCATTTAGTACAAAGGGCAAGTCCAAAATTGGATAATCAAAAAGTCTAGGGTAGAAGGGCAAAATGGCCAGACTCACAATGTTTTGGAAATTCTCCCCAAATATTATCAATTTTAACTTACCAAACTACTAGAAGTAAAGAATAAGAGACTAAGCAATTAGTAACATCCAAATGTACAACCTGGTTAATGGATTGATGAGAAAATTGATGAGAAGAGTGTAGTCTAATTGGTGAACACGTAACATTGATTGAACGGTGTTTAACACACAAACCTGAGGAAAAGTAACACGCACATCTTCCAAGAACTGTCTTGCTTCCTCTCCTTCTGCCTCACTTTCGTTGATGACAATAGATGAAACCTCACTATCACCTATATTGACAAAAACACGTGTAACAAACAACAAATCGTCTCCAAGGAGGGGGTGTCAAATGACAATAAAAATCGATTGTTAGTACACCAATTTTTAGAACAAGCAAGCAAAAGCTAACATTTGGAAGGAAAATTGATTATGAGTACAATTTCTAGAACAAGCAAGCAAAAGCTGGCCATCAGTTACCATCCACTTAGTATCTTCATAAAACAATATACTTATTCTATAGAAAATAGAAAGAATTTGTAAACATTATGACTGGTATGTGGACTAAGAGGAAAAGGATCCATCCCTTAACTTTTGTTTTACTCATTTAGAATGGATAGGCAGCATTTAAATAGTTAGTACCAACAAGAATGCAGGACATATTTCGAATTGCTTAAACCATTTAAATGTCGTTAGTTGGAACATAGAGAGGAAGTCCTGACTACTTGCAAGGTTTTGGATTATCATCCAGATGCAGAAGCCTCTCTTGATGCAAGAACCACAGTAAAAACCAATGTGGAACAGATAAGTTATAAGTAAAACAAAAAATCAAAGAAGCAAACTCAGAGGCTCAGCATCGTTGGAAACCTTGTTTGGAGCCCACTGGTTTGCTACAAATTAGGAACACATAAAAGTACAGAAGGAAATGCAACTCAGTGGCTTGCCATAGCAGAGTGCCTGACACTAAATTCCAGCTACTGCTGAGCAGAACAATTGCTGTTGACAGGGGTGCATCAGCAGAACAATCAAGACCCTTCACAAAAAGAATAAAGTCCACTCCAAGTTGACAGCTGTGATCAGCTCAGGTTTTAAATTCTACACAGCCAAGGAGCATAAGAAACCAGTTTCATCATTGTGTACTTCTGTTATGCTTCACATATTTTTTCCATCCAAAATGCTCAAAAATCTAACATAGGATACGCGCAGAAGCTGCAACTATTTGGAAGAAGACATTTTCTACTTTCTGAACTAAAAAGAAAGTCTCACAGAACTTGTGCACCACTACAAAGTAAAGACACTTCAAAAGACCAGGGACTCAAAAAAATCAAAGAAAATCATAGAAAATTGTTACCAACGAAGTCATGTAGTTGCCGCCGTGCAATTCGATGTGCCCGGAGAAATGCAGCACAAATGTAGCAGGCCGATTGCAACCTTTCCACAGTGAAATGTGTGACCAGCTTTTGTGGTAAAATGCTTGTTTGGAGGAATTTATAATGATGTGGGTAATGAACATGATCCTTTAAACCTTTCCAGTCGCACAAAGGCTCATGAGATACCAAGTCAATAGCTTGGTCTACAGACTGCATCAAGATATTAGCAGTGGTTTGCATTATCCTTCCCTCATCAAGCATTACCCAATAAGCAGCTTGAACACCTTAGATGAAGTATGTTTCATGTATTAGTAGCAGAAGTTATAAAGTCCAAAACTTGGACAAAGACCAGTGAATTTTAACATATAAGGTACTAATAAAGAAGACCACTTAACCAGTTCTTCTAGTCCATGTTCATGAAGTCATGAGCAGGAAAGATGATTAATGCTATCCATCTCCAGCGAAGAAGGGGTAAAGCTTTTTGTACTCTATGTTTTATGTAAGAGCCCGCAGTTTACATCATCAATTGATGAATCAATCCCTTTTCTAACCGTGAAGGAGAAAGTTATTAACACATAAGCAGTCAGCGAACGAAACAAGAAAGGGTTCAAATTCAACCTATAACCATTCCAATAAAAGTAACTACTAAAATTACAGCTATTCTAGCACCACACGGGTCCTACGACTGTCATGTAGTCACTAAGTGCTTAATTCTAAGGAATAAAATCTGTTACACGATGATAATAATATCTCCAACTTGTAAGAGGACACTATGTCGATAGTGTACTTGTTCAAACAATGGTTGGGTGCTAAACTGGATCCTTTTTTTTGCTCAATTTTTCCCCTCCCCAAGATAGAACATATTTTGAGGACTTGCTGCCATTCCTTAGGTCTAATTTCTAAAGCTTTTAATACTCTCATCTTTGCACTTTTCTCTTATCAAGTCTCTCAACCCAAACCACTAACCCTTCCGGTGAATGTTTTGAGTGGATTGTGATCATTAAAGCATCCAACTCATAACCAATCAGCAATGAGAGCCAGGAGAGGCCATCTAGACTCAGATGCTAGCTTCGGAAGTCATGATTAACAAATCTGGGACAAACTCTAAACACGTACCCACATGAGTGACCCTAAGTCAAAAGTTTGCAAATACGGGAATGAGAGTGTCAATTTTAGAAATATATGGCATTTTGAAAGCACGAGAGCATCTACATAAAAAAAACCCTCTAAATTCTTATTACATGCTCCGGAAAAGATGATAAGGTACCATCCCCAATATGGTTACGAAGAAACTGTCATGAAAATTGCATTGTCCTAATTCGCCATTCTAAGCCTTAAAATATACTGATGTGGGGAAGGTACTGTAAGCATTATTATTTGACAAATGCCTGGAAAAAAGTTTCAATAAAGGCATGTCTACGAATTTTGAAGTTTAACTTCTCATGATGCTGACAGAGAGTGTCCTCATGGACCACTGATCTTCCCTAGAAATTGTTTATGAGTGCAGTGACACAGCATAAAAAGGGATTACTTTGTTATGAACTTGAAGCGAGTGGTGAGTGGAATGTTTTCTGAAAGAATGTTCAGGTATCTAATCGCTGAGTAGAAAATTACTCTAATAGCTGCTGTTCAGAGATCTATCTTCAGCTACCTTCTCCACAAACCTAGCAACTTGGCCATCCTAAAAATCAACCCATATGTTATGTTAGAAACATTTTGTCTACAAACTCTACACAAAATCTTCTACCCACTAGGGCAACTCCTGTGGGGAGAGAAATGGGGTTGTATAGTTACAATTTGGCACCGATTATAGAACTCAATGCTTCAATGGTGATGGAAAATGGCGAAGTTATAAACTTGGTTCCATATTTGGTTCCATATAGCCATCCTTGACACCACATAATCCCAACAACTGCTATCTACCAATGGACCGGCATGTACCTGAAATATCGCCGGAATATGCAAACCTCACTGAAAAAATTCAAAAAAAAAAAAAAATCATAAATTAAAAGAACTCATTCTGCGGATTGTTTTAAAGTAAATTGTTGGGAATTTTCTTTTAAAAAGTGGATTATTTTCAAGTCCTTTTGCCGTCCAAAGAAACATTTTGGGATGGAGGTAGCAGTTGAATTAGGGCTGAGCTATGTTGCATGGACACGGGTATGTGAATCGGATACGGGTGTATATCCAAGGGTCGGATACCTCAAACCTGAAAATAGAGGATTCAAGGATATGTACCCATGTGAGATTGTAGAGGGAGAAAGAGAGATCAACATACATTCTCATTACCGTAAAAATGGGTCTATACACAGACATATACAGGACCAACAATATATATGACCAAACTACCCCTAGGAATATATATTTTAAAGTAAATTGTTAGGAATTTTTTCTTTTAAAAAGTGGATTATTTTCAAGTCCTTTTGCTGACCAAACAAACATTTTGGGATGGAGGTAGGAGTTGAATTAGGGCTGAGCTACGTTGCACAGACACGGGTACGTGAATCGGATATGGGTGTATATCCAAGAATCGGACACCTCAAACCTAAAAATAGAGGATTCGGGGATATGTACCCAAATTTGGATACGGGTGTGGGGATACGTTGAATATTTATATACATATATTTTTTTATTTATAGAAGTCTAAGTATCATATATCAAAAATATATGAATATTTTTTAAAATATCAATAACTAATTAACTATTTATTTTTTTATTTCAAGCACAAATGTTATAAATAGCACTAAATATGAGATGCTTGCACAAGCCCACTTGTAAATGCTTGCCCAAACCCACTAATTATTAGATGCTTGGACAAGCCCACTTAAATGGCCCAATGCACAAACCCGCTAAATATTAAATACTTGCACAAGCCCAGTTAAAAGGCCCAATGCATTAAAAAGAGAGAGGTCAGGAGCCTTCAAATTAAAACCCTAAAAATTTCAGATCTGGAATTCAGATCACAGCCGCAGCTGCTGCTTCATCGGAAAGGTCAGCACCTCTCTCTCGTCAGTGCTGCTGCTTCTTCCATATCCATATTTTTTTGGCCGGATCCGGTGTGTATCCTGCACTGCATTGTACCCGTGTCCACACGGATACTTTGCCAAAAATAGCGGATCCGTGCAACATAGGGGCTGAGAAAGTACGGGAAAATGAGGTGGAGAGAAAGTTAGTTTCTAAAATAGAACCAACCATTGGAGGGGGGTGCCAAAACTTGGCACATAACTACTTTTTGGTGCCAAATTATGCAAACAGCTATAGCCATATTACAACAACCATTGGACTTGCTCATGGAATCCTAAACCTCAACTTATGGCTATAGCCATTTTACTATAGCCATTTTCTAACCACAATTGGACTTGCTCGTAGGATCCTAAACCTTAACTTTTAACTAAAACTACCACAAACCCAGTTGAGAGTAGAAAATAGCGCCTCCCTCCCTTTCACATATATGATACAACAGTTCTCTGGCTTTGAGAAGCAAAATTTTCTTTTACACTGCTCTTTATTGATGTGATTATCCCACTTCGACAAAAAAGATGCTGATATCACTTGAAGTTCCTAGCACAAATTGTTGACAGGAGGATTATAGAATTTAGAACTAGAAGAATAAGATAAGGTGATAATAAGTGAAGGGTAGGTTATATTGAGGCATGAATGATATAGTTAATAGGTTACTCATTTGTCAATGACCATGAAAGACAGTGAAGGCAAAAAGAATGGGAAAATTGCCGGAAAATGGCGGCAGGGGCAAATTATTGTGTTTTGGCGGTATACTTTTTCGGAATCACAGATCAATGGAAAGAGCAATAATAATTGCCATCATGGCATGAGAAATACTGTTGGATGCAACTACCCTCGAAAGATATTCTGTTGCACCCTTCGTCCACTTTAGTTGCATCCTACATGGAAAACGATTGCACTCCGCAACAAATTCATTGTACCCACACTCCTCAACAAATGTGGTTGTAGTGTGGTCAAGTCACACTTTCTAGAAAATCAAAAGATTTTCTGACTATAGCACACTTCATCCACTTTTGTTGCACTCTACATGGAAAACGATTGCACTTCTCAATAAATTCATTGCACCCACATTGATCCAAATGTGATTATAATGTATGGTCAAGACACACATTCTGGGAAGATTTTCTAACCATTGCACCCTTCGTCCACTTTTGTTGCATTCTACATAGACAACGGTTGCACTCCTCAACAAATTCATTGCACCCACGTTGGTCCAAATTCAAGAAGGGGGTATTTCGGTCAACATTATTATGGGCACCATGTATGTGCAATTAAAATTGTGCATGCCATGTTGCAAGCAATTCCTAAAAAGTGGTCCATTGAATGGCAAATACTTGCCCCCACCGCCATTTTATGGCAATTCTCCCCAAAGTATATGCCCTTCATTGAACAATGGTGTTAAATTGGCATTGTTAGAAAACAAAGTTGAAGGAGTTTAATGCGAGGTTTCCAATTTAACCAAAGACAACCTAGGGGTATATAAGACAAGCACAAAATCTATCAAACGAGGAATAGAAGATCAAGCGAAATATAAATAAACATTTACCATTTAGAAGGCGCATTCGTATATCCTTCAAGTTCATAGAGTCTAGTATATTATCATCTCCGGATACACTATGAGGGTGCACACATTCCCCTTCAACGTCATTTAAGCTGGTAATATATCTTTTAACAGTAGGCCAATCAACAGGTCCTAGTTCTTCATCATCTCCCAGATCACCAAAAGCATCTAGCGCTTCGTTCAACATTTCATACTTTGTGTATTCCAATATGCGCCTCTGCCATAGAATACAGAAGCAGAAAATACAAAATCTAGTCAGCAATCCGACACCATAATTTCAAATAGGATGATTATAGGGTTATGGTTTAAGAATAGAAATGAGAGGTTATTGAAATATATGGGATTGCAGAGGGATACGTATTCATGGATGAAAGTCTAAAATCAGGTAATCCTACTCAACTCGACAAAGCATAGACTGGGGATTGGTGAAACTAAAAGAGCTAATCATAAAAATAATTGGAGCACATCCAAATGGCAATTTTAATTTACTTGGTGAGATGTACATACGAACATAAACAGTATGTTGCACTGTTTTTGCATAAACACAAACCCCTCAAACCAAACCAAGAAGAGCCTTAAGTCCCAATTAATTCATGAATCTGGTATTTCCATAAGAGTCGTGTCGAAGGCTCATAACGTTCAAAAAACAGAGATCCTTTCGAACTAACCGCTTTAATGCCAATTTTGTCTCCCCATTCCCTTCATGTCACCCTCAAACATTACCAAACCAATCCACCTAACAACCGCATCGGTTGATCTGTGATAGACATGTCCAAGCCACCTTAACACAAACCCTCGACCATGAATTTCCTGATTTAGGTTTCGTAACAGGGGCCACTCATAAAGGAGTTCTTTCAAACTCCTTAAATGCCTTCTTAAGCATCTCTTGTATTTGATTCACCATCTAGTATCTACAATTCCAGGAATCTAACTTGGATTGCAGGAATATATAAGCTCATATAATCCAGACATATGCTTATCTAGTACACAACAAACCAGTAACAATACAATGTGAAGCATTTTATGAATCAGTATAGATCTTACCTTTGGGGTGGACAACTTATCCATATTGAGAAAATGTAAAACGAATTGGGTGGTTGATCCATTCACAATAAGTGTAAGAAAAACGATTCCACCAGTGAAAAAAACAAACTGCGACAAAAAAAAAAAATGGAATAAGAAAAACACATTTTGGTGATTTGAATAATCAATATCCCAATTCCCAGTTCACTGCTGAATTTCATAAACACATTTTGTTTCTTATTCAGCAGATTGGATTTATGGGTATCTGTTATTATTAGTGTTATTAGTTATTAATATTTCCATCAAACGATCATATCATGCCACTTGACCTCACAATAGAAAAAAATTTAAACAAGAAATAATTTCAAACAACGCACCAGAGTTCCTGTTTCAGAACTGATGTATGAATTGCCGCTAGATAGCTGAAACAACCAAATAGGAAGCAATTTAGACTACAATCAGATTATGGCACCATGGCATTACATAACTACAAAATAAAACCTCATGATAAAAACGAAGGATTCAACTCCATGTAACATAGCAAAATGTACCCAAGATGCACGGTTTAATTTTTTATATCTCAAAAGTCATGCACACGTTGGAATAATGTTCAAGATGCGAGCATGTCTTGAAGTTTTAAAAAAAAATATCATCAATTACTATTTGTAAATGTGACCAAAAGAAATCAGCGCTAGATGGTTTCTGCTAGCCAAAGCTAATACGTGAATATTCAACTAAAATTCGTCATACTATAACAAGAGAATGCAAGCTTTGACCATCATGAATAACTCCTAAGATGAGTTGCACGGGATTGATATGGTATATATAATATATAACATAATTGAACCAGCATGAATCCTACAAAATACAAGCATGAACTGCCCAACCCAACACATGATATACCCATCATATCATGTCTTGCCAAGCATCGTACCATAGGTGATGACTTGAAACAATTTTTCTCTCGCATGAACTGTAACCATGTCATACAATTCAAATCTTATTAAAGAGAACATAGAGGACCAATAGGAGGAAGAATACAAGAAAGAAAAGCAGTTGTAAAAGCAAAGAAAGAACAACTACAAATACCCCTCCCAGCAAAAGAAGACAGAAAAATAATAACACAAATAGAAAATAACCAAAAGGGGACAGAGAATTAGGCCTCAAAATTACATTGTCCCTCCTTATCTTTTGAGTTTTGTTCTAGATTTGCTTCATGACCACAAAATAGTCATGTTGAAGGCATTAAATTCTAAACAAATTCTAAATGAGTCTAATCTAAGAAGCAGATTAGTTATCCACTGCAGCACTCAGTAAAAATAGTATTTTGGCATAAATAGTAATAGCAGCTAAAATGTTAATCCTCTAATTCTAAAACTGTAGTAACAGCCAGATGAACTCGTCCAAAAGAGCAATGTGTGCAAGGGTTGGTTCTACATATATACTAGACTAGAGAAGGGCTAAGCAAAGAATGCATTTGGGTTCACTGTAACTACATAGGACTCAACACATCAGCAAGGGTCAGTACAATCACAAACATCCGAAGCTCAATATATGTTGCAGGTTGTACTAGAGAAGTAACTTTGGTGTTCAAAAGTGAGATAGGGGCTCATTCATGAATCAGCATGAAGAGACTCAAAAGCAGATACCAAAATTTTGCATCTCTTCATCTTCTCACTCCTAGGCATCGGCTTCCCTATGTACCCACAAAAGTACTGCTGCCACATATATTCCTGCAATCAACTTATCGGTGAATTAGATAGCCTACATCATCACCGATAGCTGCTCACACCAGATTTCACTGCATTTAGAATTAGGAAAAAGAGTACAAGACAGATGCTTGGGTAGCCGGCAATATTAGCACTAGGTTTCCCCTTACAACAAATTATTGTAATACCCTTTGTATCCACGCAAAATTTGGCCTCGGGGGCCAGCCCTGAACTCCCAGATTTGGGTAGAGATCCACTGTGGAGTTGGATCTGCGAACAGGTGGGCCTAGATTGAAATACTAATCAGGCTTCACAAAACCCACAGAATCACAATTTCTTTGAAGAATCGAACACAATCCACAAAATCATGTTCTTTGAAGGGAAAATAAACCATCCCTTAAATCAAAATCGTATGGCTTGAATCATGGCCTGCTTTTTTACTTCTCAAAGTCGGTATGGTGCACATCCATCACCTAAGACTGTTTTCGATCTTTGTTGCCACAGGAAGCAGCGGTGAATAAATATGACAAAATTCGTAGACCAGCCAACCAATCTACAGACCAATTAGATGTTGAGAATACTAGTGGGAGTATGGGACACAAGAAGCAAAAGATTCTCACCAAAATTATTTTAGTTACAAAAGACCAAACATGACCAACTAGGAAACTATATCCTGTGGCTACTCCCAATAAACCATCTTCATTTGGAAACTTCCAACTATCATATTATCCATACATCTATGGACAATAATCTTAATCAAATTGCAATAGTAGGACAACACTAAGCATGACATTATATTTTTGCAAAAAAAGGTCGTAGGATTCATATATAATTCCTGTTACCAGTATATACATCTAAATCCATATACATATACAAACACATGCATATATACGTCTAAAAACATATGCATAGATACGTCTAAAAACACATGCATAGACACCAAGGGCAGCACTGTGATCCTAATAATTTTTTAGATTTGATGCTCCCATGCTCTTGCTAACCCTCCCCTCGCACTCTGCTCTTGCTCTTTTACCCAAGCACTTAACCAAGACTAATACAAAAGTGAACCAAAAATTTCCCCTCATTCATGTAATTGTAGTGACAAAGACGTGTCTTGTTTTAGGGTCCTTAATAACCTCAAGGTCATTAAAAAAGAGGCATATAAAGTAACCAAATCCAAGGTGTAATGGGCCAACACAAACCATCATTAGTGATCATGCCTAATGGTCCTATATCAAAACCTTAATATGGCCAGTCATAAAATCCCCAGTATAAGTGCTTTAATTAGTTCATCGTGAAAACGCAAGTATCAGGCACTGAAAGAGAGCAGGAAAATAAAGAAGAAAACTTGCCTTAACTGACAATGAAAGTGACAGTGCCACAGCGCCTCGCAAACCCGACCATACAAGAATAATAGCATCTTTCCAGTCTAGACCATAGCCAAAAAACCGGAGAGAGGGATATAACACTCCAACAACTATCATCCGAGAAACTTGGACATAAACATAGAGGAGAAGAGCATAGCCCCACACATTTCCTGACACAAAAGTGATACAAATAAGCAGAATTTAAATGATATCTAAAGCTCATAACAGAAAAAGAAAAAAGAAACAAAGCACTTGCAATAAAAGAATCGGACGAGAACTCACATGAATAATTTATATCTAAAGGTGAACATGCTCTCAGTAAAGAGTCTAGTGCATCAAGGAAATCGTCATTTAACAACCCAATCAATCATTACTGATCAGGTCTAACTGTCCTAAGCCATAACCTTATGGATCTACGTGGTTTTTCCCACCATCATACGGATAAAACTAGACCTGTTGGACTGCAAAAGATAATCCCACCATCATACGAATAAAACTAGACATGTTGGACTGCAAAAGATAATCCAAAAGGATGTACGAATTCCTATCGTGACTATATTATCAAGTTCATGAAAGCATCATGGTGTAGTTTCAATTGCATATCTATTTTCTTGATTGTCTTTTTCTTTTTTCCGACCATGTAGCTCTCAATAAAATGGGCACCATTCCATATAATTTTAAGTGTTACTTGACGACATAGGAGAACCTGTAACACTCTCCTGCACATGCCACCCTTGGTGAGGCAGAGAGGTAAACAGAGGATCTAGAACATATGAAGCATCACTGAGTAGTTATATAATACATCTATTTGGACCGACCACGTAGTTCTCAATACAAAGGGCACAATCAAAATGGTATGAAATGTTATTTTACTGATATGCGAGAAGCTCTTAACACTTCGCTATGCATGCTATGGAACTCACATGTGGAGTGGTGTACAAAGGACCTAGAACATATGGAGCACAATGGGATAATGTGCACTTAAGTCATCAAGGGGAATCAACTAGTCTTGTCCAAAAGCCCATCTCTGATAGCATGTAAAGGCATCCAACCTGAAGCTAGAACCATAAGATGGTAAAAGGAGGGTCAACAAGCCACCCCACCCCATCCCCTCTCCCCCAAAGCCCTCCCCTCCTCCCCCAAGGTAGGGTGGGCTATTAAGGCTCGACTCTACTTCATAAGCGTACAAACCAAATGCAAATATTTCAAATGATCGAGTATGCGGTGAGGTTCAAAAACATCATCCCCATGTGCAAACATTCCAATTAAAGAGGCATATCTGGATGTAATCATTATTCCAAATTTCCAATATCCAATAATACTAGAGAGTAATTTGTCAATATCTATATTCAAAACTGCCTAAAGGTTCCACCAACATGTTCAACTAAAAACAGTTCCAACAATTCATGGGATGCTTAATCAACCCATGAAGTAATAACTCGAAGATCAATTTCTCCCAAGTTTGTTACTTCGGCAGGTCCATTCTTTCAAACAAGCAATTGAACTAGTAACTATGATAAGTCATTAATGGCCAATGCAGGAAAAAAGTTTCCCGCTAGGGTGGAAACTGGAAAGCCAAAGATGGACGTCGAAGGTATATAATGCAAAGATTTCATTCATAGATCTTAGATTAACACTCGACTAACTTAATAACATTATTACAACCTATTTCTGAAGACAGTCCCTACAAGGCTCTAGAAGACTAAAAGCCTGCAATAACTTCAAAACCTAGGGCCAAAGCAACTAGCTTAGTTGGTATTTTAAACATCTTGAAAACAAAGAGTCTTTCGCCTATAACACCAAAAATACCACACCAACCAGAGTCCCCTAAAACTCTAGCAAATCGACATAATGGGCCCCTGTGGCTGAATTCTTCCGGACATAACAAAGAGGTACAGAGTCAATTATTTTAGAAGGCAAAGACCGTTTTTGTTGCATCTAACTGCAAGTTTATATGATTTCACCATTCTAGAACTAACCATTATATTGAACCTTTGTCAACTTCTACTTAGCTTTTCTCATTAGGTACAGGTACAGCTTACTGGGAAAAATAGCTTCAAACCTACTGCTACATCATTCGCATACTCCCACAGAATTAAAGTAATGAGGCAAAGAAGGGAAACAGAATACAAAACAAAAAACATGTCAAGACACAAAAGCATGCTGGTCTGTAAGTAGCAAGTTTAGAACAAAAACTACCTTCACTTTTGAAAATACTGTCAGTGCTTAGTACGCCTTCAGCTATAAAAACTCCACTGCAGAAGCAAAAGAGCACCAAAAATGGTTTAGATTAATACAATCTGCTCTAACACAAAATTTTAAAACGTTCTCTGCTTGACAAAATTTAGTAGTATGAATGTTGATTCAATTGAGAAGCATGAATGTAGATGCAATTGAGAAGAATGATAGTACATCAGCTTGTCAACCGTGAAAGCCTAGCCAAGGAGTGACTTTATAGCACCAGGCTCCCATGGAGGTCTTCTGTAGAAATACTTAGTGTAGGCATCTCACTCCCATGAATATCAAACAAAATATGTCCCTGATTTTAAACCTTTTTTCATTCAAAAAAGCTCAGGAAAACTTCATTCGGATTTGCTTTCTTTTCTTAGAGGATAGAAGATAACAAGACAATTTACCTATAGGATTCTTCCTTTCTGTTTTCTTTTCTTTTCCCATTTCAACAATAAAATCCACCCATAAAAAAAATAAATAATATTCACAAGCTGATACAAGCAATATGCGCAGGAATAGATGAATAATCCGTGTACTAGTTTGAAAAAATTAATGTTTCCTGTCTAAAGATCAGTATTTGTTCTTAACCTCTAACAACATCATTTGCATCCTATAAACCAATGAGCAGTCAAATTCAAACATCTAACTTACGGGTAGATGTGGTGCAAGCTGTGGTAACCAACCTAAGACAAAGTCAGTCAAATTGTAGTAATCAAAAGATGAAAGAAATTACACGATCTGACACAATTATAGCTCTCAATTGTTCAGTTTTCTCCAATAACTACACTGAAAGGATTACAACTAAGATTCTTTTCATGACCGTCTATAGCCGATCTCCTCTTCATACTGCCTTGTGTGATTAGCTCTCATGTGAAGAGAACTATGCTTAAGCATATTTAATGAAATTCAAAGAATGAGGAAAGATGCAAAATTAATTTAATTGAATTCCTAGACTATGGAGAACACAGACAAGATCAGAAAGGATAAGGATCTACTGAGCCGTTGAAGGGATTTCTCCATGGAATGAAGGGAAGGTTCCCCTTCCCCTGTTGAAGTTTGAGAATCCTTGACCTTATGTTCTTTGGAAGTACCAAGAGATCATGCTCATCTCCCCCATTTGCCAAGGTCTTTACTAACTCCCCATTTCAGTAATATGGAGATGCCTCACAATAGTAGGTAGCTGGTGGAACAGCTTCCCAACACCCAAAAGAGTAGGTGGAGATTATTTACTGCCCCAGGCCTCTCCTCCACCACATATCCATATGTGGTCTGTTAGAATATGTTTATATTAGTAGTTGACGTTTGTCCCACATCACCTATCTTAGTCATGTAATGTGGTACACATCAATATAAATAATATTGACTTGTGTTGGGGTTCATTAACACCCTAAACTTCTTTCTCTTTCTCTCTCCTTTCTAAAACAACATGGTATCAGAGCCACCCTTAATCCAAACCCTAACCTAATCATATCGATCACCATCACCTAACCTAATATCAGCCATCATCATCCATGCCCCTCACTGACGTCACCAAACCAGCATCTTCCCCAAAACCCTAGTCGTAACCCATCATCTTCTTCCTAAACCAACAACCCCTAAACCCTGTATACTCCTGTAAGACCTCCAAAACTGCAAACCAGAATAAAGCGACACCCAAAACCCCCAAATCTACCCTAATAGATCTCTGGAAATCCATAAACAGCCACTATACAGCCCATAAATCCTTCGGTTAAACAGTTATACGACTAACCCAGTTCAATCCAACCCCAAAATTGATCCTAAAACCCTAAATCGACTCTGAAATCCTTAATTTAGCACTCGAAAATCCCTCTTTTACTCACTTTGAACCTTAAAAGTACTTACTCGGTGATTGATAGCTCCTTCTTCTACTCGAAGTCCAGTGTATATTGTTCGAAACCCGTCTGGAACGCAAACAGTACCCGACATCCAATCTACAGTCGACATCTTCTTATGGTGTTCGACAATCAGATTGGAGTGCTCCATCTAGTCGATTGCAAGTTTTTCGTCTGATTTGGGCTCAACCAGAGAGTCTTTGAATCATTTGGCAAGTCGAGATCCAATTTGTGTTGATTTTCTGTGCTGTTACTGTTCCTTTATGGCTGGTAGTCTGCGTTTGGTTGATTGTTGTCGGGTTGATTATTGTTGATGGCTGCCTCTGATGTTCAGATTAAAGTACTAGTATATTGCGTTGTTGGGAGTGCTTGTTTTGTTTTTGAGCAATGACAGGTTCAGACTTGTTTATTTTGTTCAGTCATTTGTTGGTGGTTATTTATTGGTGGTTATTTTCTTCTCTGTTGGTGATTGTTTGGCAACATGTCTGAGGAGAAGTCCGCTTCTGCTTCTAGTTCGAGTTCTATTGTTATTGGTAGCTCTTCTAGTTCCTCTCGCCGTCGTGATAGGGATTCCATTACATCCATTCCTTTGAATGGACATAATTATGCTATTTGGTCTCGCACTGTTAAGGTTTATTATATGGGTGAGCGCAAGTTCCGGTATTTGACGGATGATCCTCCAGCCAAAGAGGCCAAGGATTATAGTGATTGGGAAGCTGAGAATTGCCATATACTTGTTGAGTTGTGGAATAGTATGGAACCCCAGATTAGTGCTCCTCTGTTTTATCTCGACACTGCCAAACAAGTGTGGAATCGGCTTGCCGGGATGTATTCTGGTGTTAATAATCTTCGTCGTACATATGATCTTCATCACTAGTTCTTCTCTTTGACCATCGGTTCTAGTTCTTTGGAGGACTATTACTCTAAATTTCGTGGGACTTGTGAGGAACTCTGTTTTTATGAGCCTATCTCGAGTGATCCTCAGGTTATGGAATGTCAGCGTGAGCGTTTGGAGGTCGCTCGATTTCTATATGGGTTGTCGTCCTTCTATGATCCAGTTCGGTCTCAGATATTGGGAGAGCGGGAGTTGCCCTCTCTTGATGAGGTGTTTAGACGTCTTCGCCAAGCTTCTATGTCCGATACTGGTTCTGTTTCTCAGCCACCACCTGATTGGTCTGCATTAGCTGTTTCGGGTGGTTTTGGGTCGCGTGGTGGCCGTGGTCGCGGCCGTGATTCTGGGCTTAGCAATCGTGGTCGTAGTTCCGGTAGTCGAAGTTCTGGTGGCTATGATTCAGGGAATAATTCTAGTAGTCGTGGTGATTCTGGTTCCCGTGGTCGTGGTTTTGGTCGGGGTGGAAATGGTTATGGTCGTACGTCAGGGGGAGGTAGTTCTGGTCGTGGCCGTGATACTAGATTTTGTACTCATTGTCAGAGTACAAATCATACATTGGACTATTGTTATGATCTTCATGGTTTTCCCCAGGCTCATCAAGTTGCTCATTCTGAGGATGCTGGGCAATTTACTCATTCCATCGATAGCAGTGTGACTATTACAGCAGAGAAGTATCAGCGTCTCATGTCCCTTCAACCTTCTCATTTTGCGGCTTCTTCTTCCACTGCCTACGTTCGCCGCATGTGTTCCTCCGCTGTTTGTGTTGCTTCTTCTTCTTCTCCTTGGGTTATTGATTCTGGTGCTACTAATCATATGACTGGTACCTCTACTATCTTGTCTATTTGTCAATCGATTGGTCAAAAATCTCATGTTACCTTAGCAGATGGTTCTACTACTGAGGTCACTGGATTAGGTTCTTTCCTAGTCTCTTCCATCTCTCACTTTGCACTCAGTGTTACATGTACCTCGTTTACCTTTTAATCTCATGTCTATCAGTCAACTTACCAAATCTTTAAACTGTTCCATCACTTTTTCTTCTCATGGTTGTGTATTTCAGGATTTCACGACAGGGAGGACGATTGGAAGCGGTGTTGAGCGTGGTGGGTTGTACTACCTGACCAATAATCCTGCTAAATCTGTTGCTCTTCAGTCCACAGAGTCCTCCTATCAGCAACATTGTCGGCTTGGACATCCCTCACTTTAGACTTTGAAGCGTCTAGTGCCTTCCTGTGGTTCTCTTAAAGAGTTGTCATGTGAAGTCTGTGAGTTTAGTAAACACCGTAGAGTACCTTTTTATCCTAGAGTTGAGCGTCGTGCGTCGAGTCCTTTTGAGTTAGTTCATTCAGACATTTGGGGGCCTATTCATGTGCCTAATGTTTTTGGTTTTCAGTACTATGTTATTTTTGTTGATGATTTCTCTCGTATTACATATCTTTATCTTATGAAAGCGAGATCAAAGTTGAAGACTGTTTTTCACTCATTTTATATGGAAATAAAAAATCAGTTTAATACTTGCATTTGTATATTTCGTTCTGATAATGCACGCGAATATTTTCAGAACACATTATCTCAGTTTTTTGATGATCATGGTATAATCCATCAGTCATCGTGCGCTCGAACTCCACGACAAAATGGAGTTGCTGAACGCAAGATTCGACATTTATCAAAGGTTATGCGTGCATTGCTATTTCAAATGCAGGTTCCTAAGTCGTATCGGACTGATGCGGTTCTTGCCGCTTGTTATCTAATTAACTGTATGCCCTCTACTGTCCTTGGAGGTGAGATACCTCATACGGTCTTGTTTCCTGGTTATTCACTCCACCCATTACCCCCTCGGGTTTTTGGGTGCACGTGTTATGTCCATAATCTAGATCCTGACCAGAGCAAACTTGACCCTTGATCTATTAAGTGCATTTTTCTTGGTTACTCTCGCACTCAAAAAGGCTATAAGTGTTACTCTTTGTCTTTACGTCGTCATTTTGTGTGTGCTGATGTTACCTTTAATGAGTCACTTCCTTTTTATTCAGAGTCGGTCTCTGTCAATGATTTGCTTGCATATGAGTCTATGTGTCCTATACGTGTCCCGTCTGGTATTGTTTCCCCAAGTACTGTCCCCCCATCACCGCCTTTGCAGGTATATCATCGCCGTTCTAAAAATCCACCAGTGCCACCTCCGCAGGTTCCACCTTCGTCCGAGCCATCTCCGCCCGCCGCCCCACCTTCGCCCACTGCTTCATCTTCCTCTTCGTTGCGTGATCCTGACAGCCTTGATCGTCCTATTGCCCATCGTAAAGGTATTCGGTCCTGCACTGTCCATCCTATTGCTCATTTTGTTTCCTATAATCATTTGTCTCCGTCCTTTCGTGCTTTTAGTACTTCGGTTTTCTCTGTTTTTGTTACTAACACTGTTCAGGAGGCCTTATCTATGTCTGAGTGGCGGACAGCTATGGAGGATGAAATGTCTGCTCTTCATCATAATGGGACTTGGGAGTTGGTTCCTTTTCCTGCTAGTAAAACTTCTGTTAGTTGTCGTTGGGTGTTTACTGTCAAGTATCTTCCTGATGGCACTGTTGAGCGCTACAAAGCTCGCCTTGTTGCCAAAGGCTACACCCAGACTTATGGGGTTGACTACTCAGAGACCTTCTCTCCTGTTGCCAAACTTGGTTTTGTTCGGATTCTTATTTCTCTAGCTGCAAATTTTGGTTGGCCGTTATTTCAATTGGATGTCAAAAATGCCTTCCTCCATGGGGATCTCCAAGAGGAAGTATATATGGAGCAACCACCAGGGTTTGTTGCTCAGGGGGAGCGTACTCAGGTGTGTCGTCTTCGCAAAACTCTATATGGGCTTAAGCAGTCTCCCAGGCATGGTTTGGCAAGTTTAGTAATGCTATGTTACAATTTGGTATGAAACGTTGTCATTCTGATCATTCTATTTTCTCTCTCATATCTAATCAAGGGACAATATTGTTGATCGTCTATGTAGATGATATTATTATTACAGGTGACAATCAAAAGGGTATTGATGACTTGAAACTATTTCTACATCGTCAGTTTCATACTAAAGACTTGGGCAAATTGAGATATTTCTTGGGTATCGAAGTGGCACGGTCTAAGGATGGTATTAATCTGTCATAGAGGAAATATGTGTTGGATATTCTGAATGAGACTGGCTTACTGGGGTCAAAGCCAGTTGAGACTCCTATGGATCCTAATGTCAAACTGTGTGCTGATCAGGGGGAGTTGCTTTCTAGTCCGGATCAATACCGTTGCTTGGTTGGGAAGTTGAATTATCTTACTATTACTCGTCCAAATATCTCATTTGCGGTTAGTTTGGTTAGTCAGTTTATGTCAGCTCCTCGCTCTCCACACTGGGAAGTTGTTCTAAGAATTGTTAAGTACCTCAAAGCCCATCCAGGACATGGTCTGTTATATAGAGTTAATGGACACTCGTGGGTTGAGGCATTCACTGACTCTGATTGGGCGGGAGGACCATCTGACAGGAGATCCACTACAGGCTATTGTATCTTTCTAGGTGGGAATCTTGTTAATTGGAAAAGTAAGAAGCAGACTGTAGTTGCGCGGTCTAGTGCAGAGGCAGAGTACAGAGCTATGGCTCACACAACATGTGAGGTTGTGTGGATACGTTCTTTTCTTGAAGAGATAGGATTCCCTGTGCAGGTGCCTGTGAATCTCTATTGTGATAATCAAGCTGCAATTCATATAGCATCCAATCCAGTATTTCATGAGAGGACTAAACACATTGAGGTGGATTGTCATCTTGTACGAGAGAAGTTGACTGGTGGTGTGATTGCTACTCCATTTGTGTCTACCGGTGCCCAGTTAGCTGATATATTTACTAAACCGTTGTTCAAGCCACGATTGGAGTTACTTTGTGACAAGCTGGGACTTTTTGATATTTATTCTCCAGCTTGAGGGGGAGTGTTAGAATATGTTTATATTAGTAGTTGACGTTTGTCCCACATCGCCTATCTTAGTCATGTAATGTGGTACACATCAATATAAATAATATTGACTTGTGTTGGGGTTCATTAACACCCTACACTTCTTTCTCTTTTTCTCTCCTTTCTAAAACAACATGGTCCATACACTTAGTCTTGGGCCCCACATAAATATATGGTGACAGAGAGGCTTAAGGCACCAGGTGGCGGGGCGCCAGGAGCACTGAATAATTTTTCAAGGAGAATACAGATATCTTAGTTGATGAACACCGCAAAGAAATTCCTTGTGAAAATCTAAGCCAATGGTGGAAAAAATTGTGGATGAATACATCAAAATTGGATGGTGAGGCAAAGGGGCATATACTGAATCCCAGTTGAATATTCCAATATCATTTTTGATGAACAATCGAAAGTATATCAAATCAGGCATCAGTATGCGCCCACAATAGGAACGCCTAATTTAAAAAAAGGCCTTATACACCACTAAGCTTAAGAAAAGAGATCTATAATATCCAGGAACGGTACAAGAGTTGGACAAAACTTCCTTGAATCCAAGCTCTGCAAAGAAATGGACTAGACTGGCTGGTTCAACCATCGACCAGCGCAGGACCGGATCAACCCAAAAACTGCTACGATTACAAAACCAGTCTATTTAATAAGAACTGTTCATAACCAGCGGTTCCAACCATCGACACACCAAAACTGGGAGCAGGTCAGCCAAACCATTACAAAATTTGAACTACCAATACCATTGAGAAACGCATTTCAGCAGACCACTTGTTACACTGCCTCTGCTGCTTGACAGCTCTACAAACCTTTTAACAGCAAAAGATGGATTTATAGAACCAAAGGAGTTGCCCAAAGTTCCATTCTTCCGATGTGGGATCCTAGAAAAATTACCAGACCTACAAAACTTTGAGGAAAGCCAACTCCTACTTCATACATGTATTCTTACTTTACTTTTGCTCATGTATTTTTTATGTAATAATTTTGTTTATTTGTATATTATTAATATATTTGTGATGTAATTATGACATCACAATTCAACTCTGGCACCCATCCACCCAACTCCTCCGGTTCACCCGCCGGTCTGGTTTTTAAAACATTGCTGCAAACTACTCAAAAAGGGGCTTTTAAGCCTCAGCAAAGGCATACCCTTGCCATCAAAATGTCTATCATTCCACTCTCCACACATAAGCCACATCAAACAAAGTGACATCAAGGCCCAAATATGCCACCTCAGTCTGCCTACCAGCTTTTGGCATCAACAACTCAACCACTGTTGCAGGAATAACTCGTGGGATGCTGGTCCATGACAGAACTGAAGTCCACAACTCCCAAGCAATGGGGCAATGGATGAACAACTGTGCTACCAGCCCCCCACTACTCAGACACATCAGCAAACCATAATCTTCCCACGACATAATCTCACCACAATGAGTAACACTGTAAGAGTACATACAGTGAGAATCTTATCTTCAGCCACGCACCACAACTAAAAATCTCCGAACGGATTTTAAAGAAAAGTCCAAGACTGTACCGCCACTAAGACTCTGATCCAATGTTGAGTGTTCTAAAAGAAGGGCTAGAAGGCCGAGTACTCGCCGCCTAGGCGCTAACAAGACCCTTGCCGACTAGCCCAACTAGACTCACTATCCCGACTAATTGCTTGACTAGGCGCCAAGTACTCGGCCCTGGAAGCTAGAAGGTGCCCAGCCGCCCTGGGAGCACCTAGCAAGTTTTAGAACCTTGCTTTGATAATAAGAGCATCCTCATTAGGCTCTTGGAACCTCCTTGTATGCCAAATTAGCAAGTAAACAACTGTGCTACCATCCCCCCATTACTCAGACACATACAGCAAACCATAATCTTCCCCCCACATAATCTCACCACAATGAGTAGGAGTACATATAGTATCTTATCTTGAGCCGTGCACCACACAAAAAACTCCACAAACGGATTTTCAAGAAATGTCTAAGACTGTACTGCCACTAAGGCTCTGATAATAAAAAGCATCCTCATCAGTCATCAGGCTCTTGGAACCTGCTTGTATGCCAAAGTAGCGAGTCTCTCTCTGGTTCGCAGGAAAGTTACTCCTCCGTGGATACATGACCCAGAAAAAGTCTTTGAGTAATGGAAAACTTTGAGTACAATCATGGATAGATTAATCAGATTCAAATCCTATGGTTCAAATTCAATTTTTGAAGGATCAACAAGGATTACCCAGAGAAAGCCATGGTCCCGTAGCCATAGCTTCAAATTTCTTGGGCTAGGTTTTGAAGATCCGTAGAACAGCCCAACAATTTACTATTGTTTTTGGGTTCTCAATGATATGAAACTTTGTTTTGGATTTCTCTGGCTAGGTTTGGATTTCTCTGTCTTGGATAATAGGTAATGGTTTCTTTTGTTATATGCCCCTCCTTTATGTGAGAAGAATGGTATGAAGAAGATACAGAGACAAGAGAGAGTAATCAGAAAATAGCATAAAATTTATAGTATTATTTTAGTCGGATAAGGTTAATATAAAGAGCCTGATGTCGTGAGAATAAGAAAAATGAATAGCTAAAGTAGAAAAAGTGGTTCTTGAGGTCAAATTTGCTAAGGCTAATGAGGATGCTCTAAGAGAATCAATTTGCTCCCCCAGTGATTCTTTTAATTGATCAAAGTCAACTTCCAAATCGGTATCCCTAAAGCCCTTGTGCTATTTACTCCCCCCACCCCACCCCACCCCACACCACACCCAAAAAAAAAAAACCTTATGCTCAAAGCCTATGGGGTTGTCATAAATCATGCCAGCTAGTTTCTCAATAGGCTTCCAGTGCATACTAGTAGGACAGCTTTCTTATGCTGATGAATGCCTCATTCACCTAATAAGAGGCGCGGGAATAAAGTCTCCAACTCAAAGAACTCTCCAACCCCATACCTTGATAATCATATATTACTCCAGTGATAGACAATAAATCATTCATCTCCCAGTCTTGCACCTCCCTTCGAAGAAAAATGTTTGCAACATCACTTTCCCCTATGAGCAAACCAATAGATATACGAAAAAGCATCACGCAACCTCACCCCACAATATGACACATGATCCAAATATTTCACCCTCTTCTCCTCAGCCTACAAAGTAGTATGTCTAGCGAACTCATCCCACCCTCTCCTAATCCCCGTTTAAAGACCCACCCTATGAGGAATGTTCCCCACCTATGTAGCACCGACAGTCCAACACAGACACTAATACATACACGGATACGGGAATTTTAAAAAAAATGAACAAGGACACGGCAGGAGACACGAAAACTAAATAACTATGTCTATAAATAGATCATAATGTATGCAGTACCAATTTATGTACAGTGATATATACACTTTGCTTTTGATATGTAAGATATATACATTGTTGTATATTGGTATATATATATACCAATACATTCAAATATATATGTAAGATATGCACACGTAGAGCTGGAGATATATGCATCGAACATATACAAATACATGGACACATATACATGTACAGCGAGAGAGAGAGAGTGGGGGAGGGAGGGAGGGAGAGAGAGAGTGTGTATATGTGGGACACGTGGGGGGCATGGAAGTGTATATGTGGGACACGTGTATCCATGTCATGTACCCCTCAACAACAACAACAACAATAACAATAACATAACCCATTTAGTCCCCAATAATTGGGGGTATGGGCGGGGGATGGATAGGAGACAGATCTAACCTTTGGCAATAAATGCACAAAGTGGCTGCTCCCAGAATACCACTGAAACAAATGGATTTGAGATAGACCTAACCTTTGGCAATAAATGCACGAAGTGGTTGCTCACAGAATACCACTGAAACAATGGTCCCCCTATATTATCGAGTTTGTTGCGGAATCATGCCCTCAAATCAAAGCCGAAAGGCATCAAAAATGGCAGACCCAAGAATCATTTTGATTTATGTGCACATTACCAAGCTTTTTCCATTCAACATCTGGAGCATTGGCGTTGCACAATGTCATGTACCCCTCCCAAAAAAACAAAAAAAAGGCACACGCCAAGATTGTCCAAGCGTCAGACACGCATGTCTCTATGTCCAATACGCGGACACGGTGACCTAGGAGCGTCAGTGCTTCAAGTTCACCACCAAAGAAGTTTACACACCCCACCGGCCATGCCTCTCAGACACCAATAGGATCAACCAATCTCTCATCAGTCAAGGTCTCCATGTCTTGTAGACCAAATAATTCATGTCACATGGTTTGAAGATAAAAAAATTATTCTCGGAACTACATCAGTTTTCCAAAAAGTTTTGTGGGTAGATTGTTTGGCAGTGATAAGTACTTTATTTCCTACTGCATTTTTATTTAACATCACATTAAAACGTCGAAAGGAGAAAGTTCAAACTGAATTGATGTTCCATGTTAAAATGGTCTGATTGATTGATCTTTCAACCATGTTGAAGCCCTTCGTGTCTATGTCGAAAGAATGCCCCCGAAGTGATCGAGTACTTTGATTGAAATGTCGGAGCTTAGCCACCTCCATGATGAGAGTAAGGAGAAACTTAGAATAGCAAATGCCTCCATGCGTCTCTTCATGCAGCCATAGTCCCCAATCTTTTAATCCCATGCTCCAAATAAATAGCTCATAGTATGACTTCAGCGAGCTTCCAAGATCCATTATGGAAATCAAACCAGCCTCTTTTGTACATTTTGCAATCAATCACCAAAAACTTACAATATAGTGTCCAGACCAATTGGAAGAAAACAAACTAGCTAAACCAAGCCCTTTACTTTCAATGTTATTAGCAAAGCAAGGGAGCCTGAAGAAGATAGTAAGTTTTAGTCTCATATGTCCTGCTAACTAAAACCAAACCCAAGCCAGGAAGAAGAGACAAAGCAGGCAGGGAATCCAAAGGTAGCATAGCGATATCAATGAAAGAATGACTACGTTCTGATTTTGGTTTCGAGGGACTCAAGTCAAATCAAGAGGCACCAAAAGACCTCTCAATAGAGACCTATCAAGTTCAAAAAATGAAGGACACATTTTGTAACAGGAATCGATTTATATTCATTACTATCACTATTCTATATCGTGGATGTTGGAATAGAGATGCAAAAATAGAAAAATATAGATTGTGTTCATTGATTTTGATTTTTTGGTGGACAGTATTAATTGTTGGGCATACATGGTATTCCACCTACTTCTCTCCTCTTGTTCTTTCTACCACATCATCGAGTTAAAGGGTTTTCTACTTTTCTTTGCATTTATATGGGTCACGTGAAACCAAAACTGCAGAAAACAAACTTGAATCTGACTATATTGCAACAATGCCAACAAATATATCACTAGCAGAATAGCATATGTCAAACATGCAACTCAAAATCAATTGATAATGAGTGGAGAGGCTGTTCAGGCTAATATACTAGTTTTAGAGTTTATAACTAAGCAATGTGGGACAAGCTCTAACACACCCTCCCACGTGCCCCGAAACCTACACACGGAGAGGTAAACAAAAGATCCATAATATTGGGATTATAACGAAACAAGGTGCACTTATGGCACAAACAATGGGCCAATCAATTAATCAAGAAAGTCTTGTCCAAAAGACGCCTAAAGCCTAGTTCTGATACCATGTTAAAGCATCCATCTCAAAACCGATTGGCAATGAGAAGTGAGGCTACCTAGGCACATATACTAGTGTTGGAGGTTATAATTAAGCAATGTGGGACAAGCTATAACAATACATACTATCCAATGTCTTATAGAAGTACATTCATATCAACAAGCAGAGTTAGATAAGTAGATGTAAATAAATATACATACATGTGTATATGTAGAGAGAGGTATAAACAAAGAGTGTGGAAGCTTCTATTTTGACATGTCTTGCACACCAATGCATGGTTGCTCTTTCGACTCTTCAACCAAAAACTAACTCCGGAACAATCATATGAAAATCAATCACATGAACTACTTCAAGTTATGAATTTAAGCACATACCTTAAGATGAAAATCAGGGTATTAGCAATGTAGGAAACCATTTCCCTGCAAAAATAGAAGAAAAAAAAAAAGTAGAAGATATCTAACATTGCGTATTTGCGTGAATGATAGACTGAGTGTTTACAAATTGTGATAAGCTGTAGGAAACTAAGCCATTGAAACTACATACTCCCTCGTCCCTTTTTAAATGTGTTGCTTCGAAAAATCTAACTTATTAAAGAGACATCATCATTACACCTTGCAGATCAACTTTTACCTCCACTTTACACATTTCACATCAATTTTTACCTCCACTTTTACCCATTAAACTCTTTACCCACTAACTTTTCAAAGGGCAATTATAATCTTATAAACTTTTACTCATTAACTTTTCAAAACACACATTTATTGAGGGACAGCCCAAAATGGAATAGTCGATCATAAAAAAGGGACGGAGGGAGTAACTTTTTCCCTTCTCCGGGGTTGTTAGAAAATGGACCCACAATTATATCAAACCTATCTAACACCCTCTCTCATGTGCAACCATGTCTTGTACGTGAAGTTGCAAATATCTATGCATATTGGGAAAGAATGCAAAGGGGAGAAACATAATGCAAGCAAAAAATAAATACAAGCATAAAGACCAAAACCCAAACCTTCCAGAAAACCAGAGGACCATGGGAGTTACCAATTTTCCCAAAAGGTTAAACTATTAGGAAATGGGCCTAACCATTCATATAAACATATCTAACATGACTAAGACCTTCTACCATGATTTGTTAGGAGTTATTTTCCCTTCACAATACATTAGATACTCCCATGTCCAACTATCTTCGACTATTCAAAAAGAAAGTTTCTATTCCTTTTCAGAGAACGAGTTTTTGAGACTCATCCAATTCATTTCAAACAACAAATTCAAAACCTAAAATACAATATTAGGATTAAGGAAAAGACTCTTAGGTTGAGTTTCCCATTTGCTAAAAGCAGCAGGGTGATTTAGCAACTTGCTTAAGCAAAAGGAGTATGTGAGAGAAAATTGGCTTTTCACAAGTTAGGTGGCGTTTGGTAACATTTTTGTTTCCTGTTTTTTGTTTGTGTTTTCGATTTTTTTTCAAAACTAAAAACAAGATATGTTTGGTAATTTATTTATGTTGTGTTTATTAAAAACATTTTCAAAATCTTTGAAAATTTTGAAAACACAATAACGGTGATTTGCCTGTCATTTAAATTTTATTACCAAACATGTTTTTTTTGTTTTTGTTGTTATAAACAATAAACATGATTCTACTTTTAGTTGCTTTGGAAACAAAAAATACAAAACCATTGTTTTGGAAACAAAAAATACAAAACCAAAACGTTACCAAACCCCCCCCCCCCCCCCCCCCAGCTTTTAGCACTTCTATGGAAATTGGCTTTTAGCAATGGTGCTAAAAACTGGAAACTCGGCCTTAATATCTTGCAATTGACATGCAGAAAGGGAATGTAAATATAATTCTCCAACATCTCCACTTCCTTTCCACCTTTAGTATACGTGTCAAGAACAAGTCATCAGAATCTTAAGGTCCTTTTTTCAAAACTTACGTATTTCCTCACTTCTATATGAAAAACCTATCCAAAGCTTTGAAACACCCCAAAGAAAATCTAACAGAACCTGTTTCAGCCTAGAAGATTACAATCACAATTTTCACGCTTTTTTTTTTAAACATTTTTTGAGGGAAAAGTTACCGAAAAGACTGACACTCTCTTGAATTGAATTTTAGGAAAGGCTATACAACTTCAAAGTAAGAAGACATGACGCATACCAAAAGTGATACAAGCTTTGTTGATCATCACCCTTAAAGGCAGTCCTCGCAACTGCAGCAAAGAACCTGTCAATGCAAGGAATATAAGAAGTTGTTCGCAAATGGAAAACTCTTGAAACCCATTCACCTTACATTCCCAAAGTCATCACCGCCAAAACACCAGAAACATCAGCCCCTTCTTGAGCCTATCACATCAGAAGGGGGAAAACAAAGAAAGAAACAACGTAAATATACATATAACACATATGTGAAGGAATCAAAAAAGGGTAACAACAGTTACCCAATTCACAGCCATCCCCTACTTAAATGAAAAGGAAACAAAGTTCTACTATGAAAAGAAAGTTACTCCCATTTGCAAAAAGGAATATAGTCACTAACACAAAATAAATGAAGACAGGGATTAGAAGACTTGAGAGATCAAGAAAAGATGATCCCAACCCTCCACCCTTCAAAACCTTTGAGAACAAAATAAAAGACTTGATAATCGGGTATTTAAAAAACGTTCTTACCTTATAAGCAACTCTTATGTCATGAATGGAATGGCAGATTTCCCCTATAGTGTTCACAGGAAAGTTACTTGATGATGAATTGATGATTTTTGTGTAAGCTCTAAAGTGTAAGTAGGGTATTTGCACCTATTTTGTTGTTAGTTCTGTGCCTTCGAGTGTCCTTAGGTGCACGTGATTGAGTTTGGCTGTTCGTTGGCCTCAGGTATGCTTATGTTGTCTTTTTTGTTCTTTTTCTGTTGTTCTAGGGTATGCCCTTTGGACCTTTATTGCTTCGTTTCTCCAATGAATTAACTTACCAAAAAGCTCTTTCATTTAATACATGAACATGCTTAATGCATCATGTTGTCGAGAAAAGTAAAAGGTTTACCCATTGAATGCATAATAGGATTCATGATATGAAAAAAAAAATGCAGTGAAGAAATCGTTCTCTAATAAGATCTACGATTTAGTATGCTGACAGTTCCTGTGGACAATACATGACGATAGATGTCAGGGTTACTAAATATGTCTACGTGTCAAGATATTCAATGAAAGTCTCTAAGACCATTGTTGTATTTTGTGAAGCGAAGTCTCACATCGCTTGGGTACCAAAGTAATATGAAATATATAAGCGTGAGGGCACCCTCACTTCTTGAGCTAGCTTTTGGGGTTGAGTTCTACCCAAGACCGTGTGTAACATGGTATCAGAGATGGGTAGGGTGCGTGTCTCTCGCCTGCACACGGCAGGTGCTGCTGAGTGAGCACGTTGCACGTGAGCGAGGGTGGGAAGCGAAGCCCCACGTTGCCTGGGTACCAAAGCATAGTTGTTAGAATTGCACGATTCACGATTCAATTCGCGATTCGATTCACAATTGAAGTAAAAATGATACGAATCTATAGGTGAATCAAGGTTTTTCTAGAATCGGAAGTGAATCATACGATTCTAATTCACGGTTTGATTCGTGATTCGATTCACAATTCATGTAAAAACGATACGAATCTATTAGTGAATCCAGATTTCCCACAATTATTGCATTCGACTAATGTGAAATCAATTTAGCAATTCTACCTTAATTTTGCCATATAAACTAGTTTTGTACCTATTAGGCTACAAACTTTTATTTTTATTTGTTATAAGGCTAAGCTTTCATTTTTATAATGAATATTTATATCTATATGAATATATCCATTTTATTATAGTATTTAGTTTCATGTATAAATATCTACTCTTTCCTATTAGATCCTGTAATCATCAGTTTATGGTATAAAAAAAAAAATTTTAAAAACTTTATTACTGATTTAAGCTTAAATTTGTCAATTTTACAATGTATCGTTATTATGAAAGTGCATAGACACATTTTCCGAGTATTTTTTGAAACTTAGACCGAATCGATTCGATTCACGATTCGGAAAAGGGTCAATCCGATTCTCGATTAGATTCACGATTTGACAACTATGTACCAAAGTACTATGAAATATATAAGCGTGCGGGCAACCTCACTTCATGAGCTAACTTTTGGGGTTGAGTTCTACCGAAGACCGTATAACATATTTCCATTTTCCACGCATTCTTTCAACAGATATGATATTGTGCACCAAGAACCAAATAATGGAGGAGAATTTTTTCTAATTTCCTTTCTTTCCCCTTCCTCTCTCTAAGTTCCAAACAAAGTGGTGGTGTTTCAGTTCAAGCTAAGCCCATTTGATGTCAACAAAACTTTATGAGGGATACACTTACCATCTGAACAAAAACAAGGAGATATGCCAGATATACATATAGCAGGACTAAGTAATTCAAAAAATCAGATGTCCCAGGTTGAAGAAGATGCATACCGTGAAGAAAGCAATGTAGCTCACTGTAAGAGTCAGTGCAATCTCTATCACAGTGTCATTGAAAATAAATCCAAGCCACAAAACAGATGCTATTCCAAAAGCAAGACCAATGCCTACACTAAACCAGGAAAAGGAGATTTAAAATGAACTTCCCTATTCTACAACTGTAAATTGAGTATCAAAACATACTTACGCTCCAAGAGAAACTTCTGTAAGAAACAGTACTATAGCCCCAAAGCTAAAGCTCTCCCCAAGCACCATCCGATATAACAGCTGATAGACCACGATAGCCGTCCTGAAAATAGAAGCATGAAATTAAAGATAATGGCCATTTAATCTTGTTAAATTTCGGCCCACCAACTCATCTACAAGTTCAAGCTCCTAGAGAGTGGCAATCTATATATTTATGCACTTTTAGGCCCAACATGCCCCCAATGGGTAGGCTCTCATCCATACACAGGCCAAAATTATACAAATACTATTTTATTGTTTAGGCAGTTGGTTTGAAGAAAATATTGTACAACAGAAAAATTGAGAACGCTACCCGTCATTCATCAAGGATTCTCCTTCAATGATGGTGCTAAGTTTTTTACTTGCACCAAGCTCTTTCAAAAGAGCAACAACAGCCACAGGATCAGTGGCACTAAGAAGTCCCCCAAGTAACAATGATGTTTTCCAGCTCCAATCATATGGAAAAGTAAGCTGCATAATTTTGAAGCGGAGTTATTGCAAAACACTGATACTTACTGAACATAATAGAAGAGTTTGGTAAACCTTTAAGGCAGATCCAAGGCAGAAGGTTGAAATGAGAACACCAGGCCCAGCAAGCATAATCATCTGTGCCATACATTTCTGCATCGGAAATGAACATAAGAGAACAATTGAAGTCATCAAAATCCAGGATAATGTCCAAATGTGTTGAATGAATTGCCTAGAACCATGCTAATACCAGCTAAGTGAAAAAGTAAGTAAAGAAAAAAGGAAATAACTATATCTACAGGAGAAAACCATTTTATTAATAATCGTCGGATATTTAATCTACAATCTGGAACACAGGGAATATGGATAGATTAAGAAATATTTCAATTATGATTCATACTCAACAAACGATGGGCAGCATCCCAGTATAGCTTGCTAAATGAATTCTCATAGTTGGTGTATTATGGTCATTAGGAGTTAGAGTGTTTGTTATTAGTGAGGGAGTTATTGTCATTTGTATTCACTCCAACATGCATTCACAACATATGTGTGTAAGGGATAACTGAATACCAGAAGCACTTTTCTTCTCCCTAAAAATCAATGGTCATTGCAGTATGCTACATTTCCAAGCAGATAATTCAATCCCTCATGAAAGGCTCTTTGAGACTAACCTCAAACAGTAACTTTGGATCTAGTGTGTGTTCAACATATTTGGTAGTAATACCCTAGGGAAAGTTTTAAAAGAAAATTGCAATAATAGGTAACCGAGAAGGATGCAACTAGTTATTTATGCCAACGTTGATAGAAACCAACCACATCATACTGCAAATCCATTGTCCAGTAAAAGGTCCCAATAAGAAGTTATGACTTATGAGCAAATGGAGAAGTGTGTGTGAACATCAAGAAATGTTTAGCAATGAAATTGAGAAAAAGCTTTCTCGAACATAATTTGTAGCACAACACCTACTCACCCAACATGATACATCAACTATTCAAAACAAAATAGTTAACACAGCATAAGGAGCATGGCAAGACCTTATCAACGTTGCCAATCATCCTGCGACAAAGTCACCATCCACCACTGAGGTGGTAGCTGAGATGGCCAAGATACTAGAGCGAAATCCCCTCCCTCTCACACGGTCTTGGGTTCAAATCCCTCGTGGTTAGTAGGGCTCTTGGACCAAAAGTCGTTTGGAGGGCCCTTTGTCCCACTCAAACCTTGGTGGAGCTATAATGACAGGTTGTCCTCCTTGGGGCAGTGTTTAACTAGGAAGAGCGCCCCCTATGGTGAAGACCCTAATCAGAACAGGTAGCCACAGCTAAACATTCCATAGTGGGCGGGAACCACATTGGTCACACCCATTGGGGGGAAGCTACTCTGGTTGCCCCTTCCCATCCTTTTATTGAGAAAAGAAAAAAAAATAGCCATCTTATAATGCAATTGTACATGCCAATATCGGATATAGTTGAAGCCTTCAAATTATGGAGCTTCATAAGCCATTGCTCATTCTAGTAATAGCTTGCTAAATGAATTTGGCAGAATGGCATAGACTAAGGTGGTCTTGAGATGTTTATTGTAGATTGACTGATTCATATGTTGGTAAAGGGCAATAGGGTTATGTTGAGGGTAACACTAAGGGGGTGGGTTGACCAAAGTTGACATTGGAGGCAGAAGTTAGAAAGGATCTATGTTTTTAAATATTGAGGAACATGATGCCCTCAACAGAGATTATTAAAAAAAAGGGAAATTTTCAAAAAAAACCCCAAACTTTGACCTGAATATCAAAAATACTCTCAAACTTTCAATTTTTTCAATCGTACTCCCAAACTTCACTTCCGTAATCAAAATTGCTCCCACCGTCAGGATCTGTTACCTAACTAACGGAAAATGCTGAGGTGGACGTTAACAAACCCAAAAACCATTAATAATTTGGTACAATTTCATAAAAACCCCCAAATTTTGCACCATATATCAAAAAACCTCCCAAACTTTCAAATTTTTTTTAAAGCTCCTTCCTCCTCCCTCCTCCCTCCTCCAATTCACAGGAAAAACAGAGGGGAGAGAGAGACGCCTGATGAGCGCGACGGTGTGGTTGCGACCACAAAACTCCTCCTCCCCCACCGCCGCTGCTGCAACCTACAAAGTCCTCCCCGATTGAGGCTACAACCGCGTCTACTGCACATTCTCTCCGCGTCGGCCACGATGGCTAGGGCGGTAAACTCCTCCTCCTCGCCTCCACCAACAGAGGCAACGACACTAAATCCAACGTCACTAACACCACTGTAGCCTTGACCAAAAAACCCGAAACCCTAAACCCGAATCGCTTCTCTTCTCCCCCAAGTAAGACTACCTCTACCGCAACTCATCATTATACGGACAATTAAGCCTCCAAAGGATACGCGAGCTGTTAGCTTACCACATGAGACTGTTCAGCGAGTGGTCGTGTTTCGTGATTCATGACATCGGTGGGATCCACCAAGACGTTATGGAGGTGTTTAAGCCGTGGATGAAAAAAGGATACATGACGATGCAGGATATCAAAGAGCAAGAGGTTTGACGGGCATCTCTCTCTCTCTCTCTCTCTCTCTCTCTCTCTCTCTCTCTCTCTCTCTGTTTTCCTTTGAATTGGAGGGAGAAGGAAGAAGGAGCTTTTAAAAAAAATTGAAAGTTTGGGAGGTTTTTTGATATTTGGTTAAAAGTTTGGGGGTTTTATGAAATTGTACCAAATTATTAACGGTTTTTGGGTCCGTTAACCTCCACCTTAGCATTTTCCGTTAGTTAGGTAACAGATGCTAACGATGGGAGCAATTTTGATTACAGAAGTGAAGTTTGGGAGTACGATTGAAAAATTGAAAGTTTGGGACTATTTTTGATATTCAGGTCAAAGTTTGGGGGGTTTTTTGAAATTCTCCCTAAAAAAAAAAAAAAAATTTACGTAGCCAACGCCAATTGATTGGTATTAAGGCTTTGTTTGGTTTGGTTCGGCTATCATGCTAAATGAATTCTCATAGCTGATGAATTTTGATTATTGCAGTATGCTAAATGAATTCTCCTAGCAGATTCTTCATTCCTTCATGAAAGGCTATTTGAGACTAATCTCACACACTAACTCGGATTGAGTGTGATTCTTCAAACTATTTGGCAATTGTACCTAGGACCAGATTTCATAAGTAAAATGCGATTGTAATTAACCAAGCGGGATGCAATTAGTTATTTCCAAAGCTGATGGAACCCAATCAGACCATATTGAAAATCCAATGACCAATAACAGGTCCCAAGAGTTGTTATGAGCAATAGAGAACTGGGCCTGAGCATCAGCAATGAAGCTAAGAAAAAGCTTTCTCAACATAATTTTGCAGTACAACACCTACTCAACCAACATGATGTATGTAGGACTCAGAACTGAACAAAACACAACATGAGGAGCTTGACAACACCGCATCGACTGAAAACCACAAAAATGGTGGCAAATCATCCTACACAATGAGACACCATCTTATTATGCAGGTGTGCATGCCAATAAAAGATGTAGTTCAAGCCTTCAAGGTATATGGGCCTTCGTAATCCATCGCTTATTCCAAAACCAACCCAACGCAAAGTTATAAAAATGATCTTCACGAGACTTTCAAATCAGGATAGGATTCTTTCCAATATCCTTTGTGAGAGACCAATCTTCTAAGCACCTTATTATGTAAATTTGAACACCTTTGCAATGTCCAAGAATTTCATGAATCCAAACATACATCAGATGGAACTGATAACTGTCTCTTTCCAACATTCAATTCCAACACCCTAACCATCCCCAAGTACTCCAACTCTTAACACCACACGACACGGTCAAAGACGTAACCCTAAAGCTAGCTTTGAGATGAGGGGCCCTCGTGTATGTAGACTTACCTACAACAAGTTTTTCTGCTTAATTTCTCCGTGATTTATAGAACTGACTTGTCTTGCATTGAGAAGTTTGAATGCTCGTGCTATGTTGGATTTCAAAATATCTTTAAAGCCATTCCAATTCTTATCAATGAGTTCTCTCACTTTACTATGTATTTTCTAATCACTAAAGCAACAGAGAAAGTGTGAAGAAACAACTACTAAACAAGGTAAATAATTCATCTAGCCGCTTGTACTCAAATGCAAAAGCTGAAGTGGAGAAATTACATAATTGAACCTTAATTTGGTGCACTTCCATCGAAAATGAACTTTCAAAAAGAAGCGCCGGAAGAAAAACAGCCAACAGAAGGTTAGGATCAATGTTTGCCCCTGCGCATGAACGAAGACAAACCTCTTCAGACATTTGATATTTTTAGAGTAAAGAAGCCCCTAATGATGCTATTTTTAGAATTTAGATGCGGGTCTTGCTAACCTCCACCCAACAGGTGGAGGATAATATCCACATAATGACAAATTAATTCGGACATCAATGCATATTTAATGGATATCAATATACTTTAACAGATATTAATACACTTTTTTCGGGTATCTATGCACTTTCTACTTATTATCCTCCACCCATCAGGTGGAGATTAGAAGTACCAGTCTCAAGCCTCAAAAAATCATCACATTACACAGAAAAATGCAGATTTAACTCACAAATACGAATGCCATCGCCAATCTTTCCCAGTCCATGACTTGTTCCGTACTCTGCACATAAAGTTATCAATGTGATTAAGAAATGAGCCATTACATAATGATGGCAGAAAAACCTTAAAATCAACAGCCTGAAAACGTAAGGGATTAACCCATAACGTGATTATGTAATGAGAGAATATCAAAGGTAATAATATTAGAAAACAAAAATGAGTAACACATGGGCAAAGGTGACACAATGGTGCATGAATCCCCCCCGCAAACAAAAAATCTCACTGACAACTAAATTGGCTTCATGTAAATAAAAAACCATTGGGTTGATGTGTGAAGAGTTAAAGGGAAAAAGAATGAGCCAACAACTATATATACATCAAAGACTTAACATGGTGCATGTGTCAAGGTTTTCTTAAGTTACGGTAGTCCCAAAAGCTTAAGTTGTTAGGAAATAGGCCCAACATGTATATCAAGCTAAACAACTCCTCCCCCGCATGCAAACTCATCTTGCACATGGAGATGCAAATTTCTATAGATAGAAAGAAACATAATAAGAAGGGGATTAGTAGAATGCAAATGAGGAACAAATGCAAATAGAGAGACTTGAATCCAAGTCATCTCGCAACCAGAGCTCTAATACCATGTTAAGTTACCAATAGTCACAAAAGCTTAAGATGGTAGGAAATGGGTATATAAAGCTAATCAATAGGTTTATGACATATGCATTGGAAGAAGTTGCAGATAATTTGAATACATATAATATCATATGGGAAGAAATTTGACTGTGCATATCGCTAGAGCATGAAATTCTGTCTAATTTTGATCTATGAGCATCTTAAGGATACCGAGTTCCAAAAAGATGACTAGTTCATGTGGTGCACTACTGCAGCTTAAGAACCTTGACAAAAATGAGTCAATCTTTCGTCACTCGAAGAAGTGTTAACAACTGTCAATGAGTCACATGCTGTTCATTGTGTTATGAAGCCAATGCCTGCATATGTAGAGGCGATGTCGATGGATTCTTTCTATTGCAAAAAGGAAAAGCACTTCAACCATTTTTCTTTTGATGGTCTCCATCAGCAAGACTTCTTTTGAGTTTTAACTTTCAATTTATCAAAATGACAAAAGTTCTAAAGAGCAAATACACAAAACCAAAAAGAGGGAAAATGCCAAGTTGCCAATGATAACACAGACTTTGATTTAATTCGAATAATTCCAAGACTCCAATAGAAAATGCCAAGTTTCCAAGACTCCAATATTCATAAGGCAGAGTGCAGATTCGGAACAGGACATCTTTGAATCCATTTTGACATGCTACACTACGTAGGCTTCTTAAATGCTTCTTATTCGATACTCTCAAACATCTAGATCAACAGATAGAATCTTCAAATAAGTATGAGCTACCATAGGTCAAGTCCAAAGTTGAACAAATTAGAAGCTTGCAACTATTGAAATTTTTTTCTGGCCTGTTATTATGTCCTCTACTGCATGATTGGTTAAGATCTAACAATCACTGAATAACACAACAATCTCGTCAATTATATGGCTTGAATTCATTGATTAGTCTTACCAATTTGACTTTATACTCTTTAGTGACTACGAATGACACCACCTTTCGTATTTAATATCATAACAGAGTTCCAAATTCCATTACAACTTACAACTTTATGACCAAAAACAGCAATTTGACAAGATTCATTCAATTCAAGATGCAATTGACATGATGGAAATTACTCCCTCTCCTAACTGGGTTTTTTTTTCCTCGTTCTGTCTTTACTGTTTATTGGTGATGTGGACTATAACCTGCACCGATACTAACCTATTGAGTCTGCCCCAACTACTCCTTCAGCTCTATTTTATTTTTTTCCCCCCTTTTCATATCCTGGCATCAATTATCATAGCTCACAATTAAGAATTTGGTCTTCGCAATTATGATAGCAAATCCATCAGACTCAATGTTTACCAATAAAGAAACTGCCCACTCAAGTAAATTAAACCCTTTGAGTGGTCCGCTGATGAAAAGCTAAAAAGCGTGTAGCAGCACTATAAAAATCGAGAATTATAAAAGTAAAAGAAAAGCGACCTATAGATCCGAGGCCGATGCCGAGGATGAGGAGAGCGACGGTGTAAGGGACTCGAGTGCCCCTGAGGAGATGCCTACATGCGATCCCCAACACCAAGCTTATTCCAACGAAGATCACGGCGTTTGTCGGAGTTGACGACGACGAACTCTCCTGCGTAGTTACTTTCACCGAAAACGGCCCTTCCACAGACGCCATTCTTTCAACCGCTTTATTTCCAGTTTCGGCAGCGAATACCCCCACTAGCGCACACGTACGTATAAGCAGCAGTAGATACGGGAGAGAGGGGAGGTTACATGTGGGGACGAGCGAGACGTTGGAGAGTGACTTAAGGCCAAAATATCTCCAGACTTTGTTTTTCTAGAGTCCTTCTACCTGCACATATGGGAGTGTACAGACCGTGCACAGATGAGTCTCGGAGACCCACTTTTGAGTCCCACACGGAAGATCCGAGCCGTTCATTCATCTTAAAATCAAATTCCGAGGGGTCCATGGGGAGATCAAGTCGATTGGACGTTCCTAAGTGCTCGATCCAAAATCACCCCATTTTGTTCATTACTTTTTGAACGAAATGGGGTGATTTTGGATTGAGCACTTAGGGACGTCCGATCAACTTGATCTCCGCGTGAGCCCCTCGAAATTTGATTTTGAGATGAATGAACGGCTCGGATCTACCGTGTGGGACCCAAAAGTGGGTCCCCGAGACCCATCTGTGCACCATCTGTACACTCCCATCTGTACCCATATCTTTACTGGTTTTTCTACGTAGCAAGATGTGATGGGTTGAAAACGAGTGGGTGGGAGAGATCAGAGATTGAATATAAAAAGTCAAACTATCGTGGGTGGGTAGAAGTTTTTGGGGATCATGTAAGAGCTCCACACAAATAATTTAAATCCTTCAATAATATAAAAATATAATTTTGGGTGGCTTTTAAAAAAATCAACTGAATCTCATAATTATAAGTGTTTGATCTGATTATCTAACTTTTATTCGAAATTCAAGATCTTATATTCCACGAAAATTTAGAAGTTTGAATGAAGCAGTTATTGTTGTCCAATAGAGCTGATTTTTTCCATTGTCACTTGAAATAATATTTTAAAATTAATAAACGTCTTGCATTATTTTTTGGAAAACTCTTATGTGGGTCATAAAAAACTTCTACGTACCATCTAGTTTGACTCTTTATATTTCATCTCTCCCTCCCTTATTTTCAACCCATCACATCTTGCTACAGTAGGAAAAACCAAGGGCTCCTTTGGGGAAAATAAACAAAAACGGATTATTGGTTTTTTTATTTTGTCCTTATTCAGATTTTTTTTGCATTTGTGATTTCTGGATTCCTCTCGACGAGACGATTCTAACAAGTATAAATTTATGGTCAAACCAAATATTTTTTTGAATAAATGCAAAAAAAAATTGAATAAGGACAAAATACAAAAAAAAAACCAATAATCCGTTTTCTGTTTTTTTTTTCCCCGAAGGAGCCCCAAGTCTAGAGACCTTATCCGAACACAGCAAATATTGTTTTCGGTCCAGCTAATATACGCCCAGCACAAGGGATTTCGTTTTTCGGTGTTACTTTCATGAAGTACAGTAAATGACTCTCTCCACATGAGAGCCTCTCTCTCCTCACGAGAATATTTCTCCTCTGGGCAAATCTAGGGCTTTTGCGCTCTCTATTTCCCTCAAGCGTCTCTCCAACACCCCCCTCTCTCCTTCAACCTCCACCTAGCTCCCTTCCCTTTTCTTCCACTTTCTTCCATTCCCCTTATTTCCCCTTCTCTTCCCTTGATGTCTCTTCTATTCTATTTTCCTCCTCTTCCTCTTTCTTTTCTGACCCATGGATAGCTCCAACAAATCTCCCCTCAATACAGATATGACAAAAGAGATTATCCTGGATGAAGTTACAAATATTGAAGAGGACCTTACTGATTTTTGTCTATTTAGGAAAATCTTATCCCATCATAACCTAAATAAACAAGGAGTTTCCAACATCATCAATTTGCCCTGGAAAACTAAGGACAGTTTCACCATTTCCAACTGGAAAGATAACATTTACTTATTTCGGTTCAAATCGGCTTCTGATAAAGCTTTTGTGTTATGAAAGGGCCCATGGTCTGTCGTGAACCTCCTCATGGTGCTTAAAGAAGTTTAGCAAGGAGTTACAGGCTTACAACAGAGGAGATGGATTTTTCGCTAAGCCCTTTATGGGTTCAAGTTCACAGGTTACCCATCTCTTGTATGACCAAAGCTAATGCTATCAAGATTGGAAAACAATTTGCTGAATTAGTTGAGATTGAAGGAGTAGAGGAACAAGGAGGCCTGATTCTTAGTCTTAGTTTTTTTAGAATAAAAGTTTTGGTGGATACTATGAAACCTCTTTTGAGGGAATTTTTTTAGGGGTAAAAGGGCAGACCGAATAAACCGAACCGGAAACCGGATCGAACCAGCCTTATTTGGTCCCCCTTTTTTACACCTAGTTCGGTCCCGATTTGGGAAATTTGCAAACCGAGAAACCGGTCCAGTTTGCGGTTTAGGGGCTCCCATATCCAAACCAGACTGAACCGTTTTTTAACACTTAGCAAAAATGTTAGGAGTGGGAGTCGAACCTAGATCTAATGTGAGGATGTAGAACTCTTTACCACTAAGCTGGCTGTACCACTTGTTTAATATGTGAGGAAATTTTATATTTAATATCAGTTAATGACTTACCACTCAATCGAATATAAGATCATTTCCAGATGCTAGATCTGATTATAACCTTACATTTCTTCTCTCTCTCTCAACTCTCTCACCTCTCCGTCTCCCAGACTCCCAACTCCATGCTGCTCCACACCGCCGCGCGCCGCGACCACTTCCCTCTCTCCCCTCGAGATCGATGGCGGCAAACTCCCCACTCTCTCTATCCAAAGATCGATTCCACAAAGAAGACAACACTCAACGGGCAACAGCCATGGGATGTTTGGATCTGAAAAAACTCGATCTGGTTTGTAACATTTGTTCACAAAATCTTTGTATACCAGTGTAGAATAATAGGAATACAGACCTTTTTTTGCTCTTTCTTTATTTCTGAAGTTAATTTTTTGATTTGGTTCGATCTGGTACTGCGTTTTTTCGATCGGCATCTCTCTCTCTCTCTCTCTCTCTCTCTCTCTCTCTCTCTCTCTCTCTCTCTCTCTCTCTCTCTCTCTCTCTCTCATTTGACCAAACCAGGAAACCGGTAGAACCGAACTAAAATCGGATGAAATCGACAGGAACCGAACCGGCCTTATTTGGCCTGGTCCCGGTTTCAAAAATCCCCAAACCGAATGACCGGTTCAGTCCCAAAAATACCCCGAAACCGGACCGAACCGGACCGTTTTCACCCCTAGATTTTTTCATAAACGATCTGGCTCGAGTGTTCTACGGCCTTCGGAAACATGTGGGTGAGCTTCAAATATGAGAGATTATCAGACTTCTGCTTCCACCGTGGGATGTTGGGCCACGACAGAGGCTCGTTTAAATTTCCCCTAGCAATCCAACACAGCAAACCGAGTTATGGGCATGAGTTAAAAACAGTCACCATTAGAGACCTGAAGCAATCTGTTTCCATTGTAGAGTGGGGGTTTTCGCCGGAGATTACACAAGAAATCTCGGATTCAGGGAAGAGTACGACGGTGGCTCGTGAAAATGATATCCAAAATTTGCAAGAGAGTGTGGAGAGGGATAGCGGCATTTCCAATCTTATCGGTAGTGATACCTCAGGGGTATGTGGTACAGTACGGGTGACGCGTGGCACCAAGGACAGGATTTGCTGCTATTCTGGAATTAGAGTGTGAGCACACTCATTATTCTCCAAGTAATGACGTCTCTTTTTACCCCCCTCCTAACCCTCCTATAGTTGGGCTATCTATCAACACTCCGTTGAAAATTGACTTGGCCCAAATGGCAACCCTTACATCTAGCCCAATTTATTATGTAACTAACTAGATAGTCCGAGAGAGGAATGGACAGCATATAAGCCCATCTCTAAATTTTCTAGCCCAAGCCTTATTACAGATGTAACAAACCCAATAACTAGCCCAAGGGCCTCTAAACAAAATGCTTATGTTAATATCTTAGCCCATGTTTTTGATGACCTCTCTCTGAAAAGGAAAGCTCCAAAGGATTTTGTCATTGAAGGGGAAGATGGAACTTGGTGCAACACAGAGGAAGAGATTAATGGATGTATTGCTCACTACTTCTCAAAGCTCTTTCAAGACCAAGGGAGGAAGGTTATGGAACTAGCTCTTGGAGCTCTCAGCAAAGTGGTCACCTAGGACATGAATGATATGCTTATCCATCCAGTCTCTAGTGAGGGAATTAAAGCTGGTGTTTTCCAAATGGGGGCCCTCGAGGCTCTTGGGCCCAACGGATTTTCCAGGTATGTTTTTCCAAAAGTATTGGGAGGAGGTGGGAGAGGATACTTGTAAAGCTGTGACAAGCTTTTTCAATGGTGGGTACCTTTTAAAGAAGCTAAACAAGACCAATATTGTCCTGATCCCCAAGGTGGCTAACCTAAGAAGCCTATCTCAATTTAGACCGATCAGCTTATGTAATTTCAGCATGAAGATTATGTAATTTCAGCATGAAGATCATCTGTAAAGTTTTAGCTAATCGGCATAAATTGTCTCGGGCAAGATCATTACCCCCAACCAATCAGCTTTTGTGCCAGGTAGAATGATCAACAATAACATCACTGTGGCTAGTGAAGCCTTTCATTATCTAAAAATTCATGTTAGAGGGAAGAAAGAAGCCTTGGCAGTGAAATTAGAATTCAACAAAGCTCATGATAGAGTCCAACAAGATTTTTTGGAAGAGGTGATACTCCGTATGGGTTTTAGCCAGTGTTGGGTTCAGTTAATTATGCAAGTTGTCACTAATGTCTCCTACTCTATCACTGTAAATGGGGAAAGCATATACTCCTTTTTACCGGGAAGGGGTTTGAGACAAGGGGATCCCCTCTCTCCCTATTTGTTCCTTTTGGTTACGGGTGTCCTCTTTAAGCTTGTTTACAAAGGAATTGAATCCATGAAATTTTTAGGAATTCAGATAAAAAAAAGTTGTTATTTCCTCTCCCATCTTTTCTTTGCCGACGATGCCTTGCTTTTCGCAGAGCCATCTATTAGTGGGGTGCAGAGCTTAATGGATTCTATCAATGTCTTTGAGGTTACTTTTGGCCAACTCATCAATTTTGATAAGTCTTTGCAATTTTCTGCCAACATCCCTCTAGAGAAGAAGAAAGCCATCATGTATCAGAAAAATATGATGGAAATGAAGTCTGATGCAAAATATCTGGGCATTCCTTCCTATTGGGAGAAAACTAAATCGGAAAATTATGCCTACTTGATAGATAGAGCTGTCAATAAAATGCAATGGTGGAAAGCCAATGAATTATCATACGGAGGAAAAGAAATCATGATCAAGTCAGTCATTCAAGCCATTCTTATTCATTTAATGTCGTGCTTCCTTCAGCCAATTCAATTTTACAACAGACTCAATTCTTTTACCAGGAAATTTTGGTGGTCTGGTGATCCAAGAGAGTAAAAAATCCATTGGATTAAGGGGGGAGGAGCTGTGTAAACGAAAGTGGCAAGGGGGAATTGGATTTCGAGATCATAGAGATTTCAATTTGGCTTTGCTTGCCAAACAGGGGTGGAGGATTGTCAATGATCCAAATGCTTATTGGGTCAGAATGCTTAAAGGTATCTATTTCCCAAGATCTAGCTTTCTGGAAGCCTCGCAAGGAGCTAGACCCTCTTGGGTTTGGAGCAACCTTTGCTAAGGAAGAGACCTCTTGATGAAGGGACTTAGATGGCAAGTAAATTTTGGTAAAGATATCAAGTTCTGGAAGGATAAGTGGGTTCCTATGTTGGAAAACTTTCAAGTTCAATCCTATGGTAGAGATACGAAAGAGCAGACATTGGTGGCATTCTTTATCAATCCTATAAGCAAATACTGGAACTTTCAATAATTGAGAAGATGCGTTTCGGAGCAACAAGTGAAGGCTATTTCCTCCATTCCCCTCTCTAAAATGGATGAACTTGACAAGCTCATATGGCACTACACTAAGAATGGCATCTACTCAGTCAAGAGCGGTTATCATACTGCTAGATCAGCAACTGTTAGTAATCTTTCAACACCATCTTCCTCTTTCAAACCCCCTCCCTCCTTTTGGAAGACCATTTGGAACCTCAACATTCCCCCAAAAGTTAAGCATTTTTGGTGAAGAGCTTGTAGAAACATTCTTGCCACTAAGGAAAATCTCTTTAGGAGGAAGTGCTCTAGAACTCCTACCTGCCCTCTCTATCATAAAGCAATGGAATCAATTGAGCACATCCTATTTCAATGCAAGAAATTCAGGGATGTTCGGAACTATTGCAATCTATCAGAAGTTTTCAACTGGGATAATAACTCTATCCTGAAATGGACTAACGATGTGTTGGACAGCAAGCTGGGGAAAACCAACATTAAAACCCTCCTTAGTAGGGTGACTATGACTGGGTGGAGTATTTACAAGGCCAGACATAAAGCGATTTTCCAAGGCTCGCCTATAGCTGCCAGGAACATAGCCGTGAGGATGGAGCAAGCTTGAGAGGAGTTTCAATCCCTCATGCTCAAAGCAACCACATTTTACTCCACAGGTTCTAACCTTCCCTCCTAAATGGTTCTCAAATGGGAACCTCTTGATAATAACCATGTGAAATTCAACTGTGATGCTTCTTGGAAGAAGGAATCTGTAGACGGTTTTGGTGCAGTGGACCTGAGGAACCACAGGGTGGGCTCATAGATGAAAAGAAAATCAGATTTGATGGCCCTTCAGCGCTTGTGTCTGAAGCTTTGGCTCTGAGAGAAGCGTATCTAATCGCAAAAGCTCTTAACCTCCACTCGGTGCATATTGAAAGTGATAATAGAGATCTTATTTCTTTAAGTGTCTCTGAATTAGACCCCCCTTGGGGGTGTGCTTGTATAGTTCAAGACATTAGAGCTCTTGTTAAGATTGTAGTTTGCTTATGTCTTGGATTCCTAGAACCAATAATAGAGTTGCCCATTAGGTGGGCTCTTTTATGTCAGGAGTGCTACCTCAGAACTGGTTTTCCTTGATCCCAACTGAGCTTAGTAATCTTCTCCTTTTGGATTCTTAGTTTTATACAAATGTCTCTCTGTTAAAAAAATATACGCCCAGCAGGTGCATGCTTCAAAAGATATTTCCAATCAAATCAATCCATTGTGTAACACTTTGGCCTAACACTTTTCCCTGCATGCTGACCTCAACTTTGTCGAAAGTATTTTTGTAACCTTCATATTGATTCTTATAATACTGGGGTGTTTGGAATCCTATTTTTCAACTTTTCATTTTTCACTTTTTGATTTTTTGGTTTTAGATTATGGTTAGAATGTATTTTGAATTTAAGAGCAGTATTTTGAGACAAAATTGAGCAGAATGCATTTTGCAATAGGATTATGGTCAAAATGAGAAGTAGAAATGAAAAAAGAGCTCCCCACCCCTTTTTGGTTTCTAGCTTAGAAAGTTAAAAATGGAAAATGAGTTATGAGGAAATGAGTTCTGGGTGTTGTCTCCCAAATACCCAGAATTTAAAAAAAAGAGTGGCAAAAGCCGAAAAGGAGGTGGCCCAAATAGATTAAGAATGACGAATGACAAAAAAAAAAAACTCTCACTTTGTGCTCGACTCTTCCGTTTTCGATTCTCGTTTCTATAAATTTTAGAGTATTTCAACTTTTTGAGATATTTTCTATACCTCGTTTCCGCTCATACATGTATTGTGATAAACGTGGATTTGGCCCAACTTTATTAGTCAATTACTATTTATGGATTTTTTCGGCTTAAAAGAACTTTTGCTAGTTATTCTAATGTAAGTGATGGTTCTTGTTAATGATGAGCTAGAGAGGTATGAATAGTCAACAGTAAAGACACAATAAATGGGGAGAATGAAGCAGTGTAAAGAAAAGGTGAAGAATAGAGCAAGTGTGCACAGAAAGAATTAAGGCAGTGGATTGCTCTCAATCTAATCCGTGATACCTGTGCACAGAGAGAATGTTCTCCTCTCACTCAGCAATTTGCATAATCCTTTCCTCCTGCTCTCTGTCCTTTCTTATTGTCTCTCTCTCCTTCCTCGCCGTCTCCCTCTCCTCACATATTGTCTGTCTTTCTAGAGATGCAACTCTCCTTTCTTCCAATTCAATCCTCCTAGCTTGGTTATCAATTACATGTTTGTTGAATGTCTCCAACAAGTTAATATGTTTCGCATTCTCAGCTTCTTAAACCTTGCTCTTTGCTTTCTTTTCCTTTGCTAGCTTTCTTCCACCAGGCCTCTTCCTTAGCGAGGACACAGAACTACTACATCCACTTGTAGGAGTGGTTTCTGTGGTTTCTGCATATAAAGACTCATATGTGCTTGGAATTTGACTCACATCAGGGGAAAAGGGGATTGAGCTTGTGGCCATGTTAGGAGTTTGAGCTTTCCTCCCACTAGGAATAACATCCTGCCACTTAATGGCATGTTCTAAGATGGCCCAACAACCATCCATACCACTGAAATATTTTCCAGTATCTTCATAGTACGCTTGCTTTGCCATATCAAACTGTATATTGGATAAGAAAATTTTATTATTAAATAAAAAATTAGTACAAGTTTAAAAAAAAAAATTAGTACGAGTAAATTAAAAATTACCTCATTCTGATGGGTCAATCCACTTTGATTTAGAGCTTCAATATTTCTTAAACACCCATGGAATTTGTTGCAACACTTCTAATTATTTGCCAACGAGATCTGATACTTTTTTCAGATCGTTGATCCTCATTTGTTTTTTCGCAATACTCTTGTAGTACCCGAGCCCAGAATTGACTACGTGGTTGGGAGTTACCGGTAATCGGGTCTTGAGTAATGCACAAATACGCATTACAAATTGCTTCATCTTGCTCTGTAGTGAATGATTTTCCTCGTGCAGTATGACTTGAATCTCCCATAATTTGTAGACTAATTTTTGGATTTTGAGGTGATGATGGAAGAAGAAGAAAATTGGTATCAAATTTGCTATAAATTGATGCAAAAATATGATGAAGACTACCACTATTTATACTAGATGGAATAAAACTACCGTTGGAATAAATAAAAAATAAAAAAAGAGCCGTTGGGTGCAATGTATCCGTTGATATTGCAATTGGGAACACCGATTGGTGTGAAACAAACGGCCATGGCAGATCTCGGTCCAACACAGATATCTCTCTCTCTCTCTCTCACACACACAAACACTCTCTTTCTCTCTATTTCTGTGTATGAAAAAAGAGGGCTTTCAGTAAACAGCCATCACCGGAATCACAACGGTGATGGCAGTGATCCGGTGGGTTTTCAGTGAACAACCATCATCAGAAACACAGCTACGAAAATTTAATGATTTTCATCTAGTCTTCGTTGGCCATGGCAACAATCCGGTGGGTTTTTATTTTTCGGCGACTTTCTAGCAACTTTCAGGTATGTCTGATCTCCAAATTTCTAGTAAATTGCAATTGGGCTTATGACCTGGCAAGTATAGCTGTAGTTATACTTTGTTCTAAATATAGAACCAACTATAGCTTTGTACCATTTTAGAACAAGATTTGGCATTGCACTGGATTCCATTTTCTTGTATTACATTTCAAATTTTGAGTATAGCACTGCATTGGATTTGCTCTTAAGCAGCAAAGTGCAATCGTAAATCAACAGTTTCAAATAAAAATTAATTTACAGTACACGCCGTTAAACTAGCTAATACGAATAAACAAAGAAAAGATTCAAAACACGGAGAAAACACACACACACACCCACACACACAAAGAGTTGTAATCGGAGATAGTGAAGGATAGCAGCGAAGATGACTAAAGGGAAACCCTAAAATGCTCACCCATTACTCTGCAATGTTGGAGAGAGAGAGAGAGAGTAGGGTTTTCTGAGTGTTCTAGGGTTTTATTTGGTGGTTATAAGGGAGGGGCATGAAGGACAATGCAACTTGGGCCCTTTTGGTGGGTTGGACATTCAATCCACAAATGTCCAAAACTCATGCCAGAGCCCAATCTACCCTGCGAGATTAGTAGTGGGGCCGGCGGATGCATCTGTCTTCACCACCATTTTTTTTTTCTGATTTGTTATTCGTCATTCCTAATCTATTACATAGGAGGAATGAGACTTAATCCTAATTTACTACATAGGGGAGGGGGAGTGGAACTCGATCCTGTAATGCAGTGTGGTCTAAGAACTCGACCGCATGAGCTAGTCACCACTTGCTGGTATTTTAGGTTCGAAAGATCATTTGAATCAACTTTTGACTTTTTTTTTTGGTAAAAACTCTCTGCAATTATTCAATTTTTTTGCTTGTTTACATAGGAAATTATGGTTCTTGAAGATTTTTGGCAGAATCCTCCGACATCGTTAATTAATCAAAATATTTCTGAACTTTTATTTTGACAGATTTATCAACCTAGATTTTTTTCCCGTTAGTAGATATCTTTTCTAGTCGTGAACTCTTATATATTGTCCATGTTAATGAAAATTTATGAAAGTAGATTTTAAAATTTTAACTTTTTTATTGGGCCCGAATCTCATTCCATATAGTTGGTATGAAGTTCTATTAGTGAATATTATTACTACAAATAACATATAGAAGTAATTCATCAGATTAATTGTATTCTAATTCTCAGAACACCTTTATTGGAAACGTAGATACAATTGCAGTGGCGATGGTTTGGGCAATGTCCAAGGTAATTAAGAACTCCCATGTCATGCAAAAGCTACAAGAGGAAATCAGGATAAGGGCCTTGATGTGGTCTTCAGTAAGACTGCAACCATTGGGTTCATCCTTCAACAATCCAACCAAAACATCAATAAAGTCTTGATCTTGCTCCAATTTTTCGCTCCCAAAATCAAGGTGCTCATTAATCACCATTTCAAAATACTTATCAAAATTCCCAAAACACTTCTCTAGCCTCCCTATGTGCCCACTCAACAAATCCACATCCCACCCAAAAGATGGAAAGAAATTCTCAAAGTGAAAAACTATCCATTTCATTTTCATGGTCTCACCAATAAACTCATGGGAACTTTTGACCCTTAATTTGCTTCCCCCCCATAGCTCTTGTTGAATGCAACCCTACACACAATCCCATCCACCAAAGAAAAAAACTTCTCATCAAGATTAATAACTAAATTTTGAGGGCATTGAGATAGTGATTTGATCAAATTGTCAATCTCTACTTCCCTAGCATGCATAAATAATTTCAATCTTTTGGCACTAAAAAGTTTAGAAACAAAGAGTTTTCGCGTTGCTCGCCAGTTGAAAACTGAAGGAAAGAAGGCCACGTCGAGGAAGTTGTAAGACAGCTTTTTGGGCCCGGGCGAGGGATGTCAACTGCAGAAATGGAGGTCATGAGTTTTAAGGACTTGTTTGTGTAGACACCCTAATTTGACTCGACATGTATTTTTGAGTACCGCTGCAAGTGGATTCCCGATGATGAAAGCGGTACCCAAAAGCTTTGGGGACATTCACGTGGATCTCAAGACCTTTGCAAAGATTTGGCAGTCAAGACTCAAAACCTTCCCATATTGGCCGAAATATCGGTCGGCATCCTTATGAGCCGACCGACACATCTCTTTGCAACCTGCCAATAACCCGGTCTTTTGACCAAAGTCCACTATCCGTAGCCAGATACATCCACCGGTCGACATATCTGTTGACATTGGATTTTGCCCCACCCCTATTTTTAAATCAAAATCGATGACATTGACGCTCCAAGAGAGAGACGTCGAATCATCAAGATTTAACAACTGTCTTACCGTGTAGAACACAAGATTCCCAGTAAAGATAAAACAATGCGGTACGAGATACTAACGCCATGGTAAGTCAATTACCAATTCCAAAGCATCAGAATATATCTAACATTTACATGTGCATAGCTTGGATGACAAGCATGCCCTTTTAGGAGGCAATAGCCCTCTCTCTCTCTCTCTCTCTCTCTCTCTCTCTCTCTCTCTCTCTCTCTCTCTCTCTCTCTCTCTCTCTCTCTCTCTCTCTCTGTTTTGCAGAAATCAACTTCTGGAAGTTTATTTCTGGGGCAAATGGCTAACTATATCATCAGGACACCTAATCGAGTATCAGATCGTTAGATGTACTCATTTTAACATTCTTGAATGAATGGTTTAGACCGCATCAAGATCGGACGACGTTTGATCGTTGAACTAGCACATCTGCTATACCCCTTACCCAAAAAAAGTAGATGAACATGGCCAGAAGACCTAGGTTTTCTCTATACAACTCCAAACTTCACCAAAATTCATATTTAAGCTAAACGTGATGAAAATAAGTCTCACGTCAAGTTTCGGGCGATTCCGAGCCCATTCGATGTTTTTCGAGACACTGTGCTTCCAGAGACAGCCGATTCCTTGATTATGGACATCGGGATCCAATTTTTGAAATATAATCAATTGATAATTCATTTTTTTAACCATATTGAAGTTCCCTATAAAATTGCAAGTCAATCGGAGTTCGTTTGGTCATCTGATCGCATGTCAGGCTTCGATCCAACTAAGAGCCGGACGATCGCGTTTCTATATCTTCGAAGCATAATTTGGAAAAATGGACACCGACACGACGTCCAAAACACTTAAAAACCCCTCCCTGGATGTTCCTAGATCAAAGAACTACACGCGAATTCGGACGAACCAGGACAGCATTACGCAAGCCAGTGTAGCACCCGAGGTGACCAATGGGAGGCCGCCACATGGGCTAGGCGCCCGAGGGGTAGGCGCCTGCCCCCCATATAAATATGAGAAGCGCTTTTCAAGTTCAGGGCACCTCTCTCCCACCTCTCTGAGTCCGATTCGTACGTGGCAATGCTTCCTAACTCAAATCGGCTTAGAATCTCTTGTGCGGTAGTCCTACCGGAACGACCAGTCAGGGCTAAGCGACTTCTTTCTCATATTAATCGCTGCTTGCTTACTTTGAGCATGTAGTTGTAGCATTTAGCATAGTGCCGGCCCAGCTACTGCCCATAGGCCAGGCCCACGTCCGAAGCCGGATGTTTTTATACTGCATATTTATATTCAATCAGTTTGTGTGTCAATAAGATCCACTAATAAATAAAAGTACACTTTCGCAATGTACCGCATCAGTCTCGTTAGGGTTTTGTGGCGAGGAACACCAAAAGACTGTCAATTGAGGCGTACGCGCCAAAGGCTGTTGGTACTTCAAACGGGTCCATTGCGAGGCTCTACCACCAGTCCTGGGTCTTTTCTGTATCTTTTAAGATCGCTTAAACCATGACTTGACTAGCTGTCCGGATAGATGTTACAAAACCCCAGAAATAAAAATATCAAGATTAATTCAAAAAGACAAAATCTATTTTCATAAACTGGACCAAGGTCCGAACTACGATTTGACTTGATTCCCCCAAGTGCAGGATATGTTGGCAGCCCGATGAGGGTTCGGTTACAACAAAAATAGTATTTTTCTCCCATCACGAAAAGTATAATATTATCATGACGCTGTTCATTTTGCCCTGATCATATCTGCCCGAGGGCACCCAGTTGTACTGTCCGAGTTCCCACGAGAGGCCGGACAACCTTTTCTCATATCATGCAGTGTTATTTATACAGTATTATGTGTGCATTTTCAGATAATGTCATGCATGCGAAGGAACCATAGGGTCCGTCTTAACTTTGTTCCGGACCTGCAATTAGAGCATTTCCAAATTACCAAAATACCTCTGTCAATCTCTCTATTCCAAATTCCCCAAGAGAGACAGTTGAGAAGAGCATTAGGCTCCGTTTTGAGTAGGGATGTCAACGGGGAGGATCGGGGATGGATTTGACCATCCCCGCCTCCAATCCCCGAACCTCATATCTACCTCCGTCCCCGCCCCGATCCCTGAACAGGAAATGATCTCCACCTTCCATCCCCACTCCTAACGGGGATCGAGCATCCCCGCCCCGATCCAAAAGTTACCAAATCAATAAAAAAATTGAAAAATACCCTGTAGACTTAAACAACATATATCTAAACCACCAAATAATGAAAAACATGACAACAATTTGTAATTTTCCACCAAAACTCAAAATAAACCAAATAAAATTACATAGGTTGTGTTCGGTTGCACAATTTAGTTTAGTTTTGATGATGTAAGCAGGTGTAATAAGTGGAGAGAGATAGAGAGAAAAGTGAAAAAAGTGATGATGTAATCAAAACTGGAATAGTGCCAAAACTGGGGCAAAACCCCCAAATGAACACAGCCATAATAGTCAAAGATTCCAACATTGAAGGCTGGAATTACCAACTAAATCATGTTTGATTATATTTGAGAATGCGAAGAATGAAGTGTATTTATGTATAAACTAATATATATTGAGGAAACCCTAGCTATTAACAATAATTCAAGGGGTCTAAATTTGAATGACATATTAGATGTGTAATAAAAAATGGGTCGGGGACAGGTCGGGGAATGGATCGGGGTATGTAGAACCGCCTCCAACCCGATCCCCGATTTTATTTTTTATTTTTTCCTCCAAATCCGACCCAATCCCCGAAAAAATCCCCGAAACCCCAATCCGCATGGGGCAGGGACGGATCGGCCAGAATTGCCATCCCTAGTTTTGAATATCCTCCAGTCCCACCGCCAGTGTGGACGGTCGGAAAATAATTCCACAAATCCATGGGTGAAACGGTGAAGATGTATTTTGGTTTGAAAATGAGAGTCGCCACCCGGGTTTTTATTTTTGGAAAATGGTTTTTAACTCGAGAAACCAAGAAAATGATTTGAAAAATAATTTGACTCTTGCCGTTGGAAAATAATTGGTTTGCGAAAAATAGAGATTTTGGATCCGAGAGCCAGGTTACAAATGGGGAAGGATTTTACGGCACCCCATTCGCCCGATAAAAATCAGTCTTTACTAAATAATTGTGGCATTTTCTGAAAATATTTTTAATGCTAAACTTTAATCAAATAGGCAATAGATAATTGAAAATTGACAAGAAATAACAATAATAACCAATAAAGAAACAAGAAATAACAATACAGTTATTGAAAAATGATTTAAAAAATTTTAAATTTACAAGCACGGCACACATAAGTGTACCGTGCGGTACAAATGTGTGCCGTACGGTACAAATGTGTGCCGTACGGTAGAGTTTAAGGCATGAATAATTTTGAAAACTCCGTGTTCATCATAATAGTAAAAATGGTTCATTCATGGCTTAGAACTCATCAAACTTGATTGTTTTGCTTATTTTTTTTTAAAACAAAAACAAACTAAAACTAAACTAAAAAAACAAAATGTTTCCCCATGTTGATCGAACCGAAAAATATCAAAGTTTTTATTCTTGGTTCGACCTTGGGGATGTTTATTTTAAGAACTACATTTCGGAAATATTGGTATACCAAACTCAAGGAGGTTATGAACGAATCAACTTGTGCTTGGTATTACCCCCTCAGAACATCAAGGTTTCGAGCCTTAATAAGAAACCAAAATATTTACCTCGGAAATGAACTTTTGGAACGAACTCCGGATCAAGCACCTTTCCTTTCACCTTGATTTCGATCTTTCTGCTCCTTCGTATTTAACTCCAAACACGGCAAATGTTTTCCTTGATAGTTTCAGCTTCGAAACGAAAGTTGACAGGAACGGGTTATCGTGGAAGAATAATGGCTTACGGGGGTAAGATTTCGGTTGAGAGGTTTTTTTTTGTAATGGTTTTATGTAGTGGTAATGTACTGCGTTTATGAATGAGACAAAGTTTTGACAAAGCTTAGAGATGAACTCCCATGGCAGCTCCTTCGTTGTTCTTCCTTTTTTTTTCGATCCCCCCTTTCGACTTCGACCAACTCGGTTTATATAGCCGTCGTCAATCTTGATTCCCACGTAATTTCCACCGCCATTCAATGTAATGATGTCCTAGGATGTAGGTTTTGATCCATGCACGCCATTGTTTGTAATGATCTCGGCCGAAAACGTTGAAAAAGTGAGCTGCTGGGCGTTTTGCAGAATTCTGACATGACAAATGACTCTGCCGCGCGGTACACATAACTCTGCCGCACAGTGAACAAACTCTGGAGCGTGGTAAAAGTGCCAAACCTAGATTTTTCTGATGAGAGAGAGTAACGCACGGTGGAGTTGGGTGTGCCACACGGTAGAGTTTTGTGCCGCACGGCACAGTTGACCAAATTGACTTTTCCATTTTGAAGTGTGTTGTTCTAGGGTTCGTTCCGAGCATTTCTTTTCGTCATCGGGGATCCAAAAACGTGCACGAGGATCAAAATTGGGTGTCTACAGCCAGCCCCATTTCCAAATTACCAAAATACCCTTGAGTCACTCCCAAGGTCAACTCCATGTCAAAATTTCTAAAATACCCTTGCCCTATATCCAATATCAGTCCAGTATACGAATTTCATCCGAAACCAACTTTTTCCAAATTTTATGAAAACGCCCCTCGTACCTCAAAAAAAAAAATTAACCCGTAAACCCTACCGGGGATGACCCAGGACCCGCCGGGGACCATTTCGACCCCGGACGGCAAAATTCAACTTTTTACCAAAAAGTCAACTGAGTTAACTGTGCTTGTTGTTACTGTCTAATATCGTACCAGATATTTATCGGGGACCACCGGATGCCTTTTTCGGGCTCCGGACATGTTTTTTCAACTTTTTTCCATTAAAACCGTTATATCTTTTATATCCACTTTCACTTTTCAAAACTGCACCAGATATATCCTGGGGCCCGCCGGCAACCATTTTCGGCCCCTGACTGGATTTTTATAACTCTTCATACGGACTTGCAAAACTACATTCCAGACCCATTTTTGGCCACATGCCACCTTAAAAAGCATCCCGGGACCCCCTTTGACTGTTGGCAGTCCCAGAAACCATTTTTTCAATACTTTCTCTACGGAGTCGTGTAGTCATTTCTGACCCGTCTCTAGTCTCGGAATCTTCTGGAGATGTCCCAAAGTTTCCAAATTATATATATCCTCATCTTTTGTCACACTAGAGTTTGACATAGATCCTCCGAGTACGGTATAAATGCCTCTTTTCCTCAAAACTTTAGCTTTATTCCGAACTATGTGAGACCTGATTTCTCCCGAGGCCAGAGAATACGTAGGCAACCCGATAATGGCTCGGTCCCAAATAAAACCATTTTCTCATCTGAAACTACGTGATGACTTGATTCTCCTGAAATCGGAGATACGTAGACAACCCTGAGGCCGAGCTCAGTCCAAATTCCATTTTTGTACATATTTCCCCATTTTACCATTGTAAATGTCTCCTTCAATAAAATATCATTTTTCATATACAGATAGACTCATTTCTTTTATACATGTATGTTTTATTCACAAGTCTCTATTTACTCATTTTGGAAAAGTTTGTTCCGAGTGCCAAAAGGGCGGGGTAGGGTGTTTTGGCTTCCCTACACATAGCAGTGAATTACCGAATCCTTTCTTCTCTGATTTTCGTAAACGATTAAAAAATTGAGTCATTCATCCAATAAAACCAGGTCTTGTAGACACCCTAATTTGGCTCGACAAGTATTTTCAAGTACCACTACAAGCGGATTCCCGATGATGAAAGCGATACCAAAAGCTTTGGGGACATTCACGTGGATCTCAAGACCTTTGCAAGGATTTGGCAACCAAGATCCAAAACCTTCCCATATCGGCCGAAATACAGGCCGACATCCTTATGAGCCGGCTAGCACATCCCTTTTCATTCCGCCAGAAATCTGATCTTCTGACCATTATCCACTATCTAGAGCCAGATGCATCCACCAATCGACAAATCTGTTGATCGGCCGGCGAATCAGCTCAATCCAGAAGCTTTCCAGCAAAGTTCAATTGGAACTCCAATTCATCCCGTTGATGGGATAATTTTTGCCATGCTTGGTCGCAAAGCAGAGGACTCTCATTGGGAGAGTCTAGCTCGTGCACAACTATCCCAATTCGAGTTTTAGTCAAACCAAAACTCTCTTGTTTCAGGCCGCCAAATCAGTTGCTGGGACAGATTGTTCTATTTTTGTTATTCTGTATATGTTTGTATATTGTTTTCTCAATGCGCATGTATTTACTGCTTTCGTCACCTATGTCTGCTAAAGGTTTAATTAAACAAGTTAAGTGCAAGATCACTTGGAATTTTGAAGTTGTTTTATGCCAAACGAGTACAGGCTAGCCTTCGTGGCTAGGTGGAGAAGGGTGCCTAACACGTTCCCCTCACCGTACCCATATTTTCCAAACCATGAATCTCTGGCAAGGCTTTTTCTTGGTTTAGCCTAAACCAAGTGGCGACTCTAAACATTTCAAGGTGCGCTGCAACGAGCACCTAGGCGCTTATTGGTCTTCCTGTGTAGTGATAGCAAACCGATCTCCCCTCATCGGGAAATCCGGGGAGCACGTCTACAGGTCTTTTGACCTCTTGCAGCTTCTATATCAAACAAAACCGGGCCTTTCGACCCGAGGCATTTATTACTCATTTTTCAAAATGGTGACTTGACACACTGAGAATCATGTCAAGTGGCGACTCTGAGTTATTTTCATAAAATCATTTCTGGCTCAGTCATAGCTGTAAAACTCGAGTTTTTACAAAACCACGTCGCTTGAATACCACTTGGATCCCTTGACCATGAACCGTTTCTCGAAACACCCATTGGTTAAAATCCCGGGTGCGACAGCAGGGGACTTTGCTGGGGACATCGATAATTCCAGCCCTAGAACTTTTTCGAAAGCATGAGTAAAAATGAACTTTTGATACATATATATATATATATATATATATATATATATATATATATATATATATATATATATATATATATGTAGGATCCGGATCTTATAAGGGTTCCCTTACAAAAATTATGTGGGAAAGTCATCTGCACCGTCGAATCGCGTAAGCCAATCAACAGCTGAGATTGGAGGATATACACACGGGTCATTTAAATCGGGTAAAACCATTTGCGGGTTAGGATCCGAGTTTAATCACCCATCCGGATCCCACCCCTCTCATTTGACTCATTCGACACACCAAAGAAGAGAGAGAGAGAGAGAGAGAAAAAATGGCGATTTGAAAACCCCAACCCTCCTTTCGATCGATCGATCGAGCTCTGACGAAGGTAAAATCACTCTCTTCTCTCTTTTCCCTCCTTGTTCTTGACAACATCTTCTTCTCGAATGCGGTTTTTGAATTGGGTGTTATTTAAATTCTAGGGTTTCCGCGAACAAAAACCGAGATCGCATACAAATTCGATTTACTCGAAGGTTCCCCGTTCATCTCTCTCTCTCTTTCTAACTTCACTGTTCTTCAAACCCTAAGCTCGGAGTCTACTGTTTCTTGTTTTTGGGATTTCATTTTTTGTTGTACTATGAGTAGTGTAGTGTTTGAGGAGTTTTGTTTATCGTATCGTGTTGTGTCTGTATTGTATTCATATCCTGTCCGTGTCTGTATCGTGTCCAAATGTGAAAATTGCTTGAAATGAAAAATGGATTTGGGTTCTTGATTGTTTACAATGTTATGTGTATTCAGATCAATCTGAATGTAGTCCGTACGAAACCTTTTGTTTTTATGAAGAATTGGATGTTGTGGATGGTTATGTGATAGTGTTACTTTCAAGTTGGAGTCGCTGCAATTGCTACAATGGAGAATTATGAGTGTTATCCATGCTTCTGTGATTTATAATGGGTTTTTTTTTTTGTTGAGGAATTCCATATGATAAAACAACAATAGTAGAGGGGATATACAAGTCTGGAGTGAATTTTGTATTTCAATCATGTAATAGGTTCAGACAGATAATTGATGGTTGGTAGTTTTCATTTGTTGCTTGCGGACACATGTACTATATGGAATAATTTGGTCAGCATCTTCCTAGTTTTTGGTCCTAGCCTGAAGTCAAGTGTCTCAACAAACAGGGATATCAACAAAAGAAGCACAAAGCCAATAACACATTTGTCATCATAATTACCATTCACAAAAATGAAGTATAAAACCTTTCCACATGAATCTCTTCTACATTACAAAATTGTCTTTACAACAAAGTTATCTTCTACATATTCATCTCGTACATGAATTTTTTTCCCCCTGACATTACCAAAAGACAAAAGTCTACAAGCTGGCATTGCCCAAAACAGAACATTATCAACCATGGCATTGCCATTCCTCATCACTCGTGCAATGCGCAGTGTCCAAGCTGCTGTAAAGCCTTAATCCACATTACAATTCCCAGACTTTGCTCTAACCCTTCTTCAAAGTTGTGTTTGCTCTAACACTTCATCAAACTTGTATCAAATTTATGAAAAACCAAATCCTTCTTTGAATTCCAAACAACCTGCATTCCCAAACAACAAATTGGATCAAAAGTATGACACTATAAAACTTAATTTTAGGGATTAAATACACATAGCAAAATTCTCAAAGAACATTAGAAACAAATTTTAAGAGTTCTTATGAAACATGGAGTGACATAACCATTCCCTTCTATGTTTGGGATGCCCATTTTTTGCCAAACTAGACCACGTAATATGATGCTTGTAATGTTTGGTTCCTTATTGAGAATTTTGTGACACAGATACTGGAGCAATCTAACTAAATCATCGTCAACCAAATTTAACTCAATCTATCTTGAGCACATGCTATAACTATTGAAGAGTTCAAAAGAACCATAACATTCAACAATATACGAACTACCCCGAAGTGTTCAAGGTCTTTCTCGAGCTGAAGGAGAAGAAAAAAAAAAAAAGAGGCTCTGATTACTGAAGGAACTCTACGTATATTTAGGTGGAGAATTTGTTCTTTGATTTTTGTTTTGTTCCTTGGTTGGAACCCAAAAAGCCAACAAATCGAAATCACTCGAAATCAGTTCAGTTGAGAGAGAGAGAGAGAGAGTCATCAAACCTTCGAGTAGATCAAAATCAGTTGAGTTGAAAACCTAAAAATTCAAATTTCAAAAATTCAATTTCAGATCTCGAGTTGATTAACGAAGAGAGAAGAGTGAGGGAAGAGAGAGGAGAGAGATTCACCTTCAATTTGGTCCAGAACAGTGGTTGGAGGTCAATGGATCGATTACGCGATTTGGGGTTTGAAATCGCCGCTCGCTCTCTCTCTCTCTCTCTCTCTCTCTCTTCTCTTGACTGAAAAAACGTGAAATGGGGAGGGGAGGGATCTAGATGGGGTAACAACCCAGATCCTGACCCGTGAAAGTTTTAACCCGGCGTAATTGACCCGCGTGTCCATTTTCAGATCTCATCCATTTATGCTCTTAAGCGATCCAACAGTCTAGAGTAGTCCTCCCGCATTATTTTTGTAAGGGTTCCCTTATAAGAAATTTCTCCTATATATGTATATGTATCTGTTTTGCAGGGCATTGTGCCCCAATGGGCCATGTAACCCCAATTGCTTTCGCCTAGATAAATACCCCACTGGGTTTGCATATTATGTGGCATGACATCCTTCCGTCATACACTGAGCACGCATGCTGCACTAGATACCCTCTTTTCTCAAAGCTCCATTCTTTTTTGCAACTTTAAACCCGTGTCCGTCCTAATCGGGGAAGAGGTAGGTGAGCGTACACTGACAAGCCACTTGGCCTCGGTCGTACAGTAGCCAAGTCTTTTCCACTCGACCCACGTACCAAAGATGGCAATTGAGCGGCAACCTTTATGCTAACAAGCTGTTGACATAAATTCAGATTTGGGTCTTGCGGTATCTGGACAAATAAAAAGAACTTATTGTGAAATAAACAAAGGAATTTTAGTCATGCCCAATATTTAAATGGTTATTGTCTTTGATATTTGTCATTATTAGTCATCCTAAGAGAGTTTTGGTTCTGGATAATCATAGTTTCGTTACAGATTGAAAACTTAGCTACCAATTCTTACATTTTCTGGTCATGTCACATACATGTATGCCTTCATGTATGTTTGGTTCCTTAAAATAATATTGGTAATATAAAAGTTCATAGAATATTTGTGTTTGATGTGTTTTGGTTTATAGAATATTATTATTAGTCGATTGTCACAGTTTGGGTATTGGCTCTCTATTTTTGTGGAATACTGAATTCATATCTTTGCTTGAATGTTAGGTTACTTGACTTTGGTTCATCCAAAGGGTTTATGGTGGGGATTGTAGCATTGACTCCTACTTTGAAACTTCAGCACAATCACTGTGAAGGTATGGCATACTTCACAAAATTTGAAGAAAGGTCCCCTTTTTTCGTTTAAATCTTGGAGGTAGAATTACGTTGGTATCAATCTTGGCGTAAGATAAAATATAAATGTATTGATGGTTAGGCTGTTAACTATAAGATAATACGCAGTGTGACATGTATTAGCTTGTTAAAGTCAATTGCTTTGATACAATGCTAACGCAATATCAGGGACTGACATAAATTTATAATTCCTCTTCATCAACTTGGCTACCGGCGTGACAAAAGAAAGGAAAGGTGACTGGTTCACATTAATGAGGAGAAAAGAAAAGAAAGAGGAGTGGTTTCTCACCCTCCCTTCCAAACAAGCCTGAGAAATCCAACTCTCTCCCTCCTATTCTGGCGAACTAACTATCTCTAGCGACTCTCCATCAAAACTCTGGCGACTCTCTTGCGACTTCAAAACTCAATTTTGATGACAGATCTGGGTTCACCTTGATGAGACGAAGAGAATGGTGTAAGTTCGACGACGATCCAACAAGGTGTGAACAACAGCGGCTATCGGGCGTCGACGACAGTCTCCCTTTCTCACGAAATCACGCCACTTTTGGTGAGAAACAAAATTGGGGTCTGAAGGTGGTCTGCTCTCTCACGCCTTGCAACATCCAAACGGGGGAAAGACTAAGGTTACTCTCAGATCCCTTTCTTCTCTCACGGAAACCCTCCATCCAAAGGCAGCGTTAGTTATTGACCGGGAAGCTTGGGAAAAAAAATTATGTAGCCAATTCCAATAGTTCAGGACATAAGGCAGCTAAGTTTCGTTTGATTTTGGAGTTTGTTATTAATTCATTTTTTACTTCAATTACGATAACATTTTGATGAATTGGAAATGGGCTTCTTGATGATTCACGCTTCTCATTTTCAGGTGCTAGTGGATTTTTCGACATGCTTCGCACGTCACCATTTGCTCAGTGGTTAAGGATTGCTCATTGACGATGATAGGCATCGTGTTTTTTGTTAGCATTTGAATAAGTCTCGCAACCGATTCTACCAAATCCAACGTCATTCATAAATAATAAGGGTTCAAAACGTAAGATAGAGAAGCACACTTGCCCATGGTTTACTAAAAGATGACAAAAACAATGAAAAATATTTACAAGATGCATGTTTGTACCAAATGCCTGATTTGACCTTCATTTTGCTCAGCTCAGGTTTAGGAACTAAATACATTGTGAAGTATCAAAGGATGGAACTTCATGAGAATAAATACCTAGTCCTTCACCCAGTGGATCAAGATGATTCATTGATCGGAGATGAGGTTGGATAAATTTTGGAACACCATAGATTAGAAAGTTCATGCAGCTGTCGAATTCTTCATATTTTCCCACTTAAATTCAACGCCAATGTTGAAGATGTTTGATTCCAAATTATGAAGTCTCTATTAACAACATATTCCAGATTTTTAGTGCTACACGGCTTTGCAATCATCCAGAAATACTATGAACTCATGAAAGGAGCAATCATTCTTGGAATGATGAATTCACAACAAAAGAAATTACCGCCGAAATACCGCGAACAAAAAAACCACACCAGATCAATCTCCTCCTTCGTTCTTTACTTGATTGAAGCATAAAGCAAAATTAAAAATCACAAGACATAAACCAAACCTATTTGAAAGCAATATCCTGAAAAAGAACCAAATTTGAGAGTAAGAAACACAAACTGGCCTAGCCCAAAACGCCCAAACAAAGGCAGCAAAATCGCACAAGTGGTTCTCTATCATATGTCAGTAATGCACAACCAATAAAGCTTTTGGAATAATATTTTATCGCTCTTCATTTCCGCAACATGCACGCCGAAACCTCCTTTCATTGTACTGCATTTGTTTTCTTCCTGGGGAAGCCATTTCCAAGTTGATCAATCAAAATAAACAATGCTCCATAGATTAACTCATTATCCTTAACATAACCAGAGAAATTTGAATAAGAAGACATCCTTCTGGTCTTCTGAACATCGAGTATTGATGGTTAGGGTAACTTAAATTACATATTTTGATCTCTTTCTCACCATCCCTTCTACAGCGTTTGGCCGGAGAATTTCAAGGCAATGCTATAAAGATAACTCAAATTAGATGCTACAAATCTAAAAGATTCAGTTGAAAACATATCCATGACCTATTAGCTTGATTCAAAAAAACGAATTACACAACATAGTATTGCTTCAGCTTCCTTCTTGGAATCTTGGGTGACCAAACCTAATTTAGACACACAAACACAACATTTCATTGCAGCATTTCCATACAACACTTCTCTTTATGTTTGAGTTGTCTACAAGTAGCACAAAAAATGATTCATTAAATCTAGAAAACGTGGCATATCTAGTGGAGATGGATACATTTAATTTCCTATACAAAGTAATGGATTGCCTTTCTTTTTCAACTCACATTGGTTAAGGCATAATGCATTTGCCCTCGAACTAACCTATGTCAATGGAAAATAAACTACTTGATTCAAATGTCCCATGCCACTGACCTCATCCAACAACACTAACATATTACGGAATTCGACATTAAGGTCTAGATTTACCATAGCAAGTATGACCCGGAAAACAAATAGTCTACGTGGTACATTCACGCCACCTTTTAGTGCCTGAGTGGACATCGTGTCAAGGTTCTTAATTGTTTGGTATTGTGTTTGTAACATAGTTTTCCTAATTCCAGATGAAGGCCGTAGCTACTTAGGCAATTAAGTGATGTTTAAAAACATATAAAATTGGAGAAGGGAAGTTAACTGACAATCTAGCAAACAAATTAACAATAGAAACATATTTATTGCTAAATACTCCCTCCGTCTCTTAATTTTGGTCCACCCTGGGAAACGTGTATTTTTTGCGAACATAAAAATTGAATTTTCATAAATAATTTTTAAATTTTTTTGCACCAAATTAAAGATCACAATGAGCACTTTAATTTAGTGCAAAAAAATTTACAAACTTAATTATGAAAAAACATTTTATTTGAGTTTGAAAATGCACGTTGTCCGGTAGCGGACCAAAATTAAGGGACGGAGGGTGTATTTAGTCTTTCTTTCCTAAATCTTAAGCTTCACCCTTCAGTATGTAGAGGATAAATTACCTCTATTGGTTGAACTTGGATTACACGTATCAATCTCTCCATTTTCTTCCAGAAGGCTTAGTCGCTACATCTTGTCTCTTTTGATAGCCTGTAGAATTGCAATACACAAACAAAAGAGTTGAGTTAAAAAATATCGGGTAAAACACAGGTTACGAGACATGCCTACTCACATAAAGCATGCCTGCTAACATAAAGTAAGCTAAATGAGAAAAAGTGCAAAAGAGGAAGGATGCATTTAAGGAGAAGATGTTCACCAAATTTCACACATCCAATCCTCTGGTGGCAATCTCAGAAACAATACTAAAGGATGTTTGAAAAAACTATATCCCTGAAATAGAACTGATTTGACATGGTACAAACATGTGGAAGTTGCCATTAATAAATGAGGAATATGCAGAACCTACCTCCTACTGTCAATTGTGTAAAGCCTTGGTTGCAAATGTTTTCATTTTCAGCTTCAATAGATCGTGAATCCTCGCCTAACCATCACTTCACATCTTGAAGCTTAACTCAAAAGGCATATGTCGCAAGATACGTGTCCTGTCAAACAACTTTTGAATAAAATGATAAGTGTGAGAACCAACTTCTGAGCAAAAATGATTAGTGTGAGAACCAACTTCTGAGCAAAAATGATTAGTGTGAGAACCAACTTTTGTGTGAAAATGATTAGTGTGAGAACTCACATCTTCAACCCAGTAAGACAAAGGAGGGCGCCAACAAATTTCAAAAAATAGGCAAAAGCAATGGCTTTCAATTTTTGCATAGTGCAGTTTCAATCTTTGGTAAGAGGGTTTTAGTGAGAGGAGAGATATGAACCCAAAAGCTAAACAATAATATATTTGCTTAGGAATTTAGGACAATGAATCAAAGAAATAAATTTCAAATTTTCACTTGGCTACCATCTCGTCTTTTCCATATGCCTTTTTCTGTTTTCACATTAGCATAAGCGAAATTCGTTGAATCATTTGGCTATAGCTTGCACGAAGATGCAATCTACTTATGACTTGTTTATCCATCATGGAACTCTGAAAGCTTCCAAAAATCCTTTAGCCTTCTGTAGTTCTTTCTTTTGGCTTAAATGGTCCCATTTGTGGTCAAAAGTGAGGACCTGGATTAATCGAGGCAATGCTAGACCTGTTGCGCTGCATCAGTGTTGATAAAGCTAACCAATATCTCCTGGCAATGAAATCAACTGCAGATTAATCGTGTTTGTCCGGAGTATAGTATGCCAACTCACCTTTAAATCCGGCTATCCATGTGCAAGTGGCTTCCCTGAAGTTCCATTCTGTAAATTAGGAGAGCAAGTTTCCAAGGTCAATGACAGAGACAACAAATAACTTGCATCAGAGACTCAGTGTCACAGGTAGCACAACTATGTAAAACAGTAAAAGATAGATTGAGAATGTCAACAATTTTCATAGTATCTAAAGTGCCATTTTATAAAGACTCATGGGCAAACAATAAATAATCCGTTAAATGCAAATCCAAATCATGAAGCTTACCACCTAACCACTATCTTGTATAACTTTATTGAGAAAATCACCAAAATTAACTCAAATGATCTCTCAAAGGAAAATATGAGAATGACTCCAGAAAATACAAAAATATACCTTCAAATCCACAAATGGTAAGATCTACTAAATTCGAGTTTTCTACTTTCTGACCTTGGTGAACCGGAGATGTACTTCTAGGCCTAAGCTATGACCTTCAAAACTTACTGGTCTCTGCTTCTCATTCTTCAAACCAATGAATGCATTTTAAACTAACTCAGCAACTGCTAACTTACTGGTCCATTTGTATTCAGTAACTTTTCAAAAAATTCTCTCTTTACTATCCAAAGAAGATAGAACTGAGTAGAAAGAACACCACATAGATAGGTAGTTTACTAGCTTTTATACTCAATTGAGAAGGAAAGTCTTTGAAATAGAGAGAATTAGCAAACTTATGTAGCAACCCCTCCTTCAAAGCAATAAGCTTTTTCTAAAACACCTATGGACTTATTAATATGTTGGAAAAAATCCATATGACTACGTACGAACTTTGCCTGCCAGTTATACTAAAAATAATCAAAGTTGTACTCGGTACTTTCAAGGAAAATTTAAACTTTGAGTGGAGAACTCTAACTCTGCCTCTGGCTAAAAGGAAAAGAAGTCATAGAATCATATACCTTCCTATTCATCACACACTGATTTTCACCTCTTCAGGTATGCTATCATTCAAAGCAATGTCCTTGGGAACTTTAGCTACCTGCATCCAAGATGAATGTTTATAGAGGACGAGAGTCCAAGTCAATCATTTTGGTTTTGGAAATCAATGAGCAAGTCCATGGGATTTACGCTAGCCAAAAGGACTTACCAAACAGTAAGTTTCAGTATCCTTCATATGCTTCTCCAAATTGCTGAATGCACCCTCCTCTTTATTTGGGTCACCCTTTAATGGGCCTCAGTTCCTCTTTCTCAAAATGTATCATCAAACATAGAATGTTTGGATTCACTACGGGTAGATTTAATGGTGTCCGACTCCAATTGCAGATTTCCAAGTATCAATTCATGTTCTTCCTTTGAGCCCCTCCTTCTCGCCAAAATACTTTATATCTGACACACGACCACCCAACACCCTACAATTGTAAAGCTAAGTTGTTTATTACATGGACATAAAAGACACATAAACATTTTGCATGCACAATCAATTATAAATCAAGCGCTAACTTCAAAATCTCCACTAAACAGTAAACACAAATCCAAAATCATAACACTGAAAGACTACATAAATACCTAAGCAGCCTTGTAAGAGTTCATGGTGTCCTTGACAGCGTCGTTACGCTCACCACCAACCTTGAAGTCAGCAATATACCTATTGTCGCGCCCGGGATTTTGACCGTTGGGTGTTTCGGAAAACGGTTCACGGTCAAGGGATCCAAGTGATATTCAAGTAACGTGGTTTTGTAAAAACTCAAGTTTTACAGCTGTGACTAAGCCAGAAATGAATTTGTAAAAATAACTCAGAGTCGCCACTTGACATAATTCTCGGTGTGTCAAGTCACCATTTTGGAAAATGAGTGATAAATGCATCGGGTCGGGAGACCCGGTTTTGTTTTGGTATGGAAAATGACTCAGGTCGAAAGACCTAACTTTGTTAGATATATATGACTCAATTTTTTGTTTGGTCTGCGAATTTAGAGAAGACTAAATTCGGTAATTCACTGTTACGTGTAGGGAAGCCGGAGCACCCTACCCCGCCTTTCGGCACTCGAAACAAACTTTTCCAAAATGAGTAAATATAGACTTATGAATAAAACATACATGTACAAATGAAATGGGTCTGTTTTGAATATAAAAATGAGGTTTTATTGCATGAGACGTTTACAATGCATATGAAAGATGCTTACAATGCAGAAACAGGAAACATGCGCAGAGATAATGATTTGGACCGAGCCCGATCTCAGGGCTGCCTACGTATCTCCGGCATCAGGAGAATCAAGTCATCATGTAGTTCCAGATGAGAAGGTGATTTTATTTGGGACCGAGCCACTATCGGGCTACCTACGTATTCTCCGGCCTCAGGAGAAATCAGGTCTCGCGTAGTTCGGACGAAAGCAGAAGTTTGCGACGCTTGGAAATTTATGCCAGCGAGCAAGAGAGGCGTTTACATTGTGCTCGGAGGAGCTATGTCGAACTCCGACAGCGACAAAAGTTGAGATATATGCGAGGGAAACTCTGGAAGATTCTGAGATTGGAGATGGGTCAAGAATGACTACACGACTTTGTGGGGGGAGTATTGAAAAATTGGTTTTCGGGACTGCCGACAGTCAATGGGGGACCCAGGATGCCATTTAAGGTGGCACATGGCCAAAAATGGGTTCAGAATGCAGTTTGCTAATCCATATGAAAAGTTGTAAAATTCCCGTCCAGAGCCAAAAATTGTTGCCGGCGGGCCCCGGGATATATCTAGTACAATTTTGAAAAGTGGAAGTAGACATAAAATATATCACGATTTTATTGGGAAAAAGTTAAAAAATCATGTCCGGAGCTTGAAAAAGGCGTCCGGTGATCCCCGGTAAATATCTGGTACGGTTTTAAATAGTGAAAATAAGTACAGTTGACTCAGTTGACCTTTTGGTAAAGAGTTGAATTTTGACACCCAGGGCCAAAAAAATGGTCCCCGGCTGATCCCGTGTCATCCCCAGTAGGGTTTACAGGTTGAAAATAGCTCCCTGAAGTGCGAGGGGTGTTTTGGTAAAAATTGGGAAAGTTTGGTCTCGGGGGTTCGGATAAAATCCGTATGCTGGACTGATATTGAACAGAGAGTAGGGGTATTCTTGTAATTTTGACATGGAGTTGACCTTGGAGTTGACTCAAGGGTATCTTGGTAATTTGGAGGTGGAGCTGGCACCGGGACCGGAGGATACTCAAAACGGACACTAGTGCTCCTCCTTACTGTCTCTCTTAGGGAGTTTGGGTCAGAGAGACGGACAGAGGTATTATGGTAATTTGTGAAAGGAGCTGATTGCAGGTCCGAAACAAAGTCAGGACGGACCCTACGGTTCTTCGGCATGCAAGACATTATCTGAAAATGCACACAGAACACTGTATAAATAACATTGTCTGATGTGAGAAAAGGCTGTCCGGCCTCTTGTGGGAACTCGGACAGTATAACAGGGTGCCCTCGGGCAGATATGGCCGGGGCTAAATGAACAACATCATGATAATATTGTACTTATCGTGATGGGAGACAAATATGTTTTTTGTTATGACCGAACCCTCATCAAGCTGCCTACGTATCCCGCACTTGAGGGAATTAGGTCAAATGTAGTTCAGACCTGAGTCCGATTTATAAGAAATAGATTTGATTCATTGAGTTAATCCTGATGCTTTTATTTTTGGGGTTTTGTACGAACTGTCCGGACGGCTAGTCAAGTCAAGGTTTAAACGATCTCAGAAGATACAGAAAGGATCCAGGATTGGTGGTAGAGCCTCACAATGGACCCGTTTGAAGTACCAACAGCCCTTGGCGCATACGCCTCATTTGACAGTCCTTTGGTATTCCTCGCCGCAAAACCCTAACGAGATTGACGCGGTGCACTGCGACAGGGTACGTTTATTTATTGATAGATTTTAACGACACACAGACTGATTGAAAGTAAACATGCAATAACACAACATCCGATGTTGGACGCCAGCCCGGACTACGGACAGTAGCCGGGCCGGTAATAGGCTAGATATTACTGCTACATGCTAGAAATAAATAGGTAGCTATTAATATGAAAAGCTCGGTTCACTTACAGACCCCGGCTCGAACCCCGGGTGGAGAGTCGGACAAAGCTTCCGTTGAATGATATTTCCCAAAAAATCGGCTATAGCCTCTGGCAAAAAATGGCTGATTTTGACCTAGCGCTCGGGCAGCGCAATGACAGGACTGGTTGATTTCGCGTCGGTACTCGGGCAGAGTAACAGCGTGATTTGAATGCTGGTCCGGTACTCGGACAGAGTAACGACGTGATTTGGAAGCTGGATAGATACTCGGACAGAGTAACGGCGTGATCTAAAAATCTGTGCAGATAAGCTCAAAAGACTGGTCTTTTGTGACCAAAAGCTTATCTACACCGATCTATGCCGAACAGTTTCTTTTGAGAGAAAACTGTAACTGAAGTGCGAAGCCCTAACCACCGGATGTTCCGGCAGAGCTTCCGCTCTAGACTAGTAGATAAGCTCAAAAGACTGGTCTATTGTGACCAAAAGCTTATCTACACTGAAATTGCGTAGCCCTAACTACCGGTCGTTTTGGCAGAGCTATTGCGCTGGGGAGATCAGAGAGTGATCTGGGGTGAGAAATGAGAAAAAGGGGCTTCACATATTTATATGGGGGGGTGGCGCCCAACTCCTAGGCGCCATACCCATGTGGCGACCTCCCATTGGTCACCTTGGCCGTTGCACCGGTTTGCGTGATGTTGTCCCTGCTTGTCCATGCTCGCGTGCTGTCCTTTGATCCAGGAACATCCAAAGAGGTATCCTAAGGTTTTGAGGCATAGCAGACGTTGTGGAGGCGTCCGTTTTTCTAAATTATGCTCCAAAGAATGAGAAACGCGATCGTCTGGCTCTCGATTAATTTGGAGCTCGGTATGCGATCGGAAGACCAAACGAATTCCGATTGACCTGAAACTTTACAGGGAACTTCAATATGATTAAAAATGAATTATCAATGCTTTAGATTTCAAAATTTGGGTCCCGATGTCCATGATCATGGAATCAGCCGTCTCGGGAAGCGTAGTGTCTCGAAAAATATCAATCAGGCTCGGAATTGCCCGATACTTGACGTGAGATTTATTTTCATCATGTTAAGATTAAATATGAATTTTGGAGTTTTACAAACAAAATCTGGGTCTTCTGGCCTTGTTCGTCTACTTTTACCAGGTAAAGGGTATAGCAGGTGTGCTAGTTCAACGGTCAAATGTCGTCTGATTTTGATGCGGTCTGAACCGTTCTTTCAAGAATGTTAAAATGAGGACATCCAACGGTCGGATGCTCGATTGGATGTCCCAATGATATAGCTGGCCGTCTGGCCCAGAAATGAGTTTGTGGGAGCTGATTCCTGCAAAACAAAGAAAGAGAGGGCTATTGCCTCTTGAAATGGCATGCTTGTCATCCAAGCTATGCACATGCATATGTTAGATATATTCTGATGTTTTGAAATTGATATTCGACTTACCACGACGTTAGTATCTCGTACCATGCCATCTTACATTTACCGGGAATCTCCTGTTCTGCACGGTAAGGCGGTTGTTGATTTCTGATGATTTGATGTCTCTCTCTTGGAGCATTGTCGTCATCGATTTTGGTTTGGAAAATAGGGGTGGGGCAAAATCCGGCGTCAACACCTATGATATCCCCCTTCATCTTCAAAAATGAAATGATTGAAGCCGAGCTTGTGGTCTGGTCTTTGAGGGAACCATATGCTTTGCGCCAACGCCATAGCTTACTCTACTTGTATTCTCTCAACAGGTAGCTACGACCCAGGTTTTTCTATTTTACCTCTATTTTCAAACATGCAAGTAAAAGAACCTCAAAACTAATTTGGTTCATCATGTTGTTATGTATTCTGTAGCATCTAAAAATCAGACTACAAGCATGGGTACCAATTTGATTCCACTGCCCGTGAAGCTTATGGATGTTGTGCCCTTGGTTCTTCCAGTATATATGTTTCGGTTACATTCCAAAAATACCTATACACGTATGTTGTATATGTATGGTTTTGTAGTTTAGTTTTTTTGGTTGATTATTGTAGATACTCTGTCCCAATCTTTAAGTCTAGTGCAGGAGTGGAGCTTTTTAATCACTTCTGCAATACATCTTCTACAAATAGGTATTGATATTTAAAAATAAATAAATAACAACATGGATGTTCTCTTGCTCTAGGCTACCCTTTAGTAGCATGGATAAGCTTACCGACATTTACCCATCTATTAGAAACAGCTGGAACACGTGCTACAAAAAATGTTTTTTCCCCGAGCCTTTTATAGATCCCAAGTTAATATGCGAAATATGTTACGCATTCTACAAATTTTTCCCAAATATCATTGTCCATTTGAAAGCCTCCCATTGTAATTGTTACTGTTGACATGTTTTCAAAACAAGTTAACTGCTCCGAAAGAATGCAGAGCAAACCTCAAAGCCTACAACTACAACTATGGGGGAATAAGACAGTGCAAGTTCAACATCACTTCAACTTCCATGAGACCGCCGAAGTCCTACCAAATGCACATGTTCTACCACTCCTTCCAACACCACCAGTTAAGAAGGCTAAAACAGAGCACCAAGGAGAACTTCTTCAACAGATCGCTGTGAAAATAAGACCACAGTTGAAAGCACCAACATGGAAGACGAGGAAATGAACAACCTCAACAAAAAAAAATAAAAATGCATAGTTGAACAGCATAAAGTTTTTGAGTCTTGGCACCTTTTGGAAATGTAATAGCTAGGACTATCTCCTCTTCAATTCCTGTTGCGACTTGTTCTTTTGTTAAGTTCTAAATTTTAGTACTTATCTGCCCTCATGGCAAGACTTTACGCTGTGCCCACACATGCTAACTATATGCTTGCTAACTCTGTGACATGGGTGTTGAAAAGCCCCAACCCTGACGATTGTAGTGCCTTTTGCTAATGTAGTATCTATAAGACTATAACTATCTCCTCTTCAATTCCTACTGGAACTACTTGTTTGACATCTGCCCTCATGCCATAATTTTACGGTGCACTCACATTTGCTAACATGTACCTTCAGTTCTGCATGCACTTTCAATGTTTATCCCCAAACCTCATACGGCGTTTCTTATTATTGAATGTACGCAAAAATTTCCTAAAATTCAGCATACAACCAAAAATTCCATGATAACTTTCAAAACAACGGGTTTAAACGGCGGCTTCCACCTAAGTTGTTAATCCATGAACAGATGGTACTTGGCTACGTATCTTACAACATGCACGTCATGAACTAACTATTCAGGTACAAGCTAAATTTCTCTAGATTGCTTATTTAAATCACAGCAGTAACAAGTCAAGAACTTCAAATTACATCTAGGTAGCCACATTACCTGAGGGTCCACATCTGGATTAAATCATATTGGAGTGAAAGAAAGTACATGCAGAAGAAAGTAAGTTTCTGAGTTCCAAAATAGGCTACAATGGATACTTTTAAAAGGGTGCAATGAAAATATGGCTTAATATTCACTCCCGCCATGATCCAGTGAATGTAATTGCCATCATCGCCAACCTAATAGATTTCAATCCAAAAAATCCCACACAATTAAAAAACTAATGCATCCGGTGTTTGATAAACTACTGAATTTAAGTTAGTTAGGCTAATATAAGAAGAGATTTGAGGCATAAAACTATATATTTTTAAAAACCAAATATAAGCTAAAGGTTCACTTAGCATCTTATTCGATTAAAGTTTTATCTTAACAGATAGATCGGTCCTAAACATTATTTTTCTACTCCTTTTCAATCACTAATCACCTTTTCTTTGATGAATTAAATACAGTTCCTGCCTAATTTGCTTTTGTCTTCCTGTTAATAAGCAAGACACCACAAAATAAAATAACTAAAATGTACCCATAACTTCAATTTTTGATAAAACTTTGAATAATTAATTAAATGAAATGAAGAACTACTTTCAACAGATTCAAACAATTAAGCCATTTTAGGTCACATAGGAACGAATTCTAAGCTAAACACCTTGGTTCTCCAGTCTTAAATTCATATAAATATATATATATCAATTACGATCTAATGAGGGATCCCTCAACTTCCTAAGTTGCAGACCTCCACTTTTCGGACCAAATTTCGACGATCCGAACCGTTAGATGTGTTTAAAAGGTGTTTTTAAGGGTCCTGGCGAGGATTTGGCAAAAAGAAATACCGGGAAGGACTTGATCGGAGCAATTTTCATAAAACTACATTTCTAGCGTTTTTATGAAAAATTGCTCCGATCAAGCCCTTCCTGGTATTTTTTTTTTTTGCCAAATCCTCGCGGAGACCCTGAAATACACCTTTTAAACACATCTAACGGTTCGGATCGTCGAAATTTGGTCCGAAAAGTGGAAAATAGGGCTAGGTCCGCAACTTAGGAAGTTGAGGGATCCCTCATTAGATCACCATTGTATATCTATATATATATATATGTCACCATAAACAAAGCTCATAAAGGTAACGCACGAAATTCTCTATTTCATTCAGTTGCACCCTGAGTAGAAGCCTAAAATTCCAAAACTCTGTCTGCAAAAATGATATGTCCGTTCGCATCTATCCCCGGCAAATAAAACTAAAACCACTAAGGAGACCAATGATTGCCAGTGATCCCAAACTCAAAATCACCAGCAACCCAGAAAATTAATGGTCCTTTGAAATCACCAATGATTGCCAGTGATCCCACTAAGGTTCATGGTCCTTTGAAAATTACCTCAAAAGGTGTGCTAGTCTAAGATGCTTATCAACGAAGTATGAACAAAATGACAAGTTAAATCAACATGATCCTGAAAACCATATAGTTATATGCATTTAGAAAGATATAAGTTTCATCCTATTTGCATATTGAACTGAGAACCAAACAAACACATGCTTCCAGAAACTATGAACTAATTCAGACAATTAAACATCTAGAACCTAACCATGTGAAGCAAGAAGTACAACATCTTTATCAAGATAGAGAGTGAAATGACTAGTGAGATTGAAGCTTCCTGTCAACCAATTTTCAGGAGGCATAAAGAGTTGCAATCCACCGTCTGATTCAAACTGGTTCAGATGAGTTATAGTTGACCTAAATGCCTCTGTATTCAGTGTTGTTCCATCTCCAACACCCCCAAAATCTGTCAATGATGCACTGTGAACTCTGCAACTCATAGCTGAGTACTGAAAGTAGGGGTGACGCTGAGCTTTTCAGCCATCAACATTTCCAAAACCTGTCAAGAGAAACATCAAAAAGAGGACCAGCTCCAAGAGTACATGACAAGGAGTCATTGAGTTCACCCAATTAATTAAAAACCTGTCAAGATAAAGTAAAGAAACACAAGGGAAAAAAAAAACATATAACCTGGGAATCCAAAGGGCATATAAACCAAAATTGCAGATACCTATATCTGTCAATTGAGAAAAGAAAGTAATCACAATAGGCTTCAGTTGGCCAAGCTAGATGATTTCTTATTTCGACCTTTGAGTTCAAACTTAAGTGTTATTGTGCACATCAGTCAATTGGTCCCTGTCATCGGTTGTGAATTGAGGCTTGGGGTTCTAGACATGTGGCAACATCTAATGAAAGCTAGGAAGGCTTGGGGTTCTAACAGTTGCCCTTTTTATTATTGAAAAAAAATGCAAGATGGGACGGGATGCCTTTTCTAATGAAAGCTATGAAGGCTTTACATGACAAGAGGTTTGTCAATCTATGAAAAGACCCTACATTGCGTAGCTTGCACTGATATCTTCTCTGTCTAATTTTTGGAAATATGATTTAGTGATGTTGTATTTTTCTCTTCAGAGGTGAGATAAGAGTTTAGTTTAGGCATCTACCTGGTAATTTGTTTAACCGGAGTTTTGGGACAGATCTTGATCAAGCATCAAATGAGTTAGTTATCCATAGTCAACGACATGACGCTGAATAATGGGAGGGTGAATATCCTTTGGTTTTGGTTTGGCTTTTAGCTACATTGGTCTCTAGGATTCCCATATGAAACCAAATCTGTGTGTTCTAAGGGGCAGAAAATAGCTAATGCATGTGCCGAGTTCAAGGTGAATCTTGTGTTTACTCTTTCAATTGAAGCATCCTAGCACTCAGCCTAGTCAAGAGGTGCCAAAAGCCCGATAAAAAAGATACACATATACCTTCAAACCTGATCAAAAAGTTACACATATACCTCCAAAAAAATATATAATACACATATATACCCCCTAAAACATGTATCATAAACAATCAGCTTACAAACCCATTACCCTCAATCTAATAAACAGGCATTTTAATGAAAAATTTATGTGTACCTATACATATTTACATACACATATTCTTACCATATTACGGAACAATTAAAAAATCAAAAGCCCTAATATTAACCAGGTACATAAAAATCAAACCCTAAAAATGCAGAATTTGCAGCCTTCCTTGAGTTTTAGTACCGTACCGACAGTTGAGAATCGGAGAGATTGCTGATTTTGTTTTGAATCGGCTTCAGAAATGGCAGCAAAAGGAACTTTCAACACCCCTTTTATACAGCACCGTATCAACAGTAATTGAAGGACAGATGATCGTCGTCACAACAGTAACTGAAGGACAGTCTAAGTAGCACACCGATGACTTTATGCTCAAAGTCTAGAGTGAAGCACAGATTGTACAAGAGGTGCCCCGATTTCACGGCTTTCTCTCTGTCACGCTCGTTGTTCTCCACCGCTCTTCTTCACTTTCAGCAGGCCTCTTTACCAAACCACAGCAGGGGGATTCGCCTGAGTAATCTTGTTTGCTGAAGTATTTGTGAAAGTACTATACTTTCCAAACTATTTATAAAAATAGTTCTTAAGGCGATACATGTGGAGAGACACCCCAATTTTAACCTAAAAGTGTTTCCCCAATGATGAAAAAAGACCGCGAACATACCTTGAATGATTGATCAGAGCTTGCCAAAAATAGCAAAAAAATGATAAAGTCAGCCGTACGGCCCTTCAAAACAGCCATACGGTCAACATCCTTCCAAGTTGGCCGTCATCTGGCCGGGCGGCTCTCCTTGTTGGCCATGCGGCCAAGTTTTGGTTGTCAAGTCAAGAATTAAGTTTGCAGAGATTTCTGGCAGGGAATATATTCCCGACGGCAGCGAATATCATCATGACGTTCAAAACCGTCGACGATAATTATCCCTTCACTTCTCCTCCTCCACGGCTATAAATAGCCATTCTCCCCTCCTCCAAAAACATACCGTGAATCACCCACCGTCGCTGTGAAACGCTGCCGGAAAACCATATCCCCATAGAAACATCTCTGAAATTCCTCTATTCTCCCTCATAAACCATAAAAATCTCGTTGCCCGTAATCTCTGTTCACCAACCCAAAGTATAAGAAGCTTTGATCACATCGTTTCAGTTCTAGGTATAAACCTCGGTTCCGTCCGACAAAGTTTCATCTTGATCTGAGGGGAGTTATTCGGGCTTGGGATGGTTCCCGTAATCATCCCCGTGTTCGAATAACGTTGTTTATCAACAATACTCACCTCCAAGGGTTCGTATCGGGCGATATTTACCGTTATCGCACAGTTCGACCTCATCCGGAGGTACAATATTTCTTTCAAAACCATTTTTCAAACCATTTTTCAGCTCAAGGGGAGTGTTTTCATCATAGAGAATCAGTTTTTGGTTGAACACAGTGGCCTGTAAATTTTTTGAAAAGATCAGAGGATGTTGGCCGGGTGGCCAACATTGCCTAGCCGCGCGCGGCCAAGAGGGTGTTCTAATAAATAGTTTTTTAGTTTTTTGATTTTTTGTGATTTTTAGTTTTTTTAAAAAAAACTCACTTGTAAGTAGTTTTTTAGTTTTTTGGTTTTTTTAAAAAACTCACTTGTTTCACTAAAGTAATTTTTTAGCTTTTGGTTTTTTGAATTGTGTTACCAAATTACCAATCTACCCTTGATTGGTCCTTTTGTTGAAAGTCACGGCACACTACCTAACAGGAATAAGATTGGAGTTTTTTTTTTTTTAATCAAATAGAAAAAATCATACATGCAACCTGAACGGTTATTGGACATCACTAGCTAAGGTGTCATGTTGCTAGTTATTTTGCTGTAACAATTTTAGCACTTTAGCCGTCAACAGTTCAAATTTTGATCACGTCCATTAACCGTTCTAAACGCAAAGTCAGGTGCTATTCTCGTACACATCCGCAAATTTATCCAAATACAATCCCCATAATACAGAAACAAGTTTTACTGGTCTTCAAACATACACCCAAATTAGACATGCATGGACATGTGCTTGTACGGTTACGTGGATCCACCACCTACACGTTACGTGCCCGGTACCTTCTTAATTTTTCCGTTAATAAATCTCGATAATGTCCCATTCCGGGATCATGGTCCTCGTCTTGCTCTTGACCCTCCTGATCATCTGCGTCCGCAAAGTGATTGGCAACATCAGGCAAATCTACAAATTCGTAATCTTCCATTTCCATATCTGCTTTTTCGAAGTACTTGTCGGTAGGACAGTTACGCCTTATGAAATTGTGAATCGCCATCGATGTGAGTACTATCCTCGTAAAGCCTTCCAAATTATAAGACGGTACCATCTTCATCAAACTCCACCGCGCTTTCAAAACTCCAAAAGTCCGCTCAATGCAACTTCGAAGGGAGGAATGAACCCTGTTAAAGAATTCTTCATCATTCCTTGGTTGTCTACGTCTCCCAGGCCTGAAGTCCTCTAGGTGGTACCTGTAACGACCCGTGTTTTTAATTATTTTTCTGAAAATAAAGTTGAGAACATGTGAGGAAGTGATTAAAATGTTTAAGTGATAGGAATCCCCATGGATCACCCCTGAGTTGTTAAAATTTTGGATCGGTGTTGTCCTATCGATAGGACTTCATCTCCTTTGATAGGAGCTTTACATTTTTTGTTACAGCCATTCTGATGGCTTTCCTATCGATAGGACTTTACCTTCTATCGATAGGACTTTACCTCCTATCGATAGGACTTTCTGATACTTCAGTAGTGGCCAATCTGATCTCTCTTCTATGAATAGGACTTTATCTCCTATCAATAGGACTTTACCTCCTATCGATAGGACTTTCTGATACTTCAGTAGTGGCCAATCTGATCTCTCTCCTATCGATAGGACTTTACCTCCTATTGATAGGACTTTCTGATACTTCAGTAGTGGGCCAATCGATCTCTCTCCTATCTAGCCTCCTATCGATAGGACCTAGCCTCCTATTGATAGGACACCTTTTTTTTTTTTTTTTGAAAAATTTCATGAATCGTGATCCGTTATTTGTGGCTCATTTGTGTAAGTTGTTGGACACATGTTAGGGTCTGAGAGGGTCATTTGGACACCCTCGACACTCGGGTCAAAAACTCCTTTAGGGACACATTCGGGTAACACGAAACACAAGTTTTGCGTAAAAGTAAGACATGAAAAGTAAGATGAGAAGACTTGTCGACCGTCCACGTGAATTTTCTCTATGAGTAATTCTTTAAAATTTCAAGGGCGTGACAGTACCTATACCCTTTGTACGGTGCCAGATACCCTGGTTTGTTGGGGTACCTTGCGTCCACCAAGTAGTACTTACTTGCTTATGAAATGCACAACGAAATGTAAACCCAAAAATGCTAGAAACTTTCTTTTTGCCCCCAAAAAAAAAAAAAAAAAAATAAAATAAAATAAAATAAAATAAATAAAAAAATAATATATATATGGAGACAATGAATTGTCCATTACCAAGTTCCGGATGGGGGAAATTATCTTTCTTGGGACCGTAAACAACATCCTTGCAAAATTTTGTAATCGTGCATTGATCCCTCATAGCCAGCAGCTACAAATGTGAAACATAGGTTAAAATCGACCACGGCCATAATGTTCATCGTATACCCACCTTTCCGACCCCAAAAATTTCTTGCCTTCGCCTTCGGTGGTTTACAGAATACATGAGTACCGTCGATAGCCCCAATGCAATCCTGCATAACATGTGTCATTTTTATGTGCACAGTGATACATACATAAATTCAAAATTAAACTTTGTATACAAAAAACAAAAAAAATTATTCCCTCTTGCGTACCTTGAAAGGGCCGTACATTTCTTTACTAGTCAAGTAAGGGTGGACTTCTCCTTGGTCTGTCCATGGGTGAATCTGGTCAACCGCCATTCTTTCAAGAGATCTCAACACCTTTCTGATTTGCCGTGAAACAGTTGACGTGCCACGGTCGAAAAGCTCATCTATTTGCTTAAGATCCATCCCTCGCAAGAGACACAAGTACATTCCAACACTTTCCAAAATGCCCACCGCAGATCGGCGTGATGTGCGGAACCCGTATCTTTCCACCAACTGTTGGCATAGGAGCAAATACGCTTCTCTAGTCATAGAAAACGTTCGGGGACATTTATCGGGATGCTTGGATTGCAATACACCTATCACCCAATCGTACCCTTTTCCGCTTCTTGTGTGGAGAGGGATCTTTTGTTTTTTTAGGTTTCGATGCTAGTCCAACTTCCAAAATTGTATTTATCAAAGCAAGCTCTTGTTCCATCGCAACTTTCACGCATATGTCGTAAACCTCAGGGTCTGATTCATAGTCGAAATCAAAAAAATTACACCCCTCTTCCTCTGAAGTGTTCTCCATATGGGCCGATGATGTGTCATAGTGGTACATGCTTGATCCACTACCACAGTAATGTGGCCCAAATGCATTTCGGTGGTTACAATACCCCTCCCAACCATTTGGTACTCCCGTACCATCCAGATCTGACCACTGAACTTGGTTAATTTCCGATGTGTCTGCAGAGTCTTCGAAGGGAAGACCATTGAAATAATCCGTGATGAACTGCTCATAGTCAAGTCTCTCACCCCCCAATGTGGGACTCGAACCGCTGATTGGCACACCACCATGGTACGGGTAATTTTTTGGCCCACTTGTACCATCGTTATAGTTATGGTAGTTTCTTGTCTCACTTGCCCCACCTCCATAAAGTGGATGGAATGTGTTCAGTGTGACATCATATTGGTCGTCGTTGGTAGGCATGTAGTTGTACTTGTGAAGGGTCCATTCCCCTAAATCATAAAAACATTTACTTCATACGTGACGACTTTTAAAATCACTCATTTTCTTTTGCAATTTTTAAATCATGCATTTCATTTTGCGGATAGTTTTAATATTGTTACATTTTACATTTACTTCATACCACTTTCGAACATTGAAAATAATCATTGAATCAGCTAAACATGGTCTTCATAAACACACAACAGAAGCACAAGACCACACCACCAATGGAAAAGTGAATTATGACCGGATGGTGAATGCTGACCTCAAATTGGTCCAAGGTAGAATAAAATCCTTTTCCCAGCTTCTTCCTTACTGTGGCAACTTCCATTGGATGGTGAAGGACGTTGTCATAATTTGGAAGCTACAGGAAAACAACACAAACTCTCATTTTCAGAAAGGCATGGTTTGCCACACAAATTCATATGGCCATGTTCGATTTACTAGATTAAACTAAGCAGTAGAGGATGAGTAATAGTGAAGGGATTCGCAATAGCGGATACATATCCGCGAAGGTATGATATATTTCATGCTTTGTTGGATTCATTGTCCAACTGATATGCAGCGCCCTGAAAGATTGTTGCACTAAAACTGGTCTTCATAAATAAATAAAAAAACACCCTTCGATTTGTGTTATAATGTCATGTATATACCAACCAATTAGACGTACAAAAAGTCAAGTACCTCATCAGGATCAACTGGTTCTGCATATACGCCATAAGTATCTTTCCTGATACATTCAACCATTTTTAAAATCATAGAAGCTACAAGAATAAACTAAAAACTGAATTGATTAAAATGTTCATACCAAATGTAACACATTAAGTACCCATACTGGAATACAATGAAAATCACGACGATAAACAAAACCAAAAAAACATAATTCAAAAAAGTTTCACAACTGTCGAAAAATTAGTTCAAATGTAGTGGTTCAACTACGGGAACTTTCACAATGTAGCAGTTCACTCGGGGAAAGGGGGGGAGTTCACACATCGGACCACCAAGATTGTGCTTCTCGGTTGCACGCCTGTGCTCTGACTTGAGCCAACACATCATTTGTTTTTCTGTGCTACACATGCCACAGAATAGGTCAACTTTGTCTTGTGCATTCTCGAACAGCCGACCAGCCCAGAACATTAACTCCATGTTGTCTTCTGTATCCCTGAAAATTGGAAGTTCTTTGAGCTTGTCACATGCATCAGTAATGCCCCATCTACCTCTTCGGGTAATGACAATACTGGGCTCCTTCTTGACACGGGACAAATGCTCTGCAAGTGCATCTGACAACACCTCGCTACTCCCCCCTCCTTGTTGTTTGCGTTTGCGGCTACTTGAGCCGCTCCCGATATGTGACTGTGGTTGGGACACAACTTTTCCTTTGGAAGTCGTAGGGGTGTGCGAGAGGCCTTCCGGACTTCCCTTCTGCCCATGTGCCCCAGAGGCGAGTTCATCGGAGTCCACGGATTCCTCATTCATGTTATCGTAATCCATGTCGGCGACGTAATCAGTTGGTTGTCGTGCATAGGTTCCCATGGATGTTACATCACGGTACACTTGCTCCATGAGAGACTCATGTTTCATTTTTTCATTTTTGAACTTCAGTACTTCACGATTTCGCTACAAAAGAAAACAAAACAAAACAAAAGAAAGACCCATAAAATTGTATATTAGTTGCAAAGGGAATTACCTAAATAGTCCTGCTATCAAATGCCACTTTGAAAGGAAATTCTTCTACACTTGTAGCACATTTCTGGTTTGTCTAACTTATGTATGTTTTTTATACATGACTTATGGGAAATGCATGCAGGATTTGAAGTACGCATTCAATGCAGGGAAAGGTAAAGATTGAAGGACAAAGTCAGCCTTATGACATGCATGCAGGCTGTGTATACTGTTTGAAATGTGACCTTACTGCAATGAATCACCCTTTGTGTAGAGTGTTGGGGCCACAAAGATAATGAAGGATCCTTATTTGTCTTGCTGCCCAAGGTAAAACATTATGATTTTATGAGGTCTGAATTTTGTGACAGTGTGCATGTGATCAACTTTAATGATATAATGAAAAAGGTAAAAATATGCTGCAGTGTTTTATTGATACCAACATGACAGTGTGCAATGTTTTTTTGATAGCAACATGTGACTTTTCTGCCACTAACGGGACTTCACTGCCACAAACCAATGTCAAGTTTAATCACCTATTTGAAAATATTAGTGAATAATACCTCCGTGATTGGTAAAGCAATACTCTATAAATCTCACCAGTCAAAAAATGAAAAAAAAAAAAAAAACAATTTCACTCCCCTTGATTGAAACAAATGCCATATGAGTATTTTGAATGAATAATCATATACCAAAGCGAAGTATAAAAAAATACAAGTCAGAAAATTGTTTGGGGTGTAATAAAATAAAAACTTTTCCTTAGTTCTACCTACATCAGGGTTTTTTTTTTTTTGTACATCAGGTTTCTGTTTGATGTATTCCTAAAAAACATAACTCCACTTCCACAAAAGAATTGTAAAATTACTTAGCTATTTGACAAATTAAGTGGACAATAATCTCCATGATTGATAATATGAAATGAAATACCAGCACACTTAAGTGGTTGCCTTATTTGTAAAAGTGAGACACATATAGAGACAAATATATCGTGGGGTTACAACTTGTAACAAAACTTGTGTCTGGTGATTTATCTTTTTGATATATGATATATATGATCTCTTGATTATATGCGCAACATTAGTTATTTTTTATTTTTGTGCTTAGTAGTTTTTTTTTATCAGGGGAAAGAAGGCAAGACTACCAAACACCAGGTACATCATAAAGCAAAACACATGATAACAAAAAAGAATAAAATCATAGAGGAAAAAGCAAAAACCCAAGAAAGTGAACTTATGGCTATCATATCTTTCCACCAATGCTCTGGTCCAGTTAATAGACCTATTTATGGGTCCCTCCCAACTCCAATCAAGCTTGGGTCTTCCGTAAGTAGCACCCATGCATCCCATTCCTTCTTGAGTGCATAGTACCGGTTCTTCACTTGCACATTGATGATAGGGATGCCAAATTTGCCATGTAGATCATTTGCCACCCTAATGCAAGCAGCGGGGCTGAGGCCAGTTGTTGCGTGGCCATGTTCCTCTATGTCCTCCGCAACAGATTTGAGGAATTCAATTGTCATTTTGTCAGTCCATTTTATCCTATAGTCGGTTTGGGAGCCACGTAGTACGTGTGCAGGGTCTTGTAGAGGTTGCGAAAAAGCCTTGCGTGGACTAGATCTAGTTCCCCTCCCACTCCTGCCTCTTGAAGACATCATACTCTGAAAAAAATTATTGAAGTTAGAAGATATACGTTAGGCATTACATTAAACAAGACTAGGTGTTGACAAACATTAGGCATTACATTAATTGTAATCCATACAAACAAGGTTTGGTCCTGTGTCTAATGCTAGCAACTTTGTAGCAGTGAAAAAGCTCAATTTCTACTAGAGAATGACCCTCATAAGGAGAAATTGCAAATTCACATTAATTAATTTTTGTGAAACTCAATTTTCATAAGTTTCGTTTTGTATTTTTGTAAAGAATTTCTTGTTGACATGGTTGATCTTCAGTGCCTTCCTCCTACATATCAGCCGCGTGTTACTAACCACATGGAAGAAATCAAGGATATGATAGCTCAGATTATCAATAATGGTTGTGCCTATGAAATGGAAGGAGATGTGTACTTTTCTGTTGAAAAATTGCCGAGTTATGGTCAGTTATCTGGACGGAAGCAAGAGGACAATAGAGCTGGTGAACGGGTTGCTATTGATACAAGAAAGCGAAATCCGGCTGACTTTGCTCTGTGGAATTTTATCAAACACATTGCATGCACAAAACCAAATTCCAGAAAACCAACTCTAAAATTGTGGTGTTGGAGAGAGAGAGAGAGAGAGAGAGAGAGAGAGAGAGAGAGGAGAAATAAACAAAGCAAGAGCAGGGAAGCAAAATAAAGGTCATCCACATATAAGATTCAAGATTATACTAACAATTAACAATTTAAGAAGAACAACATCATCGATGCAAGAATTTTGTAATTCCAATTTTCAATTTTCCACAACCTACTGTACCCTGATCAAAAAAAAAAAAAGAAAAAGAAAGAAAGAAAGAAAAGAACAATCCATTGTACCTGCTAACAGACGAGTTGTATAGTGAGCGCTATAGTGGAGCTCGAGTTGCAGATCGGGGAGTACCAATAGCGGCGACAGTTCCGTCCACAGCTCCGCAATTGGTTAGTTGACAGATGGAGGGACAAGGTGGGTACGGTTCTCTCCCTCTCTCAGATGTGTACTAGCATGGGGTGCGATGGTGGGAAGGAACTGGTGACAGTTTGTGAGGTGTGGCAATGGGAGGAAGGGATAGGGATAGGGATGGGAGGGGAGGAAGTGTGGTTTCTGTTGGGAAAGGATAAGGGGTTTTAAGGGAGGCCAAATTTGTAATTTTACATGACTAGGGTGCATTTGGCTGATGGTATAATGGTTTGGGTTTTTTTTTAGGTTAGTGGAATGAAGTAGTTTTTTTGTTGGTTTTTGTAGAGTTTTTTAAGTGGAATGAAGTAGTTTTTCATTTAAACTAAAACCAGTTTTTTTTTTATTGGAACACCCCCTAAGTTTTTGATGTAAAATTTCTCCCCTGTTTCCAGAGAACCATCCCCTCTTTTCTCCCTCTCTGGTTATTTGCTACGCCTAATTACGTCCTTTCCCCTTAAAATTCTTTTTATTTACAATATTCTGTTTTACTTTTAATATCTATGTTTGTTTATTTGTTTGTTTTTTTATGTTCATCATATTCCAGTTTATTTTAAATGTTCATTTACAATAAAACCATTTTCAGGAAAATCCCACAAATATTTAGTAGAAACCAGAAATTATCCGGGCGAGCGGGGTGCTTTTCAAACAAAACCTTCCTCGCTCGTAACTTGGCTTCCGAATCCAAAAGAATCTTTTCGCAAGACCAAAACTCTTTTCAAAACGCACGAGTCATCAATTATTTTTAACGATTTCTCGGGTATCCAAAACACTTTTTAAATAAATCCCGGGTGGCGACTCATTTTCGTTCTTTCAAATAATCATAGCCGAGCTGCGTGGCGCCGTCCACACCATGATTGCGCTTTCCGAAATAACCTTCCACCTAGCAAAGACAGATGATCATGTGTGTGCCAAGTCGACGGTAACGCGTACATTAAAGCGCAGTTTAAGATTGCGCTTTGTTTAATATATTTTTTTAAAACTTTGTGGTACATTTGAATACATATATATATTTTTAAATTTTGTGATACATTTGCAAGTTATTTTTTCTCTTTACATTTGAACAAAATTACATCTACCAATGTATTGTTCATCCGCAAATGCAGTGATCAAATCCAACTTGGGGTGCGTAGGAGCTTCTTGGCTGGTTGGGAGTAACAACGTCACCCAACCGGATGGATATGGCTTATAGGGTGTCTTACATCCCTACAAGTTAGTCCCGGTACTTCGAGCTAAGATCATTCCCTGCAAGTTGGCTCCTTAGGACCCATATGTCTTACATATAAACCCGCTCAAATGAAATATAAACCCGAACAAATGAAAGAGTCGGGGACATTGATTTTTTCAATGCTCTCGTGTTTGTTGAGAGATTGAAGATAATGGAGAAAAATCACAGTCGAAGAATAAAACGAAATGCATGGCTCGAGAATGAAACAGAATAGGAGGTCAGAATGAAAGAGTGTTAGCTTATATAGCAGCATGGAAGCGCAATGTTCAATTGCGCTATATTCGTAATTGTATATAAAGCACAATCTTATATTGCGCTATCTTTCGTTCTTTCTTTCTTTCTTTTTTCTAATGTTACACATAAGTGTTTTACATTTCAACAATAATACATTTTTCCTTCCATTGTAGGCCGTCGGTTTATAATGTTCTAGATGTTTTTCAAGTCTTAGGTTGAGAAATTGGTACAGACGGTAACTTCATTGTGACTACTTGTCACTTTGGGAGTACCCTTGCAGGTAGTCCACAACGTCCCATCTGCACCCGTTCAGTACCCATAAAACCCACACTTGAGGTTGTTGGGTGCAGATGAGATGAGACTGAATTCTGCGAAACTACTAGAGGGAGGTTTCACTAAATTTTTAAAACCCTCTAGGAGTCGCAGGCACGGTCTCGTTTGGGGGGGGGGGGGTCGGAGTGTCGTACATGTTGAGGACCATAGCATCCCTCAACCCAACGGCATATGAGTGTCTTATCTATAAACCCGAACCGCCGGATTGAGCGATAGACCACACCCACATGTCTTACCTATAAACCCACTCAGGAAATGTCATCACAAACACTCATCTTGGTGACTTTGTAAAGTAATTTTGAGTAGGGCATTTCAGAAATGCACTTCCACATTCTTAAAAGGGTAAAAAAAAAAAAAATCACTTACTCTCGTGAGTACAAACAAAAGCTGCCAGGTGAAATGCTATTTATAGACATGCAAAACACAGTAATTAATCACACTATTCCATTCAATTATTTGGACAGGTAAAAGTAAGGCCAGTACCTGACATGGAAGACATTCGCCTAAGTATAGCGCAATCTATGATTGTGCTATACGTAATTATTATTATTTTTTGTCTTCAATGCAGTAGTAAAGCAACTCCAACTCGTTTGACAGAAATGGCCCAAAATGGAGAGGCAAGGCCATTCTAGAAAGTAGTTAAAGATGAGAAGGCAACATCTTGGACCTAGAATTCCAAGCCCAGCTGGAAAAATTCAAGAGGCAATGGAACGAAGAACTGGTGGAGAGGGTGAGGAGACCATGAACACACAAGAATTCCTTCATCGAGCCCTCACGCTTGCAAGTGAGGACACTGATTTTGTCCATAATCATGCCTGGTTAACTGCCGTAAGCCAAGGATACCTGAAAAATCCGCGATACACAGATTTGGCTACTGTGAACAAAATGGGAATCAGCTTATGGGAACGAGTTCCACTCGTGAGTTATCATATACCTGGAACTATTTTTTTTTCAACTAAATTTTGGTAAAATTCTGAACTTGTTATTTGTGAGTTGACCACTAATTATTGTTTAGGTAGTCGCATTGGTCAAATCATGCAAGCGTAACGAGATAGGAGAGCCATTTTTGGAGTTGAAGGAAAATCAATGTTACCCACTTTTTCATATTTTAATATGACGGAATTCATAATTTGGACATTTTTTTTCATGGGGAACAGGATCCCACAGGATTTCTATGGGCCAACATCCATTTGGAGGCATGTGCAGAAGGAGTGTTTCCAGGGATACTAAATGTCAGTAGCTGCCTCATACTAAAGGAGATTGTTGTATGGTGACCTCAACCAAAGAATCCCTTTTTGAATATCACCATGCCAAATGTCCAATGCGTGATTGAGAAATCTATCATGGATTGAACGTTAGTTTAATATTATGTTATGGTGGTGGGTGGTGGTTTCTTTAAATTCATGTAACCATGTTTAGTATTTTTCAGAAATATTAATTTGGTTGAGACTTTGACTTATCTCATCTATATTCCAATCTATCACAAAATCATAAGCTACTCTCTCTTCGTACAAATAATGAGATTGATAACATGAATAGTTATAAGTTAAATCATCTCTTGGCTATTGTCATGTTGTTAGTACAGGTCAATTATATCATAGAAAGCATGTTTGAAAACCACATTTTTAGAGAGCGTAATTGGAAACCACATTAAAATTAATATAATTTTTTTGTTAATCCATCTTAACCTACGATGAAAGTGTGAAAAGGAAACATGTTTTCATGCAATTTGGGAATAAATTTCAAAGCGTTGTAATTATAAAAAATTTAAATTTTTTTATTAATGATTGCGCAATAAAGGATTGCGCTATCCATTCAATTATTCCTCCAGCCTTTAAGGCAGGGGAGGTACCTTTATAGGGAAGGGCACTCGCCTAACTGTAGCACAAACCAGTAATGCGTTTGTCCATGTGGGATACCGCATTTTATGATTGCGCTATGAGTGATTTTTTTTTTCCCTCCCCCTCCTCCCGTAAAATTTTATTACATTTCAACAATATTACATTTTCGGGAAAAAAAAGAAGGGAATTTGTGTTACAATAGGAGGTCTCTTGTAGACATTTTTCAACGTCCCACCTGAATTGGTTGCACTCAGGTGAACTCATAGGGGACAGAGCTCATTTGTTGCTGGATCAACTATATTGATCTAGTTGCAGTACATTGACCCACCTTCACCCTATGCGAGCTTCCTCCATAGCACCCCTATGTCTTACCTATAAACCCGCTCAATAGAAGTACTAGGGAAAAAAAACACCTTGTCATTTTAGACACCACAAACATAAAAGGTAGAACCATTGGACAACTTGACAAATAAACTTGTACGATGGATCTCTGTGAAGGCAGAACGTAGAGGTTATAGCATGAATTTATACACTTCCTACAAAGCCTATGGAACAGACACAAAACATGCAAAACTGATATGCAATAATTATGGCAGTACGAAGTGCAATTAACCATTGCGCTACACTGTAAAGCTCGGCTAATAATTGCGCGACCAATTAAAATGCAATCATGTATTGTGCTACGAAGAATCCAATGTATCACTAAGAAGAATCCAAACACATAATTTTTGTCTTGGGAAAATGCAATAGTTTTTTAAGTTTGTAAAAATCTTTAGGCAAAAAATCCAAACACAAACTTTTTGGCATGTTTAGGGTTGGATTTATAAACATGTACTCCCTCCATCCCCAAAAGTCCAATAGTATAATCTTGCTTGTTTGTAAAAAAAAGACGGACAAAAGTATATAATTATAGATGGATATTACACAACCGTTATTGATATATTTGAGGCAACTACACCTTCATTTAATTTTCAAACATAGTCATCCAAATTACAACTCTAATTACTAGAAATGACTACATTGACAACCACATAGTTGTGTTAATAACATTAATCACACATTACTTGTTCGGGTTGAAGATGATGCTTCTCCCCTTGTAATTGGACATGTTCGTCGATTATGCCCTGGTTGACCACACAATTTGCATGATTGCTTTTGAGATGGTTGAGATTCAAGAAAGTCATCCATCTCGTTTCTTATCCTATTAACTCTTGGGCGACCCTAGCCCCACAAACGATCTTGTTCGGGCTGAAGATGATGCTTCTCCCCTTGTAATTGGACATGTTCGTCGATTATGCCCTGGTTGACCACACAATTTCCATGATTGCTTTTGAGACGGTTGAGATTCAAGAAATTCATCCATCTCGTTTCTTATCCTATTAACTCTTTGGCGACCTTTGCCCCCCAAACGATCTTTGTCTGGAAAAATTTTATCTCCCAAGTAATCGGGCCAGTAACGTTCGTCATGAACAGGTTGAAATGGAAGTGGTGTGTAAATGTCAATGTTTGACTGAAGCCTCCAATAGTCAGTAAAGTATTGAAGCAGGTCCAGATTGTGGTGACTACAAATTGCAATCACGTGGGAGCACGGCATCTTCCACTATTGTAGCTTGTTGCAAGTGCACGTCCCCTCATTTAAATGCACCACGTGCAAATGATTTCCTTTGTATGGGCTTGTCGTATTGATCGGCATCTGCATAGTGTAGACACGGTTGAATCTATCAAACACAGTTACCCGGTGCCATCTTGCTTTTTGTCTCCATAGTTCGTACTTGTCCATTGTGAAGTTGCTAAAAATTTGGCCCGATTCCATTTTTGACGTCGCTTTCGTAGCCTTATCCGTGAAATACCCAACAGACTTAAAGAATGTCATCATAACCATTGCCATTATTGGGAGGTGTGGTCATTTTTAAGGAGACCATTAATGCTCTTGAAGATGTTTGTGGTGAGCGAACCTTTGCGCCTGCCTCCATCGTGTGCGAATGACCACTTCTCTAAAGGTATGGCCATAAGGTCGTTGTACACTTTTTCCTTGCCTTTGTCAGGGCCATCTGTCACTAAGAACCTTTTTGTTTTGTTCAATTCTTTCTCGAATTTAATTTCCTGAATTTCCTTTGCTGCTTTGAACACTTGCCTCCCTGCACCTTGATCGTCGTGCCTCCTCATGTAGTTCGCACGTATGTGTCGTGCACAATAACGGTGAAATGCGTATGGCGTACGCCAATTGGGTTTGTTTTTCACAAAATTTACTAGCCCAGCATGCCTATCTGAAATGAGGCACAACCCCGTACGATTTGTGACGTAGCACCGTAAACAATTTAGGAACCATCCCCAAGTTTCCTTAGTCTCGTGATCGACTATGGCGAATGCAATAGGAAAAATTTCATTCTTTGCGTCCTGACTTATTACAATGAGCAACACACCCTTATATTTCCCAGTCTGGAATGTACCATCAATGCATATCATTGGGCGGCAGTATCGAAATCCTTCTATGGCCAGTGCGAAGGCCCAAAAAACCTTGTCAAATATAACACTTCCCGGGACCGTTGAGGGCACGGTGTTGATCTTTACTTTTGTGCCTGGGTTATACCTCTGCACTGCATCTGCAAACATCAGAAGTTTCTCGTATGATTTATCCTAGTCGCCGGAATAGTGTTGCTATAGCAATTTGCTTCTCAAGCCATGTTTTATCATAAGATGGCGTGTAACCATCACAACATTCACTTACCATTGCTTGGAGGACCTTGATTTTCAGACTAGGGTCCTCCCTCACGACTTTATAGATGCGACTTGCAATGTACCGTCTCGTTAATAGGTGATGGTCTGGGGTCATGCTTACAGCAACACACGTGTATGGTCCTTCATACACCTTTATTGTCCACTCTTCCTCCCCCTGCTTCCTTGTTGCTCGGAGTTTCCAACTACACAGCTGAACCTTGTTGTTGCATTTTAATACTAGCAGCTTTTTCATGGATTGATCTACCCGGTACGTAACATTTTTGTCCATGCTATATTTTTCCGTTGTACGTTGAAGCTCAGCCTTGGTCATAAAAATCTGCACTTTGTAAAGGCCAATTAATCACCCTTTAATCAAACTTAAGTCAATTATTGGGTCATATGTTGAAATTTAATTTATTGAAGTAGGGTTACATTAAACGGGAAAAAAAATTCACCTGTCCCTCGAATAGCTCTGATATCCTATCCCACCCTAAATTGCTTGTTAGTACCATATGTGGGTTGGGGTTGACCACATTTGTCCATGTGTCTCTCGTCATTATGGTAGATGGTGCCTCCAAAATCCGCATTGCATTAATTTCATGTGCGACGTCCACGTGATCTCCATCTTCGCCTAAGTGGAGGTCGACATCCTCCAATGAGCTTTCATATTCGTCATTGTTCTGTGTGTTCTGCTCTTCATTTGCATGCTCGACAGAATGCTCATGTCCGGCCTGTTGTATGTACTTAACGTGAACCACCTCGTTCGTATGATTGTTATTACTTTATTGAGAAGATCGTTGACGCGAATGCCATTGCAACTGATTCATTGTTGGTTGACTGGTGAAGATTTCTGGTATGTAACCAGGAAAATTTGTAGCGGTTTCAAATATCATTTGTATGCCTTTATCGTTCACGAGCTCGACTAGCATGAACTTGTATGCATGATTAGGGTAGCTGATGGTAGGCAACTTGAACGCCATTGTGAAGTCCATGGTTGATATGCTCCCTTCTTCGATAATCATCTTTGTAAGAGTGTTGACACTTATCCCACTTTCAATGGACAAACCTATTTTTCGGCCTCCCCTTTACGCCAGCTCACCGTCTTCAATTTCGATAACCTTCCCATCGACATATACTACAATGACCATTGTACTACTAACGAGATTTTTTATTTTCCAACATGAGTGAGTTATTCACCATTGGTTGTTCTTTTTTGTGCTTGATGGAAACATTTATCCAATGGTCTTATAAGAGTGAGGAGGCTTGTTAAATAGTTTGACGTCAAATATGCATGCATGCATGGGGAAAGGATTTTAATACTTAACGCATTCTTATATTGCATTATATGAAAGCGCAATAGTGTATTGCATTTCCAATTATGGGCCAAAATACTGACACCGCTGTGGCAGAGGGGATTCAGTGTCTTTATTGTATAGCGCTATTATTAATCGTGCTACATGAGAGCGTAGTCATGGATTGCATTTTCATTGCATTATAAAAACTCTACAGTTTGGTTTATTCTCCATTTACAGAAGTTTGAAAATGACCCACCTTGATTCAAAGACAAACCGTGTATACATTTGTTCGTGCAACAGTTGTTTTAAATGGCTAGTCGGATGTCACAGTTACTTCAAATTTTCCAATGAAAATAATTACAGCAATAATCCTTCAGTCCTGTACTTCCAAGTAAGTTAAAATTTCATCGTTACATTTTGTATCAGGGTGAATCATATGTAAGTCCTTTAGTCCTGTACTCCCGAGTATAGGTTGTTGCCAGTTCAACACCAGGATCTTGTTAGACTCCGTTCCCGGCTAGTCCGATTGTTTTGTAGCCATGGCAATTGGACTAATGGATGAGGTCGATGAGCCAGTGAAACTGCAACAATGAGACACTAACCACCCTAATATTCTTATCCGTGTATTTCCTTGTAATATTGTTGAAATGTAAAATTAAATTGTAGTCCATTTGTCCCTTTTTAAATGTGTTTTATAATAAATTTAAGAAAAACAGAAAAAGTATAACATGGAAAAAAAATTATGTAGTAAAGCGCAATAAACAATTGCGTTTAATTACCAGTAAATCATAATAGCAAATAATAATCTTAATGGCAAATAATAAATTAACATTCAATAGCATTTAATTCAATAGCATTCTCATACTAAATTACGCGTTGGTTTATATATAAATTTATACGGTTCCATACCACGGTCGATGACTGTCCCAAACACGATAAGAAGAAGGGTTGTATGCGTGAGGTCGCGGGTTTGAGTCAAGGCAGAATGTGCCATTTTTTTTGGGTTTTTCGAATTATGTTAATGCAATTGTTGATTGCGCTTTCCATTTAGCTGTGAACTAAATTACACGTTGGTTTATATATAAATTTGTACGGTTCTATATCACGGTTGATGACTATCTCAAACACGATAAGAAGAAGGGTTGTATGCGTGAGGTCGCGGGTTTGAGTCAAGGCAGAATGTGCCATTTTTTTGGGGTTTTTCGAATTATGTTAACGCAATTGTTGATTGCGCTTTCCATTTAGCTGTGAACTAAATTACGTGTTGATTTATATATAAATTTATACGGTTCCATATCACGGTTGATGACTATCCCAAACACGATAAGGAGAAGGGTTGTACGCGTGAGGTTGCGGGTTCGAGTCAAGGCAGAACGTACCATTTTTTTTGGGTTTTTCAAATTATGATAACGCAATTGTTGATTGCGCTTTCCATTTAGCTGTGAACTAAATTACGTGTTGGTTTATAAATAAATTTATACGGTTCCATATCACAGTCGATGACTGACCTGCATCATTTTCCCCCTTCTGTATTACCCTAACACAATGATTATAATTTTTTTTTAATTCTCTTTTTTACTTGTTGGCCTATCTTTTTATTAGTGTGTCACCATTGGACTTGATTTTTCATTGAAACTATAAAAAAATAGTATCAGTGAAAGTAATTTACCATTTAACCATATACATTTAAATAAATTAATATCCCATAGAACATAATAAAGAGAGATACAAAAAGTACAAGTACTCAACTTGGAATAAAAACCTGCCATGCCAACATAATCTTTTGATTTATATCATGAATCCTAAAACATGCTAAGCAAATGCAGTAATTTAAAAATGTAATCATTGAGCCAACTTCCACATTTCTTGATCGATTCCAACGTCCTGAGTTAGCGTCATTCTTGTCTTCAATAAGTTGCTCCCATTTGAATATCTTTCTCCGTTGGGTGAAGATGCTTAAAAGAGCTTCATTTGGCTAACAAATTAAAGCATACATCCATAATACATATAAGGTAAGTTGGCTTAGATATTCGGTTTTTTTTCCACATATTTGTAACACGCAAAGTGTAGGCTGCAACATTAGTTGCCACAAGACCATCTAATGTTGCCTCACCTATCAACACTATCATCATAGCCACCAAAAACGAAAAAATAGACAACCCATTGCTAGCCAAATGCAGCTCATACATATTGAGCCAACACACCTTGTAGAACCACACTTGGCTCAGCTTGAGCTGGTGCAACCTCACACACAAGAACACTTCATGAATTAGTTTCAGTTTGGGCACATTCTTGGACACACAGTGGACACAATTTAGGACAGATTGGACACAAAATTTGGACATGCACTTGCAGACTTTGCACACACCTAGACATGCACGATTAAGCCAAAACCCCTACTGTTGCATTGATCCACACACACACACACTGCTCAAACACCCAAACAACACCTACTAAAACCACACTCAGCAACTGTGTCTAAATTGTGTCAAATGCAGCAACAACTATAGCACTAAAAAAACCAGAATGCATCAACAACTATAGCAGCACCAGTCAAATAGCTATAGCAAAGGCTCATGAAACATCATTGCCTAGTAAAATGATAGCCAAATTGTGTCCACACTTGCAAAGATTAAAAGGGGCCATGGCAAAAATCATCACCACGCGAGGGGACACCCAACAAAGTTGGCATCCCACCCCGCGACAATCATTTGTAACCACAGGTTGAAAGGGGAAAAAACCTGGTCCACTATACAAATGGCACGTTATAAGCATGTAGCATAAAAGCTTTAGGTAAACATCATAGGCATATAGAAATGTCCTTCCCACAGTCAAAAATCCCAACATAATAGCATTAGAGAAAATAGTCCACTATACAGCCAGCAAATCACAATCAGTAGTAGCAAACATCATAGCATAAAACACACAAAACATCATGACTGCCATTAACTGCCATAATCGGACTGCATAAAATAACAAAAATTAACAGTCACAAGAATGAATAGAATAAGAAATAAAGCAGGTTAATTCTAATGATGTCACAGCAGAAGTATGGGAGCAACAATCAATACTGCTGGTTCTTACCAATTTGGGTAGAAATAGAACGAACTCCGAAAGAGACCTGCACCCTGCCCACGCAATAGAAGTGTTAAGAGGACTAGAATTGCAGCGAAGATCAAAAGAAAACTTCTCGCAGTGAAACAAAATTTTCATTTAGCTGCTATACATGACCAATAAAAACTCCTAGTGCGGCAGTGACATAAGAATCATGAAAATGATGAAATTGACTCAAAATTCAAACCCTTCATGGTAATATCACACGTATAACATCATTCAGTATCAGCTACCATGTTTGGTAAATCATCATCAAGACAATCATTCCGCATAATCAATAATTAGAAAGAAAATGAATACTTCAGAATAGGGTTTTTCCTATGAATCATGAAAATTGGAAAATAGATCTTGAAACAAGTGCTTCATATAACTAAACGTCGGATGCCCCAAACGACGATGCCAAAGACAAATCTATCTCTCCTTGACACTAGGCGTGTGTTGCACATTGTTAGCTTTACCCGAACTGAAATCATCCTTGGTGAGAATATCCTTATCTCCTTGGTGAGAATATCCTGAAGAAGACAAAAGGTAGGATAGATTAGTGCAACACAATTCAATTCTGTAGTAGCTTGACCTACAGACATCAATTTATTGGAGAGAGAGATGGAACTAGTAAAGTATTGGATAAAGAGAGTGACAGTGATAAAGAAACAATTCCAGCCCCTATAATTGGATATGTAACCCCATTAGCATTAGCAATACTAGATCGCCTTGGTTGAGTGATCTAGATAAAATCATTTGAATTGAATGTCATGTGGTCGGTTTCCCCTGAGTCGATTATCCAACCACTGGAATCACTTTAGTTAGAACTAAGAAATGAGTAACCACAGTAACCTTGGTCGGGTGCCCTTGCGGAAGGATCATTGGAAGGTTCTACTTGTGAGGTGAAAGATAATTGAGATTCTACAGTTACCAAAGTAGCCTGGCCCAAGCCTCCATTTGAGGCAGCTTAACGATGTTTCCGTGCCTTGAGTTCGGGTCCACCATTCGGGTACCCATGTAACTTAAAACAAGTTTCACGGGTACGATTGATCAAGTTCCCACAATGAGTACATCCCCCTCCTTTCGACTGTACCTTAGCCTTAGAGATTGTCGTGTTCGGCTTTCCATTGCCCGTAGCGGCAGACCCGTTTTTGGACATCTGGAGTGAAGGTGAGTGATGCCCCATCTTGACTCCTCTAGAAACCAGAGTTTTTGATCGAAGTAACCCCTTTTTGAAAACTATTTAGGGATGTACCACACTTTTCAAACTATTTTGAAAAATAGTCTTTCGCGCATTTCTGATATGCGATATTAACGTTACATGCCATCTCCATTCCACATCAGCGTCCACATCAGCGTATACGGGTGCCGTATATACCACAATAGCGCATATTCAGAATGCGCAATAACGTTAAGTATAACGCATATCTGAAATGAAAAATCAAATTTGATCACACACTTTTAGGGTGCGCAATAACTTTAACAATTACGCATATCAGAAATGCAAAATCTAATTGGATTACACACCCTTTATCCATCTCGGCCAAGTGCATGAAGTTCCTGCACTTGGCCTTGGTTCCAGTCTCGTATAACTCACAATAAATGAATCATGATGAAAGCCCCTTAGAGTAGGAGTAGTGAAACTTCCTTTTCCAGAGTAGGTAGCTTTTCTGCCTTCAAAGTCAAGCGGAACTTCGCTCTTTTTATATCAAGTGCTTCTTTTCTTGGTCTTTTTGCTACTCTAAACACACCTCATACTTCATAACGACCCACACGTTTTTTTATCCATATCAGGTGTTGAGCCATAAACTTTGGATTAATACAAATTTCTTTGGCTTAGTACAAATTTGTGTAGTGGATAATTTTCATTTAAGCACGGTATAACTCATGTCACAGAATGGAAATAAGTATAATTTGCGTAATAATGATCTCCAAGGAGCAACTAATGACGACGAAAAAAAAATTCAACATAACATCAAATTTGTAGCACAATTTTGGAGCAAACATACAAGCATAATACCGCCCTAATACGCAATAACAATAGTACAATAAACCACGCCGGAATGCGGAAACAACTTAAACTGCTGCTTAATCGATGATTGATTTTTGAATCAACGGATTGAACGTTGTTCACCGCGGATATTCAAATAACCGGACTTCGTGTAGGGTGGCTGGAAGAGAACAATCTCTCACAAGATGAGACAACTACCGACGCCATATATTCCTGGAAATATCCCTTCTTCGCATGCCTTGTAATGGAGGGTGGCCCAAAAAGATCCTGTGGGATCCTGTTCATTTAAAATATATAAAAAAATGGCTAATCATATCGGTGAAGTGGGTCACAATTATATTAAATATAATTTTGTAACATTCATTTACCTTCAACTCCAATAATCGGGATCCTAATTCATTTTGCACACATGATTTCACCAATGCGACAACCTAAAAAAAAAATAGTATAAGTTGCACCATAAAGTCGTCAAAATAACAAATGTGAAGCTATACGATAACTCACCAATTTCACCCGTGACAAATTTGGTAGATTTGTCACTGTAGCCAAACTGCGGTATTTCGAAAAGTTCTAGGTACCCCTTCGCCACGTGCCAGATAACCAAGCAGAATTTTGGAAGAAATCATTGTCCTCACTTGCCACATTAAGGGCTCTATGAATAACTTGTTGTGTGTTCAAACCCTCGCCTTCATATATCCCAGCCTCTTTCTGTTCCAATGCCATTTGAACCAAAACCACTTGCCTTGGAATTATATGTCCAAGAGGACGATGACGTGAGCCGGGTGGAGAACTACTTTCTCCAACATCAATCCGCGGTCGTTTCGGATCGCCTTTGTCCATTGTTGTCTTTTATGTTTTCTAACCTTACAATGAAATAAAGTTCGTTTAATTTATATTGTTCAACTTGACGAGCAAACTTGGGTGGAAAATTTTTATAACTATCACGCATCTTATAAATGCGTTATAAGTTAAACAATGCCATGTGGCATGCTCTGAATTGCTCAGCGCGTATAAAGTGGCCCGTAGTGTCCCTTTATTTGAATTAGTGTGCACGTGACATGCTGTCAAATATAGCGTGTTTTGTTTATGCGCTATGTGGTGGCCCTCAATTACCATTATCAACACGTGGTATGTTCGCTAAGGAACACGTCATAATGTATTTTTACTATGCGTGGTAAGTTTTACTATAAATAGCATAACAGCCAATGTTATTCAATTGATTTGTTTCCTCAAATGTAAATTTTACCACATTTTTAGTGTGTTTCAATCCAATTGCATTATTTTCTCAAATGCAAATTTTACCACCTTTTGAGTGTCTTTCAATGTAACGGATGTGTTTATAGGCACGAAATGTAGGTCGAATGAGGGGACTTTCATCACTACCTCATTTGAACGATGATGTGAGGTCGATGAAAGGTCCATCTCGTTCGGTCTAAATAAGACAGATAACAAGTCCAAAATGCAACCTTGTGGTACTGATGCAGATTGGGTTACGTGCCGGTACTTGGAACAGCTCGATAGAAAAGTGGGAAAAAACGGCCAGTGGCGGATTGATCCGCAAATCTTACGGTTGAAGCAAATCGGCCCAACGATCAACGCCCTTGGGTCTATAGACCCACGGGCACCGGTGATTTTCGGCCTAATTCCTTCGTTTAGGCCTCCGAAACATCAAATTTGCCGTTTTAGGAAATAATCAATCTGCTAATTACGTGGTCAATCCAACCCCGTTTTGACCTAAGTTTTTTGCCGTAGCTATCTTTTTTATTCTAGTTTCTATATTTGAGCCTAACTCAAATATTTTCGTTTTTGGTAATTTTGGTAATTTTTCTTATTTTATGCTAAGTCGGCAATTGTTGCCTTTTCCCGTTTTTCCTAGGGTTTTCGTAGCCTCTATATATTGATCTTGTAAGCCTTCGGGCTAGTTAGTTGATTGGATTAATAAAATTTCGAGTTTTAGAGAGAGTTTCTCTAATTCTGGTTCGTGATCGTTCTTGTTCATCTTTTTTTTATACGCTTCCCTGCATCAGGTACAGTTCTTTATCTGTCAATAATAAAAAAATGGATTTCGAAAAGATCGTGAAAGACTTCATAAGTTGTGGAATGGCTTGCATCTGTTGACTTCAGTGCGTTGCTTGCCTTTTTTACTTCCTTATGAAGCTTCCTCTTTTTTCGTGAATTCGTTTTAAAAAATAAAAGAAATGATGTGCACTTCCTTATTGTATACAATAAAATGGGACAGGGAAAAAAAAACATGTATAACGCATTTAGAAAACACACTATAATAATATATATAAATAAAAACTATCGCGCATAAATGAAATGCGTTATGTAGGTGTTTTTTTTTTTTTTTTCATAATAAGGACGTGAACATGATAATGTTCGATAAATATTTGTCCATAGCAACAAGCTCGATGGCAAAAGCCTCCTACATCTTTATTGACTAATTTGATCGAACACGTCTTTATTTGATAGGGTACCACTGAATTGGCATGGACAACAACATAGTCCTTAGTCCCAGACTTAAAATTCATCCCGTGCGGCTTTGCTCGACAATTACAGTCATCGGGGATAGTTTGTCGGTAACCGAACTGGCGCATCACTCTATCAGGCATGTGGTTCTCCACGTACGGAAAACATATGAGTGGGACCTTTGCCATCCAAATCGCCCTCCCAGCACGGCAATTAAGAGGTAGATTCTCTATTATTTCATCGTACGGCCTCCATACCACCTGTTTTAATTTATTGAACCATTACAACAAATCCAACAAAAATTGATACTATACATATATAATGCAACATATGATATTCATACCTCATCCGGTCTCTGCAAGTCAAAGAAATGCCTATACGCTCCAAGCACATGCGTTGCCATATCTGGCGTATGAAACGCATCATTCCACCTACAAAATTGACATAAGTTTGAACCAAAAATAATTTTGCAAACATCAATTGTGTATATTTCTATTTGGAAATAACTATTATCTACACATACCGTGCACCAAGGGGAGCATCAAGAGGTCGGACCCGCTTACCAAGACGTCCAGGAGCAAAGTAAGGAAACCGCTCCCAAGCCCAAAGTGCAAAAGTATAAAACAGCCACCCACGTCGTTGTTGTTTGTCTTTGACCCGTGACAAAGAAAGTGATAAAGCCCAGCCAGACACGCACTACCCCAACTATGCCGAATTGAAAAGTCCCGTAGCAAGGACAAATAGCAAAGGTGTACAGAACCCCCTGAACCGTCTGGAATGAGCATACCACCTATCAACAATAGAATATAACCGCGGGCCTGCTGTCGAACTTGCTCTTCCGAATACCCGGCCTCCAAATGCCCTTTGAAATGGGCTCGTGGCCAAGACAACTTCACCTTGCCCCCAGTCCTCGAAACTTTAGCCTTAGGGATAAGTCCCAACAACTCCTCGCACAACTTATCCCAATCTTGCTCGGTGCTCCCCACAATCGGTAATCCATCAACCGGTATACCAAGTATCACCTCCACATCTTGCAAGGTCACAGTCCACTCACCTGAACCTAAATGGAAGGAGTGAGTCTCTGGACGCCAACGCTCAAGTAGAGCAGTGATCAAGGCCAAATCTAACGATATGAACGGAATGTCCATAAGGCCCCAAAACACCTTGTTCGAACCAACTCGGCAAAGAATCGGCAAAGGTGCGGAGGAGGATCCAACCTTTTTAAATTTGCTTCATTTCGGCGAACCACAACCGTCTTGCAATCTATTGGAGGTTCCCCCTACAACAACAAAAAAAAAAAAAATGTTGTGGCAATCTAAATTTTTGCAACCAAACGACATAATGTATTAAGTACCAAAAACGACAATTAGTAAAAGCTAGTAACTTACATTGTTATTCCATATGGCATGTGACCTATGTTGTTGCTAATACCCCAATAAACTCCTGTCAATGGGCCCCTCCTGAATAACGGCCTCGGGCTCCATAATGTAACATTTACTGCATATAAATAATATCATTAATATGGATTCAAGATGATCCAATGTCAGATTCAATTATTGGTAACTAACTTGCTCCGTTGTTGCTTTTTATGTTAATTTTTTGCATATAAATTAATTTCTTGCATATATGTTAAGCCAATTAATTTCTTTCTTGCATATATTTGAATATTTAAATCTTTCAAAAGCATAACATTTTTCAAAAGGGCATAACATGTAATGACTTGCTTTTTTTGCAATGTCCCCCATCATAACATAAATCATTAGAATGCGTAACATAAACTGTTGCGATAGGGATACACCACGATGAGATAACATTGTAACATTTTCCCTTTATCTTCCCATAAATCAGATGTGTAGAGATCTGGATACTAGTCTCATTTTTATTATTCAATGTGGGGAAACCTAAGAAGCAACCTCTGTTGGTGCACAAATCAAAATTGAAGTGTGGGTTATAAATTAGTATTAACCCGGTAAACCAAAGTTAATTTTTTGGTTTGTGTAGTGGCTGTCATAAACTGACCAAGAGGCCCACCGCCACTGACCTTCAGCGGAACCCCCGTTGGTCGGTTTGATCCAGTGATGGAAAGGGTCAAGGCATGAACAACTGAGCCATATCCAAACCACCGAGGGTTATGGATTGGCCAACACCTCGCTAAACGTAGATGGCAAGCCCCCAATATTGTGAGCATTGAGAGAGAAAAAGGGAGCTCATACCTGGAAGAGACCACAATGATCGCGCACAATAGAAATGAGCTACCAAATCGCGCAGGGGGAGGATGAAACAAGGGGGAGATGGCCCAGGAGATCGCGCACCAGGTCGGTCGGCATAAAAGGAATGAGGAGGGAGATTGCGCACCAGGTCTGAGATCGCGCACCAGGTCGGTCGGCAGAAAAGGAATGAGGAGGGAGATCGCGCACCAGGTCTGAGGTAGGGTTTATTTTGGTTTTAAAAGAACAAGCATTTCAAATATGCGTTATACTTAATGTTATTGCGCATTCTGAATACGCGCTATTGTGGTATATACGGCACCCGTATACGCTGATGTGGACGCTGATGTGGAATGGAGATGGCATGTAACGTTAATATTGCATATCAGAAATGCGCGAAAGACTATTTTTCAAAATAGTTTGAAAAGTGTGGTACATCCCTAAATAGTTTTCAAAAAAGGGTTACTTCGATCAATCACTCTAGAAACCATAACAGCGTCGGTTGTAGTTTTCATGCCTGTTATCATCACCGCCTGCCTAATATCTTCCCTTCGAACGTGAGCATAGGCTTGTTCCACTGTAGGGAACAGTTGTAACTGTAGCACATCACTCCAAATCTTATCCAGCCGATCATCCCATCCATCAAGAAAAATATGGACTCTATCCTCTTGTAGGATAGAATTATATATACTTTTGTATATCGACATCGCACTCCATCGGGTTAGACGAAGGAAATCGATTTCTCTCCACAAGCCTTGAAGGTCATTGTAATATTTTTCAATGGACCCTCCGGCTTGTCTCATTTTGTCACTCGTCCTTTTAGATCATACACTTGGGAGGTGTCAGTCCCATCAAAGTAAGTTGTGCCAATAGAATCCCATACCATTTTTGCAGTTGGAAAGCGAATGAAATTGCTGATCAAGGACGGGTCCATAGAGTTGATCAGCCACCCCTTCACAATTGCATTTTCGGTTCTCCATTTTTCGGAAAGTCAGATCCATCGGTGGAGGCTATGGGAGGTCTCCGTTGATATATCCCAATTTGTCGGTGGAGGCTAATGCCGATCTGTGCAGCGGATGAGTCGTAGCTTGGTGTGTGGGTTTGGGTTTGATTTTGGGTCAAGACTTCGGTCATTCTTGCCGTCAAATCTTCTAATATGAGGTCGGTAGAGTTTTCATCGTTTTTGGCAGCATTGGTTAGTTCTGACATAGTTTCTGATGGGTTCTGGGTTTTTTCTTGGTCAAGGTTTGGCTGTAGCAGAATCCTAGGATCTCTGCTGAGTCTGCTCTAATACCATGACACAAAAATGGAGTTTTTTCTCTATATCTTTTTACAGAAATTAATACACTTATATAGCAATACAAGGAGAGAGTTCAGGAAGCTGTTTTTGGCTATATACTTTTTAAGGCTAATATCATGGTTGACTATTGAACGAAGGGATTTCCAAATCAAAGCAAATCAACTGTTGCTATAATTTCTCCACTCACTTTAACAACTCACGCCAACACTAGAAAATACTATTCCCCTCGTCCCAATTTTATGGTCCATTTTAGGGATTCCAACTTAATAAGGGGATATAATCATTGCACTTGTGAAAACATGTTTTTCCTATTTTACTCTTCAATCATTACACTTTCTTACTTTTTTATTATTTTTAATTTCAAAATACAAGGGTATAAGAAGAAATTCCTTAACAATTACTCATTTAGTTTTGAAGTGGGACAATTTTTTTGGGACAACAAAAAGTGTCGATTGGGACTATAGAATTGGGACGGAGAGAGTATCTAAGTAGAGAATTATATTTTCGTCTTTATTCACAAAATTTTCATGGAGGCTAATAATTTTATACTTTTTAGATTCCTCTCGTTGAGACAGGCCAAAAAATCACAAAAAATCGACTGAAAACTAACAAATGCAAATTTTTTTTGAATAAAGACAAAATCAGAAAAACCAAAAAACTAGTTTTTTCAATTTACCCAAACCACCCCTAAATTTTTTTTCCGATTAAAAAAAAAAAAACTTTACATTAAAACCAATAAGTTATTGTCAGTTAATCTGTGAGCATGTCTGCATTCGTAAATTGACACAATTTGAAATGCAAATGGAGGAAAAGAAAGAATGCAATCAAAATATATATTAGAAGTGGACATTGGCTACTTATCAATTTAAACATGGGAATTCGGTACACTGATATTGGGGCCAAAAGTGAAGCAATTAGAAGCCACATCCAAACAGAGGCATGTAGGTACATGAATAGGACAAATGGCAAGCAACATTAACTATGAAAACGAAGACTGTATCCATTCAATCACAGCCACAGGTATGCCAAATCCGTGGACACCAAATAAGAAAAGAAAAACCAGTTAAAAAATTAACAAGAAGAAGAAGAAGAAGAAAAATGCCAACTCAAATTGACACTTCAAGACCGCAAGGCCGATTTCTCGAGAGGTAGCGATTTGTTCTTAGGGTCATTTCTCATCTTCACCTCACGCAAAGGCATGAAAAAAACAATGAAAAAGACTGGAGAGATTAGGCCAATCCATCGGCACACTAAAAAAAAACTAAACTGTAAGCTAATGCACGTTCAGATTTAGCAAGCTCAAAGGACTAATCCAGTTCCATCAATGGTTATACACAAGAATTCAAATTCCCGAGGTTGTTTTAAAACTTTTTGTGCCCAACGCCCTCGAAAATTGATGGATGCATGGCCAATTGATTTTTTGTGCTTCTTTGTAAACACATTCATATACTGTAAGAAAAGATATGGAAAAACATACTACTCCAGTAGACTAGTAATAGGGAAATGAGGAAAGTTTTATTCAGTAAAGAGTGGGAATGAGGGATAACATGGGGTGTACAATACCACAAGGCACCATAAAAGAAGCACAATCTAGCGTAGACAGAAATGCCTAGGTGCAAACTAGCAGTAGCAGTTAAGACTACAATCACAGATCTCAGAGACCATGGTGATCTTCAATCTCGTCCGTCCATTTAATCCCAGAAGACGGTGGGGCCATCGAATAGCTGACATCACTATTTCCCGCCCATTCCGAGCCACCAGCGTCATACGCCGACCTTCCGATCTGGCCCGAACCAATCACAGCCGTCAGATTCAAATGCGGAAACGGCATCGACAGTCCATGAATCACCATCTTCAGGTTGAACATCAGATCTGGCCTCTCGATCCTCACGTAGTTAATCCTCACCGGCGCCAACGGAACTCCGCCGCTGGTAACCACCAGGTCCTGCCCTTGATTCAACGTTGGCAAAACCGTCCCAGCCGGCAATCGCTCCAGATCACCGGCCATCAGCAGCCTGTTCGGAACGACGTGGAAACGAAAACTCGTAACATACTCGTGTCCTCCGCTTGAGAATATCCCGGCGTCGTTTAACGCAAAGACGGTAACCGCCTTAAGGTCCACGAGATCAGGCCACTTCACTCTTAGAGCAATCGCTACTATACTGTAACCGCTTATGCGTAGACGAAGCATGGCGTCTCTCAGCATCATTCGCATGACAAACGACGTGTCCTGGATTGTCTGCGGCTGATGAGGAGCGAGGAACGAGAGTGACGTCATCCGCTCGATATTACAGGAGAAAGGTGAGAGGTGAGAGATGAAGCCTTGGAGGGCGTGAACGACGACGAGGCCGTCGTTGTAGAGATCTGGATGAGTGATCTCCACGCCGCCGACGAAGATCTTGGAAGAAGCGTTGTTATTGTGAGTGGAGGAAGTAGTAGTGATGGTGAGGCATTTGCCAGGGGCTAGTGTTTCGATTTTGGTGCCGAAGGCTAACGTGCGCATGTAGGCGAGGGGGAAGAGGCCAGGGACGGTGTGTTCGTGGAGGAGAAGCGGGAGGGAGCAAGCGGAGCAGGTGAGAAGGGAGGTGTCGGTGGGAGCGAAGATGGTGATTGGGCCGCGCCATGTGGTGGTGGTGTTGGATAGAGAATAAGCGGCGGAGGCGAAGTTGTTGAAGCCGAGGGTGGAGAGTATGGGACCGAAGAGGTGGAGAGGGTGAGTTTGATCTGGATAGGATGATGGAGATTGGGCTGGAGGGAGGGGTGAGGCGGTGGAAGCGGTGGTTGAGAGGAGGATGAAGGCGAGAGTGAGCAGTTGCAGAGAACCGGCCATTGGTTTGCAGCTTTCTAGAGAGAGAGAGAGAGAGAGAGGGTGGTGATAGTGAGGAGTGAGTGAGTGGTTGCTTATATAACTGCTTTGAGGGGACGGAACGAGAGAAGCGGTTAGATAATCTGTTGCGGATTCTCTCACGTGGTCTGACGATTCTACCCCTCCATTTTATGTTGAAAATACAGAGTGCGCGATTGGGTAAAATTGAAACCACGGAAGGTATTTGGCGCGCAAACTTCTTGCCTTACAAAACAGAAACAAGCACATGGACCTGACGTGTACGATTGTGTAACAGTATTTTGAATTTTTTTTAAAGGGAAGGACAAGAAATTTTTATAATTAAACATAAAAACAAAAAATATTTGACATTTTTAAAGGGAAGGACAATGAACTTTTGTAATCGAACATAAAGACAAAAAAATTACTGATGTCACTAATTTTTAAAAATTATAATTTCGAACATAAAATTCAATAAAATCTCCATCACACGTCCGGCTGAAGACCACCCACCTGTAGCCTACCACTTCCGGCGACCAAAAAAATTAGTGAGATGTCACTAATTTTTAAAAATTCAAATTTCAAACATAAAATTCAAAAAAATTACCATCCCACCTCTGACCAACCACCATCCCACCTCTGGCCGACTATTTCCGGCGACAAAAAAAATTAGTGAGATGTCACTAATTTTAAAAAATTCTAATTTCGAACATAAAATTAAAAAAAAATACCACCCCAGCTCCGGCGGACCATAACCCCACCTCTAGCTGACCAATTTCTGGTGACTAAAAAAATTAGTGAAGTGTCACAAATTTTTAAAAAAATTCTCAATTCTAACATCAAATTCAAAAAATCAAGGTCCCACCTCCGGCCGACTACCACCCCACCTCTGGCCAAACTCTTCTGGTGACTAAAAAAATTAGTGAAATGTCACAATTTAAAAAAATTATAATTTATAAAAACCATTCAAAAAAATCACGAATATAGTGAGTCACTTTATATATCTATTGCGATAATATTTGCTCTGATCCGACAACAGAGCATACCCGATCAAAGGTGAGTTTCTCTCAAGTCTCACCACCCATTGTTCAGGTAACCCTACCTTGGTGTGTTTTAGTTTCTTTCGGTACCTCTTTTATACGCCAAGAGTCAACTAATGACATACATTGGTTTGGGTAAATTGAGAAAACTGGTTTTTTGGGTTTTTTTTGGTTTTGTCTTTATTCAAAACAAATTTGCATTTGTTAGTTTTCGGTCGATTTTTGTCGTTTCTTGGTTTGTCTCGACGAGAGGAATCTAAAAAGTATAAAATTATTAGCCAAACTTAAATTTTTGTGAATAATGACAAAAAATAATCCAAAAACCCAATTTTTTAGATGTCACACTCGTCTTTATTCACAAAACTTTCAGTTTGGCTAATAATTTTATACTTTTTAGATTCCTCTCGTCGAGACAAGCCAAGAAATTACAAAAAATCAACCGAAAACTAACAAATGCAAAAAAAAAAAAGAATAATGTCAAAACCAAAAAACAAATTTTTTCGATGTACCCAAACCAGTACACAGTGGCAATGGTACTTGAAATTTGGAAAAGCTTACATACGCTAGCAGAGGCTGACAATAACGGTAGAATCTCGTCATGATTTTTATCCGGATATCTAAAGGATTAGATTAACACTAACCCACCTACAGCTTGACCTTTTAATGAAGGAGATGATGAAAACAAACTCCAATGATACCATAAACCTCAAATTATTTTGATCATTTCGGAAGTTAATTTCCAATTTCGGTAGCAGTTTTCAGTAGGGGTGTACATGGTCCGATTTGGACCGGTTTTGTTGAAATCCGGGAACCAAACCATATCTAATGGTTCCAAAGAATTTAGAACCATAACCAGACCGTTACACATATAAAACCAAACCACACCAAATCATTAGACTGGTCCGGTTTGGTTCGATTTCTGATTCTAAACCATGTTAGCATTCAAAATTTGCCAAAAAAAATTGTCCACAAAATTTTTGCAAATCCTTCGTAAAACTACTACCATTAAACCAAAGCACAAATAGATTAAGGAGTCCATCAGAAACTAAAGTAACTATTAAAATATCACTATTGATATAGATGGCAGATGCAACATTAAAACTTAAAACTAACAAAATTATTAAGCATGTGTTGGTATATAGGAGTGTATATATTACATTATATTGTATAACGGACCGGTTTGGTTCAAACCACGGTTCCTAATTTTAAAACCAGGGACCGAACCAAAATATCCGGTTTTCATTTTTTTAGAACCAAAACCAATCCATTAAACCATAGAACCAATCCAAATAGACCGGTTTGGTTTGGTCGGTCCGGTTTCACGGTTTTTTCGGTTTTCTTGTACACCCCTAGTTTTCAGGACTTGAAGTCTGATTGTTGTTCTCCGTTTTGTTTATGGAGAAGAACAAATAGATTGACAAAGTGGAGTTGATTTTTAAATTTTGGGAAAATATTGTGTCTTTGTGTTTAATTGCAAATGTTCCTTGCTTTTATGTTTGATTGCAAATATTCATTGTCCTTCCCTTTAAATAGACAAAATATTGTGTATTTATGACTAATTATTCCATTTTTTTGTATTCCCTTTTTTCTTTTTTCTTTTTGGTTGAGCTCAATATGCCATTACAATTACTAGACCACAACTTCTTAATTTATCACCAACCCGATTCAACCATTTCGTCCTCCCAAATCTTAGGTTCCACCGTTCCAGTGTATGTTGGCTCGGGTTTAGTCAATTTGGGCTACTAAGGGCCTTTAAAAGAACGGAAAATTTATGAGCACAGATCACTGATGTAGAGTCCATTTTTTATCCCCCAGAAAGAATTAGAGCTATTCGTTACTTTTAAAATGCATGTTCGAGTTGTCCCGTAAAATATCAACTCAATTATATAACTCTAAGGGCTTAATCGGATCCTTCAATTTCTGATAGCTTTAAACACTCAATTGTATCACATCTTCGCACGGTTAAGTGTTGTTACGGAAAACAAATTTTGATCACATAGTAATTTGTAAAATTAATTTTAAAATCATAATAAGATATATATTGAGATATTTATGAGATTAACAATTATAATATTGAATAAATTGGGTGGGTTGAAATAGGCAAATGTGGGCTGTAACGACCCTAATTTTCGTAAATAAAAATTTCGTTTATTAATCCAATTAATTAATTTAAATTAGGATTAATTGAGATATTTTCCTATTAAATATTAATTCTTTTGATTTAAGTAAATTATAACCTAGCCATGTTTACGCGCGTGCGAGGCCGAGTAACACATCCGATACACTACCGTCACCCTAGGGACCGAGTTTAATACCCGAAACATATCCAACCACCGTCCCTACCCTAACTGAACACCTTGATACCATCTAGTCCCTCTACCTCTCAACCCTAGGACCTTATACTAACTAAGTTAGAGAGAGAGTTAGAGAGAGAATTCGGTAGAGAGAGAGAGAGAGAGAAGAAGAAGAAGAAGAAGAAGAAGAAGAAGAAGAAGAAGCTTGGAGAGGAGGATGAATTGGAGTGTGTAAGTGTACATAAGTACACTTGCATATGTAAGATTCTTTGGTTGGATGCTTGCACAAGCAAGTTTGGGGAATTGGAAGATTCTAACCTAGCCTACATTTTATACCCAACTAGTTAGAATAAGCCTTGTTATTTTGGTAGTAGCATATACATAACCTCACCATACAAGCATTTTGTGTATATCTAGCACTACAAACACCCTATAACTAAGGCTACCACACAAAACCTACACAACTAGGAGCATATATTCCCCCCACTATACTTTCCCAACTTCACATCGATCAATATACTCACACAAGATTCTCACCTTTCTTGCAAGAAGCCACCTAAACCTAGCCCTAAACCTAGAGAATCTCTTAGGGTACTTGCCATGTGTATGGCAAGCATCACACTTTCTCCCCCACACCCAAAATTTTCAGCATTGTGTGTGTGTGTGCGCGCGCCGTGAGTGAGAGGGAGAGAGGGAGGTCCATGTTTGGCTATAAATAGCCACCTTTTGTGTGCCTTGTGCCACCTTTACTCTTTCTTCACTTGTATTGTCTTCCTTTCTCCCAACAAACCACCTACTACTACTAATCTCTAGCCGACCTCCTTGAGTTCTAATTAGCTTCTTGTTAAGCTAATTGGTGAGCAAGTTACGAGTCTCTCAACCAAGGTTTTGCTTTTCGGCTTCCGGTTTACACCCGGAAACTAAGGTAGTTCACTAAACTAACCTTCTATTTAGTTATTTCTAGAGTAATTAAGATGTTCTAATTAGTTTTCCAAGCATGATTTTAAAGTTGATTGAGTAATTTATATACACAATGAATGATTATGTAAGTTACTTGATGATTAAGAAAGAGGATTTCATGTTGAAAATAAATAAGAATGATAATAAGATATTGACTAGAATAGTTCTTCATGGAATTAAAAATGAAAATTGTAAGATTAAAGTGATTAGAAGTTTAATGGAAGTGATTAAAAGTTGGTTAGAAGTTGAATAATTTTTTACAAGTTGCTAGCATGATTATGTTAACCTTCCAAGAAAAGTTAAATGTTCATTATTCATTAAATAAATGGATATTGTTGAAATGATTTTTATAAAATAAAGTATGTGAGAAAATTGTTAGAAAGAAAGAGTCACTACAAGAAAAAACACATTTGGCGACCAAATTTTTTTGGTCGCCGTATGGCTCCCCTTTGGCGACCACATTTTTTTTGTTGCCTATGCGATGGCTTTGGCGACCAACTTTTTTTTGGGTCGCCGTATGGCTCCCCTTTGGCGACCAAATTTTTTTGTCGCCTATGCGATAGCTTTGGCAACCAAATTTTTTTTTTGTCGCCGTATGGCTCCCGTTTGGCGACCAAATTTTGTTTTGTCGCCTATGCGATAGCTTTGGCAACCAACTTTTTTTTTGGTCGCCGTATGGCTCCCCTTTGGCGACTAAATTTTGTTTTGTCGCCTATGCGATGGCTTTGGCGACCAAACATCGGCTTTGGTCGTGGAATGTTTAGTGCCAAAAAATAATATATATAATAAAATATAGTGCAATACATAATTTATGATACATAATGTTATACATTTGTCAATGTAAAAAGGAATATACGAAAAGATAATACATATAAATTATTTCTAACAAATGGAACATAAATGCAAAGGTAGTCCAGTGGTTAGGTGTTGGGTGTTCAATTCTTGGCAGAGGCGCATGTGGTACGTTGAATGCAAAGGTAGTCCAGTGGTTAGTGCCAAAAAATATATATAATAAAATATATTATAATAATATATATAATAAAATATAGTGCATTACATAATTTATGATAAATAATGTTATACATTTGTTAATATAAAAAGGAATATACGAAAAGATAATACATATAAATTGTTTCTAACAAATGGAAAATAAATGCATAGGTAGCCCAGTGGTTAGGTGTTGGGTTAAGAAGTGGGAGGTCGTGGGTTCAATTCTTGGCAGAGGCGCATGGGCAGAATTTTTTTTTTCGTATGAACTTTCGGCGACAAAATTTTGGTCGCCGTATGGCTCCCCTTTGGCGACAAACGGTTTGGTTGCCGTCCCATTTGGCGACAAAATTTTTTGGTTGCCGTATGGCTCCCCTTTGGCGACAAAATATTTTAGTCGCCGTATGGCTCCCCTTTGGCGACCAACCAAATTTTTAGTCGGCGTAGACTTTCCCAGACGACGTTTCGGCGACAAACTGGGCGACTAAAATATTGGTTGCCAAAGTATTAGGGCAACTAAAAACAACCCTTTGACGACAAATTTTTTGGTCGCCAAATGTGTTTTCTCTTGTAATGAGTAAATACACTATGAGAATTTTTGTAAGAAAGTAAGATATTTTGAATGAATAAATGTGAAGAGAGAAAGTTTTATAAAAGTTTACTAGAAATGTTTCTACTAGGTTATTGTGAACAAAATTCATGAACTTGATAAGAGCAAAGAAATAAATAGAGAGAGGGTTGGTGAAAATCTCTAGAAAGAAAATTTTTGCGAAATAAAGAAAGAGATGATTTGATATGAGATTATTGGAAGCAAAGTTTCCTAGAAATTAAAGAGCACAATCTTGGAAGAAATGGAATATTTTGAAAACTCATAATTAATGGAACTAAATTTTGACAAGGGATGTCTAAAAAAGAAGTATGTGATTAATTGATTTTAGAGAAAGTAATGTGACTAGCTTTATTTCCTTGGAAAGGATAACAAGAAAAGATGGAAAATGAGGTTAATAAGAAAAGAGATTGAAAGAATTGAAATATTGTTTTGGAAGAAAGATGGTGAATTAAAAGTATGATTTTATGTGAGAAAATATTGCATTTTAGAGAAAAAGTGGAATTTGTATGATTTTATGTGGTAAAATATCTAAGTGAAAGATATGAAATATGGAAGAAATTACGAAATATTGCATGAGCATGATTTTGCATGTGGCGTTGAGAGCGTACACGATACGATTACGACACCGAACTTGAAAATATTGAATAACGTTTTGTGGGAAATTAGAGATGAGAATGAAAATGAATTTTTAATGAGAAATTGAGATTTTCGGGAAATAAAATGTAATGAAGTGATATGAGATGAGATGAATTGGTACCACCTCAAGTTCGCGGAGAGAACTCGGAGGAATGGTCGGGATGCAGTAGTGCAGCGAGAACGCCACTTCCAGTTCGCGGAGAGAACTTGGATGTTTGGGCTAAGCGTGCACAACACACGGTGGACGGACCTCATAAACAGACTTGTTAAGTTCAGTGATATGAGACGGTGGGGACTGTGTCGTGTGAGTCGCGGGGTGGACGAACCGTGCAAACAGGCTGTTAAGGTCGGTGATGCACGACGACTGAGACCTCAAGTGGAAAGGTTGGTGCCGTCAGCTGAAAGGAGGCGTAAACGGACCAATAACTTTCAAGTGATGTGAGGTATATGAAATTTGAAGAAGAATGCTGAAAGAGGCACTGATTTGAGAAAAACGGACTTTTGATAAATTAACAATAAATGAGACGAAACGAGAAAAAAGATTTAGATTGATGCGAGAAACGATACGCAGTTAACCTTGAGATACTGAGACGAGACATAGTTCTCTGCGCATGTTTACTCTGATCCGCATTGATAGCATGAAGCATTGCATGGTTTTCCGTACATAAGTTATATGCATGGTTTCGTAACATATTGTTCTAGAATTGCTACTTAGAAGTTTAGTGTAGTGAACTTCTGAGCTTTGCTCACGATGTTGCATTCGTGTGACCCTGGCATAATACCATGATGTTGCTTGTGCGACTCAGATTTATTATGACAGCTTATCTAGATGAACAGGAACACTATCGTGAAAACTGGTCCGTTGGAGTGGGGCTTGCTACCGGCATGGGGAATGACCTGGCGCAGGGATAGGCGTCGCCCTAGGACGACCCCAATTATTATTTGTGTTATTATTTTGGATATTGTAATTTGGATTTAAGTTAGAGATTTGACTTAATGATGATTGTAATAACACCATTAACGTGCCCAAATCTTGGGGGCGTTACATGGGCGGTTCCATCTTAGTTTTTCTTAGAGTTTATTTGAAAAATAGGAAAAACAACATAAATTTGGTTGGATTCTATTTTTTCTTTGTACAAATATGTTTTGTTGATATATCTATCATGGTTCTTCTTAGAGTTTGTTTGGAAAATAGGAAAAATAACGCAAATTTGGTTGGATTCCATTTTTTCTTTGTACAAATTTGTTTTATTTATATATCTATCGTGGTTCGATTAAGCTATAAAATAAACGACTTCAATCATTGTGGACATGGGAGAGACCCACAAAGGCCCGAAGCGGACCGACTAGACCACAATAATGCTGGATAAGAGCTTTGTACCAAGGTTCTGAATACCGTATCGGCTCGAGTACCGCTTTTCCTATTGGTACGGTATGGTACCTGTACCGGATACTGTATCAGATTTGCCGCATATATATATATATATATATATATATATATATATATATATATATATATAGAGAGAGAGAGAGAGAGAGAGAGAGAGAGAGAGAGAGGGTTTAAGAGACACAAAATTTGTTACAGAATATGACATTTTCAATCCTATTTTCTTAAAAACCAAGGTACCCCCTTAAACCCACTTAATCTATGTATATTTAGTACATACTTTGTTGTATTTGATGTTTGGTAGTGATAGAAGTTGAACCCATGCATCACAAACCCTTTTTAAAAAACATACCCTGTTTTTTTATAATCTCTCTGTTCAAAAATTATAGTTTTTAGGTCACACCGATACCAAATTAGAAAAAGTGTCTAACTACAATGTTGTAGATCTTGAAATTCTGTTAAATTTTGATATGTAACTTGCCTTCGACGGATCGGAAAGTAAAAAGTTATGGCGGGAATAATCTAATTGATTTTGTTTTGTCCCAGATTCGCCTCTAAGATTTTCCAAGACCGCCTGTTGTTCCCCGATATTTTCCGTATATAAGGCATCTCGCCAAGATTGAACACGCAAGACGGTGATAAGAAAGTCGGCTAGATCATTTTTATACAAAACCGGCAGACGTCTTCTACGCAGACGCATTACCTGTATTCATAACCTTGCTTTGTACCATACACACTGTGTGGCATGTGTCTTGAGATTAGGAAATCAGAAATATTTATAAAAATTGAAACCACGGATTCACTGAAGGTATTTGGCTCACAAAAAATGTGAATTCAAATCTCCAAATTGTCATTATTTTGTTGTTACAATTTTTTCCTTACTATTAATTGGCGGAAGGAGATAATAGCCCTGAATTGGACAGCCACTGGTTTTTCCATCTCTGCAGATATCATATCTTCTTACATATTTTCTTTCACCAAATTGTTCTCCTAAAATTTCAGAAACAGAGCATATGGAGAATAACTACAATTAAGTGAAAGAAGAGCAATTAATGGCAGATAGGATAGAAACAGAGCATGGTAAATTGAAATGAATTGAATTCTCTAAACAAACGTGGAAATACAGCTCTCTATTCATGCCTAGGAACGAGGAGTACTAAGAACTAATTACAGAATAACGTTCTTGGAAAAAACAAACATCACAGGCCATGGTGATGGTCAATCTCCACCATCGATTGAACCACCGGCGAAGGGCGGTGCTGCCATATCACGTTTATATCTTCCAACGACTAATCCGGACGGTTCTTTAACCGCACCAAAAATTAGGCTAAAGTTTAATCACCAAGTTTTACCCTTGTTCAGTCGGAAAAGACCCTTATGTACAGATTTCGCACAAATCTATTCAAGGACCTACTTGTGGGTCTCACACGGGCATGCGGAGATGGTTGATCCAAAACTCACTCATTTTATTCAATCGTGTGGGACCCATGAACAGATCTGTGCATATTTTGTCCCTAAGGGTTTTGTACCCCTAGCACTGCCCTTGTTCAATTCATTACCTAAAGGCCCTGTTTGTTACCAAGTTTCATGGGTGGGATTAGGATTGTTAAGGTGGTGGGCTCTTTAGATTGTTGTTTGGTTTGTTTTTTAGGTGTGGGATTGATAATCCCTTAGGACTTTGAAACCTCCCAATTGGTAGGATTCACCAACCCGGGGGTTGGTATTGTGAATCCTATCCCAAAGGATTGAGTGTTGGAACCGAAGGGTGAGGGCTGCCACTATGAGATTGTCCAAGATGCCCAACGTGTTGACCTGTTTCTTTTGTTTTTGTATGATGCACATATATATATATATATATATATATATATATGTGTGTGTGTGTGTGTGTGTGTGTGTGTGTGTGTGTGTAGGGAATGGTTCTAATCTGGACCTCTTGTTTCTGGACCTCCATGATCCAAATATTTTTTTGACGATCCGATCCGTCCAATATGTTCAGAAGGTGTTTTCAAGGGTTTAAACGTGAAATTTTCAAAAAAAAAAAAATACCGGGAAGGGCTTGATCCAAGCAGTTTTTGCAAAAAATGTCTCAGATTTTCCAAAAACAATTTGCAAAAAAAAAAAAAAACGTTTTTTCTTATTTCCGGGAGGGATAAGAAGTTTTTCGTATATGCATATGATTAAGAATCCCACTCTGTTATATTACTGTTTATTACTGTGTTGTTTTATTATTATTACCTTGGATGATATTTTTTGGAGTAACATGAAAACGTGCATTTGAAATATTAATTGTAAATCTGGGAAAAAAAATATTGTTCTCCATTTGAAATGTAAAATAAAAATTGATAAAAAAAAAAAATTCTGAATGAATATGTAATACGGTCAAATGTTCTTGCATTTGGTCCGGTGACAATTCATGGTTTTCATGATAAAATGGTGTTTCCATGGTAGGATAGAATTGGAAACAAATTTATTTTATCCAATCCTACTCTAGGCAAAACAAACATATTATTAGTAATTTAATGATCTAATTCTGTGCAAATCAAACATAAGAGAAGGATTCATCTCTTCATCAATAATTCCATTACCCCAATCCCATCTCATTACCAATCCCTCCAAAATTAAACCTTGTATCAAACGGGGCCAAGCCTTGTTAAAGGAGGGAATGGAGAAGTCAGCCATTGATATGATGCGATTCCGATGCGAACTTGGAACATCTAGAAGACGATAATTTTTTTTTTATAATTGTGATTATGTTTGTATTTGATTTGTCTTGATTGTTCCACTGAGATTAATGATTAATGACGTAATAACAAAATAGCACATCTATTGCAATTACATAAACAAAACAAAAGTGCACATTCATATTAATTCCTAAATCCCAAATTGTTTGTCTTTTTTTGAGTTTCCGTGCATTTTACAAACAAAATCTAATGCATTAGCATTCACTTTTTCCAAAATTTTTTACACCAATTTAAAGATCTCATTGAGTAGAAAAAATGGTGTAATTTTTTTTCAAAAATAATTCTGATAAGCACATTATTTTTTGCATGCAAAATGAACGTTTTACTAAAAGGTGCAAACAATGTGAGATAGAAGGAGTACGTTGGAAGTTTAGCCATTTACATTTTACAAGTGATTTTCACACCCTCTATTTTGATAATTGCACCCCCTTTTTTTGTCCTGTAGTAAAACTTTTGTCTGTAAAAATTTCACTACACAGTGGCATAGCTAGAAATCTTTATCAGTGTGGGCACAAAATCTAACACATGCTTGTTTTTAAAAACCCACAATAATCTAGTATTTCTTTTTAGGAATCTAAAATACATGATTATTTTTTGTTTGTACGATTTCTCCAAAATATTTGTTTTAAGAAAGTGTTTTACTTCCACATTATCTTAAAGTAGCTACAAAGAAAAAGAAAGAAAAAAGATAATCATACGTTTCAAACAAATTTATAATTCCATAATCATTTTCACGTGTAAAATAAGTAAATTTTCTTTTACAAGTTGTTGATAATTTAAGAAGAGTATATGAGAAAAAGAAGGGAAAAGGTGAAAAGAGCCTGATTTCACTTACATTTGAAACTAGATAGTAATTATAATTACATAAATACGTGATAATTTGGAGGCTAAAGTAGAGCGAATGAAGGCTTGGTCATAAGTAGCAACAATTATTTAGTGGTCGTAGAACATTATTAATATGATGCCCTAAAATCTTTGTTCATCTCATATTTAGTTGAAAATCACACATTTCGAATTAAGCCTTACATTAATATGTAATGGAGAATGATGTTACGACAATATGTAGTGGTGAGTCACACAACTATTTTCCATTTATAAGGTAACCAACTATTACTTGAACTATAAAAAAAAAATTACTTAAAAAATCCAATGTGGGCCCGTGCCCACACTGGTCTCCATTTCCCTCCACCATTGTCACTACATAACAAAAAAAAGGGTGCAGTTATCAAAATAGGAAGTGTGAAAATCATTTCTCTTGGAAATTACAAGCCGCGCCTGTTTTTTGGAGGGAGTTCCATCTAAACCCTCTTTTGTCATGTTATTCCATCCAAATCCTTTCTAAAGATACTTTCACTATTTTGCCCTTAAATGTGTAATATACACCCAAGTTCATACCTCCTAATAGAATTCACACTCCGGCAATTCACACCCCTATCCCAACAATTCACACTCGACAATAATTCACACCCGAACAATTTTCAAGTGTGAATTCTAAATTTTTTAGGGTATGAATTCTGAAAATTTTAGGGGTTGAATACACAATTCACTCCCCAAATTACACAATACATTTTCCCCAAACAATTTTATAAACGATGTCACCATCAAGAAATGGAGTAGTATTTTTTTTTTTTTTAAAAAAAAAGTCAATTATAATAGTAAAAGGAGAACATTATCACGGCATCCGTTCTTCCTTGCCTACTCCCTAGTTTCTCACTTGTAGCTCTGCGCCCTTCCTCACGGGCCCTTGCCTTCATCAGACTCTCAGACCAAATTATAAAAAAAGAGAGAGTCGGAAAAAAAAAAATTTAAATTAAAAGCTTGAAACAGCAATCGTCGACCTCGCTGCAGTATCCGACAAGTCTGTAATTCACGATCGAGCTCTTGTGGCGGCGACGACTCTGTTCCAGGAGCAGCTGCAACAGCAATAGAACGAGGGCGGCGCGGTGTAGTTCGATTGGTCGACCTCGCGGCAATATCCGACGGGCGTGACATCGGCTGGGGTATTCTGGGGAGTTCATTTGAAACAGGGCTTATGCGAAGATGGTTTGATATCGGCCAGGGTTGGACGGAAACGCAAGGACAAAGAAGGATCGGCTTGGAAGAAGCCCTTACATTTTTCGTTTCAATTCTCATTTTCATTCATTAGAATAGTACTTTAAAAATATTTTCAAAAAATGTTGTCAGCTCTCGCTTCCACTTTTGCTCCTACTTGAACATTGCGCGACTTAGAAGAAAATTGGGTAAAAAATCAATTATCGGTGGGTCTGGAATATATGAAAACTGGGTAAGAGTTGGTTTTCCATTTGCTAAAATGCAAATTTGACAAAATGGGTGATTTTAGCAAATGTCAATTTTAGGTGAATTTAGCATCAATGAATCTGGATATATGTATGTCTAGATTTTTTGATGCTTAAATCACTTCCCCACTTTATTTGTTAAAATTATTCACTTGATTTTAACAAATTTCTATTTCAATAAATGAAAAACCAACCCTTAGTATATGCCCAATAGGCTTGCAGTGAATGGTTTTGTGGCATCCCCACAGCCCACCGGGCAAAGGAAAAAAGACCCTGGGTTGGGCAGGGTTGGGTCAGTTTGAATGGACCCATATTTTTTTTAAAAGAAAAGTGAATCCATATTCAATTCACTCATATTAAACTAGCATAAATTTAACCCATAACCCATATCTCATATTACCCACCCATACACAACCACCCATTTGCCACCTTTACATATTATACACGGACTGAAAAATAGAGTTCAAAATTGGTTGTGGGATTATACAACCATTTAAACCAAATGCCCCACTATTGATTTCGTCTCTTTTTTGTGAACAATGTATACACGGAAGACATTTCGTCCCTGCCTTTAATATCTGTATCTGTCAAGTTCCGGAAGGAAACACTATTTACTCCGAACCATCAAAATTTGGGGCGACTCGTCATTTTGCACTGCTCAAATCCCTTTTGAACACGTCCCCAGAGTGTCAATGAAACTCACCTTTACCAATTTCTAAACTCCTGATTTCCCAAAGCCATCAAAATCGATTTTGAAAATAAAAAATTCGACTGCAGAGTGTCAATGAAACCCCTTTTGTTTCGAGTGTTAGATTAGTTCTTCCGGTTTTCAAAAAGTAACATTTGAGTGAATTCTACACCCTGTAAGTTTGATTTAATTTTTCGTTTTGATTATAATGTGCGTAATTCTATACAGATTGTCCAACAGCTAGCATATAGGTAGGAAATTACTATTTTCTCTCTAATCTTTGAATGTTTGGTTGGTGTTTATGGTTTATTGGATGGTGGTTTTTGAAAATAAGATTTGGTGGTGGTGGTGGTGGACATTTTTGGTGTGCTTGTGGTGGATTTGGGGTGTGAAATGAGGAGAGAGCTTATGATTGAAGTGGATGATACAAATTGCAAAATCAAGTTTTTATTATTTAAAATAATAATAAATAATACTTGAATTTATTTTAAGAAAGACAAGCAAAGTGGAGTAGATAAGTATTCGCTAGATAAGTTTATAATTGGGGTGTACAAATAAAAAAAAACATATATAAAAATGTTTTTGAATTTATTTTAAGCGAAATTCGAATACAAATGAGTTTATGATTGGAGTGGATGATACCAAATCAAGCTTCTATGTTTTAAAAATAAATACTAATACTAATCCAAATACTGAATTTGTTTTAAAAAAGACCACAAAGTGGGGCATATAAGTATTTACCAGATAAGTTTATGATTGGGGTGCACAAATAATACAAACATAAAAATGCTTTTGAATTTATATTAAGCAAATTCTGAGTAAAAATGAGTTTGTGATTGAAGTTAATCATACCAAATTAAGCTTTAAGTCAAACTTTAGTAAGATTTTGAGGAAGGCCCAGAGATGCTCTAACCCTACTCATTCTTTTACTCAAATTTGAGTAAAATATTGAGTAAAAACTATATTTGGTATGAAACACTCCAAGAGGTAAACCCAAATCTAAGTTCAAATTTGAGTAAAAACTTTTAAAATAGCATTGTTGTAAATCTGGGATGGATAAATAGCCTTGCAAAATTTGAGTAAAAAATAGAGTCTCCCTTGATTTGATTAAATCTTTTATTAAAACTCAATTTAATATAAATTTGAGTAAATGAGTGGAGTAGATTTTAACCCAAACGAGGAGAGATCCAAATTCATACTCTTTTTCCTTTGCTAATTAATTCGTACAATTTTTTTTAACAAAAAAAAAAAAACATTTTGGGTTAAAAAAAAAAAACTTCTAATAGGGGTATATGACATCGGAGATGTCAGATGAGACAAATCAAAGATGGCTATGGTCAAAGTCAAACGACAAAGAACATAGACTCCATGTTTTTTTTTTTGTTTTTTTGAATAGCTATGGTCGAGATGGCTATTTTTGTAAACTAGAACTTCTCAATATGAATTCCCAAAATCACATGATACTGTAGAAACGAGAAGTCAGCAGGTTCTCATCTCTCTCTCTCTCTCTCTCTAATTATACATAAACCAAACTGGTTCGTCTTTCTTTCCTGCAATTTATGGGCTTTTGATTGCTTTTTGTTGTGGTGATTAGGAAATTGGTACAAAGAGTCAAAGAGTAGGGGTTGTATCAGTAGTTTGTGTAGACTGAATCAGTTTCTCATTCTCAGATGTGATGTTTGTACAATTTATGGGCTTATGTTGTGTGAATTCCTTGAATTCACTAGCATTTGTGGTTCGTTACTGAATTGATCAACTAATTTTCTAATTGTAGCCATCATGGTCTTGGAATGGTCCTCTTGGATATCAATACTTCTTTATGGTTGCTCTTGAACTTGGATTAGGGCTGGTTGCCCACTTCTCGTTCTCCCCACCCCATTTACCATCCAGAACATGTGGATCTTCACGAAAATGCTTTCACTTTTATAGCTAAATTTCTATTTCTTGTCAATTCTAGTGACCTTGTAAAAGGCTTACTTTTAGCTATGGCTTCTTGTTAATATATTTTGTTCACTTAAGCAATTAAGCCTCTCAATGTGTCATCAGTACCAATCGCACTCTCCGCACTGCGAAAATGTCATTAGTCCTTCACCCCATCATCATCTTCACAATTTTTCTGATGCTGCTACCACTCTCCACTTTTGTCTCATTTCACCTCTATCTCCTCTACTATTATTTTTGCACCACCATTTACTTATCTCTGCCTAAACAATGGAAACCATTGTTCATATTCCCAAACAACGATACAAAAAACTTAATGATCTAATAATAAATTTTATTGCCATCTTGGAAAGATCCTTGAAAGTTCATGCACACACAAAAATGGAAAAAGATACACACACACCACTTTTGCACACCACTTGCACACCCCTCTCTCATAGGGATGGATCCCACATGTGGGGTCCACCCTGTGGGACCCATCCCTATGTGAGAGGGGTGTGCAAGTGGTGTGTGTGTAGCAAAGTTCCACAAAAATATAGCTTTGCAGATTCTGCCAGAGACACGAAGTCAATGTTTCCTGACGCTTGTCTTTGTATGCCCTCTCTATCACCATCAATTCCATGTAGTCTTTCTCGATCGGCCATTTTTGTGATGGTTTTTTATTATGTCCTCTGTTAAGGGCTAGGAGAATGGCTGAACACTCGACAGTTTGTCTTGTTGCTTTTCTCGTGATGTGTTGTGCAAGTCAAGTGAGATCAGACGGGTCAAACCATCAGTACAAAGCCGGAGACTCAATACCTCTTTATGCAAACAAGGCAGGCCCATATCTTAATCCTAGGTAAATGCCTCAATCCTTATGTATATGAAGTTTTATGGGGTATTTTATGGGATACGGTTGATATAGTGTATGTTGCTTTGATCTTTTATTTGCTTCCTTGTGTAAGCACGGTTGTTGATCTTATTCCCAGAGTTGTTTAGCCAACTCCTAATTATTATCATGTTTGATCATGTATCCTCTCCTAAGAAGCACCGACACATCTATTGGTCTAACGTACTCATTTCCAACACGTGTCGGGTACAAACACGACACCATACGGCACAGCACTCTTCACCCACTTGTCAAACACGCCTAAATACATGTCTAGTTTTTTTTATGATATTTTTTTCTTACTGGGATACACTTTGGACACAATAGGACAAGTAGGGGAAACTTTTTGGGACATGTGAAGGACACTTTTTGGCCCAATGTTAAATTTCAATTGATGGCTTGTTCATGAATGCTTGAACGTCGTCATGATGGTACTACTTTTGATGGGTTTTGTTTCCATTTGATAGAAATGATGTTTTTGTCTATTATACAAATTCATAAATATTCCTCAATAATGTAAAAGTATATATTTTATTCATCGTGTCCACAGAATGTTCGTGTCCTAAATTCTGAAGAAATGAAGGATCCGCGTGTCTGTATCTGTTTCTTAGAACTCCTCTCAAAGTGATCCATTTCTCATCCTATGTCTTTGCTATTCTTTGATAGTGCTTTATGTCAACAATATCCCACTAATGGTTTCATTTTGTCTTTCCCGTGTTTCTCAATGTATGTGAACACGCTGAATGGTACATGTCACTGTGTGACTTGTGAGATTTCATTTTGTCTTTCCTGTGTTTCTCAATGCATGTGAACATGCAGAATAGTATGATGTCACAGTCTAACTTATGAGATATGCAGCAAAGTTCTAATTTAGGAATAATTTGCTTATTGCTCCATTTGGGGAAGTCTACTTATAAATATTTTCTTGTGTCCTTGCATAGGTTGGATCCTTATATCAGGTTGCTAATACTATTCTCGTTTTTGCTTTTCTTTGCTTTCAGTGAAACATATGCTTATAATGATCTTCCCTACTGTTCACCAGGTTTTCATCTTCATCTTTCACATGAAAGCTTTAGTTGCTGCTATTTAGGTGTCCCTAGTAATCATATCTTGTTTTTCTTATTATTGGGCCAACTCATTGCCAGATCAGGTGGAACAGAAGAATCAATCTTTAGGTGAGGTATTGAATGGATATCATCTTGTTTCTACACCATATAAACTTGACTTTCTAAAAGCAAAGGAGTCTGAAGTTGCATGTAAAAAGACACTGACAAAAGAGGAAGTTTATCAGTTTCGAGCTGCAGTTGCGCGGGACTATTATATTCAAATGTACTATGATGACTTTCCAATTTGGACTTTCATTGGAAGGGTTAAAGACAAGCATTATAATGGTGGTATAACCGACCGATACCAAGTTTTTACTCATTGTGAGTTTGAGATCTTCTACAATGAGGAACATGTGATTGAGATCAATCTTCGAACAAACCCAGATTCTGTTGTGGACGTAACGGAAGACAAGGAAGTTGATGTGGAGTTCACATACACAGTGAGATGGAAGGAAACAAATGATCTGTTTGAGAAGAGGACAGATAAGTACGTTTCTTCACTGCCGCATCATCAGAGAGTTCACTGGTTCTCAGTTATGAACTCTTGTTTGACAGTTCTCATCATACTTGGCTGTCTTATGATGTTTTATCTGCGAGTCCTGAAGAAGGATATTGATAAGTAAGCCTTGATACCTAGTTGAATACCACCTGTCCATTACATTTTTCTGTAGTATGTTTCTTGTATTTTGAATGTTATTTCAAACTATTTAATTTCTGGAAAGGTATGCAAATGATGAGGCATTGGGTGATAATCAAGAAGAAAGAGGATGGAAAAGCATCCATGGTGATGTTTTTCGGTATCCAAAGCACAAGTCTTTGTTTGCTGCAGCCATTGGTTCTGGCACCCAATTATTCATTCTGTTAGTATCTCTTTACAACTGTGTTTTGTTTTTTTTTTTTTTTGTTTTGTTTTTTTTTTGTTTTTCGTGATCATGGAGCTTGATTTTGCATGTAGACAAATGATCTGATATTTGTTTGCAATTTCTTTTGCTCCATGCAGTTCGATATCAATTATAATTCTAGGAGTTTTTGGAGTACTTCAACCATATAGCCGAGGAACATTATTTACTGCACTGGTGCTTGTATATACAATTACATCTGTTATTGCAGGATATACAGCAGTTTCCTTATATTGCCAGCTTGAAGGGACTAACTGGGTGTGTTTTTAGGGATTTCTTTACATGGTTTTTACTTAAAATTTGATAATTCAGTGAAAGCAAGCCATGTGGACTCATTACAAAAATTCAACCTTTTGTTATGACAGGTAAGGAACATACTGCTAACAGGATGTGTTTTTGGAGGGCCACTCTTCCTTACGTTCTGCTTCTTAAATACTGTTGCTATCACATACAGAGTGAATGCAGCCCTTCCACTATGGACAACTTTGTTATTGTTTTCTATATGGCTATTTGGAGCGTCGCCGTTGCTTTTGTTTGGTGGAATTGCCGGGAGAAATAGTGGGTCTGAGTTCCAAGCTCCGTGCCGAACCACCAAGTGTCCTCGAGAGATTCCAACTCTACGGTGGTACAGGGGTATTTTACCCCAGATGGCAGTGGCAGGGATATTGCCTTTTGGTGTTATCCATGTTGAGACTTACTATTTGTTGGCTAGCATATGGGGTCACAGGATTTACACCATATATGGCATTTTGTTCATTGTCTTCATAATTCTTGCCATCATAACTGCTTTCGTGACCGTGGCTTTGACGTACTTTCAGCTTGCTGCCGAAGACCATGAATGGTGGTGGAGGTATAGTCTTCTCGCATGCTTTATTTGCCTTGACTATATTTTTGGGGCACTTTTATATCATATTCTTAACTTTCTTGAGTATCAAGTTTTGATTTAAGTGCAGCTGTGCAACATAGTTTTTTGCAGTTTTCTCTTTCTCTATAACTGCATGAATAATATATGTAGATCCATGTTTTGTGAAGTGGCTAGATGATACTTCTTATTTGTAGAAGCTGGTTAATTCACATAATTGACAAACTAACTTTGACAATATGAGTTACTTGGTATCCATAATGTTGGATTTTACTTTGAGAATCTTAAAGTACTTTTATAGGATTGGGGAAATTGTGATTCAAAAGAACTCTTCTGCTACATACTTGAACAGTATAAGTACTTCTCTATAGGTAGAGAAAATGAAAGCCTGTGGGAAAAATCCATGTGAAGTTTTTCCTAGTGTCCAAGAAGAAAACTATCTTAACATCTGAAATGGTGGGGGCCATTCAGTGTCCCTGTAAGTAATGGTTGAGTACAATTCATAGCCTTTGCTAAAGTACAATGTGTTGATTATCTTTTCTAGTTGTGTGGGTATAATTATTAGCCTATTACAATGTGTTGATTATCTTTTAGGCTCTATTATTAGCCAAGATGGAGAGATTGAAGATGATGTGACGCATAGGATCCAAGTGGGGTGGCTTAAGTGGAGAAGCGCTACTGGTGTACTGTGTGACAAGAGGGTACCAACAAAATTGAAAGGAAAATTTTATAGAACTGCCATAAGACCAGCGATGCTTTACGGGACAGAATGTTGGCCTATTAAGAAGCAACAAGTGAATAAGATAAGTGTAGCGGAAATGAGAATGTTGAGGTGGATGTGTGGTAAGACTAGACGTGATAGGATTAGAAATGAAACAATTCGCGAGATGGTGGGTGTAGCACCTATAGAGGAGAAGTTAAGGGAAAATAGGTTAAGGTGGTTTGGGCATGTCTATCGTAGGCCAGCGGATGCAGTAGTTAAGAGAGTGGATATGATAGCTTTGGGTAGAAACGCACAAGGGAGGGGAAAACCCAAATTGACTTTGGATGCGGTAGTACGCAAAGATCTAAGTATACTGGGTTTAAGCGATTAAGTAGCATTTGACAGAGCTCAATGGAGAAAAAGGATTCATGTAGCCGACCCCAATTGATTGGGACATAAGGCTTGGTTTGGTTTGGTTAGTTGTGTGGGTATAATGCTTTTTCATGGTTGTTGACTTACCTCTTTGTGGATTCCTCGGTCTTTCTTTGACACTGAACAACCCTTAGGGACAAAACTCTTTCATGATGTTAAGCCCCAAAACTGCAGTGTAGTATTGCTTCTTATGGGCATATCGCTTTATGGCAGCATGAATAATTGACATTATCCAGGAACCCTTTTGTTAGGCCCTTTCCATCCAAGTGTGAGGCTAAAGACTTGGTACGTATGACCAAATGAAATGGCATTTATGGACCATAACAAGGTGTTTCAAGATTCTTTGGCTTGTTTGGCATAGTTTGAGGATGCATCTGTAGCCTCCATGCTCTATTTCGCGCACTCATGTTTTAGGTTGTCGGACAAATGTTAATTTGTTAGAGGTCGGCAAAGATTGGTGCTTGGTCTAATGATTCTTTTATTCTGAGTTTCTGTCTCCATTTTAGCCATTCACAAGACATTTTTCATCATGGCTTGGTTCCTATTGGCACACGTTTCATTCAGGCACCTCCCCACTCAAGAGTCATATGCTACAGCTGGTCTTAGTGAGCCAGATGTTTGTGTTTTGTCTGTCGCAAGGTCCACTAATCAGTCCTAAACAGGCTATACCTGTCACTTTGCCATGGGTTGAGAGTTGCAAACTACTAAACACCCTCTCTTTCTTTCTCTCTGAAAATCGCTTGATCTAACAAAAAAATCCAGGCTTCTTTAGAGTAAGATGATGTGCTCAATCATCATTTAGCTCTCGAATAGCTCAAGCACTTGTTTCTCTTACTCCTTTGGAATCTATGTCCTAGTTGTAAAAATTGGGTCTTTGGATGATAGATTTATAAAAATCTCTGTTGATTGTGTTTTAATAGCACTTATGGTAGTGTAATTGCAAAATTTTTTGGTCGGCAAAAAAATTTCGTTGATCACAAAGATTAGTTGATCACAAAGATTAAAAGATGAAATCATTGCAATATTGGGTAATTGCAAATTACTTTTCAGCCATTCACATATTCCACTTTGCTCTTTCTTCTTTCGCTTGTATTGGTTGGTTCCTACATCAGATCAAGTTGTAATGTTGACCTTCCTTGAGCTTGCTTTTTTCTGAATTGATGGAAGATACAATGGGGGCACGGTGAGGTTAAAGGAATTTTCCCTATCTTCCATTCTTGGTTAAAGGGCTTATAGCTGTTGTAGTTGCTTCATATAGCATTCTTTAAGGTTCCATTACTATTGCCAGATGCTGTTTTTTTCGAACTTGTGCAATCTTGGGTAGCCTCTTTTTTTTGTTTCATAACTCGTAATGGAATCTCCTTGCAGTGATTGAATGTGTTGCTATTTCCTTACCATCGTGAAACTCTTCCATGCTTCATATAGCATTCTTGTAAGGTTCCATTACTATTGCCAGATGCTGTTTTTTTCGAACTTGTGCAATCTTGGGTAGCCTTTTTTTTTTTTTCATTACTCGTAATGGAATCTCCTTGCAGTGGGATTGAATGTGTTGCTATTTCCTTACCATCGTGAAACTCTTCCATGCTTTTTATATCCATCCTTTTACCGTATTTCTCACCTGGTGCGTGATGCTGTTTTACTCTGGCCATCTTAACTGTGATTCTTGATATACTATTCTACTAGAACAGGAAATGACTCTCTTTTGGAGTTCTCCAAAATTCAAGTCATTCAATTTGAGACGTCTGATGTGAATACCTCATTTTCCGCAGGTCATTTCTTTGTGGTGGATCAACTGGCTTGTTTATCTACTGCCATTGCTTTTACTATTACTACCGAAGGTCAGATATGTCTGGTTTCCTCCAAATATCATTCTTCTTTGGTTACATGGCTTGCATCTGCTATGGCATTTTCCTAATGCTTGGGACAATTGGTTTCCGTGCTTCCTTGTTCTTTGTTCGTCATATATATGGCTCTATCAAGTGTGAGTAGCCACGTCTTTGAGCGGTGCTCCTTCCTCGTTCTGTACCATAAATTCAGTCGTATGGAGTAACAGGTGTAGGAAGGCTCTAAGAATATGGATTGTACACCTACCTTCTGGAGCTGGGTTCTTCCGGTATTTGTCATTTGCATTGCCTCGATTGTGTTTTTTTAGTTGTGATGGAAAGGATTTTCTGGTGAAAAGAGATTAAAAAATAAACATGGGAGAAGACACGTGTAAAATGTTCTTGCTGGATGACATAATGGAGTAACACAAACAGAAGTATTTAGCCATTATGTTATGGGTAAGATGCAGCTATTGCTGGTTTTCACTTTATGGTATGAATCTTTTAGTCACATAATCCGAGTTCGTGAGCAGGAGTGCATGCACGAGCGTGAAAATGACTTCTGTAAATATTCCAACTACTAAAATTCGTTAAAGTGAGGATTGAGAGTGGAAGCGCAGATTGATAATTGAGAGCGACAACATAGGGTCCTGATAATTGAGAGCGAGAGCATAGGTCCTGATGGATTATGTGACTTATGTGTGAATGGTATTTGATAATTCACTTCATTTCAGTATTCGGTATTCATGGGCCCATGGTCCGAATATCTGAGTCTTAGGAGAAATTTGGACCTAAAGAGCGCCCTAAAGAGGTCTCAATCAAGTTGGCTAAGTCAATAAAAAACAACGTCCAAATCTCAGTAAGTCCAACTTTGGTTATTCGAGCTGAATGAATGATCCACTGAGCTTGTCCACTTAGCATTTCAGGGCTAGCATTTAAAGAAAAGTTTTTCCTAAGTAATTGTCTATACCCCTAATGATTTGAGACTAAATGAGTTATGTTATTATTGTTATTATTTGTAATTCTCCACCCCTCCCCCAACTTGGGGCTGGGCAAGCCCATCCAACTTTACCCCTTCCATCCCCACTCCAGTTTGGCCTAGATGAACCAGGAGGACAAGTATAAATACTTCGGCCCATCTGGCCGCATTACATGGCCTCGGTTCCTTATCACCCTCCACGTCTTCAAGATGGTACGCAGCAGGGCCTGCTCGGAAATACCTTGTATGGCCCCTCCGACAGGTGCCGAGCTTTCCTTCTCCAGGAACCTTAGTGTTCCCCATCACTTTCCTTGGAACCAATTCCCCTGGCAAGAACTCGTGAGGAGAATCTTTTAACTTCTGGCTAGTTGTCGCTGATAAGACGCAAGCCAACCCCAAGGGGTTAGCAAAGTGGTTTTGCCTTGGGACTTAGGGGTTTGCTCCCATCTAAGGCCTCAAGTTCGAATCCCTTGCGAGCAAACTTTTGGGGCCATTGGGGGTTATGCCCGATCATTACCTCCAGAGCCATAGAATTAGTCGAGGTGTGCACAAGCTGGCCTGGACATCTAGTTATATATATGAAAAAAAGACGCAAGCCACACCAGTGTCGCTTCCCTCCTCTTCTCGAGTAGGTCAAGGTCTCCTGCCAACACTGCTGATTATTTCAGCATCATATGCCTCGGTTCATATAGTAGGCAAGCCAATTTTCAGAGGTATCCAAAGCATATGGAGTTTTTCCAATCCCACGCCTTGGAGTGGTCCTATATGCCCATAGCACACAAGGGAGCTCCTCCACTCACTTTTCCTTAGCTTTTTCGAGGCGCTTCTCATATGGTAAGAGTTCTTCAATGCAAAAGAACAAGTAATTATACGAGAGGTAGGTGGCTATATTGGGCTTTTGTTCTTTGGATGTAGGATGATGGAGTTAATTATGGTATAATTTATTTTCCAAAATATCCGGTTTTTCGTCTCCTCTTTTTGCTATTTTTATTGCTTCCAAACTCTTGTGGTACTCAGTCTGAGGGTTTGAGCTATGTAATCTCTCTCCCTTATCTGTCAAATTATGTTGAATTCTAGATACGATGGGACAGCAAAAAATAATGTTTTTCTGCTCATGGTTAATTCATACATTTCCATCTCACTGTTGATAGAAATCTTTTATTTGTTGTACGCATGAAGGCAAACTATAGTTTGAATACAAATAAAAAAGTGAAAACTGAATCTCAAATTCTTCTCATAGGGCATTGAAGGAAAATTGTGTCTTTTATTCATCATCCTTCATTCGATCACCAGGGGAAGTTACGAACTTAAGTTAGAAACTTTAGGCCTCTGAATCTTGCTTCAACTCCACGTCCATCTCCATTAAGAAATCGTGAGGTCCAAAAATAGAAGTTAAGGTTGATCCTTTGCGCTGTGGGAGCTGATTGATCTTGTATGATTCCTCCTCTGTCAAGGACCAATCAAATATATCAAGGTTTTGCCTCATCCTTTGCTTGTTGAAGCTCTTTGGTACCATACTCGCCCCTTGCTCATATACCCATCTGAGAGAAACCTGTAAATTGACCATGAACCAGTTCTTAATCAAAGCAATAAATGTTTGGCATTGTTAATGGGGATCAGAGGGAGACAAACCTTTTTGGCATTATTGCAGAAACCTGATTAGTTCATGGTTACTTCTTTGCAGGTGAGAATACAAAATCGACATGTAAGGGGTCATACCTATTACAAAGACTGTATTTACCCAGGCTATGGAAGGGGCGGTTGTTAGGCACCCTTCTTTCCTTTTTTTTTGTTTTTTGTGTGTGTTGAAACTTAAAGCGATGAAACGATTGGATATTTGAAATATGTTAATCCTGAGCATAGGTTAACATTCTGTTTGGAAATGTGGAAGAAGAGAAAATAAGGGAGTGAAAGTAGGAGAGAGGGTACAAAGGAAATGCTGAGGATCAAGTAAATGATACAGCATAAATTTCCTTTCCTCTTCCCAAATAAGGAATCAAACAAAGAAGACGATTTTTTTTTTTTTTTTTCTTCATAAAAGTTTACTCTTCTCTTCCTCTCCTTACCCATTTTAAAACAAAACTTAACAGATTGGGCGAAAAGAAATGCTTTTCGGCCTTGTATCTTCAAGAATAGGAAAGGTAAAAATCTGCTAATTTGTTTTGAATCTGAGTGACATCTCCTCTCTGTCTCCCTCTCTGTCTTCATTTAGTAGCCTGAACTTTGTAGTTTGTAGCAACGAAGTCAAATGTTATGAAATTTGAAATTGAGAAATTAGCATTGCTCCCAAAGTTTCATGGTTTATTTTCTATTGAATGAAGAAGGACGATCGTCTCCTTGCCAATGTGATTGTGAATGTCAGGTAAAGTAAGAACAGAAAGCACTTTTAGTTGGACTAGAATGCCTGGCAGCATGAGTTGTAAATATAACAAGGTTAGCTGAAAGAGCTTATTCCCTTTTACTACCTTTTTTCTTTTCTTTGAAGTGCATAATAGGACTGTAACACCAAAACTCCATTTTTGGACTGGTTAGGAAACAAAGTAATTGTGGTCAAAAGATTGATGTGAAGATAGCAAAAGAATTAACACACCAACACTGAGCTAGCACATAAGTTTAGGCATGCTCATCTGTTTAGGACGTGACAGAATTTATGTTGCAGGAATAATATGAAGAATTGAGGCAGAGGTGAAGCGAGAGAAAGTGCTTGTAACTTGTAAGTAATTAGAACCCCGCCAAAATACCAAAAACCAAAAGAAGACATCAGATAATTGTAATAGGCTGCCTATATGTGGTTAACTAAAGCCGAGTATAAAATGGGATTTTCATGGATTATTACTAAACAGGAAATTGCCAGGAGTGAAAGATCAATAGTATGCAATAGTTATTGAGAATTACATGGTCCTATTGGCTGTTCAGTTCTTTTGGTTGCTTTCAGAAGTATTAAATACGTTGGGGAAGAAATTAAGACAATTATACCAGTAACATTTTGAAAGCCAATCAGATTACAGTTTATACTTCAATTGGTAATAAAATATAAGTAGCCAAAGGTGTCCAGTCAATATTCATAGTTATTGGCTTTATCAGTTAAGAAGAAAGTAGATTCAGTTGATCACTCAGTCTATTTTTTCTTTCTATGTTGTCTTTTCTGTTTTTCCTTGAAAAACAGGTCTAGCAGTGATAAGGACCAATGCCGTAGATCAGATATGAGAGTAACGATATTATTGATTGGACTAACAAGTGAGAGCATTCATAAGGGTGTGACATAATCTATCGAAATACGAGAGACACGTAAGTGTAAATGTACCTGGGCTGTGGTTTTTCCTCTAGCCTTGGCTATCTCGTCCAGCACATCACACTCCACAATTCTGTTGTCTCCCCATCTAGTCCCATTTGCACCCAAAGGAGAGTAAGCAGTGATGTGAATACCTCTTTCCTTGCAGAATTCCCTCAGTTTCATTTGTCTCCAAAATGGGTTCAGCTCCACCTTTTCACAACAAAAAACCAGGTCACCCCCTCAAATAACTCGTCACGCTCGTGTGGATACATATGTATATTTCGATGTATGTAGAAGAAAATGTGGAATTTTTTTTGGTACTGGCTTACTTGGTTGACAGCGGGAGGGATTTTGGCAAAGGAGAGGAGGTGCTCAAGCATCCTGCAGGAGAAATTACTGACACCAATGCCTTTGGTGAGACCGAGATTCTGGCATTCCTCCATAGCTACCCACACTGACTCAATATCTAAGGGCTCTATGGCCTCTCTTGGAACTGGGGTTTTGGTCATTTGTTGGGTCAACCGTACCGGTAAGTGTATCAGATACATATCAATATAGTCCAACTGAAGATTCCTGAGAACAAAAACATAAACTATTTAGTAAACAGGTTCAAATCAACGAACTAAATTTTCGTTTCGTTTTCAAGTGCGATGAAACTCAGTAGTGAAATTCGAGAATTCTAATTAGGATTCCCAAAAATGCAGACACATCACATAGGCTCAAAACACTAGGAAACATACCCACTCATTGAGGTGTTTGTAGAAAAACAAATTGTATTTGGCAAACAGGCTCAAAACAAGGTACAAATATGCGTTCTATTTGATAGGCAACCGAACTGAGAGATTCTTGAGATATGAAATTTGAGTGCTTCTACCAAAAAGCGTCGGACCACGATGAAAAAAATCAATGAAACAGGACCTACTAGAAAAATTCAACAATGACTAATATTGATAAGTGTCCAAGACTCCAAGTTCATTAGGCATTTCTCTCTTATTTCCGATCACAATGATTTGGAAACATTTGCTGGCGTTTTTGTGCGTGCCTGCGCAAACACAAGACTTACTTGAGGCTCATTTTGATGGCAGGAACGATTTGGTCACGCTCAGCAAAGGAGCACCATAGCTTGGTGGTGATGAAGAGCTCATCACGGGATTTGACGAGGCCGAGACTTAGAGCTTCGGCTATGGCTTCCCCAAGAGGCAGCTCGGAGCCGTAGGCAAAGGCGGTGTCGAAGTGGCGGTATCCTGCTTTGATGGCTTCAAGGACAGCTGCCTTTGTGGTCTCCGCATCAACCCTTGGGTCTGCCACGGTTCCCATCCCCACGGCCGGTATTGTCTTGCCTGAACAGCCCAAAGCTAACTCGGCAGCCATGCCCACTTTCTTGCTTTAACTCTTTGGACGGATTTGTAATTTCTATAAGTCCTGATGTATGGAAATATAACGGTATAGTTACATATTTGTACTATTATGTGGCAGAATGCCATGCGCATAAACTGGGTTCCCATTTGGAATTAACGAGGTGTGATTTTGTCAATTTGGGTGGCCTTATTTTTCATCGGATTTGGGACAGGAAACCTTGACCACTTTTCTTGGTCATATGTGGTGGCCTCATTATTGCTATATTTAATAAATAAATAAGATCAAATTTTTAGTTTTAAAATGTCGTTGTCCAGACAACACAATTTTTTTTTTTCCCCCTTTTATCCGCAAGACTTTTGTTGGAATATTTTGGCTGCTTCGGAGATGATAAAGATTAACGCAAGTGGGTGGGATGGGGACTGTGTGGTGAGGGTGGTCATGACTACTTTTAGTGGGAGAGTTGTTTATGTATAAGTCAATCCAACTCATTTTCTAGCTTGTCGAAAAAGAAGAGTTTTCTTCGGTACAAAATATGGTGCTCTGGTGTGCTTTGACTAATAATGTATGGTTGACTTATTTTTGTCTTTATTAAATTTTTTTTTTGCATTTGTTAGTTTTGCAATGATTTTTGTGTGTATTATTGGTTCGTTTCGATGAGAGGAATCCAAAAAAGTAAAAAATCATGATTAGAACCCTTAATTTTTTGAATAAGATTGAAAAAAGTGTAAAAATCTTTCTTTTTGACTTATTTTTGTTTTTATTCAAAAAAATTTAAGCTTCGATCATAATTTTTTATTTTTTGATTCTTCTCGCCGAGACGAACCAATAATACACATAAAGTTGATGCATAACTAAAGAACATGGAAAAAAAATCAAATATAGACGAAAAAAGGCCAACTAATTAACTTTTTAGTCCAAAACACACCTCACTGATTAACTAAATACATTTACTTTTGAGATGCGATCTATAGATAATTTCTCGACATTGAAAACTTGTCCGTCAATTTTTAAATTTTTAGCAGAGAATATTTAAACTTCTGTGCTTTTGCTTAGAATTTTTTTGGAGTACATTATGCTATAAGTTTATGTGCCTAATGGATAATATTTGAATTTTTTGCTTAGTATTTTCTTTACATTTTACAGTGAATTTTTTTAGTTTATTGTGGAACGGTGCTCCTCTGAATAAATTTTTTGGCTCCGCCTCTAGTTGTATTGTTCTGTTAACATTTTGCTCAAACACATAAATAAGCTGATGAATGCTAATAATCTGAAAAGAAGACCTCTACCTTTTGGAAAAATTTCGCCCACTTATCCGTACTATATATTAACGCAACGTCATGACTTTCCAAGTGAAGAGCCATGGAGTCGCCAAGTGTCTCTTTATTTTTTACGTCATTATACAAAAGGCTAAAATTTAATGTTTTTACATATTTCGTATTACAATCAAAGGATCCGGGCATACTACTGCTGTAACAGACGTTTTTTTTAATATATTTATATTTATATTAATATAAATAGTTACTGTATAAGGTTAATTATCCTAACAATGAGATAATTATCTTGTTGATGGATATGTATTTACAATTTTACATGCATATATATTAGTGTGTAAAAATATATATTTATATTTTTAAAACCCATCATAATTATCCCAACCAAACTATTCTATCCCTTATATAATTTTTTTCTTCTCTTATCACTATACTCTCCCATTTCCTCTTAAACTCTTCCTTAATCATTATCACTAAGCTTCATATATTTAAACTAATTAGAATTCCTAATTCAATCCTTCACTCTCTCGTCAATCTCTCAATCCCCAGGTAATCTATTTTTATTTTTTTCTTCGTTCTTTTCTTTCTTTGACTATTCTCATTTTTCTCTCATACAAAATTCACTCCTTTAAATCATATCTCCTACACCATTAATAAGTTTCTCTCTTCTCTCACTGAGTATATTTTCTTTTACTCACACGGATATTTAATTATCATTTTTACAGATTTTTCTCCAGAGTCGTGATTCTTCAATCTTACCATTTCGTTTGCGCGTGCTAAATTTGTTGGAGGAAAAGTAGGGAATTCTAAACCTAATAAGTACTTTAGTTACTGTTTTTATTTTTATTTTTATAGTTAGTGTGTATGTGGAGAAGTGAAGAAAATTTGTACACCAAAAACTAGATCATTATCGAATGGGTAGTAAAAATTTGACTTTGAAAAATTTGGATTTTTGTGTACTGTATTCTGTTCATTAATTTCGGACGCTTTTTGAGTCGATTCAGGAGAAAATAAAAACTAAAAAGTTGTAGATCTTGAAAAGTTAAACAACTTTGATATACAACTCTTTTCGATCCGAGCTACGTAGAATTTTATATGATTTTTCAAAGTTTTTGCTGTAGTGTAATATGAGACACAAATTGCAGATTATTTTTAAAATCCAAATTTCGACCTCTTTAATGAAGAATTTAGAACCTGGGTAAAACACGGAATCAATTTGTAACGTAAAGATTAATGTTTTTGTTAAATTTCGTGATTTATGGAGTTAGTTTGCTATTTTAGATTGATAATGTTTCTGTTTTACATGTTATGTTAAATTTCTCTTTTTGTGATTATTTTAATTTGGTTGTTATGTTGGACTTATGTGATTAGTGACCCATGTGATGCATGAACCCAATTTTTAAGAACTTATTGATCGAAATGTTAAAGTTTAAGAATGATTGGATTTAATTACGATATTGGGGTTGGGACGTGTTTGGTATGAGTCTTGAGCCATGCGCAATTTATACTTTTAGGTTGCTTTGCTGTGTGATCGGGCGCCAGAAGTATACTGTGAGTGGGAATCGATACCAGATAGAGATTGATCAATGGGCGATCAATTGTGGGCTATGCGTGGTATGCCCCAAGGTGGCTTTGCTGTGTGATCGGTCACCTGAGGTTTAATGTGGATGGAAGCCTATGACGAAAAATATATGTTCAAAGTTGAAATGAGATTAATAAAATTTTGGTGAATCCTTTTTGTTGCGGAATGACGTGAAAAATTTAGTATATCATTCGAAATAAATTTCAGTTATGTGTGTAATTATTGCATGAGTAATTTTAGTAAAGGGGTGGCTTAGGGCGCCCTACTGAGTGTAATTTTACTGCTCACAACGCTACTTTTTGTGGCCCTGGTGTCCCCAACGCTAGGTACAGAAGGAGATGAGGAGCTGCCTGCTGATTATGAGATGATGGAGCAGCTAGATGAGAATCAAGTGGCAGACCCATGGCTTTATCAATAGAATTTAGCTAGATGGCTATATCATTTATTTTAGTTAAATTTTAAATAAATGTTTAAGTTTTTCAGACAGTTTTCGAATTCGATTTATTTCATTTGTGATAAGTTAGTTTACTTTTAATTTTCGCAAAAAAATTATTACGCATTCTTTGGGGTTTTTTTTTTATAATGAAAATGGTATTTTATTTAAATAATTTTGCAATTTATTCATTAACGTATCCAATTTTCGGGGCATTACAATTGCCTTAGAGAGCTTCTCTCTCTCTAAAAAGTTAGAAGCTCTAAAGTTTCATTCCTTTCCCTGCCGACTCCTCTCGTTCGGCCTCTCTCCTTCCTTCTTCTTCTTTCACTTGTTCCTTTCTTCCCCTTCCCTTCACCTCTTTTTTCCTTCCTTTTTTTTTACCGAGCTCTCTCTTTTTCAGATCGTTTTCAGAGCTTGAGGGGTGGGGCTGCCGCCCCTTCGCCCCACCCCTCCTCCTCCTCGCCTTGCTGGAGGGAGCTCCCCCCTTTAACCCCTGGTTGATCGATAAAGCCGGATCCCACCACTTGTTCCTTTTGTGATTTATGGAGTTAGTTTGCTATTTTAGATTGATAATGTTTCTGTTTTACATGTTATGTTAAATTTCTCTTTTTGTGATTATTTTAATTTGGTTGTTATGTTGGACTTATGTGATTAATGACCCACGTGATGCATGAACCCAATTTTTAAGAACTTATTGATTAAAATGTTAAAGTTGAAGAATGATTGGATTTAATCGCGATATTGGGGTTGGGACGTGTTTGGTATGAGTCTGGAGCCATGCGTAGTTTATACTTTTAGGTAGCTTTGCTGTGTGATTGGGCGCCAAAAGTATACTGTGGGTGGGAATCGATACCGGATAGAGATTGATCAATGGGCGATCAATCGTGGGCTATGCACAGTATACCCCAAGGTGGCTTTGCTGTGTGATCAGGTGCCTGAGGTTTCATGTGGATGGAAGCCTATGACGAAAAGTATACGTTCAAAGTTGGAACGAGATTAATAAAATTTTGGTGAATCCTTTCTGTTGAGGAATGACGTGAAAAATTTAGTATATCATTCGAAATAAATTTCTGTTATGTGTGTAATTGTTGCATGAGTAATTTTAGTAAAGGGGTGGCTTAGGGCACCCTACTGAGTGTAATTTTACTGCTCACGACGCTACTTTTTGTGGCCCTTGTGTCCCCAACGCTAGGTACAGAAGGAGATGAGGAGCTGTCTACTGATTATGAGGTGATGGAGCAGCTAGATGACAATCAAGTGGCAGACCCATGACTTTATCAATAGAATTTAGCTAGATGACTCTGTTATTTATTTCAGTTAAATTTTAAATAAATGTTTAAGTTTTTTATACAGTTTTTGAATTCAATTTATTTCATTTGTAATAAGTTAGTTTACTTTTAATTTTCGCAAAAATTTATTAAGTACTCTTTGAGTTTTTTTTAATAATGAAAATGGTATTTTATTTAAATATTTTTGCAATCTATTCATTAACGTATCCAATTTTTGGGGCGTTACAACTGCCTTAGAGAGCTTTTCTCTCTAAAAAGTTAGAAGCTCTAGGGTTTCATTCCTTTCCCTGCCGGCTCCTCTCGTTCGGCCTCTGTAAGGACCCATGATTTTTAATCATTTTTTGAAAATGATGTTGGAAAAATGTGAGAAATGTTTCAAAATGCAAATGGGGTCAATGTGAGCATAGTAATTGCGTTTGGGTGTATCTAGAGCACATTTGAAACTTAGGGGGGGTGTGTGTGCAAGGAAAGAGATATATTTATACTTTGGGGGCTGATTTTTTTTCTCAATAACACATCTCTCCCTCTCTCTAAAAGGGCAGCAACTCCTCTCTCTTCTTCCTCCCTATATTTTCTTCAAATTCCACCACAAATCCACCTCCCACACCTCTCAAACTCAAGATTCAACCACATATTCATCATCAACACGTGATTAAGGGTCCGGGTACATTTGGTTTTTGCTTGGAGGAGGTGCATTTTGGTTGGGATCCAAGAACAAGAGCTAGGGCTTTCACTCTCTCATTCTTGGAGCTAAACCATTGAGGTAGGGAATAATTTTCTACCTCCTCTAAGTGTATATTGATTGAATAAGTGCATTGTTCTTCTCCTTGTTCCTAATTCCCTTGTTGAACTTGATTATCACCATGGAATTGGATTTGACTATTGAATAAGTTTGGGTTTGCATATTTGGTTGATAGCTCCATGAATTGGTTGTGAACATGTCTATCTCCTTTGCTTAGTTGTGTTTTGAAACCCCAAATTGGACTTGGAATGAAGCCCCCATCCATTTGAGTAAGGTTGTTGATTTTCCACCCGAAACCCAGGTGGATCGATCCGATCCAAAACCCTCTGTTTCACTTTTGGTACATAGTGGATCGATCCACTCCTTGCTTGGATCGATCCAGAATGGTCTGTTCACGGATTTCACTAGAGTGGATTGATCCACTCCTTGCATTGATCGATCCAGATTCCTTTGTTCAGATAGATTTTTTTTTTCAACTTCGCGGGCACGCCCCGGCTTTGTCCGAACTCTGATTGAGGTGATTCTTGAACCATTGGAAAGCTCTATGAGTCTACTTTCAAACCCAATTAATTTCATATTCATATCCTTTGTATTTTGAGAGAAATGTCCTTTTTACTATCAGCGTGTCGTATTTTCTCGAGGTTTATAACTCCGTTTTCATGTTCCATTACTCCGGGCCCTCATTGGTCATTTCAAAGCTTCTCTAATTGACCTTTAAGCTTTGGTAACCCATCATGGTGCATTTTCTACTTTCTCTTGGTTGTCTTGGTTTCTTATACACTTTGACACGTGTTAACTTAGCCCTTACCGATACACAACGAGTTTTTGAACTAAGCAAATTACATGGATGTTTTGGACACTTGTGAAAGGGTATTGTGATACGTGAATTGGATTTGGACACTAAGTTGAACTTATTAATTGATAAGTGGAAATGTAAATGTGAAATGCATGACACGGGACCCGAAAGGGTATGCCCGGAGTGACACGGGGCCCGAAAGGGTATGCTCGGAGTGACACGGGGCCTTTAATGGTATGCCCAGAGTGACACGGGGCCCAGAAGGGTATGCTCGGAGTGACACAGGGCCTTTAATGGTATGCCCGGAGTGACACGGGGCCTATATGGCAAGCCCGGAAAATAAACGAATGATTAAAAAGAATAAGATGCATATGATAAATGTAAAGGATACTTGGGTTATTTTTAGATGTTTTGGGTATTTGTGAAATATTGTGAAATGAAATGTTCGTGTAAATGACTGTGTTTTGAGGGGAATGAACCCATGACATGAAATGTAATGGTTATGAGGAAACTTATGGATATTCTGGTTTCACTAGATCTTTGAGGTATCTCCTAGACATCTTGTCATCGAATTGATTTATCTTGGTCCATCTTAGCTTATTAATTCACGTGCATCTTTCAATCTCTATACCTTTAGTGTTGGTAGAAATGTTTCCTACGAGCTAGTGAGCTCACCCTATATTTCTCAGGTACACAGCATGGAGCATGATATCGGATGCGTGGAGTGTGATTGCAAGCCATGAAGATTTTAGGATGACAAAGTTATTTTCTCATCTTCATACTAAGTACATTTTTGGAAGATGATACTGTAACTTTAATTTCTCCAAGCTTTTTAACTATTTCAACTTATGTAATAACTTTAAAACTTTTGTTATTTTTTTGCATTGGTAAGGGTACCCTTGAGCAGAAGCTTATGGTACTTCGACTTTGACTTTCTATGGTAAATTGTTGACATTGATCGATTCTACGTGGATTTTATTTGTATTTGGCTCATTGAAATTGAGGGTGTGATAGCCTCTCTCCTTCCTTCTTCTTCTTTTTCTTCTTCTTTCACGTGTACCTTTCTTCCCTTTCCCTTCACCTTTTCTTTCCTTCCTTTTTTCTTTACTGAGCTCTCTTTTTCATATCGTTTTTAAAGCTTGAGGGGTGGGGCTGCCGCCCCTTCACCCCACCCCTCCTCCTCCTCGTCTTGCTGGAGGGAGCTCCCCCCTTCAACCCCTGGCCGATCGATAAAGCCGGATTCCACCACAACCCCCCTTCCACCGCTAGCCCTTCCGCCGCCAACCCCTTCTGTTACCAACCATTCTGCCACTAGCCGCTATCCTCTCCCACCATCGTCCCTCCTCCTCCGCCCTCTGCTGACCATTCACTGCTTTGGGTGGCTCATATCTGACGACAGGTTGATTTTGGGAGCCTCGGCCCCTTCTGGAAAATAAAGCTATCCTATGATATGGGCGGCGGCTACGGGTGCTAGGTCTTGTCCGGGGATGCGTCTGATTGACGACTCGAGTAAACTCGGTATAACTCAGTGCATCGAAGTGGGTTGACTCAGTAGGTCTCGATTTGTACCAGTTTATTAGGCTACTGATTAGTTAGTTTTTTGTTTTTTTCCTTGTTTTTACCGATTACTGGTGCTGTAATGTGGTTATGGTTTGAGCTGGGAATCCTTGTGGATTCTTTACCACTTTCATTTGGATAGGATTCATCATTCCGTTCCTTAGGTGTCGAGTCTGTCTCAGCCAGGTGTGTCTACAAGTTTGGCTCAGTTGCTGCTCATTTTCATTTGTTAGTGGTTTGGTTTCACTCCTGTCTTTGACGTAATTGGGTGCCGGATGGCTTTGATAATATACTTGACATTTTCAAAAAAGTAAAAATATATTATAGTCCGGATTTCATGAGGGATCCCTCATTTTGTAAAAATGCGGACCTCCCATTGTCCTATCGAATTTTGATGATCCCAATTGTTCAATTGAATGCAATTTTACGAAAGCTGCTCGGATCAAGTCATTCCCAGTCATTTTTTTTCCGGTGATTCCTCTTTTTTTTGGTGATTCCTTGTGAGGGCCCTTAAAACCATGTTTTAAAGACATTAAACGGTTTGAATCGTCAAAATATGGCTAGAATTTATGAGGTCAACATTTTAACAAAACAAAGGATCCCTCATTAGATCCGGACTAGTTTATATTAAACTATATAAAAGCAATAACAACATTTTTATGCTGACAGTTCATATTAGATTTTTATTTTTTTGGTGTCGCGAACTTGCAATTCCAGCCTTGCATAGCCCGACTTCGTTGCTAGCTAGCTACGACAAGCCTACAAGACTACAAGTTATTGAATCTTCACTTCATCATTATTTTTTCTCAATAATAGTTTAGCTTTTTTTTAAACTGTAACAAGCATGCCATTAATTATGTCATGTAATTGGAATAGGTCGACTCTTTGGTCTTGAGTGGAAAATGGGCTGAGATGTGCATACAAGTTGCGTATATATGAGACGTTTTACATATCTAATTATTTTAAAAAAAGATTGAAAAGATGAAATTAAGAATGAAAATAGAAAGAACATGCGAGATTTATGGGATAATAAATATAACCATATGAATCATGGAATGATTATAATGTAGTTTCGATATGGTCAAATAAAGATGAGACAATAGATGGAGTATCATTTTAAATGAGGAGGGAGATAATTTTGTAAGGAGACTGACTAGCTAATATTCTTCTCCTTTTAGGTTATTCAAATGGTATTGACTAATATTTATTCAAATGGACAAATCTTTTCACCAGCAGGAATTCTAGACCATCTAGATGGCAACGTTTTGCATTGACCATATTGGCCATACAAAGCATTCTTTTTAAATGCAATGAGCTCATTGGGTTTACAAATTAAAGTTACTGCAATATTCTTTCACAAAATTTAATCACCATGTCAAAACTTAATCTTGTACTTCTATAAACAAGTAAAAAATTCTGCGTACTTTAATATCGTTCATTCATTTTAATCGTTTACGAGGCTACCATCTGATACATCAGTCTTACAAAGATTAGCATTTTTTTTTTTTTTCAAAATTAGCCTTTGTTGCGACACAGAGAGTACTTGATTAGTTGACTTTTGTTTTTTCGCATGCTCCACAAAAAGAAGTAAAGACTAAAAACAAACAAATAGAATGTTTTGTTTTTTTTTTTTTTTTTATCCGAACAAACAGAATGTTAGAAGTAAGGAGTTTGTTAACAAAAGTCCGATCGACAGCAACTTAACCAAGTATAAAAACAAAGGAGTTGGCTTTTCCGGGCACTGCACCCTCAGGTTAGCCCACTTGTGGGCTCTTCTTGAACATGTTCTGTCACGCCCTGAGCCTGTCTTTGAATGTCTTAGCGTAACAAAGTACCGGTGACACAATCACCAAGGTCAAAACATAACAAAAATTCATCCAAAAGTGATGATTAAAACGAGACACCATAACTAGCAACAAAAACATAACCTGTATCATACATCCAAAAAGGTCACGAGTGCCAACCCTAAAATCTCAACACAAAGTAAGCTTGTGCTTATATTATAGAGATATAAGCCACACTGGATATTTACAAGTTTGATAATTCCCAAATACAAGCTTATAAAGCCCACAGATAAGCTAGTACAAACCAAAACGAAGACTAGAGCAACGCCATATTTACATGACTCTTCAACCACCAAGCACGCTTACAAAAAGGTACTATCTACACCTGACTACTCTTCATTGCTTGAAAGGTGGGAAAACATCATAAGCTAAAGCTCGTATGAGAAACCGATTTTCTTTCACCCATTTTCTTTGGAGAAAAATGTGCCATTCTTTTTGTTTTGTTCTAAAAGTTGGGGGATGAGATTTTGATGTGATTAAAATTTCAAAATTTTGGAAGTGCCATTGTTTCCAAATGTGAGTACTTCCTTATTTTCAAAATTTTAGTTTTCTTTACTTAAGTTTGGTTTTTGAAAAATGAGTGTTGTGTGCTGGAACATGCTTGGTTGATAGTGTGTAAGGACCCGTAATTTTTTTATAATTTTCCAAAAATAAAAGTTGGATTTTTGTGAGTAATGTTGAAAAATATTAATTGGCTAAGTGTGGGAGTGAAATTAGTGAGGTGCGTAACAATTTATATACACAAATGACATTTGAGTGTGTAGTATAATTAGACTGTAATATTAGACTGACCGGCCTCTCTCTCACCCCACTGACCGGCCTCTCTCTCTCTCTCTCTTACGTCTCCACCATTGTTGCTCACTCCAAGCTCAAATCTTGCCCTCCTTACTCTACCACTTCATGAAGCAAGGCCATTTTCACGTTCTACGAATCGTGGGGAGCTTGGGTCACCTTGGCTTCGCACCGGAAGCACATATTTCGGAATTTGGAATTTTCTACTCCTAGGGTTTCATTCACCTTCATTTTTCAAGCAAATCCTTGAGGTAGGGGAATAATTTCTACCCTCTCTAGTTTTATGCTTGTGATTTGTTGCATATACTTGGTTCTTAGCTTCAATTTCATTGAATTTCATATTTTCCCTCTTTGAGTGGGGTTTTCCCTCTTTGATTCTTTGATATATGAAGTTACCTATTGTTTGGTGAAATTGGGAGTGAAATTAACCTCCCTCCATGTTTAATTGTTGCCTAGCATATCTATTTTGAGCTTAAACTATCTCATTTGTGATTGGGTTGAAATTTCACACCTTAGAGGTGAAAATTTGCACAATGTTCTGTTCATAGGCTGCTGTCCATGTTTTCCAGCTGCTGCCCCTGTCATTTAGGTGGCATTCGGATACCCTTTGATTGTCCATTTGGTCCCCGATTGCTTATTCCTTCACATATTTGACCTTTGGTATCATTTTCACCCATGTTTTGACTCGAGGACTAAGGTTTGGTAAATGAATATGCAGTTTTAGGTCACATGAATGTTAGTTGGTTTTTGAAAAGCGAGTGTGGGTGTGTGCGTAACCTTTTTTACCGAAAGAGGTGAGATGGTGAAATGAACTTGACAAAAATAAACTTGTTACAAAAATTGAATGTAATGTTTGGGAATTGAGATGTTCAAACCAATGACATCACTTGGTGAAATTTTTATAAAGACACGCGGAGCCTAGAAATCCAGTAGGGGCACGCCAAGCTCATAGAATTCGGCAGGGGCACTCGGAACCCATAGAATTTGACAGAGGCACGCAGAGCCTATAGTATTAATGAAATGATGGTTTTCTTTAATGAAAGAAGAAAAAAGTGAGATTTTTGGGCTATCCATTGTGTTTTGTCGAAACTCGATATGTAAGCTTGATTTTTGACTTATGTGATCATCTTGGATAGTTGGGTGTTATAAAATGGATACTTGGGTGGTGTTTGGGTACTTAGAAAGACTTTGAACATATGGGTTGTTGGTGGGTACTTGGGAAATCATTTGGGTACTTTAAAACTTTCAAAATCCTTTCTCTATAAATTGGATACTTGGACTCGCATATGAACATCCAATTGACATATCTTGCCTCCATGTGCATGCATCATATTCATACACCTAGCATTAGTAGAATAGTTCCCATACAAGCACGTGTGCTCACCCTATCCCTTTTTAGGTACCCAACTTTGATCATGCATGGCTAGAAATGCATAACTCGGATGATGAACATACATGGCATGAAGTTATTTTATTTATCTTCTATGCATTAAATTTTATTTTTGGGAGATGATAATGTAACTCTAGTTTTTCACTATCTTTTTTACTGTGGATTTGTAATAACTTATGGGATATTACTTTGATTTCACCTTTGGGGCAAGGGTGCCCGAACATTTGATAGCCAATGGGCTAATGATGTATTTTATTTTATGTAAATCTTATTACTTGACTTATTTGTTGTTGAAATGCTTTTAATTATGTTTTTCGAAAATGAGGGCGTGACATTAAACCATGTAAATTATGTATCGATTACTCACCTCGGTTCTCGTGCAAACTCGGACCTTCTATAGTTATTAAAATGAGGAAAACATGATTAGGAGATGCCAAATGTGTGTAAATATGCCTCAGATGAGTCCTAGAAGTATGTGAGGTCAACAGTGGAAGTTACAAAATTTCTCAAAAATTGACCTTGGCTATAGTTACCCATAAAAGATCCTATCAGTACCCGCAAAATAGAAAATTTGGCTACCTGTACCCACAAAAAGCCCCTACCAGTAGCCACTAGAATTTTCAAAAAAAAGACAAATTCGATCCCCTTCGATCCTAGCCCAAAAACTCCACCCAAATACCTCCAAACTCACTCAAAACTTGGGAAACTCTTGCCGAAACATGTATATTACGTAAACTACTTTATATACCAAGAATCCTGACTCAAAACAAAGTCAAATCTGCTTGATTTTTGCCATTAGATAAGAGTGGCCCATCATAGGATCCTCCTTTGAAAATTGTAGCAGCCAAAGTTGAAGATTTGAGGCAGCCAAAAAGCATGATTTTCTTCTCATGCGTGATTGGGCCTTAAATGCTGGTATTTTGTTTCTTTTGGTCATGTATTATGTATATATGTATGTGTACATGATGAGGTGAAAATAAGGAAAAGAGGAAAAGAGAGTGAGACAGCAGAGAAAGGGTAGAGCTATGTGAGAGCTCCTCCTTTCGGGAGGGAGCCGAGCTCCTTGAGTGAGACTCTGTCAGGAGAGTGTGAGAGAGAATGAGAGATACACAGTGAGGTTGAGTGGTAGATACTCTCATGTAATTCTTTGTATTTCTCATATAGTGAAATACTCATTTCCTCCCGTGGACTTACTTGAGTTTAGGGAACCACGTAAAATTACTTGTGTTTGTGTGTGATTGGTATGTATGTGGGCAAACCTGTGGGGGCTAGGCACAAAAATTCATCCAAAACCATGAGTTTCAAAGCTAGGGTTCTTGAGTTCCACAAACTCAATCTCAAATCAACTCAACTAGAATTTAAACTACGAGATGCAAGTGATTCAACCATAAAACATGGAATTTAATCATATAATACATGAAATCTTACCTAGAAGAGCTTCAATCAAACTCAAACAAACTTCCTCTTGATTTTCTTCCCTTTTCTTCTTCTTTATGTTTTTCCTCGTCTTCATCTCCTCTCTCTCTCTCTCTCTCTCTCTCTCTCTCTCTCTCTATGTCAATGTGGAAACAAGATTGGGATTGGAAAATATCTCCTGGCTCTATTATTGGACCCCAAAAGTGGAAAATTATAGTGTATGTGTGCACCCTTTGGTGTGTATGAGCCAACCAACAACAATCAAACACATAGACATAACTAATTACATAGTTAAATTAGTTCTCAAATTATAAGCACAATTAAGGGTCAAGGGTAATACATGTTAACTATCTAACCATATCAAGAATATTAGTCACACAATAATATTGATTGGATGATGATATACATAATTTTGGGGTTCATTTTTCTAGATTTTTTGATTCGGGATGTCAAGTACTCCAAGATAAAGATCTGGAAATCATATCTACCGATATGTGATCGACATGATTTTTTATTTTTCGTGTAATTAATGTTCTTGACATAGTTTGAAAAGTGGTCAATTCTTATCATCTTTGTATTCAAGGAGAGCCCGCATATGGGCCCAACGTGAGTGTGTAGTCCCCTATGAAACCCAAGTCCTAAAACAAATGGGCATTTCAACCACCAAAAAACAAAATAGTTGTCAAAGCAAAACAACAATACCTTCTCATAGCACGCACATCAATAAAAATGTACAACTTGCTTCTTAAAATTGTCCTCTGTTGGCTAATTAGTTGAATCCATCAAATAACGAGTATCTTAACAATGTCTTATATTGGTTAGTTGGATACATTGAATAATAATGAGGTTTTACCAGACGTGGTAATAATTCTAAACATTAGAATTGCATTGGAGAGAAGAGCATGGCCAATGTTAATTTTCGTTTACCTTTTTTTGGGGCTTTGTTCTCCAATACATTTTACGCCATAAAATGAGAATTCTCATTATAGGTGGGGTTTTATGGAGTGGTGATAAAATGACATTGTTTTTCCAATAGATTTTATGTAGTTGTCATAAAATCTCCACAAATGCCATATTTACCAAAATACTCTCATTTTTGTTTCATCTACCATTACTCTTATATAACATTTAACAATTAGACCCGACACTTTTGCTGGAACCCAATATGAACCAGGTTTGCCACCATTTTCCAAACAATAAACTGCAAGTCTATATTGACCTTTAAGGGAGCATCACGTTTTATTTTATTTTATTTATTTTTAACGTTACTTTCAACATATCATTTTTCCAGAACTCATTGTTGAACATCCACCATTAATACACATCCCCAATTGCACACAAACCCAAAAAAAAAAAGGTTACAGTTTTCAATCTCTCTATTCACTACGCATTACATTGCCTTATCGGTTCCGTCTTCCCCTATGATCTAACAAAATTTGATTTCGAATTTCATTCCACAGTGAATCCATGTATTCATCAACCATAGCGAAATCCGGATCTGGTTGGATAGCCTCATTAGCCTCATCATGAAGCTCACGCGATATTGTGTCGTCATTTACGTACTCCTCATTTTCCATATAGGCGCTCTTGAAATATTTGTTTGATGGACAATGAATTCTTATATAATTGTGGAGAGCCATGGGGATAAGAATAAATCTTTTGTGGTCTTCTAATTTAAACTTCAGGGCCTTCTTCATCATGGCCCATCAAGCTTTCCAGACACCAAATGCGTGCTCAAGCAACTTCTTAGGGAAGAGTGCACCCTATTGAATCTTTCCTTCGAATCTGTCAAAGGCCTCCTCCTTCGTCTAAAGTCATCTTGGTGATACATATACCCCTTGTACGGAGCCATGTACCCCGTCACATTTGGATACCCAGCATCAACCAATTAGTACTTCCCTGCTTGAGGTCAATTACAAATCATGTATAATTATGTAATTTTGCCTACCTACTTTTCAATAATGGGATATTTAAAATAAAATAAAAAAAGTTACCTTCCGGAGGGTGGGGGAACCGATTTCCCCTTTTTTTAGTCTTGTGCTTAAAAATATTGTAATTGTGCACGATACCTTCGTATCCGGAGGCGACGAATGTGAAACAAAGGTTGAAATCGCAAATGGCGATGACGTTGAGGGTCGTTCCACCCTTACGGCTCCAATTGCTTGCGGTTTCATGACTTGGTGGGGTGCATGGCACATGAGTACCATCTATTGCGCCGATTCAATCTTGACATACAAGAACATATTCTCATGTTTATATTATGAATTCATACACAGCAAAGAAATCCTTGAACATGAAAATGTACACCAAGTCATGAAACCGCAAGCTATTGGAGCCGTAAGGGTGGAACAACCTTCAACGTCATTGCCGTTTGCGATTTCAACCTTTGTTTCACATTTGTCGCCTCCGGATACGAAGGTATCGTGCACAATTACAATATTTTTAAGCACAAGACTAAAAAAAAGGGAAATCGGTTCCCCCACCCTCCGGAAGGTAACTTTTTTTATTTTATTTTAAATATCCCATTATTGAAAAGTAGGTAGGCAAAATTACATAATTATACATGATTTGTAATTGACCTCAAGCAGGGAAGTACTAATTGGTTGATGCTGGGTATCCAAATGTGACGGGGTACATGGCTCCGTACAAGGGGTATATGTATCACCAAGATGACTTTAGACGAAGGAGGAGGCCTTTGAGAGATTCGAAGGAAAGATTCAACAGGATGCACTCTTCCCTAAGAATTTGCGTTGAGCGCGCATCTGGTGTCTAGAAAGTTTGATGGGCCATGATGAAGAAGGCCCTGAAGTTTAAAGTAGAAGACCACAAAAGATTTATTCTTATCTCCATGGCTCTCCACAATTATATAAGAATTCATTGTCCATCAGACAAATATTTCAGGAGCCCCTATAAGCAAAATGAGGAGTACGTAAATGATGACACAATATCCCGTGAGCTTCATGATGAGACTAATGAGGCTATCCAGCCAGATTCGAATTTCGCAATGGTTGATGAATACATGGATTCAGTACAGAATAAAATTCGAAATCAAATTTTGTTAGATCATAGAGGAAAAGGGAACCAACAACGCAATGTAATGTGTAGTGAATAGGGAGATTGAAAACTGTAACTTTTTTTTTTTTTTGGGTTCGTGTGCAATTGGGGATGTGTATTAATGGTGGATGTTCAAAAATGAGTTCTGGAAAAATGATATGTTAAAAGTAACGTTAAAAATAAATAAATAAAATAAAACGTGATGCTCCCTTAAAGGTCAATATAGACTTGCAGTTTATTGTTTGGAAAATGGTGGCAAACTTGGTTCATATTGGGTTCCAGCAAAAATGTCGAGTCTAATTGTTAAATGTTATATAGAAGTAATGGTAGATGAAACAAAAATGCAGGTATTTTGGTAAATATGGCATTTGTGGAGATTTTATGACAACTACATAAAATCTATTGGGAAAACAATGTCATTTTATCACTACTCTATAAAACCCCACCTAAAATGAGAATTCTCATTTTATGGCATAAAATGTATTGGAGAACAAAGCCTTGATAACCATTAAAGTGAGTTGTTTATATCATTACTTATGTATTAGTTGTGCCTATTTTTAGTCCCTAACTCAAATCTCCATAATATGGGTGTACATTATGCCTTTATACAACCATGAAATTTCGAATTACAACAAAGGTTTTTTGATTTTTGGTTACCAAGTTTTGGGTTTAATACATGGTGAAATATCATTTTTTTTCTTGAAAATATGATGTGGGTTTTTTCCATCACATGGGAGGGACGGTTTCGTTTGCAATTTGGATCAATGTTTTCGATGAACTCAAAACCTGATAATTTGAAATACGAATGTGAATGAGGCATCTAGAAGTATCAAGGAACAAAGTACTTTGTCAAGAGTGAGAAATTGAGGTGAGATGGAGATGAGGGGGGAGAAAATGGGTAGAAAGAGAAGAAAGAAGCCCTAGAGAGAGAAGAGATCCGATTGATTCACAAAAAGGAACATGAAAAGAGGTTACAACAGACATGGCAGGAATTCAACAACGGCAATGAATTCCTCCAGCAAAAAAGGTAACATAAACATTAAACATGAACCAAACCGTCCTTTGGCCACAAATTAAAGGTAGAGCAATAAACATACAATTATGTGGTGGTTTCTTTGGTTTTTGCTATGAATTTAGTTGGGGTTTCGGCAGCATGAGCAGTGGTTTGGGTGTCGATGAAGTTGATGCTTTGTGTTATTATTTTGTCAGTGGCATCTGAAAACTAGAAAGGAAAAAAAGAAGCAGCATAGATATAGAAGAAAGAACAATGATACATACACAAACTCTTAGCCGCAACCCACCACAACCCCTCTTACATGGGGGTTGGAGCCCACTCAGTATGGGTCTCCCACATTTGAGTATGTGGAACCGTGTGCTTGTATAGATAGAGTCGGCTGCTATACTCTGTATTTGTCTTCTACATGTACTAGTAATATTTTGTAGTTGTATTATGGGTATGTAAACTTATCTTTTGTAGTTTCTAATATCCCTTATATTCACCCCTTTTTTCGAATAGCGAAAGACAATGAAAGATTAAAGGGAACTAGAATATGAATGTATCACAACGACGAGGAGGAAAGCATTCCAAACCCGGTTGGCACCTCAAACCCTCGACAATTATTTGCCACTCTAGACTTAAAAAGGAAGAACAAGTAACAGAAAAAACAAACCAAAGTCTAAGGGCAACATACCTTGATTGAAGTTGACGTTGGATATGTTTATTAGAAGTTGGGCTTGTTTATTAAATTGGCTACATACCTAATATATTCTAATGGGCTTATTTATTTTTCTTTGGGCTTCTTTATGTATTAATTTAAAGTGGATTCCAATAATTCTTTTTTGGGCTTTTATTATCTAGAATAAAATAATCAATGTAATATATTACCTAAAATATTTAATATTTCATATATTAAATTATATCCCCATACCAATGTCAAAATTCATATTCACATATCATTTATTTTTCAACTTGATATGTAGGACAACTAGATTCACATTCGCACACAAACCCGTACCTAACTTCGAGTAACATAGGATGTGGCAAGGATTCCAAATGTAGAAACCCTAGATAGGACATGCCATTTTAGTACTAGTTTTACATCCCCATTGGAGCTTGAAGTTATATAATTGATTCCATATTATAGGTATACCACCAATTTTACATTCCCATTGGACATGCTCTAACATTTCTGAATTGATAGCATCCATATCCTTCTTTGATTCTCTAAAAATTAAGCACTATCTAGTTAACTGAATTTGTAGAGCACTTGGGCCTCAAAGAAGCCCAAAAAACTACCTCAAACTTAGCATCAACGATCTTCTCCCAATCTGTTCGCACTTGATTAAAAATCAACTATTTTCTTGCCCTCCAAATTGACCAAGCCATAATTCCCGGTATAGCAAACCGTAAGTTTCTAAACCAGACTTGATTTTTCCTTCTAAATCTCCAAGCGGTAATATAGCAAAAGACCCAGGTGAAACCCAAGTCACACTCATCAATTAATAATTGAAGACCAAATTTCCTGTACCTTAGAGCACAATACCATGATATGGTCAAAGGATTCTGAAAACTCTCCACAAAACCTGCACATGGTGTTGGCAGGATCAACAATTCCAATTAGTCTTCCCAATAGCTCACAAGATTTAAATATGGCCAGCCATGTAAAGAATTGGACTCGGGGGATTAATATATTACCAAATGCAAGACATTGGAATTGAAATAGATTGAGTTTGAGTGGCATCCACCAACTGGTACAAGTATTTGACTGAGTATGGATTACTTGTAGAGTTTAACCAAATTAATTTATCATTTTTTCCCACTTGCACCGCTGGTGCTCTAGTACTCAACTATCTACTAATTAAGCTCTTCCCTTTCCCCAACAAAGAAATTTCTGCAAAAATTGAACACTTAAGCCAAACATAGACTAAATAGTCGTGGGAACTTGTCGAAAAGTTTCATCTACCCCTACCAAAGATCCTTCCAAAATTTAATATTAAATCCGTTCCCAACCCTTAGACTGATGTTAGAGGCAAACAATTCAAACAATTCAAACTTGGCTATCTCCTCCACCACATCACACTCCATGATTCTATTATCCCCCCATTTAGTACCATTACCCAAAGGAGAGTAAGCAGTTATGTGAATACTTTTTTCCTTGCAGAAGTCCCTTAATTTCTTTTGGTGCCAAAGGGGGTTCATCTCCACCTTTTCCAAATTACCAAAACCATTCACCTCATCAACTTCTCATGCTTCAGTTTATGTGCAAAAGTTTAAGATTGTGCTCACTCCATGCCTCTAATGTAAAAATCTCAAAATAAGTAAACTCAAAGGAGATTAGGAAGAGGACTATATAGGCTATAGTAAAACAACATTTGAGAAAAACTGAAGCAGTTTTGTCGGAGAATTTTGTATTGAAATCTGCATGACATGGCTTTCATTTTTTGGTTTTCCCAACTGGCATGTTTCCTTTATTATACATAAATGTTGTTCAATTATTGTATGCTATAGAAACTTCATTAGGAAATAAGTTAAGGAGTTAAGAGGTGATCACATATAGTTTTGAGGAAACTCAAGGGGTTAATTGGTAGTGATTTTTATGCGAGAATAAGAAATTTGAATTGGAGCAGAAACTACCACCCAAATGAAGGGTATAGTGAAAGCGGTTCCTATTTTGTGTTATGAATTTTAAGTTTGTTTGTTTACATATTTATCCTTACAGTTATTCTATTTAATCAATATAAATGCAGTTTTCAGTTGGGTGATTTGGAATATGAGAAATCTACACAGCCTCAAAATTGGGAGGCACCAAAATGGTGCTCCTTTTCTATATTTGAAAAAGAAGAAAAGATATATGGTTGTGTGCTTATGCGAAATTCGTGATTTCTTCAAATGGTGGTTACTTGATTGATGACAGGAAGGATTTTGGCTACAGAGCTCCTTAAGCTTCATACAAGAGAAATTGCTGTCTCCTATTCCTTTGGCGAGGCCTAGATTCTGACACTCCTCCATGCCTTCCCACACTGACTTGATATCTAGTGGAATAGTGGGACTACGTAGTCATTTGGAACTGGGGTTTTGTTTATATGTTGGGTTAACCTAACTAGTCAATGTATCAGATACATGTCCACATAGTCCAATTGAAGATTCCTGCACGAAATTGAAACATACATGCAGCTTAGTAAATGAGGCCTTTTTTCCCCTTCAACTTTTTACACTTTTTGGTTTTTGTCTTGGTTCAAATAAAATTTTGCATTTGTTAGTTTTGCGATTCATCTTGACAAGAAGAATCGGAAAAGTCTAAAATTATGACTGAAACTTGAACAAATACAAAACCCAAAAAGTGCAAAAATTTTAAAAAGCCACACAAGTAAGTTATGTGAAACACCTAAATAGGCTCCAGTGGTACACGCATAGACATATGAAGCGAAGTTTCACTGGCCGTGTTCGGTTGGGAGTTTTAGGCCGATTTTGGCCCTGTTTTAGTTTTGTTTACATCATCATTTCTTTCTATCTCTCTTCACTTATTACACCTGCTTACATCATCAAAACTAAACTAAACCTACTAACCAAACAAGGCCACTATGTTTGTTTGGATGGTATACCTAAAAAACTAGGTCCTGGAGTTGAGTTCTTCCAAAGACCGTTTAATTAGTAGAGCAGATAATAGATCCCTTGTTCAACTATTGCTCATCGTGGCCTACGAGATAACTAAAGTATTTTCATGTGTTTGTCCTGCTTATGGTAACTTTATAGTTCTCACGTCCTTCACTTGTTTGGCAGTGGGTTAGAGACGACCATTGTAATTAGCCCATGTAAATATCACGTACAGTATTTCATAATTCATATGTAGGAGTATGTGTCTGTGCGAGACTGAGATGTGAGAAGCTTACTTGAGGCTCAACTTGATGGCAGGAACAATTTGATCAGGTGCAGCAAAACTCATCCAGAGCTTGGTGGTGATGAAGAGTTCATCACGGGACTTGACAAGGCCCAAACGCAGAGCTTCGGCTATGGCCTTCCCAAGAGGCTGCTCAGAGCGGTAGGCAAAGGCTGTGTCAAAGTGGCGGTATCATGCTCTGATGGCCTCTAGAATGGATGACTTTGTGGTTTCTGCATCTGCCAGGGGGTATGCGACAGTTCCAAAGCCGATTACAGGCATGGTCTGGCCGCTCGGACAGCCCAAAGCTACCTCAGGAATGAGACCCATTTTCTTACTTACCAACACTACTGATGAGTTTTTTCGGCAAAAGGTTGTTGCAACTGAGTGGTTTCTATGCCTTGAGTTATGGGTGACAGACGCAGATATAAAGTGTAATGAATAGAGAGAGATAGAAAGAGAAATGAATGAAATAATGATGTCATCAAAACTAAAACTAAAACTAAACTGGAAAATGAACAGGGCCTTTGTGTTTGTGCGCATTGATAAATAATGAGTGGATGCGAATCAGTTGACAAGTTTTTTGGTATTAAATTTTCCTTTTTCTTATTTTTTAGAACCCTTTTCACTCTAAAAATTTTGGGCGCGTGTAGGGTAGATACACGTGGTGCCCAGCACCACATCTGAGCCGTCCAAACATGTTTTGGACAACCCAGATCTGTGGGAGTAAATTTGGCCTCAAAATTTACAAAAATGCCATCATAGATGTGGACCGTCCAAAACATGTTTGGATGGCTCGGATATGGTGCCAGCCACCACGTGGATTTACCCTACTGGCACCCCAAATTTTCTCCTTTTCACTAGATACTTTTTTTGTTAAAGTCTTATAGGTTTTTCGTTGAAGTCTTTTTTTGAAACCGAAATTGTTAATACTCCCTCCGTCCCTTTTTAAATACAAATCATTATACCTTTTACATCAACTTTTACCTCAACTTTTCAAAATTATTCTCCACTTTTTAACTCTTTATCTGCTAATTTTTCAAAAGAAAAAAAAATAATTGTACAAACTTTTATCCATTAACTTTTCAAAATACACACTTATTCAGGGACAGTCAAAAATAAAATAATCGACCATAAAAAAGGGACGAAGGGAGTAAAAGATAGTACTTAAAAAAAAATGCTCAATACACGATAAATAAGAAAAATATGCTAATTATCGTATCAATTATTTATTGGTTCTCTCATTTTTTTATTCCATTTTCTTCTTAATTTTTTATTTATTTATTTTTATTCTTTACTCCATTTTCTTCTTTAATAACTTATGAGATAATTGGCCGGGACACCCGAACTAATAAAAAAAAACTTGTGAGATAGCAAAAGCTTGTTCATATGGAGTAACTCATACGCTATGTAACAAGCTAACTCGGATGACCTTGACTCTACCAATTACAGGTGCCTCTCTCTCCCTACACACGTTCGGATGAGCTTGGCTCTCTAACAGTAACAAGGTACCTCTCTCCCCCTATACACACGTAAATATAAATGCATATCTTCCTTCCAAAAAGTGGATAAAATAGTATAGATAAATCACATGCGTTTTTTGAAGCTTAAAAACCAAAATGTTTAAACGTGAATATTTGAAACCAAACATATATAATATGTGTTTTGATTTTGGAGACAACTTGAGAGAGATGCATATATATGGATGATTCTATTTGAAGCCAAAAACATAATTTATGGCCCCTTTTTTTTTACGCACTCATTCACTAATTTAATGGCAATCTTAAAATGTCTTTGTCCTTAACCTAACTGTAAACCTTTTTTTTTCGTCATACTATATTACCGTGATGTCCATGGCAGGGGCCACTTAGCCAAAAATCTAAAATATTTAACACTTTTAAAGAGAAGAACAAAGAACTTTTGCAATCGAACATAAAAACAAAAAAACATTTGACATTTTTAAAAGGAATGACAAAGAACTTTTACAATCAAACATAAAGACAACAAATAATTAGTGAAATGTCACTAAATATTTAAAAGTTCTAATTTCGTATAGAAAATTCAAAAAAATCAACTCTTAGCTCCCGCCGACCACTACCCCACCTCCGGCAGCCCAAAAAAATAATTGAGATTTCACTAATTTTTAAAAGTTCTAATTTCGTACAAATTTTTTAAAAAAAATCAACTCCTGCCTCTTGGCACACCACCCACCTCTAGCCGACTACTTCCAATAACCCAAAAAATTAGTGAATTCACTAATTTTTAAAAGTTCTAATTTCATTTAGAAAATTCAAAAAAATCAACTTTATCTCTTGCCAACCACTACTCCACCTCCTACTAATTTTTTTGAAAGGCAAAAAAATTTCATTAATTCTGAAATTGTTAAAAGATTAATAGGAGCAAGGAAAAACAACAAAATGCTCAAAAAGCAAAAAGTTGACCAATCCAAGACTCAAACCAAAGATTGGTAAGAAACAAATTGATGGAACCCAATGCAACACATCCACAAAAAGGCCTAAGACTCACACCCCAGGGTCTGAAAACCCAGATTAACAATATGCTCCTAAAAACACCCAAAGACACACCAATGACCAGATAAGGGCCAAGCCCAAACAAATAAAACTCTAACAAGCACACAACCACGACAACAAGAAATGGACCGCTGCTGCCACTGCCGTCTTCGGAACCCGGGGAACAAGCCCCTGTTGTTGCGCATTGAACAGCCCGACAACCACTTCAAGTCATCGAAGTCAGGAGCAACACCGAAACCTACCGCCAAATAGCCACCATTGGCCGCCCATCTACCATCGTCGCCAATCGTCCACAATACCAGAAACGTAAACTCCCAACCCACCCCCTCACAAACCACCACACAGAACCCAAACTCCACCACTGTTGCCGCAAGGAAACTACCGCCCCACCACAGGCCGTTAGGCCAAGAACCAAAATCATCCAACAATGAAACTGGCGTGGCACCGTTCCGACAAGTTGTTAGGCGAAAAGGGAGCACATCCAACAATGCGAACCAACATCGGGAAAACCAGAAACGGGAAGGAGAGAGAGAGAATAGATCTAGGGAGAGGATGAGTAGGGGAGGGAGGGCATCCACCGCCAAACACCTCCATCACTACCAATAGCACCTACATACGTTGTTGCCACACCACTTGAAAAATAGAGAGAGAGAGAGAGAGAGGGAGGGAGAGAGAAGGTGAGAGGTGTATATCCCTCCCCTCTTGCCACCAAAGAATTGGGAGGAGGGCTCTTGCCACCGGAGAATTGGGGGGAGGGGAAGAAGGAAGAAGAAGAAAGAGGCGGCTAAGGTTTGAGATTTTTTTTAATAGAGAGGTAGTTCGCGCTTTGATTAGAAGCTGCCCAATGCCCAACTATAGAACAATTATTATATAGTCTAAGTTGGTTATTGTTGACGACAAGAGGATGAAGATTTGGAGTTTATTCTTTTTTTTGTAAGGAAGCTCAAACAATCATCACCATCTACGTGAGATTTGGAGTTCATTATTTTTCTGTATGGAAGCTGAAATCATCATCACCATCTTCGTCCACTTGATCCTCTTCTCCTTCCATTCGATTCAACTTGATGACAGGATAGACGAATTTGGCCATCGGTGGAGGAGGATGAGAAAGGGAGGAGAGAGAAAGAGGGGGAGGGAGGGGGAAGAGAGAGAGTAGAAGTTTTCGCTTCCGCCAGCGGTGGAAACAAATATTTCCTCCAAATAAATCACAACAGTCCGTGTGATTGTATACTACACAATCACACTTACCGCTGTGATTGATTTGAAGAAATATTTATTTCTATCGATGGTGGAAATAATATTTTTTTGAAGAGAAAATGGTTTTAGGGGTATAGAAGTCTGAAAAAAGAGGACTTGTCCTTTTGCTAAAAATATTAAAAGCAAGGGAGTTCTGAGGAGAAAGAAATGTCCGCCATCCTCATGTCACCTTGAAAACAATTTGAGGGATTAATGACTAGTTTTCCTTTTTCTAATTTCAATTATCAAATTCAAAATGAAGTGAATTTATGTGGACCCAGCGAAATTGCTACACAATTTAATTAATTATCTTGTTATAAGAAATAGAATTGGTGGAATAATGATTTACATTATTTATATTATACCACCTTCCCCACAAACAAACACCAGCACTTAGGAGTACAGAGTTCCCCTGCGTATTTCTCTCCTCTGTCTGGGCATCCACCTGGTTCTAACAAATTAAATCATTTCTGAAGCAAATAAAATAGCCTAGTGGAAATCCAAAATTCCTCTAGCTAACCCCTTTGTGCATCTATATGCGAAAGTTTCTTTTTGTTATTGGCATTTGCCGAGAACTAATGGGAAATATTTTGGATAAATGGTATTTGAAGAGTTATTATTGACTACCATCGAGAATTTAAAAATGAAAATATTATTTGAAAAGTTGGCATTTTCATTCTTACCATACTAATGTTCTAAGTGTAATTTATTTCTACTTTTCCTGTTTGATCTTAAGCGTAATTCATTTTCTATTTTTCATGTTTGATCTCGTCTAGTGGAGGAAAATAAGAAAGTAAAAATATATATTGAATAATAATTAAAAAGAACGATTTCCCAAAAACGAAGCTCCTAAGATAAAAACCCTGCCATTCAAAAAAAAGACCTCAAATGGGACCTTGATTAAACCTTTAAATAAAGTGAGTTCCAAAAAAATAAACTTGCATAAAATAACGAGAATGGGAAAAAAAAAAATGCATCAATCTACAAGGAATCCCACCAAACTAAAGAAATTTTTTTGAAGGAGGTTAACGAAATGGATGGCATCACGTTTGACGTGCGTATAAATTAGCAATGTTACTGAAGTCACCAATTTCTGTCCTAGTCAGTAAGGACTAAGGACATCCTAATAGAAGGGGGAATTTGCAATCCACAACTAAAGCAGAGGGGAGGACAGTGCGATTTTGATAAACTTGAGGGGAGGTTCTTGTTGTTTGAAACTTTTGAGGAGGTAATTGAAATTTACCCAATAAGAGCATCTCCCAATTATTGGCTATTTTACCCAGCAAAAATAACATAAAAGTACAAACTTCTATTTTGCTTAGTCATTTTCCATGTATACGCTCCAACACTACAAGTTCTTTTGCCTAGTTAAAGTACACAAAATGTGCAGTTAAAAAAAAAAGTACACAAAATGTAGATCAACTCATATCAAGTGACGTGCTTTGATGAAATGACACATTTTAATTGGTTAACGAAATTTGACTAGACTCATCTCACTAGCTACATGTAGCTAGTCAAAATGCAAATAGGCAAAATACGAATTTTTTACATGTAGCTAGTAAATTTTTTTCCAATACCGTTTCCTTGAATTAAGAACACTCCATTCACAAGATCTTGTATTTAAACTTGTCTTGAAATCTTGGAGTACAACCATTCAAGTTTTACTCTTAATTTTGTTCAGTTTGTTGTATACAGGTCACTAATGAAAGAGATATTAGCATATCTATGCTTTGTAATGGTTAATTAGATGACGCACATTCTACCCTTGTAATGAGCTTCATTTTTTTTTCTTTCTAAAATTATTTTTTCTAGAGAATTGCAAGAAATTTATTAAAATAAAAAGATTACAACAACAGGTACAATCTATTGAATAAAAGAACCATCTATTTTTCTTTACTACAAAGCAAATAAGAGGCAAGCTATATATATATATATATATATATATATATATATATATATATATATATATATATATATATATTTCTAGATTTATATGATTATATCCAACAAAAACTGTAATTAATAAAGTATAAAACAGTAGAGAAAAAACTTCTATATCACTTAAGGCATTAATAATCCATGACTATGTATATTTAGACCTCTGCATCAATCTCCAACACCAGCTCGTGGGGTCCCAAAATTGAAGCCAAGATCACTCCTTTACGCTGAGGGAGCTCATTGATCTTGTTTGATTCTTCCTCTGTCAATGACCAATCAAAAATACCAAGATTTTCTCTCATCCTTTGCTTGTTGAAGCTCTTTGTTACTATACTCACCCCTTGCTCATACACCCATCTGAGTGACACCTGCAAAAAATCCCACCCACTTATGTCCTTTATTTATCTAAAGAGCGCCTATGTCCCCCAGAAAATTACGGATCAAATTTGAAAAAAATTCATTAAAAAAAAAAGAGACAAAAATTACCAACAAAATCTTTATTATTCTGCGAACTTGTTAAACTTTTCGATTATAATTTTTTTATTTCCTTGTCGAGATGAATTTATAATTCAAAAAAAGTTCACTGAAAATTCACAAATGGTAAACATATACAAGTCAGGTCAATCTTAGCCTTTGTATGAAAATTTGTTTCTTGAATTTCTTCCCGTCCTTTAGTTAAATATCATTTAAAGATGACAACTTTTTACATGTTAAAGTGGACGTATAGCTAAAAAGAGCAGAATTGGTTTTTCTTGTCTTTATTCAATTTTTTTTTTTTGTATTTGTTAGTTTTGCTTCAAGTTTTCATGGTTTATGAAGACGAATCCAAAAAGTACAAAATTATGGTCAAAACTAATATTTTTTGAATAAAGCCGAAAATAAACAAGTTTATTGGTTTAATTTTGGTTTTATTAAAAAAAAATAGTTTCGACCATAATTTTATATTTTTGGATTTGTCTCGACTACACGAATTCATAAACCACGAAAACTCGACACAAAACTAACAAATGTAAATTTTTTTGAATAAAGACAACAGAAAAACCAAAGAACCACTTTTTTTTTTGGATTAATCTACAATCTGCCCAATGGGCAGACAATAAAGTGTATAAAATTTGAATTTTTACATGTAAGAATTCAAACAGTGAAAACTCTTCCATGAAAGAATGATGATTGTTTTAATTTGTGTTTTACCGTCCGCCCAATGGGTGGATAATAGAAATATCCCCCTTTTTTTTTGCCATATCACCCCTAAATATAAAGTTAATTTTACTTAGTTAAAGATATAAACAAAGTTGCATAACTGTGATTAAATACCTGGGCGGTGGTTTTTCCTCTGGCCTTGGCTATCTCGTCAAGGACATCACACTCCACAATTCTATTGTCACCCCATTTAGTACCATTTGCACCCAAAGGAGAGTAAGCAGTTACGTGAATGCCCTTTTCCTTACAGAACTCCCTCAGTTGCTTTTGATTCCAAAGAGGGTTCATCTCCACCTTTATAAAAGAAAATTCAACCCATAAAACAATTTCCCATTTGTCCATTAAACTCAAAAAACGACTGTTTTCATTGATATGTTTGTGCTATTGAAAATCTTGATAAATAAACAAGAGAAGTCAGGCCCCGATGCGTATTCTGCGAAAAACTTGAAAAATGAAAATTGAAACAGTTGAAAGTAAAAAAAGGAAATTAAAATGTGTTAGGAAAACATGGTAAAGCACATAATCTTAGGAGAATTTTCGACACTAAAAAAAGCTCCAATCATTGAGATTGTGTGGTTTTTATTCCAAATCTTGTCTTCTTTACTGACTTTTTCTTATTTTCAACAGTTAATCATAATATGTTTTTCTCAATTTCGGAAGTACTACTTGGTTTTCCATTTGCTAAAATGGAAATCTCATAAAATCAAGTGGTTGATTTTTAGCAAATGGAAAATCAGCCTACAGAACCCTGAAAAGTTAAAAAATAAAAATTGAACAAAAAAGTATAAAAAGTCCACTAAAGACTAAAATAATATAAACAAATAGGTTGGTTATTTTTTAATGCTTCGTTAGTTGACCTTTACGTTTGAAATTTCGTTTGTATTCTATTTTTACTGAAACAAAAAAATGTCCTAAGAAGAAGATAAGCAACATAGTCAAACCAAAGAAATTTTAAGTGGTATAGTATCGAAAAATTATTATTTACTTGGTGCACCGCCACCCGATACTCATGGACCCTTTTCACCACACATTTGTGAGGACTCCACTACTAAGTATGTGACAGCTATACAAACGTGGATTAGAAAAGACCTATAGAGTGTCATGTATCGGTGCTTCAAAAACACTGAATAATCAACTCCAAAAGATATGGAGATATCACATTATCACTGAATAATCAACTCCGTATGGTATAGAGATGTGTGGAATGAAAACTTCGACAAAGTCTAGAGTTATACTTGATTGACAGCCGGAGGGATTTTGGCGACGGAGAGGAGCTCATCAAGCTTCTTGCAAGAGAAATTACTGACACCAATGGCTTTTGTGAAGCCAAGTTTCTGACACTCCTCCATGCCTTCCCACACCGACTTGATATCCAAGGGGACAATTTGGTCCTTTGGTACTGGGGTTTTGTTGACATGTTGGGTCAGCCTAATTGGCCAATGTATCAGGTACATATCTACATACTCCAATTGAAGATTCCTGCAAATTAATCAATCCACAAAACAATTAATTAACTTCGTTGGTTGGGGTTTTGTAGTTAATTCGGCTGCCGGTACACCCTAAGCAGAAAAATGTGTGTTTTTTTTTTCTTTTCCTTATTTGCTAGTAGAATGCATAACTGATTCAGACCACCAACGACTGAATTTTATTTTTGAAAACTTATAGTATATAATAAGTTTCCTATGAGAGCTCTTTCACACAAAAAAGAAGAAGAAGGGAGAAAATAGTTGTGAGCTGTTAGATCACGTGAATAGTGTAGGATCCAACAGCCCACAACTGTTTTCCGTACTTTTTTTTGTGAGAGAGTTCTCATAGAAAACTATATATATATAAAAGGGAAGGGGAATATTAGTCTTTCGAGAACATGGCCACATCGTATGCCCAACTAATGTATATTGGTAAACCATGTATTTATCTCGTTTAGGAAGGAAAGGGAATATTGGATGGACGCTAGGGGTGGGCATGGGGATGGATTGGAGATGGAGAGTACTATCTCTACCTCCAATCCCCAAACCCCTTCTCCATATCTATTCCCTACCCGATCTCCAATGGGGCTTTATTTTCATCTTCCATTCCAACTCCAAATGGAGAACGGGAATCCCCACGGGGATTCGGGGATCCAATCATATATATCTAAAAAAAGATTAATAGAAATCTAGAATCCTAATTACAAATTAAATGCTAAATTAAATCAAGTTACAAGTAGAGGTGTCAAATGGGGCGGGCCAGCACAAGCACGGTACATTTATCGTTGGCACGGCTTGACACATCACAATATTCATGTATAAGTGCAAGTGTTTGCAAGTTTCAATTTAAGTTGTATCAAGTATAATTTCTAATTTGAAAAACTAAAGGAAGCACAAGCAAGATAGCATTAAAGAGTATTTAAATAGCATGATCTTCAACTTCATATGAAACACTAAGATAAAGTAAATTACGAAAAGTAAATTCAATCGAGAAGAGACTTTACACAATTGATTTCACCAATAGGAACAATAAAATCAACTGCTCGATTGGAAAAATATTATTTTTATTTTGTATTTTTTTGTGTTTATTTTAAGGAATGCATATAATTGATAGTTGAATAGATGTCAACCTAATTGGAATGTATTCACATTGTAGTGATGCATTTCTAATTTAATCACATTTATTGTATTGCAAAGGTCAATTATCAAAATAAAAAATTTGGAGAAAATTTAGTGACCCTATATGTTTGGAGAAAATTTAGTGGGACCCAAAAATTTCATAACTCATGATTAGACCCCTATATTCAGGGATTCGAGGACAGGGCGGGGATGGACGGGGATGGATTGGGGAAGGGGTACAGAAAAGATTTGGGTTGGGGACATGCCTATCTCCACCCCCTACCCAATCCCCAAACATTTTCAAAATTTTTTTTTATATCATATCCAATCTCTAAACAGATCTTCATATTGATGATCTGTTCGGGTTAGATTCGAACAGGTCGAAGGAAATGACCAACCCTAATAGACGCCCATGTGACCATGGATTCAAAATATTTGCTCCTACTTAATGGTTTTTTATTAGCTCTTCTGTACTGTTATACCTCGGTACATTAGTGCTACCAAAATTTACACTTGTATCGGTTAATTTCCGTTACATACCGACCGCTTTGTGTCACATTTTTAACATGTCGAGTATATGTTTCTCAACAAATAAAAAAGAAAAAAAGCAAAAACATTTTTGTGTTAACTGACAGTTATTGTTTTCTTGCACATACAGCCCCCCAAAAATTGCTAATTTCTTGGTGATGAGTGAAACTTACTGGAGGCTCAGTTTCATGGCCGGGACCACTTGATCGCGGTCACAGAAGCTGCACCAGAGCTTGGTGGTGATAAACAGCTCATCACGAGACTTGACGAGTCCCAGACGGAGTGCCTCGGCTATGGCCTCCCCAAGCGGCTGCTCTGAGCGGTAGGCAAATGCGGTGTCGAAATGGCGGTAACCGGCTCTGATGGCTTCAACGATCGCATTTTTCGCGGTTTCTACATCAGCCGGAGGGTATGCGGCAGTTCCCATGCCCAAAACTGGCATACCACTGGTTTGCCCCAAGGTTATCTCTGGCACATACTCCATGTTGTTTGGAAAGCTTTTTGATTTGTTTCTCTAATGGTATGCTTATGCGTTTATATAGACGCTATCTATGTAGTATGTACAGTGATATGTCTGTGTTAATATATGCAAATGCATCTGCATGGACCGAGTCATATATTGTGGTCTAGCGTTCTCGAGTCATTGTAATTCTGCCAAAATATAAATAAAAAAATATATGTATTTTGGCCTAAAAAGTTAGGTAGTTTATTTTTTGTCTTTATTTGATTTTTTTTTTCGTGGTTTTTAGTTTTGCGTCAACTTTTTGTGTATTATTGGTTCGTCTTAGCGAGACGAATTAAAAAAATTAAAAAATATGATCAAAGCATAATTTTTTTTGAAAGAAGACAAAAATAAGTAAAAAAAACAGGTTTTCACACTTTTTTCGATCTTATTCAAAAATTTGAGAGTTCTAATCATAATTTTTTAGATTTTTGAATTCCTCTCGCCGAGGCAAACCAATAATATTCAAAAAAATAGGTGCAAAACTAACAAACCCAAAAAAAAAAAATCAAATAAAAAAAAATTAAGTCAACTTTTTGGCCAAAAAAACAAATACTGCCAAAAGAGATTTGATTTAGTCAAGTTTTGTGGTCTTGCGTTCTTATCACTTTGACAAATACATCGCTCTATTGAGCCAAAAAATTCTTAGCTCAGTGATAATCACTTGACAACGGTACATTAAAAGTACTTCGAATTGGGATTTCACTTTCACCTATGATAATACTCTCTCTGTCCCAAAACTTTTGACACTTTTTGGACAGTGTGTCATTTTTAAATATCTATATCTTTTAATGTAAATGTCAAAAAATATGCAATATGGATCTTATTTGATAGATTTTAATCAGTTCTATTAAATAAAGTTTTCAAAATCACATAAAATTTTATAATTAAAAAGATATAAGCAATTTAAAATGACACACAATCTCAAAAAAATCAAAAGTTTTGGGACGGAGGGAGTATCCATTTCTACATATTGTCAAATTTGTGTGTAAATAGACCACTCCACATATCGGTCAGGAAGTATTATCTTCAATATCACAGTTATTTACATTTGTCCCTACAACGAGACTGAAGCTAAAATTCAATGCATCGTATGGCTATTCGAATTTAAAAAGTATCTCACCAATTGAGACTTGTAAACTAGCTTTGAGCAATCGACTTCAAGTATTTATTATTTGAACCAACCATTGCGTAAGATGGTGTATTATTTTCGTTCTAGTGACATCAATTAAAACCTTAAAAAAAAAAAATTTGCACACAATTTTCAAACCTCGTTAAGCACGTCATATAAATCATATATTGACATGTAACATCGTATGTAAGTCGGTTTTCATATCGTGTGAACGCATAGATTCAAGAGTTGACATTTTTTTAGATCAACCTGATCCAATGCTCCATTTTTAGCCCTATAATCTGTGGACCAAAGTTCTGAATACCGTATTAGCACGAATACCAATTTTTCTATTAGTATGGTACCGTACCGGTACCGATCAATATCGAGTACCGTATCGGATTTGCCGCTACTATATATATATTGAGAGAGAGAGAGTTCAAGAGACAAAATTTGTCACAGAATATGATATTTTCAATCCCATTTTCTTAAATTCACTCAATCTATGTATATTTTGTACATACTTGTTGTATTTGATGTTTTGTAGTGATAGAAGTTGAACCCATGCATCACAAACCCTTTGTAAAAAACATATTCTGGTTTTTTATAATCTCCCTGTTCAGAAATCATAGTTTTTGGGTCACACCGATACTAAACTAGAAAAAATGTGTAACTACAATGTTGTAGATCTTGGATATAACTTGCCTTGACCGAAATATAGTGATAGTTTTGTTCTGTTCGGTATTTGCCCGGTATTTTCCGGTACTGGCCGATATTTCCGGTATTTTGCAGTACAGCCGATATCCGGCCGGTACCGTCCGATATTAAACACAGTACGATATTGAGGGTTCGTGATACCGTTTTTATAAAAAAAACCGGTACATACCAATTGGTACAGTATTGATAATCTTGGTGTGGACATCATAATATCCCATGACCCAAAAATTGCTCCAGTTGTTGGCTTCAAAATTTTCGGCGACAACGTTCGACAGCTAAGTTTTACTAATAAAAAAACGTTGACGGGCCAATTTGACAACATCAAGAGTTGTTTAAGTCAATAACAAACACCCCCCCCTTTTGGTGGTACCTAAAACTAAAAAAAGATATGTTCAATGCATATCGACTTTTTACCCGGATCAGGGGATATGTGAAAACGACCCCCAACAAAAAAAATTACTACGCGTAAATAACTATTTATATGGAACTTTGCTACACACCACTTTTTGCACGAATGTTGCTAGGGGTATCCCATATACTTACATCGAAAATGCACACTGCACCTCCAGCGATCTACTTTTGAGTCCCACATAAGTGATCCGAACCGTTCATTGTTCTTAAAACATTTTTCCGAGCGGGTTGGCCAAAAATCAGCTCAATTAGACGGTTAGAAGTGCTTGAACCAAAATCTCGCCGTTTCAAATTAACTTCGGATCACTTATGTGGGACCCAAAAGTAGGTCCTCGGAGGCAGAGTGTGCATTTTCGGTGCAAATATATGGGGTACCCTAGGTTTTCCGCTTTTTACACATCACTTGCACACTCCTCTTACATAAGAATGGATCCCACATGATAGATCCCACATGTAGGACCCATTTCTATGTGAGAAGGGTGTGCAAAAATGGTGTAGGTATCTTTTTTTCATTCATATGGAGAGAAAAAAATACGGAAAAAAAAAAGTGTCTAATATATCACTAATTACTCGAACTGTTTTTCAAAAGTAATGGACCGCTTTTGAATATCGGTGTCCTTGTGTTCCCATATGGTATGTAAAGCATCTTGAGTTATTTTGTCAGTACTATTGTTTCACTTTCCTTACAACTGTGAATTGGTATATAGTAGTATATAAAACGGACAACTAGGGGTGTTCCGTTAATAGGGTTCTTAAAATAAATTAATTTTTTATAATTTTTTATATATATAATGTATTGTGAAAGAATAATCTGCTTTGATTTTAAAATTTTTTTTTGTTAATGGATCATCCCCTGATTTGGGGGATACAATGTTATACTCCTTCTCTCCCAATTTTATAGTCCATTTTGGGAGTTCGTGCCACTTTTCAAAGTGTTATATCTTATAATCTACAATATTTTAGGTGATTTTAAACACTTTGTTTATTAGATTAAATCAAGATCTATCAAACAAGATCCATATTGCATATAAAATGTATTACCGATTGAAAGATATAATCATTTTTTTATCTTATTGGAATAGAATGAGGGATCATAAAATTGGGACGAAATGAGTATTTGCTTGGCGGAGGTCTAATAGAAGCCAGGGTAAAATTTGACGGCAAATTCTACAGATTGACCATTGGGTGGTCAGCAGTGTCTCCCACGCGGTTTCCCGTGAATCAATGTCACACGCCTCACACACTGTACTTCGTTTTGTGTGAAGTGATGTTCGCTTGGGGCAAAATTACAATATTGACCCCTTTTCAATTTCCTCCAGTTGGGGTCGGACCTGCTACTTCAATCCTTGCGTGGGGATTCTTAAATTTTACCAACCTCCGTCCTAATTTTATAGTCCTTCGTTTTATCTTAATTGAAAAAAAATGATTATATATTTCAATCGATAATACATTTTATATGCAATATAGATCTTGTTTGATAGATTTTGGTTTAATCTAATAAACAAAGTGTTCAAAATCACCTAAAACATTATAAATTAAAAAATATAACACTTTAAAAAGTAACACGAACTCCTATAAGGAAATATAAAATTGGGACGGAGGGAGTAGTATTTTACTAACAAGTACTAAATTTTTAGTATTCTAAATTTTTTCTTGATTCACATTATACTTTTGGGATAGTCATTTATCTTAATGAGAGAAGTCTAAAATAAAAATGAATGACAAAAATATTCACTAAGGACTTAAAAATACCTTTAAATTTTTTTTTTTCAATTTTGGTCCTTTTTTTATTTCATAGATTTCTCTTGCTAAGACGAATGGTTAATTTTTTTGCATTGTTCAATTGTATTCTTTGAGATATTTTGAAAGGTGCAAAAATAATAATTTTTCAAAAAGTCATGAAACAAAAAAATGCAAAAAAATTAAAATAAAAAAGTCACTTGACTTGTTAGGCCGGACTTAGCCTTTAAACCAAAAATATCTCCTTATCAAAGTAAACTAGAACAATGGAGAAAACGCTAAGGAGATGGCGGACATGAAAAAAAAAAAGTACTTAATCCCGAGGTCGCATGTTCGAATGTCACGGGGGCCAATCATCTTAAATCTTGGGTCACTGGGGGTTATACCAGTAATCATATCATTACCTTCAAGGCCCAGAAATTAGTTGAGATGCGTGTAAATTTATCCGGACATCCGATTATCAAGAAATAATAATAAATTAGTGAATAAACAAAATGAGATAAAGAGTGTATATGATACTAAACGGTTCCTAATAAACTCGTGTGTATATAATTTTAATTTACTCTCTCAATTTGGGATCCTGGTTAAAAAATAAAATAAAATTGGGGATCAACTCATTCACAGATGAAGGCTGCTGATCAAAAAATGGGACGAAAGGCTAGTTTGGTCATGCAAAGAAAGCAAGGAACGGAAGTACAACACCATATGAAGAAAAAAAGTACAACACCTGCGCTGATGAAGAGAAAAAGTACGAAAGCTGCTAGGGGTACAATCCCTTTTGCACCGAAAATCTACTTCATCCCTTCGAAGACTCGCTTTTGGGTCTCACAACTTTTAATTTGAAACGGTGAGACTTTGGTTCAAGCACTTCTAACCGTCTGATTGAGCTAATTTTTTGTGGGCCTCCTCGAAAAAATGTTTTAAGAATAATGAACGGTTCGGATCACTCATATGGGACCCAAAAGCGGGTCCCCGAAGGAGTGAGGTGTATTTTTGGTGCCAAGAGGGGTGTACGCCAGGTTTTTCGAAAAAGTACCCCACCCATTGGGTGGTGAGGAGCAAGACCCTTTTACTATTCATTGTGTATTTTAAAGTACTTCTTTCGTCCTAATTTTATAGTCATTTTAGAAGTTTGTGTCACTTTTTAAAGTGTTATATCTTATAATCTACAATATTTTAGGTAATTTTAAACATTTTGTTTATTAGATTAAATCTAGATCTATCAAACAAGATCCATATTGCATATAATATGTATTACCGATTAAAAGATATAATCGTTTTTTTATCCGGTTAGGATAAAACGAGGGATCATAAAATTGGGATGGAGGGAGTAATATGTAAGTTTGTACACACATATTTGCTTGGGTGATGTTAAACAAGAAGCTAATTAATTTGAAGCTAATAGAGGTAAAACAGTGAGGTAAAACTTGTCAAATATCCATTCACTTATTTTCAAGAAATTAAGATCCTGCCAAGCAAACTACCTGAAGGGATACAATATTGCAAAGAAGAACTTAATTTTCTTTTGTTTGAAGAGCAGCCCTACAAACAGTATTTGGCTTTATCTTTTCGCTTTACTGGTGTGTGTTAGGGTTGTCTAGCAAATCGCCCAATCTATTTAATTCGCTCAAACCGTGCAAACTGATCCGCCTGTTACTTACCGAAGTTATGTTACGGATCCTAATATTTTTATTTTGATGGATACGGTTTAGATCGGTTCGGGTTTGATCAGCTTAATCCGCCTAATAATCCTAATTTGACAATCCGCCTGATCCGTTCAATCTGTAACCGAATCGACTCATCCATATGTCACCCAAGGATTATCACGCCCTCAAATTTAACAATCCAATATTAATAATATCCATGTGGGACAAGTCAATAGTCATACATCTATCCTTTGAATGGTCAAAGTCAAAATAGGTACATTCTTACCATAAGTAGTCAACGAATTCTAACTACAGGTACCCATAACACAAAATCATAAGTATCAAGTTTATGAGTTATTACATTAACCAACTAGTAAAAAGATTAATAAATAGAAATTGCAAAACCATCTTTCAAAACTATGAAACAAAGATGAGAAAATAACTTCATGCTCAATGAAATCCAATGCTATACATCCACACTTCATGCATCCATCTCATGGTCCTTACTGAGTATCTGAAAAATGATAGGTTGAACTCACTAGCCCAGTAGGAAAACTATTTTACCCACACTAGGTGTATAAAGATGATAATCACACCGGGATATGAAATGATTTAAATGAGATATACAATATGTGACACGGGAAGTTGAAAACAAATACTAAGTAACCACAAGGTGCCCAAGTGTCCAAAAATGTATCCAAGTGTCAAATTTTCATTAAAACACCAAGGTGGTTATAAAACACTTCATTTTCAACATTTCATAAGAAATATCCATTTGTTTCTCACAGGGAATAAATCCCTCTGCCGGATTTTGTTGGCTCCGAACACCCCTGCCGGATTTCGTGGGCTCCGAACACCTCTGCCGAATTTCGCAGGCTCTGAACACCTATGGCCAGGGACGCACCGAAGGTGGCCCTATGATTGATAGTCATTATTCTCAAAACCTTTACATTCATCACATTTCTTTAAAAAATGCCTCTATTTTCACCAAAATGTTAACCAACTAAAAAAAAAAGGCACGTCCAATGAACATAACGAAATGTTCAATAAAATCATGTGTCAAAATCTTAGTTCAAAGGTTTCAAAGTGAATTTGAGAGTTATTGTAGTGCTAAGGGTCAATTATAATAAGATATGAACGATCGGGAACCAAACGGACATCAAAGGGTGGCCGAAAACCATCCCAAAGACAAGGGTGACTGCTGAAAATTTTTGGGGCAACAACAAATGAACAGTAACAGTGTAAATTTTCACCTCTAAGGTGTGGAATTTCAATCCATTCACAAATGAGATAATATAGGCTCAAAATAGAGATGTTAGACAACAATTAAACATGGAGGGAGGTCAACTCTATTCCCAATTTCATGAAACAACAACCAAATTCATAGATTAAAGAATCTAAGTTGGGAAAAACCACATATATGGGGAAAACACATGATTTACATGAAATTGATGAGCAAGACAAAAGTATGTGTAACAAATCAACAATATACAACTAGAGAGAGTAGAAATTTGTCCTCTACCTCAAGATTTTGCTTGAAAATGGTGGAAAGATGAAACCCTAGGTTGAAAAATCTTCAAATCCCGAAATCCAAGGGAGAATCACAAATCCAATGTGTAGATCTTGAAGTTTTGAGGTGGATTGAGGTTAAAATCACAAGGTTTGAGGTAGAGATGAAGAGAGAAGGTAGATGGGTGATTTTAGGGTTTGTTTTCGTGGTATAGGAGTGAAGAAATGGGTCCAAGACCCTATTTATAGAACGCTATGTTGGGCTCAAAATTTGCAGAAAAAGAAGCTGGATACCGGTATAAAAAAAATACCCATACCGGTATCTAGAATTTCTGATGGTTCAAAATCTGCAGAAAACTGGATACTGGTATCAAGAAAAGGCCATACCGGCATGTAGACTTTCTGATTTGTTGGATACTGATATCAAGAAATAGTCATACCGGTATCAAGATTTTTTTTTAAACCACCTTTACTGTAACACCCCCAAGATTTGGGCACGTTAATAGTGTTATTACAACAACCATTAAGTTAAATCTCTAAACTTCAATCCAAATTACAGTATCCAAAATCATAATATAAATAGTAATTGGGGTGGTCCTAAGCTGACGTCCATCACTGCGCCGGATCATTCCCCATGCCGGCAGCAATCCTTGCTCCAACGGATCGTTCTCCACAATAGTGTTCCTATCCATCTAGATATTCTGTCATAATACGTTCGAGTCGCACAGGCAACATCATGGTATTATGCCAGGGTCACACGAATGCAACACCGTGAGCAAAGCCCAGAAGTTCACTACACTAAACTTTTAAGTAGCAATTCTAGAACAATATGTTGAGAAAACAATGCATATAACTTATGTGCGGTAAACCATGCAATGCCTCATGCTATCAATGCGGATCAGAGTAAACGTGAGTAGAAAACAATATCTCGTCTCAATATATCGAAGTTAGCCACGTGTCGTTTCTCACAACAATATTAATCATTTTTCTCGTTTTATCTCATTTATCGATAATTTCTCAAAAATCTGTTTTCTCAAATCAGTGCCTCTTTCAGCATTCTTCTTCAAATTTCATATATCTCACATCACTCGAAAGTTATTGGTCTATTTATGCCTCCTCTTAGCTGACGACACCAACCTTTCCGCTCAAGGTCCCGGCCGTCATGAATCACCGAACTTAACAGCCTGTTTGCACGGTCCGTCCACCCTGCGACTCATAGGACACAGTCCCGGCCGTCTCATATCACTGAACTTAACCAGTCTGTTTATGAGGTCTGTTCACCGTGTGTTATGCACGTTTAGCCCAAACATCCAAGTTCTCTCCATGAACTGGAAGTGGCGCTCTCGCTGCACTACCACATCATGACCATTCCTCCAAGTTCTCTTCTCAAACTTGAGGTGGTAACAATTCATCTCATCACATATCATTTCAAATTTCGTTTTATCTCGTTTCCCGAAAATCTCATTTCTTGTTTAAAAATCCATTTTCATTCTCATCTCTAATTTCCCGCAAAACGTTATTCTAAATTTTCAAGTTCGGTGTCGTAATCGTATCACATATGCGCTCAACGTCACATGCAAAATCATGCTCATGCAATATTCAGTAATTTCTTCCAAATTTCATGTCTTTCACTTAGATATTTTTCCACATAAAATCATACAACTAATTTCACCCATTCTTTAGAATAAAATATTTTCTCACATAAAATCACACATTTATTTCACCAACTTGTCTTAAAATAATATTTCTAAATCTTTCAATCTCTTTTCTCATCAACCTCATTTTTCCATCTTTTCTTTTTATCCTTTCTAAGGAAATAAAGCTAGTCACATTACTTTCTCTAAAATCAATTAATCACATACTTCTTTTCTAGAAATCCCTTACCGAAATTTAACTTCATTAATTATGAGTTTTCAAAAATATTCCATTTCTTCTAAAATTGTATTCTTTAATTTCTAGGAAACCTTTTTTTTCCAATAATCTCATTTCAAGTCATCTCTTTCTTTAATTAGTAAAAATTTTATTTCTAGAAAATTCCATCAAATCTCTCTCTCTCTATCTACTTCTTTGCTTTTTATGAAGTCCACAAATTATGTTAATAATCTAGTAAAAATATTTCTAGTAAACTTTTATAGAACCTTCTCTCTTAACATTTATTCTTTTAAGAGATCATACTTTCTTACAACAATTCTCATAGTGCATTTATTCCTTCTTTCTAAAAATTTTCTTACTAACTATAGTTCACACATTATTTTAGGAAAATCATTTTATCAATAACCATTTATTGAATTAATAATCATCATTTAATTCTTTTATGAAAGATTGACATAATTATGCTAGAACTTGTCTAGAAAGTTATACAACTTCTAATCAACTTCTAATCACTTTAATCTGACTAATTTCATTGTTAATTTCATGAAGAACTACTCTAATTAGAATCTCATTAACATTCTTGTTGATTTTTCAACATGAAATCCTCTTTCTTAAACAACAAGTAACATGCTTATTCACTTATTGTGTGTGTAAATTAACCAAATCAAACTCTAAAATCATGCTTGGAAAACTAATTAGAACATCATAATTATTCTAGATATAACTCAATAGAAGGTTAGTTTAGTAAACTACCTTAGTTTTCGGGTGCAAATCGGAAGCCGAAAAGTCATTCCTTGGTTGAAGGACTCCTAACTTGCTTACTTAATTAGCCCAACGAGAAGCTAATTAGGACTCAAAGAGGTTGGCTAGAGAGTAGTAGTAGTTGGTGGTTTGTTGGGAGATAGAATGACAACACAAAAGAAGAAAGAGCAAAGGTGGTACAAAGCACACAAAAGGTGGCTATTTATAGCACAAATGGACCTCCCTCTCTCTCCCTCTCACTCATGGCACACACACACACAGATATGCCAAAAATTTTGATGTGTGAGGGAAGAAAATGATGCTTGCCATGCACATGGCAAGTACCCTGGGAGATTCTCTAGGTTTAGGGCTAGTTTAGGTGGTTTCTTGCAAGTAAAGGAAGAATCTTGGGTGAGTACATTGATGTGAGGGTTGGAAAGTATAGTGGGGGAATATATGCTCCTAGTTGTGTAGGTTTTGCATGGTAACCTTAGTTATAGGGTGCTTGTAGGGTTAGATATACACAAAATGCTTGTATGGTGAGGTTATGTATAGGCTACTACCAAAACAACAACGCTTATTCTAACTAGTTGGGTACAAAATGTAGGATAGGCGGGAATCTTCCAAATCCCCTAACTTGCTTGTGCAAGTAACCAACCAAAGAATCTTGCATATGCAAGTGTACTTATGCACACTTACACACTCCACTTCACTCTCCTCTCTAAGTTCTTTCTCTCTCTCTCTCTCTCTCTCTCTCTCTCTCTCTCTCTCTCTCTCTCTTTCTCTCTCTCTCTATCGGCCTCTTTCTCTCTGTACTGAATCTCTCTCTCACTCTCTCTCTAACTCTAACTTGGTTAGTATAAAGATCCTAGGGTTGAGATATAAAGGAACTAGATAGTACCAAGGCGGTTGGTAAGGGTAGGGATGGCGGTTGGGTAGGTTTCGGGTATTAAACTTGGTCCCTAGGTGTGACGGTAGTGTATCAGATGTGTTACTCGACCTCGCACGTGCGTATACATGGCTAGGTTATTGTTCGTTCGAAATAAAGGAATTAAATAATATTTAATAGGAAAATATTTCAATTAATCCAAAATTTAATTTAATTAATAAAATTTTTAAACGAAATTTTCATTTACAAAAATTAGGGTTGTTACATTTACCAATCTGAACCCCGATCATTTCTAACACAATTTAAAACATTAATCCACTCATTTAAATTACTTAAAATGAGTAAAAGATATAAAGAATTTCATAGAAATTCCGGGTCTTTACACGGACAGTTGCGGATCTTAAAAATGACAATCCCTCATGAGCGGATCAAATCGAGAACTGAATCAATTCGGCTGGAACCGATCCGTGGACACCCCTAAATGTGTGGGTATATTTTCTTCTATTTTTATTTGTTTTTGGTCTATCTTTTAAAAAGCACTTCTGAATTACATTTAAGTTTGGTACTGCTGAGTTTTTGAAAATTCCCATATATACCTTTTGAACCTGACCGTTGAACTAGAAAAAAAAAAAAAAAGTGCTACATGTAGGTCCAACTTAACATGCATTCGGGTATGGTATGCAAAAAACATCTTACCATCAAATTGTGAAAAAAAAGTTGCTCCCTCCGTTCCTTTTTAAGTATATTGTTTCGAAAATTCAACTTATTAGAGAAATATCAACATTACATATTTCATACAACTTTCCTTCTACTTTATCTTTTTCACATCAACTTTTATCTCCACTTTCCAAAATTATTCTCCATTTTTATCAATTAACTCTTTACCCATAAACTTTTTAAAAGGGTAAAATGATAAGGAACATTTGTTAAGGAACATTTCAAAATAGAAATATTGACACTAAAAGGACAAAGTCTAAGAAGTTATATGTAAATGAATATCGATCCCTAGCATTTTCTCTTTGGTAGTGTGTTAGTGGGCTGGACAATATCGGGTTTGTGTCATAATTTTTTTTGACAAAGAAAATTCAACATAAATGACAAGAAACATCTAAATCTGGGTAGTTGACTTCAATGGTCATGAAAATCAACAACGGTTCCTAGCCACAATTTGGATGCTTGGACGTTGATAGTGGACTGTTCATTTCTTTGGTCAAGTTAGAATCTATTAGACCATCTAGATGGCATAAAATCTTGACAGTTGATTTTATCAAAATTAACGACATATCTTTCCATTTACGAAATACTGCAATGAAAAATCAAATTAAAGTTCACAACCCGGAGATAACCCTGCTCTGCCCCCATTCATCTGTTCTTTTGCCCCCATTCATCAGTTGAATTAATTAGAACTAGCGTGTAACCTGTGCTATGCACTGGATTAAGTGTGTCAGTTGTTAATCCCATTTGTCTACATCTTAATCATGTGGGTAGCATGGGTTATTTAATTTAATTTTTTTTGATAAGATGTTCGGGCTAGCTTTCGCGCACCTTGACTTCCGGAGCCATAGAGTTAACAACTGGACATAATTCCTGTGGCCCCAAGAGTTTGCTAGTTAGGGAATTCAAATCTGAAACCTTAGGTAAGAGCAAACCCCTAAATCCTAAGGCAACACCACTTTCCCAATCTCTTGGGGTTGGGTAGCGTGGGTTATTGCGAGTAACATGCATGTGTACTTGTGTAGCACACGACCAATTTGACCGAGCAATATTAATACATTCATTCAAGTACTATGGTTTCTTTTTTTCTTTCTCTAACATATAAAAGTATAATTGTTTGTAACCCTCTTGTGTCAAAGCATCTGCAAAAAAGATATTTATTTTTCGCCAACTTAGGAATGAGAGCAAAGTTGAGAATAGGCTGAACACACTCCTTTAATGAATTATGGTTTTGTTTGAAACATCTTTAAAAGGAGGAACTATTCCTCTTATAGCATAGCATACCAGAGGAGTATGACATCGTATCCTATTTCATCGTTAAAAACTCAACTTTATCTTAATAGAATGCACTTGTGAATTTGTAGCACAACCTGTTTACACACAACATTGAGACATTGAATGATATTTGGATCCAAATGATCAAATAAAATCCTACTAATTTATTAATACAAACCTCTCATGCATTTTTTTTTTGTTTTTACGTGCACCAATCAGGACATAAATTTGTAAAACAGGAGATCTGTGTGCTCCCTTGATACACATGATTAAATATAAATATTCCAATCTTCAAATTTTTTGAAATTGCATTATGAAATAAGTAAAAAAAAAATACCACTGGTTAAGAATTTTAACATGGACACAAAGTAACGAAATTGAAGAATTAGATTCGGTAAAGCATCAATAACATTGAAATCCTATTGTATTGCAATGATCTCTATCTTTCAATTACACAAAAAAAAAAAATGAGGAATAGAAGTTTTCAATGACACCTTATTGATTTGCACGATTCTGGTTTAAATATAGCTTTCCTTGATTACCTTCATGATTGGGACCATCAAGAATTCTATTTGCACCCTTGTAGTGTTATGCTAAAACTCCTGCAAAATGAAATGTTATTACTGAACTTCATAGATCACATATGAAATCATTAATTTAAAGCAACTTTTCATGATCAAGTTTTGGGCACAGAACAACAAAAATGCAAAAATGGAGGAAAATAATTATAATCCCTTCAAACATAAAAGAACATAATGATCTATTCATTGTTACTCAGACGATTGGAGAGGAAGAGATTTTATTCCGCTTAGATATATATAAAAGATTTCGAAGGTTTTCATTCTATTAAGGAAATGATAATCTTAGAGACTTCAAATTTTGTAATATCTATATAATATTAAGATTATTTCCCTTTTATCACTTTTAATTAAAAAGCATAATTATGGTTCTATCAATTGTAGCCACTTGTCGCAACTGTATCCCTCCTCACGAAAAGTCATTCTGCAATACTATATACGATGCACAAAAGAAAAGAATTTCTCTTTGGTTCAGTAGAGTTTTGTACTAGGATATTCGAGAGGCAAACGAGTCCAGATGATCACTTTACTCAATTTTTCCCCCTCAAAAGCTTCACCATTATATAATTTCACTCATAACGTGTCTCAAAAAAATCTAGCGCCCTTCCATTCAAATTTTGTGTAAAATATATTGATTCTCCTTTTATGAATTTAAGCATCTGTAAAAAGTTTCAGACGGTGCCTACATTTTACATTATAGAATGGACAATGCTGCACAAATTATTATTATTTTTGTCGAGAGACTGAGACACATCATTGTCATAAACCACTAAGAAGTATTCTCTGTTATGGGGTGAAGCCTGATTAGGCATCAGCCAATGGCAGGACCGGCGTTGTCTGGGATCCCGGTCAGCTTCGGGAATTGTTCAGTGCCAGACTGGCTTACTTGGAATGTAATAACCCTAATTTTTTCTAAAAATAAAAATTAAATTATTAAATTTAATATTCTTTTATTTTAATTGTCTTCCTCAGTAAATTATTTATTTGTCAAATAATTGTACATGCATGTACTAGTATGTATGTATGTATGTATGTACTAGTATACTATATGTATAGCCCTACCAAGATACATCAATAATTCTCTCCATTGACGTGGGAAGATTTGGAGAGATTGTTAGGAAGGAGGGAGGAAGCTTCATGGGTTACTTGCTCTCCGAGTTAGTATATATATATATATATATATATATATATATATATAGGATCAACTTCTCATGCTTCCCGACCAAATGTCGACGATCCGAACCGTTAGATGTGTTTAAAATTTGTTTTTAAGGTCCACCGCGAGGATTTGTCCAAAAAAAATACCCGCAAGGGCTTCATCTGATTATTTTTTGTTAAAAACGCTATATATAACTTTTTTCACAAAAACTAAACGGATGAAGCCCTTGCGGGTATTTTTTTTGGACGAATCTTAACGGTGAACCTTAAAAACACATTTTAAACACATCTAACGGTTCGGATTGTCAAAATTTAGTTCGGAAAGTGGAAAAATTGCTTGGTCCCTATTTTATTTAAAATGAGGGATCCCTCATTAGAAGTTGATCATATATATATATATACACCAAACTTCACCTCCAAACTCCCGGATTCTATTAAGTTCAGGACCTCGTTGATCCCGATCAAATTTCGACGATCTGAACCGTTCAATGTGTTTAAAAGGTGTTTTTTAGGGTCCCCACGAGAAATCATCAAAAAAAAATACTGGGAAGGACTTGATCCGAGCCGTTTTTCAAAAAACACCTTTTAAACACATTGGACGGTTCGGGTCATCGAAATTTGATCGGGATCAATGAAGTCCGGAACTTAACAAAATAAGGGAGTTTGGACCGGAAGTGGACTATATATATATATCCAAAACTTCTAGTCCACTCCTCCCGGAAACAAGAAAAAGTGTGTTTTTTTTGTTTTGCAAATTGTTTTTGGAAAATCCGAGCCGTCCAATGTTTTCAAAAGGTGTTTTCAAGGGTCCATGCGAGAAATCTTCAAAAAAAAAATACCGGGAAGGACTTGATCCAAGCAGTTTTTGCAAAAACTGTAAATATAAAAATTTTGCGAAAACTGCTTGGATCAAGCCCTTCCCGGTATTTTTTTTTGAAGATTTCTCGTGAGTACCCTTGAAAACACCTTCTGAACACATTGGACGGCTCGGATCGTCAAAAAAATATTTGGATCGTGAGGTCCGGAAACGGGAAGACCGGACTAGAAGTGTTCCCTATATATATATATATATATATATATATATATATATATATATATATATATATATATAAAATAAACTTCCAATAAGGGTCCCTTATTGAAAAATACCAGGCGGACCTAGCCTTTTTTTGTGTTTCCGGACCAAATTTTGATGATCCGAACCATTCAATGTTTTTAAAATACATTTTTAAGGGCTTCCGTGAGGATTCGTCAAAAAAAAAAAAAAAATCCAATCAGTTTTGGTTAAAAACGATATTTCAGATTGTCAAAATTTGGCTTGGAAAGGTGAGGTCCGCATTTTAACTTCAATAAGGGACCCTTATTGGAAGTTTATCCTATATATATATTTGTACCAAGAATCCCATGGGATTTGATTTCCTAGGATTCTATCTCATAAAACCCTTGGATTCCCTAAGATTGCCCATTTAAAACCAAGGATTTTAATTATGAAACCTATAGATTTGTTAGGATTTGTCTAAGATTATATAGGATTTTGTTCTACTATCTCTAGGAGAGATATGTGAAATATTTAGTGTAACGCTCCATGTAGACCATTGGCTCAATATCCCGATTTGATCCACTAGCCACACCACATGGCCCAAAAATGCTTAAGCCCAAGTACTAGTAGTCTCTAACATGGTTTGTTATATGTTCAAGATAACTCATGTAAACAACCAATGTGGGGCTAAACACCATCTACCCCCAAACCTGGGGTATTACAATCTTCCCCCCTTAGGGATGACAATGTCCTCGTTGCATAGTCCTTGTACGGGGCTAAAATCCACGTAAATTCGAATCACGTGTTTCCTTGTGCAACCCTAAATCTGCAAGATAGAAGGAGGGTTAGAGCACGTTTGACTCTTGTCGACAAGGGCCCTCCGATGCCTAAGTTAGTATCTCGTACTCACAAATCACAATGCATATGAAAAAGGGGTTCATAGCATACATTTTTTCATGGGTATGGTCTTGTATTTATAGGTATTGACAGCTTGTTGATTTAGACATCTCATGCCCTAGCTTCCTATTGGGTTTAGGTATCCCTGCCACTAGGACTTTCCTATTAGGTAGTATATTTCCTTATACTACTAGATCTTGTATAGTAGTAGTTCCTCTTTCCATATAGGGCTCTTTCCTATATGGGGTGCACTCGTAGTCATGCTAGGACTTCCCATATTAATCCCTTGTTCCGTGGGATTGCACCTTATCTCATAAGGAACCGCCATAGAGTATTCTAGAATATCTCACCTCCCTGCTCGTGGTAGTGTCGTGCTTCCATGTAGCTCGGCATAATATGTACATAGCTTAGCCCATTCGTGCCGAGCTCGCACTAGGTTGAATTATTTATTCCAGAATGCTTGTTAAGCTATATTCATAGCCTACCTAGCTCGGTCATGTCAGGGGCACCCCTTCGTGACTACCGCCGAGCTAGTACATCCGATTTTATTATTCTATTCCATTATCTTGACCGTGTTTGTGGTCAAACCTACTCGACATAGGGTTTATGGACTCCTTTCGTGGTGCCGACCTATTCACTCTCTCATGGTGATCAATTAGGGTACGTGTCATGCCCTTTCTAAAGGCAATTTAGGTCTTACCCACTCCAATTGCTCCCCAGCTTTACTCATCATTGCTAATTGTCAATGGTGTGTAGAGCTCCATGGGTCTCTATCATAGCCTTCTACACACCTCCCACTCACAAGGGGAGCAAAATTGCCTTTTCATTAAATGCGAAATGACCCGTTGGTCATTAGATAAGCCCAAAGGATGGCTTTTGCTGACATGGTGTATGCGTCACGCCCCACTTTTATGGAATTTCGGGCGGGATAATGATTACTCTTTCCTCCCAAAACCCTTTTAGTCTCAAAAACCCTTCCCCTCCTAGTCATGCAAAGAATTAGTTCGTCGTGTCTCATTTCATCCATGTAGCATTCTAAAATGAAGGTTTTTCAAGTTCATATCATGCCACAGAGTTGATCTTGTCGATCATTTGGTTTACAATAACATTAAACACTACAGTACATATGTGTGAATAAGCATTGGAGGTTACATTTGACATTTGATCAAAAACTTGAAATGAGTAAAATTTGTACAGATTCACACTCGAGGCGCTTGGATTTGTCTAATCCAGATGCCTAGATTTTTATCTAGGTGTGATTAGCATGATGCTTGTGGTTGATTCCCAGGGCTTTTCAAAGTAGTTTAAGCATGATTTGGTGCGGACTAAGTGTTTTGTGTGTCAATTATTCATTAATCACATTTTGCACAAGCATCCACACCCATTTATTGATGCATTTATGTGCTTCCGTATGAAGTTGTGAGTGAAGTCTATTCAAATGATATTTTCAAAATCCTTTAAACATTTAGTAAAGACCGGTGTCTGCACCGGGCGAGAGGGGTGCTTTAAATTTCTTCCCCTCTCGTCACCTAGCTCTTGGACCCGAGAAATCTCATTTGAAGAGGCCAGTGTAATATTTTCTATTCCAAGGGCGAAAGAATCATTTCGTAACTAGTTTCTCGGGTACGGTCCTCAAACTCGAGTGGCGACTCCATCTCCCATTAATCAATCAACCGTTTTACGAAACCACATTTTTTGTGAATTTCTGCGGGGTGTCCACAGGCTGGAGAGTTTGATTAATATAAATTTTAGTATTATTACACTTATGTGTAATTTTATTAAAATGTGTATTAATCATCAAGAGCTAAACTTGAAAAATGTTTAAGGGATTTTGGAAATGTTATTTTTATGGACTTTTGCATTGCACGTGTATGGTTATTAGCCTTCGCTGACGTGTTTTGGCTATCCCCCCTAGCTTGCCAATGACGGGGAATCTCGAAATGCTCAGCACCATTCGACTGTGATAAGTCACAATTGTCGCTATTACCATCACCTCGCGATATCCTTGGCGGTGGTAGGGTACCCTTTGAAACCAAGACCGGCCTTTTGCATATTGATAACCATAGAACCCCATGTTAGGCGACGAACCTACGTGTTAGGATTGTGTGCTCCATCCTGTTATGTGCTATGTGTTACACTTTTTCTCAGCATGTCATACTGCATACATGCATACACTTGCATCTGTACATATAGTCATTCGTGTCCTGTGTGCCGTTAGTTTAGTATAGGTCAGGTTCCTAGCAATTAGTAGAAAGTTGCCTTGGCTCGATGATGAGTTGTGCATCCCAAATGCACATTGTTCTTACGAATTAGACTTTAAGATGACCGGACGTGGGAAAATTAGAATTGTCAGATTCTTAGCAATAATCTAAGTGGATTTAAGGGTAATTAGCCCGAGATTAGGGATAATCACTCATAAACATCCAAATTTAGATTATTGCTGAGAATCCGCATAGCCATGTTTTCCCAAATCCATCCATCCAATATAAAGGTTTTGTTACTTAAAGAAAACTTGAGGATTGGGGAAACCTTCCAAAGTTGTCGAATTCAGTCTAGAAGACCTTAAATCCATAGAGTTTGAGATACCTCTTGTGTTGGTCGTGCCCGAATGGCTGCCCGTGTTTTCGGTCTTGCCTTGGAGTTGTTAGTATCTGGATTATGACACCATATTGCTTTGTCTCAGATGGTCAAGAAAAGTTAAGGGTTACGATCCCAACATTTTAGGCTTAGGTTGGCAAACCAAACCTACTGAGTAATGGCCTACCGGTGGTGTTGTTAAATCTTCTATACAACGGCTCCAAGTGAGATTCGAAACCGGTAAATTAACCCTAGGTTAGACATAGGATAATTTATAGGAATAGAAGTCAGTCTAGGAGACTTTAAATCCATGGAGTTTGAGATGCCTCTAGTGTTCGCCGTGCTTGAACGGCTCCCCGTGTCTTGGGCTAGCCTTAACTGCATTTGTATTCTGATTTTAACAACCTTATTACTCTACCTTGATGGTCCAAAAGGAGATTGAATCTAATTTCACGAAGCTTAGAATTTAACCTGCCTGTCATGACTTACTCGTGGTTGTTATTTCAAACATCCGTACAATGTCTTATGTGAGACCAAGACCGGTAGTCTAGTTCTCAGGACCACACGACGACAATGCATGCACTACATTTTCTTCAATAAAACCGGGGGCTTAGTCAGATTTTGACTTTTTGCTTTACTATCAGTCCTGAATCATTAGGCTTCTAAAAAAGAAGACCTTACCAGTTTGGATCCGACCACCTGAGCAAAGATTGTCACGACCTTTATCATCCGTATCTGAAATCGACATGTCGCCAAATCAGGAACAAGATCCCCCAAATGAAATGGAGGAAATAAGGAAAAAGATACGGGACGTGAGAGCCCAAAACGACACCTAGATTGCCCAGCTCATGGCAATAACGATTCCCCGCTTACCTCCACCCCAACCTCAGATGCTCGAAGGTGGGCCCAAAAACCAAAAAATCCTTAACAATGATCGCCAAGAGCAGCCACCTGAAAATCCTCAATTGGCCAAGATGCTAGCCAAGATTGATAAGCTTGAGGAGTCAGTAGCCAAGAACGAGCAACAGGCAACCACCAGATTTGATATGGATAAACTTTGTCTATTTCTGGATGCTAAACTCCCTGAGAAGTTCAAACTCATGGATTTTGAGAAGTTCAATGGAACTGGGAATCCCGAGGGACACATTAAAGCATATGTAAGCTCCCTCTCACTTCAAGATGTTAACAAGCCAACTATGGCCCAGATATTTCACCAAACCCTCACAAGGCCTCGCTCCAGTGGCTCATTTCTCTTGATAGTTCTAAAATGAGGACATGGGAAGATACGGTAGTTGCTTTTATTAAGTAGTATGAATATGACATCCAGCTCAAGGTGACCACTTGTGAGCTTGAAAGCAACAAGATGAAGGGGGAGGAATCCTTTGCAGACTTTGTGAAGAGATGGAGGGCGAAAGCAATGCAAATGACTGATAGTCCTAGTGGCAAAGAACAAATGAGGATCATAACCCGGAATCTACAACCTGTTCTTATCAAATACATGGTGACGACGCAAGCCTTAAATTTTGAGACGTACTTTGAAGCTGGGTTGGCAATTGAGGAAGCAATACAGGTCGATATTCTTGAAAAAGATGACCCCACTCCAAAAATAAAAAACATCAACTCCGGGGATAACAACACCCTGTTTCCAAACACCTTATCTAGCTCCACAAAATTCAACTCCAACCAAACAACACTCATCAACAAAATCATTGTCCAAACCAACCACTCTAAAAAACCACAAAGAACCCTCTCACAGTTCTCCACACCCCTATCCTTGGTGTATAAAGAGCCTCGTGAAGCCGGTCTTGTCAAATCACTCTCTCCAACTCCTCTGCCTCAAAAGCTCCTAGCCTACCACAACCCAAACACCTTTTGTGCCTTCCATCAAATGCATGGTCATGCTACTGAAGAGTGTCAGTGTCTCCGCCTCAAGATTCAAGATCTCATTGACAACGGATCCATCTGTACTTCACTGGTGAAGCTGAACACCTCGCCGAACCAATGAACCCAATGGCCTTGAAATAGTTCAACCTTTCATGAGTTTTGGAAGTCTTCAAGTGTCAAGTCAAGTTTTCACGTCTAATTGAGTCAGTTTATATTTTGAGTCTGTTTATGTTTTTGCTTTCCTTTTCTATGTGTTTTCATGTTCGAGTCTGTAATATCTTGTTATTGTTGTCAAAAAAGAAAACGACCAAAAATAGAGTCAACTCTGTAGTCCCAAGCTACACACAACCTGATTTCTTGCAAAGGGATACGTAGTCAACCCTTAGTGGTTTCGGTCGCTTTATTTTAAAAATCAATTCATGCTATTGTGTCGAAATTGTTGTCATAAACTTGGATTTTTGCAATAACCCCTCAATTTGGAATTGTTTTTCACCATCATTTGATAAACATGATAATCACTTCAAAACATGAGATAAATTTTGATTGAACCCCTGCCCCACACATGGAGGATTTGCAAGGGACCATTCCCAATGCCATCAAGAAGCAATGATTTGAGGCAAAAAGAGCATGCTAGGTCGAAACCCACAAGGGCGGCCTAGGCAAAAGTTAAGGCAAAAAGCTTGCTAGATCAAACTTCAAAATGAGATCTAGGCAAAAGTTAGAGCAAGCATGAGTTCTCCCCATCAAATTGCACAATTCAAAATGACAAAAGACATTATTATTTTTTTATTCCCCACAAAAATATCCATTACAAAGCCCCTTTGAGCCTGAATCAATTTATTTGAAAAAGAACCCAGCTAAGCAGCTATCCCTCACACTAGGGTGAAAGGAAAGAATAAAAAGAAAGTACCAAAGATATAGGTGCATGAAAGTTCAAACCATCTCAAGAATGGAAGTGTTAAACTCATTAGCACTTGAAAATGCCAAATTACATCAAGATGAGAAGCACAGAAAAATCAAATGGAAAGAAAGCGCCAACCAAAAACAGGCACAAAAGAAGAAGAAAATAAGAAATGTCCATCAAAAAGCAAAAAGGATATGAATGGAGTCCACGATTGATACTAACTCAAACAACCCTGAGGAAAAAAGAGATTTTTTAGACTATTATCCATCCTTTGTTAAGCCCATAACCTTGGCCCCGTCATACCCTAGATAAAAGTCCTTTCAATTTGGAAAGTGCAACTTGACAGTGAGAATTCAAGTCACAAGGGAACAGTCTAATCTCCCTTGAAAATCAAAAGTCAAAACATTATGCAAATGCAGGCGTCATAAACCCAAACCAAAACTAAACCAAACCAAGCCTTATGTCCCAATCAATTGGGGTCGACTACATGAATCCTTTTTCTCCATTGAGCTCTGTCAAGTGTTGTTTCATCGCTTAAACCTAGTATGCTCAAATCTTTGCGTACTACTACATCTAATATATATTTGGGTCTTCCCGTCCCTTGTGCGTTTCTACCCAAAGCTATCATATCCACTCTCTTAACTACTGCATCTGCTGGCCTACGATAGACATGCCCAAACCACCTTAGCCTATTTTCCCTTAACTTCTCCTCTATAGGCACAACACCTACCACCTCGCGAATTGTTTCATTTCTAATCCTATCTCGTCTAGTCTTACCACACATCCACCTCAACATTCTCATTTCTGCTATACTTATCTTGTTCACTTGATGCATTAGGTAGCATCAAGTCCCATAAAGCATCGCTGGTCTAATGTCAGTTCTATAAAATTTTCCTTTCAATTTTGTTGGTACCCTCTTGTCACACAATACACCAGTAGCGCTTTTCCACTTGAGCCACCCCACTTGGATCCTATGAGTCACATCATTTGGAATCACTCCATCTTGACTAATAATAGAGCCTAAATACCTAAAATGGTCCCTCTTTGGAATCTCCTGATCTTGGATCAACACTTTTTCCTCATACACACTTCTGGTATCACCAAACTTGTAGACCACATACTTAGTTTTACTCCTACTTGTCCAAAAGCCCTTAGACTCTAATGCTTCCTGCCAAATTTCTAATTTAGTATTAACACCACTAGCCATTTCATCTACAAGGACAATATCATCTGCAAACAACATACACGTACCATGGGATATCCTCCTGAATTTTCCTAGTCAATTCATCCATAACTAACGCAAAAAGGTACAGGCTCAACGTTGACCCTTGGTGCAATCCTACTGTGATGGGAAATTCACTCATTTCTCTTGTTGGTGATCTAATGATAGTGACTGCACCTTCATACATGTCTCTGGCCATGTCAATATAGCCTCTAGTCACTCCCTTTCTCTCCAGAACCCACCATATAATGTCTCTAGGCACACTATCATAGGCCTTTAGGTCTATGAAAATTATATGGAGATCCTTCTTTGTTGACCTGTGTCTTTCTACCAATCTCCTTAGTAGGTAAATAGTTTCTATAGTTGATCTCCCAGGCATGAACCCAAACTGTTTCTCCGACACCGTAGTCACCATCCTCAATCGATGCTCAATAACTCTTTCTCACAACTTCATCATATGACTCATCAACTTAATACCTCTATAGTTGTTGCAATTTTGAGTATCCCCTTTATTCTTGTAGATAGGTACTAAAGTACTCCTTCTCCATTCGTCAGACATCCTCCTAGATAAAATAATCTTGTTGAACAATTTTGTCAACCAAGTCACCCCCAAGTCACCTAGGCTTCTCCACACTTCAATGGGGATACCATCGGGTCCTAAGGCCTTACTCGGTTTCATCCTCCTCAAAGCCTTGGCCACTTCAAACTTTTGAATCCTCTGGTAGAACTCGTATTCTATTTTCTCGCTAGGGACATCAATTTCCTCTTCACCAAAGCTTCCTTCATGTTTCTCATTTAACAACTTCTCGAAATACATCTTCCATCTATCATTGATCTCCTCATCTTTCACCAACACCTCCGAATCACTACCTTTTATACACTTAACTTGTGAGAAGTCTTTAGCTTTCCTTTCTCTTAGCTTGGCGAGTTTATATATATTCTTTTCTCCATCCTTACTATCAAGCCTAGCATAGAAATCATCATAGGCTCTCAACTTAGCCTCACTAACAACCTTTTTAGCTTCCTTATTAGCCTACTTGTACCTTTGAAATTTTTTCACATTCCGGTCCTTTTGCCACTTTTTAAAGCAATCCTTCTTGGCTTTTACCATGGTTTGAACCTCGTTGCTCCACCACCATGTCTCTTTAGAGCTTGGACCTTTCCCCTTTGACTCCCCAAGAACTTCTTTTGATATTCTTCTAATCCCATCAGCCATTATATTCCACATACTATCACTTTCACCTTCTCCTTCCCACTCCATCTCTTGGCCCATACACTTCTTGAACACCTCTAGTTTCTCTCCTTGTAAGAACCACCATCTAGTTCGTGGGCTTTTAGTTTCTTTTCTCGGCCTATTATTTCCCTTGAGACCAATATCTAACACCAAAAATCTATGTTGTGCCACTAGACACTCTCCGGGAATGACCTTACAATCCTTACATAACAAGCAATCTGCGCCTCTAGCAAGGAAATAGTCAATCTGGCTTCTATTGGCTCCACTCTTAAAGGTAATTAAATGTTCCTCACGCTTCTTACAGAGAGTACTCCCAATTATCAGGTCGCTAGCTATCGTAAAATCCAAAATCCTCCTACCACCTTCATTTAGGTCACCAAATCCAAATCCACCATGTACCTTCTCATACCCTTGCCTCTGCACTCCCACATGACCATTGAAATCTCCTCTTATAAAAAGCTTCTCTCCACATATCTCTTGAACCACATCATCCATCAATTCCCAAAATTGCTCTTTAGTGAGATCATCTAAGCCTACTTAGGGCGCGTAAGCACTAATAATATTCACCATCTTCTCTCCAATCGCAAGCTTAACTAAAATAATCCGATCTCCTTTCCTCATGACGGTGACTACTGAGTCCTTAAGGTGCTTATCTACTATGATGCATACCCCATTTCTATGCCAATCCTTACCCGTATAATAAAGTTTATACCCAGTGTCTTCTATCTCTCTAGCCTTCTCCCCTACCCCCTTAGTCTCCTGAAGGCAAGCTATACTATTGATCCTCCTAATCATGGTATCAACTAGCTCCCTAGTCTTACCCGTTAAAGTCCCTATATTCCAAGTTGCTAAGCGGATCCTATAATCCTGGGCTAACTTCTTTACCCGCACTTGTCCAGGCATCATACAAAACAAAAATCCAAACTGAGGCATATCAACGGGTCTTCATCAGTAGCCCTCTAATCTAGGGTAGTTTGAAAGAAAATCAATCAGGCATCATTAGCAATCTAGTGCGTGGGTTCATGACAAGAAATCTTGTGTTTTGATAAGTAGATTTGAATGAACATTACTTGATGGAGTAAAACAATCACAAAATCAATATCTAATTTTGTCATCACAATTTCGACATCAATGGTGAGGCACGTTTGCCTTCTTTCAGAACTTTGGGTCAACATAGTCTTTCATATCCTTCGAATCGACACGTTCTTCCATATCAACCTTTGCCCACTCGGGGCACCCTTGTAAAGACCTGTAAAATTTTATTTATTTTTTAATAAATACCATTGAGGTAATGTGTGGAGGTAATGTGTGGAATTGTATATGATGATAAAGTTAGTTAAATGATGAAAGGATATGTGTGATGTGTAGTGTTGTGGTCAAATTGGTTTACACAAGCCACATATGGGTTTTTGGTGTAATTATTGAAACCCCTTTTAAATTGTGTGGTGTGTGTGTATTTTTGTGTATGTGTGGTGAGAGGAGAGAGAGAGAGAGAGAGAGAGAGAGAGGAGCCCATCTCCTCCCCCAAACCAACCAGGCTCCCTCTCTCCCTCCATAGCTTCTCTCTTTCAAATTCCTTACCAATCCATGCAAATGCTCATCTCCAAACTTAACTCCTTCTCAAAACCTTCCTATTTTCTCTTAATCCACGCATTGGTGCACTCATATAATCCCGGAGTTTGAAGAATTTTACTTGGAGGTTAGAGGAAGGGTTAGAGTTTTGCTCATTGGTGGATTTCAAGCTTTCCTTCACTTGAGGTAGGGAAATTTCTAACCCTTTTAAGTGTAAATGTAGTGTGTATGTATGTATAGTCATTGGATTGCCAAGTATTCCTTGTCTTGTTGATTTCTTTGAGAAAAATTCATCTCCTAGTCAAATTTGCGTTGAAACTTATCATCTCTGAGCTCCTATGTTGTTCTCCTTCTGATTTGGTAGGTATATCACCCCATTGTTTCTTAATTTCATGATGATGATAGTGATTTGTATGAAACCCACTTTTAATCCATTGCTTAAGTTTGGGAAAACTAGAAAAATCTTGTAAATTGATGGTGTGTTGTGTTGTTATTCTGTTGAACCTCTTTTACATCTTAACATGTCCATTTAGAACCAAGAAATGCTCAAAAAGAAGTCCCATTGATCACCCCTTGAGTTGTAAAATTTTGGATCTGGTGCTGTCCTATCGATAAGACTTCATCTGCTATCAATAGGAGCCTTTCACTTTTCGTTCTGGACAATCTGATGGCTACCCTATCGATAGGACTAGATCTCCTATCGATAGAAGCCTCTAACGCTCTATCAATAGGACTTTATCTTCTATCAATAGGACTCTCTGATGCTTCAATAGTGGCAAATCTGATCTCTCTCCTATCAATATGACACTTATATTTTTTTGAAAAGTCTCATGAATCATGATCCGTTGTTTGTGGCTTGTTTGTGTAAGTTGTTTGTCACATATTAGGGTCCGGGAGGGTCATTTTGACATCTTTAACACTTGGGTCAAAATCTCCTTCATGGACACGTTCGGGTAACACAAAATATGAGTTTTGCGTGAAATTAACACATGATAGTAAGGTGATGAGACATATGGACACCGTAATGATATTATTGAATGTGGTAATGATGATGTGGGGCCCAAAAGGGTATGCCCAGAGTGACACGGGGCCCAAAAGGGGTATGCTTGGAGTGACACGGGGCCTTTATGACATGCTCAGAGTGACACGGGGCCTATATGGCATGCTCAGAGAATAATCAAATGTTTGAACGGAATAAGATGTATATGGTTAACGTGTGGGACATATGTGGTGCATCGGGTACAAGTTTGGTACAACAGGCGAGAGTAAGTGGAATCTAGTTGATTATGTGTCCTTTTCAAGCCCTTAAACCATTCGAACTCTTTTCTAACTCTTGTTACATGACTTGTGTTTTCTTGTCCATCATCCATATGCACTTCATTTCACTTAGAATTTTTAGACATTTCTCTACTGGGCTAGTGAGCTCAACCTTAGAAATTTCAGGTACCCACCAAGGAGCATGATATGGAATGCTTGGAGTGCATACATGGATTGTTTGAAAGCTAATGGAAGGGTTATATCATCATCTTAGAACTTGTATTTTTGTTAAGACAACTTTGGAACTGAATTAAGTTTCTTCTTTTGACATTAGAGTTGTAATAACTATACATTTATTTTATCTCATTTGGGGGTACGGGTACCCATAGACCGTGGTGTATTTTGATGTTGAATTTGACTATTCTTTTTAGACTTTGACGTGGCTCGTGGACTTGTTGACCATCCACATGGATTATCCTAATGAATTATCCTTTTAAATTTTGAGGGCGTGACAACCCCAGTCATGTCATTCACATAGTTGCTCCTATGTGTCAAGTCAACATGGTCAATCAAATTCCTCACGCCTTGTCTGTCAAGATCCACCCCCTTGTTAAAAAGGTTGATCAAATCCCTTGGGCTTTGTTGGTCTTATCAATGTCCACTCTTTTGTCCAAAAGGCCAATCAAATTCCTCAACCTTGTAAAGAGCCACCTCTTTGTCAAGAGGCCAATCATATCATCTTAGACTTGTCAATCCTTGACTTGTGGAAATGATTTCAATACATCAAAGAACCCGTGTTTGGGTGCATGGTCAATTTGTCACAAAAACCATCAGCAAAGCCGAGAAAGAAAATTAAAATTGAGGTTCATCATCTGTGGAGGCATGTCAACCCAAAATTGAGGCATGTCAGCCTATTGACATTTTTGGGGGGAAGCGTACACCTAAATCTAGGACTGGGGCATAGGGAGCCTAAAGCCCCAAACCAATCCAAAAGCCTAAAAGCTCTGCCAAGCTTAAACTCAAACCTCAGTCAAAAGGAAAAACAGTAAAGCAAAAGAGACCCCCCATTGGACCACCTAGAAATGTTGTCATTGTTTTTGTCAGGTGTTGATGCATGAGTCATACATAATCATCCTGCAGGATAAGTTTTAAATTAATCGTCCTACAAGACAATTTTTTAATCAATCATCCTGCGGGACAACTTTTAAATCAATCATCTTGCGGGGCAGTTTTTTAATCAATCGTCCTGCGGGACAACTTTTAAATCAATTGTCTTGGGGAGACAGTTTTTAGCAGGACAACTTTTAAATCAATCATCTTGCGGGACAACTTTAAAATCAATCGTCCTACGGGACACTTTTCAATCAATCGTTCTATGGGACAACTTTCAAATCAATCATCCTGCGGGACAACTTTAAAATCAATCGTCTTGCTGGATAACTTTAAAATCATTTGTCTAGTGGGATAGTTTTCAATCAATCGTCCTGAGGAACAAATTGTCAATCAACTCAAATCAATTTCAAGACTAGAAATGGTCACTTCAATTTCAATCAAAATCAATTTCTAGACCAGAAATGGTCATCTTCTAAATCAATTTCTAGACCAAAAATGGTCATCTTCTAAATCAATTTCAAGACCAGAAATAGTCATCTTCAAAATCAATTTCAAGACCAGAAATGGTCACTTCAAATTCAATCAAAATCAATTTTAAGACTAGTAATGGTCGCCTTCAAAATCAATTTCAAGACTAGAAATGGTCACCTTTTCAATCATATCATTTGGGATAATCTTTTCAATCGATTTGGAGATAGAATTATAACATGTTGTAGCCGCCTAACTGGTGCATTCAATCATTCCAGCCACCTAGCTGGTGTATTCAATCATGTTTAGTCGCTTAGCTAGCATACTAATTCAATAGTCTTATGGGTCAGGAAAACCCATTGAGTGATTTCATCATGTGTTTGTTTACGTTTCATGACCCCAAAAGGCTCGTTGTTTCGCATGATTTATGTTGTCTGGCATTTCACGACCCGAGAAGGCTTGTTGATTCACATGATTTGATTGTTTGGTGTTTCATGAGCCAAGAAAACTTGTTTGATTCGTGTCATGATGATTTTGTTCATTGTCTGTCTAACGTTTTGCAAGCCAGAAAAACTCGTCAATTCATTTGTTGATTGTTTAGCAGGCTAGGAAAACCTGTTGAACTTGTTTTCATATGCCCTAAAGAACTACGCTGGTCTAATTGCTACAACATGGTACGTAGGCAGCTCGTCGAGCACGACCACATGATTTCAATGTTTGTGTTTGTGGCTTTGAAAATTCTTGGGCAGCAGATTGGGTTGTCTAGGTCTTTGATGATACTTGCATCAAATCAATGATGTCAAGTCTTGTCAAAGAGGGGCAACTGTAGACACCCAAATTTGAACCCACGAAAATCCTTGGCATTCTAGATGATGAAAATGGCCCAATAAGAGCACGCGAAGCTTGATTGAGTACTTGAGGACCCACCGAAACCCTTAAAAATCTCTTCAAAATGAACCTGAGCCTACACCACCTTGTAGTACATTGAAAACCCTTTTTATTGATATATAATACGTCCCAAATCATTTTTAAATGAGGGAGATACACGTGTTTTACAAAAATAACTTATTTTCCCAACCTCCTAAGGTTAAAATGGTCATAGATTTTGATGTTCAAATAATCTTGGATTCAAACCACTTGGGTTAGAAAGTAGACTCAATTACCTTTCCAATTGTGGATGCCCCTTCGGAGATCATCGATTTTGAGTTGCCACCCGGGTTTTAGAGGATTAACCCCGAGGAACCGAACTTAATTGACTTGTGCCTCATTCAATAGATAAGGATTATTGGCCCGTCATCACCATACTATCTTAGGTTTGTGAGCTCAGTTACGAGAGGGGAAAGGTTTTACAGCACCTCCCTTGCTCGATTTGAAGACCAGTCTCTACTTGACTTTTGTGGGATTACGTGAAATGAATGCAATTCAACCATGAACAAACACAGGGGATGAGGGATGGGAAGCCAAATAATGGTGATAAACATATCAACAAACAACAATGCATGCATGTGAGATATGATCTATACGAGTGATGATGGAATGCAAGTATGAACTATTAAAGACACAAAATAGCAAACAACAATGTTAGTGTATGATTAACAATAATGAAATGGCTAGAAGTGACACAACTAGCAAACAAAAAGCAAAGACCAATCTGATCTCTTTACAGGAGCTTGAGCACTTAATCCTCTCTCACCCACACATGCTTATGATTCTTCTAGTGATTCTAGTTTTGATATAAACATGTTTGATGCACTTTAAGCTACTTGAAAATGATACTTTGATGACTAAGCAGAAAGGTATGACCATGTTAACATAAACTTGAAGCTTGATGATGAACCAAACAAGGCAATAAAGACATAAGAAGTGAGAATAAAATACTGTGAGACATTCTAGAATGCCCAAATCCCTATTAGACAACTTAGATGATGAAAACATTTGATGAGTATGAAGACATTTTGAGCTCTTAAAGCATGGAGTTTGAGCAGCCTTCTGGACCCTCTTGCCTCTATTTGATTCATTAGCAACATCAAAATAATACACAATGATACAAATGACTATGATATTCCAGAAACATCAATAAATAAGCTTGAAAGACTTGCATGTGTAAGAAATGAGTATTGGGTCATGTGTAAGCATGAGAGAGAGAGAGAGAGAGAGGGTCAGGTTGGCTTAGCCAAACAACAACACACACACACACACAACAATGAACTTAGAACATGATATGGAGTCAAAATAAGCAAAAAACAAAGACAAATCAAGAGAGTGTTTGAGCGCTCAATGGATGAGGTTTGAGCACTTAAACCCTTACCACGGGATGAAGGTTTTTGTGGTTTTCTGATTTTCCTTGATTACTCTTGTGAGCTCAAACAATCTGATCATTGTTAGAGAAGACATAATACACTTTTTTATTTGATAGAACATGGCCATTCATGGCTTGATATTGATAACACATCATTCTCACAACTTTTGGGTCCATTGATCAATGATCAAGAACAAAATGAACTGATTTAAGAGTATTTGGACCGTCAAAAGTCATAAGAATGATGATACCAACATAAAACATGATCAGAAGCCACAAGAACATGAATGTGGCCAAAAAAGTTTGAGAGCTCGAACCTTAGTTCGAGCGCTCAAACTGCATTGATGTCACAGTTTGAGCACTCGAACCATTTCGAGTTGAGATTTTTGAAATCAATTTTTTTTTTATATTTAGGACCTTATGAGCTCATAGAAGGTATAGGGGACCTCCATGAGCTCACTGGTCTCCCTTAGGATGACCAAAACGTAGCATTTCACATGGTTTTTCTACCTTTTGGCTTTGATCAAAGCTTGAACTTGGGGTTTTTATGGATGATTGAGTAGTGACTTAGAATATAGACTTAAGTTAAGGTATTTTGGTTAGAGGAGTGTGAGTCTAGGGCTGATTGGATGATTGATTGAGTGGATGGGGGTGTATTGGAGGTTAGATGACCATTTTTGGCATGATCAAGTGGGTTTACTTGATTTTGGGATGATGGAGCTGCAATTGATGGATGATTACAGTAGAGAGGGACTGACTATGGAGTTTTAGATTGAGAAAGAGGTCAGAATCAGTTGGTATCTTAAAGACCCCATGTGTATTTGGTCTTAAAGATGAGATTTTTGAGTGTTTAAGTGGTTAAAATGGGATGATCAGTGATGAATAAGGACTGATTGAAATGAGTTTAAGGATTTAAGGAAGGTTTGAGGGCAGTAGGCTTGGTGAGAAGTGGTTTTTTCAAAGACCCATGAGATTTAGGCCTTCAAAAGAAGGTTTTTGTGTGTTTTGGAGGTTGAAAATGAAAGAAATGGATGAAAGAGAGTGTAAAACATGATTGAAGGATGAGGGAGAGTGGTTTTGGTTTGATAAAGGGTGCGAGAGTGTAAGAGATCAGCCAAGAGTCCCAAAAAGAGTGAGAAGAGGGGTTTAAATAGAGAGTTTTTTTTTTTTTTTTTGGGGGGGATTTGGAATTTGCCATTCAAGTTGGAGAGAGAATGTTATTGGAGGTATTTTGACTTGAAAACGAGCTTAGAAACCATGGGGAACCCATAGATTAGGTGGAAAACAAGCCGAAAAATGCCTTGAAAATTTTTGGTTTGCGCATGGTTTAAGCGCTCAAAGGGGGGGTTTGAGCGCTCAAAGGGTTTGCGGGCCAAACTTTGCGAGGCTGCCTCAGGTGTTACCAAACTCTATTTTGTGCATGGCTTGAAGCATTGGAAATTTTGTGAAGTGAAATTTCTAACCCAATTGGTTTGAGTCCAGGATAATTTGTACATCAATGTGTGTGACCATTTTACCCTCAAAAGGTCAAAAAAACAAGTTGTTCTGGTAAAACGTGCACATCTCCCTCATTTCAAAACGAATTGAGACATATTATATATCAATAAAGAGGGTTTGAACTTACTAGAAGATAGTGTAGGCTTGAGTTTATTTTTAAGAGATTTTGGATGGTTTGAAGGGTATTTTGGTCATTTTGGTTGATTTAGGGTTGTTCTAGGAGGGTTTAAAATGGTTTTGGGTGGTTTGGTGAGTTTAAGCCTTATTCTTAGCTTCAAGGTATGCACAATTGGTCTATTTCATCATCAGGAATGCTTAATAAGTTTCTCGGGGAAAAAACGGGGTGTCTACACCAAGGCTTCAAACTATGTGCAAAGCGGAGTTCGGTAGCACCCAGAGCGGCCCCACGAAGTTTGGAATGTTGTGTAGTCTCCAAGTCTAGGCGCCTGGACTCCCAATTCCAGGCGCCTAGACTCACTTCAGACACTTGTATTCCAAGGTGAAATGGGCGGGATAAAGCGTCTTGGAGGATTTTTTTGGGATTTTCTGCAGAAATCTATTACAGTAAGTGTGAAGGGGGGGGATGATGGCCTATGATGCCCCTATAAGTATCAACCCTAAGAGGTCCTAATGACCCCTTTGAACCTATTTTGCATATTTAAAGACCCTCATCTCTCTCCTTTGGGTGAAGATCAACTCTCCACACCCTCTCCTTGCTGTTATGCTACTTGAAATACACCAGAAATTCCAACCCAAACACCTCCCTTTCAATCCCTCTTTATGTCATTCAATCTAAACCTTCAAGCTCATTTTCTTACCATCCTAACTCCACACTTTCTCACCCTCAACAATCAAATCTCCACCAAAGTACTTACAATCTGGTCTTCATAGTTCCAACAACTTAATCTTAGTCCAGTCAATCACCAAAAACCACCCAAGTTAGCTTCCAAAATTCATCAATCAAGCTCTAAAAGGTAGTTTGTCTACTTAAAATGCTCAAATAGGTCTTGAGGGGACACCATTTGGGCTCTTACTAGTTCCTTATTGCTTGGCCGACCAGGTGACTAGAAATAAGACGAATAAAGACGCGTCCCAAGCGTAGGACTCTTGACGACCAGTGTAGCACAATAAATCCGGAAGTACCGGAGTCGAACCACAGAGACGGCTAACGGTGTTTGACTCAAAGTGCGGAGTTTTAGTTTAACTGGCTCTTGGGTAGCCACCCCTTGATTTAATGAGATTAATTAACTGAATTACTACGCTAATTTGATTGAATGCAAATTAATAAAGCGAGTACAACTGAGGGAACCCAGCGTCCGCGACTAGCCTAACGGATATTTACTCGGGCCACAATGACTCTTTTTACTGATTTTAGAATACAAGAAAGGCTTCCTAACAAATGCACACCACCTGTCACCAGATTCTGTGCGCACTTGAATTCCGGTAATGTCTAGGTTTGTTTGTCAGAAAAGTTTTTGTTTCCTAAAATTGCTTGAAAGTTGAGTTAATTCGGCCCCGAGGTGAAATATCAGTCAGCCAAACTACGACACGCCTTGTCCCCGCAACCGCACTCTAAACGACTACTCGCTCATGATTTCAATAACTACAGAAATCAAATTAAACCTAGATCTAGACATGCTTGAAGAATAAAAATATAAAAATAGGAAACGATACTGTTGATTGCAAAGGAAAAACTGAACTTGATTATCAATCCGCAAAACAATCTGAACACTGGGATTCTGGAAAATAAAACTGAAAGCAGAACGCTGAACGAAGAACTGGAGATCCGTAGCCGAAAACTTGAAAAGAAAAAACCTAAGGAAAATTCGTGGAACCCTAATTTGGGTTAAAACATAAGTATATATACTAAACCTAGCAATCATAAGGAAAAAAAAACGAGAATCGGAATTAATTCACGCGGATAGGCCATACGATAGTGTTTAGTGAGCCTCCATAACCGCTCGGTAGTGCTACTGAGAATTGTAGGTAGCGCTACCGCTTCACTAACGTTCAGCGTTGACCGGGTGAATCCTCGTTTGACCGTTGACCATTAAACTATTACGCCGGTAGCGCTACACCACTTTTGGTGTAGCGCTCAAAAACTTTCTGTTCATTTTTGGGACCTCTTGTGCCCAACTTGAGCGCTCCAAAGAATTAGTGTAGCACTCCCGACGGTTTTCGAACACTTCCATGCAAAATTCGCTCGCCTCCAACTCCTAATCGACGTGCATGTCTTTCTAATGCCACAGAATCACACCCATGCCGTTCGAATACCTGCAAATTACACTCAACACCCAAAAGCACCACGTGCACATATTAAACGAAAAATAAAGCTCAAAACGCACGTCAAACATGCTAAATTCCCCTACTTAGGCGCTCGTATGCAAGCTTCTCACGCGCCTATCACATCTCCAAACTTGAGCGTTGCTAGTCCCTAGTAACGAACGAAACAAAAACTAACGAAGACAAACACAACGACTCAATAAGGGATACGAGGGTCATGCAACCTGTACACAATCAGATGAACAATTTGAATCTCTTAATTACCCACAACTCGGTCACATGCATGCTCTAACAAAATTTAAATAATTCCATTCCTCAACAAAGTTTAAGATAGAATGCTCCTACGTGACACAATATCACTCGTACTCACCGAAACACTCTACATCCCATGTGAGGCGTCTGGCGATCAACGTGGATTGAAACAAAATCACCACATGCCAATCAAAACAATGCCAAGATATGCAACGAAAGCTCACGAATCAAGATACCACCCATTCATAATCTAAATATACCATGTACATGCAAGTCAAACGACGTGCATCGGGTCAACTAAGGGCTTCGTTAGGCTTATAACGACCGTGGCTAACAAAGGAAAAAGGGAAACAAGCAAAGGGTGACAGCCTATATAAACGCATGGACAGTCTACGCAGACTGACTGCCACCAACACAAATAACGCAATCACTATCAACACATAATACCAACTAATACATAGCACCAAACTAAACAAAACATCACAAATAAAATTCGACTCAAACCACTGACCCACATACTACGGTCACACCACCAACATAAACCAATGCATAAACTAACAGAGTTTTTCAACCTAAACAACACATGAAATAACAGTCCATAATACTAACACCACCACCCCAACCCATGTCCAACTCCGCGCTCAACACTCCTTCGTGATCACATCCTCGAAATCATAGCTCAATTTCCAGCTCAGTTTGCCTTTTAGGGTTCCATAACTTTGGTAAGTTTAGGTTTGGAAGGCTTAGAGGTTAAGGTTTGAATGGAGAAGAAGGACGAGGGAAAATGAGGATGATGAGGTGGAGAGAGAGAGAGAGAGAGTGGGGAAGAATCAGATGGCCCCCTTCAACTTGACTGCGTTTTTTTCCTTCTTTTTTTCTTTTTTTTTTTTCTTTTCTTTTTCTGGAAAACTTGGAAATTCATAGCAACGGGTCAAAGGGTCAGTTGACCGTCTTTCCACCTCTCTCTTATCATTAAGATGGGTGAATTCGGGGGAAAAAGAAATGGATTAAGGTTTAGGGGTTTTTGCTTTTTAAACCAAAGACATGGCACCCCAAAAGCAATATTTTAATTTTCGATGCTCTATTATTCCATTGATTCGAGGCCTTAAAAATGCGAGTTGGACCACCAAACTGACACACCAACCAAACACCGGTTTCCTAGGTTTGACATAGGGACTGACACGGACTGGTTTAACATGGGATCAATGGGACACATTTAGTGGTTTAATCATGCAAAGATGGCCTTGTTTCATCCCCTAAGCACGTCACCAACTCTCACACATGCATGCAAAATATTTAAACTATGACATGTGGTACAAACGCCTACTATTTGTGCAAGTGCAGAAAGTGAAGAACAATGAAACATGGGATGCCTTAAGGACATACTGTGCACAATGTGGGAACACCTACTCAAACTTGCTTATGGTGCAGAAAATACTCAAACATGGATGTCAGATATATGCATGTGAACAAGTTAAACAAGCAAACATTGAGACAAAAATCTAGCATGCTCACCTTACTCATACAAACAAGCATAACAATCGTATCCCCACACTCTAAAAATGACCCCTAACCTACTAACAACGCTCAAAACAAAAATACGTGTACAAAGTACACCCCTTCCCCCAACTTAAAAATTGCTCTGTCCTTAGAGCATGAAGACAAACATAAAAAGAGAAGAATAAGGGAAAGAGAAGGACCGGCGGATGGCAGCCAACCATCATGACCCCGGCCGATGTATGGGGAATTTGCTATCGCTGTTGCGTTTCGTCATCAGAACTGCTCCTAGGATCTGCTCCTTTGGACCTAAAGAGATCCACAGCTAGTCACACAGAGCCGCGCCGAAGCTTTATAGGACTTACAACCGCCACATTTCATGGCACCCCTACTTGAGGCTCTTGAATGCCGCACTCACGCTGGTGGAGAGGCCCAAACTACAAAGGATGGTTTGGTAGCATGCTCGTCCTGCAAAAAACTTAAGAACCAACTACCTACTAGGCAACAAATGATGTCAGTACCGCCCGCTCGTGGAAGCCGGGCCACAACAGATAAAGAAAGCAATTAAAGAACACAACCAGACCTTCACGCAGTCTCACGAGTCATACTTTTCTCCCCATCCCCCAACTTGAATTGAAGAGTGGGTGGCTATACAAGATCATCATTTTATTTTTATTTTTTTTTGAATTGATTTTAATTGGGAGAGAGAGGGAGGGAGAGATATTTGAAACGTGAAATTTGAAAATTAATCAAATCCACAAAGATGAATCTCATGAATGCACCACCCCACGCTAAGCTTTGCACTAAAAATTGAACTCGGCTATACCACAAGAAAAGATACTTCGAGTAAAGCAATTGCTGAATTGTTTTAAGAAATTGAAATGCCTCTAAGTGCTCACGTGAAACCAAATTAATTTTTGAGCTGTGGACATAATTTGCGAGAGAAGGAAGATAAACAAAATCGTAACCAGCAACACCAAGAAAATCAATATGTTCCATTACCGGCGACTTCGACTCTTCTACCGAAACCTCATCCGCCAAGTTTGGTTTCTCAACTAATTCCTCCTCAACAAAGTCTTGGTCTCCAAAAATGAGAGACTCATTCTCAAACCCATACTGCCTATCTTGCTCGTCTATTAAGGACTGTAAATAATCAATCTCAGCGTCCCACTCCTCAGCAGTGGGAGATTTTTCTATTGGACCAACACACGGAGGGCAGTGAGTTCCTCATTCTCTAGACTCATAGGAGCGCAAAAGGAAAACGTAGGCAGCGAGGATAAATAGTGGGAGATATAGGAGAGGGGGTTTGACCTTTTCATTAGACTCAAGGGGAGAACATTGAGCAGTTAGCTCTGCGTTCGCTCCCAACTCAGAAAGTTCTACCAAACCATCATCAACCCCATCCTCAATGACAAGTGGGTCAACTTTCTCTTCTATCTCTTCCCTAGCAGTAAGCTCCCCATTCCCTATAAATTCAAAGGACTGTAGTAAGACCAAGTCATCCTCCTCAACATCATTAGATAAACCTATTTTCTCTTCCTTAGGAGTAAACTCCTCATTCCCTCCAAACTCGAAGGAGCTTTCAGACCACGAGTCAAAATCCTCCATACGATCATCAGCCCGTCCCTCAATGAGAAATGGGTCGACTTCCTTGCTTCTACTGACTTGAGGCGGGGAAGGAAATGTTTCCCAGTCCTGTTGGATTTGTCCCACTGCCTCTGTGAGTTGACTTTATTGGGACCTAAAGTTCCCAATTGCTTGGGTGGTTTCCGCGGTGAAGGTCATCTGTGATCGCACAAAAGTCTGTACCCTCTCCTCAAGCTTTTCATCATGAGGGGGATAAGTCAACTCTGGGGGTGGGCCAGTAGAATAAGGATCAAATCCTTACGGGTCTTGGAAAAGGGAGCCAAATTGGGTCATGTGGTCCTGGGTAGGTTCGAACGACTGTATTTCTTGCAGAGACAAAAGGCAGTGCCTGTGGTGGCACTGGGGGTTCGGAACACGACCATGAAAAAGATGGGTGGTGGGACCACCCTAGATTGTACATATTTGGATATGGCTCCCACTGTTAATTAATAACACTCACCCTAGATTGATTATTTCGATAAGCTTCCTTGAGTGCATAAAAAGCAGAGCATGTATAAACAGAATGCCCCCAACACTCACACATCTCACAGAATTCTTCCATTCTCACCTCGTTTACCCAATTGTTTCCTTATTACTTTTTTTTTTTGACTCGACTCAAGACACAAAATACTTATCACTCGACTGACTCTAGATGACTCAACCTAGAAACAAAAAGATGCTAAAAAAAACAAAAGACACTAAAACTCACACTCTTGAACACACGTCGCCATCCCCGGCAACGGCACCAAAAATGCTTGACCGACCAGGTGACTAGAAATAAGATGAATAAAGACGCGTCCCAAGTGTAGGACTCTTGACCAGTGTAGTACAATAAATCTGGAAGTACCGGAGTCGAACCACAGAGATGGCTAACGGTGTTTGACTCAAAGTGCGGAGTTTTAGTTTAATTGGCTCTTAGGTAGCCACCCCTTGATTTAATGAGATTAATTAACTGAATTACTACGCTAATTTGATTGAATGCAACTTAATAAAGCGAGTACAGCTAAGGGAACCCAGCGTCCACGACTAGCCTAACAGATATTTACTCGGGCCACAATGACTCTTTTTACTGATTTTAGAATACAAGAAAGGCTTCCTAACAAATGCGCACCACCTGTCACCAGATTCTGTGTGCACTCGAATTCCGGTAATACCTGGGTTTGTTTGTCAGAAAAGTTTTTGTTTCCTAAAATTGCTTGAAAGTTGAGTTAATTCGACCCTAAGGTGAAATATCAGTCAGCCTAACTACGACATGCCTTGTCCCCGCAGCCGCACTCTAAACGACTACTCGCTCATGATTTCAATAACTACAAAAATCAAATTAAACCTAGATCTAGACATGCTTGAAGAATAAAAATATAAAAATAGGAAACGATACCGTTGATTGCAAAGGAAAAACTGAACTTGACTATCAATCCGCAAAACAATTTGAACCCTAGAATTCTGGAAAATAAAACTGAAAGTGGAACGCTGAGCGAAGAATTGGAGATCCGTAGCCGAAAACTTGAAAAGCAAAAACCTAAGGAAAATTCGTGGAACCCTAATCTGGGTTAAAACATAAGTATATATACTAAACCTAGCAATCGTAAGGAAAAACAAACGAGAATCGGAATTAATTCACGCGGATAGGCCGTATGACAGTGTTTAGTGAGCCTCCATAACCGCTCGGTAGTGCTACTGAGAATTGTAGGTAGCGCTACCGCTTCACTAACGTGCAGCGTTGATCGGCTGAATCCTCGTTTGACCGTTGACCACTAACACTACTACGCCGGGAGCGCTACACCACTTTTGGTGTAGCGCTAAAAAACTTTATGTTCATTTTTGGGACCTCTTGTGCCCAACTTGAGCACTCCAAAGAATTAGTGTAGCGCTCCCGACGGTTTTCGAACACTTCCATTCAAAATTCGCTCGCCTCCAACTCTTGATCGACGTGCATGTCTTTCTAATGCCACAGAATCACACCCATGCCCTTCGAATACCTGCAAATTACACTCAACACCCAAAAGCACCACGTGCACATATTAAATGAAAAATAAAGCTCAAAACGCACGTCTAACATGCTAAATTCCCCTACTTAGGCAGTCGTATGCAAGCTTCTCACGCGCCTATGACTTATACTAGTTAAGTGTTTAGAGAGGTCTCAAATATCATAAAAAGGAAACCAATCATTTGCACCTGCATTAGATCTAGGCGCTCGGATCTACATGATATAGGTGCCTGGATTCTACTCTCTTTTCTATATTTCCTATTTTTGTCATGTTTTGTTTGATCATTTGAAACACTATTTCATCATTCATTTATGGTATCAATGTTGCATGATGTGGATTTTTGGCTTAAAGCATCTAAAGTAGGGCTTTGAAGGAGAATTGATAATCAAAGGATAGGGGTTTTTCATTTTCGCAAAAGATTTGGATGATATTCTTTAATTAGATCCACACAAAATCAGAAGCATCATAGCAAATAGAGAAAGAGTGCATCATGGCTCTTATACTCATCACATGGCCATTCAAAGCATTTCATGGTCAAATCTACCTTATCCCATCTTTTTTTTCCTTCCTTCTTAGTTATTAATTCATGTATAGATTCATAATATAGATAAAATAGCATAGGGCATGCAAAGAATCATTTTGTCATGTCTTATTTCATCCACGTAGCATTCTAAAATCAAGGTTTTTCAAGTTCATATCATGCCATAGAGTTGATCTTGTAGATCATTTGGTTTACAATAACCTTAAACACTACAATACATATGTGTGAATAAGCATTAGAAGTTGCATTTGACATTTGATAAAAAAAAAAAAAAAAAAAGCTTGAGATGAGTAAAATTTGTACAAATTCACACTCCAGACGCCTGGATTCCCTTATTCTAGGAGCCTGGATCTGTCTGATCCAAGTGCCCAGATTGTTATCGAGGTGTGATTAGCATGATGCTTGTGGTTGATTCCTAGGGCTTTTCAAAGTTGTTTAAGCATGATTTGGTGGGGACTAAGTGTTTTGTGTATGTTGATCATTCACTCATCACATTTTGCACAAGCATCCATGCCCATTTCATTAACCTTATTGATGCGTTTTTGTGCTTCCGTATGAAGTTATGATTGAAGTCTGTTCAAATGAAATTTTCAAAATCCAGATTTAGTAGAGACCGGTGGTTGTAATAGGCAAGAGGGGTGCTTTAAATTCCTTACCCTCCTGTAACCTAGCTCCCGGACCCGAGAAGTCTCATTTTAAAAGGCTAGTGTAGTATTTTTTATTCCAAGGGTGAAATAGTCATTTTATAGCTGGTTTTTCAAGTAACGGCCCTCAAACCCAGTGGCGACTCCATCTCCTATTAATCAATCAAAATTATTTTCCAAACAATTTTTGTAAATTTTTGCGGGGTGTCCACAATGTCCTTGAAATGGCTGAGCTAGGTAGGTTACAAGCATAGCCTAATAGGATTCTGGAATACATAGTTTAGCCCAGCTCGGCTTGGATGGGCTGAGCAATGTACAAGTTATGCCGAGCTAATTGAAAGCACGACACCTGATAAGCCCCCAATATTGCATATATCCGGGCTTATCTAGTTCTTTTTGTTCACACACACACGCTTTTATCTTGCTTTTATATGATTGATGTGTGCGTAGTGTTGTTTTTGGTAGTTTCAGGGTAAAAAAATGAATAAAGCGTGTTTTGAAGTGCTTTGGGAAGCATCCCAAGAATTTAAGGGCCAAGCGCCCCATGACACTCCGCCATCGAGCCTCGAGAGCCAAGAAATGAATATTTGGCTATGGCTCAGGAAGTTTAGAAGACACAAGATCAAGTCGAAAGGCTAAAGGCGTGTCCAAGGCGTACAATGACTCCTGGTGGAATTCAGGAGTAAACAAGCACTCACGAGACCAAATGCTCCCCTTCCCGAAGCTCGCACGATGTTCGGAAGTGTTTTGGAAGATGCACGGTAACACACAAGGCCAATGAATGGCAAAGAAAGACGAGGCAAGCTCAAATGTCTTAGTATTGATAGGTATCAATACCTCTGCAGCAAAGCTGCACAGAACATTGGGTACCAATACCCCCAACTTTGGTATTGATACCCAGGCTTTACAAAGAGCATTTTGAATGCAGGTATTGATAGGTATCAATACCTAGCAACCCAAAAAGTATGTAACCCACTTGTTGGACTTTCTACTTATTTAAACTTACACCTTTTAGGATATTTTTGTGAGAGAGAAAGAGTATATTAATTGCAACCTACTAGCATAAGTTAAATCTCTATTGGCCCAACGTTTGGTCTTAGATGTGATTCTATCAAGTTCTTGCAATCTACATGCTTAAGTTTTTTGGTAAACAAAGGAACACCCAAGTACCTTACAGGTAAAGAACCTTCTTTGAAGCCAAAGAGATGTAGAATTTCTTCTCTGGTGGTTGGGTGGACACCAAAGAAGAATACATGGCTCTTCCTAGGACTAGGAGACAGTCCAAACAAAGCTTCAAACTCTTTAAGTGAGGACTGTATATGTTTGACGGACCCCAAGTCTCTGTAGCAAAAGATCATGAGGTCATCAGCAAAATAGAGATTGATGATTTTGGTTTTACTACATCTCCAATGGAACTGGAAGTCAGTAAGATTAGCTTCCTCCCTCAAAATACAAGTTAAGACTTCCATGACTATGACAAAAAGATAGAAAGAGAGAGGGTCTCCTTGTCTAAGACCTTTCCTACCTTTTATGTAGCCAGTGGATTCACCATTTATACTAAGTGAGTAGTTGGCAGTGGTTACACAAGCTTTAAGCCAACAAATCATCTTGGGGTGGAACTCCATGCATTCTAGTATATCCCATAAAAGTCCCATCTGACATTATCATATGCTTTCATCATGTCCACCTTCATAGCACACCTAGGAGAAGGGGATGCTTTGTGATAACCTCTCAGCAGCTCCTGATTGAGAAAAATGTTATCTGCTATCCTTCTACCTTTAAGAAAACCTGATTGCACAGGATCAATAAAGGAAAGGAGAGGAATCTGAATTCTTTTGGCAAGAATTTTAGCTATGCACTTGTAAACAATGTTGCAGCAGGATATAAGCCTATAATCACTAAACTTGGAAGGGTTAAGGATTTTAGGAACAATGGCAACAATTGTGGCATGAGTTTTACCCAAAAGTTGTCCTGATTTGAAGAAGTTTTGGATAGCTGCAAGTATATCATGCCTAATCACAGGCCAGGCTTTATGAAAAAAATCAGCATTATATCCATTAGGGCCAGGGGCCTTGTTAGGATTAAGCTCCTACAAAATGTCTTTGCTTTCAGAGTTAGAGACTTTTTGAATCATAGACATACTTTGGGAATTTGTCAATCTCCTGGTGATGAGATGACTAATTCTATTATGTCCACTGTAATGGGACATGTGAGATTTGCCTAGCATGTTAGAATAGTAAGTGAAAAAAGAGTCTTTAACAATAGCCATGTCATTAGTGGTAGAAGAATCATCTAAGAGAAGACAAGTAATTTTGGATACTTCATCCTCAAATTCGATGTTCTTTCCAAACTACCCATGCAATGGCATTGAGTAATGGCATAGGTATCTTCCCATCCAAGAAATTGCCAACCAAACAGTGGTTACCAACCCCATCATCAAGTTATGACTCATCAATAATTACATGAGCCTCTTTTGCTTTTTGAAAATTTGGGTAATGATCTAACTTCATAGACTTGGAAGGGGCTTTGGCCTTTAAAAGAGAAGTCCAGTTCCTAGTAGGAGCTCCTTGCAAGGGGATGAAATTTTTGGGCTCTGTTGTTTGGGTAGGAGTATCATCCACGACGCGAACATATTCCCCTTCAAGATCAATAGATGTAGGAATTTTGGTGCCCACTTCTTGGAGCTGTATGAGATGTTCCTTAAAATTCGAAAAGCTTACATTAACCCTTGATTTCTGCATCTCTCCCTCAATAGAATTAACCAAAGAGGTGAGCCTATCAGCTCTAACTAATTGATCTCTTGCTTCCTGAAACACCTGTTGTAATTTCCGAGAGGGGCTTGACCCATGTTTGGTAGGGCTATAGGGGCCAGATTGAAGGGTGGAAAAATTCACATAGTGAGTGCCAATTTCAATAGTTGAAGTCATCTCTGGAGTTTGGGTAGTAGTATTAGGATAAGGGTTAGGGTTTTCCAAAATAGGGCTTTTTGGATGGTATAGACTTAGATCGGAGAGGCTTTGGCTTCGTGGAAAACGGTTTAGGTTTAGGGATGGGGAAAATTTAGTAGGTGTGGTGTATGTGGTACCTGGTTTGTTGTGCCTGTGACGATGTTGCTCTTAATGGGCTGCGGGATGCGATTTGTTGTGGAGAGGCTGAGTAAGACCCACCTGCTTCTTCTGTACAACATTGGAGTCCACTACCCTAGATCCAATATCTACCGTAATTGGAGTAGACTTGATCTCTGAACCAGATCACACTATTAGTGGATACACGTTGGACTGCTAGAAAACACCCTTTCTAGGGATACCATCTTCTTTGGTACCAAGATTTGCCATGGGAGAAACTAACTTTTCTGCCATTTCTATGGTTTTGTTAGATGACTTCTAACTTGCTTAGAGAAAGGGGCTCTGACATCTCTAGACTGTTTTTTATTCTGTAGTTTAGAGCCGAAGCATGAGATTGCATGCTGAATTACCACAAACTTTTTTGGTTGATGCTGTGAGCACTGCGGCTTACTTGATAAATTGAGTACTGTCAATTCCTATGAATTTCATATTGCCCGAGGAGGTTTGGAGCAGAAAGGAGGCAAAACTTTTGTTCCTTAAAGTTTTTGGTTGCGTTCTATATGTTCACATTGATTCTTATCCTAGTAATAAATTAGAAGCTAAATCTAATAAATGTTTTTTGAATGGATATGGTGACAAAGAATTTGGCTATCGAGTTTAGGATGCACAAAATTAAAAGATTGTGAGAATCTAGAATGTGATATTCAACTAGCAGGTTATGTACAAGGATAACGATAGGGAAGAATAGGTTGAGTCTCGCTAGAAGGTTGAGAAAAATGATGTGGTTGATTTGGATGATTTGTCTGAGGGTTTTGTGCCAAATAGATGCTCAGAGGATGAAAAGAATGTTATTCCACAAGCGGGACCGAGTACGCCAACTACTGCTGTCCAAAATTTTTGTAGGGTTAGTAAAACCACCACTTCAGTTTTTCACTGTCTTTGTACTACATATTGCTCACTGATGTTGGTGAACCGAAGTATTTTGATGAGGTTTTGCAGAGTAAGAGTTCAATCAAGTGGGAATAGGCCATTAAGGATGAGATGATCTCTTTATTGACAAAATAGACATGGGAGTTGATAGAATTGTCTGTCGGTAAAAAAATTCTTCATAATTATTGGGGTTTATAGATTGAAAGAGGAACTTGATGGTAGCAAGCGCTGCGAGGCTTGATTGGTGGTCAAAGGCTTTCAGCAGAAGGAAGGGATTGAATACTGATATATTTACTCCAGTTGTGAAGTTGCCGACAATACAGTTGGTATTGGGTATTTTGGCTGCTAAAGGGTTGTAGTTAGAGTAGTTGGATGTGAAGACTAAGTTTCTCCGTGGAGATTTAGAGGAGGAAATCTACATGCATCAGCCACAAGACTTCACAGTTAAAAGGAGGAGAAGATGGTTTGCAAACTGGGCAAAAGATTGTTTGGGTTAAAACAAGCTCCATGCTAGTGGTACAAGAAGTTTGATAACTTCATGTGTAGCAATGGGTTTAAGCAGCTAGAGGCGAATCATTGTTGCTACACCAAAGGGATAGGCAAGTCTTATGTTATTTTGTTGCTATATGTTGATGAAATGCTAGTGGCAAGGTGTGCTATGGGGGAGATCAACAAATTAAAGAAAACATTGTTGAAACAGTTTGCAATGAAGGATTTGAGAGTGGCTAAACAAATCGTTGGAACTAGAATTATCTGAGAAAGAGCGAAGGGGACTTTGAAGCTTTTACAATCTGAGTATATCAAAAAGGTGCTCAAGAGGTTCAACATGGATGATGCAACACTTGTTAGAACACCTTTGGCTAGTCATTTTAGACTAACCAAGGGCCAGTCACCGAAGACAGATGAGGAACGAGACTACATGGGTAAGGTTATGTATGCATCTACGATTGGGAGTCTTATGTATGCTATGGTTTTCACATATCCTGATATTGCACAAGCAGTGAGAGTGGTGAGTAGGTACATGAGTAATCCGGGTAAGCAGCATTGGGAAGCAGTGAAATGGGTGTTGAGATATTTGCGTGGTACAACAAATATCTCTCTGTGCTTTATAAAGGCTTGCCTAAAGTTGCAAGGTTTTGGATGCCGACTTGGCGGGTGACATGGATAGTCGGAAGAGTACTATTGGGTTTGTGTATGCTTTGGATGGTACGGCTGTGAGTTGGGGTTTCAAACTTTAAAAAATGTCGCTTTATTGACTACAAAATCTAAATATGTGATGGGCACAGAAGCTGGAAAGGAAAGGTATGGTTACCAGGGTTGCTTGATGAGTTGGGAAAAACGGTAGGGAAAGGAGTGTTGCACAACGATAGCCAAAGTGACATCTTTCTTGCCAAGAATCTGGCTTTTTCATTCGAGAATGAAGCTCATCTAGTTGAGGTACCCCTTTATTCACTCTCTTCTTGATAGTGGAAACTTATTGCTTGAGAAGATACGCAGTGTTGAGAATTCGACAGATATGTTGACGAAGGTTGTGACCGTTGACAAGCTGAAGTTGCCAGCTTTAGTTGGTCTCCAAGCTTAAGGCGTTGGGATGGGTGCTGGTGATGTTGACGATTGGCGGTGTTTGTAGATCACCAGTAATGTTTGGAGGGCGTGTTGTGAATTAGGCTTCACATGGGAGAATTGTTGAGTACGGAGCCAAATTTATGCATTGGAAGCGATTTTTGGGTGGTCATAGCATGAGTGGTTCAGACCATGGGTTTGGTGATCCAGACCAACACATAGGTAGCAAAAACAAGCTCGCAGCATTGGTGGCCCTGACCATGGGTTTGGTGGTCCAGACAATGGGTCCTCAGGCTCAGGTTCATTAATGGCAACCTTGGTCCGGACCATGAGAAGGATGGTTTAGACCACCCCGCGCGCGTTTTGAGGCAGTTTTAGGGTTTTGTTTAGGGCTTCTCTTGTTCTCTATAAAAGTCTAATTTATGTGTTGCCTCCGTAACATTATATTCTTGATTATGCATCATAGTCAAATCCCTTGCACTCCGTGTAGTAAGATTAAGCAAATTGCTTAAATCTGAACCATGTATATCGCGTGTCTTGCTATTACTTTGTCAATTGTTAGCTTTATTTTCAGTGTGAGATTGTACTTCTTGCCCTTACAGTTATGTCTTTCAATGAATGGTGTTAGATTGGATCATCTGCTTGCATTCAAAAAAACAGAAGCTCTTCTCCTTCATTACTTATCTTTGGGCTATCTGGAAAAACATAAACAATTTTGTTTTTGCAAATGTTCCTTTTCGTAGAGATGCTGTCCTTTCTATGGAAAAAGATTATGCACATTGGGTCCAAAGGTCTTACTTTTGGTTGGAAAAGGGTAGGAAATCACTCTCCTCCGACATCAATTCTCCATCAATCCATCCCTTATATTGCAATCAGATCCGGTTTCATAATCTATCCAGAGAACCTGTGTTCTTCATGTGGATGGTGCTTGGAAACAAGGAAATTCATGGAGTGGAATAGGTTTCATAGTTTCTTTCCCTAATGGAACTCTCATTGCACAACATTTTATATCAACATATAGCAATAGCCCTCTCCAAACAGAAATTCAAGCGATTCATCAAGCGATTAAATGGGTAATAACAAACAATTACAATGCTATCCATATTTTTCTAACCGTTTTAATGTCATAATACAGATAGGGAGTAGATTTTAATGTCACTATCATGATACCTTTCTGATTCTTAACCTGAGGGAGGTGATTGCCAAGCTGACCATATGTAGGTCTAACATGCACATCTTTTGGCCAAACATGCTCTCACCCATTTTGCTCCTCACTTGGACACTAGTGATGGAAATTAGTTTTAGGCTTCCAACAACAGTCTTTGTTGTCTTTCTTTTGTCGCTTAGTTTTTCTTTTATGTGTATGATTATCTAATGTGTGTTTGTCTTATTAGCTTGTTGGGACTCTTGTATCAAGTTGCGATTAATGATATTGCTATTTTTTTTTTTATTAAAATAGGGTCTAGAATCTATAAATGAAATGGTCCAAAAAAACTAAATCAACTGTTGAGATTCACAATAAAATAAATCTCAACCGTTGATTTTATTTTTATTTTTTTATAACTAGATGTCTGGACTAGCATTGGAACACCTCGACTAATCTTGGGAGACCAATCCCAATGTCCACTAGCAGGGCTCCAATTAAAGCCAGAGCAAAGCTCTATATGGACTGCCCGTAAAGGAGTTGATAGCACCTACGGGATTTTGAACTTTAAGTCTTAAGAGGGAGTGAACTCATAAGTTCCAAGCCTTGACCACAAGGTGAACCCTTGGATTATCAACCATTTGATTTAGCTCTCTTCAACTCTTTCTTTCCATTTTATTTATAGACACACAAATTCAAGTCCTGCAATAAAGACAAGAAAAAGATGCACAAAAATATATATATATATATTGATTTGAATTGAATGCGAGGGATACAATTCTCTTATAAATGTCCTTTCAACAAAGAGAAGAACAAAATCATCTGATTCAATCTCCGGAGTTGATGGTGCAACCTAACGGCTATAGAAGCTAGAGTGGATAAAACCTGGTTACCCTACTAATAGGCATAGCATGTGCCTATGGCCATCGCCACGAGAGGGTGAGTAGCTCGGCACCACATAGGGAAGCCCTAGCCCTGTGCCGAGCTATATCGACAATGAATAAGGTCAGTATGGTTAAGAAGATTAGTATGCCAAGATGTACCAGCTCAGTGTACATCGCAAGGGGTTGCCTCTGACATGGCCGAGCTGGAGAGACTACGAATACTATTTGAACAACATTCTGGAATACATAAACTTAGCTAGACGTGAGTAGTTGGGATATGTACATGTCATGCTGAGCTATGTGGAAGCATAGCACCACCACAAATAAGGCGGTGAGACATTCCAGAATACTCTTTGAACGGTTCCTTATGAGATAGGGAGCAATCCCATGAAATAAGAGATCGATATGGAAAGTCCAAATGTGATTAGGAATGAACTTCATAGAGGAAAGAATTCTATATGGAGGGAAGTACTACTGCAAGATGAGATCTTGCAGTATTTGGAGGCATGTGCCTAATAGGAAAGTCCTATTAAGAAAAGGATTCCTAAACCTAGTAGGAAACAGGAGGCATGAGAAGCCTAAACTCATAAAGCAACAACACCTATAAATACAAGGCGATAACCATGGAGCAAGGTACGTTATGAAACCTCGTTCATACGCATTGTGATTTAAGAATTCCAATACGAGATACTAACTTAGGCATGAGAGGGCCTTTGTTGACGAAAGGCAAAGGTGTTTTAATCCTTTTTTTTATCTTGCGATTTGGGGTTCAGTCAAGGAAGCACATGATCTAGACCTACATGAATTTTATCCCCGTACTATTGGCGCCGTCTGTGGGAAATGCTTTGAAAAAGTTCAACAAGATCAACAATGGTAATTTCAGAACTTGTTTTGTGCACTCCACGTAGAGAGGATGTGGAAGATGATGGCGGAACCACCCTTGTGTACACTACGAGAAAGAGTGCAAAGGTGGACAAAATTCCTGCAGTTCTTAAAGCACCACATAAGAAGCCTGCTACTAGGAGGCCTAGGTTTATAGATTTGCTATGTTTTAATATTTTGTAGAAATTAAATAAGCCCACCAAACAAGATGTCAATCAATCATACAACGAAAAGCAAAAAGATGAAGAACATTGTACGGGGATAAAATCCACGTAGCCCTGGATCATGTGCTTCCTTGATTCAACCCTGAATCTACAAAACAAAAAGAGGGTTAGAGCACCTTTGCCTCTTGTCGGCAAAGGCCCTCCGATGCCTAAGTTAGTATCTCATACTGGAATTCTCAAATCACAATGCATATGAAAGGGGTTTCACAACGTACCTTTCTCCATGGGTATAATCTTATATTTATAGGTGTAGATGGTTTGTGAGTTTAGGCATCTCGTACCTCCTGTTTCTTATTCTTTTTAGGAATCCTTCTCTCAATAGGACTTTCCTATTTAGGGACGTACTTCCATATTCTGCTAGATTTTGTTTAACAGAGGTCTTCCTTTCCATATAGGACTCTTTCCTACATGGGGCTCGGAATTGCTCCTTATCTCGTAAAGAATGCTCATATTAATCCCTCACATTACGGGATTGCTCCTTATCCCGTAAAGAACTGCCATAGACTATTCTGGAATGTCTCACCGCCCTATATGTGACGGTGCCGTTCTTCCATGTAGCTCGGAATAACCCATACATAACTTAGCTCATCACGCCGAGTTGAACTATGTATTCCAAAATGCTATTTAGGCTTTATACGTAGCCTACCCAGCTCAGCTATGTCGGGGTCATCCCCTCATGACTTACGCCAAGCTTAGTGCATCCTGATTTATTAGTTTACTCTTACTATCTTGACCTTATTTATGGTTAGTACAACTCGGCATAGGGCTAGGCTCCCCTATATGGTGCTGAGCTACTCACCCCTCTCGTGGTGACTGTGAATGGCACGTGCTATGCCCTTTTATCAGGGTAGTCATTTGTTTTTACCCACTCGAATTTCTCCCTAGCTTTGTCATTGCTGTCATTCATCATTGGTGTGCAGAGCTTCAACAGTTCTTGATGCATCGGTTGCACGCCTCCCCCTCATGTGGGGTGGGGGGGGAGAGGGGGCAGGGTTGTCTTCGCATTAAATGTGAAGTGACCCATTGGTCACCAGATAAGCCCAAAGGACGGTTTTGCTGATGTGTCAAATGCATCATGCCCCTACTTTATGGGTTTTTGAGCGGGATAATCATTATACTTCCCCCCAAAACCCTTCAAGTCCCAAAAAAACCTCTCCCCTACTTCATTTCTCTTATTCTCTTCATCAAAAGCAAAAGACCAAGAGAGAGAAAGAGTTTTGTCCGCCATTAACGACGTCTCTAGAGTTCGTTTTCTTGCCATTTTACCTCTATTTTTTCGTCAAAAAGTACCCTATGTCCTCGTTAGAGAGTCCTATTTCAGGTTCATCTTTTCACGTAAGTGCCTTTCCTTTAGATTTCCTGCTTCTCCGTCAAAGTCTCCTTGTTTTCAGTTTCTGTTTATCATCATCTTTCCCTTTTGGGTTTCCACAGCGAAACCCTAACCATGGGGAAGCATAGGGCCCTCCTGAGTAATACCTAGAAAAAATAGCAGAGTTTCACAAAAAATACGAGATTCCTAATGATGTCTACTTTAGATTGAACAATCGTAATGATTTTAGGGAAGAAGGTTAGGATGAAAACAAAATTCATGTCCCTTTAATTTTCATAGTGGGGGGGTAGCCTTAGATTCCCCCTACATCCTTTCTTCAGAAAGGTCTGCTATAGGTGTAGGTTGAACCCTATGCAGCTCTGCCCTAATTTCGTTATGGTAGTGATGGACATAGTTGCCCTGAACAGGCTGTTTGGCCTGCACCTGGACTGGTGGGACTTGCATTACCTTTACAGTGTAGTCCCCACAACAAATAACAACTATTACTTCAAGGCCAAAGACACCGAGTAGCTCATCACAGATCTGCCCAACTCTTCGAAAGGTGAAGGGGATGACTACCTTATATTCACTGGCAATTGGAAACCCAGGGATGCTAAGGGAAACACCATCGGTTTCGCCTACCCCACAACTGCAGGCCAACCACGTTAGTATTCGATCCTAGCATATTACTTTATTTCTCATACCTTTTGTTCTTGTTTTATTGACCATCTTCTCTGTTTTGCTTTCTTTGTCTGCAACAAGCAATCTTAACCACGGTGGTTGGCTAATCCACGGGAAGCTCCACCGAGAAGAGATAGCACAAGCCTTTTATTTTGACAGGTTCGAGCCAACCCCCGTCGGGCTCGCCCATACATCCCATCTGCTTCTAGACTACACCCTAACTTACTGGGGTGGCATTAGAAGAGTAGGAGAGCCAAGATCTAGACACCCCTGGCCTCCAACTGCTCCATTGACCGCCCCACGGCTGTCGACTGAAAAAAGAAATACCCGATCTCATAAAGGCCAACCTAGAAGGGGATCAGCACGGTCTCGAGCCCCAAGGGACCTTCAACAACAAATCTCATTTGCCAACGTCCCCGAGATCCTTACCGCTATTCCCATTATCACAACAGGAGGCCCCAGACCAAGTACATCCGGTAAAGCAGCAGAAGTAGCTTTTGAAGAAAGAGAGGAAGAAAGATTTAATCATCGCGTTGTTATTTCTCTCTTGGCTGAACAATCTACCCTTCTTGGTGACTCAGATTCATCTAGCTACTCTCTTTCTCCAGATAGAAAAATGCCTCGCCAGCCCATCAACCTTCTCGACGAGCTGAATCTTGGTACCCTTCCTTCACGACCGCCTCTGATTACTATTTCTTCTGGTCCCTCCTTAACCATAGATGTTGTTCCTTCGTTTAACCAGAGGGACAAAAGACTAGTGGAGAGTCCCCACGATGTCCAACCCCCACTATAAAGGCGAAGGGTTGGGGGCTCGAGTTCGAGCCGTAAAAGAGTTCTAAGAGTCGATCTTTGTAGTCTAAGCTTACAGCATGCCAATGATTGATGTAGTCGACCACAGGCTAGTCTTTCCATTGCTTAGCATTGGTTAACTCCGTCATGCTAACAGTGTAGCAAGTGTTGTAGAAGCGATTAAGGAACTCACGCTCCATCTGCTCCCAACTATCGATCGGCTCTGGCTCTAAGTTTGTGTACCCCTCAAAAGCATTCTCGTTGAGCAAACGAACGAACTATTTGACAAGTAGGTCTCCTTCAATCCTAGCATTGTTACAAGTTTCAATAAAATGGGCAATGTGTTGCTTTGGGTTTCCCTTCCTATCCCATCAAACTATTGAAATTTCAGGGGCTGGTAACCAACAAGCATCTTAAAGTAGTCGATGCGCTTTGTGTAGGGCTTCAAATACATAAAGCTACTTTGTGATAGCCCGCCATATTGTGCTCTGATCGTAGCTGTTATCATGTCTTGGAGTTGTTGGACAGACACCGAAGTAATAGAAGTTAGTAGAGCATTTTTAACAATATTTGGGCCAGTAAAAAACGCCTGATTGATCTTACTACCACCTAGATGATTTGATGAAAAGATATGGTTTGCATCTTCCCTTTGCTTGAGTTTTTGATCACCCATCATGAGCTTTCCGCTTTCATCGCCATAGATGACTCTTTGTGGGGTGAAACTTGGTGGATGTTGTAAAGACCCAGAATTTTCATGAAATTCTTTGTATCTTTTACTCATTTTAAAGTAATGTGAATGAGTGGATAAATGTTTTAAAATGTGTTTCTTTCTAAGTGTTATATGGGTGTGTATATCTTGGTACATATACGTATTACAATGGTGTGTGGGTGTTTGAAGATGTTAAAAATGTGTTAGAAATGATCAGGTTCGAATTGGTGAAGGTGGTAAAAAATTTAGAAATTTTCATTCTAGATACCGGTATGGGTTTTTCTTGATACCGGTATCCAGCTTCATCTTGAGTCATCAGAAATTCCAGATATCGATATGGGTTTTTCTTGATACCGGTATCCAGCTTCATTTTGAGTCATCAAAAATTCTAGATACCAGTATGGATTTTTCTTGATACCAGTATCCAGTTTCATTTTTTGCGAATTTTGAGCCCGACATTGCCTTCTATAAATAGGGTCTTGGACTCATTTCTTCACTCCATAACAACGAAACAAACCCTAAAATCACCCCTCTACCATCTCTCTTCATCCCCACCTCAAATCTTGTGATTTTAACCTCAATCCACCTCAAAACTTCAAGATCTACACATTGGATTTGTGATTCTCCCTTGGATTTCGGGTTTTGCACTCAAGAAGGTAAGCACACTTGATTTGGGTCTTATTCTTGCTCCATTCCCATTTTTCCTCTCTCTCTTCGATTGTGAGTGTAACCTCACCCTTGTAACTCATTTTTGACATGATCTTGTCTCTTGTATGCGTAATGGAGCTTCGGTAGAGGTCGTTCTTGAAGTTTGAGATCTAAATCACTTGGGTACTCTAGGATTTTGCTCAAAACCCATCTTGGTAGGGGAATGTCTACTCTCTCTAGTTGTATACTTGTGATTTGTTGTACATATCTCTTCTTTGGCTTCAATTCCACTAAAAATCATGTTTTCCCCATTTATGTGGGTTTTCCTAACTTAGATTCTTTGATCTATGAAATTGGTTGTTGATTTATGAAATTGGGAGTGAATTTGACCTTCCTTCATGCTTAAATGTTGCCTAGCATTTCTAATTTGAAGCCAAGACTATCTTATTTGTGATTGGGTTGAAATTCCATACCTTAGAGGTGAAAATCTGCACAGTGTATTGTTCATAGGCTGTTTTCCAAAATTTTCCAACGGCTGCCCTTGTCATTTGGGTGGCATTCAGCCACCCTTTGATGTCTGTTTTGTTCTCGATCGCTTATTCCTTCATATATTTGACCTTTGGTATCATTCCTTACTCATGTTTTGACTAGAGGACTATGGTTTTATGAATAAATATGTCATCTTACGTCACATGAAAGTTTTGTTGGTTTTTAGGAGGCATATGTGCGTGCATGTGACAAGATTTGTCGAAAGGCATGTGTTGGAGAAATAGACTTGGAAATTTGAAATGGTTTTGACTTTGAAAGGAGGTTTTTAACGAAATGGATTTAAATGAACGAATTACATTATAGATACATTTATGCGTTTGAGAAATAGACTAAAACACGTGGATGTATTGAATGTTTATTGAACGACATGGTAAGAAAGGGATGTGTGCGTTGGTATGCTAATGCCTGAGAATGTTTAAGTGAGTTGGTAAGAACGTTGATTATAAATACTAGTGTGATGTCGTGTTGGGGAATATGATTGGCTCGTAGACATGTCTTTAATAGAAATGAGGGAATATTTAATGATTTAAGAGAATAAATGAGTTTATGAACGGAAAAGACATAATGTGTTGCGTGGTGAATGGGTAGGTCTTGTGACAAAGCAATATTTTGGTATTGAAAACTTGTGAAGATATCTTTTGTTTAAAACCTTCGGTATTCTGCGGAATCAACGAAGTGTATGATGCCTCTACCTTCGGGCATTGAGGAGGAGTTGAGTATCTGGTATTTGGGCACAAATCAACAGACCTCAATCTCATTTTGAAAACTCTATTTTTTCATGAACTCATGCTGCGTCACCAGGGAAGTTCTTGAGTCTATACATTAGTATAGTATTGTGCTTTGGAAGTGTTGGTTATTAATATGACCCGTGTATCGGGTGAGGCAGGCGGAGCCTATCCAACTTAGGGATTGAATTAGATTGGCCTATGGAATCTAGCTTAGGGATTGGATTAGACTGAGGCAGGCAGAGCCTATGGAATCCAGCTTAGGAATTAAATCACTAGAACTTATGTACAATGATGGTTTTTCTTCAATGAACAAAATGAAGATGAGACGTCTTGGTTATATGAGACGGAAACAGTACTTGAATCTTTATATGGTATATGAAGCTTGTGATATCCGAAAAGGATTAAATTCCCTAGTTATATTATTAGCCATATATCGGGCCATAGGTGGAAACGGTGTGGCAAGTCATGCGTGGAAACATTCCTCGGTATGTCAAATGATAGATGACTATTACCTATGATTGGATACCTAAATTGAGACAATAATTGTATTGAGGGTAGGAATGATGTTGGAGAATGAGATGTCTTTAACTAAATGGCTTGGCTCCTATCACAAAATGTTTTGAACTTAGTTAAATTTTGTTAGAATTCTAAAGGGTTATTTTTTAATAAAAATCGTGGACACTTTGGTGACATTTTGGATACATATAATGACTTGGATGATTTTGATAAAACTAATGGTTATGTGATTGGTGTTTGGACGCTCGAATGACTTTCCTTGTTGGAACACTTAATTGTATTTCAGACACTTGGTTTCTCTTGGACACTTCCACATTTCTTATGTTCATCATGATTCGTTTGGTCATCACTATACATATCCGTCCATTCAATTGATATAACTACAACCCATGTGCATGTATCAACTTTATACACCTAGGGTTTGTAGAATAGTTCTCTTACTGGGCTAGTTTAGCTTAACCTATCATTTTCAGTGCAACGTTGACGAGCATGGTGTGGGATGCATTAGTGTGCATGCATGTCATGGACTTTTGGGAAAGCACCAATGATTTCAAGCTACTTAACCATTTTTTGTTTATCTCTAGTATTTGAGAGACTATGATGTAATTTATGAATTCATGTACTTTTGATTTTAAATTTGTTGGAAATTTTATGTATTGGTTATTGTATTACTTGAAACGGAGACTTCAAATTTTGGACTTTGAATTTGGAATATTTAATAGACTTTTGACTTTTCAAATGGGAAAAGTTTGACTTTTGATTTGTCCAGTGTGGACTCACGAGGTAATTTAGTTATAAAATTGAGGGTGTGACAGATGTGAATGTCCTGGCTAGTTTTCCCCACTTTTTGAGCCTCCAACTTGTTCATAAGCAATGCAATTTGAAGGTCTTTCTCTTCAACAGTCTTGGTGAGCTTTTCAATGGCGCGCGCCATTGTAGCCAACTGTTCCTCCACCGTCGTAGCACCAGGGGTCATGGCTTGCATAGCCACAGAGTAAGACAATGCCCAATGACTTGGTGATTCCGAGTGCTTTGGCGAAGAAGGCGAGGGTCCAGAGTGCGAGCCTGTGCTAGAATTTGCATAAGAAATTGAGCGAGATGGGCAGGGTGATAGACTTCCTGAGGCAGAATTTTTAGCATTGGACTGAAGCTTTTAGGAGCCCTCTTTAGCCTTTTTCTTCATCAAAAGTTACGCGACTGGTTGGTACTTGCTATGCAACATTTTTGGTGCAACTCCTTCACTTGCCGGGACAACGGTTACCATTGCCTTGCTACGAGTAATAGGGCCTATGGAAGTGCTATTGTTGTTTGTAGCAATAGTGACATTCTTGGCTGTGTTCTTCTTGATTGAAGTAGTCTGAATCTTCTTCGACATCATTTGAGTAAAACTTGATTTAGGAGAAAGAGAAGAGAGGTAGAGAGGTCCCACTAGGCGTGCCAAATTTGTAACACACAAATTCAAGTCTTGAAATAAAGACAAGAAAAAGATGCACAATATATATATATATATATATATATATATATATATATATATATATATATATATATATATATATATATATATATTGATTTGAATTGAATGCGAGGGATACAATTCTCTAATAAAATGTCCTTTCAACAAAAAGAAGAACAAAATCCATTGATTCGATCTCCGAAGTTTATGGTGCAACCTAACGGCTATAGAAGCTTGTTGTAGGGTTGAACTGGTTGGTAGTTCTTTCTGATCTTCGAGTCTAGAAGCTTGAAGAACGAAGCTTGATCGAGGGCTTGAACAGCTTATCTCAAGCAAACGGTGAATTTGAAGACGACCTTGGCTAGTTGACGCGCAAACCGTTGTTGTTGATGAACTGTCACATAACTTGTGTGCTTGTTGATTCTCCATAAGAACTTGAGGAATTTGGGAAGAACTTGAAGAGAAGCCTTGAGAAATGCTTGAGTGTGCTCTGGAATTTCCTTGGTTGTAGATGCTCTCGAATGATTTGAGTTGTTAGATGACTTGATTTGATGAACTTGCAATGAAATTGGCACGTTTTTCTTGGTACTTGATGATTTTCTGCAAGATGTTGAAGAATGCTTGAATTCTTGAAGAGTGCTTTAGAGCTCTAGTTGAATGGCAAGCAAAAAATCTTATTATCTCCATCCTTCTCTTCTTCATATGAGCATCTATTTATACACTCCAGGAGAAAGGTTTATATTTGGCATGATTTGCAATTAATTTGATTTAAATACAAATACAAATCAGGATAATTGATAATCAATCATGATTATTTAACTTTAATCAAGATAATTGATTATCAATAAAAAAAAAAGATTGATTTGGTCTCATTTCCTAAAAGAAGATTTGACTTCTTTTATTACTTTTAGGAAATTACACTAACCCAAATAGATAAATAATATATTTATTCATTATTTAACTTTTTTATTGGGTTATCTTGAATGGGCTTGCACATTTGGGCCAACCCAATTCCTTGACTCATTTGGCAATCAATTTAGCCCAATGTATTTTTTGGTCTTCCACAAATCTTCAAACGGGCTAACCCCATAAACTTAACGGGCCCAATATTCATTTGAAAGTGTTGACTAGTGTTTGAATTTTAATTAATTTAGATTATTTATTTATCTCAATTAATCGGACGGTGATTAAGCAGTGCTGAAATTTAGGTGTCTACAAGAGCAAATCACAAATACTATCACATAAGTTGAAAAAGTCTTAGCCTGATAAATGAGTAGTAAACCATGTATGTGGGCTGCTTGTATCCACTTGATTCACATGTTGATAAGTTTATCTTTTTTTCATGGAATTGTAGTTGGCTATTAGTAATCAACAATGCTATGAGTACAAAAAATGAGGAGAAGTCCAATACGCAAGAAGTGGGCTTCTCCTCATTTGTCGTGCATTTGGAGTACACAAATGATGTATCATTTTCCATTACAATAATGATACAAGTGCAAACCGTGAACCACAATCAGCCACAACCTTACACTATTCACGTGGGCCCCACGCGGGGGCCCACCAACTTTACCCCACCAAAAAATGAAAAGTTCAAAATTCCCAAATCAGGGTTTGGGTTTTCGCAGGCAGAGAATGCTGAGAAAACCAAAGAGCGTGTCAGAGAGAGAAAAGAGGCAGAGGGAAGATCCATTGCGGTGCCGGACCCGCACTGACCTTCACCAGTGACCCAAACTCCGGCCTCACTCCACCACCATGACGCCCAGCCAAAGATCCATTAGTGGTTTTGAAGTTGTATGGAGAAGACGAGTCGAATCAACCTGCTCAAAGGTCTCTCTCTCTCTCTCAACTTGTAGAAATTAGATTTGTTGATCTTGATTAAGAATTCAAAAACCCTAATTTGTTGATCTTTAGTCTGAATTCGAAAACCCTAATTCACGGTATGGCTTTTAGGGTTACAACTGATTAGTACTTGATATTTCGCAAAGGAAATGAATGAAATCTCGATATCTGAATTTGATCTTAGTGTACCTTAGCTATCGGTGCTATAGGCAAAATGGAAATGTATGCCAACCTTGGTCTGTTTGGCTGCCAAGAAAGCACAATTGAAGGAAATAGATTGATGATTTTGTCATACTAAAATAGCATTTCTTTAATTAATTTCTGCATATCTTAGTATTTTTTGCTAAATCTTATGTTATATGTGGTTCTGCAAAATCTACACCATTTGCTTTTGGGTACTTTTTAATTAGCATTTCTGTAATGTAAATTGGGAAATATTTGAAGTTGATGGGGGACCATATACATGGTTTCTTTGTTGAGGTGTTACACAAGTAGCTAGCTAGTGCTTTTTCATGATCCCATCAGGAGGTGAAACTACCACATGATCTGACATCTTTGAAGTGTAATTGCAGAGTGTAATACAACTCTAAATTATAAAAGTTCAACACATTATAGTCGTATCCAAGTGGTACCTGTACCCTACTACATTTCGAAGGTTTTGCCTTAACGACTTGCCATAGGTCCATATCAGTACCCATACACGTACTCCTTAGCTCACCGTTCTACAACTACAACTAACAAACAATGGTAGATCATTGTATCATTGTATCAAATCTAAAATTCTTTTGAAGGGGATTGAATCAAATAAAATAATGGTTGATGCAGCCTTCAATAAGGTCAAAAGGAATGCTCCATTGTATTTTGAGACAGCTTTGTTGCTGTGATATTTATCCTATCATTCTATGGAAGAACTAATGTGTAGGTTTGACAAGTGTCCTATTATTATTTCCAAACTTCGTACATCTCTACTTGTGTTTTTATTTTGCTACATGAAAGGTTGCAGGCAATGTAATGTGATTCCTTTGTGGCAAAAAGTGGAATCATATCCACTCAAATTTGAGACAAGACTGTCTAAAGTTCAATGATATTCCAAATTTTTTAGCAGTGTGGATAATTTTATGTTTACAAACACTTGCATTTTCTGTCCCATTTACGTTCAGTCTGTGGTTTGATTCAAGTTGTCAATTTGAGAAAAAAAAAATCATGTCTCATTACAAGTGATGACTTGAAACCTAGCATTGCATGTGTACTGTTTGCTACATAAATGTGTTATGATTACGCTCAAATCCCTATAGTTTGAACAAGTTTCTATATGTCAACATCCTATATTATTTCTACATTTGACAGATGTGTTGTTTGCTATTCTCGACGTTGGCGGTTGGCCCATGGAAACGGATAAGGGACATGACACAGACACACCTTTTAACTCAAGCGCAATAACTTACATCTTAAGCTATATTAGTCACTGTGATTTTGTCTAATTTCTATTTTTTGTTATTTTTTTTTGTACAACTACCATCGCTTCAGCTTCTTCCAACGCCACATCTGGATGGCCTACTGAAGTTTGTGCTTGCAGAGCTGATCCATGCATCCCCACCAAGGTTGACCCTAATGCAAAAAACCCTGGCCGATACTACTATAAATTCCCTGTTACCAATGTAAGTCTTCACACAAGCTGATACTTGTTTCTGCCATTTTTATATATCCTTTTCACATCAACGTCTCATTATGCAATAGGATCTCATTTGTTTTGTTGTCACTATCCCTACAGGAAATGGAATGGTTGGTACGATAACAAGAAGCAAAATGTCTCACATTCGGCAGATGATAGGACATGCGACTTCACTGGACCATTCCTTCAATATAACGTCGACCTCAACAACAACCTAAGGGAACTCATTTCCACTATAAGGAATGCAGTCCGTGTTGTACTTATCCATTCCCTTATTGGGATTATAATTTGTGTAATCCTAGTTATCCACCTTTTGTATAAGTAATTTGTTATGTAATATGGTGAGGTACTGGAAAATAGTGAATTCGAAGTCTGTTTTGGACAATGGTGAGGTACCAGTAATTCTACTTTGGTTATTAGATTTTATTAAGTCAAGTGTTGTTCCATACTCATAAGGCAAGTTATGCTTTGATGATACTTTTTTTGTTATTCTATCACGTAGTTTTATGTTGTGGATTACCAGTTGATTGTCTGATGAGACGCTAAGGCGTCGAGTATGCAACAAAATAGGGGAAATGCTACCCAAATTTTTGCAAAAGTAGTAACAATTTTGGGCGCGGCAGCCACGATAAAAACAAGACACGATACAGACACAATACAAACAAGACTCAGTACAAACAAGACACGATACAAACAAGACTCGATACAAACAAGACTCGGTACAAACAAGACTCGGTACAAACAAGACATAATACGGACACAATACAAACAAGACTCGGTACAAACAAGACACGATACTAACATGATACAAACAAGACACGATAGAAACAAGATTCGGTACAAACAAGACACGATACGAACACAATACAAACAAGACTCGGCACAAAAAAGACACGATACAGACAAGACTCGATACAAACAAGACACGATACAAACACAATACAAACAAGACTAAGTACAAATGATATTACTACGAATGACTCATTGAATATATCTATATATATGACCATATTAACTATCAAGAAAAAAATGAATACAAATTTTATACCTTAACTTGCTTGTTGGACACGGCGACCTTCCTAGCGGTCAAGCTTTTCTTCTTAAGTACTTCCCTTTTCTTCTTAACAGCTTTTTCCACATAACTTTGCTTCCTTTTACACAACAGTCTCCCTTTTCGAGTAACCCTTTTAGGGTTAAGTATGTTCGTGCTTTTCTTGGAAAGTATAACTCCATCTCCAAATGAAAAAGAATCAACCCTATCATCAACCACATTGCTTGCACAAACAACCTGGGTTTCAATGAACTACCGTTCGAACTCATGCCTTTGTGCTATCACCATATTATACCTCTCTTTATTGTCTTCCCCCAAGTCGGCAATCTCCTTATAGAGATTGCAAATGTTATCATTCCGGCACGCTTCAATGGTTTTTGCGGATTTATCGTAACTTACCCAGTGTGGGCCCTTTTCACTTTTTTGCACCATTTTCTCAACACATACTTTTCTGGCACTTCATGAATTCCCCTAAGCTGGTACACAAATAGTTGATGCTTACACACCAATCCTTTAGGACTCAAACAGCCGACAATTACAATGAGTTTCATTTGTTTCACCATTAAAATGAATTTTAAATGGCACACACTTCTGAAATTGGTCTTCTCTTTCTCCAACTATAATCAACTCTTTCACCTCATATAATGTCACAACATCACCTACTTTTGTTTCAACTAAGAACATATGATTTTCCCATAATATTGCTTATTAAACTCTCTAACCTTCGTATGAGTGTAAGCACTTTGAAATTGCTTCTCCAACCCATCATTAGTTATCTAAGGAATGAAAGTGTGCCAACTAGTGTGATCCTCTTATTTTTCATTTTCCACCTTTTTCATCAATCCATTTTCATATTGCTCAACAAATTGTTTCAAGGTTGTCGTTGAACTAATGTAACCATCAAAGTATGCATTCATACTCTCACTTTGTTGTGTAGATGACATTCCAACCCAAAATACATCTTTCACAAAAGCCGGCACCCACCGCTCCTTCTCTAAATACAACCCATGTAACCATGTGTTACTCTAAAGCCTGTACTTTTTCATAAACGCATCCCAGGCAGTCTTAAATTCTTCCATTGTCAGTGGATCATAAACTATAGAGTGAAAATGATAACTTATTTTTTCATAAGTTTCGTACCCTTTCAACTTTTTCGGCATCTTCTTCATAATGTGCCATATGCACCATTGATGTTGGTATTGGGGAATATATTCTCTATATCATTCCTCATAGTGACGCATTGATCGGTAATAATTGCAACGGGAGCACGACCCGACATGCATGTCAACCAATTCAATTCTTAAATAGCCATGAAAATGACTTCGTATCTTCATGGGAGACAAGTCCACATCCCAATAATACCAAGCTACCATGATGATTGATGCCTACAAAAGGGGCAAAAGGCATGTCGTACTTGTTGACGAGGTATGTTGTGTCAAATGTCACAACGTCACCAAACTCCTTAAAAGCTACCCTACTCCTTGTGTCAACCCAGAATACATTCCTTAATTGACCGCTCATTGTAGAAAAGAAGTCTCTGTTGTCAGTTTTCATTCTCATGAAATATTGATTCATTGTCCCAGCATCTCCTTTCGTAAGTTGTAAATGTCAAACCTTATCCAAATAATTCCGGCAATCCCTCTGCAAATATGGAACCTTATCAGGTCCACCAGCTTCAATTTGAAGCGAGTCAATACTCTTATTCAACCTGATCCCAGCTTTGTCATTCTTCACAAGAATCCTTTTGGTTCTTGAATCAAGTACCCTATTGCTCTTAAAAAATCTAGACTTTCCTGGACTTTGTTCATGATTGTGCTCCAAGATAACTTGACTTACTCACCACTTTCCCTCTTAGGTTAAACAAATATTAAGGTGAGCTAGACATTCTGTTTTTTACTGTGGACGTGGCTTGGCAAGGTTGCTTCCTCTAAGCCTTGTCTTTCCACCTTTGCTGCATTCATAAACTACATGGATCAAAAGTCCATCTTTTCCCTTTTTCAAAGTTCTTTTCGCCATTGCAAACCCCTTTTCTTTTGCAAATTTGGAGTAATACAAATAAGCATCCTTGGGGCTGTCAAATTCCATTCTCATTTTTGGTTCCTCAACTGTATCTTCAGAGTTCTCAATTGCCGTTTTACCATCACCGCCCTCCTTTATTGGAGAACCATTTGTAACCTTTTCTTCTTCTACGTTGTCTCCACTTCATACCTCTTCCATTTCTTTGTCACTTTCAATTTGGGAAGATATAGGACACATCACCAATGGTGGTGAAGGTAACTGAAACATCACCTGCAGATTAAAAATAAACAAAAATAAGTACGTATAATACGCAGAATATGAAATGAACTCATTAACACAGTGTAGACTTGGTGATGAACTTGCAAAGGTAGCACATAACAATTTCAAACAAAAGGAAAAAGTCGAGCACATCTAAAAAATGTAGTCAAGCTTAGCTTCTTTTTTTTTACATGATCACAAACAATGTTTGCGGGTGTATCATGAGGAACTTGTTACGTAAAATTTTGTGTTTCCCCAATAGTTAATGATCAAAGAGAAGTTATTCATTCTGCAACTAAAATAATCACAACAATAATTTTTTCATCTAATCAAACTGTGATTTATTATGTAAAGAGCTAACCCACAAACTAACCACTACTTTGTGAATCTTTGATTTTGTTTGAAGAAATGGAGAGGAATAATTCATCTCTTATACCCAATGAACTAATTCTTTTAGCTGTTCTATTTGCTTGTTCGCATTGCGGGTTAGTTGATAGAGGTCTTTGGTACTTCAATTCCATGGAGAAGGTTTATGGTGTAAAGCCATAAATCTAGACACTACACCTGTTTGGCGGATATGTTAGCTCGATCTGGGCGACTTTCTGAGGTAGAAAAATGTATTGAAACCATGTCGTGGAAACCTGACTATAACACGTGGGCGGCTTTGTTAAGTGGTTGCAATAAGTACAAGGATGATAGAATAGCTAAAAGGGCAGCTATGAAGCTGTGGGAAATGGAAGACGAGAAAGCTGCTAAGAGCATCACTAGTGGTATACTCAAACACAAAAATATTCAAAGAGAAATTTTGATACAAAAAAAGAGGCTCGCAATGGTATTTGGATAAATACTCAAAGTTAACAACATTTGTTATGGCATTTGGATACTCAAAATTACCAATCTTTCTCAATAATCAAATTTTGGGAACCACACGATATCAAAAGTAACAACATTCTCTCTCCATTATATTTTTCAAATACTTAATTCAAAACTCAATTTTTTTTGCACTTTCTCCCAAAAATTGAAATTATCAATTTTTAATCTTTACCAAAATATGTTCAAGATTGATCACATTTTAAACGTATTGTGAATATCTTTTAAATGGTAATAATATTATAAAAAAATATATGTGCGAATTTAAAGTTGTGCCCATTTTATGAATAAAAATAGAGTGAATAGTACTTTTTTATTATGGATACAAATGAACCATTGTAGAAGGGTAGATACTCAAACTTATAAACCCATTAAATGAATACTCAAAATATGATGTGACAATATTTGAGGATCCATATTTGAGTATACCACTAGTGATGCTCTAATGGTACAGATGAACTAAACAAGCGGCAAATTAACCCTTCTCTGGACAATGTGGTTTTTAATTAGGAACTTGGAGAATAAAGAGAGAGTGAGAGAGAGAGAGAGAGAGAGAGAGAGAGAGAGAGAGAGAGAGAGAGAGAGAGATACCCTAGTTTGGCGTCGAGAGATGGTCGGGTTGAGTCGCCGATGTTGGAGGGCAGTTGGTTGGGCTTCTTTGATACGATTTGTTCAACTGCGGCGTCGTGGTGGTGGAGTGAGGCAGGAGGTGAGTTGTCGGTGAAGGGTAGTTAAGGGCCGGAGGAGTGAGGTCTGAGGTGGGTCGTGATCGATCTACTTCTTCCTCTCTCTCGCACTCTTTGGTTTTTCTACCCGTGAAAACCCAAACCCCCATTTGGGGATTTTGAACCTTTTTTTGGGGGGGTAAAGTGGGTGGCCCCAGCGTGGGGCCCACGTGAATAGTGTAAGGTTGTGGTTGACTATGGTTCACGGTTTGCTGGTGTATCATTATTGTTTCCATTAGCAATTGTTTGCAAATGAAGTCTACTTATCTATTTGCTCGACCGAGTGAAACTAGTTAGTGCGGTGAGCATTAGTGTGAGATATATATATATATATATATATATATATATATATATATATATATATATATATATATATATATAGAGAGAGAGAGAGAGAGAGAGAGAGAGAGGGAGAGGGAGAGAGGGAGAGAGAGAGAGAGTGGAATCATTTCAGAGTCTTCTCTAGGTTCAACCAACGCAACGATTCCATTAATCGGATTCGGAATAGCTTCGTGGCCCCTCGGAGGATCGTTATTTCTTTTTCGCGCATGTAAAAATAAATAAATAAGTGTGAATTACATATTTAATTGGCATTTTTATGTGCTTCTTCCCATAGAGGGCAAATGGAGATTGATGCTCGCTTAACTAAACCACGAAAAATAATAGTTGGAATTAAATTTTCAAGTTGCATTTAATGAGACTAAAGAAGCAAAGAAATCAGTGTCCTCAGAGGGAAGCAAAAAGGAACATTGCGAATGCATCATTTGAGAAGGCAATGTTGGAGCTTCGACAAAGCTGTAATGTGCTTTTGTGGATGTAACTTTATAGTTATGTGTGACATCAAATTGCTGAATACTTTGTAAATGTAATGTGTCGATCCTCTCTCTCCCTCTTTTCCTTTTCTATTTGTCAAGAGTTATGGCTTGCTACAATATTATGTATATTCGCTACTAATTGTTCCTTTGTTAAGTGTTGGACCCCCAATTTGTCGAATAAGTCTATCTTTATTGCCTGCCCACCCCCACCCCCACCCCATTTCTCTTCTTGAATCTATAAACAAGAGGTATGTCTGTGTGCTATGGTGAATAAAACCTCTAAGGAAATGCTTTAAAATTTCAAGCTGTGTGGCCTAGAAATATGGGAAGAGAAGAACACCCAATTCAAGTGAACAAGCAAAGCATTTTCTTGTCTGGGTTCATTATATAACTAGTCAGCAAAAGCTTTTCACTTTCTAGAATCTACATGTATATATCATTTACTTGAACTTCACCCAGCTAAATACGAAACCCTAAATACCCTAACTCTAATCACAAACCCTAACTCTAATCACAAACCCTAAAGAGATTTAGAGAGAGAGACAAAGATGTACTCTGAGAGAGAGAGAGAGAGAGAGAGATACGAAGTGCATGCGTACCTTGGTGGAGGAGAGAGGAGCAAGATCAGTGAGGAAGCTCTCTGTTCACTCGTCGTTCTTCTCTGCTTCAATCTTCCTGAGGATGCTAGCTAGTTTGAAATTGACGATTGTTTTCATTAGAGAAGGGGAAAAATGAGAGTTAAAAGTACTTCTTAGGTTCAATATGAGTTGTATAAAATACTTCTTAGGTCCAATACGAGAAGTATGCTCTCAATTAGTACACCCGAAATCTTTTATGCTTCTCAGGTAAGAAATTCAAATAAAAATGACTTCTCATTTGAAAATGAGAAGTATGTATGAATGCGTTGGACAAACATACGCGCTGCACGGGGATACATCAGATGAAATTTCAGGAGACTTCTAAGGTTGAGACTGAAAAGTGGTTAAAGATCTCATTTTCAAAATGAGAAGTTCAAAACAATAGTATTTTTATAAATAGTTTGAAAAGATTATTCGATTCCTAAATTGTTTTGAAAACAAGAGTATTTTGATAAAACGCTCCAGAAACCATCAAACAATTAGGGGGTGTTCCAATAAAAAAAAACTAGTTTTAGTTTAAATGAAAAACTACTTCATTCCACTAAACAAAACCCCACAAAAAACCAACAAAAAAATCACTTTATTCTACTAATTTTAAAAAAAAAACCAAATCATTGCACAATCAAGTACATGTACTTTAATCATGTAAAATTTCGAATCTGCCCTCTCTTCGAAAAAAAAAAGAGCAATAGTTGTTTAGGTAGAAGGGTAGATTTGTAATTTCATAACACAACTAAAAAAACCAAAAAACCAAAAACTTGTTAGTGGAACAAGTGAGTTTTTTTTTTAAAAAAAACTAAAGATTCCAAAAAACTAAAAAACCAAAAAACTAAAAAACCACTATTGTAACATCCCTCAATCCTCGAGGCTATCGAACTCGGCTACAGGCACTTCGACACAGCCGCCGTTTACCAGTCGGAGCATTGTCTTGGGGAAGCCATGGCCCAAGCTCTGCACCTCGGCCTCATTAAATCTCGCAAAGAGCTATTCATCACTTCCAAGCTTTGGTGCTCCGACTCCCACGCTAATCGAGTCCTCCCAGCACTGCTAAATACTCTCAGGTGATGAATTCATAGCACAAATTTACCTTACAAAGTCCTGCATTCTTTTTTTTTTTTGTTTTGCTGGTCCAGTGATGGTGGGTTTTATCTGTGCAAGGGTGAAGGTTGATATATAAGTTTGTCACGTGATGATTGATGAGTGGTATGGAGTGGGAAATGGGTTGTTTGAGAGAGAGAGAGAGAGAGAGAGAGAGAGAGAGAGACGTTTGGGATGTGAGAAACCCAAACTATGGGTTGTCAATGGAAGAGGCACAACGCTTCAGTGGGTTGCAACTTATTTTGGCAGATCGTGGTTATTTACGGAGGGGTATGAATATTGTTGGTGGGGCAGAGAAACAAGTTGGACAATGTTCAAATATGGAATCAAGTACACTACCCAAAATCTACTTATAGAAGTAAAAAAACAACGTGTGGGCTCCTCTGATTAGTTACTATCAACCAGCAAATAACTCACCCAACTCTAATCAATAGCCCCATAGGTGTGGAACCAGCTTATCGAGCGAGCTGAGGTGAATAAGTGATGCTTAGAGGTAAGATCTACTAATTAGGCCCCCCAGAATCAAACTTAGATGCTATTAGATAATACTGAAAGCTGAAATTTGAAAAATTAAGTACCGAATGCTGAAATTTTTAAGTTGAAAAGTTGTTCGACATAAGTATTGAGAGCTCAAATAAAACAGTGATACAAAAGATAAATAAATTTTGGTCAAAAGTATCTGTGATTGTTCACTTTTAGTTTTATTGATGGATATTATGTGTTTGTGACGGTGGTGTTGGTGGAGAGCTGGTGACTGCATGTGTGGTGGTGGTGGTGGTAGAGAGATTGTGGTTGTGGATCTAGTTGGTAATGGTGTCTGTTCGTTGCATTCAGGAGACGTGGGGACTATCTTGATCTATATCTCATTCATTGGCCAGTGAGCTTGAAATCAGTAGGGTATGATGTGACTTACAGTAAGGAGGACCGTGTTGCTATGGATTTCAAGTCTGTTTGGGAAGCCATGGAGGAGTGCCACAGGCTTGGCCTCTCAAGAAATATAGGAGTAAGCAACTTCTCTTGCAAGAAGCTTGAACAGTTCTTACATTGAAGATCCCTCCTGCCGTAAATCAAGTGAGTGTCCTATTAACAAGATAATTGAGCTAGTGTTGACAAGCCCATAGGTTTAATTATTTATGTTCTTCCATAATCGATAGTTGTTATCATGAGAGAGATATTGACATCCATGTTTTTTGTGTCTCGCAATTTGCAGGCATATAGTAGTTTTTTGGTTGTACATGTGCTTAGGTATTAAAGATCCAATATGGCCTTTCGGATTGTTGTGTTCCCTGTTAGATACAAAGGAAACTGGTTTCTATTACTAAGATTTATTGGACGTACTCATCACTTGTGCGCTTAAGCTGTTTAGATCCTTCAAATGTGGACCGCTGAATTTTTCCACCAGGTTTTGGGCCTTGTGGGCGCGTAACTGGTTTATAGCGGATTCCCTGAGCAATTAAGATTTGATCTAGTTGGTAGGAAACTTTGGACCTTAGATGCCCAAATTTACCCATGTATCAACCGAATCTGGCCATATCACCAATATGATATGAATCCAAATATCATGATTTAATTCCCTGATCCCTACAGTACACCCTATGCGTCATTTTCATCGCCCTACACCCAAAATTACGAAAATTCTTGCCATAGTCCTGTCCTGGATTATTGAACAGAATGTCGCACACTAAGTATCACTGGGTTTTGAAGCATTCTTGATTCTATATCTAGTCCAGTTCTGAGAAGCTGTCAGCTTCCATTAACCGGAGGTCTAGGAACAATACACGTCATTTAGAAGGCAGAAGATGTGTAAGTACGAATAACTCCCAAGGGATTATTTGATTCGTTATTACTTGTTTGGAACTGCGACTATTTTCTTAGTTTCTGATGGGATGCTTTTGTTTTTACTTGGTTACAAGCCAATTAATGTTTATCATCACTGTCAATTTCTTAGGTTGATTCAACTGTTTCTAAACCAAATGAATCTGCGGATTTTAGTTTATTCCTGTGATTTATGAGGAAGTTCTTAAGACGTATTGAATTTATTGGTGGATTGAAAGGTGGAGATGAGCCCACTTTGGCAGCAAGCGAAGCTGAGGGAATTCTATCATAGAAATGCTATACATATTACTGCATACTCCCCTTTAGGGGCAAGAGGTACAGTATGGGGAACCAACCAAGTCCTTGATTGTGCGGTACTGAAAGAGATTGCTGAGGCCAAGGGAAAGACAGTAGCTCAGGTAACATTCTTTCATCCAAATTCTTATTTTTGCTTCAATGTTCTAAAAATTGCTAAACGCTAGTTGGCGGAAAAGGGGCTCCTAGCGGGGACTAGGTGGGGATTAGGTGCCCACTAGTTAGCTGCCTAATCTAGGTGTTCGACCACCGCCTAGCGCCTAGACTGGGACTGGTTGGCCTAGGCGGCTCACTTTTAGAACAATGATCTGTGCACCCTTGAGGAACTTCATTAAGTGTTGGTCCCAACACTGGGTCTATTGAAAGCAAGTATAAAGGACTACTTTTTATCAGAATTGGTTTGGATTGGGTGATTGCATGACTGGAGAAGGAAAAAGCACAAAGAAATAGGTAAGCCTGCTCATGTGTAATCCTGCCGGTTTGGTAGTTTTGAGAGTAGAGAAATCATAATAGAGAGAAACTATAGATGTTTAAGATTTGGAGTTTGAATCTCTCTAAGCTGAGAGACTTGGATTGAAAGAGTTGAGATAACTTCGTTACAATTCAACATTTGAGGTGGAAAACGGGGTAATGGGTATTTGCGATCTTGTCATGTATGACGTTATTAATGGGAAAATTTTAATTGTTCACAAGAAGAAGGGAAAAAAATTGAAACCACGACTTGCTATCTTGTCATGTTTGTGGTGTCCACAAGCCTCACACCATGATTCTCAAACTGAAGAAAGAACAAATAATGCTATTCTTTTTGTTCGTCAGTATTTACTGGCGACAGAGAATTAATTTTTATGTTGAACCGATCGATGTATCTTGTACATTGTTGTGATGATTGAAATGCGGCTACATGTGTTGAAAAGGTTTGCCTGAGATGGATTTATGAGCAAGGGGTGAGCCTTGTTGTGAAGAGCTTTAACAAGGAGAGAATGAGGCAAAATATAGGCATATTTGATTGGAAGCTAAGCCATGAAGATTGTCAAAAGATAGAACAAATTCCACAGGAAAGAGCATGTAGTGGGCGTGAATACATATCAGAAGATGGCCCTTTTACCTTTTTTGAGGAGCTCTGGGATGGGGAGATCTAGTATTAATGGCAAATCTTTATACTACCAGATAAAGAAAGAAAGTTTGTTGGGGGGAACCACAACGTAGCATCGACTTTTGCATTAATAGCTATACACAGTGGTCATTGGGTTGTAATTCTTGTTATCAATGATGTTCTTTCTCGTCCTATTTAATTTGAAGTTTCTTTTTACAGCGCTTTAAATTCTGTTGGGATATTTTGAACATACGTTCCTGGTGATTTTGGGGGTTTCAGCCAACCAAATGGGGCCTGTATATCATCCTCGCCCAGCTTGTATGGGCCGAGCATTATGTTGGACCATTTATGTGAGTCCGAACTTTTCTACTGAATAGTGGGGGAGTCAGGAATTCTGTCGATAAATAAAGTTATGATGGAAAGTGAGAGTGAGATGGCAACCAAAAAAAAAAGTGTAAAGAAAAATTATACCCTCCTATTTGTTTTTGTTAAAATACATTTTTTAGTAAGATTGTCGCAAGAAAATACATAATCGCTGAATTACCAATAACATGTAAGATTTTTGCAAGAAAATACATAATCGCTAAATTACCAATAACCTATAAAATGGACTAGGGTGCGATGGGGATGTTAATGTTACTTGAGAAAGAGAATCATCTAAAGTTTTGGTGGGTGAACAAAATTAAACTATAATTGGAGTGTCGTAAGAATTGGCAACTTTGACAAGAAAATAATGTTTCATTGTGTTTTCAGAAAGAAAGTGAAAATTATGAAACTATGTCTAAAATAGTCTTACACAACTATTCACTTCATAACATTTTCTGTCCTTTTCCAGTTAATCAAACACTAGAAAAGTGATTTATTTTTTTGTGTGTGTTTCTTTTATTTCTCTGGATTATTCTCCTCGCATAAGTTCAAGTTTGTTGTTTGGATTATCAATTTGTGAAGACATTTACGATGAGATAAACTATATGAGGCAAAGGATGACATGAAAATGATAAATGAAAAAAAAAATTTGCTTATCTGGAGTATTTTTCTATGTTGGATCAAGTGCTAACCAACTCACCTAAAAGCAATTGCTATTCCGGGAAAGCATAACTTAATCTTAAAGGGCAGAAATGAGGTGCTTTGCAATTTTGCCCACGCAACACCTATGGGTGGAGGCGGTTAATCCTCCCTATGCTCAGGGACGGAGCCAGGATTCTACCTTTGTGGTAGAGAAAATATGCACTTAAAAAATAAAAAGACAAACTGCATTACGAAAATTCATCCGCTCTATGGAAAACTATAATAACATAAAAATCTAGTGGTGGCGAACATATATAATTTGGAAATAAAAATCCATTTTCTATGTCATAATTACATTTTTTGAAAACCTTATGGTGGCGGCCGCCATCACTTGGCTCCATCCTTGCCTACGCCTATCCCGCGCCAGCAAGTGACACCTCGATTACTAGGATGCGGACTCTCATAAAACCAACACTCTCTGTCGATAAATATCACCTAGAATACTTATGAGCTCATTCTTTTGTGACCTGCATTTGCTAAAAAGTAAATGAGCATATTCATCATTTTTGGTGTAGTGCGACCTAGCTCTGACTGTTTGTCATGTGGGTGCCCTAATTTTAATTTCACAGGTCACACGAGAAAAAGTGTAGACTTTGTACTAATTAAAGCAGATCAATAATTTTCTTTTTCAGCTTTGCGTAAGGGGCAATGGGGTATGGCGTGTGGAAAGGCCATCATTAAGGTTTTCACCACTCCCATCTCCCTCACTATTTCACGACTAGTACTACTGTAGCAGTGCTAATCTACTCTGAGAGTAATTGTTCAGTACGTTTTGGAGCACAATCACGTTGTATTTTGAATTACTCCAGCACCAAACATTTACGTGGGATTCATATGCTATCTTAGTAGGATTCATACTCTTGGTTGGGTCTCATAAAAATATGTATGGTATTAAAGTGCTTAGAATCACCACGGAACTGGTTAGGTAAATATCACCTTCATTCGGCCAAGCATTAAGAAAATAAGTCCACGAGGCCGTGTACTCTGCGGGATTCATATTCTATCTTAGTAGGATTCATACATTTAGTTGTGGGTCTTGTAAAAATGTATGCTATTAAAGTAACGTGAATCACCATGGTTAGATAAAATATCACCTTCATTCAGTCAAGCATTGAGAAAACAAGTCCACAAGGTTGTGTACTCTCTGTATATCCACTGTTTGGGATAGGACATTGACCACTTTTGTTAAAGTGTAAAGATCAAAGACGTGGAATTAACTTTATAAAAATACGGTGTTTTCTCTTGGCAAAATTTTTTTCTTAAACTATTTGGACCTATTATTGTGATTTGCTTTAATAATGGTAAAAATGAAGTCCGTATTAAATTCTCTCCCTCAGACCTCGTAAACAGTGTTAAGTCCGGCATAACGAGTACAATGCGAATTGCGAAGTCTGGATGATGGGACTATTATGAAAAAGTAAAGAAAATGGCTCATCTATTGGATTTAGCCAAACAGGTCCCTATATATGTGTGTGTATGTATGTATGTATATATGTTTATATTATCACCAAACGGTCCCATATAGATCATGTATGAACTAATCTTGATACTTATTTGGTCCATTCACATATATCTTGAAACAAATGCACAACCAAATTACCAAATTTTAAATAGTTCATCTTTTCCAAATTACGAATTGACGAGGCGGTTTTAAATGATTTACTCAAGAAGCTACTTAGGAATTATAAACTGATAGCCTTATCAAAGTGAAAACTGCAGTGGGTATTTACCCAAAAAAAAAAAACTGCCATGGGTAATCAAGCTTTTTAAAAAGTTCAAATTTTTGCTCTAAATTTTTAAAAGTAACCTTAAAAACTGTGAAGTTAATTAAATGTATTTAAATTGTTTATATCTTTCAATATGAATCTTAAAAAATATGTCATACGGATCTTGTTGGATAGATTTCAATTAATTCTATTATACAAAATTTTCAAAATTATGAAAAATATTATATGCTACAAGATATTGTCAATTTAAGAATGATATGAATATCAAAAACTGTCCAATCAATGAATACTTTTTAGGGGTAGAATTAAAAGTTTGGTATGTTTTGATGGTTTTTTTTTTTATATAGAAAGTGGATACTTATTTTGGGATATCCCAAAATAGAAAGGTGAGCATTTAAAATGAAACGGAGGGAGTATTTTTCAATTAGATGCTACAACAAGAAAATGAAAGATATTTTTCAATTAGAAGTTTCCATGTAAAACAGTATCTACTCTCTCCGTCCATTATTCAGGGGTGTGCTGTGCGGGGCTGCACAGCACCTAAGCTGTGCACACAAAAACGCCACTGTTTTAATCCCTTTTTGACAGCCAATCAATTTTACCAAAAAAACTGTGTCCCTTTAGTCCCAGAGCTTTCCCTGACTTCACTAAAAATGTAAAATATGGACCCCCACGCCCAGTGAACACAACACTTGAAAACAAATGGAAAACTTTTAGGTGCCGAGCTGGTACTATGTGGCGCCTGACTTGGTGCTTTGCAACCAATCAAAATGTGTCAGGCAATACCAAACGGGCTCATATGACCCATGTGGCACGCGACACGCAATACCGAATGAAGGTTCCCACACCAAAAGGCATGTTTCGATTGACCGTATGGTACCAAATTAGGTGCCACGTAGTACCCGCTCGACACGGAAAACTTCTCGTAAACAAATATATACAAAAAAACCTGCGCACCATATGATCAATTAGACCACTCACATACTAAAAAAAAAGAAGAGAGGATAAATAACGAATCCAATCCTTGGATACTCCTAAACAAAATTAGCGGCTCATTCCCATTCATATTCCCATCCATTTGTTTCATTTGTTCACGTTTTTAGTCATTTGTTTCCATTTGTTCACGTTTTTAGTCAAGTCAGGAAGAGTTTTGTGGGACTAAAGAGTTTTTGAATAAAGTGATTGGGCTATCAAAAGGGGACTAAGCGATGGCATTTGTGTGCAAAGCTTGGGTGTTATGCAGCCTCACACAACACCGACCCCGTGCCCATTTTTCAGTGTCCAATTTTGTAAATCTAACTTCTTCTTCTTTTTTTTTTTATGGAAAAATCATTACTACATTTCACTTTACCACTGACTTTTCAAAATAGACTCTATTGAGAAAGGGAAAAAAAAAAAATGTATCAATTTTTTACCCATTATTATTTTTTAAATGGGATGGAGGGACTAGGGAGTATTATTATTTTAGAAAAGAAACCTTTTTTTTTTTACACAGATCATGTTTCTTGCTCCAATTACCCGAAGAAAGAGAAGAGCAGTAGCTTGTTGATTAGAAATTGTTAACTATGTTTTTAGACTGCATTTTTTTGGGAAACGGAACACTCAATGAAACTATTGTAGATGATTTTTTTCTATAAAATAATAAGCTAAATGGTCACTGATTAAATAGTTACAAATATCCGATCAGCATGAATCTCTGCGTGGAGCACATACTCGACGAGACGAATAAAATAATGATTCAGATAAAACAACGGGACCCGAGGTGGGCCCCAAATGGGCTCCATAGCATGCGTGCTATGCTCTAGGTGCACTCCACAGACCTTTGACCCACATAAAACAATATCTACTCAATCCCTCCATTCATAATTCAGTGTCCAAATTCGTAAATCTAATTTCTTACGGAAACAACATCATTTCATTTTACCACTGGCTTTTCAAAATGGACTCTATTGAGAAAGGAAAAATGAAAAATATATCAACTTTTTATCCATTAACATTTTAAAACAGGATGGAGAGAGTAGGGAGAATTATAATTCTAGAAAAGAAACCTATTTTTTTTACACACGTGTTGTTTCTTGCTCCAATTTACCCGAAGAAAGACAAGAGCAGTAGCTTATTCACTTTGTGGTGTTTATGAAATTATGGGCCCTTGCATATAACAACTTTAATGAGGTTAAAAATCCACTCACAAACACCTTAGCCACACCCAAAAAAAACAAAAGGCTTGCACGCCAAAGTACTATCTTACATCATTGGAAAATAATAATTGGTGCTTGCATTTTCAAATTTAGAGAGGGAGATGGGGAGAGACTGAATTGGGATTGGAGAGACAGAAGGGATGTGGTTTTTGTGGTCATTACCAATCATTTGGATTTCTGTAAAAACAAAAAAATTCCCCCACTAGTGGGACGTGATATAGACTGTCCCTTGGCGTGCCATTGACGACATTCTTGGTGCGGTTGGTTGGCATCTCCAAAAGGTTGGTTCGGTTGGTTGGTAAATTTACTTCTCACGCAATTAACTAATGTTCGATTCTCGGAGTCGAGCCGTAACACAAATAGTGTTTATATGAATTCTCTAATTTCAGCGTGGATGACTTGTATTTAACCACATTGGCTGCACTAACCTTTGAAAAGAAAAAAAAGAAAAATTGGTGTTATATTCACTTCTCTATTTCTAACCCCACCCCCGGCCATTTGCATCAAAAGCCCCACCCCAATTATTTATATTCGCTCCCACCCGAAATTAAGGAAAAGATAAAGATCTCAAAAGGAAAATCATACAATTCTTAGACCGTTGAAATTTACAAGTACATTACTATATGATGATTGGATCATTTTCCATCATCCTCTCATTTGTTTTCATTTCATCTGATTTTTCACTCGGAGCTCCTTGTCATGAACAAGATGTAGAGTTATTAAGTTATATCACTACAAAATGTGTCTATGTTGATATCACTACAAAATGTGTCTATTTCGATCTACCAACTCTAAGTCGGAATATTACAACGCCCGTTAGGTTAGAAGTCCAAATTTTTCTGACCGAAGAATAAAAATGTGAAATTCGAAAAAAAATGATGGTGTTAAACAGATAGTTAATGATAAGATCTGAGTCCAAGTGATCCATATGGAGCCAGTCAATCTATAATAAGCCGGCGTGACAAAATGTCATGTCTTCATGATTTTTTATTTTTTTGATTTATTTACATAGCCGTAAAATCTTATCCATTCTACATTGACAAAAACCAATAATTAAGTAACTGTACCCACGAAAGAAGCTTATATGCTCATTTTGCACTTATTTGTTTAAGGAAGTAGTCAATCTTGGTCTACTTAATACGTATGGCAACTGGAAAAGGAGATGAAGATTGATCAGAATACTTTGCTTTTTTATTTATAATTTATATATTCCCTCCATCCCTGTTATAGTGTAAATATTTTTATTTTAAGATGTCCCTTAACAAATGTGTGTTTCAAAAAGTTAAAGTGTAAAGTTTGTACAATTATCATTTTACCTTTTTGAAAAGTTAATGTTTAGAGAGTTAATGGGTAAAAGTGGGAGATAATTTTAGAAAGTGGAGTTCAAAGTTAATGTAAAAAGTGTAAATTAGAGGTAAAAATTGATGTGAAAGAAACAATGATAATGTTTCTTAATAAGTTGAAATTTACGAAGCAACACACTTACAAAGTGACAGATGGAGTATTTTCTCGTAAGATATACTTTTATGGGAGTGATTCCACAATCCCAAAATGATATATATCCACATCCTCATTTTTGTATTTTAGTGAAACTTTTACAGGGTAAAAGTTTCAATAAAAAAAGACAAAAAGAATGAATGTGAATAATTTGAATGTGTGAAAATCAATACCTACTTTTATTTGCTTTTATTGAAATTGATGAATTTGGTCCATTTAAATGTAATAGCGACACTTCTGACGAGTAAGTATGTATTATTGAATAATCCGCATTGATAAAAAACGAAGGAATATGAGTAGCGTTGCTAATTGAGTCAAACAAGTCAAGTACGATACTTAGAGGCTTGCTCGACTCCTTATTACATGTGTTTAAGCTTGGTTCAAGTTCGAAAAATTTTAGGGACTTGTTCCACTACTAATTGGCTTAAGTATTTTTTGGTTTGTCTTTATTCAATTTTTTTTCGTATTGGTTAATTTTACGTCAAACTTTTCATGTCTTTTAATCAGGGTCAACCCAAGGTTTTTTAGTGCCTTAGGCATCTTCTGATGCCCTCAACACTTGATAGTTCTTACAAGGAGGAAAAAAAAAAAAGACACTAAAAGCAAACAACACAATAGATGAAAGACAAAACTATACAAAATTCTACTAATCATTAAATAAGAACACAAAATACGAAGTTCCCAAAATACATATCATCTCAAGAGCGCAAAGTGTCACAAATATTATTCTTTTTGCATTTTTAGAAGCAAAAGTGTCAATTAAGGGCCCTAAAATCAAATTGGACCACTTGCTTAAGCTTCAAAAGACCCCTCCCAAACGGCCTGGCCTAATACTAAAAATTAGTGGGGTGCCCCTTTTTTGGGCTTTGCCCAAAGGTTGGCCCTACTTTTGATTCGTCTTCACATGAAGAATCGAAAAAGTAAAAATTATAAGAATTACTCTTTTCTTTTTTTAGGAAATATCCAACCAAAAGCCAGCTTAAGTCAGTTGAATTGACTTAAGCTTGCTTTTGGTTGAATAATTCCTAAAAAAATTGTATGATTCTCAGTATTTTTTACTTTTCTGATGTCTCACATCGAGACGAATCAAAAGATGTAGAAAGTTTGATGCAAAACGAAAAAAAAAGAAAGAATAAAGATAACCAAAAAAATTGGAAAGCCAGTTGGTGTGAAACAAACCCAAAAGCTTGGCTCATGTTTGAAGTTTTTTGTTTATGATAAGCTTGGCTTGGCTTGGCTGGGCTTGTGGAATATTCAAGTAAATCTCGAGCTTTAAAGCTTGAGCTTAATTAAGATCGTGAAGTTTTGAGCTTTCAAACTTGAGTTTAAGCTTAACTCATGAAGTTCCAAAATGAAAAGAGCTAATTTAAAGCTAGTGAAGAAGTTTTCAATTTGGATACAAGACTATTGGAAGTGTAGTGGTGAAAACGTTCTTAATGGAAGTCTGATTTCTTATTTGTGAGATTTTTGTGGATTAACACCTATCTTTAGAATACTTATTGAATGATCCTTTGTTAACAAGTCTATCGAGCTAACCACACAAATGCTCAAGCTTGGCTTGAATTCATTAACAAAATATAAAAAGTGATTAAGCTTGGTTTATATTCTTTTTGAACTAGCCAAAAGTCAAGCTAGAATTTTTTTGGTTCGTTTGGCATACCTAAATATGAGTGTCTCAAAGTGGGATGTGAATACCAAAATTTAACTTCTTTAGTACGCGTTCCTGTCATTTTACTCTCTTTTTCAAACAGTGGGAGAGTGCAATTATGAATTATACATCAAACTCGAAACACCCATACGCAAATAGAGAGATTTGAAACAAAGTCCATAATCACTATGGCTGTGTTTGGTTGGGAGGTTTAGTTTAGTTTAGTTTAGTTTAGTTTTGATGATGTAAGTAGGTGTAATAAGTGGAGAGAGATAGAGAAAAAAGTGAGAAAAATGATGATGTCAGCAAAACAGAAATGGGACAAAACCGGAGCTAAACTCCTAAACGAACATGACCTATAAAACTAACCTAACTAATAGACTCATTAAGAGGAGAAATAGCTCAATTCAAGTACAAGAAGAACACCACCCAAACATATGGGGGAACAATTGAACCCTAGACCTCCTAATGAGATGCATGAGTCTTGGTCAAGTGAGCTAACCCTGATTTGCTTCCTTTGATAAAGTTGTTCACATATTCGCAATCCATAATTCCAATGCGCGCAAGCTATATTCACAATCCATAATTCCAAATGCGTGCAAGCTAGTTAGGACGGTGAAATTGGTCCCCAAAATTAGTTTGACATGTGCGCAAATTGGCCTGGCCTCGTGGTTAGCAAAAGAAAATTTAAATGCTAACGTTGCAAGAGTCCAAAATCACAGATTCAAATACTTCAAAGCGTCGAGCATGATGTGGATGGAGGAATATGTGCTCTGCAGCCACTTTTCAACACAGTAACTTCTCTTACCCAAATGATTTTGAGAAAGGGTCCACTAAATTCATCACTTGTACTAATAAAAAATTAAGATAATAATATCATTCAAAACACCTTTTACACGGTCAAAATGTAATCCAACCGCCATTATCACAAGAAGAGATCTCTCTACTTTGTGAGTGACTAGATTTCTCCTTCTGAGTGCTCCCCCCATATTGCAGCCTTGCAGGCCTAGGTTTTTTTCGCCCAAAAAATCCAAGGAGTTGTCTTGGTGATCCAAATCAGATATCGGTTAATGCTAGGAGTACATAACTTTATGCACATAAAATGTACAAATCAATTGGTTCGGGACTATTTCAGGTCCTACACGGATGATCGGAGCCGTTCATATTCTTCAAAATAATAATTTATTGTATCTCATGAAAAATCAATTCAATCAGATATCGGTAAATACTCCATCTGTTTATCCGGTTTTTTTGTTCGAAACAAAAAAAATGGATAAACGGATGGAATATTTACCGATATCTGATTGAGTTGATTTTTTACGGGGTACGAAGAAATATTATTTTAAAGAACATGAATGTCTTCGATCATCTGTGTGAGACTTGGAATTTACCCAAATAAAAACTTTTCCACTCCCTCTGTCCCAATTTGTTTGCTCGCTTTGGGAAACGTGTATTTTTGTAGATGTTAAAAAATGTACTTTTGTATAATATTTTTAATTTTTTTTAACACCAAATTAAAGTATTCAATGAGCACTTTAATTTGGTATAAAACAAATGAAAAAATAATATAGAGAAATATATTTTGTAGGGGTTTGAAATTACATGTATTCTCATTGTGAGCAAACAAATTGGGACGGAAGGAGTACATTTTATATACAATTTCTCTGTACCCATATCTTTTTCGTTTAATTAGAGATGCAACTACTGAATCGTAAAATTAATTATGAGGAATTAGTCAATCCTAAAAGTTTATTTAAAGAAAATTTGTTGAATTATACAAAAGCTGGTAGGAGGATTGATTTCGGATTGTGAAGTCATCATGATCTTTTCGTCCTCTGCAAGAAAAGACCAAGGCCGGCCCTGAGATTATAAAGGCCTAAAACGAATTTTAATAAATGGGCCTCTCAGGTTTTTTTTCCCCAAAATATTCAATACATGTGATTAGTAAACATGGTATTTTAGCTTTGTAAGTTGACTAAAACAAAATTTTAATTTTTTTTATACCATTATGACAAGGAATCAAAATAACAAGTCATTCTCATTTTTAAACTAATCACATTTTTAATTTTATTTGTAAGATAGTAATATTTATCACAAGAAGAGAATTCTTTAACATTTTTAATCTAATAGAAAAATAAGAAAAAGGAATATAAAAGACTAATTGATTTTCTGCCAAAAGGAGGTAATAGAAAAAAAGAATATAAAAGACACAAAAGCCGGAAAAAGAACTTCTACCGTTATCAGGAATTGAACTCGCGCCCTCATGGTTCTCAACAACGAATGTTGACCATCGAGACGGAAGTCAAGTTCTGTTATGTTTTGGAAAAACACCTATATATAATAAAAAATTCATATATTAGAGTGGGCCCTTAATTTTTGCTTAATTTTGTGGGCCTAAAGCGGCCGCACCTCCCACTTTAGGCCAGGACCGGTGCTGGAAAAGACATTTATACACACCTTATATTACTTTAAACACACTCTTCTCACAAAGAGTGCGTCCGAATTTGTAATGTGATCCTAGGCATTGAAATAAAAGTTTGTGGAGTTATCCATATTAATAAATAACTCTGTTTGGGATATGATTTATGAAGGCTTTTCCTGTCATGTTAAAAAAGGGGTTTGCTTTTGGGAAGTTCATGAGTTAAATGGGGAAAATTTGTCCTTGGACTTCACCTCAGCAGGCCTTATTAATCTAAAAAATTATTAAAACAATATCATTAACCTTATGATTGACTTCTGTGCGCCCAATATGGCACCCCCACATGACCTAACCCCCTGCGAACTTAAACATATGTTAGCAATTTTTTTATAGCTAACATATGGTTACAAAATTGAATATTATATATTGTCGAATAAGGTTTGTGTGATTTTGATATTACTTTTACTAATTACGTCGTGAAATGTAAGGCCAAAAATTCCCTTCAATTCCATGCCGATCTCAAAAATCACGCATAAGGTTTTTTTCGAGAATTTCGACACTGCCACCACCATTACAACAACAATATGCTACCACTGCGAAAAGCAAATCTCTATTGAAACCCCTGCCGACCGACCCAATGCCATCTATTACGAATGCAAGAACGGCTTCATCGAGGCCATCACATCCTTCGGCAACCAGTTCTTACCAGTCCACCATCTCATTCTATTTTATTTTTTTTTTCAATGGAAACTCACTTTCCAACCCATTTTCTTTTCTTTTTTTAAAACCCTTTTTGCGGAGGAGGTGGTGGTTGTGGGTGGTGGCAGGGGCGGTAATTATGTCTAATGAAATTCATGAACACAAAACTATTGAAATTCACGAGCTCAAAGCAAGTGAATTTCACTAGCTTGTGCTTAAATGTTTTGATTAGCTCTTTAGTTGGATAGAATCTCGAGCTCGTGAAAATCACAAGATCAACCCAAATGAAATTCAGAAGCTTAAAACTAGTGAAATTCACAAGTTAATTGTAGTGTTTTAAATCGAGTGAAATTCATGAGCTCAAAACTAATGAAATTTACAACCTGCTTCTTGTTTTATGAGATCTAGTTAAATTCATGAGATGGTTGTTTTGTTTTGTTTTGAAATCTAGTGGGCTCGTTGTTGTGTTTTGAAATCTAGTCAAATTCACGAGCTCAAAGCCGGTGAAATTCACGAGGTCAAGTGAAATTTCACGAGTTCGAAGCCAATGAAATTTCACGAGCTCGAAGATCGTGAAATTTTGCCACTCAGAAAAGGTTGCCAACCGAAAGTGGACGTTGGGTGGAGGTGAGATGTGGGAGGTGGGAGGAGAGTAAAGTGTAAATATTTGTGTTTAAAGGCTAATTTTAGGTAATCTTCATCATGAAGGCTGTACTTAAATTAAAACAAACTGCATCCTGAATGGGAATTAAGTTCAATTATCTATCATTAGTATTGGACCCTGCTACTGGTACAGAAAAATGTGCAAATCACTCTCAGGGACCCACTTTTGGGTTCCACGCGAGTGATCCGAACTGTTCATTATTCTTAGAAATTTTTTCCGAGGGGCTCCACAGAATTTCAGCTTAATCGGACGGTTAGAAGTGCTTGAACCAAAATCACATGGTTTTTTTTTTAATGAAACGGTGTGATTTTAGTTTAAGCACTTCTAACCGTTCGATTGAGCTGAAATTTTGTGGAGCTCCTTGGAATTTTTTTTTTTTAAATAATGAACGGTTCGGATCACTCGTGTGGGACCCAAAAGTGGGTCCCCAAGAGCGATATGTACATTTTCTGTACAATTTTCTCTGTACCCGTAGGATTACCGATTAGTATTGTACATAACATTAGAAGGCCCAATATGATTTCATCTATTATGATGGCCTACGATGGGATCAAGAGCTTATAAACATGTGGTTAAGGTTCCCACTCCGAACCCTATTCAATGATTTCTGAAGGTCCACTTACAAAAAAAAATGCTAACAAAACACATACACATATGTATAGGCATATGAAGTATGTATATGATCAACTACGAAGATAATTTGAATACACGAATTAATAGCAGAATTGCATCTCCCTTTGACAACTATTTCGCTAGGATGCCAACAAAATGAATCATTTCTCTGTCACTCCATGAGGAAACACTAGTTGGTCGTGTGGGAAAGTGTTAGAGCTTTTTTCACATTAATTAATTATCACGTCCAAAAATAGCAAATGAGTTTAAGCAGAGTCTCCATATTGAATTGGTAGCAAAAATATATCCTTGTACCTCTGGATCGATAAAAACATTTAAAACAAAGCACCCTAGGGATAGCATAAATGAGTGAAGAAAATTATGGAGTATCATTTAAGCATACGAACCCATAGCTGGTGAAATTGATGAGGCACGCCATTACTGCGGAGGAATTAATTTCCCCTAAGACACACTCATGAATGATGAGTTTTGACAATAATAAAGTATGAAAACAGAAAAATAAGTTTCTCCTCTTTCATGATGCATTTTGATATGAAAATTAGCAAATACAACTAAGCCCCAACAAAAAGTTATGAGGAAAAGATTTAGTAATCGGACGGTCTACAACTATCCTAACATGCTGGTTTTTATGAAGTATATACATAGTATCTAAAAGATTTTTGACACAAAGCAGTGTGGTCCAAAACCAGCTGAAAAGGTGAACCCATACGTTAAGATAACGTGATTAAAATGGTTGTGAAAGAATAGATATTCATTATTCAGCCCAGCAAGGAAAAAAGCAAGAAAACTGGACCAAGTGGGAGCATCATCAGATTCATCAACTCCATTTGCCTTGATCACAAGAGCTCATTGATGCTGTTCTTATGTGGGCCTCCCCAGCTTATATAATAATAATAATAATAATAATAATAACTTACTTATTAAACATATATGTCCTATAGTGTATGTATTCTGACTGGGCAAGATTAAAACTTATGCACCATTTAACCAAAAGTCATTCCCCTCAAAGTTTCAGCACCTGGGCCCACATCATCCCTTTTAACTCTCTTTTACTCCGTTGTTTAACCTTGACCTGTATTCTGCTAATATAATAGGGGGTGAATTACAGAAAGCAACCCTATAGTTTGTTGCAATACCAAAGAACTCTCATGTAGTGTCCGAAATCACAGTCACCTCCCGCATTTGGAAAAGTCTGCAACATACCCTTAAGAGTTGAAAGGATATTATGCAAAGGCCACTACCTATGCTTGTACGTAGCAGCCATGTTTTAGCTCTACCCTGTCCTGCAAATGTCTGGGTTCCAAAAATTTTGCCAGTATTCTTAAATTGCAACAGCTGCTGTGAACAAATGCCATCCTATCCTTTCTTATATAACTTCATGTTTTACATCACCTAAGAAATCTATTTTGATTGTTAACACATTGGACGGTCAAGATTGGCGTACACATTTGGTTCTACAGACTCACATCATCACATTTTCACTCTCATATATAATGTACAGACTTTCTCACGCTTACTGACAGGCGGTAGGCCTTGGATCAAACACACTTCACTATTTTTTCTCCATAAAGATTGGCTATCAGATACAACTTGTCTGTGGGTCCCAACCCTTTTGACCAAACTTCAAATCCATCCACCTCACTTAATTACTTCCGCTACCTACATCAACGTAGTACACAAAATCACATAAGCAGTATAAATAGCAAATTAAATACATTCCCACTAATGTTCAATACAATTCCCTACTTTTCTTATTCCTTCCCACGTTCCCTCCTTTTTCATTTTATAAAAAACTACGATAAAAGGAACTTCTTTTTCTAAAGCTCTCCACCCTCCTCCTACTTTGCACCTTTGAAATTCTCATCATACTTATCACTCTCTCTCTCTCTCTCTGCGCAAAAGAACATACTCTCTCTCCCCCTCCATCTCTCTCGAGCCAGTGTTCCTGCGACTGTTTTCTCCAATGGGGAAAAACCCATTACAGCTTTTCCTCCATCTTCCTCTAGCACTGATCCTCTTCTTTTTTGCTTCAATTTTTGAAGCCGAACAAAGTGGATTTTTGTCCATGAAAACTGATGCTGAGGCTCTTCTTCTGTTCAAGAAGGCTGTTGATAAGGATCCCAAGGGAGTCTTGTCGAAATGGCAAGGGAATCGGAATCCCTGCAATTGGTATGGGGTTACTTGCAATCTGGGAAGAGTTACTCAACTTGATCTTACCAACTGCAATCTCGCTGGCACAATCTCATTCTCTGCTTTTACTTCTCTAAACATGTTAACTCTTTTGAATCTCTCTTCCAACTCCTTCACTCTGAATTCAACTTCTCTGCTTCAACTCCCATATGGGTTGGAACAGCTAGAACTGTCTTCATCTGGGTTAGTAGGCCTTGTTCCGGAGAATCTTTTCACCAAGTACCCGAACCTTGTTTATGTCGATCTTTCTTTCAACAATCTCACCGGTTTTGTGCCTCAAAATCTACTCTTGTATTCAGATAAACTAGAAATCCTTGATCTTTCTTTCAACAATTTCACTGGATCAATTTCTGATATGAAAATTCAGACCTGCAATTCCTTGTTGCAACTTGATATGTCTGGAAACAATATTTTCGATTCCCTTCCTTACTCCCTCGCAAACTGCTCCAATCTAAAAAGTGTTGATTTCTCTTATAACTTGCTCACCGGACACATCCCACAATCTTTTGGTGATCTCAAAAACCTACAAAGATTGGATCTTTCCCATAATCATCTCACCGGTTGGATTCCTTTAGAGTTGGGCAATACATGTGACTCACTCTTAGAACTACAGCTCTCTTATAACAATTTGACCGGCGCTATTCCAGCCTCCTTTTCCACATGTTCTTGGCTACAACTTCTTGATTTGTCCAACAACAATCTTACCGGTCCGTTTCCTGATTCCATACTTCAGAACTTTGGATCGTTAGAGAGCTTACTATTGAGCAACAACAAAATCTCTGGATCCTTCCCTCCGTCACTTTCATATTGCAAGAAATTGCGAGTCGTGGATTTTAGCTCCAATCAGTTTTCTGGTATTATTTCACCAGATCTGTGTCCAGGAGCTTCATCTCTTGAAGAGTTGAGGCTCCCTGACAACCTCATTACAGGAAAAATCCCAGCTGAACTGTCACTATGTTCACGACTAAAGACCATTGATTTCAGCTTAAACTACCTCAACGGCTCAATTCCAGCTGAAATTGGAAACCTTGAGAATCTTGAGCAGCTAATAGCATGGTACAATGGGTTGGAAGGGAATATTCCAGCAGAGTTGGGAAAATGCAAGAATCTAAAGGATCTTATTCTCAACAATAACAACCTGAGTGGAGAGATCCCGGTGGAGTTGTTTAATTGTGGTAACCTAGAATGGATATCTCTCACTAGCAACGCACTCACCGGAGAAATCCCACAAGAATTTGGTCTTTTATCGAGGCTAGCTGTGCTTCAACTTGCAAATAATAGCTTGAGTGGGGAAATCCCAAGAGAGCTTTCAAATTGCAGCAGTTTAGTTTGGCTAGACTTGAACAGCAATCGGCTCACAGGGGAAATACCACCTAATCTTGGCAGGCAGCCTGGAGCAAGGGCATTGGGTGGAATTCTCTCAGGTAACACATTGGTTTTTGTTAGGAATGTGGGAAATTCATGTAAAGGAGTAGGAGGGTTACTGGAATTCGCTGGAATCCGACCCGAAAGGCTTTTACAAGTGCCGAGTTTGAAAAGTTGTGATTTCACAAGGATGTATTCTGGTGCTGTCCTAAGCTTATTCACCCAGTACCAGACTCTGGAGTACCTTGATCTTTCTTACAATGAGCTTCGCGGGAAAATCCCAGACGAATTTGGGAATATGGTGGCTTTACAAGTTCTAGTGCTATCCCATAACCACCTATCTGGGGAGATTCCCTCTTCACTTGGCCAGTTAAAGAATCTCGGCGTATTCGATGCATCATCTAACAGGTTGCAAGGGCATATCCCCGACTCATTCTCAAATCTATCTTTCTTGGTGCAGATTGATCTATCAAACAATGAATTAACAGGGGAAATTCCACCGAGGGGGCAACTTAGTACACTTCCCGCAAGCCAGTATGCGAATAATCCAGGACTCTGTGGGGTCCCATTGGCCGAATGCCAGAGTGTAAACAATCAACCGGCTACGTATCCAAGTGGGGATGGTGTGAAGGAAAAGGGGAAAGCTCGAGCTGCATCTTGGGCTAATAGCATTGTTTTAGGGCTTCTCATTTCTATTGCCTCTGTTTGCATTTTGATTGTGTGGGCAATCGCAATGCGTGCTAGGCGGAAAGAAGCTGTGGAACTTAACATGCTTAAGAGCTTGCAAGCGTCCCATGCAGCCACAACTTGGAAGATTGACAAGGAGAAAGAGCCATTGAGCATCAATGTGGCAACTTTCCAACGAAACCTTCGGAAACTGAAATTCTCGCAACTGATTGAGGCAACAAACGGGTTCTCAGCAGCGAGCCTCATTGGAAGTGGAGGGTTTGGAGAAGTGTTCAAAGCAACACTGAAAGATGGGTCAAGCGTAGCAATCAAGAAGCTGATACGGTTGAGTTGCCAGGGTGATAGGGAATTCATGGCCGAAATGGAAACTTTGGGCAAGATCAACCATAGGAATCTTGTACCTCTATTGGGTTATTGTAAAATTGGCGAGGAGAGGCTTCTGGTGTATGAATTCATGGAATTCGGAAGCCTAGAAGAAATGCTTCACGGTAGAACAAAGACAAGAGATAGGAGGATTCTGACGTGGGAAGAGAGGAAGAAAATCGCAAGAGGTGCGGCAAAAGGGCTTTGTTTCCTACACCACAATTGTATTCCTCACATTATACACAGAGACATGAAATCAAGCAATGTGCTACTTGACCAAGACATGGAAGCAAGAGTTTCTGACTTTGGAATGGCTAGGCTCATAAGTGCATTAGACACTCATTTAAGCGTAAGCACGTTAGCAGGGACACCAGGATACGTTCCACCGGAGTACTACCAAAGCTTCCGATGCACTGCAAAGGGTGATGTTTATTCGTTTGGTGTCGTACTATTGGAACTCTTGACAGGGAAAAGGCCGACCGATAAAGATGATTTCGGGGACACAAACTTGGTTGGGTGGGTGAAAATGAAGGTGAGAGAAGGGAAAGGGAAGGAAGTGATTGACCCGGAGTTGCTTTCTGTGACTAAAGGAAGCCACGAAGCTGAAGCTGAAGAGGAAGTGAAAGAGATGGAGAGGTACTTGGAGATAAATCTACAGTGTGTTGATGATTTCCCATCAAAGAGGCCTAATATGTTGCAAGTGGTTGCCATGTTGAGAGAACTTATGCCAGGGACTGTTAATGGAAGCAACAGTGGTTAAACCGTTAAACCCCAGGGTGTTATTGTGTATTGATTTTGATTAGTGTAAGATGAATTGGGTTGTAAAATCTCTTGTTGCTTATTAAGCTTTTATAGCTGGTTGTAATTACTTTGCTCCTTTTTCCGCTTTTGATTGCAAGTGCTACCTATTACCTAACACTGAATGAGAGAATCCAAAAATAAGGGGAAAAAAATTAAAAATGGAACTGGGTTTCAGTTCAAAATATGGCAGTGGTCTCTGTGAAGTGATAAGGTTGAGTGAATCTTTCAATCTTCCTGTCAAACATATGGCGTTCAAGTAGTATGGTTGAATTCTGCATCGCAATTACTCAAAGAAAAGAAGCATCCATCCAATGCTTTGGGATTCAATTTCTAACATGACGATCCAAGAAGCAAATCACCACCCAGTTGTATAAACTCCATTTGGAAATAATCAGGGTTCAGGGGTTTACCTGTGGAACTGAATTTTCTGGTAAACTAGTACGGAGAAGCAAGTTGGCGCGCAAATTCTCTTGAGCTGCCGTTTAGTGGTTAATCCTTCTTGTCAATAGCGTTTGCAATTGTGGCATCTCCAACAGTCACCAAAATTAATGTAACCACCTCCAAGCAAGATGTCCCCAGGCTCCTTTGAGTGTGAAACAGTCTCAAACCAAAATATCCAACAAGTATTAGCTCTTCCTTCGCGTGGGAAGCAGTCTCAAACCAAATACCCCATAGGCTTTAGCTCTTACTTTGCTGCGTGTGAAGCACTCTCAAACGTGTTGGAATATTTGTGAATGAAACCGGGTCATTCGGAGAGTCTTCTGAGGCAATTAAAGGATCTCTCTCAGATTCATTAACTCCACGAAGCAATTCAACAGTCGAGGAGTTATGCGTGATTAAGACACCAATGACACCAATGATGTGTTCGGAAGAACAGAGGCACCGAATTCCCATAAATATAAATCACAGAGGAAGTAAAATGCGCAGCAAATAGAAACCAAAATGCGCAGCAAATAGAAACCAAAATGCGCAAATCGCAAGTAAGAGAGACACAAGAAACTTTTACACGGTTCCCCCAAAAAATCGGTACATCCATAGGACCGAGGTCATTCCACTGTCAACAAAGTTCTTACAAATGAATTTACAAGAGATACAAAGATCTCACAAACACCTTTAGGAGTATCCAACAAATTACAAGAGTACAAGAGGAAAGACCTCGCCGAATTTGGGTAAACAAAACCGTCCAAATCTGCTGCTACAGAGAGCCCAAAAACAGGAGTAAAGCAGTCTTAAATATCCTTAACAAGCTAACTATAGGTTAGAGCAAAGAAGATGGAAGCACTTGATCTTTTTCTTCCTTGATCAATGTAGTACCCGAACTTGATCTTTTTCTTCCTTGATCAATGTAGTACCCGAGACACACACAGAAGCACACCACAAACAAAGGCACTCATGTTTTTTCTCTGTCTTCCGGAATCTTGAATGTTTCATGGATAAGCTTCCAAAAAACAAAAGTTGGCTATAAGGCTTCCAAGAGAAGCTAACCAAGAAAGTACAAATTATGTGCTTCCAAAATGTGTAGAAACCTCTACCAAACACAACCCCTCATAATAATTCTTTTTGGGCCAAAACAAATTTGACCTTACACACAAATTATTGGGCATTTACAAAATTAGAATAAGGATGGACCTAACAATTCTCTCCCACTTGGCTTAATCAGAACGATCCACCAAACCCGACAAAGATCTAAATTTATCATTCTTGTCCTTAGACAAAGACCTCATCATATACGAAGGATTATCATCGATGTGAATTTTCTCAAGTTGCAACTACTTCATATCAAGCATCCCGTATCCATTGATATCAAATTTCAATATGCTTTGATCTAGAATAGAAAGTGGAATTCTTGCTCAAATGTACAACAATTTGGCTATCATAATAAAGAACGTACCTTTCTTGATTCAAACCCAACTCTTGCAAGAATTTATTCAACCACAACAACTCCTTGCAAGCTTCGATAATTGCAATGAATTCCACTTCCATAGTGGATAGAGCAATACATTTTTGCAACTTTGATTGACAAACGACAACTCCCTCTGCAAAAGTCATCAAGTACCTCGAAGTAAACCGCCTATAGTCAATATCACTGGCCATATCGACATCTGTGAACCCATCTAACATAGCTTTTCCATTTCCAAAACACAAATAAACTCTAGAGATACCTCAAAATGCATTTCATCGCTACCCAATGTTCCTTGCCTGGATTCAAAAGAAACCGACTAACAACTTCAACCGCTTGAGCTGAATCCGGCCTTGTACAAACCATAGCATACATCAAAGAACCAACGCCTGAAGCATATGAAACCTTTTCCATCTCCTCTTTCTATGTTTCACTTGTAGATCATTGTTTTGAACTAAGTTTGAAGTGGCTAGCAAGTGGACAGCCAACGGGCTTTGCCTTGTCCATCTTGAACCTCCCAAGAACCTTTTCAATGTAGCTTTCTTAAGATAACCAAATCAGCCCCTTCTTGCAATCACCGACAATTTTCATACCCAAAATATGCCTTGCTAGGCCCAATTCCTTCATATCAATTGACTAACTTAACTCCAACTTCAAGTCATTGATTATTGTAGCATCTTGTCCCACAATTAGTATATTATCAACATAGAGCGAGAGGATGATGAAGTTGCCATTTGAAAACTTTTTCACAAATACACAATGATCGGAAGTAGTTCTCAAATACTTCCTTTTTCTTTGAAGCCTTGTGGTTGCTCCATATAGATTTCCTCTTTCAAATCACCATAAAGAATTGTTGGTTTCACAAAGTTGTTCAATCTCGAGGTTCAAACTTTTAGCTATGCCAAGAACAACAAAAATGGAAGAAGATTTAACAACGGGCGAAAAAATTTCATCACAGTCAATACCCTTTTTCTGCCCAAAACATTTCACCATAAGACAACTCTTGTATCTCAAATTTTTTCCATCATTCTTCAATCTATAAACCCATTTGTTTTTCAGCACTTTCTTATCCTTAGATAGTTTCACCAAATCATACGTGCGATTTTCAACCATGGACTTCATATCTTCTTGCATAGCCTTAGTCCACGCGTCTTTCTTTTCATGCTCCATGGTTTTTTTCATAAGTCTCGGGCTCTCCCAGTTTTGTTATCATCACAAATTCATCCGATGAATACTTTGTTTATGGTTGCCTCTCTCTAACTGATCTTCTCAATGGTGGCTGCGATGATTGTTCTTGAATTGGTTGTTCCCCATCATTTTCCAACTCAACTTCATCGGGAACCTAAACATTTTCATCAAGTACCGAAGGTGGAAGAGTTGGCTCCAAATGAACAAGATCACTAGCAATTTTCTCCTGTTGCTCATCTTTATCAAAATCTTGAATTGTTTGATCTTCAAGGAACACAACATCTCTATTACAAATTACTTTCTTATTGACCAAATTCCACAATTTATAGCCAAATTCTTCATGCCCATAGCCAAGAAAAATAAATTGTTTCGCCTTGTCGTCAAGCTTAGACCTTTCATCTTTTTGAATGTGAACAAATGTCCGGCAACCGAAAACCCTCAAATGGTCATAAGAAATATCTTTGCACGACTAAATCTTTTCTGGCACCTCCCCATTCAAAGGAATCAAAGGAGAAAAATTCATCAAATCAACCGCCCTCCTCATTGCTTCACCCCAAAAAGATATTGACAATTGTGAATGTGAAAGCATGCATCGCATCCTTTCCACCAAAGTGCAGTTCATCCTTTTAGCAACTCCATTTTGTTGAGAAGTTTTCTTGATGATCTTTTGATATTTAAATTCTTCCTAAGTTCAGGCACGCGTCTAACATTCCCCAAAACCCTAACAACTCCATCAACCATCTTAATTTTCACGGTACCGATTCCAATGGCTTTGCAGACTGCATCATTACCCATTAGAACCGTACCACCATTGCAGGGCTTATAATTGTCAAACAACTCCTTATTAGGGAACATATGATAAGAGCAACCAGAATCCAAAATCCATGACTCTGAAAAAAATTGCTACCTGAAGAAACGGATAGTAAATCTGATTCGATATCATTGTCTGATTTGTCCTTCGCAAAACAAACGGATTCCACCTTCTTCTTTCCCTTTTTCGCCTCTACAAGAAGATTTTTCAAATCCTCGCATTGATTTTTCTAGTGCTCCATCTTGTGACAAAAGTGGCACTCCACATCCTTTTTCATGTTTGACTTCTATCTCGACTGCGACCTTTCCTGATTCGAACCTCCCTTCCCTTTTGACTTGCTTCTACCTCGACTCGAGTATGGATGAGAGACAAAAAGACCTTAATCTGCATCAACATTATCATCCCTCCTCATCTTCTCATGAGACAAAAGGGTGCTGGTAACCTCATCTAGTGACAAGGTTTCTTTCCCATACATAACTGTAGTCACCAGATGATCATATGAAGGGGGCAGTGATGCTAACAACAGGATAGCCTTATCCTCTTCATCAAGCATTACTCCAAAACCCACCAGTTGCGAGTTCAGCAATAGTATAGGAATTTAAATGTTCTAATAGATTCGTACCTTCTTTCATCTGCAATCTATACAGCTATCTCTTGACATATAGCTTGTTGGTCATATTCTTCCTCATGTACAAACCCTTGAGCTTTTTCTGGATCGCCTTTGTCGTCTCTAAGTCTAACACGTCGTGAATAACTTCATCGCCTAGGTTTAGACGAATAAAACTCACTACAATAAAATTGGGTTTTGGCAATGTAAGCTAGTATATTGGGAAATGTATATTTACATTGGCAAAAGTTTTTGGCGATGAAAAACCTTGCGTCGGCACCCCATCGCCGTAGGCATGTCGCCAAAAGATTTGGCGATGCAAACTTTCTTCATCGCCGAAAGGCAATAGCTTTAGCAACATGAGTTCTCATCGCCAAAAGTGTATTTTATTTGGAAAAATATAGACCTTTTGCCAATGTGATATTACATCGCCAATACTAAAACTATTGGCAATGTGAGGTTTTATCGCCAAAAGTAACCTTCAGATATTTGCAAGCAAGTTTTGGCTATGCCTTTGTGCGTCGGCAAAAGAACTTGATTCGAAAAAAAAAAAATTTATTTTATTTTGTTCCAATAACCTGATAATATGCATTTATCCATTCTTGATCATTAACCTGGAAATACATTAATTTTATCCAACTCATTCAAAAGTTTATCGGAACCAAGATATATTCATTGCAACTTGATCATTAACCTGGAAATACATTAATTTTATCCAACTCATTCAAAAGTTTATCGGAACCAAGATATATTCATTGCAATACCTTAAATCTATCACAATCCAAAAACAAAGTATCGTAAAAAAACATACTCCACCAACAATGCAATCCAAAAACTAATCTAGATGACCATTGCATCCAAAAAATTTCAATGTAGGCACCAACCATAGTTGTATCAAACGTAATACTCAAAACCACTTTCAAAATATCTAAGTCTACGTACTTGACCTTCATTTTAACTAGTAGAAGTCCCATTTTGTTGTCCACCCGAAGTGCTCTCCCCATTTTCACTACTTTGAATTAATCCGAGAATAGCGGCTGGATCAACACCAGTAGCCAACATGAGCATCATCTTTTCCAATTTTTTACCGTAATCAGCTAAGACTTTTCCTTGATTAGCCAATAGTTGCTCTTGATTAGCCACTTGTTGCTTAAGTGCAACTACCTCTGAATTTGGAACTCCTAGAGAATGTGTACCATACGTGCTCTTGCGAATCCCATATCCCTTCAAGTAGCCCGATCTCTTCCCAAGCACCTCAACGGAAATTTGTTCCTCTGATAAAGGGTTTGTGACATTGGGTTGCTTCTGCTCATCAATCATTTTAACAATCTCGTCCTACATCAATAACATGCAAAGGAAACAAGACAAGTAAGAATAAGATAAAAGCAAACCAAAACTATACAAATTCCACAATAAAGTGAAACATATCATAGAACATAAAGGTAGTTTCAACACTTAACAAATCAAATTCAGCACTTAACAAATCAGATTCAACACTTAAAGGCACATTCCAGCAACTAAGAGCAGTTTGTGCGGTAAATTACACAATTCCAGCACCCAGAAACACTATTTTCAGCATTTAAACCCAAATTCCTGCATCTAAGTTGCAGCCACAGCAATTTCAGCACCCAAATAGATAGTTTCAGCAACATAAGAGGTGTATTTAACCCGAAAACTTCAATTAGATGCATAACCCTTCAAAAATTTACATAAATACATGAAAAGAAGTGCAACTTCAGCACTTCACTAATCAGATTTAGCACTTAAAGCCACATTCCAGCAACAAAGAGCAGTTTATGCGCTAAAATTACACAATTCCAGCAACTAGGTTCCAATGTCAGCACCCGGAAACACTATTTTCAACATTTAAACCCAAATTCATGCATCTAAGTTGAAGCCACAGCAATTTCAGCACCCAAACAGATAGTTTCAGCAACATCAGAGGTGTATTTAACCCGAAAACTTCAATTAGATGCATAATCCTTCGAAAATTCACATAAATTCATGAAAAGAAGTGCAGTTTCAGCACTTAACTAATCAAATTCAGCACTTAAAGGCACATTCCAGCAACTAAGAGCAGTTTATGCGCTAAAATTACACAATTCCAGCAACTAGGTTCCAATGTCAGCACCCGAAAACACTATTTTCAGCATTTAAACCCAAATTCATGCATCTAAGTTGCAGCCACAGCAATTTCAGCACCCAAACAGATAGTTTCAGCAACATCAGAGGTGTATTTAACCCAAAAACTTCAATTAGATGCGTAACCCTTCAAAAATTCACATAAATACATGAAAAGAAGTGCAAGCCAAAGACTTAACTAATCGATTCAAAGACTTAAAGGCACATTCCAGCAACTAAGAGCAGTTTATGCGCTAAAATTACACAATTCTAGCAACTAGGTTCCAATGTCAGCACCCGGAAACACTATTTTCAGCATTTAAACCCAAATTCATGCATCTAAGTTGAAGCCACAGCAATTTCAGCACCCAAACAGATAGTTTCAGCAACATCAGAGGTGTATTTAACCCGAAAACTTCAATTAGATGCATAATCCTTCAAAAATTCACATAAATGCATGAAAAGAAGTGCAGTTTCAGCACTTAACTAATTAGATTTAGCACTTAAAGCCACATTCTTGCAACAAAGAGCAGTTTATGCGCTAAAATTACACAATTCCAGCAACTAGGTTCCAATGTTAGCACCCGGAAATACTATTTTCAGCATTGCAACCCAAATTCCTGCATCTAAGTTGCAACTACAGCAATTTCAAGACCCAAACAGATAGTTTCAGCAAACATCGAGGTGTATTTTACCCGAAAACTTCAATTAGATGCAAAACCCATAAAAAAAATTCACATAAATAACTCTTTCAATTTCACTAACTCATTGAAATTTCACATAAGTTGAAAATTCACTAGAATTTCACTAATTTTTCAGCCATGGAAAAAGTTAATATATGTTCATACGTACATGATGTTTCTTAGCCTTGTCGTCTATCCAAACATCGGTTCCCATTCGATGACGTATGTGCGTCTCCTTGAACCTTTCTGGAAAAGACTGCTTGCTCTTCTTTCCATCTTTCACCTATAATTTCATTAGCATTTTTTTCTGACATTAGAATAAAGTTTATAACTTTTGGAATTAAAAATACAAAATCCATACTTACATGCATGGATGCTCGTGCTACAAATGATTGGGAGCCGCTAGTATGATTATATTTCAAACCTTTCCGTGCCTTTTTCCCTCTCTTAGACTTCTTCTGTGAAATACATAAAACAAGACGAGTTGACGAGCATCAATAGCAAAACCAAAGATCAATGACTACCATATACTAAAAAATAAAAAATCAATAAAAAAATTACCTTCCAATCATCTGTCCACCATACATTATCAATCATGAATACCCAATCATCTGGATTACAAGGATATAATGGAAGGGTTTTAGGGTCAGCCCCCCCTTTTTTCTCGTGTTTCTTTTTTAGCTTTTTGTAGCGCTTGAACAACTTGGTCTTCCAATTTGCGTATAACGATTGGCACTTAACATCCACAATACGCCTGAGAACCTTATCATTTTTATAGTCACCAAGTTCGAAAGTTTGCTGTAAGAAAACAACCAAGTTTAATATTAGTCAGTGGATGCGTGAATTACTTGATGATGCATTCAAGAGTATGAAAAAATTAATATTACCCCAACACGCAGAACAATGGATTAACTTCAAATCTTAATATTCGTCATTAGGAATGGACTCAAGATTCACATTATCCCTATTGTGATTAACTTCAAAATCTTTAACTTGGATTGGGACGCCACCATCTACAGTTTCATCTTGTTGAAATGGATCACGAGGTGATTGGTCTTGTTCCAGAACATCCCATACACCTCGATGTCTAACTGGTTCTACCACTCGCCAATTTTTCCCTTTGCTGGTATCATTAATGTAGAAGACCTGCCTCACATTACGTGGAAGGACAAATACAAAGCGCGAGAGGATTTATGGTTTTTCATGGTTTTTCATGCCTTTACCTGACAATCATGGTTTTTCATGCCTGATAACCTGCCATTCTTTGAAGTCACACACCTTGATATGTTTGCTGCGTAGCCGTCTGGGTACCTAATTGACTTTAAAAACTCATAAAATCTCTCTACTTGATGCGGGTCCAATGTGTATGCTGCCCGGGGTTTCACAGTTGATCCATTTTCCAAAATTTGTAGATGTAGTTCTGGCCTTATTCCCCTTTGTCTTAAATCCTCTCGCGCTTTGTATGTGTCCTTATTTTTTCCATCTATGGACAACATTGTCCCATAGATGCTTTCACATATGTTCTTCGCGATATGCATGACATCAAGGAAGTGTCGGATCAACAAGCTCTCAAAGTATGGTAGCTCCCATAATAGGCTTTTCTTTGTCCAATTCAATTCTGTAGCACTACTACAAAAAGGTGATAAGATCACGCCTCAAAAATAAAAAAGATCTCAGTTTTTGTAAAAACGTGATAAAAAAATAAGAGTTAGATTTTTTATCACGGTTAAATACATAAACCGAGATGAAAGACAGTTTTAATCTCGGTCATCTATAAAACGTGATTGAAAATTGAACTAAAATTACTCAATCTTTTAAAAGGTGTGATTGTAAGTATGAGTTTTAATCCCAGTCATTTAAAAAGTGTGATTGTAAGTAAGATGAGATAATTTCATTTTTATTTTTAATCACGTTTTATAGATGACCGAGATTAAAACTATATTTCATCTCAGTTATGTACTTAACCGTGATTAAAAAAATAACCCTAATTTTTTATTACGTTTTTACAAAAACTGAGATCTTTCTTACTTTTTCTGTCTTGTTAAGGAAAACTCAGAATTTGATGGATATGAGAGTATGGTTGGTAGTAAAATTTTATGGGGAGAAAAGTTTCAATTTGATGAAATTATTGAGTTGGAGGATCATAATTATACCGAGAAAGCAAATGGATTTGGAGGTTTTGATGGAAAGAAATTTTGCTGAATTAGAAGATAGGACATCCATTTTAAACCATAAAAAATTATAGTCATAAACTCATAGAATATGTGTTTAACCAAAAAAAAAAAAAATACTCCCTCCGTTCCAATTTGTTTGTCCTCTACAAAAAGTCATGTCACTTTTCAAATGAAAAAAAAATGTTTGTGTATTATTTTTCAATTTTTTTACACCAAATTAAAGTACTCATCATGTACTTTAATTCGGTGCCAAAAAATTTGAAAAATGATACATGGAAGTATTTAATTTTTTATTTGAAAAAAGAAAAGAGAAATAGTGTGGGACAAACAAATAGGAATGGAGTGAGTATCTTTGAACCAAAAATTAAACTTTTTCAAACAAGCGAGGAAACTATAAGAGTACATAAAGCTTAGAAAATCATAGTCATTAATGCTCAAGAAACTAATATGGGCAAGTGAAAGGCCTACAAAAACTACTATATATATTAAATAGTTCAACAACATAATGAAATGTATAACTGGTGAGGTTGATAGGGGTTAGTTGTCTTATGTAAGAGGTCAAAGGATCAAATCTTGATGAAAGCAAAGTTTGCAAGGTCGTAAGGCAATTTTTGGACACCTATATTAGTGAGAATTTTTTTTTATCACGGTTTTTTTGCATTTTTTAATCATGATTTTACTAAAACCTGAGATCTTTTCTCTTTAAACAATCACGGTTTCTAGGCAAAACTGAGATGTTATATTGTCAAAGATCACAGTTTTTTTATAGTTTTAATCACAGTTTTTCATGAGTTTTCATCACGGCCTAAAACTGTGATTGAAAGATGGGGACTTTTAATCACACTAGATAAGATCACGGTTTTTAGACCGAGATTAAAAGTGAAAGATCACACCAAAAGACTGTGATCTTTATGCCTTTTTGTAGTAGTGTAGGATGACGAGATCTTTTGCTTCCCGTAGTATCCTTTCCGAATTTGACTGGACGCAACCTATCCAATTGAGCCTTTACCTTTTCCACAGATAATTCGAAAGATTTCTTGGCAAACTCATGTGAACCGTCAAACTTCTTGTCCTTACTCCAAGGGTGGTTCTCAGGCAAGTATGCTCGATGACCCACCCACCCAATCTTATCGATCAACTTTTGCGATAAAGGACTATCATTGCAAGTGGGACAAGCCAAAGAGCCTTTTGTTCTCCACCCTGACACATCACCGTATGCGGGGAAGTCATGTATAGTCCCTATTATAGCAGCATGCATTCGGAAGGATTCTCCATTTGAGGCATCATAAGTCATAACACCATCTTTCCACAAGTCATTCAATTCGTCGACCAAGGGCCTCATGTAGACATCAATATTAGTCCCTGGTTGATTCGGTCCAGGAATAAGTAATGACATCATAAAAAATTGATCTTTCATGCATTTCCAAGGTGGCAAGTTATAAGGCGTCAATATCACAGGCCACATGCTATAAGATGTGCTCATATTCCCAAAAGGATTGAATCCATCTGTAGCTAGACCAAGTCTTACATTGCAGGTCTCTTGGGAAAACTCAGGATACATCCGATCAAATTCCTTCCACTGGGGCGCATCAGCCGGATGCCTCATTTGGTCGTCATCCACCCGTTTATCACTGTGCCATCTCATGTCTTCGGCTATCTCAGAATTCATATACAATCTTTGCAACCTAGGAGTCAATGGCAAATAACGAAGTATCTTGTGAGGGATCTTCTTACCCTTGCCATCATTGACCTTGTACCTAGACCTCCCACATTTAGGACATTTGTCTAAGTGAGCATTTTCCTTCCAAAATAGCACACAATCCTTTGGACATGCCTCGATGAGCTCATATCCCAAGCCCAAATCACGTAATAACTTCTTGCACTCGCGAATTGACTGTGGAGCCACGTGCCCTTCCGGTAAGAACCGCCTTATTCTTGACAAAAACTTGTCGAAAGAAGTATTACTCCACCCATGTTCTACTTTCACTTGTAACATCTCAATGACAAAGGACAACAAGGTATCATTACAGCTTGGGTACAAGCTACGTTGGGCAGCCTCTAATAGTTGTTCAAAGTTTCTCACGTCTTCTCTCTCTATGGTATCACCATCCATGTATGTCCCCTTATAGTGGTCTTCCATCAACTGCTCATAATCATCATCTCCATCATCACCATTTTCATCCTCGTTATCACCTTGCTCATCGGTTTGAGGAATTTCACTGTGTAATAACCAAGTCGTATAAGATACCATCATCCCCCGTACAAGTAAATGAGCTTTCACAGTGTCATACTCATTCTTATAATAGTTACGACAATTTCTACATGGACACTTAATCTCCACCGCCTCACCCGAATGTGCCTTTGCAAATTCAATAAATGAGTCCACGCCATCAACATAGGCTTGACTAAATCTATCGGTGAGAAACATCCAACTTCTGTCCATATCTAGTCACATAAAATGTTAAGGGCATGTTAATCGATGTCATATATATGAAGTGCCTTTTGTTTCTAAAAAAAATGATAATGATGGGAGATTGAAGTTTTTACTCACACAACTAAGATGATTAATTCGCATAAATTACCACATGAAAGCAGTTTTTAGTCCAGATTTCTAAGTTCCTTTTTTCCCCTATCATTGCTCTTCCTCAATGCAAGTAACTTCGTAGACTTCAGAAATAGAGAAAAGAACATAGCCAAAGAGAAAATGCAGCAGTGAAAACACATAGGGAACAAAAAAAAACAGAACCAAAACCTTCACGATGCAAACTTCATGGAAAAAAAATAGAACCAAAACTTGATGGAAGAGAAAGATACTTAAATCAAAGTAAAAGAGCAATATACCTGAAGGGTATTACGCTGACAAAGGACACAGCTAGCAACCAATTGTGGAGAACTTAGAAATTAGGACAGCAATTTGTCTACAATGAATCACAAATACGGAAGTTATGATCAAATCATAATACAAGTTAACGATTAGGATAAAACTGATCAACAAATCCATATTCTAAACATGATGTTATCCAAAATCAACAAATCCATATTCTAAAAATGCAAAAACGTAATTATGAATTCTTTATTAGAATCAAAATTCAGAATTTATGGTAGTAGAAATTATATTAAAAATAAAGTTATGACCAATATACTAATGTATTCTGTTTGACTTTGGTTTTTTAACTTTCCTAGGCTTTTCTACACTAAACTAATGTCTTGTGTTGACTTTGTTTTTTTTTAAAAAGGGGTGGCCCTGAATAAACTAATGGATTCTCTATCGATTTCTCGAAAGAAAAACTAAAATTATACTTAATCAAAACTACTCCTAAGATAACCAAAAATCCATGTGAGAGGAAACACCTTCATCAAACAAATTGAGGGAATCTAGAGAGACCCACTGTTGCCAAAGTTTGTGAGCCAAATCACTTCATAACCATTCGCCCTTCTAACCAAAGAATCCATTAACTAGAAAACCCAAAGAGAGGCCAAGGATTTCCGTCGGAGATTTACAGCCTTCGGTTCTCTAAATCTCCGAACAAGACAAGCTAGATTACCGCCTCCTCTCTCGGGAAGATGGGGCGGAAAATGCGAGGTGGTGGTGTCGACAAAAGAGATGATCCGTAGACGAGGTGAGGCACAGAAGGCTAGGCGATGGCAAATGGGCACTGGCGGAGGCTATCGTAAAAACAATATTGAAAATAAATGCAATCACAAAGCAATAGTACTGTACAAAATTCAATCTTTCGCTTAATTGGGAACGATTTTAGGTTTCATTATCTGGAGAGAACTAGAAGATACATTTTGAAACCCCTAAAAAAAACAGCACCCAGAACCAAAACCCTAAAATAACTTGAACCAATCCAATAGGGAAAGAAAAATCTTGACAGAGTGTGTGCTCTGTGTGTGTGCGAGAGAGAGAGAGAGAGAGAGAGAGAGAGAGAGAGAGAGAGAAGGGAGACGGCTGGAGAATCATCGCCTGCATCGCCTCTTGTGCATCTCCTCTTGTGTGTTTGATTGTGACTTGTGAGAACTGAACAAGACATATGGTAGAGTGAGAGCTATTTTTATTTGAAATAAAATTTAAAATTGACTCAATTGGTTAAAACTATGTCGTTTCATTATATTATAACAGGCGCCAAATTAGTAATGTAGGGCGGGCAAATTCGCGCCCAAATAATTGACCTTTTGGCGATGTAAATTCCATTGCCAAAAGTGAGGCTTTTCGGCGACACCATTTTTGCATTGCTGAAAGAATCGAATACATAAAAAAAAAAAATAGGTCCCATTAGTTTAATACTACGTCGTTTTATGTTGGTGGACAATTAGAAATAAGCATGAAACGAAATATGGGCGCACCAAAAATTGCGCCAAAAAAATTAGCCTTTGCCGATGCATATCGCGTCGCCGAATGTGTACATTTTTGCCGAGATAATTTTCTCATCGCCAAAAGTGCAATTTTTTATTGCCAAAAGTGACCCATCAGGCTACCCAATTATATTGTCAGAGACAAAGTATTGCCAATGCAGTTTGAAAAATTGCATCGCCAAATGCATACCCAACAGCGATGGGTTTTTGTTCCATCGCCATTCAAGTCGCCAATACTCCATTTTCTTGTAGTGACTGGACGCCTTAGCGTCATGATCATCCCAATCACTGTCTTTCATCTCTGTAGGCTTCTTCGTCTTCCCGTCTAAAGCCTTTGAGACACCTTGTTGGATCATAATATCCTTCATTCATTGCTACCACAAAGCGAAATTATTCTTACTGGTGAACTTCTCCACCTCATACTTGGTATTTGACATTTTTAGTGAAACCATAGATTAAAATCCTAACTGGGTACTCTGCTAGAAACCCTAACCAAGAGCTCTGATATCACTTTCTTGTGCGATACTGCGAAAGTCACAACAATTCTGGCAAGCACAATCAATCTAGAAACAAGAACAATAAAGATGAAGAATGCTAGGAAAGCAAGAAAACCAAGCACACAAGAACACGAGATTTACGTGGTTCACTACACAGAATGTATAGCTAATCCACAGGGGGAAGGGATGAACCAATATAGATTACAATCTCCAATCTCCTATCAATGTTTCTCTTAGTCTCTTTGGGTTTCTCTCTCCAAAACAAGCTTCTCCAACCCTTAAACTGATTAAAATGCACTTAAATAAGGTAATGTACGTTGCCATGGTCATGACCAAGGTTCTACTCGTCCGGACCAAGGTTCTTGAGACCCAAACAAATGTTTCTAGAGTGGTGGTCCGGACCAAGAAATCTCCCGTCCAAACCATGACCCCGTGGTTTGGACCAAGAAAACTCCTGTCCGGACTACCGATGCAGAAAGCCAAATTTTGGTCTCCCGAAGTCTAGACTAGACCTCCAAAGTCTTGGTCCGGTCCAAAGATGCTTCAAACACCAATTTTGAAGTCACACTCAACAGACTATAACCCTAAGTTTCATATATCAATAAAATTGACTTTTTATTCAGCATCTTTCGCTCTTTTTTTTAGACTCGAAATTTGTATGATACAATTAGTTCATACTTCATACAAATCTAACCCTCATCATGAGTGTTTGTTTTGACTAACACTAAAAATGATTATCTATGACAATAGTTAGTTCTTTGTGGAGTTTCTATTTATGTTTTCTTGATAACTACATTTCCGTCATTGGTTATCAATATTTAGAGTAATGTTACGGTGTGCACCATGCCTTTTGGCATATGGTGTGCAGTTCGTATATATAAGCACAAAATCTCATATTGACGAAAGTAAACACTCATATTGGAAATTACAAAAATAAATATTGGAACACCAAAACCCAATAAAAAGAATCACAAAATCTCATATACATATGAGAAAATTTTGGAATAAAAAAATCATAAGAAAATGACAACCGTTTGGTCACCGGGCCGACCACTTGAAAAAAAAAATTCATATGAGATTTTGTGACTTTCAAAATGAGTGTTTGTGAAAGAAAATATGAGACTTTTGTAGTCCACTACAGTCCAAAAATTATTAATAAATTTTATATAAGAATGTGTGGCTGAGTATGTGAGATTTAATGTTTATATTTATTTTTGTTGGTAAGTATATGAGACATGTCACTATTAATACACAACAATATTTTTGGACTGTAGTGTCCCACAAAAAACTCATATATTCCTCCACAAGTACTAATTTTTTAAACCAAAAATTCTCATATCAAATGATTTTTTATATAAGTGTTCTTCGAAGTGTATATGAGAAATCTCATATATAACTTAATGTAGGCTAAAATATGTATTTGTGTGGCACCTTATATGAGACATGTCACATCAATATATATACACACAATATGTACCACATTTTCACTAAAGTCCAAAACTATCATATGAGATTTTGTGACATGTTTTATGATGTTGACTTTTGCCAATATGACATTTTGTGTCTCTTTCGAATTTTTGTGGTAATTTTATGAGCATTCGTGGCTTCATATATGAGATTTTTGAAACCCAAAATGTTATATGAGAGATCACCCGAGGTTTTATGAATTTTTTTTTGCTCTCCATATGAGAGAAAGATGACCTGAATAGGGGTCACTTTTTGCATATGTGGTGCAATCTTGTCCTTCGATCTAGTCAAAGGTGCATATGGTATGCCCTTTCATATTTTCAGCCACAAAATCTCATATTTGTCCCACAAAATCTCATATTTGTTGTTACAAAATCTCATTTTTTGGCTCAAAAGTGGGGTGCACATTGTAGCATCCTTCCAATATTTAAGATGGGAAAGAAAAATATTTTCGCGGGAGGACAAATTTTCGTCGTAGTGCTGTTGGTTTTGCTTGGTGCCATCTGAGACAACCATAACAAGCTTGAATATTTGATAGTGAAGAACTGGACCAGTCTATTTGAAGGCATCTAGATGGCTCAGATTCAGATTTGACATGTTTTGGAGCTATATATGAATGTCACTTGTATTTGTAAGATGCATATGGGAATTCTCACTAGTATATAATGCTCTTTTTGGTCCCTTAATTATTGTACTTGTCACCGATAATAGGTGATCAGATTACGGAAAATTTTCTGATGCTAGTGATTAAATTACAGAACAATGAAATTAAGCAGTCGCGTAGTACAAATAATTAGTATTTTGGTTAACAATGTCAGAACTTGTGCACCATATCTAATTGAGGCCAAGTTTTAGCTGAGGTATTTTTGGTATTCTTACCTGCCTTCCCATTGTAGTTAACAGTATTTTCTTTTCACATACATCACAAAAATGCAAATTAATTAACAGAAATGATAGTTGCTTTTGACTATAATGAAAAGGCGACATTTTAAGTGAAAACTGAACCTGACTTAAAAACCTCATGTATTTGTTTGGAGATTTTCAATATTTTCTCAGGTAAATACAATACTTTCATTTTGGCAGAAACAAACAAATGTAGTATGTCCATGGATTGAGCAAGTAGAACTATTTAAGCCAGAGTGAGATTTTTATTTTTATTTTCCATAGAGAGTGAAGAAACACTACTACAAAAAGGCACAAAGATCACAGTCTTTTGGTGAGATCTTTCACTTTCAATCTCGGTCAAAAAAACCGTGATCTAACCTAGTGTGATTAAAAGTCTTCATTTTTCAATCACGCTTCTAAACCGTGATAAAAACTCATGAAAGGTTGTGATTAAAACAAACAAAAAACTGTGATCTTTGACAATATAACATCTCAGTTTTTCCTAAAAACCGTGATTATTTACAGAGAAAAGATCTCAGTTTTTAGTAAAACCATGATTAAAAAATGAAAAAAACCGTGATGAAAAGAATTTCCTCGCTAACGAAGGCATCCAAAAATTGCCTTACCTTGCAAACCTTGCTTCCATCTAGATTTGATCATTTGACCTCTTGCACAAGACAGGCAATACCTATCCACCCCACCAATTATGTATTTCACTATGTCATTGAACTATTTAATATATATAATAGTTTCTGTAGGTTTTTCACTTGCCCATATTAGTTTTTTGAACATTGACTATGATTTTCTAGGCTTTATGTACTTTTATAGTTTCCAATCTTCTTTGATAAAATTTATTTTTTTGTTCATATTCTATGAGTTCCTGACAACATTTTTTTTTTTTGATTTAAAAAGGATGTCCCATCTTCCAATTCAGCACAATTTTCTTCCCTCAAAACATATAAATTCCTCCTCTCTTTCTCAACATAATTATGATCCTCCAACTCAATAATTTTCATCAAATTAAAACTTTTCTCCCCATAAAATTTTACTCCCTATGATTCTCCAATATCCATTACATTTTGAGCTTTCTTTAACAAGACAGAAAAAATAAGAAAGATCTCAGTTTTTATAAAAACGTGATAAAAAAATTAGAGTTAGATTTTTTTTATCACGGTTAAGTACATAAACCAAGATGAAATACAATTTTAATCTCGGCCATCTATAAAACGTGATTAAAAATGAAAATATAATTATCTCACCTTAATTACAATCACACTTTAAATGACTGAGATTAAAACTTTTACTTACAATCACACTTTTTAAATGACTGAGATTAAAGCTCAATTTTATTTCTATTTTCAATCACGTTTTATAGATGACCGAGATTAAAACTGTCTTTCATCTCGGTTATGTACTTAACCGTGATAAAAAAATGTAACTCTTATTTTTTAATCACGGTTTTTCAAAAACTGAGATCTTTCTTATTTTTTAGGTGTGATCTTTAAACCTTTTTGTAGTAGTGAAACTTTTACAAATTATATTTTCTGTTCCCTTGGATTTTCGAAAAATATATATATATTCTGAGACAAATAATCATCATGTACTTAACCTTATTCTCATTCTATTTCTTAAATATATATATATATATATATATATATATATATATATATATATATATATTTTTATTTTTTTTTTCTTGAAGACAATTTTCTAAACAAAAATTGCTTTCGCTATTTTAAAGAATAATTTTGGATCCGTTAGGGAAAAGTAAATTGACATGTGTATGCACGGTAATTGGAAACAAACAATTACAAATATGAGTTTTTAGAGTAAAAACTAATCGTATGGATACTCACTTTGATGATCATTTACGTTTTCATATTTATTTATGGCTTGAGTCTATGAAGAGGCGTTGGATCTGCTTTTGTTATTACTATTTTTTTTGTTCTATTACCAAAGAGAAATCTTTTATAAGAATTTGACACGGGTACATCGAGAATAAAGATGGAGGTGGAAGAGAATAAAGATGGCTTTATCATTCTTTTCTTCTTCTTTTTTTGGTCACACGGTATACAACATTGGGGAGTTAGTAGAGGAATTAATGACTTAGTCCAGGGTCCAATTTCCCTCTTATCCTACACTGAAGTATACAGTCTTGGCAAAAATAAAAATGAAGATAATGATTATGGCATCCCCAACAAGATAAAGGACCTAGAAACCTATTATGGCCCTGTTTTTGTGAATCTTTCCTTGCGGACTAGGCTATATTCTTCATTTGGGCTTCTAGTCCATGAAACGTCCAGAAATACCCCTTAAATTTGAATTTCCTTAATAAATTTTGGATCCATCCAAAATTTTCTGAAACCCATGCTATTACTCAATACTGGTTGGTATTAAATTTTAAAAACATTACTAATTGGAGTGTGTATTAATTTGTGTGCTTTCATTACCTCCACATGCAGGGGTACAGTGCAAGCAACACCATCTGCTATGTTTCTTGACAGAGTTCCATCAGCCTAGCAATGGAGATTATGATAGATCTCTGTGTACATACTGGTCTCAAATATTTACGTAGTCATCCCATAATTTTGGGTGCGTGTAAACTAGAACAGATTCTCTAAGATATCAAAATAAATAATATTTGGTGCACAATTTTGTCAAATTTTCCTTAAAAAAAATGTTTCTAGAAAGTAGCTAGTTTGAAAAACAAGAATCTCCATAAATTAGATAAATGGCTTGAATTACTGGTACACCAGATGTATAAATTGGGTTTGCTTGCCACCCAAAATATTTTTTTTAGGTAAAGGAAAGAACATCATAGATTTAATATATAATCCTCGTATGGAAGAAGGATGAGGTGGGGGATAACTTTTGGACCCCGATGATTAATCCCGGGTCCACTCCTCATCCATGGTTTGGAAAGGTTTTGGGAGGGAGTGGATCAGTTATCCCCCTCCATATTTTAAACTCCCTCCGTCCCAATTTCTTGGTCATTCTTTCCATTTTGGGATGTCCCAAAATATTTGTCCCACTTCTAAAATATCCATAAAAATTGGGTCACTTTCCAATTTTACCCTTAAAAGGTACTTTTCCCATCTTAATTGGCTAGTCTATTATATTTTATTTTATAACGGTTTTTATGATTTTGAAAATTTTGTATAATAAAACTAATTGATATCTATCAAACAAGATCCATATTGAATATGTTTTGACTTTCATATGATAAATTAGCCTCACAAATTTGGTCACAGTAATATTGACGGGATTTAGGAGCAAAATAGAAAAGTTAATACAAAATTTTCACATCCCTTAAAAACCCGCTCCCCCAAAAGGGGCCAAAAAATTGGGACGGAGGGAGTACCACTTAATACCAATTCTTCCTCACTAAATAATAACAGGGTGACCCCTTTTATTAATTAGTATCTCATGTTTATACCCGCACTCATCCCCCTCAATCCACTCCTAACCCTTTAATTTATCTTTATCCCTCCGTCTCAACTACAAAATAAACCAAGTATTATTCTATCTCTCTTATTACCAAAATCTTCCAAATCAAGAACTCCCCCTATCTCTTTTTAAATGATTCATACAGGAATACGTGCAATTTCAAATCCCTAAATATCATATTTCTCTATATAACTTTATAATTTATTTTATACCAAATTAAAGTGTACTTTAATTTAGTGCAAAAACAATTTCAAAATGTTATACGAAAGTACATTTTTAAACGTCCTAAAAAATATACATTTTTCAAGTGGATCACTTAAAAATGGACGGAGGGAGTATTATTTAATCTTCTTTTAGAAATGTCACATCACTGTAGGCCCACCATCCATAAATAATAGTACTCCTTACTCTTTTATCCTCCTTATTCTTTTATCCCTCTAAAACTCATCCCGCATCTAATCGGACCCTCATGGTACAAAAAACCTAAGATAATAGGAGATGTGTAGTGTGGGTTTGAACTTATTCTTCACTTCTAAGACTACTATCAGCTACAAGAACCTGTCTAAAACTTGTAGCTAAAAAACTTTGGCCAAGGTAGGAGTCGGCTTTAGTGGTGGATCTAGTAATTTCGTGCAGGGGTCACAACTCCATTGTAAATTTTAGAATTATTTTGTGATTTTCACACCACAAATTGATATTCACACCCTCTTCTTTGTCTTTTAATGAAATTTTTGTGTGAAAAATTTTCACTAAAACATTAAAAAAAAAATGAGTGTGGATATACATCAATTTGGGGGTGTGAAAATCAATTATCTAATTTTTTTTTAATCTATAACATGGCATTTTTGTAAGTAGTGGATTCATACAAAAGACAAAACTGAATTGGGTTAGTTTTGTACCCCTTTTAAACCAATTGAACCCCTCTAAAGCCACAAATGTCAGGAGGTCACATGACCCCTTGTGCCTCAGGGAGGTTTGGTGGGGATCAGGGAGGTTGGAGGAGGTGAAGACAAAAGCCGAAGCCCGTGGACTCCTCGTATTGACAAATTAAAAAACGCTCTAATTAAATTTCGTTGTATGAATGAGAAAGTAGTACTGACCTGGTAAATTCTTACGAATATTTCAAGTGTTTTTAAACAAGGAAAACTCTTGGGTTAACTAACCAAACTTCTGGAAAAAAAAATTATTGAGCCGGCTTTTCGGGTCGCCTCTACATGTTGAGGCTACACCAATTAATAAATCAAAACTTAGACTTGATTTGGCTAAATTGAAAGAACTGGTTTTTTGGTTTTTTTTTTTTGTTTTGTCTTTATTTAATTTTTTTTATTTGTTACTTTTGCGTCAAGATTTTGCGATTTCTGAATTTATCTCGTCGAGGCGAATCCAAAGAGTATAAAATTATGGTCAACAGTAATAGGTTTTTTAGTAAAGCCGAAAAAAAAAACTAAAATAAAATAGTTTTTTGGATTATTTTTCATCTTTATTAATAAAACTTTAAGTTTGGCTAACAATTTTATACTTATTAGATTCCTCTCATCGAGACAAGTCAGGAAACTACAAAAACTCGATCAAAAACTAACAAATGCAAAAAAAAAAAAATTGAATAAGAACCAAACTAAAAAAACCAAAAAACTAATTTTTTTCAAATTAGCCAAATGAGGCCAATAATTACTCATAGTAGTAATTATTTTTGGAAGTTCGTAACTTTGTATCGTTCCTCAGTTCCATCTCCTCTCCACAGGTTTTGGGCCTGACGTACTGGGTTAGGCCCACTATTCAGATTACGTATTTTCCAAATGTAATCATGACGGGTTAACATCTAGTACGGGTGTTGGGGTCTGATATCATGAGCTAGCCCAGCCCATGGAATGGCAAGTGTAAGTCCGTCCGGCCGATTTAGGCCGGAATTGGTCCAACCCAAGGTGACTCAGCAGCACGCCGGCTCCACGTGGATACCATGTGACATTGCTCGGTGGCGGGGCTAAAGTTATGAATTGTATGGTTTTGATTGAAGAAGTTCATCTACTGGACTACCAGTGTACGGGAATCGATGTGATATATATGTGAGGCTTATTTGTGTGTGTGTGACTTGTAGGTCTAGCGTAGGGTTGGCTATTTCATCCGCCCTGTCCGAATTCGATCCGATTTTTAATTCGAACAGATCGGTAATATGGAGATCTATTTGGAGATTGAATAGGATATGAGAATTTTTTTTTAAAAATATTTGAGGATTGGATAGGGGGTGGAGATAGGCATGTCTCCACCCCGAATCCGTTCCCTGCTCCGAATCCATTTCCCGCTCCGTTCCCGCCCCACTCCGCCTAGTCCCTGATTTGCCCCGTCCCTGAATTCCCAAAATATATGGGTCTATTCATGAATTATGAAACTTTGGGATCTATTCATGAAAATATTAATGCTACCTTAGTTGTTGCTATCTTGTTGAAATTTAGTTCAATTTTAGTTATGACACTTGTTTTGGGTGATTTGTGATTGTTTTTGTTGGTTTAGAGACTACTTGAAGATAGTCAGTATTGTTCTTTGAATATTTATCATTTGATACTATCATATTTTGTATCATGGGCATATCAACAGTGAGTTGTAGACTTGTAGTCTCTTTTTCTTTAAAACAATTATGTATATTATCCACTCGACAACACATATTACATTTAATCAATTTTAATTAATGTCATGAATATACATAAAAACTCTTTATAATTTCTACTTTTCTACACTCTTTATATTGTTTTACAAACACATGAAATTTTACACGTCCAGGGGTTGCCTAGTGATTAGATTTTAGAGAAAATGATTTGTAATTAGGTACTTATTACTCTAAGGAAAATGATTAGATCCCCGAAATTTCTGTTCCCCAATTGGAGCGGGGATGGAGGATAAAAATAAATACCCGTCGGAAATTGGATATGAGATGAATATGAGTAAGGGATTTAAAAATTGGAGATAGAGATAGTAGTCTCCGGCCCCGATCCGTTCCTATGCCCATCCTTAATCTAGCGTGTCCTGTATAACAAAACTAGACTCTCACACAGCTAGACCTAGCTGCGGAAATCATAAAGGGGATCAGAAAGGCCCAAATCTATTCTATAGTAAATCCAATTCAACAAAACCCTAGCTAAGCTTCTGGCTACCACTGCCACCCCTCTAGCTAGACATTGCCCTGCACTCAAAAAAAGGGCATTAAAATGTTTCAAAAACTGTGCACGTGGTCCCTGAAAACAAAAAGCCAGTTCAAAATAGATGCACCACCACCACCCCCATGGTCCTCTGTTTATTGACTTTTTAATTTCCCTCTCTTGGTTTCTTTTTTGACGAGTCCCGTGTTTTTTGAGTCAATTTACACATATTTTTATTAAAATAATTTCTAGGAACTATAGTAATATTAACTCGTACACTGGCGAAGATTTCAATTAAGATCGGGACAAAAACTGAGTATGAGTCCTATAAAAATTGTTAGCTAGCATCCAAGTTATTTTCCAACTATGACTTTGTTTTGTGAAATGAAACTATAAAAAGCATTGAGCAATTAAGAAAACTACGCCATAACAACAGTAAAAATAAAAATCATTCCATTGCGTCAGTTGCGAGGTCATCTATAATTAAATCTTGACTCCGTCGTTAATATATATATATATATATATATATAAATATAAATTAACTTTGTCCTATAAGGATTTTTCGAGAAACCCCTTGAGAAATCAGCTCAATTGGACGTATATAAATGCTTAATCCAAAATTTCCCTATTTTATTGAATTTTTTTTTAATGAAACGGAGAGATTTCGGATCAAGCATACGCTTACATATGTTTGATTGAGCTGATTTCTCGTGAGAGTCCTCAGAAATTCATCTAAAATCAATGAACGGCTCAAATTATTTGTGTGAAACCAAAAAGTATGTTCCCTAACCTATCTATAAATATAGAAAGGTTCAATGATTGATGGCGTCGGAGTGATTTTATTGCTATGCATTTTTATTTTGTGAAACAAAAAATGAAAACTTCCACACCTAGTTCTTATGAATTATGATGCCCTCTTAACCGTTTCTCTTTCCCTTTTCTTCATCAGATTTGAAAAAATGGGTGTGATCCGTGGTCTGTCTAAATGAATGAAAAGGGTTTCAAAAATGAAGAAATGGGTAAATAATTAGAAAAGGTGACTGTGGCACACCTGCTGGCTGCTAGACTGATCCTGATAAAAGTTAGAGAGAGAGAGAGAGAGAGAGAGAGAGCATATATGTGTTTGTGACTTGTATTTTTTGTGAGAGGGACGAGTGACTGTCTTTTAACCATTTCAACTGTGGCACTGAAAACCATGGTGCTTTATAAGCATTTATCAGGTACATTATGGTGAAAACGACCCCTTCCCTGTCTTTTCTTTTTTTCCTTTCCGTCTTGGACAGAGGATAATAAACACAAAAATATCAAAGCGCTAAAATCTTAATTCATTTTTCACAAATATCAATACACTTTGAATATTTATGCAATTTTACAGAAGTCAATATTTTTTTTGCTATTATCCATGGCCCAATAGACTTTTTTAGCATTTTCCTTTTTTTTTTTTCTCTCTCTCATCCAATAATGCAAATAAATATGGCTTGTAACATAGGTGCCCAGAATTAGGTCAGCAGTCAGCAGACTCAGCACGTTGTGAGTGCTGGTTCCTTCATAAGATTCTCCACCACTTGATGCCAAACTATCCTACAACAGATAAGGCACCCCACAAATTTTAGTCCTTAAAGATCTCATTTATTATTCTTCCTTTTCTTTTCTTTTTTTAGTGGCAAGTTTATTTTGTGATTTTTACATTATGAATACCCTTGTTACAATAAAAACTGGCTTAAATAATGCGAAAAGTTTGAATCATATTCAGGGATGTTTTAGCAAAATAATGGAGTTAGATTATTTTTTTTCTCTTATATTTTCATTTGTTAGTTTCATGTTGATTTTTTTGTGAGTTATTAGTTCTTTTCAAAATCTTAAAAAAGTTCAATAAAAATAAAAATAATCCAACATAGATGGACTCTTTGGATTATTTCTGTCTTTATTCAAAAAAAAATAGTTTGATAAATAATTTTCTACTTTTTCGATTCCTCTTGAGACGAACCAGATTCACAAAAAAAAATGATGGGAAATTAACTAATGCGAAAAAAAAATTGGATAAGGAGTAAAAAAAATATGGCTAAATTATTTGGCCAAAACACTCCTAGATAATCAAGATACACGATTGATCTTTCTCTATATTTTCCTCTTATACGGTTAGAATACAATAGGAAAAATCATAGTTCACAACCAGTGAATTCAAAAATGCAAACAGGTTCACAGAATTTGAGCTTAGCTTATTTATGTTTTATGAATCCCTGGAAAGCTAAGGTAAAATTTTGGTATGGAATGCGTAGAAAAACACATTAGATGCTTACAAGTAATAATTTAACTCACTAAGTTTTATAACATCGTTATTTTTCGAATCACAAAATGCACGCAAATAGGAGCTCAGTATTACAAGTGTATATATACTCCATCCGTCCCAAATTTGTCATCCATCACGGCAATTGAAAAAGAATTATATTTTCAATTATATAATGCTATATATATTCAACAAGGATCTCGTTCGAGAGTTCTCGATAAGTTCTATCAAACAAATTATTCAAATTTGTAAAAAAATATTGCAAATTGAAAACTGGCACGCATGCACATGTACGTATACGGAGAAGAAATTCGGGACGGATGGAATATATTTTTACTGTGCTTCTGTGTATTTATTTTGTGTTCCATCCATCACACAGACCCATCCTGGTATCGCAGATTATAGCTTTGTCTGGATTTGTCAGGTAAGGACCTGATTACCCATCCCAACTAAACTAAAGTGCATGGAAGAGATATATATATATACCATTAAGCTGCCTGCCCCACTCTGAACCTCTCTACATTTTTCACATTTACGGACATCACTATTAAACCAGATAACAGTCTGGTAAATTTTTTTCTCAGAATCATTGACCCTGACAATAGTAGGAAGTACTAGCCGTCTTGTAGTATTTGTCCTAGATGATACAATTATCGCAAGGGAAATGGTAGCTCAGTTGTAGACACCATATATTCTCATGTATTTCACAACGGTTGAAACTTCACTACGGACAAATAACACTACTAATTTTGATTTTTTTTTTTCGGTAAAGAGTGCTCAAAGAGAAATATTGTTCATAGTTAGAAATGATCACCCATTCTATAAATTAAATGCATGCAGGATAGATACAAACATATACTAACTATATGTTCATATTATTATGAGAATTGTAACAATAAACTAATTAACTAGACTCATCATGTTATATAATGGGCAGTAATTTTTGCACTTCCCTTTTTACCATTCATACACCAGTTTTTTTCTTTTTTATCATATGAAATTACTATTTTATCCTTTCATTAGTTCACCTTATCACACATTAAGGAATAGTGTAATACACTCACATTAATTTAAAAAAACAAAGAGAGGAGTGTGAATTTCACTTTTGTACAATTGATACGTATTTTCTATTTGTTTAGCATCACTTTTGCTATTTTTCTTTACGAATTGGTATCCATATTAAGCTAGGCTGAGTTTCCACTATTGTCAAAACGGTATTTTGGATAGTTTTTGCTAATTGTCTAAGGTGGGAAGACAAACCATTCTCCTCACATATATTACAAAAATATCATTTACCAGAAACTATACTTGTTTTTTACTACATCGAGAAGACGATAATTTTAGTGAAAACTCACCCTAGTTATAACAATTTCAAAAGCATATTGTAACATTGCACTAGGCTAACTTGTTCCAACTTTATTTAGATTTTTCATTCAACTTTCTCCATTCATTCACCTTACATGCAATAACATGTTGATGCTCTCTACTCACTTGTAACCAAAAAAAAAAAAAAAAAATCATCAGCATGATCATCATAGGGTGGACCAATGAGTGAAATCAAATTTGAAATTAATATGATGCACCACCAGTTAACACTATTGCATTGTGCTCTACTTTCTGGGTTGGAATAATCATAGAATGCACACCAAAAGTATCTTAATAATCAGTAGCAGTGCCATTACAAAACTAAACACTCATGATAACAATTCCTTTTTTTCTGTTTTCGTACTTTTTAACAAAACAAAATGAAAGAAATATTCAACAACACCAAGACAAAAGATCGATTGCAACACTCTAATTCAATGAAATCCCCTTCTACACACTTAATTAGACGATGACCAGACACTGACACCCTCCCACATGATTCGCCACCAGAAAATAGAAAACAAAGGTATACAACTAAGTACACATTAAAACAAAAGTTAATTAATCTCAGAGAGAGAGAGAGAGAGAGAGAGAGAGGGCCGTTTATACTGTTATTGTTTCTTTAATCTACTCTCCTTCTCCTTCTGTTATGGCCGATGACATATAACTTGCCGCAGCAAGGGAAATCTCGTCAACCGGGGCGGCGGCGGCTGAACCAGTTGCGGCCTGAAACTGTTGTTTGCAAGAGTGGCAAGTGATTTGCAAAATGGTGGAGCTGATTTTCTTGGTGGCTTGTTCTTTCAAAACTTGAGCTTTCTCCACTTCAGCTTGTGCTTGTTGCCTGATTCTCTTGGCATTAACGAATTCCAACTCGGCCAACTCGATCTGTTTCTTGGCTTGTCTTCGGGCTTCCTCCGCGTACGCCTTCTCCGCCATCGCCAACTTCAGCTGCTCACTTGCTCCTTCCTTCATTCTTGATGCTTCCGTTGCTTCTTCTGTACCTACCATTCCTCTCTGCTAGATTAGTCGTTTGAGTAGTGACTGATACAATGATGAAAATTAGTTTGAAAATTTTTTTTTTTTTTGATCTACACTTCTAATGAACGGTGAGATTAGTTTTTAGAATTAGTCGAGGCTAACGTAAGTAAGCTGGTCCGTTCAGACACTTAGTTATCAAAATGATTATCAAATTTGATCTACTCTTTCGAGAGATACAGCAAGATGGCAAATTGAGTATCATGCGCATTACCTTGATTGGGTGACCCGATCGTTAGTTTCAAATTGGTTGCATGATTATGATCACGACTCCGCGACGCATGATTCGACGAAGGCAAGAGCTGAAGTTCCAAGTTATGGGGGTGATGATGATCATCAGTACTAGAACAACTGTAACGCTCGGGGCCTAGAAACATCGCTTCAGAAGTATTATTCGTTGGAACTGAAATTCTTTGCAACGGAACAATGCCGAAGTTGTTGTCGCTCGACGGGCTGGTGCTCGACGCCGATCGCGAGGAGCACGCCGGCTGCAACGCTTGTAGTTCCGGCCGGACCCGCCGGACGTTGCAAGCGTCTTGGTGTTCAATGAAACTCTCAACTCTGAAAGAAACAAACATTTGAACGATCGAATGTGAAAAAGAGGACCGAAATAAAGTGGTCTAAATTATATTAAATCTGGTGGCTTGATCTTGATGCATGTAATCCATAACAAGATTTAAATAAAGGAATTTAGAACTAAGTCAATGGAAAAAATTCAAGTAGGGTTACCAACTAACAAGCAATTAAAAATAGATCAAAGGGTTGGATTTAATAGATTGTGACTTCGTTTAATAACATTGTCTGTAAAGAATACCAGATTTATACTATTTTATTGCCAGTGTTCATGCCTACTTTTGAGTTTAAGACAATTAGCCAATGAAAACTCAGATCAGATTTGAACTTCAAGAAATAAACAAACAAATTCATTTATCAATTTATATGTCATAATATATATATATATATATATATATATATATATATATATATATATATATATATATATATATATATATATATATATATAGCCAAATACACACACAAGAATCATGAAAGCACAAGGAAACCATAATGAAACCAAAACGAAAAAGGAAAAGTTTAATAATTAAAGTGGTTATTTATTTGCCCCTGTTGAAAATTTATGTGGTTATTTTAGGGTTCCTTATTCCAAATATCTCATCCATCCCAAGAAAATTCTTCAAAAAAATTTCCCCCTTGACACAAACAATTATGACGGATAATTAACTTTTTTTCACGTCCCGTGAATAGCTGTGACATTTGAGTAAGTAACAAGACCAGAAAGCATATCAAGAAAAAAGTATTCATTCGTTTAGAAAAAATTCAACAGAGAACAAAAAGTAGAGAGAGAGAAGAGAGAGGATATTAACCTGGAAAAAACACGGCCGCAGTCACAAGAATGGCCACGGGTACCACACGTTTTGAGATGGGCTTTGTAATCGGACTGAACCGCGTAGCCCTTTGCGCACTTTTCACAAACCCACTGCTTGTTGTTACTGTGCTTCCTCCTGAAATGCTTCTTGATTCCAACCAGATCCCCCAGAGCGTGGGTCGGGTCATGGTGCAGGCAACTGGGTTCGGGGCAAACGAACACCCGTTTTCTCACCTCTGGCGACTCCCGCTTCAGGAGCTTCCACGGCACCTTGTGGCGTCGCCGGTGCATCTGGAGGTTCTGGTCCCGTTGGAACCCTTGGTTGCAGATCTCGCACACGTATCGGTCCGATTCTAGTAGCGTTTTCGGCGACAGAGAAACCACCTCCGCATCCGGATCTACAATCATCATATTACAACACCCGTGAATTTGCAAACATGGATATATAGGGAATGAAATTCCTTCCATCACAAAAAGTGACCCACCATTTGAATAGATGGATAATTCAGATGCTGAGATCCATAGGATCATCATAATTTAATGGAATTCCCATTAATTAAGATGATCCATATGCTTATATATTTGCACATATATATATATATATTTATATATGTATACATACATATATATATATATATATATATATATATAGAGAGAGAGAGAGAGAGAGAGAGAGAGAGAGAGAGAGAGAGAGAGAGAGAGAGAGAGAGAGAGAGAGAGAGAGAGAGAGGTGTACCAGGGGTACCAGCGGGGCGCCTTTTGCGTTTGTTGGAAATTCCATTTTCTGAGTAAGTGAAGGGATCAGAAGAAGAGGAATTGGGAGGAAGTGAGGCAGTAGTGGTGTTGTCGAACATGAGTGGGGATTCTTCTAGTTCTGGGGTGCTTTTTTAATTTTGTTTGGGTGGGTGGGAAATATAATCCCTATGGATACGAGCAACAGTATTAGTGGATCCTGATAAACGTACCCCGTGGTGGTTCCTGGCTGCCTGCTGCTGCTGCTGCTTCTGTTCAAGTGGGGGCTGTTTTCCTTTGATCGCCAGCAACTTTACTCATAACACAAGTAGAAACGCTAGAGAGAGAGAGAGAGAGAGGGAAAGTCAGTTGCTTGCTTTTGATATACTAGATCAGCTTTCTTTAAGCTCTAGAGGGAGGCTTTTTTAGGCCTTTTTCTTTTTTCCCTCTAAAAACTTTCTTGCTTTGTTGCATTGACCTCTCAGCACCCCCCCACCTTGAGCAGGTAAGGTTGAGGCTAGTCTCCTTCTATATAAAGCTTCTAAAAACACTAGTTTCATTAGAGAGAGAGAGAGGGTAGAGAGAGAGAGAGAGAGAAACTCATCACCCAATCACATTGCCTCTGAATAATTATCCACTGCTCCCCACTCCCTATATATGCCAACCCAAACAAATCTTTGGTGGATTACCCTATTTGGTGAATTCATTGCATTTATCTCCCTTGGGGGGCTTCAAAAAGTTTTTATCTTTCTTTTTTACTTTACCATTATTTCCTCTATAGTCAACATTTTCTTTTTTCTATTTTAGTCCAAGGGTAATTTACTTTAAGATCATCTCTGTGGACTATGTAATTATTAGAAAACGATTTAAATATGAAAAACATTTACGAAAGTCAAAATGAAAGTGAGAAACTACTCCATCAGTCTCTTTTTAACTATGATATTTCGTAAATCTAAGTTATTAAATAAATATTATCATTACACCTATCACATAAACTTTTATCTCTACTTTATGTTTTTTACATCAACTTTTACTTCTACTTTTACCATTAACTTTTTACCTTCAAAAGGACAATGAAAATTGCACAAACTTTTACCTATTAATTTTTTAAAATACACTTATTACAAGACAATTCAATACAGAAATGTCGACACTAAAAAGGGACGGATGGAGGAGTTGTTTTTAGGAATTGATATTGGCACTCCCTTTTTCTCTATTGACACTCCTTTTTTTTGTTCCTTTATACATAAATTGCAAGAGTAAATTTATCTAATAAAGATTAAAAAAGAAAAAGGGAGTGCCAATAGACAAAAAGTGAGTGCCATTAAAACATCTTCTTTTTTTTTTTCGCTTCATTTACCTCTAAAAAAAATTTGAAAAAATAGAGAAAGATTAAAATATTAGGAAATATGAAAGATCCAAACAATGCCTTAGTCGTAAAACCCACACAAGGGAACCAAATGTACACGAATATAAATCCACACTAGAAGCCAGAAAAAAATACTATGTAAAAAAATTATTTGCAAAACCAAATGAATGGAAGGGATATTTTTCTTGTTTCATTGAGGTATTGATAAGTACGTGACCCGTAAAGACGGTTGGAGAATGCCGAAAAGAGTAGCTGATAATTTTTCCAATTGCTTGTTGAAACTTTTTAGCCCGAGAGAGAAACAAAACAAAGTAAGAAACATCCCATAAGAAAACAAAGTGTAATAATTTCATCACACGCTGTTAATTTGCATGAATGAATTTGCAGGGTCCCACAGGCCCACACCCCGGAAACACGTGACCTCCCCCTCTCCCTCACGTGACCCTCATCCCCCTCACTCACTCCTCGCTCTCTGTCTAATCTAAAAAGGTACAGTAAAAGGAAAGGGAGCCGGGTTAAAATATGAGTTTTACTTTGACCAAAGTGCCCTTTTTTAAACTGCAAACAAAGTGAAACATGATTAATGTTTTTGAGGGCAGCTTTCCAAAAGCAGATGGAAGTGAAGCACGGCTATTCACTTCAGAAGGGAAATGTAGTAATCATTCCCTCTTCTTCTTATCTTTAATTTAATCCATTCACATATGGGGAAAAAAGAAAATTACTCCTCCGTCCTCATTTTATAGTCTTAATTAGCAATTTTTTTGCGTCCCACAAAAAAATTGTCTCACCCCAAAACTAATTGGGTAATAACTAATAAATTTCCTTGTTTACCATCCCATGTTTCAATTAGTATAAACGTAATGATTGAAGTATAAAATGAGAAAAACAAATTTTCAAAAGTGTGCTAATTGCCCTTATTCAGTTAGAATCTCCAAAAAGTACTACTAAATGGGGTCAGAGAGAGTACGTTTAAAATAAAATTAGAAATGAGTTTATATCTAAAAATTTAGACTTGAATAGGCTTATATTCAGGAGTCCCGAATTGTATCGTACACCAAAAATTTGTGTTACACAAGATACTCCCTGAAACTCGTTCCTAGGTTCAGTTCACCTAGGTTGTATTCGGAAGTGTTCCAAAGGTAGTGCTTCAATCGTTTTATCCTGGAAGATAGACGCCGGTTCTTCTACAACACCCATGGTAAGAGGCCAATTTGTTTTAAAGAGACCGGACTTGGTTCAGTTTTTCCTATTTCATATTCATTTCTAGTTCATGTTTTCACATCATTATGCACCTTCTTTCCATTAGAATTCTTGATCTTTGGTGAAAGACAACAGAAATATTGTCGAATTGTCTCTTACAAATAATATGGATGGAAGTTGGTACGAGAGTACCTGGAAAGCTAGCTTCGGAGGCATTTTTAGGAATGGTCAAAGAGATTGGGTGCTAGGATACCTCGGAAAAATGACAGGAGGATCAAGCTTTGCTTGACCAAAATCCTAGACCTAAATTAGTGGGTTGCCCCAAGCGCAGGGCTGAGACCGGTGTAGCACAATATCCGGTAAGATCGGAATCGAATCCACAAAGAGGGCGGGAAGCGCTTACAAAAAACTCGGATTGTAATGTTTAACACGACTCTTAGGTGGCCACCCTTTGTGCTTTGATTGAAAAATTAACTAAACTAGAGAATAACTGGTTTTAATTAAACTATTTAAAAGCAAGTACGGTCGTAGGGTTCATAACACTAGTGACCAGATCTAGATAGTTCTGCTCCGTTCAAGGTTCTAAAAATGTTTGATTTTAGAGAGAGAAAGAGAACCCGAAAGATGCGAATCCTCGTGGTCGCCGTTTACCCGTGTATAACGAAGAACAAGTTTTGGTCCCCTGTTCCCCGCATTACATGGGCTCCGACGATGCCCGGATACGTCTGACGAAAGCACTTTAATAACCAAAATTTGCTTTTTACCATTGTTGATTGTAAAAATCGGAGCAAGAACAAATTCAGCCTTGGCCACGGAGTGTTAATCACCCCGCGACCAGACCTAATGAACTACTCACTCATGACAACTTGAACAACTAACAAGATTCTGAAATTAAACATGCTTCTATAATTAAATATCGATCAAAACGAAGATCCGAAAGCAAAACACGGACAAACTCCCGCGAACTAAGAGTTAATGAAAATAAAAAAAGAAGAACCCGAAGCAATATGCAAAACAGCGAACAAAACTCCAAAACTCTTATGGAAAAGCCTCCGAAAAGTAGAATCTCCAGAGCAAGGCCACCCTTTGTGGTTTGATTGGAAAATTAACTAAACTAGAGAATAACTGTTTTTAATTAAACTATTTAAAAGCAAGTACGGTCGTAGGATTCATAACACTAGTGACCAGATCTAGATAGTTCCGCTCCGTTCAAGGTTCTAAAAACGTTTGACTTTACAGAGAGAAAGATACCCCGGAAGATGCAAATCCTCGTGGTCGCCGTGTACCCGTGTACAGCGAAGAACAAGTTTTGGTCCCCTGTTCCCCGCATTACATGGGCTCCGACGATGCCCGAATACGTCCGACGGTGCCCGAATACGTCCGGCGGAAGCACTTTAATAACCTAAAATTGCTTTTTACCATTGTTGATTGTAAAAATCGGAGCAAGAACAAATCCATCCCTGGCCACAGAGTGTTAATCACCCCGCGACCATACCTAATGAACTACTCACTCGTGATAACTTGAACAACTAACAAGATTCTGAAATTAAACATGCTTCTATAATTAAATATTGATCAAAACGAAGATCCGAAAGCAAAACGCGGACAAACTCCCGCGAACTAAGAGTTAATGAAAATAAAACAAGAAGTACCCAAAGCAATATGCAAAACAGCGAACAAAACTCCAAAACTCTAATGGAAAAGCCTCCGAAAAGTAGAATCTCCATAGCAAAATAAACGGCTGCTAATTAGAAGTAAAGTAAACAAGGTTCGACCCTAATTCGACCTAAAATCGGAGTACTTAACCCTTCCCAAAATCAACACATGTGGCAAGTCAAACGGTTGTCTTTAAGGCCTTCGGTATCGATACAAGATAAGACCTGTATCGATACCCGTACATTCTGTTCCCGTATGTGCACCCCGGTATTGATACAGGCAAAGCCTTATATCGATACTGAAACCCTTAAAATCACTTCCAAGCTTGTTTGGTCGTCCTCGCTTGGGTCCCACCGGTTCCCAACATGCCCGACCGCCATGTGTCCACTTTATACGCTCTTTCCGACCTGTTCCCTACAAAACAACCAAAAATAAGAAAAACCAAGGACAACACCGCATCAAGTGGAAAATAGAATAAATCGCGCCTCTAATGCGCTAATTCACCCTACTTAGGCGCTTATATCTGTGACATTGCGGGCCTATCAAGCTTGGAGACAGAAATCTGGAGTATCTATAGAGGACCTACTTGTTAGTAATTGACATTTAATCAACGGGTATTTATAATCTTAACATGGGGAGATTAATAAGTATTTAATAACGTGGAGCTCAAAATATAATCGAGATAAAGATAGGAGTGCAATTATAATTCTTTAGTTGTGTGAATTATAATTTGTGAAATAAGAATAGAATCCGGGTGAGATTAGGTTTTCTTACTTACACAAGGAACCCATATTTATTTCTCCTCAGGTCCTTGCTCTAGCCCTATAAATATATCGTTATGTTCTCTAGGTCATAGAACAGTCATTCAGAAAATTAGAATAGAGGCTGGATGAGAGAGAACAAAGAGATCATGTAGAAGTCCACACTTGGCTACATAATCGAGATATAAGTGAATATGACAGAAGATTATGAGGCACTGTCGAGCAAAGCTTGTTGCGCACAGTAATTAGGTCTGTCAAGTTCTAAAATAAACAAGTCAACCAATGTTCGTGTCTACGGATGAGAGGTAAACCTTAATTCCGCCTTGTAAGGTTTGTGTTTATTTTTATTATTTAATCTGTACGCATAATTACTAGGTTCTGGGATTCGTTTCCCAACACTACCGTTATCTTGGAGAAAGGTCTATCCAACATGCAAATAGAAGCAGACTCTTAACCAGTGGTTCTTTTTTTCAATGAAGGTCCAAGCGCAAATCATCCTTAAAGCAACATCCTAAACGATGGAAAGTACCTCTTAAACCACACATGAAGCACTCTTTCACATATCTACAAAGGAGCAAATGCTTTCACATAGCTACCAAGGAGCAAATGCTTGTGCACACTTTCTAGCTCACCTGCGAGCAGAACAGGAAGAAGATCTGGTGGTATCAAGCTCACCACCGGTGGATATGAGGGAATTTATGATGAGGGACAGCCTCAATCTTCATCAGATCTTGGACTAGCTTATATGTTTATTTCTATTTGCTACTATGGGATCTAGTTTCTGTAAACAACTTTCTGCATTTATGTTGCAGCTTGACTCTCCTGCATAAGTTCTAATATATTTTCCAAATAACATAGTTTTACATCGAATTTGATAGTAGTTAAAGAATTCAAATTTAAGATTAACAAATTGAGATTAGAAAGAATTAAAGAGGAAGAATATGGTAAAATCTAAGAAGGATCTTGAAGAATTGAATAGGTATTCGGTAACACCATTGCAAGATATTTGTGCTCCTCAAAGTTTTTGGGTTAAGAGAAAAATAGAACCTCTTTATTTTCTTTCCTTACCAAATGCATTAAGTATAAGTCAATTTATAACACACTAAGAATAAAAGTACACGTGACTTAATTCAAGGAGTCCTCTAGCTAAGTTAGAGCATCATTAGTGGTATACTCAAATATGGATACTCAAATAGTGCCACATCACATTTTGAGTATTCATTCATTTAATTAGTTATAAGTTTGAGTATTTACCTTTCTACAATGGTTTATCAGTGTACATAATCAAAAAAGTACTATTCACTCTATTTTTATTCATAAAATGGGCACAACTTTAAATTTGTACATATATATTTTTTAATATTATTACCATTTAAAAGATATTCACAAAACGTTTAAAATGAGATCAATGTTGAACATATTTTGGTAAAGATTAAAAATTGATAATTTCAATTTTTGGGAGAAAGCGCAAAAAAATTGAGTTTTGAATTAAGTAATTGAAAAATGGAGAGAGAATGTTGTTACTTTTGATATAGTGTGGTCTCCAAAATTTGGTTATTGGGAAAGATTGGTAGTTTTGAGTATCCAAATGCCAAAAGTTGAGTATTTGTAACAAATTTTGTTAACTTTGAATATTTATCCAAATACCATTGTAAGCCTCTTTTGTGTATCAAAATACTCATCTTTGAGTATTTTGTGTTTGAGTATACCACTAGTGATGCTCTTATAGATGAAATGATCCACTCTTCCCTTCTTCCAACGACCTTTGAGGAGTTGATCTTGACTCATGCTGCAAAGCTAGCATAGAGGAAGAATGAGTGAGCTGAGTGTTTGGCTGAGACACTCTATCACCTTCACTATCAAGATATTTTTTGTAAAGTTAATTAGACTTGAACGACCCATTTCGATTAGGGGTCCAGTCCAAACCATATGAAAGAGTATGTTTTAATAAGCAAAAAGGGTAGGAGTGGGAGTGATGATAGCACAACCCAAACCTGGGACCTCTTCATAACCCAAACAACTTGGGAATAAGCCAAGAATTACTAGGCAACCACCCTTGGTGTCACACCCTCGATTTTTAAGCATAATTAAAAATAACTTTTAATAAATTAAGGTCAACCCTGTCCATATGTAGATACCCTTACGTGATATATCATGCCATTCTAAATCTCATGCGTACAATGAAATGAGTTAGGCTAATGTTTATCCTTACACATTCTTCTTAAGATAAAAGGAAAAAATAAATTAAGTTACATTTTCATCTTCAAAACATAACTAAGTAAGATGATAAAGTAACTCCTCAAAGGAAACTCTCAAAAGATGCCTGACAATGCACCCCGGCACTCCAAGCTATACACACTAGTTGGTACTTGAAAAATGAAGGGTTGAGCATACACTTGCTCAGTAGGAAAAACCCCTAACAAACTTTATATGCATATGTGGATGCAAAAATTGAAGAACACATCCACACATTCATATAATAATTTCCAAGTAAAAGAACATGTTTTTCCAACTATAGTATCCCACTTCTCAAGCTTCCATTTTAACTTCAATACATCAAAAGTGATATCATACAGTTCTAAGCATTTTGAGCCTCGTGATACCCCTCTTCCGAGCATTTAGGACGTCATGATGTCCCCCCTTTGACAAAAGGTATAATTCCTAACGACACACCCAAAGGTGAACCTAGTGATATTCTGAGCATTTTAGGCGTCGTGATACCCTTATTCCATGTTTTTACAAAATCAATCATTCTCCTCAAATTGTCATGTGCCTTACCAAAAATCCCATTAACAACTCGGTTTATCAACACTCAACACACCAATTTTGTCAAACTTGTTCAATCATGGATGTAATCAACACGATAGATGCAAGGAATAGAGATATTAAACTTGAAATCAACACATAAGCATGTAGAGAGAGGAGAAATTCCTACCAAAACAGGTTTTGAGCAAAACCCTAGGTACCACAAGTAGAATATGCTTGAATCCCACCAAACAATGTTCCTCCTAACTTTGTTACAAGATTAGGGGCCTAGGTTACCCAGATATAAGTGAAGATAGTGAAAATCAACAAGTATCGTCCAAAGGGGTAGAAAAAAAATCAGCCAAGAAATGTGTTCTTACCTCCACATGTGAGAAATTTTGAAATCACTACTACAGTAATGGTTAAAGATGACACACCAAAAATTGAAACAATGATAGTTTTTGTAAAACTGTCATTATCATCGTTGATTGTAAAGATGACAGGTTTACACTGTCATTTTATTGCAAAGATGACAGGTTTTAACTATCTTCTTATATGTTTCAATGATCTTTTTTTACTATCATAACAATTCTAGACTTTTAATGTCACCTCTGAAAAACTGTCATCTTCTGTGATTCATGACACCTTTTGACTGTCATGGTTTAAGATTTTTGTAGTAGTGAATCCAAGTCAAATGGGTGTAAGAGATGTGTAGATCTTGATGATTTGAAGAGATTCGATGTGGAAATCAAAGGGTTTGGGTGAGATTTGAAGAGAGACGTGAGATGGGTGATTTTAGGGTGTATTTCATGGGTTCAGAGTGAGAAAAGAGTAAAAAAAGGTCTATTTATAGAAGGCTGAAACAAGCAGAGATTTTTTTGAAAAATCTTCGTTACTACCAGTAGTGGTATTTTGTTGATACCGATATCTAGGGTCTCTCAATGCCATGGATACCAGTATTGGTAAAACACTGATACAGGTATCCCCTAAAAAAACTTTCAAAATTGTTTTTTGGTTCCACAGATTTGGCACCCGATCAATACAAGGATACACAATTTCATTACATATTTGGAATAGATAACAAGTAAATTCTCCCCATGAAGAACAAATTTAAGAAATCCCAAATTACTGCACTTTCAAATATGGCTCCTTAGGCCCTCTCGACTTGCATAAAGCTTCATTTTAATCCTCCAAAATTATTTTCACAAAGATTGATTCAATGCGTCAATCCAAACCTAAAAAATTTCATATTTTAGGTCAAAACAACCCTTCAAGCAGTTAAGTCATATAGTTGACTTTCCAGATACATTCAAACAGTTATAAACCAAAAAATTTATAAGAATAACGAAATTATATCAGCTCCATATGAAAGAGTTTATAAGTGTTATAATGATGTCCAATTTTGCGGAGCCCACATTTTCAGTAGTACTAATTTCTAGACCGGAATATGCATCTCGGTCTCTCTTTTTAAACTTCTAAAGTAAAGCAAGTCATAAACTTTTATTTCTTTCGGCTCCATAACATTCACAGATACCTTTCCGTAGTACCAAAAAATAATAATAATAACATTCACAGATTATTGGGCCTTTATATGTAAAAGATAATTTTAGTTACCATTAAATTCAATTATTTCGGGATCTAAAATTCAAAGTAAAAAAAAAAAAACAAATTTACTTGAATTCTTTTCTCGATAACCAAAATCCCACATGATCCAAAAAAAAAAAAAATCCTTGAAAGGGTTTTTGGGTTTTTCAGTTTTCACCGTCTTTTGTTCAATTTTTCCTAGTATTTCATTTAAGGCTACTTTTACGTTAATGAACCTGAATAGGAGAAAGTAACTATTATGGAATGTTTGCACTCTTCTCTAGTCTCACATGGAATGTTTTATATTATTGTTATTATAAAGGTTACTTTCTTTGCCAAATCAAAAAAGACAGAAAAGTCAAAACAAATCAGAAAAAGACAATAGGCACATGCTGTGGTTTCATATGCGTAAAACACAATGGAAAAGTCTAGTTTCCAAAGATTGATGGCTTAATGATGAAGTTTCATTATGAGAGAAAAGCACACTGCTTTGATTCGGCTGTTTTAATGAGGAATTTTCTGGACAAAATTCGCTACTGCTGTTATTCAAAGAAAAAGAAAATCATTTAAAAGGGATACTTTCCTCATAATGTAAGTTTTAGCTTGTTATTCATAAACTTTTTCAACCCATAATTAGTAATAAAAATGTCTTTTGTTCTACCATAATCCTACATAAACTTTGGGTTTGTATAATTTCCTGACGCCTAGTTTGAATTACATACTATAAAAAGGGAATAATTTCAATAGCTGGCATGTTACAAGGGTAGCTATTGCTAAAGGCGGCTCCACATTAGGGTGAGATTTTGTAAGCACACGGGTACAATGAGGCCAAACCCTTTAATCAAACAACAGTTAGTGTCTTCTTTACTTGTCCTTGCCTTGTTTGGTTCACACGTGTTTATATCATCCCATGTGCATTTAGCTTGGAGACAATTTTTTTACTGGGTTGGTACTGTAGCTCACCCTATCATTTTCAAGTACAAATCAAAAAGTATGATGTAAAATGCTTGGAGTGCATATCAATTCTTTTGAAGGCATGCATTGGGATTTATCTTCCCATCTTTGTAAAACCTGTTTGGTAGACAAAAATGTGATTTTAATTATTTATTCTTTTGCTTTTGGGAAAGTAATGACTTAACTCTCTATCTCATGTTTTACTGTGGGATACACTAGCCATATAGGAACAGAAGAACTGTGACTATTCACAGAACCTAGGGGAGAGGATTTGGAAACTTATGTATGGATTATGGAACTTTCTTATTCTGGAAAAGAGTTTATATTTGTTATGTTAAAAATCGAGGGTGTGACATGGCACACCCAAACTCCTTTGCCAGGTTGTGACTCTGAGTTATTTATTTTCTACCTAATATGGTTTTCAAAAGTTTAGCTCAATGACAGTTGTAAAACCGATGTTTTGTAAAACCATGTCACTTTGAATATCACTTGGATCACTTGACCATAGTCCCTTTTTTCTCTAGGTCGAAATCCCGGGTGCAATAGCCAGAACATTCTAAAAGCATCTCCAATGGTTTTGACCATTTTTTTAAATTGTTACATGCTATTTGGTCAAGACTTGGCAAAAGTGCTCCAAGAGAATATGCACCAATTTAGGTGTAAGAAAATATAAGCTATTTAAGAGAGGGAAAACCCAAAAAATCACATGCAGCAGACTAGGTAAAGGGCATTTTACGTTTGTGAACAGTACCTCTTCAAAGAAAGCTAAGAACTTTACACTATGGAAAGCTATATGTTACTATTTTTAACATTCTCTGTCCAAAAGTTTTCATCTTCTCTCTCTCCAAATTTGTTAGTATTTATTTTATTTTGCACCAAGAAAAAATAATTTCAATCAAGAATATGCAAAATAAATAGCATTGGTGGAGTATTGACAGAAAAATGTGCACTATTAACTAACATTTTTGGCCAGTAACCTGTGCACATGCTCTAATAATATGCTAAATACATTATTCGGTTTCTACTACTTGCCGTTGGATGACGCCTACATATCACGTGCATTGGATTGCTCTCAAGAGCCATAGACGATAACCCTTTCAAAAAATTGTCCAGTAAATTTTCACAGCCGGTGGAGTAAATGCTCTAGCTGGTTTTCGTTCAAAATCCATCGAGTATGATAAAATTATCTTTTTTCAACATGTGCAGACCCATATTTAGGGGCAGCCTAAAATAAGCCCAACAAAAAATTTAATAAACAAATACGGAAATGAGACTTTCCGAAATAGTAGAAGTACGGAAAATTGTGGGCCAGTCCAATATTCGGAACACGTTTCGCAACAAGGACCAAATCAATTTTGCACCTTTAACTAATCTCCCATAAAAGTTTGTCTTTTTTTTTTTTGGGCCATCCCATAAGAGTTAATGTCAATAATTGAATTTTTCTAGAAAAATATAATTCTCTTAACCACTGATGATTTCTCAATCCTATTTGGCGAAAAATGTGCCCCTGAAATAGGACTGATCGTAAATTTTAATTAAATCATCCGTTTGTAATTTGGTAGATCGACGTATGATTGTAAACGCCCAATTTGAAAGCCACGTTTCTAAATTGACTTCAAAACAATTAAAAGCAATTGTAATTTGTATGTAAACAAATTGGAGGAAATTTTCTTGTGTTTCTAATAACTAAATAAGAAACCATTTTGCCATACTGACTTTCACCGAGCAAAAAGACAAAAAGAAAAAAATAAGAAACCATCTAAAAGTCCTTGCTTAGGTCTCAAATAATCTAGGATCGGCCCTATCCAGATTGCCAACTAGACATTTTCTGATTATTAATTGGACCCATGGTTTTGTTTTGGCCCATTCGGTGGTAATAAGTCTGCATCTGTTTTACAGAAAAAGAAAACAAAAAGTGAATCCTATTATAAAGTAATATTAACAGAATTTTGTGTTTTTGTAATCGACATTTGAAACTCTCCTTCAGAAAGCTTTTTGAGCTGAGCGTGACCCTTTTTCTATGGTTAACTTTTGCAGGGAGTGTATAAGAAGAGGACAAGTTAGAAATTATTATACTTTGCTTAAGGCACAATAATACAGAGGTATAAAATTACTGGGTAAAGTTTAAATTTGATTTCCAATTTATTAAGAGAAATGAAAATAAAAAATTAAGCAATATTCAAGGGGTGTTCCGCTAAGGATGTTTTCAAAATAAACTAAATTTTCACGGTTTTTTATGTGATGTATTAAAAAAAATGACAAATCTTGATTTTTGAAAAAAAATTTTATTTTTTTGTTAGTGGAGCACCCCACCCCCTCAGTACCAATTTTCCTAATAACATTGCGTAAACAATAAATAAATATCTCTCAATTTTCCCTCCTTTCTTTTTCGCCAATCTATTTTCTTTTTCTATCTTCTTTTTCCAACATTTTCTTACAACATAAGATTCATTGTTCTGACATTTGGATACCTATCTTGTCAATTATTGCGTTTGGATTTCGTTCTACAAGGTTCCATATCACCTGTCGATAGAGCTTCTTAGCAAACCACTGTGTCCTTAAATTTTGTCGCGCTGAGCATTTTTCGATTTAGCAAAGGAGGAATTCTTTGTCAGGACTCATATATAATATATACATGCATACATATACATCGAATATGGCTTATGGTTTTGAATTAATTATTAGTTGCAGTGCCATTATAGCACGAGAGTGAGGATTTGTTGGTACTTAGATTTATAGTATAATATAAATCCCATAAAACTTTAGTGCTTTGTTTTTTTTGTTTTATATTGTAAATGCGGATTGAGAAGCGTGGGGGGAATGATGGAATTTGGATTCTCAACACACATGCTTAAAGTGGTTAATGAAGGTAGCTTGCTACCGGACAATTAATCCAACTCCCATTTCGAATCTAATCATTTATTATTAGTAGTTTAACAATTGGATTAGCCTGGCAAAACCTTTCCTCAAACTTTTTTTTTGTTTTTTTTTGAAGAGCTTTCCTTAAACCTTTGTTTTTGACTTTACTCAAAAGTCCAAGCATTACAAAATTCAAATTTATTTTAACTTTTGTCTGAAACTGAAACCAGCACGGTGTTTCCTTTTTTCCTTTTTATCACATGGTTACAACATCATTCAAAAGGTCACTATCTTAAAGGTTGGGGGGAAGTCGGCGAGATTCCAACCCCTTGTTTTTTAATTCTCAACTCTATTTTTTGCTTTGGATTTCTCCGTTCCTAAATAAGAGTCATTTTCCTTCTTCTATATATGTTTCGCTTACAAAATTGTCTGTATATATACAATTTATGATGTTTTAAATAGTTTTAAAATTTTTGTCTAACCAAGCTAATTGATAGCTATCAAACAATAATCTATAATGCATATATAAAATATCCTAAATTAAAAAGTATAAACAATTTTTTAAAACTCCGTAATAGTGAAAGTAAACTCTTATTTAGGAGCAGAGAAGTATTCACTATTTTATATCAGCAAATATAAAATCATAGCACTAGGTTTCTCTACAGTCCAACTATAGAAAAGTGTCTTTCAATAAAAGTGGTTCATCTCGACATATCAATGGTCCAAAATTACCTGTATGATCGTTTTGGAAATCTAAACGATTGAAAACACTTCTAATGGCTGAGATCATGCGAACACTATTCTATAGTGGATTGCAGACAAGCCGTTTTCATATATTTTTCTAAATAGATTTGCATTAATCGTTAAGTGGTATTTGAGACACTACTACAAAAAACGATAAAGATCTCGGTTATTTGGTGTAGTCTTTCACTTTTAATCTCGCATTCAAAACCGTGGTCTATCAAGGTGTAACTAAAAGTCCATCTCTTTTAACCACAGGATAAAACCGTGATTAAAAATGTGACTAAAAAGGTAAAAACCATGATGTTTAGCTTATTATCATTTCAGATTTTGCCTAAGAACATGACTATTTAGCAAGAAAAAATCTCGATTTTTAGTAAAATCGTGATGTTTTAACATTGTAACATCTCGGTTTTAAACCGAGACTACAATAAACTTCCAATAAGGGACCCTTATTAAAAAATACCATGCGGACCTGCCCTTTTTCGACTTTCAGGACCAAATTTTGACGATCCGATCCGCTCAATATTTTTAAAATGTGTTTTCAAGGGCCCGCGCTAAGAATCTCCGAAAAAAATACCCGGAAGGGCTTGATCCGAGTGGTTTCCAATAAAAACTGGATATGTATAGTTTTTATCGGAAACTACTCGGATCAAGCCTTTCCGGATATTTTTTTCAGAGATTCTTCGCGTATGCCCTTGAACACACATTTTTAAAACATTGAGCAGATCGGATCGTCAAAAGTTGGTCCGAAAAATAAAAAGTGCCCCTAGGTCCGCATGGAAAGTTAAATAAATGTCCCTTATTAGAAGGGGGTCCACCAAGACTAAATATAATTTTTTTAATCTCGGTTCATACAAAAAGACTATGTGATTTTTATTAGATCCTTATTCTTGCTTTTGCTGGGAATCGAACCTGAGTAACCTCTCTGATTGCCATGACATCTTACCAACAAACCACTTGACTTTTCCTTCACAACTTAGAACATTATATTTGTATATAGTTGTTTTCCTCTTTATGTCATCTATGTCAATTACAGTTCCCATTCTACATTTATTATACCTTTATAGTATCTCAAACTTATTTGAGAAAAGTTTAACTTTTTTTCAAATATTACACATGTTTATCTTTGAATTCTCTAAATTTGAGCGCTTTTTCTATTTGAGATTCAACAGTTATGGAGGCAGATCCATCAAGGAAATACAAATATGCATGACTGCCCATCAAGTTTTTTTTTTTTTTTTACACCCTCCGTCTCGAAAAGTTAGTCACTTACGGAATTACGTACAATTTTCAAGCTTAAAAAAATGTATTTACCAAAATATTTTTTTTGTGCTATGTGGATCTTGTTTGATAGTTTTTAATGAGATCTTTTGAAAAGTGCAAAAAAATAAAAAAATTATTTTAGTAGATTCATTATTTCGAAGTTTGAAAATTACACATAGTTTCATAAGGGACCAACTTTATGAGGGAGTGAGTAATTTGATTAAAATATTTGCCACAAGTTTACACACTAGCTTTACCAAAAAGCCTAAAATGATAAAGCACAACTTTGAAACTTATTATGTCTGACGCATATAAACCTAAATGAATCAAACGATTTTGAAAGCAATTATGTTTAGCTTTTTATTCTTAACTTTTTGGGTTTTTGAATTATGGACATAATGTATTTTAAATCTAGTAGAGTGTTTAAGATAATTGAGCAAAATGTATTTTGCAATCGTAATAGTATTTGGGAGATATATGTGGAATACATACATTTTGTAACTCCTTTTGTTAACCAAAATGGGAAAAATGAAAAATGAGAAGTAAAAAAACTCTTCCGGAGCTCCTTGTCACTTCTTGCCTCCAATGTCAAAATCTGAAAATGTGTTTTGACATTTGACAATCAAAAGTCTATAACACCGAAGAAGTTTAGAATATGAGACCTAGAAAGCATAAATTTTTTTGTTTCATGCTTTTACTATCAAGCTAAGCACGTGAGTAGAGAACAGGACAACATCGGAGTCAGATTCTTAGTTCTCATCCCAACCCCCTTCCTTATTGAGGTGAAGTCGAAGCAGGAAAATTGGAGAAGTCTCAGATCGAGAAATAATAAGGTCCCCATTTACCATTGCAATTTGTTTCTTGAGAGGGGCGATAAGAAAATAGGTCATTGATGAGATAAAAACTTAGAAAACAAAGAAAACGGTATTTCAAATTCTTTCAGAAGCAAATGCTTTAATGAAATCCACATTGATAAAGATATACAAATTTTGAAAGGTATTTATTGGTATAGTTGGGGCCGGGGCACCATGAGTTAAAATTGGAGACGGGGAAGCAAATATCACTCCCACCTCATTTTTTTCTTTCTTGGATCGGGGAATACTTGATCCAGGGGGAGAGCTGCGTGGCCCCATGCTGTAGAGCTTGCTGAGCAGTCCCTTTTGGAGCAGCGCCGGTATCTTTTCGACGATCGGAGACGTCCATCGTGTAGAGCTCATCGAGTACTACAAGTGTACCAAACAATCAACTCAATCGGATATCATTAAGTGTATCATCGCGGAGAAAAATGACAAGCTCTACGCAGTGGACAAGCTCAATCATATACTTGCAGAACTCGACGAGCTCTACGCGGTGAGCGTCTCTGATCATCGGATCAATGCTGGTGGTTTTGAAAGAAGCCGCACAACATGTTGCGCAGCACCTCCCCCAATTCTATTTGGATGGGGGGAGGGAGATCGGAGAAAAATGACATCCATAAGTCCTAGAGTTTAATTAAGGCAATTAAGTGAACCCTTTTCTAAGTCATTCTAGGGAGAAGACTGAACCAGTCCGAGAGTTGCAAACAGGATTTTACACTTGTAGAAGCATATGATCAAATTCAAATTTTACCAATACTGCGACCACCCATTTAATCCCTTTACAAAAATGATACAGACGTCACACCCTCTTTACCACACTCTGCCACATCTCCTCTCACATGTGGGGTGGGTCTCTCCAGAGTGCCCCCTCACATGTGAGAGAGGGTGTGGCAGAATGTGATAGAGAAGATGTGTATGTATCATTGTTCATCCCTTTGTGGTGGCAATTTACTTAACTCATCTCAAAGGTGGCAATTTACTTAACTCATCGCAAAAGTCATTCACTTCATGATAATTTGACCAAAGCTTAAAACTAATTGACTTATATTTATGTCTTGTTGGAACTTGTTGATGCAGACCGGGTTGCGTCAACATGGATGGACAGGTTGCGTCCACGTAGGCCTAAAAAGGCCTAAGAATCGACAAGTGGGTTGTCGGTATCGATACTGCATTTTTGCTGTATCGATACCGGGGCGCAAGTTGGCGAACAGAATCAACCCGTATCGATACGGGATTCTCCCTGTATCGATACCGAGTGTCCTAAAATCGTCCGGTTAGCTTACCACGTTATTTGCTGTTATTTCTGATTCAGTCCTTTTTTTGGTAATTTTACGTTTTTCATTGATTTGACTTCCTTTTTTCAAAGCAAATCAATTAGGGTTTTTAGTTTCCTATATAATAAGTTGTCAGCCTAAGCGGCTAGGATTGATTGTTATTGAATTACAGAAAACGAGTTTTACTCATACTTTGATCGTTTAAGGAGGGAGCACCTCTGGGTCGATCTTATTGTTCGTGTTCCTCTTGCACGATTGATTCTGTTCTATAGCCTGCGCTGCATCAGTTGGTATCAGAGCTGCAAGTTCCAATCCCGGAGATGGTCGCGGAGGACATCTTTGGAGGTCGGGGTGGGACGGAAACCGTACGGCTGATCTTGATGAAGTCTATGAGCGGGATGAAGTCGCTCGAGAAGCTCGGATTGAGGACGGATTTCATCGGATGGGGTTAACACTCGAAGCAATCATGCAGCGCCTTGAGGCCCTAGAAGTTGGGAATCTGACTCGCCGTCGTCCTGTCAGACCTAATCCTCAGGAGGAGGAGGAGGGTTTTTCGGATGATGAAGGTTCCAACCCTTTTGCTGGTCATTACCACCAACAGGGAAGGGGTAGGGAGATCGTGGCTAGAACCCATGACTCTCATTCGCGGGAAAAAAATATCAAGATTGACCTGCCCGAATTTCAGGGCAATCTATCACCGGAGGAATTTCTGGACTGGCTAAATGCTATAAACGAAATCATGGATTTCAAAGGGGTTCCTGTGGATAGGAGGGTTCCTCTTGTGGCAACCAGATTCAGGGGTAGAGCTTTTGCGTGGTGGCAACAACTGAAAATTGGTAGGAGCCGGAACAGGAAGTCCAAGATTACTGATTGGGAAAAGTTAAAGAAGAAGATGCGGGTGGAGTTCCTTCCCCATAACTATACCCGTATCATGTATCAGAGATTGCAGAATCTTCGCCAAAACACGCGTTCTGTCGACGATTACACCGAAGAGTTCTATCAACTTGTCGCTAGAAACGATTTAGCAGAGTCTACGGAGCAGCAGATTGCAAGGTATGTTAGAGGTTTATGTCAACAAATTCAAGATGAGTTAATGATGTATGATTTGTGTTCTGTTTCGGATGCCCATCAAAGAGCTTTAGTGTTAGAAAAACGGTTCAATAGGAGACCATCGAGTAATTGGAATAGTGCTGTTCGAACAACTGCGGGGGCTGCACCACCTATACGGGCAGTTATTCCTCAACCCGCAATACCAGCAACTAACAGAACGGCGACTACTGGCTTTAAATGCTTTAAGTGTGGCGAGCCAGGTCAACGTATGTCGAATTGCAGGAAAGACGATCGTCTAGGAAAGGCCTTGTTCTTAGACCAGGAGAGGATTGTTCAGGAGGCAACTGAAGATTATGACCAGGAGGCTATATACGATGACAATAATGGGGAGATGAAGGAGATAGAATGTATAGGTGACACAGGGTCGCCACTGTTGGTGGTTCGAAGGGTGTGTTATGCACCCCGAGAATCTGAAGGGGAGTCGTGGTTGCGCAACAACATATTCCATTCCACTTGCACAATTGGTGGCAAAGTTTGCCGCTATGTGATTGATTCGGGCAGTTGTGAGAACGTGGTGTCAGAAGAGGCAGTGCAAAAATTGAACTTGAAGATAGAGGCGCATCCCAATCTTTACAAATTGAGTTGGCTGAAGAAAGGTAATGAGGTAAAAGTTTCTAAGCGATGCTTAGTTTCTTTTTCAATGGCCTCTAAATATAAGGACAATGCATGGTGTGATGTTGTGGCTATGGATGCTTGTCATCTGCTTTTGGGGCGTCCGTGGCAGTATGATCATAAGGTCGCGCATGACGGAGGATCTAACACTTACAGTTTAATTTATGGTGGTATAAAGATCAAATTGTTACCATCGAAGGAGTCCACCATTGGTCGAATCTATTAGCAAAGCCTTGAGATGGAAGAGGAGATGTTGAGTGCAGGATTGCTTATGTTACGGTTGGGAAGGATATTGGGTAGGATCAATGCGAGGCTGCAGAGTTCTATTATTACCCCTTCGCCGGAATTTGGGGATGTCTTTCCGGAGGAGTTCTGGGAGGGCTTGCCACTTGCATTGCGTGACATTCAAAGACCAAATTGATTTGGTGCCCGGTGCTAACTTGCCGAACCGAGCCCACTACCGGATGAGTCTGAAGGAACATGAGGAGTTGAGTAGACAGGTGGAGGAGTTGCTATCCAAGGGTTTCATTCAAGAGAGCATCAGTCCTTGTGCAGTTCCAGCTTTATTAACTCCAAAGAAGGATGGATCATGGAGGATGTGCATAGACAGCCGGGCTATTAATAAAATCACTGTGAGATACCAATTTCCCATTCCTCGCTTAGATGATTTGTTGGATCAATTATCAGGGGCCAAGGTGTTCTGCAAGCTGGACTTGAGGAGTGGCTATCATCAGATTCGGATCAGACCAGGGGATGAGTGGAAGACTGCCTTTAAGACTCGTGAGGGTTTGTATGAATGACTGGTTATGCCATTTGGTTTGTCAAATGCGCCTAGTACTTTCATGCGTGTGATGAACCAAGCGCTGCGACCGTTTATTGGTAAGTCTGTTGTAGTATATTTTGATGATATTTTGATTTATAGTGCCACGCCGGACTTACATATGCAGCATCTAAGAGAAGTTTTGGAGGTCCTACGAAGGGAGAAACTATTTGGGGGTCTGGCGAAGTGTGCCTTCATGATTGACTCAGTCCTATTTTTGGGGTACATTGTTTCGAAGGATGGACTTGTTGTGGATGAGTCAAAGGTGGAGGTGATTAAACAATGGCCCGAACCACGGACTTTGTTTGATATTCGGAGCTTTCATGGATTGGCGTCGTTCTATCGCCGATTCATACCACACTTCAGCACTATTATGGCTCCGATCACAGAGTGTATGAAAGGCGGAAGTTTTACATGGACAGACGAGGCAACAGTGGCTTTTAGAGAGATCAAGTTGAAGCTAACTAGTGCTCCAGTGCTAATCCTTCCAGATTTTTCGTAGCCATTTGAGTTACATTGTGATGCCTCGAAGGTGGGAATTGGGGTTGTTCTTAGTCAGAATTCGAAGCCGGTTGCTTATTTCAGTGAGAAGCTCAATGGGGGAAAGGTGAATTACAACACGTATGATGTGGAGTTCTATGCAGTTGTGCGGGCTTTGCACCATTGGTATCACTACCTCGTTCACAGTGACTTTGTGCTGTATTCTGATAATGAGGCACTGAAACATTTGAATAGTCAGGACAAGCTATCCCATCAGCATGCTAAGTGGGCTGCTTATGTCCAACAATTCACCTTTGTGATTAAGCATAAGGCAGGGACGTTGAATCGAGTTGTTGATGCCCTTAGCCGTCATTCTTCCTTGCTAACTCTCATGCGCACCGAGGTACTTGGTTTCGATTCTTTTCCTGAACTGTTGGCTATGGATCCTTTTTTCTCGCATGTGTTGGATGTTATTTCAAGGGGTCAACCGAGTGCGTTTCACAATCATGATGGCTTTCTATTCAAGGGTAATGCATTATGTGTTCCAGAGTCGAGTCTACAACTCAAAATTATTACTGACTTGCATAATGAGGGGCATGTGGGTCGTGATAAGACCCTTGCTTTGGTGGCTGCATCATATTTTTGGCCTACTTTGAGGCGGGATGTTTACCGGTTTGTGGGAGCTTGTCATATCTGTTGTGTTTCTAAGGGTGGGGCCACTAACGCCGGACTCTATATGCCTCTGCCTATTCCTACACAACCATGGGCGGATGTGAGTATGGATTTTGTCCTTGGTCTTCCTCATACCCAGCGAGGCAAGGATTCTATTTATGTGGTGGTGGACAGGTTCTCGAAGATGGCTCACTTTATTCCTTGCACGAAGACCACCGATGCTGTTAAGGTAGCACAGTTGTATTTTGACAGTGTTTATCATTTACATGGGCTGCCTGTATCTATTGTTTTAGACAAGGACACACGTTTCTTGAGCCACTTTTGGCGTTGTTTGTGGAGGTTGGCAAATACACAACTCGATTTTAGTACTTCATATTAGTGAATCGGAGTACGGGTCATTCTCCATATCAGATTGTCTATGGGTGCAATCCGCGGTCCCCTGTCGATCTCGCTCCGGTGCCTGATTTGAAGCGTGTGCATTGGAAGGCTCAAGACTTTATGGCACATTTGAAGGAAGTACATGAGGCTACCCGAAAGTAGTTGGAGGTCTCTACCTCCAAGTATAAGGAAGCAGCCGACAAGACGCGTCGTTTGGTGGAATTTGAGGTGGGCGATTTTGTATATGATGTGCTGACCAAGGATCGCTTCCCGAAAGGGGAATACAACAAGCTTAAGGCCAGGAAGATTGGGCCTTTGGAGGTCCTTGCGAAGATCAATCCAAATGCGTACCGTTTAAATCTACCTAGCCACGTGCGCACATCGGATGTGTTCAACGTCAAGCATCGATTACATTTTTCAGGCGATAGTTCATCTTCTGATGATTGCAATTCAAGGGCGAATTCTTTTCAAGCAGGGGAGGATGATGCAGACCGGGTTGCGTCAACATGAATGGACAGGTTGCGTCCACGTAGGCCTAAAAAGGCCTAAGAATCGACAAGTGGGTTGTCGGTATCGATCTTTGTGTTTTTCTTTGTATGTCGATCACAGGTATGAGATGGCGAACAGAATCAACCCGTATCGATACGGGATTCTCCCTGTATCGATACCGAGTTTCCTAAAATCGTCCGGTTAGCTTACCACGTTATTTGCTGTTATTTCCGATTCAATCCTTTTTTTGGTAATTTTACGTTTTTCATTGATTTGACTTCTTTTTTTCGGAGCAAATCAATTAGGGTTTTTAGTTTCCTATATAATAAGTTGTAAGCCTAAGCGGCTAGGATTGATTGTTATTGAATTACAGAAAACGAGTTTTACTCATACTTTGATCGTTTAAGGAGGGAGCACCTCTGGGTCGATCTTATTGTTCGTGTTCCTCTTGCACGATTGATTCTGTTCTATAGCCTGCGTTGCATCACTTGTGCTCATATGGAGAGATACTGAGGAATTCTAATGAAAATTTGAATCTTAGGAGGGCGGGTGATGCTGGTATAAATTATTATGGTACGGAATAAAATAGGACTATATATACTCTCTATTGTAAAAATCCTAGCCGATTTTGGATCATAATAATACAGACTCACTCTCGCTCCCGTGGACGTACCCGATCTTGGGGAACCACGTAAATTCTTGTGTTGATTTCCTTTACTATTTTCTTATTCTGTTGTGTGCATGTGGTGATTATTCTAACATGTCTGTTTCTGTAATTGGATTTCTATCATTAACATGTGATCATGAGCACTGTGACATATACAGTAATTTCTAAAGAAGGAAAATAAAAATAAAAATTCAGAAATCAAGAGGATCAAAAAATCAAGATAAGATCTCCAACATAAGAATGTTCTATAGTCATGCAAGAAAAGATGTGGTGTGGCCCTGTGTTAGGTTGTCTGCAAGTCCAGATTGAAACTTGAATCACTTCAAACTTAAGGTGATCATGACACATTTAAGGACCAATTTGGAAATTACAAAAATAAATATTGTCTAAATCTACAACAACTTAAGCGATGACTAACCATCTGTTTGGAACCTAGGGGAAAATGGAGCAAAAGAAAGGGGAAAAAAATTCTCTTTAGTATAGGAAAAAAGAAAAGAAAATATGGGGAAATATATATATATATATATATATATATTGGAGAAAACTCTAGAAAGGGGAAATTGGCAGAAGAAGATTGGAGAAGAGGAATGAATAAAGGGTAATCGAACTTGAGACCTTTGGCTTGAACAAAATGAGTATTTTTAAAAAATAAAAATGTTAGGGATTGGAGTGTTTTGTTCTTGGTATCATAAGTACGAGATACAAAAGCAAGCTAGTAAAATGGTACACCGACATGAATAACACCTTTAAATGCTTTTCGAAATTTAAAAGCTTCTGAGGAATAAAGTTTCCCTGATCTTAAAAAAAGAAGGTAACATTGCCAAAAAGCTTGACCCCACTATCACACCAAAGGCATCGTACCTTTTAATCACAAGGTTGACACAAGGCAAATCATGTGTTTTTTAGGTAAATTACACCAGCGGTCCTCTAAGTTGTGTAACACTCTGGTTTTGGTTTTGTTATTTTCAGTCTTCCTAATTTGAATCTTGCACTTTGTTTGCCCTCTAATATCGGAGTAACAAAAAGGAGAAAGGGCTCATCTCAACTAAATTGACGAAAGTGAAACAGTACTGGTCAAAATTAACGGGCTACTTTTATTCTTTATTGTAGTTATTTCCATGAAGTCTAAAGTACCATTAATATTAAAAGGGTTAGGTGGATAATGTATAGTACATGTTGTTTTCTCATTTGAATGGGAAAAAAAATAGTAACTAGGTTTTAAATTGAAGAAATTAAAACTTCAAAAATGAAACAGAAATGTAGATAAAACTTAAGGGACCATTATTGTTGTTTCTCCATTTTCCATATCCTTCATAATACAAATACCCCATCCCCGAGTATGCCTAGTACATGCCGAGAGATCTCTGGGCCAGAGCCCAGTAGCTTCAAGAGTGCACTGAGGTGCCAATAGAAAAAGAGATCAAGAGTTTTAACTCATCTTTCCAAGTGCTAATTTAACTATTTCTAGCAATACCGAGTTTCACCAAGAAAACAAAGAATTACGGATAGTACCCAACAAATAGATGGGGCTGCAAACAAATCAAGATATTCATGAGAAACTCGTTAAGACTCAGCTTGGCTCGATTTTTTTAGTAATCAAGGTGAGCTTATGTTCAAGTTTTAGACTCGTTTAGTAACTAGTCGAGCTCGAAACCTACAAAACTCAGCTTGACTTGTCTCGTTTGCACTCGTATTATAGATATTAACCAAGAAAAAGAAAAAGAGGAGACATGGAAAACTTTGGAAGCATTAGTGCATGTGCGGTTCAATAATTTTGAGAATGGGTGGAGCAAGTAATGGGCTGTTTTATTGCACTGATAACCTGATGCTTTTGTCTGGTTTATTTTTGTTGGTATTCTAATGTGGTGAACAAGAAAGTTGGCATCAAATACAGTCATTGAAACTAGTAGATAATACAACAATATAGTGAACAGTAGTAGGTACACCCCTAAGGATCCTATGGTAGTACCCCAGCCCGGCCATCTTTCATCATCATCGTCATCACCTCTCTCTCTCTCTCTTCAATTAAGCTGCTCAGGAAGAGGATGGGAGTAGAATGTTTGTCTGATTGAGAGATTCTTTTTTTGCTCTCACTTCGAAGTTTGAATCGATTTCTAATTTTGTTTTCTAGGGAAAGAGGAAGAGAGGCTCAGCTGACATACTGAATACCCAACGTGACTTACTGAAATTTTTTCTTAAGAAAATCAATGCCATTAATGTGAATTTATAGAAATATACAAGTGATGATATACAGTTAAACGGGCCTTCTTTTTTTTTTTTGGTGCTTCGAAAATATTAAACGGGCCTTATTAACTGGAATGGATTGCCTCTGGCTGTGTTCATTATTTTGTGTGCATAGATTTAAACACAAATATGTTCGGTATCGTTTGACGCGCTTGAGCTTCCGAAAAAAATGACAAATTTAGGTGCATCTAGTGGTTCTTGTCCAACAAAATATGTATCTTAAGGTCCAACGCTTTTTTCCGATTTATACAGGAGGGATTCAAATCTGTCACACGAGCATGTTGCAACAACCTCTCCATAGTGTGTGAATCATACATTGGGCCTCGGCCCCGCTTCGATTTGATCCGTTTGATTCTCCCTTATACATGATCTTTTACTCTCCAACAACTGTTTAATCTTGGACTTGACTGCAGCACAGAGCGATTAACTTCATTCTGAGAGACACCTTGTCATGCGCCACCATACCATGCCCCTTGCTTTATCTGGGATCCACTCCCAGGAGTTCATCTTTGTCCAAGCCCACCAAAATAGATGCCCTATGAGAGTTCACCCAAAGATAGTAAGGAAGGATTGAGCCAGAAGGGGACAAGTGGTGGCAGCCATCACGACAAGATTTTCAAAAAATGTAATTGTTATATAGAAAATAAATTTGTGTCCGCCAATTATATAGACTCGCCACCATTCGATTTTTTTTTTTATCCTTCATCCTCATAACGCAGTTTGTCTTTTTCTTTTTTAAGTACATATTTTCACAATCACAAAGGTAAAAATCATGGCTCCATCGTTGGTCGGAAGTAGTATTCTCCCCATGGGTGCATAGCTCAATCTGTTGAGGAGTATTCGCATAATCCACACCACATCACTAGAGTTTAATATACATTGAATGCTCAACCCCGCTTAAAAGGTAAGCGGTGAGTCAGCCAATTACTTGCTTCGTCCCAAATTGTTAGTCATGCTTTGGGATTCCAACTTTTAAGAATAGCAGTACATAATTGTATCTAAAAAGGAAAGAAGTATCAATTTTTCTTTGTTAACTTTTCAAATGGACAGTTAGTATAGTAGTTGGTACACTAATTAGTGTTTGTAGCATTGTTCCTTTTCAAATTGGCTCTTTATTTTGGCAACCAAAAAAGGACCAACAATTTGGGACAAAGGGAGTGTATATATTAAGGTTCAACTCTCTTTCTATTTGTAAAAATCCGCCCCAGCTAATCTGCTTACTCTTAGTCTAATTGCGTGGCTTAAAAACTTAACCTTAAGTTATACAGTAGCTAGTGGAATTTCATTATATACCACAAGCAATTCTCCTAACCTACCAATGTGGGACATGGGTTCTCACACTATTGATCCAACGCAAGACCGAAATCCTTCACACATGTTCCAACATTGTGCACCCAAATCTGTGATTGTAGCATTGCTCCATGGAACATTAAGTGCCGGATTTCTCCCAATAAAAAGGAGACCTTGCCACAAAATTTCTTTATTCTTTTGTTTCCTTTCTCACTATCTTGTTTAATTAATCCCTTGTAATTCTATCAGACGGAACAAATTCTGGCTTTGCCCGGAGCGAGTTTTCCGGGTGACCCAATTAGAAAAAACACAAAACCAGACAAGGTGAAACATGCAAAAATTGGGGTGCAAATGATCTATTTGTTTTCTGAACCAGAATTACTATGAGACAATAGATAAATAAATAAATAAATAAATAAAAGAGAATTAATAAGGGGGGATATGAGTAAGGGATTCATGAAGGTGTTGGAGTACACATATTTTACAGCGAAAATGGTATTTTGTGTTTGGCCACGGGTAATTTCGGTCATTGAATTTTAGCTATTTATATTGTAGATTTGCATTTTGCAATTGCTATGGAATTTGGGTTAGAGCATTTGAGCGTAAAAACAAGAGGAGGCAAGAGGGAAAAAAAATTTAAAAAAAGATAAGATTTGTACTCCATATTCTTCAATTATAGTGGCTCCCGTGATTTTTTCTCTCGTTGAAATTTTTCACGTATATCTGTGTCTCTTTCGTTTCTGTTTCAATTACTCACTATTTTTCAGTACTTTGCAATTTCTGTGGCCTAGTTTCCAAGATCCATTGGGGTTTTGGATTGATTCAAATCCTAACAGAAGGTTGGGGAAGTTTCAAAGGAAGATGATAAAAGTTTGAATAGAGTTATGAAAATGACGAAGGAAAATGCTCAGGGACTTGTCTTTGGGGCAAGATTCCAGAAAGTGGTGTTTCTGAATCGCCCATAAGGAGTTTCATCCCAAATAAAACAAAAAAAAAGTACTATACAGAGACAAACATACCCCCCCCGAGTGATTTGACCTTTATAATGGAATGGAAAATGACGGTGCAAGTATCTTCTTGTTTTTACCATTCACTAATAGGCTTGGTAGGGTACATGAAATGAAATATGAAAGCGAATTCGACGTGTGAGATTTACACGGTATACTATTTTGGTGAATTTCAAACATCGGATGCGTTTTCATATTCAATTTCATTTTTTTTTTTTTCATGTTCTCGACACTTTCCCATTCAATTATCTTTCAGGGTCGTTTCACTAACCAAAAACAATTTTTTTTCTAAAAATCAAGACATTTCATTCTCTCATAATACATCACATAAAAAATTATGAAAAAACTGTTTATTCTAAAAGTACTTTTAACGGAACACCCTCTCTATGTGGATTGAATAATTTTATTCCTTTGGACATCACCATGCGGTGTCCCAACACTATTATTAATGATAAAAAATAGTTAAGATCAAGGTCTTTCCGGTAATTTTGGGTAGCACGTACTAAGGTAAGACCATGGAATAATTGATCCGCTGGCTCATCCACAGAGACAAACATGCCCCCTTGTTTAACCCCCAGCGCAAACATTAATACCTCTCTCTCTCTCTCTCTCGTTCTCTCTCCACATAATGGGAGATAGATCTCCCAACTTTTTTCAAGAGATCTTTCTGTACTGGTGTTACTAAAATCTATGGGCAAATTTCAGTAACCTCCCTTAGAAGTTTTGATATAAACAGATATCTCCCCTAAGGATTCTAAAATGACACCACCTCCCTGCTTTTCTGAAACAGCAAAAAGAAATACACCATCGTTAATTTTTTAATGGAAGGTGTTAACATTTGCGAGAAAAGTACCAAAATACCTTTATTAATACACTTTAATTTACTAAATTAATACATTTAATGCCAAAATTGCCCTCATCTAATAATCCTACACAACCAAACTCGATTTTCCCAACCTATTACTAAAATTCCGAATTGTTCTTTTTCTACAAATTATGTCCTATCTTTTTTGCATATAACAATGATACATATTTTTCTCTCCATTTCCTCCCATATAGAGGGAGTCCGAGATCCACCTTTCCGATATTTTTTTTATGATCCGAACCGTCCAATGTGTTTAAAACATGTTTTCAAGGGTCTTTGCGAGAAATCTTGAAAAGAAAATACCAAAAAAGGCTTGATACAAACTATTTTTAACAAGATTGTATATGTACAATTTTGTGAAAAACAGCTCAGATCAAGGTATTGCCAGTAATTTTCTTTTATGATTTATTGCGTGGACCCTTAGAAACACGTTGTAAATACATTAGACAATTCATATCATGGAAAAACAAGTTTTAAAACCTTCAAAACACCCAAAAACCTTCAATCTGAGATCCTTGATAGGATCCGTAGCGTGTATATATATATAAGTTCCGCTTCTTATCCGGACTTTTGATTTCCGGACTTTTTATACAAAAAAAATTTTGACGATTTGATCCGTCCAATGTGTTCAGAAGGTGTTTTCAAGAATCCTCGCAAAAAATCTTCAAAAAAAAATACCGGGAATGGCTTGATCCAAGCAGTTTTTGTGAAAATTGCTTGGATTAAGCCCTTCCCGGTATTTTTTTTTGAAGATTTTCTGTGTGGACCCATGAAAACACTTTCTGAACACATTGGACGGATCGGATTTGCCAAAAAAAATTGCAACACAAAAAAACCCTTTTTTTTCTTATTTCCGGGAGGTGTGGATAAGAAGATTTCCGTATATATATATATATATATATATATATATATACATACGCGCGCTCGCGCATGTGTGTGCATTTTTTCTTCAAACATCTAAAGTATTTTTTTACATATTCACTTTCTATTTAAATTGTGTAACAATTTTGGCTGTGTTTGGTTAGATGGTTTATTTTAGTTTTGATGATGTCAACAGATGTAATGAGTGGATAGAGATAGAGATAAATGAGGAAAATGATCATGTCATCAAAACTAAAACTAAAACTAAACAGTAAAACAAACAAGGCCTTTATATTTTATTGTTTCAATTTTATTGATGTTGTGAGTGACAAAAAGTTGGGAACCTGGACATCACCAAGTGAAATAAAATATTTCTATACATATATAATGAAACGAGCACCTATACATATATTGCATGTACTCAGCTTTAATATGAATTTGATTCACACGAGTCTATTTTTTTATTTCTTTGATCATTTTGTTTGTGCAGACAAAAAAATGAAAACACTTGTCAAAATTTTAAAAAAATAATATTTGACAAAATAATATAAATACGCCTAGTGGTTTTTAAGAAGATTCATTTCACAAAAGGAATGAGATGGCGTGTGATTTCAAGAACCAAGTATATGCAAATTTTTTACTATGCTTTATAGGGTATTTACATACTTTTCTCGCAATTTTTAACGATTCTGTTGCAAATTAAAGGCAGGGGAGTCCTTTTTGTTGTTGCAAAAATGTAAAGAGGTTAGTGCCATTTCAGAAACTTCAAAGTAGGTATTTGTTAATTTGTGTCAAAAACCTCAGGGAGGTTAGTGAAATTTGCCTAAATTTCTCCATGATACTAATAGATACTCCTACAGTAGTCTGAAACCATAAATATGTGTGGCTTGAAATGTCTCATCGGAGGAGTACTGAAACAGTTGCAAGGCTTTGTCTTGGGGACTGGGCCACAATAAACACACGAACTAGCAAGTCTGAATTTCTTGTCTTTGTCGATTCATACTCTGTTCTACTAAAAGCTCTTTCAGATTGAAAGTTTAAAATGGGTATTGTTTCTGTTGATTATGGAGTATTTCTGTGATGTATATGAGAAGAAATGACTTACGAGAAAATGTCAAAGTACAAAAAATACCCAAAAAATATCATAGTGAAAACTCAGCCTGAAACTGAAAACTTTGTATTGGATTTTAGGTTATATTAACAATCGTCCCTCAACTTTCACTTGATTCTCTATTTTGTCCCTCTATTATCAATTGTAACAATTGAACCTTTTAAGTTTACTTTTGATCTGTCCAATAAATAATGGAAGTAAAGAAAAGCGGATGGAAAACAAAGTGTGCACCTCATATGAGTCATAAACAGGGCAATTTTGGATATTCCACCCTCATCGAGTTAGCTCACAAAGGGCCTAATGTCCAAAATAAAGTTTTTAGTGGTCACGGGATAAATTTTCATTTAATTTTTTTAACCTAGCTATTTATTGGACTTAGGCGGCCTTGTTCCTCTTAACCATTTGTTTTGGCACTTTTTGGTTGTCTTTATTCAAAAAAAAATTGCTTTTGTTATTTTTGCGTCAAATCTTTTACCTTCATTGATTCTTCTTGACGAGAGGATTCAGAAACTACAAAATTATGACCGAAAGTCGTATTTTTTTCGAAAAAAACGAAAAAAAAAAAAAACTTGTTTTTGTCTATTTCAAAAGATATTCAACTTGCATTCATAATTTTGTATTTTTCTAAATCCTCTCTTCGAGACTAATCACTAAACTTAATAAGAAAAATGTAAAACTACCAAATACAAACAAAATTTGAACAAAGATGAAACCAAAAAGCTTTTGTTTAAAAAAAAAAAAAGAGCAAAAGGGCTTAACATATATCCAAAGTAAAATTGAAGGTCAAAATTTCTACAACTAATGTCAAAGACATGAAATTCAGAATTGAGTGAAATTACAGGGACAACTGTTGTAATTTCTCCTAAATTTGATCAACTTTTTTAGTCCTCCAGTGACATGGAAGAGAATCTATGTGATTTTCTATTTTTATTTCAACACGAAAACGGAAAAATATGAAGACCTAAATCTACGAAAAGAGAGGCATTTCACATATAATTACGTCTCATAAAATGGACATGATAACAATAGAAAAAAGATAACACCAACCATTCGTATGAAATGATAAAATGTGTTTTTCTCTCCACAACTTGAACGTAGTTTTTCCTGAGGGGTAAATTTAATAGTAAAATTAAACCAAAAAGAACCTTCGTTGTAGCTATGGCAAACAATTAGGCAAGAGCAGAATCTCTTGCTCACATCTACTGCACAAGAAAATGCTTGGAATTTCTTCATCATTTGGAATCCTAACACACCTAGTGTGCTGCCAAACTTCACAAATATCACAAGTGACCATTCTTTCACCATCATTTTCTTTGGTTCCACAAGCACAATCCACAACAAATTTTGGTTCATTACCTTCAAGTATATCTTCATCCATAGTTCCTCCCTCCTCATTTCTACCCTCGAAAACAATGTTTGCCCCCAATTCAATTAGCCGGGAAACAGAATCCAATCCCTCGGAATTTACGTTAAGGATAGACTGTGCCACAAAGCTCTTTAATCCCCAGTAGATCTCTCTAAATCTCTTTCCCACTTGTAACTTGAGTTCATCAATTGTTGCATTGCTATTCAATTTGAAGCACTCATATGGTGCCATCACATTTTTTAGCCCTCCATCTGCACAATTATTGTTGATCAATGCAATTGTGGAATTGATCATGCACTCTGATGTGGTTCCTCCTTCCAATTTTGAGGGTATGTCCCCATAGTATTCTTTGATGAGGTACTTGGTGTCGCGTATTATCCTTGAAGCTATTGGAATTGTCGCAAATACCCCCACAGTCATTGTTGGATATTGCTCTGTGAGGATGTACTTGTACAAGTAAAACATGTCCTTCATAAGTTGAACCCTTGTGATCATGTATCGAGCTTTTGTGTTCGAATCACTTAAACCTTCTTGGTTGAGAAATGAATTGGAGATGTCCTCTAGGCAATACTCAAGTACTTTTGTGACAGGATTTAAGCAGCGACGGACCAAGTAATTTCCTACTATATGGTTTCCAAGCAACTTTAACACGAAATCTAATAAACCGGTGTCACCAATCTGGGCCCGAGCGGCATCCCTAACCTCTTGCCTCGAAACCCACCTAAATTCTGCTCGTTTTAAAGCTTCAACAATCACTCTGGTAGCCATTTCTATTCTTTTAGACGACCATCTACATGTGTTTTCCACCAATATTGCCGAGTTATAAGAATTGCTACTTTCTTTGGGAAGGCGCAATTTAAGCTCAAACATGAAATGGAATAGATCCCCTAGTGTTGCCAAGGAATGGCCTGAAAGTGTTTGATACCTAGAGATTACGGAAGTAAATTCGTGATTAGACGTCCCAAGATGATGAACAAGCAAGCACAATGACATAGTTCGTAGGGCTTCTATGGCTTTTTGGTATATTTGTTGGGTCACACCGTAGGTTCCACGCCCAAATCTATAGCCCCATTGACCGAACCACGGTTCGCCATATCCTACTCCGTGAATTAGCCTCAAATCCATGCCTTTCTTCTGCGAAATGTCGTGTAGACTCACTTTCCTACAAAATAAAGCTCAAAATAAAAATCTTTAAGTTAATTTCCTATGAAACTTTAGTATGATTTATTTGACAAATCCAAACATGTTAATCTTGTAATAAAGTTGGCCAGGAGAAGAACCCAGAAAGTGCCACACTTGGAGGGCAAGCAAATCTGGTTCATAAGGCCCAACGAATCCTGCGCCAAGCCCATTCAGGAAAAATAGGAATGTACGCAGTCTGTTCTTTTCGGTAAACATGGGCCAGTCGAAATTTGTCTTCTTCGTTTACATGGGCTATTCGGTCTTATTTTAATTTTAATTGGGTTTGATCCTAATTTTTACATTACATGATAAGACTAATCAGGAAAGTACTAAAAATATAGACCAAACTCGAATAAATAATCGTACAGGACGACAAAAAGCCCCAAAAAAATTTGTTCATTACTTTTTGGGTCTTTTATTCGTCATAAATGAAAGGTTCCAGAACCTTTTAAGTTTTATCCATAATGCAATTTCAGCCGTCCACTATGAAAATCTAAAAACTGACAACTTGAAACACAATTATGCAGCTAAGGCCATGTTTGATACAAGGTTTGGAGAGTGGGATTGGACTAATAAGGAGGTGGGACCTCTAATACTATGTTTGGTTTGAGAAATAAGGCAAGGACTAATAGTCCCATGGGCATACCAATCCCCCAAATTGGCCGGATTCGTAATACCTGAGGGTACTTGGTATTGTTAACAACGAGATTGGGATTCAAGGATTTCTCTCCTGTGCAAACCATCAAACCCCGTGATTTAATCCTATCCTAGACCAAACAAACATGTTATTAACAATCTCATGATCTAATCCTGTGTAAAAACAAACATGGGAAAGGATTTGTCTCCTCATTAATAATCTCACCTTATAACCAATCTCAATCCTAATCTCATCTCATTATCAATCCCCCCAAAACGAAACCTCGTATCAAACGGGGCCTAAGTGTTTTTTGAAAGAGGGGAAATATTTTTTTGGAGAGAGCCCCAAAAATCTCTAGAAAGTCCATGCTTGAATATTCAAATGTTGTTCAAAAGAAAAAAAAATGTCACTTAAATAATCATCATCCATATTAACAGGTCAGTAAGTGTTTTTTTACCATAAACTGGGATTTGTTTTGATATTTTTAATCCTATGGCAAAAAGATATGGCAAATATTTTTTTGTAACATGGTTAATACACGGTAAATATTATAGGATACTATAGCCGATGCGTGAGAATATATTAATAAGGAGTATGTACGTTGTCTTCGTACATACCCGTTATCTATGTAGGCCTGCACAACGACTCTTTTCTAGAATGTAGAAAAATCAGAAGAAAAAAAAACAAGAAGTTATATGGAATCGACATAAGGAAGACTAATATAAATCGTGGTAAAAATAAAACATGTGATTTTTATTTTTACCATAATTTTATGTGCGTGAGTTTTACCATGATTATTGGAAGGTATTGTAGCCATATCTTATTCCACAATTAAAATTTTCAAGTCAATAAATATTACCATGTTTATAGTTCCTAGTTCGATTTTTTACCATAATGATGGGAATATCTTGTGAACATGTTTTTACCATGAGTATCCATAATTTTGCCATGCCATGAGTATTGCTATCGACTTATTTTACCATAATGTGCAAGTGATCAATCCGAATTATCTTCCTTTCAAAAATTCTTGGATAGGTCACTTTGAATTCCCCCACTCATTTCTCCTGATTTTCTAGTAGAAATCATCTCCAATTAGAACAAAATAATCCCACTCAATTTTAAATTTCCACCATTTTAAAAATTTCATGATTTTAGGCAACAAAATTAATCATCTAGCATTTCAAAAATTCCATTTGAAATAGTCAAACCAATCCCCCTTTATTAGGAAACAATATCAATATAAATCTTAATTCTATTCCTCTTAATTAGGAAATTATTTATATTTACATATATTAAATGTATCGCTAAAAAGGGTAATTAAACAAGGTATTTCACAAATAAAAAAAAATGAAATCATAACCATTCAAACTAATAGGGACGAAAACGTACGTGGTGTCCAAAAAAATGATGATTATTTAATTACCTCTAAATAAAACTAAAAATTTTGAAATATACAAATGGACTCACCTTGCTCTCAATCCATTACAAAGACGATCCCAAAACTCCATGATTCGGTAGCCAGATAAGTCGGAGCCCATTTCCAGCCCATTGATACACAGCAAATGCCCAAATCCATTAGAGTGGAAGACACCATGCATTATATGGCCCTTTAATTCTAGTAAGTTAGACTTAATCTTTGTTGGAGCTGTGTCCTTGGAAGGCACCAGGAAATGATACTTCTTATTGCAGATCATATGATGCCCCCAGCCTGAGCTAAAATGGAATAAACAGAGCCATGCATGAGAGAGAGAGAGAGAGAGAGAGAAAAGAGAGAGAGAGATGCTATAAACATCACAAGGAATGATAAATGATACACCTGAAAATTTACATCAAGATTCTTCGTTCGAATGAGGTTGTGTTATTCTCTTTTCTTTTTTCGTTTTTTTTTTTTTGAAAAAACAGATTGTATCTATGTTAATTAGAGTGTTGGTTAACATGTTTTTCTATTGTTTCCCCTGTATTTTAAGGCAATATACAATGCAAAAACAATTGAATTTAATCGGATCCTAAAAGGCAACGGTATGAAAACAAAAGCAAAGTTTGAAAAATTTACACTAAGATTCTTCGTTCAAGGAGTTGTATTATATGAGTACTTTTCTTTTTTTTGGTGTTTGAAACTATACTTCCTTGGTAATTAGAGTTCTGGTTAACAAAAAAATTTCTATTGGTTCCCCCTATACCCCCTATATTTTAAGGAATCATTCAAGGCAGAAATATTGAATTTAACTAGAGAAAAAAAATCACAAAAAAAGAAGAAGAAGAAGAAGAAGCAGCAGCAGGAACGGTATGAACTAAAAAGCAAAGTTTGTAAAATTTACATCAAGATTCTTCATTCGGGGAAGGCTATATTATACTCTTTTATTTGGTTTTTGGGGAAAAAGGTTGTACTATGCTTCTATGGTAATTAGAGTTCTAGTTGACCAATTTTACAATGAAATTTTTTTTGAAATTTTTCCAAAAAAATCCACCAAAAAACAAGAAAAATTATCCTAAAAAACAACGGTATGAACTAAAAAGTAAATTTGTACCACATTTATTTTTGTGCAGAATCCGTCCTAAAAAAAATTTGTTTCAAACTTTTTACCTCTTAATTGTCTTGAGGTTTTTCTAAATGTCTTTATCGCTTAAATTTTTATTATTATCTCAATTGTATTAGTTAACTTGTGAAAAATATCTTACAATGTGAGATTTTGAGATTTTTAACTTTACCTACATATTGGCAGTATTTACAGTGTCGATCGAGCAACACCTCTAGCGGTTCTTCCACAACAAACAATGTCACCTGAACCGAAGGGTGACGATGGACCTCCAACTGAAACGACCAGCTAGCCATCCTACCACTCTCACTACACAAGTCACTCTCCGAATTCCCAAATTCCAAAAGTGCCTTCACATTTTCAAAAAACACACCACCACCGTCCCAATTCATAGGGTGGCCTTTTCCACCAAACTTCTTGAACTTGAACACCCTCTCCCCTCTCCTCCTCTTCTTGCATCCGCTGAGGTCCAAATGAGACATGTTCATAACCCAAGAGGAAGAAAAGAGCCAAGATCGAGAAGAGAGAGTCTAGACAAGAGAGAATTCCATTCCAAGGGAGTACTTCATGAAATACAACACCTTCATTTATACATACACGAATGCATAGCTAGATTGATCACACACATGGTGCCTAAGAAATAAAATTGGAAGCTAACTCCAAAATTGGATTTCTCAAAAGGGAGCAGTGGTGGCTCACTATCTGCATGATTTGTTTCAAAAATAGATCTTTGCAAATCTATCGCGAATTGCCTAGTCTTGGATTGGGGTGATATATTATATTAAACGCCCCATGCTTTTGATCATGCAGTTATAAGCCATTTAAATTTCTCTATTATGCGAGAAAATCTATGGTCAGCTAAGGCATATGGAAAGAGTTCTAGAAATAAGATAGGGACGGGTGAAAAATTATGTCCAATTTGGCCAACTACCATGAGTTAAAAAATGATTGAATTCATCCGGTGACATATAAACAGAAGCACGTTATCTATTTTTGGTATTTGTTACATTAAATTAGAAGGAAAAACTTCCTATCCAAACTTTGAAAAATGCGGTACAATTTTTATGAAAAACTACTCGTATTAAACTTTTTTAGGATTGTTTTTTGTTGTTGTTGATTTCTCTTAGGGACCCTTAGAAACAATTTCTAAACACATCGGACGGTTTGAATAATGAAAATTTGATCAGGATCTATCAGGTGCAGTTGGAGTCCGCATTTCACGAGTTTGGATGAGAAGGGGTTCCTAAATTAGAATAATTAAACTTCCAATGTTTCACTATAAATTCGATCTCTAAACGCAAATCTAGACTATACAATATCACTTAACCCCTCGTCGAGTGCTATAACCCCTCGTCGGCCACGTTCCGGCTATCCGAGACGTTCACCGGATAGCCCTCGTCGACTACTATAAGTGTACCAAAAATCAATTTGATCGAATATCGTTAGGTACCTAATCGGACATAAATAGATTGAAAAAAATGGGTTTATTGATTTGGATCCAGTGTTTATGTACATTTGTGTTCCATTTCATTTCAATCTATTTGTGTTCCGATTAGGCACTTAACGATATCCGGCCAAGTTGATTTTTTGAACACTTATAGTACTCAACGAGAGGTATCCGGTGAACATCTCAGATCAGCGGAAAGTGGCCGGCGGCCACACCATGCGTGCACAGCACGCCTCACAACACTTGGTTGTGTAGCACCCCAAGCTTCCCTCAAACATTGCTCTCGTTTTTTTTTTAACAAGATAAATCCTCAATATGGTAATCTTTCCTATTTGGATCTGTCAGTTTTTTTTTGAAAGATGTCAAGTTGTATTAAAACACGATTAAGAATAATCCTTAGACAATAAATACTATAAATTGGGCGGAATACAACCCATAGAAAGAAGTAATCTATTGTTTAAACAAGTATTAAAAAGCCAATGTGCAGCTCTGTTACTCTCATGTCTACACCATTTGAATGGCCATTGCCTCTTTGCAGCCCAGAATCTAATATCCTCTACCATAGCTTCAACTTCCCAAGGGCATTCCAAGGATGAATCATTAACATATCTCACCAGATTAATGCAGTCTAATTCAAAAACAGCCCAATTGATGTTCCTTCCTTCCACCATAACACAGGCAATACGAAGAGCCCAAGTTTCGATTGCAAGCGCTGAAGATACCACAACTTTCACATAGTGCCACCATTGAATTGATCCACCACTGTCTCTAGCGATAACGCCAAAGGCGGCCATGCCGCGGGAGGAGTTGAATGCTCCATCGGAATTAATCTTCATACAAAAGGAAGGTGGGGGTTCCCATTTTGAAATGCCACTCTGATTGGAAGGAGGCCTACCAAAACTCTCATAAACAGCAACAAGATAGTCCTTATTAGCCATGGATGCCTGTTCAATCACTTCCTTTGGACTAAGAAGTTTGTTTTCAAACACAAAGTGATTTCTAGCTTTCTAAATAGCCTAACAAATTTGCAATATCTCTCCCAAATCTTCTTTCTTGGTTTCTTTTGCTAAATCCCCGCAGAGAATGTCCTCCATCCATTTATCAATAGCCACAATATCCTTATGGAAGACCCAATATGCTTTATTACTTCCAAACCAATCTGCCCTACTCCAAGGGCAGTGAAATAAAAGATGCTCCATCGTTTTAGTAGCAGATTCACAGACTGGACACAACAAATTCGTCCCACATTTTCTATGCACAAGATTGGCTCTACATGCCACCCAATTTTAATGGCTTTCCACATAAACAAACGAATTTTTGGCAATGTAGGAATGGTCCAGAATTTCTTCCACATCGATCTAGAAGGAGTAAAAGAAGAAGAAGGTCTCAAAGAATGTACCTCGTGAGTTTTCTCTCTTTGTGTCGCATACCCAGACTTAATGGTATAACTCCCTGACTTTGTCACCTTCCAAATGAGTTTATCCTTCCCACCTGTCATGCTGATAGGAATTTTACAAACCTCCCTTACTTGATCAGTCGGGATGCATTCCGGGAGTTTCCCCTCATCCCATCTACTAGTGTTTTGAATTAATGAAGTGTGAAACTTTGATGCCTTCACCGTGAATGGAATTAAGTGGTGAAACTCCTCCTCCTGGAAGAATTAGGGCTATTAATAAGTCTCCAGAATTGTTTAGCCAGCAAGGCCACGTTAAATGCTTCAAAATCCTTGAACCCCAATCCTCCCACAGCCTTTGGTTCCATCAAGTTTGACCACGTACCCCAATGAATCCTCTTTCTTGAACTTGAGCTTCCCCACTAAAAGTTACTGATCACTGAATTTAGACATGCACAAATAGATAAAGGCAATTTAAAACACATTAGAGTGTACATGGGGATAGGTTGAAGGACTGCTTACTGAGCACCTCCTTGCTTGCATGGTTCAAGTTTTTGTGGCCCCAGCCTTGGGTTTTCTGCATAATTCTGTCCCGAATGAATCCTAAAGTCTCCCGTTTTGATTTCTCCCAAAAGGTTGGGAGACCCAAATATTGCACAGACTCATTCATAACTTGCATTCCCAAAACACTTACGATCTCCGTCTTAACCTCCTCCTTAGTATTAGCCAAGAAGTATATGCTCGACTTGTGGATGTTTAGAATTAGCCCAGAAGCTTTACTAAATTCTCCAATAAGGTCCATAAAATTAGCAAATTTTTGGGGCTTTGCTTCTAAGAAAATGAGCAAATTGTCAGTAATGTGACACCACTGGACACCTTCTTTTCATTTTCATCCCCCCAATTGATTTGTTTAGGATTGCCTTCGACATTAAGTTGGATAGCACATCAGCCACAGGCAGAAAAAGATATAGGGATAGGGGATCACCTTGACGAAGGCCTCTAGCCGGTTTACTGGTCCCAACTTGGCCCCCGTTCAACACGATAGAATATTTCATAGAGCACACACATTGTTTGACCCAACCAATCCATTTTGAAGCAAAACCCATCTTTTCCTTCACTTTGAATAGGAAATCCCAACAAACACGGTCATACGCCTTATTAAAATTCAACTTGATGGCTACATATGCCTTTAGACCCACCCTCTTGTGCTTAAGGAAGTGGAAAGCTTTGTGGGCCACCATAATATTATCTTGGATTTGTCTTCCCAGAATAAAGGCCAATTGCTGCTCCGAAATAATGGTATTCGTGAAGGGTTGAAGTCTATTGGCGATGACTTTCGAGATGATCTTATACAGGAACCGACATAGGCTGATGGGACGGAGTTGGCTCATTGACTCAGGATTGGGGATTTTTGGAATCAAAATGACATTAGTGTGATTGACTTCCTTCAAAAGGGACCCTTCTTGAAAGAAATTCTGCACCGCTTTAAACACATCATTGCCTACTGTATCCCAATAATTTTGGTAGAACAAGCCTGGGAATCCATCAGATCCAACCGCCTTCAAAGCCCCCATATGAAATACTGCTTGCTGAACTTCCTCCTTGGAGATACATCTAGTAAGGCTCATGTTACATTCAACTGATATAAATGGGTTAATAAGATCAATCACTACATCAAGATCCTGTGCAGGGGGCATACTATAAAGCTCCTGAAAATAGTGTTTTACAATACCTGTAATGTCCTTGGGATTGTCTTGCCAAATTCCTTGAACATCCTTGAGTCTCATTATTTGATTCCTCTGCCTTCTTTAAATAGTTGAGAGATGAAAAAATTGAGAATTTTTATCCCCCTGTTGGAGCCATTTGATTCTTGATCTTTGATGCCAATACATTGCGTCCTTTTGCAAAAGATCCTCCAAGACTTGTAAGATTCTTCTCTCCTCCATCATTAGGACATTACTAAACCCCAATCCCATTCTCTGTTGGATGACAGCTAATTGTTCTTTTGCTAAGTCTATTCTAAGTCTCAGTTCTCCGAAAGTGCGTCGACTCCAATCTTTGAGCATCTCCTTACAAACTTTGAGCTTCTTGCACACCGTGAGAATTAGAGATCCCTCCTGCTATCTACTCCAAGAATCAACAATCACTTCATTACAGCCAACTTCAGTTACCCAGAAAGATTCGAACTTGAAAGGCCTTCCCACCTTATTTAATGGAACATCTGTATTCAGGACCAAAGGGTTATGATTGGACCCAATGGCTAGCTCCACAAACACCATGGCTTTATCATACATCTCTCTCCATTTTGAATTTGCAAAAGCCAAGTCAATCCACTCCATAATGAATTCTGCACCACTCTTGTTGTTATGCCATGTAAATTTAGGTCCCTTGAACTCCAAATCAATAAGTCCACACTCACTGATCATCTCGTGAAACATCTAAATCGTACTCTGACTTGGACAGTTACCTCCCATTTTGTCGCTGTTACACATAACTTGGTTGAAATCTCCTATGCATAACCATGGTAGCAGTTCAGACCTTGCAACCCGCTTAATCTCCTTCCAAACCATACACCTTCCTGCTCTAGAAGGACACCCATAAACAAATGTCACAGCCCAGATTTTATGGCTAGATTTCTCAGAAACAATCACGTGCATATAATTCTTACTAGCAATTTCTACATCTACTTCCACATCCAAACTCCACCATAATGCGAGCCCTCCTAAGAGCCCTTCAGGATCCACATAACTACTACAATCAAAGCCCAATCTACGGCGGATGGTTTCCATTTTAACCTTATTATTTTTTGACTCCATCAGGAAGACGATGGAGGGATAGTTTTTACGCAGAAGATTACCTAAAGCCTGGCCTATTAGGGTATGCCCAACTCCTTGACAGTTCCAAGTTAAGATCAACATAAAGACTATGGTTGTTCAAGGCCAGCCACTCGCCCATATTCTCCAGCTATCACAAGCTTCGAGTCAGTATAAACAACCATACTTCGATCAAGATCAATAATGGGGGTACTATAAAACTCACCTTTCTTTTCTTCCCATTGTTGGATTTGGACTTCACATAGCACATCCTCATTGAAATTTTGGACTTTGGAAGCCATAAGTCCCTTCGAATTAGCTCTCGTGCGAGGCGTGACTCTCTTAGTTTTCCCAGAGGACCTGGCAGAGCTACGGGTAAGTGTAGGTGATTCACTCACAGCTGGGGGTGAATAGAGATGGAGTAATTTTGATCGGGTTAGAGATGGGGGTTCCTCTTTTGATTTCCTCTTCAGGGAAAGGGATTTGAAGACAGTGGAAATAGGGATGTCGAGGGATTTTGGTGATGGAGGTTTAATCAAGTCAGGGGAGGGGATACCAGGGGTTGGGTTTATAAGGGGTGGGTTGGGTTGTTGAATTGGATTTATGGGTGGGCTTGAAATGTCATGAACTGGAGTACTACTTTGACTGGGTTGGGATTGGCTAAGAAGGGGCAGGGTGAGTTTCTGGATTGGTTTATATGTGGGGCTTTTATAGTTTTTTGGTTTTGGGTTAGTGATAGGGCTCAAATTATTGTGGATTAGTTCAGGGGGTTGGGAGGTATGGGCTGGATTTAAGGGGGTTACGTTGGGTTGTTGAGCAGGTAGAATAGGTAAAGGGCCAAGAAGAATATAGGCTTTTGGGCTCTCAGGTGGTTCGGTAACAAAGTAGTGAGGTTGAGCAAATGTGCTTTCTAGAGTATTTGGGCCATAGGGGGATTGGGCCAATTCACACGGATTTAATAGTAAGTTGGAATAATGAGCTAAGACCCGACCCATTCGGTGATATTGGGATCGAAAGAGATATACCTTGGGAAATACTCAATTAAGATTCAGGAACTACACCTGTCCTTCTTAGTTGATTGACACCTATCCTTTGGACAACCACTTGTCCTGTATGTTGCAGGGAATTTTACAATCCCACTACCTCATGTGCTTGTTGTTCCCTGCACGATTTGTGGGAATCACCTGCTCCGCTCTATCGTTAAAAACACGTGCGTTGTGCTCGTGAATCTGGATCGCCGGCCTATGATAAATTAGGTTTTCAACCCCCAATTCCGTTGCATCCACCTCCTCACGGATAGTCTCAATGGGAATGACACATTTTCTTGCACGTCTAGTATGCAACTCTGGGCCATATCCAAAGGCCTCTCCGTCCATTTTCGAAACAAAACGGCATGCTCTATTATCATGCCCCAATCTTCCGCAAGCATAACAAAAGTCTGGAAGTTTTTTGAACTTGAAGGATACCCATCAGTTACCGCTCGAGTCCAATTTACCTTTCAACCAGAATCCTTTGGGTAGAGGTTGCTCAATATTGATCTGTACCCATATTTTAAGGAAACCCCGAGATAAACAGACCCCACCAGGAGTAGTTTCTAGCGCCAACAATTTCCCCATTCTATTTCCTATAATTTTAGCATTAGCCTTGTTCAACTTCTCCACTGGAAGACTGTGGATCTGAACCCAAAAGGGACAAAGATTGAAATTTAACTATGAAACCACCATAACATCCATAAGTGGGATAAGCACCAAGACATTGCTCATGATTGACCAAGGAGCCTTTTGCAAAATGGAAATTCTATCTTCTTCATTTTCGAACTGAAATAGAAAAATATTGTTGTTCCATTCATTGACATGGAATGGAGCTCTAGTCCTCCAAGCTGCATTCAAAATGTTTGTCAGAATCGAAGCTCTGAGTTTCTTACCATGGACTACCTTACCCACAAGACATAGGCTATTGTTAATCCCCGTGTCTCCCAAGCCTTCCTCAAGATCCAAGAACCCAAAATTAGCCATACTGTGGCCTCAAAACAGAGAGAATGGGACGGGGGGAGTGAACCGAGTCGAGTGGGATGATGGAGAGGGAAAGGAGGAGAGTAAGAGGGAAAAAGGTAGTAAAGTGGTGNAAGGCTGAAAAGTGGCGAAAGGTTAGGGTTGTAAAGGAGAAAAAGAAAGGGAAGACGAAGGAAGATAGAGAGTAGAGAAAAGGGCTATAGAAGATGATAGAAAGGGGGGAAGGTAGGCCGGATAATTACTGTAAAGAGAACCACTTAGGGCATTTTTTTTCATCATAGAAAGAGGAGCTCTATTGTGCAACGCCAATGCTCTAGATGCTAAATGAAAGAAGCATGGTAATGTGCACATAAATCAAAATGATTCTTGGGTTTGCCCTCTCTAATGCCTTTTGGCTTTGATTTGAGGGCATGATTTCGCAGCAAACTCGACGGTATAGGGGGACCACTGTTTCAGTGGTATTTTGTGAGCAGCCATTTTGTGTATTTATTGCCAAAGGTTAGGTTTGTCTTAAATCCATCTGTTTCAGTGGTATTCTGGGAGCAGCCACTTTGTGCATTTATTGCCAAAGGTTAGGTCTGTCTTCTATCCATCCCCCGCCCATACCCCCAATTATTGGGGACTAAATAGGTTATGTTATTGTTGTTGTTGTATAGAAAGAGGAGCTCTCATCCTAAAGAGAGATTTTCACTACCTTTTAACTCAAAAGTGATCCGTCAGTTCACTTTCAATAATTAGGTCAATGTTGTCCCCTCAAATGCCAGAGGGAAAAGCAAACAAACAATTGATTTCTTGCTTCTTCATTGAGCTAATTTTCATATTTTATGTAAAGAGTTCGGATCATTTTTAGCCCACTTTTGGACTAGGCGGAGCTATCTAGATCTGGATATATAGCCAATGGTTCAGATTTTCTCATAAACTTTTATCAGTATGAGTTAACTCTTAACACTAAAAGTTTTTTAACAATTACAAACCATTAATTGTAGCAAATGAACAGCTCAATTGTTTGGATTTGCTTGTAAATTCTTACCGATAAGAGCTTTTCAACAAATCCAATCAATTAATTTCAACAATAGATGATGCAGATCTGGATTGTCTCGATCAGTCCAAAATTCGGACTGCGGAGGATCCATCTCATTATCGATAACTGTGGAGGGTGTTCTCTTTCTTTAGCTTTTTCTCAAATTTACATTTACCCAATATCAATTGCGTACTCTAACCATAAAATTAGGCCAATTAAAGAACACGATCGTTTTGCATCACTATTTTTTTCAGTAGCAGATTGGAATGCATCGACTAATTTCAAAAGTTGGAAGGTTTAGCAAGTCCCTGTTTGGTTTGGGTTTTGAGGAGAATTTTAAGAATAATGAGTGAAAAAAGATAGATGTAGACAATTTATTGGGGACCGTTTTGAAGTAAGAGACAAGTGCGATATCCATCTCTCTTGGACAACTGCCCTTTCAAATTGAACACTACGTCCTCAGTTTATGAAGCTCCTGCATATTCGGATTTAGGAACTGATTAATGTGCATGGTTTTATCTTTTCCATAAACTGTAACGCTCCAATTTTCAGAAGTTTCGGTACTTTATTAATGAAATCTAAATTTATTTAAAAAGATTTCATTAATAAAGTATGGAAATAAAGTGGTAATTAAAGATGAAAATGGGAAAAATAATGCAAATAAATAGGGCTAGTACGAAAACTACTACTTATATTTGATTTTGATTATTGTTAATTCATTAATTGATTAAAATGAAGTGGTAGTACTAATAAATTAAAGGACAAATATGCCCCAAATTGGAGGAGAGAGAGGGAGAAAGGGATAAGCATTAGGTTTTGGTGTCGCCTCCTGGGTACACATTCCAGAAGGAATACTCTATTAATTATCCCCTTTTATTTGTTATTTTATTTTATTTTATTTTATGCTGAAACGGCGATAAAAAAAAAAACATATATACTTAATTTTTACAAGTCCTTTTTTTCTCTCTCTCTCTCTCTCTCTCTCTCTGGTTTCTCTCTCCTCTCTCTTGCCCTCTTCTCTCACCTAGGTTTCTCTCTCCTCTCTCCTCTCGACCCAGGGGAGCTTGTTTACCAACAAGTAAGTTTCTCTCTCACTCTGTCTCTGTCCATCTCTTTCCTCTCTCTTTCTCTCTCTAAAGTTACAATTTTTCTCTCTGTTAAATCCCTCTACCCTCTATTGCCTACCATTCAATTTCCGATTCAAAATTAAGTTTTTAATCCGATTCGGTTCATATTCCTCTGTTTACATCAGATCTATGTTGTTCTAATAATTTTGGATCTATTCTAACTTATCTCTTTATGAACCCATTTCTGGGTATTGATCTGTTTGTTGCCCTTATTGATCGCGTCACATTGTATTTTTCGATTTTCAGTTTTAATAATTCGTTTCTGGGTCTAATCCAGATCTGTTTGTAGTTTTTCATGCGTGGAAATGCAATTAACGGATCTATGGAAATGGCCATAATTTGTTTGATGATTTTCAATGTGAACCCTTTGTATCTCTTTATCTTTACCTTTGATTTGCATTTGAATCCTATTCTGTGCTGTTTATTGTGTTCAACCTAATCTAATCTAGCCTAGGAGTTGGGACTGGAACCCCCCGATGAGAATCTGATCAGGACCTAATTCTGGTTATTTTTTCCCCCCAAATTAGTTCGTTTTCAGCGTTTATTTTGCATGTCATTTTGCATTTGATAGGGATTAGGGTCTTGTCCGATGGATAAATTTTAATGGAGAGGTCCATTTTACAGAAGTGTAATGGAGAATGCCCATTATACACCCTTTATGTTGCCACATCAAACGATAATTAGGGATTACGATCGTTACATATGACACACCCTGTATATTGGCACATCAAATGGTAAACAAAATGACAGCCCAGATGAAATCACATACACTGATCTTACAGTGGTAGATTCACCTATTTATTCAGCGAGTAATTTTATTGAGAATGTTTCTATGGCTACTTCGAATCTCTTCTTATTGTCAATTATCCCTACATTTGGTTTTGCATTGTGCATCCCCTTGCCATGGGTATCCGCCTTGACATTGTTGTTTTTTACTATGTTTCTGTTGGTTATTGTCCGTGGTGTTTTTGAATTTTGTAGCACCATTATCAGGTATGAGCTATAATGTTGGGCAAAGGGAAACGTGCTAAGGACATGACACATGTCATTTTCCTTATGCCCAAAAACATGTGGTATTTCTGGAAATGGAAAAATAGTAACATTCTTAGGAAATGAGCTATGTGCTTTTTTGGTTAAGGCAAATTTTATTGTATTACTGGATGTTATGGCACTGGTAAGCCCTCTGTTGGTAAATAAATCATGTTAAAGATTTGATCTTTGTGGTTGTTTCTGGCCCAATTTGTAGTTTTGATGGACGACGACGGATTGAATATGCGTAACTGGGGCTATTATGAGCCTTCCCTCAAAGGGCATCTTGGTTTGCAGCTCATGTCACCAATGGCAGAGCGAGACACAAAGCCCTTTTTTTCTGGGCGCGATCATCATGCTGCATTATTAAACTCCAATAGAGGTTATCACACCCGCGATGCTGTGGTTTCAGAGGCGCCTTTGCACATGGATTACATGAGGGGCAGTTGGGTAAACCAGAGAGAGAGATTCCTGAATATGTTACCTGGAAACCCTAATTATGGAATAATGCCAAATCCAGAACCTTCCGCAAGTCATGCCATGCATATTTTACAGCCACCTGATTCTCCAGAGGATCAAAAGGTGGGCATTGAAGATCCTGGCATTGCAAAGGAAGCTGGCTCTTCAAAAAAAAGGAAAAGTGGAAACACTCCCAAGACCCCGAAACCAAAGAGGAAGAAAGGCCCCTCTGTGCCTAAAGAGAATGGAAACTCTTCACTTAAACGAGTGAAAACACCTCAGAAGAGTATGGATGTTGTCATAAACGGAATTGATATGGATATTTCAGGTATACCCATACCCGTTTGCTCATGTACGGGGACCCGTCAACAGTGTTACCGATGGGGATGTGGTGGTTGGCAATCAGCTTGTTGTACTACAACTATATCTATCTACCCCTTACCAATGAGCACAAAAAGACGAGGAGCAAGGATAGCTGGAAGGAAGATGAGTCTTGGTGCATTCAAGAAGGTTTTGGAGAAACTTGCGGCGGAGGGCTACAATTTCTCTAACCCAATTGATCTCAGGACTCACTGGGCAAAACATGGTACCAACAAGTTTGTGACAATCAGGTAGATTTTACTTTGTTGGTAATCTTGATTGGACTCCACATGGCATCTGGTCTGTTTCACATGTATAAATTTATTTGGCCTTTTGCAGAGGTTCATCTGGTACTTTGTAGTCATGATACATGTTTTCAAACTTTAACATCTTGGATTCTCCAGGATTGTTGCCTAATTTTTCCTGTTTGTGTTTCAAAGGCTACTATTTTCTGGGCCTTAAGGTGTAGGATCGTTGATGGGTTTTCATTTGTTGAACCATTTGGAGATAATATCCTTTCCTTTAATCTTTAGTCTATGTTAACTAGAATCCGTAATTCAATGCTGCCTTTTTTACATTTTTCTCCTTAATGGGATGGCAGCATACTTTTGATGGCTTGTAATTGGTTTTGTTATTTGGTAAAAGTTAAGTATCTTGTTGGCAATTTGAGACTATTTCTTGTTGTGAATGTGTATGGCATATGAATGCAAGAGCTTGTGTTTCAGTTAGGAATTAGGAATACATACCTGGATGGGCATTAGAGATATGTTTCAGTTAGGAATTAGGAATACATACCTGGATGGGTATTAAAGATTTGTCTTATATAATGAAGTTTACAATGAAGAACTCCTGGTTTAACAAAAGTAACTTGGAAAATGTCACTTATTTTCTTATGAAGGAGGTGAATGGACATGTCTTCCCATTTGTGTCCATAAGCAATTAAGGTGTTCAGAGACGAGCAGAACATTTTCATAGTTTATGTAGTTATATGACTTTATGAGAGTAGAACATGAGAGCAACGCATGTTTTCTGGTTGGCCAAAAAAGTATAACTTGGGTTTTGTACTGGTTACAAATGAATTCAACCAAATTTATAGTTTGGCATTTTAAGGGTTCTCTGCCACCAGTAGATCAGAAAATATGCCATGCATTCCTGGCAGTTATCTTGTATTTCCAATCTTTGGGCAGCTTGTGAAATGAACTTTACTATTCAAGGTATAGGCTTCATATTATGGCAGGTACACTTTTAATCTGCATGTTACCTTCCATGTGTTTGGTTTTTCATTCTATTTCTGGAATAAGAAATGCAATTTTCATTCCCATAACTTGCATGATTGGCTTCTTGAGGTCTTTTGCAAGTTTTTGTGTATCTTGATAAATTTGTTATGGTATGGTGATAAGTTGATAGCTGGTGACACAAAGCGTGTTGAAATATCTACTGATTATATAACTTGCTGAGTCGGAGAACTTGGAGCATACGGTTGTGGGAGATGTGTCAATGATTAATATGATAATTAAACTGTAAAACTGGAAAAGAGGTTGAAAATCATTACATTGTGCTGTAAATGGTAAACTGGAACTTCTTGGGAACAAACTACTCTAAGAGAATTACTCCCTTGTGGAATTAGTGTCACCCAGAAGAGCATATTGGGAATTATGCAACTTATCAACAATAACTTCTTTTAGAAAGTTTCCTAGAATAGTAAATCATGTGAAATACCATCGTTGTTCTAAAAGAATGTCTAGAAGACAGAGTACTCGCTGACTGGGCGCTAGAAGGACCCTCATCGGCTAGCTCGACTAGACTCACTATCCCGACTAATTGCCTAACCAGGCGGTGAGAACTCGTCCCTGGAAGCAAGAAGGTGTTGGCCACCCTAGGAGCGCCTAGCGAGTTTTAGAACCTTGAATACCATCGAATTGTCCTTTAATCAAGTGATTGTTCAATCTTTATATTCAGGGTCAGCCTAATAGTCTCATATCCTCAATTCTTGGCCTTGTTATCGAGGAGTAGAATCTAGAAGTAGTCACCTGAGGTATAGAGGAGTATTCATTTTCTTATGGTAGTTTCTGCTGATTTAGGATCACATGTGTTTTCATTCAGGATGGCTAAATCTGTCAAGCCTAGGAATTATTTATTTTCTTGGTTTTCTACTAAGCCACTAATCACTCTTGTTCAGTTGTGTAACCCCTTATCAAGCATCCGTTGCACAAGCTTAGTCTCTCTTGGTGATTTACGGCCTCCAGCCAGGGACTTCTCCAGCAACTCTTCCTGGATCATTTTTTTCTGGCCATCTTCGGCCCTCCATTTTCTCTGTGATATTATTACTCCACGAACCTCTTCAGTGGCCGAGCTCCTGCCCCATTCTTTTTCTTATTACCCTTCTCCTACCTAGAGCTAGTTGTTCATGACCTATAAACTTCTGTGTGTCAATTTTTGCTTCACTAAATGGACTGGTGGGGAACTCATGCAACCAGATCTGGACTGTTCTCTAGCTGCCAGAAATTCGTTCGTATAGTCGGGTCCGTCCATGGCATGCATAGGCGGTCTCACTCTCAGTATTTTCACCTGTGCATCTTCATATTTCAATCGCAGGTGTGTTATATGGTTTCAGTGGGTCTTTCTATGGTGTTTTTAGTCAGATCCAATGCGTGCATCGTCTTTTGATAATTTCTTCCACCATTCTCTTGGTCATTTTCTCAACTGCAACACATTATCTGGTCTCCGTTGCCAATTCTGCTTCTGTGCATCTTCATACTTCTCATCACTCGCGAGTTTGATGGTAACAGTGATTCTCGGCCATGTGCTCCGTCTCGCCAGCGTTTGCTGAAGCACATGCATCAAGAGCCGCTGGTCCACGTTTCTCTAAATGGCCATTCAGATTCTGATATATCCCATGGCTTCTATTCCGTTGTGGCCGCTTTAGGCCTCCGAAATTTAAGCAAAAATTATGGCCTCATTTTCCATAGAAGACGTAAATGTGTAACATATGTATAAATTATTCCAAATTTCAGCACAACTGGAGTTTTATAACCAGTTCTGACTGCGAACTCATCAAACCTAGAGTGCCCTAATTCAAATCAGGAGAAGGTTGGCTAAGTAATTTTTCCCTTGTTTTCTGTTGGATTTAGTTTACGTACTCTTTTTTTTTTTTTTTATCACTTGTTTACATACTCTATCTATCCTGAAAAGAGTATACTATGAAAAGATGTTCATTTTCCATGTAAAAATAATTTCGTATTTTCATTTATAATTTTTTAAATTTTGTGCTCTAAATTAAAGAAATTGAGATCTTGAATTTTGTTTAAAGATATTTTAAATGTAATGTTCAGAAATACGGTTTTTTTTTTTTTTTTTAAATCGCATTTTTTGTTGTTGTGGTGGACTGACTTTTTAAGTCAGATGACCTAATATAGAACTCCTGCACCACTTGTATTACAAATTAGTTACTGCCTTCATCTATTTGTAAATGTCTAGCTTCGTAATTTCAACTTATTAAAGAAACATTATCATTTCACCTTTCACGTCAAACTGGTTCGAACTTTTATCTTGACTTTTCAAAATTATCCTCCACCTTTACCCGTTAACTTTTTTCCCATTAAATTTTCAAAATGAACACTTATTAAAGAATATCCCAAAATGGAATAGTACATTATTAAAAAGGAATGAATGGAGTATGTTTTAGTGGTTGTAGATGTCACTAGAGTCTAAGGTTCAAATCTTTTGCACAAGATATATGTTCTAATAAGTTATTTTTTATTTTCTTTCTTCTATTTTAATTTTAGTTTGAACTTTTTATATAAACTGTAATGAGTTGCCCCAGCTATCTTGTTAACTTTTAAGCTGACCACGTGGCTCAAAAGGTTAATATCAAGTTATATAGTAGCTCATAGGGTGTTGTTATATGCCACATGTAATTCCCACATCTTTTCGATGGGGGACTAATTCCCCACCAAGGTGGGTTCTCACAATCTCCTGACCTTGTCACGCAATGTCTTCATTGCATTAACCCAGCAACTTTCCCTCAGTGGCAATGGTGTAACTCTTGGTTTTGCATAGTATTGTTCCAACTCCAAAATTCAAGAGGTGGGTCATACAGATTTTTGCGGAACCCATATTTTATTGTTGGCAAAACTACAATTAAAAATTATAATATTATTAGTTAGAGAAAACGTAGAGTATGAGCAGTACTTGATAGTGTTTGATTCATTACTTTCTAACGGTATAGAATTTTTAATTTTTTTTGTTAAAATATGATGTTTAATTTTTTAAACCTCATGTTAGCTACCTCTATTGAATATTTTTTTATTAAAAAACCTAAGGCCTCATTTATTAAATTCACGTTAAACCTACAAAATATCAAGGCTTTACCTAGGCTTACCTAAAGCTTTACCTTTACCTAATAATTCATTTACTGTATTACCTAAGGCTTTGCTGGCATATCCAGACGCCACATATCCGGATTATACTTTTATTTATATTTTCTTGCAGGTTTATCTTAGGTTCCATGATCAAGCCTTTGGTTCGGTTCGGTTCGATTCAGTTCAGCCAATCTTTAGGCAAGGTGGTGTGGATTGTTCATTTGGCCGTTATCAATGCCCATGCCATGATGTTAGTAGTTCTGGTTCATTTTTGTATCTTATGATGAAATCTTTCTGCTTTCGGGCATATGGAATGAGAAGATCTGACTATTTATTAGATCTCGTTTTAGGGGTGAAATCGGTCCAGTCTGGTTCTGGCATATATATGAGTGAATCGGAAAAACTCGGTTTGGGGATAGTATGAAACCAAAATCGGGATTTTAGAGATTAGTTCGATTCTAGTTCAGTTTGGTCCAATTTAAAGGTCATTGTTACGACGCTGGGAGAGAGAAATCTACAGATATATATATATATATATATATATATATATATGCATCTAGATTTACAAATCAAGAGAGAGAGAGGGACGATTACACGTAGATACACACACACACACACACACACACACACACACCACCACCACCACACATGCATACAAATCAAGAGAGAGAGAGAGAGAGGCGAAACTAGGGCTATCGGTGACAAGTCGTCAATCGTCATCGTCCTCCATCCAAGGTCGCTTCGTGGGCTACAAGGCTGTCATCGTCTGATCCATCGACAACGGCACTTGCGACCTTCCTTAGGTTTAGGGTTCAATTGAAGGATCAATGAAGTGACCGACTAAACGAAGATAACAGACTGTTAGGGCCTCGATTCCTCTTCATCTTCTTCGTTTCGAGTAGAGAGAGAGAGGAGGACGATTGTCGCCACTCCCCGTCGGTCGTTGCCAAATGAGAATTGCTTGGGTCGGTGCCACTCCCACTCGTCGCCAAAGGAGGAAATGTTAGGGTTGGGGGAAGAAAGGGTTTTGGAATAATTGGTAAACTAATAACTAATAAGTAGACATAGAGTGTATATATAAATCCGATTCGGTCCGGTTTGAACCGGCCTAAAAACTTTCCAAACCGGGAACCAAACCGGTTCTCCATTTTTTAAGTCACTGAACCGGGAACCGAACCGGACATTGAAAAAACCGAAGAAAAAAAAATCCATGTTCTATTCGGTCTGGTTTTCTATTTTTTTTATATTTCACCTTTTATCTCATTTAGTTCCTGTTATCTCTTCATGTTTAATATCACTTTTCGTGTTGTCCGTATTAAGATTCTATAGTCTCTGTAGTACTCTATTTGGATATATATAATGTGATGTTCTCTTTGTTTAGGGGGAAAATAAAATAAAATAAAATAAAATACTGTCGGCTTGACTATTGTTAAATACTCCCTCCGTTCCTATTTGTTTGTCCACTATGAAAAGTCGTGTCACTTTTCAAATAAAAAAATAAAGTGTTTTCGTGTATAATTTTTTAAATTTTTTTACATCAAATTAAAATACCCATCGTGTACTTTAATTCGGTGTGAAAAAATTTGAAAAATAATACACGGAAACACTTAATTTTTTGATTTGAAAAAAGGCAAGAGAGAGAGCATAGGACAAACAAATAGAAACGGAGGAAGTATTTTTAATGATTGGAACTTGATTTTGACACTCCATACCAAAATCAATTTGGAAAGTGCCAAAATCAAATTTTCTTCCAAATATGTGACCATGAAATTTCGTTGTCCCCATTTCTTCATTTTATCTATTTCTGGTAGTTTATTTCTCATCAATCATTAAGTGTCGAACCCTTTGAATGGCAAAATTCATGTATTGAATTCACGTTTGCTTTTTGGTACAAAAATGCCACCCCCTTCATAAAACATGTTTGTGCTTTTCGGTTCTAATTTGGAAGAAAGAAAATGAAATATGGATACTGCTTACCAAATGTGAGTCCACTGTGCATTCTTTGTGGTGATCTGAACTGTTTATTTTGTAAGACTCACAACACAATATCTCAACACAAAATTTGAATTAAAAACTCTATTGACAGAATCAGGCATCTGTTTCATAAATGAAAATTCATATTTCCACATGTTACATGGTTTAAAAACATGTTACATGGTCCATATCTAGAAATTCGTGGCCGTGGTTTTGTTTGCCGGTTTTGGCCGATGGTTTTGTTAAATACAATTCTTTTACCTCTTTACCTTAAAAAAAAAAAAATTGTCAAGATAATGTCACTTTTCAGTTTTACCTTCCAAAAGTATTTTTTCCATCTCAATTGGCATGTCCATTGTCTTTTATTTTATAACAGTTCTTATGATTTTGAAAACTTTGTATAATAAAACTAATTAATATCTATCTAACAAGATCTATATTGCATATGTTTCGACTTTCATATAAAAAATTAGCCTCACAAAATTGGTCACAATAATATTGACTAGACATAGGGGTAAAATATTAAAGATAATACAAAATTTTCACTCACTTTCCCAAAAGGGACAAGCCAATGAGGACGGAGGGAGTGTAAAATTATGAAAAAATTTTAAAAAAAGTTCACTAAAGGCTAATAATTCAAATTTTTGTGTTTATTAGATTTTTTTGTATTTATTCACAAAAATTTATGTTTTATTAATAGTTTTATACTTTTTAGATTCCTCTCGTCTAGACGAATCAATAAATTACAAAAAATAGACGCAAAATTAACAAATGTGAAAAAAATATGAATAAGGACAAATATATATATATATATATATATATATATATATATATATATATATATAGGGTAAACTTCTAGTCCGAACTTTTAATTTCTGGACTTTTTATACAAAATTTTTTTTGACAATCCGATCCGTCCAATGTGTTCAGAAGGTGTTTTCAAAGGCCCTTGAGGAAAATTTTCAAAAAAAAACACCGGGAAGAGCTTGATCCAAGCAATTTTCGCAAAATTATATAAATACAGTTTTTGCGAAAACTGCTTGGATCAAGCCCTTCCCGGTATTTTTTTTTTGAAGATTTCTCGCTTAGACCCTAGAAAACACCTTCTAAACACATTGGACGGATCGGATTTTCCAAAAAAAATTTGCAACACAAAAAAACCCCATTTTTTCCTTAAATCCGGGAGTGTGGACTAGAAAATCCACCTATATATATAGGGTAAACTTCTAGTCCGGAATTTTAATTTCCGGACTTTTTATACAAAATTTTTTTTGACGATCCGATCCGTCCAATGTGTTCAGAAGGTGTTTTCAAAGGCCCTCGCGGAAAATTTTCAAAAAAAAACACCGGGAAGGGCTTGATCCAATCAGTTTTCGCAAAAATCCGGTATATATATATATACACACACCCACTTCCAGTCTAAACTCTCGGATTTAAAAAAAATCCGGATCTCATTGATCCCAATCGAATTTTGATGATCCGAACCGTCCAATGTGTTTAAGATGTTTTTTAAGGCCCCAGGAGAAATTAACAAAAAAAATACCGGAAAGAACTTGATCCAAGTATTTTTTTTTACAAAACTGTACATATGACAATTTTGTAAAAGTTGAAATCTACTGGATTTGAGCCATGCTTATCCAATATCGCACTAGAGTTTTTTCGTCGTGAAAGTTGAAATCTACTTTTGACAAAGTTGCAATCCGGACAATTGTTCTCGGTTGAGACAACTCGTAAAGAGAAGTGAGAAATGCTCAGGGTCTCCATCTCCCTCCTAGAGTACTATATGTGGGGTGCTGCACAGCATTGTGCTGTGCGGCTCCCGACGCGGCCATGTCGGTATCCGTTCAATGATTGCAGACGTCCATTACGTAGAGCTCGTCGAGTGTTACAAGTATGCCAAAAATCAAATCTATTAGATATCACTAAGTGCGTGATCGGAACACATAAAACTTGAAATAAAAAATTAGAACACATATGACTTGAAATACTAGATGAAAACTATAAAATTCATTTTTTTCAAGTTATTTTTTTCCGATGACACACTTAACGACATCCGATAGATTTGATTTTTGGCACACTTGTAGTATTTGACGAGCTCTACGCAATGGGCGTTTCCGATCATTGAACGGACACCGACACGGTCACACCGGGAACCGCACAACACGCTGCACAGCACCCCTCTGTCCATATGTGACAATGCTCTAAGACCGTGTCTCCATTTTCTCTCCCTTCCATAATCAAATAATCAAGTACAGATTTCAATATATCCTTCCAATATTTCCACCACGTGGTGTCCCAAGTCCGTGCATTTATTCGAGCCGTTAGATCTCGAAATGGACAGCGTAGATGTGCTCGGTGTGTAAACTTCTTGTTGCGGACGGTCTACAAATAAGAGTTTGCAAACTAAACATCTGCGTCGTTCATTCCGAGATCCAACGGTCCGGATCAATGAACTCTCCTCTTCACTAAAAGCAAAAAAAAAAAAAAAAAAACGGTGCTTTTATCCGAGCCATTGGATCACAGGACGGACGGCGCGGATGTGTTCGATGTGCAAGCTCCTTGTTTGCGAATGGTCAACAAATAAGAGTTTGCACACGAGCATCCAAGCCGTTCATTCCGAAATCCAACGGCCTGGGTCAATGCACTCTTTCTTCTCAAAAAAAAAACCAAAATCCGTGCATTTATCCGAGCTGTTGGATCTTGAGAAGGATGGTACAAATGTGCTCAGTGTGCAAACTTCTTGTTTACGGATAGTACACAGATAAGTTATTCTCTACAAACAAAATAAAACAAAACAAAACGTATGCTTTCTTCTCTATTAGCAATCAGCAAAATCGCCTCCTAACAGAATAACGACTTTGACAAAGTCGATCAATTTACTTTTCTATTTTGAAAGCAAATCCATTCAGCACCAATCCCACAAATAAATAGGTTCGAGAAATAACAGAGAACATTAACAAACAATACCACAACCACTGCCCAAAAATTGACCATTATTTTCACAATTGTTGCCGGTAATATTGGTTTTTTTTTTTTTAACTCACGGGCGTCAAACAGTTGACTTTTTATATACCAAAAAAAAGAGGGATAGAATCGCCATAAAAACACGTCGAAAACAAACAATAACAAAATACCTTGCCAACCAAAAACAAAACAGAGCTCGGGGGAAAAAGAGAAATCCAAACGGGAGAAAATGAGGCTCTGGAAAAGGGCTTCCGGCGCGATAAAAGACCGTCACAGCATCCTCGCAGCGAACCTAGCGCGGAAGACGGCACTCCGCCACCCCGCGGTCGAGTCCTCGGTTATCAAGGCCACCAGCCACGACGACACCTACGTGGATTACGACGCGGCCAAGGTGGTATTCAGGTTAATCGAAACGTCTCCGGTGTGTCTCCGGGCTTTCCTGTGGGCCCTCTCCAACCGAATGGAGAGAACCCGCAGCTGGGTGGTGGTCCTCAAGGGAATCATTTTAATGCACGGTGCCTTGAGCTGCGAGACGACGGCCGTGAAGACTATAGGACGGTTGCCGTTCGATCTATCAAATTTCAACGACGGGCATGGCGATCCCAAGAAGATGTGGGGATTCAACGTCTTCGTTCGTTCTTATTTTGCGTTTGTGGACAAGAAGTCTGTCCTCATGAATTATTATTATCAGGTAAGTTCAATATTGTCTAATTTAATTTTTAATCCTATTACAAAGCTAATTAAATTGGGTTTTGCCTCCAAAATATTAATTTTCCCATACGTTTCTTCAAAATAAAACACGTTTTGCTTCTTTTTTTTTAACTTGCGATACTTTTTACCCAAATCTCTTCATTCCATAATTGCATGCACTCATAATTCCATAATTGCGATACTTTATCATTTGTGATACGTTTATATGGTTGAAATGATAAACCACCTGTAGACATCGTTTAGTGGAGAGAGAGTTTTTTATCATGTACAATTTGAGAAACTACTAGCGTCGTTTAAAATCAAATGTCATATGTCACGCAACAAAGATTTTATAATTCAGCTTCACTTTCTTCAACTTCCCTTAACCCACAATTCTGGCTCCGCCCCTATTTCAGGAACAAAAGGCGCGATCGAAATACAGAATTGCAGAACCCAAAATGGAAGACTCCATGATGCAACAACTCCTTTGGCTACAAAAGCTGCAGGGATTACTCGACATATTGCTTCAAATCAAACCCCGATCCAATGGCATGAAGAAGATTCTCATTTTAGAAGCCATGGATTGTGTCATAGTCGAAGTCTACGGAATCTACAGTAGGATCTGTAACGGCATCGCAAGAGTCCTGTTAAATATTTGCTCCGCAGGGAAAACTGAAGCCTCAGTGGCTCTCAAAATCTTCCACAAGTCGAGAGGACAGGGCGAAGAGCTGTCGATGTACATCGAGGAGTGTAAAAAGTGGGGGGTGGTGAACGCTTGGAAATGCCCGAAAATTGAACAAGTTCCCGAGGAAGATTTTTGGGAGGTCGAGGGGATCATAAGTGGAGTTTCGGAGACAGATACGAATTGTTCTGTTTCCGAAACGGGTAAGGAGGTTGTTGTGGCGAGGGAGGATCGGGTGGCGGAGGGAGAGGGGGATTCGAAGGGGAATTGTTTGAAGACGGTTGTTACTAATGAATGGGAAGTGTTTGATGAAGATTTGATCAAGTTCAGTGGAGAGATTGGTTGTGATATGGAAAAAAGAAGAAATGGTGGTGAAGATGATCCTTTTGCAGCCTCTTTGATTCCATATCCTCCTCAATCGTATGAGAAAAATCAAGAAGTTCCTGATTTAATTAGCTTCTTATAGTGTTTTTGAATTTGGTGTTTGCAATTTCCCTTTGAATAGCTTCATCAACTGCTCAAAACCCAGAAAACCAATTGTCTTTTTATGGAGAGAGACAGATATCAAAAGAAAAAATCGAGAGAAAAAGTTGAGAGAAGAGATATGTTTTGTTTCCCAAATTTCTGGATTTGTTTGAATGATTGTGTTGCAGCTGTTGCTCCTCAAGGTATACAGTGTTGTGACTTAGGACTTCCATGATTAGAAGAAATCTGGATGTATGTTTCTTTCTTCTAAATTTGAAAGTGATTGTATGTGTGGAAGTTTTCGCAATGGCAAATTTGTTCAAGCCCCTCAAACCTGATTTGTGAGTTTTGTGTGTTTGGCTGAACTTTTGGGTTGGAATTGGATTATATTCCATGTTGGCAAGTAGCAACTTGGATCATGTGATCCTAATGTGTAGTTATCTGTCACAGTCCTATATAAAAATCCAAGTGATGAGTCATTTTCCAGCAAGTGCAATCGACAACATGCAAATAAGGCGTATGGATCCGGGGCGGTTCTGGCCAACACCCCTCCGATGCCTCACGGCTTTGGACCGAAAACAAGGGAATTGAATTTCCGATTGGGTTTGCTTTGGAAAAGACGATTGGATTGGTTCCAGGAGGATTATGGGTAGTAAAGAGGGTGGCTTATAATTGTTTTGACAGGGGTTTATGAGTGGAGTTTCAAGTTTTTCTTCACAATTTTTCAATGTTTTTTTCATCCGAAAATTGGTCGGGATCTATAGGCGTAGGGTGAACTTGGCCATCAAGTTTTCTTCATCCCCACACAAAGAAATCATGGCTATTTCATAACCTTTAAGCCCTTGTATGCAACAATGATGATCAAAGAAACGAATCGTCAACATGAGCTGCTAGAGCTCTGCAAAATCTGTTTGACGAATGACAGTATCGTACGGCACACCAACTGTGTCGTGCGGCACTCCTCCACTGCCAAAGTTCAAAAAGGTTGTTGTACATGACTGAGGTTGCATCATGCATGAGAGATGAGTACTAGGGTTGAACAAAAAACCGGCTGAACTGAACCGATTACGAGAACCAGACCAAACCGGTTTGTTTTTTTAGATTTTTCCATTTCCTAGTTCAGTTCAGTTCGCAGGAGTGAAATTTTTTGAAATCTGGTTCGGTTCCTGGTTCTTACATTTTTTAGGCGAACCGAACCAAACCGGTAATACTCATAAATGCCTCAAAAAGCGTAAGAAGTGGGGATTGAAACCCCAACCTCAAGCCTAGGAAGCCAATACCCAAACCATTGGGCTGGTAGGCCCTTTGCAATTTACAAGAAGAAACAAAATATCTATTATATTCTAGAGATATATACTATATATATACTCTCATATCCCAAATCACACCAAAACCAACAAAAGTGTTACACTCTCTCTCTCTCTCTCTCTCTCTCTCTCTCTCTAATGATATCATCTCGTCTCCATCACCGTGAATGATGGGGAGAACACAGATCTCACCTCTCACTCTCATCGCCGACTCATCTCATCGTCATCGCCATCTCATCTCGTCATCGACTCATTCACAGAGCTTCGCCGTTGTCGACTATCCTTCGTCGTCATCTCCTCGTTGTCACCGACGTTGTTGATGAATGTATGTACACTTGATCTATACATGTATCTCTCTCTCTCTCTCTCTCTCTCTCTCTCTCTCTCTCTCTCTCTCTCTCTCTCTCACCGACAGAACTGGACCAAACTGGTAGAAACCAAACCGAGAACAGAATCGACCTTTAAAACTCGATTTCGGTTCCTAGTAGTTCCTGAACTGGTTTCATTTGGTTCACTCAATAACCCCTCCGAACCGAACCAAACCGAACTGGTTACACCTCGAATGAGTACCATACGGTATTGTTGACTTCGTTGACTTGAAGAATTTCAATCCGAGAGGCCTTCCAGGTGTTTCTTTTCATCATCGGGATTAAAATGTATACGAACATCTCATTTTACACCGACATTCAGCCCCACCCTTCTACTGATCAGATTTTTGCATGCATGTATCCCTTTTCGTTATTTGCTCGACTTCCCCCTTCATTTTCTCGCTCTCCCCGTTGAGCGGCAATGTGGACGTCGGGGGCCAAATTTTTTGTGGTTTGAAAAAAGGACGATCCTGGAAGAAGAAAAATTTAGAGTCGCCATCCAGGGTTTAATTTTTGGAAAATGTCAAGTAGCCGAGAAACTGTTTAGAAAAATAATGACTCTTGTGCCGCTGAAAAAGGGTTTGATTTGCAAAAAATAGAGATTTGGGCTCAGGATGCAGTTACCCACGGGAAAGGTTTTGTTTCAAAAATGAACCACTACAAGAAATTTGGTCTTTAGAGACGAATGAAATCGTCACAAAAAGCATGGTTTTTGTCTCTGATAGTCTTGGTGACGAAAAACAATTTTGTCACCTATAGGTTGTCCCCGAAAGTCACCTGGTGATGAATTATTGTTTCGTCACCTATTCTAAATTTTGGTGACGAAATTTTTTATCACTAATCGTGACAGAAATGGTGACAAAATTATAGTTTCGTCACCTATTCTAAGTTTTGATGACGAAATTTTTCGTCACTAACCATAATAGAAATTGATGAAGTGGCTGATTGAGGGAGGATGTGATGTGGTGGTACAGGCGTATGCTACATGGCGCTTGCGTGGAACTGATGTGGCGCGACGCGTGGCGGTGATAATTCGTAAGTTTGCTCCTCCGGGAATTGAACTAACGACCTCACGCTACAGCGTGCTACAAGACGGCTAACCAATTTGGGCTAGCCAACCACTTGTGCCATTTTGGTACCTTTTTACTATTTATACTATAAAAGTGGATTATTCTTATACAAACCTCTACTAACATCATTTCTTTTATAAATTTTATACTTGTACAAACACCTACCAATATCACTACTTTAATAATTTTTTTAATTTTTTAACACAAAATTTTTTCTTTTTTAACAAAAGCCTTTTAATAAATTTTTTTAATCGAAGTTTATACTTTCAATTTTTTTTTTTATTCCGATTGTTTTACACTCCCCATTTGAACACCAATTATACAAACACCAACTAATATTTTTTTAATAAATATTTTTTCTTTTCGAAAGAAAAAATTTTCTTTTTTAACAAACGCCTTTTAATAATTTTTTTAAAATCCATTTTAGACTATAAAAATAATTTGTTTTTATTCTCATTGTTTTATGCTCCCCATTTGAACACCCATTATACAAACACCTACTAATATCATATTTTTAATAAATTTTCTTTTTTAACATGATCCTTTTTATAAATTTTCTTTTTTTAATCTTGTTTATACTATACAAATTAGTTTTTTTGAATTTGGTTTAATAGTTTGTTATAAATTACATTTAACATATATATTTTAAATGTAATTACAAACTCCATATTTACAAGCATCGATTTAAACCATTGGTATTTCACATCTCGTCATTGTCACCAAAATCGAAGTTCGTCGGGTCATTTTTTTAGATTGCAAGACTCGACCCCACACTTGAGTCATTTTTTTTCAACCGAAACCATCTATCTTTTACATATTAAAGAGTACATAATTAATTTCATACAAAAAATATAGAACATCAGCTATCGCAGCACAATTTTTTTTTGATCGGCAAAGAAGAATTAACGGGGGAGCTATCGCTACACAATTGATCAGACAAAAAAAAAATTTGTTAATGAAATTGTGTCTCGATAATTAAGAAGCTTTCTAAACCCGATCGAGGCAAATTTTTACGAGAAAATGATTAAATAAATAAGAAAAATTAGTTTTGGTGGAGTAAAGTTAATCTACTAACAGTTAATAAGACTGTCGCTATACTCCTGTTTCTAGTAACGGCTGATGAAATTTAGGAAGCTAACTTATTCAGAGTTAGAAATTTAATTATGGTTGGGTTGTGCCCATAGATTTGGTGACAAAACAATTCCTCTCCTATAGTTTCATTTCCCTCAAGATACACTTTCGGGCCCGCCAATTAAAAAAAGAGTAAATGGGTGACCAAAAAAATATGTGGAGGGAACATATTAGTGACGAAAGAAATATTTTCATCACAAAAAAGATGTGGAGGGAACATATTAGTGACGAAAGAAATGTTTTCGTCACCAAAAATATGTGGAGGGAACATATTAGTGACGAAAAAAAATTTCATCACCAAAAAGATGTGGAGGGAACATATTAGTGACAAAAGAAATATTTTCGTCACCAAAATAGTCATATAGGAGACAAAATTAATTTCGTCTCAAAATAGTCATATAGGTGACAAAAATAATCATATAGGAGACAAAAATTAATTTCGTCACCAGAATTTCGTCACGGTTTATCATTTTTGTTGTAGTGAACCCCGCGTGCCTGAAATTTTCCGGTCTCTACTAAATCTTTGTGGAATTTTTCTGAAAATATTTTATTGAAATCTTTATCTCACATAAATAGTATATCAAGAAATAACATGCTTAAAGGAAACAGATAACAATAATGAATCAGCTAATACGCAATCAAGTATATAAATGTGAGAAAATCAAACAAAAGGGGATGTAAGTGCAAAAACGAAAAGTAAAGGGGGTCAACTGCAATTAGACCTTGTGGTTTTCCCAAAAACAGAGTATCGGGTTTCAGAAAACAGGGGAGGCAAAATATATTGCCACTGATGCCGTACGGCATCCAAAATCACGCCGCACGGTGTACTTTGAGTGTCGTACAGTGCCTTTGCAAACTATGTTTTTCGAAAAATTTCAATTTCATCCGAGTGAAACCAACCTCTGTTTTTTTTTTAATGTAAAAAACCATGTTATTTATTAATTAAAAAAGGTTTAGAAAATGATTTTGGTGAATGAATGCACCTCGTTTTTTAGGGCGGCATCCCGCGAAAATGGATAATGTCACACAATACTTATTGCCACTGATGCCGTACGGGTTTCAGAAAACAGGGGAGGCAAAATATATTGCCACTGATGCCGTACGGCATCCAAAATCACGCCGCACGGTGTACTTTGAGTGTCGTACAGTGCCTTTGCAAACTATGTTTTTCGAAAAATTTCAATTTCATCCGAGTGAAACCAAGCTCTGTTTTTTTTTTAATGTAAAAAACCATGTTATTTATTAATTAAAAAAGGTTTAGAAAATGATTTTGGTGAATGAATGCACCTCGTTTTTTAGGGCGGCATCCCGCGAAAATGGATAATGTCACACAATACTTACCCAAGAGGCTCAAGCCTTACTGAAACGTTTCCTTTTGGACTCAAGGAGGAGCTACGTAGCTCTCCTCAAGCCTGGAACTCCCCTTGGAAGATTATCACTTCATTTGAACACGGGTTTTATACCTTGAAATGAACCGAATGGATCGAAATAGAACTTGTAGCTTTCTGGGTTTGTGGAACAAGATGTTTAAGTAATTTTGCGGATTGTGGGTTAGTGTGAACAGAGTAACGAGGTTTTGGAATAAGAATGATTTCTTCGAGAAGTTTTAGTTGGTTTTCACGAGTATTTTCCAAAACTCTATTCAACCGTTTGACAGCGTTTGGTATATATAGAGGAGAGGTGTCGTACAGTTGTGGCACAAGTGAGATTCGCATGGCAGGAAGGTGGGCTAGGGGCATAGGTTTTCCATATCACGCAAAGAAAATGAGATGCTAGACAACCCGGGAATCCTGTTGATGGGACAAGGGTGTCATACGGTGTTGAAAATATATCGTACGTGCACATAACAACACCGCATGGTGCAAAATGAATTTTAAGCCGTACAGTTCTGGGGTTTCGGATGTACAGTTCAAGTGGGTCTAGAGTTTTGGTTCATTTGATCCATTTGACTATTCCAAGGTATATTTTGTGTGCTCTTTTCATAATTGGGGATGCATAAGTTATTAAAATTGGGGTGTCTACAGGTAGCGGCTCTTCTGTTTTTCATTATCTTAGTCGATCAACTCCAATTTATGATCTCCCCTTCCCAATCCGATCAGTTGTATTCTCGACCTAATCGGGGCCCGACTCTTACCGTCAAATTAGGCTCCCCACTTCGATCTTCCTTTCCCCATTGAATCCTTTTTTGGTTCCTTGGGTTGGATGTATGTATGTCTGATGGTCTAGGGTTTGTTCATGATTTGTTTATTCAGGTTGCTTAGATGGATTTTGGCTTGCTATGATTATGGTGTGGTGTTCCGTTGGCCTGCTCAATGCCAATGTCTCGACCCTTATGGTTTTTTATTAGATGCACTACGCTTTTTTTAGTTTAGTTTTTTTTATGTTATTGTAGACACCCCAATTTTGACCCGAGAAACTTGTCAAGCATCCCCAATGATGAAAATGATTGATAAGAGCACGCGAGACTTGTGAACCTAGAAACACCTCCAAAACCTCTCCAAAATAAACCCAATATTTCACCACCTTCTAGTACATTCAATACCCTCTTTTTTGATATATAATATGTCTCAATCCATTTTGAAATGAGGGAGATATGCCCGTTTTACCAAAATGACTTGTTTTCTCAACCTTCTTAGGGTAAAATGGTCATAGATTTTGATGTATAAATCATCTTGGGTTCCAACCACTTGGGTTAGAAATTAGACTTGAAAAGCTTTCAAATGCTTCAAACAATGTGCAAAATGGAGTTCGGTAGCACCCGGAGCGACCCCGCAAAGTTTCCTATGTTGTGTTGTCTCCTAATCCAAGCGCTTGGATTCCCCTATTCCAGGCGCCCAGACTCAATCCAGGCGCCCGGATTCTCTATTCCAAGCCCCCGAACTCACTCCAGATACTTGATCCCCAAGGTGAAATGGGTGAGGAGGAGCATCTTAGAGGATTTTTTGGGAATTTTCTGCAGAAATCTGTTAGAGTAAGTGGAGGGAAAATAGAGTGCCCTATTAGACCCCTAGTGTGCCCCCCTACAGAGAGAAAGTTCATTTTATGCACCTGCATTAGGTCCAGGTGCCTGGAATTGCTTAATGCAGGCACCTGAACTCTTCTCCCATCTCTATGTTTTATGTTTTCTTTGTTCATATAGGCTTGTTTGCAACACTCATCTTCCTCATGGATAGTTAGCATCATTTCATGGTCATATCTTCACTTTATTGAAAACTTGGTGACATTTTTTAAGAGCAAAAGTCATAAGAAAATGAAAAGAAATACGAGAAAAATGCTTGCATGAGTTTATATGTCATTTATAGAGTTTGATCATTAAGTTCCTAATGTGTTTAGAGAAATTCTTATGTCATTTAAGCATTTCCACATTGCTAGGGTCCATTATAAGCATTTTATTCCCTCATTAGTATAGATTGATTCCATTTCATTTTGCTACAAGCATAAGCTGCTCAAATAGCATCTTACATGCATGGATATATTACATCAGTTCTGAAATATGTCTTATGCATTGCATTTCATCATTGAATCATCTGAAATCATATCTTTATCAAGCTCATATCATGTTGTGGAGTTGATCTTGAGGTCCATTTCACTCATAGAACCATTTAACATCATTTTGAGCATGTGAAAGTAGGTTAAGAACATTGCACTTGTTTTTTATTGTGAGGTTTGGAGTTTGGAAGTTTCTGTTTGACTGGCTTTCCAGGCGTTTGGATTCACTCATTCCAGTCACCTGCATTCAGTCCAGGGGCCTGGATCTGCCTAATCCAGGTACCTAGATTCCTATCCTGGTATGGCAGGCTTGATGTTTGTGATCAGTTTTTGGAGCCTCTCAGAGCAGTTTGGGTGTGATTTAGCAAAGTTTCAATGTCTTATGCATATGGACCATCCCCACATGATACAAGCACAAGCATCCACATTCATTTTGTTAATCTTTTTTATGCATCTGTGTGCTCTCACATGTATTTGTAATTAAAGTCCGTTTAAATAGCATTTTCAAAATTCCTATGAGCATTGAGTAAAGACCAGTGGTCGCACCAGGCGAGAGGTGTGCTTTAAATTTCTTCCCCTCTCGTAACCTAACTCTCGGACCCGAGAAATCTCAATTTAGACCAATTAAATATTTTTTGTCTTAAGGGCAAAAGAGTCATTTTTCAATTGGTTTCTCGAGTATAGTCCTCAAACCTGGGTGACAACTCCATCCAATCAATCAAATCATTTTTCAAAACCGCAATCGTTTTTGTGGACGTTCCCGCAGGGTGTTCACAGTTTTGTTTTTCTTACACAACACACACTATGCTCCGTTCTTAGGCCTTATGTATGCATGTGCTTGTCGTCAGCGTCCTTGAGCCTTTTATTGGGCCTCTTATCTACTATTGATAGCATAGATTTGTGTCATTTATGTATGGCAGAGAGGGATGACAATCTCAACCAAACCGATGGGTAATCGAACCAAAACCGATTTTTTTACCCGAACCATAACCGAAATATTCCCCATAGGTATAGGTATGGTATGGGATGTGAGATAACTGAATGGGTTCGGTTTAGTTATGGTTTGAGCTTAAAATCGAACCAAACTACTACCATGCACTAAGCTGCAACATTTGATAAAGTCAGTAACTTTGACTGAATAGATTAATAATGCAAGGGGAGGACTACAATTGTTTTTCTCGGATTCCCACCTTTATGCCAGACTACTCTTCCATTTTTCCAAAAAGTTGTCCTTTTAGACCATTACTCTTCCATCTTCTTCTTCTTCTTCTTCTTCTTCTTCTTCTTCTTCTTCGTCTCCTTCGAAAAAATATAGAGAAAATGGCTTCTGCCCACCGACACCACCGAGCAATACACTTTTTCCTCTTATCCGATTCACTTTGTCGCCGATCTCTCCTTTTAATTTTGTAAGTCTCAATCTTTCTTTGTTTTCTACTTTTTGAATCTTGTATCATTTGAGATTTGAGAATATAGAAGTTTGATTTCTACTTATTCGTTGTTGTTTTGCATCTCTCTGTGTACTGTGTTCTTCTTCTTCTTCTTCTCTCTATTTTTTTTGCTTGAATCTGGGTACCCATTCGGTTCTGGAAATACCCGAACCCCAATTGGTTTGGTTGTGGTTTCAAATTTCCCAACCCATTCGGGTAATGGTTCGGTTCTGGGTACTCTTGTGGTTTCGGGTATTGGGGTTCGGATACGCCAATCCCAAACTAAGAATGGCAATATCGACCAAACCGACAGGTAACCGAACCGAAACGGGTTTTTTTTACCAAACCGTAACCAATTTTTGCCCTGTGGGTGCGGGTGTGGGTTCGATGGATGAAAAACCGAACGGGTTCGGTTCGGTTATGGGTTCACCTAGAACCCGAACTGATATCCGAACCGAACCAAACCAAACTTATATTAATTACATAAGACCCCCTATATTATATATAAATATTACATAAACCATATATGTATATTTGAAAATTACCATTTTCCCCTTCTGTACATTTTGAGACTTTCTTGACTGATATTTTATATATTATAGTCTTGAGTCTCTTGATTGGTATTTGTAGTCTCCTTTTGTTATTTTTTTCATGTTTTTTCAATTTTTTTGAGATAATAAAATATCATAAACTCAATTTATTCATGTTTTAGTACGGTTTAGGACGGGGCGGGATGGGTACAATTCGGTTACCCAAATGGGTAGCTATTTTTTCCTTCACAAAATCGGTGACCCGAAATTACGCGTACCCCGAATGGTTAGGTAATGGTTTATTCTCTCCCTTTTCCGAACTGAACCCAAACCGAACCGAAACCTTTTGGGTTTGGGTGCAGATCGGCCAAATTGCCATCCCTAACCCAAACCGAACCGACCCCCATTGCCATCTCTAATGATAGATCAGTATGTTGTTGTACCTTTGTAACTGTGTTATACTCTATAGGTTTAAAGCTCAGTTGTGATAGTTGAAGCTTCATTTAAGTCTTCGCCTATCGCCGACATCTTTTCTTATGTATTAGCGATAACACAGTTAATAAAATTTTGGCCTCTTTGCTCCAGTGTTTCTCAACTTCCGGCAAGCAATCTTTGCTTCGTCATCTTCCTCTCTGGCGCCAAATGGCCACCACTCAGATCGGAATATCTAGACATTCATATGTGTTCCCCTTTTCGAGTTGCGTAGAGTGGCTTTCTGTTTCTCTTTCCCCAGCTGGTCAGGTCTCCCCCCTTCCAATCTCTCCACTCCCCATCCAATTGGTTGTCCTCCTCCCTTTCTGAGCGGCCCTCCTTTTCTTTCTTCCCTTCCCCGTCGGGGGCCGATCGAGTCTGTTTTCTATGCATACATATCCATTTCGATGTTGTTGTTTCGGTTCTGGGGTTTGTATTATGAATTGTTTTGGTTTTTGTCTAGTTGTTGCAGCCCAGCTTCGGCTGAGATTTCATCTATTCTTGGCTTGCCCATTGCTGATGACATTTTACAAGGGATCTTTTTCCAGATGCTCGTGGCTTAGATTTTTATTTCTATGTTTCTATTGTATTTTTCAGTTTTGCCGCACACACTCGCCTCACACTATGTTATGTTCCTTAGGCCATTTGTTGGCCTTCGCTTGTTATTAGCGCACTTTTATCTTCTGGTAATACCATGGCTTTGTTAAACACTATATTCTGTTCTTTAGGCCGTTTTTGGTCTTCGCTTGTCGCATGCCCTGTTTATCAAATGAAGATAGCACAATTGTTATTCTCACTATCAATGAAATTATTACACTTCCCCAAAAAAAAAAAGGTTAGTGATGTCAAACACAGATTACTTTTCCTTGTTTATTTTAGGACCACTTATCAAAAAAATTAAAACTTTTGATATTTTTAAAGGGAAAGACAAGAAACTTTTGCAATCGAACTTAAAATAAAAAATATTTGGCATTTTCAAAAGGAAGGACAAAGAATTTTTGCAATCGAATATAAAGACAAAAAAAAATAATAGTGAAATGTCATTAATTTTTAAAAGTTCTAATTTTGTACGTAAAATTCAAAAAAATTGTCACCCAACCTCCGGCCGACCACTTCTGGCAACCAAAAAAATTAGTGAAATGTTATTAATTTTTAAAAATTCTAATTTCGAATATTAAATTCTAAAAAATTGTCACCCCACCTCTGGCAACCTCTCACTGACTACTTCCGGTGACAAAAAAATTAGTGAAATGTCACTAATTTTTAAAATTCTAATTTCGAACATAAAATAAAAAAAAAAACCAAAATAACACCAGCCCATCTCCAGCCGACCACCACCCACCTCTTGCCAACCACTTCCGGCGATAAAAAAATTAGTGAAATGTTACTCTTTTTTAAAAATTCTAATTTTCAACATAAAATTCAAAAAAATCACCACCCAACCTCAAACTGACCAACACTGCACGTCTGGCTAACCACTTTCGGAGAGCAAAAAAATTAGTGAAATGTCACTATTTTTTAAAAAATTTAATTTCGAACATAAAATTTAAAAAAATCACCACCCCATGCACCTTCGGCTGACCACCATCCCACCTTTGGGCGACCACTTCCAGCGACCAAAAAATTAGTGAAATGTTACTAATTTTTAAAAATTCTAATTTCGAACATAAAATTCAAAAAAAAATCATCATCCCACCTAAAGCCAACCACCACCTCACCTCTAGCCGACCAGTTCTGGTGACCAAAAAAATTAGTGAAATGTCACTAATTTTTAAAAATTCTAATTTCGAACGTAAAATTCAAAAAAATCCCCACCCCACCTTCCGCTGACCACCACCCAATTCAAAAAAATCATCACCCCACCTTTAGTTGACCACCACCCCACCTTTGGGCGGTCACTTCCGGCGACCCAAAAATTAGTGAAATGTTACTAATTTTTAAAAATTTTAATTTTGAACATAAAATTCCAAAAAATCATCATCTGACCTCCGGCAACCACCACCCCACCTCAAGCCAACCACATCCGGCGAACAAAAAAATTAGTGACATGTCAATAATTTTTGAAAAAAAAAAATCATATTGTGGCGATTTCTTCATCCACCAAGAGTCTGTTTTTATATTTTTTGACGGTGCAACAATGGCATCCCTTGACTCATGGAGTCAGTGGCGGACGCAGGATTGTAGCTACGGGGGGCCACTCCATAGAAAATATACAAAAAAAAATTGAAAAATACACTGAAAAAATTAAAAATTTGTCGAAAATTGGGGGGAGTGTGGGGGCCGAACACCCCCCTCGCACCCCCAGGTCCACCCCTGTATGGAGTACTATAGTATTTTTTTCAAGTATTCTGATTGAAGCCATCACTCCGAAGTCTAATATCAAACTCTCGATAGCATCTCCTAACGATTACCCTTCTGATTTAGAATTTCGATTAACCTTCGTCATTCCAAGATATATGAGTTTTCTAGAAAATTAGTTACAATGAGAGACGTGGGTCTGCTGATCGGCTGGAGAGAAACGATTGTGGGTTTTGAACTAGACACAATGTTAATATTTTTTCACTAAATCGACTCCTGAATTTGGTTTCGAAGAGACAAAAAACAAGAACAAAGTGCAGAGAGGAGAGAGAAGAACAGATGGTTAAGATGCAAGGGTAAAGACGCCGATGACATAAATGTGTCGTTGCTCCAACAAAAGTGTTCATGGCATTAGGGTCACCTTTTATTAAATCATAATTACAAACAATGTCTTTCTATTTGGTTGTAAAAGTTCATTATCCTTCTCTTTAAAAAGGCTATATATTGTATATTTATGACTAATTATTTATTTATTTTATGATTCAAACGAGTAGTACTAATGGATGTTCGGCTGAACTAATTTATTTTGGATTATTTATTATTTATTTTATATGAAATGTTTTAATTACCTTGAAAGAATTTCTTTATATAAGTTTCACTTATCTATGTAGAATTATTTGTTCATTTCAATGAAAGGAATCAGAAAAGTTTGGATCATTAAAAAAAAATGTTTGCTTTTTGAAATTTTTTTTTTTTGGTGCTTGGTGAGTTTTTAATGCTTTTGTATAGGTTTTTTTTTTTTCACTTTTAGATTCCTCATTTGCAGATGAAAAAATAATTCCAAAATAATTGAAGCGAAATTTTAAAAAATTCAAAAACTCTGGAATTCAGATTACATATGTCGAGTTGATGTAGTAGATCCATCAATACCCCTGTAACTTTTTCTTTTTTTTTTTAGAAGAATACCCCTATAACTTTAATCTACGACAAACACTAAAATTCTATTCCAGATCTTACAGAAGTGGGAAGTGGTTCCTGTGTGTGGGAAAAGTATTCATTTACGTATATTTTGTTGTTTTCAGTAACAAACAACTGAATGCAGTCAACCACGTTAAGCATGCATTTACACACAATGAGCCAATTTCATTAATAGTAGTTTGTTAAAATGCATTTAATTAGTACTTGTTTACTGAGTCACTTAGAGACGCAGCATACCTAATACTCTAGTATCTGAGAGCATCCACAATGGTCTAACCAAAATTGGATAACCAAAAGTTGCCACATAAGCTTTTGGTTATCCATTTAGAGGTTGCTAAAGTTAGCAATGTCAAGTCCCACATTGGTGTTTTTTGTCCATAACCAAAAATAATGGACACCCTCCATCACTTATTCAAATGATAAACAAAACTTGCCACATTACTTTTTCAAACTACAAAAAATAGTTTTGAAATTTTTTTAAAAAAATATTTTGAATTTTCTTTAAGTACAAAACGGTTTAAAAAAAACAGTTTTTAAAAATAAATTTTGAAAAAAAAAAACATTTTTTAAAAATAAACTTCTGAAAAAAACAGTTTTTAAAATGAACTTTTGAAAAAAAAAACAGTTTTTTAAAATGAACTTTTGAAAAAAATAGTTTTTTAAAATAAACTTTTGAAAAAAACCAGTTTTTTAAAATTAAACTTTTGAAAAAGAAAAAAAAAATTAAATTAAACTTTTGAAAACATTGTTAAGAGAGGAGAGAAAAGGTTTTTGTCATTTTGTGTAATGGTGGGTGTACTTGATTGGGTAGATGTGGTGTCCATTAAATTTGGTTATTGGCAAAAGGTTGCTAGTTTTGGTTATCCAAGTGACAAAATTTGGTTAGTTGCTAAGAGGTTGCTAAGTTTGGTTATTCCAATGTGAGCACTTTTTTAAACAAACATTGCTAACTTTAGCAACTTTTTGGTTTTGGTTATGCCAATGTGGATGCTCTGAGCAGTACACAAATTTCGATATGATATAGTGCATAGGGTTCACATCCAGTGGCATACCTAGGCAGAAAAATTATTCCAATGAGGACACACAATTCATAAACGCTAATATTTTTGTTGTGAAAATCTCTTCTTAAAAAATCTTACATGTCTTGATTTTCATTTGAAATAAGTCTCGCTTGACTTATATTTTATAGACAAATTTGCCTCTTAGTCTATTTGTTTGTACACATTGGCTTCCAGGGGGGGTCTGAGATTCAAGTAAGTAGAAGTATGTGGTTCCATAAACACGTTATAGTTTCAAGGCAAAAACTTAGTGAATTAAGACTTGTTTGTGAAAAATTAGTTATTCAGTGGTTCTGGGGCATCGCTAGAGTGATAACCTAACACCCTTCTCCGTAACTTTTTTTTTTCTATCGGCCTTATAGAGATGGCAATGGGTAGGTATGGATCGGGGGACCCTATTCTACCCCCGGTCTTCAATTGGGAATTTCATCTTTCATCCCCATCCCCACCTCCATACCAAAAAGGAATAGTGGACAATCCACCATACCGACCTCCCATTGGAGATCATGTATATTTAGGTAAATCCATATCCAAACTTGTTGATCAAAAAATATATATAAAAAAAAAAATAAGATCTAATTTATGTGTCCTATAATAACAAAAACAACCATTTAAAATAGAATAGAATAGAATGTTACAAAGAAATAATAGTCTACCAAGATATATAAAATTTTAACAACTAACATTATTAAGCTTTTTTTTACACTTAGCATATATAGTTTTTATTCGGAAAAATATACACAAATTATACGTATATGGATACTTATATATACACACATGCATATACATTTATGCCCGCATATATACGTACATTCATAAAAACTATATATATACAATTGGAAATGGGGGCGGGGACAAGTATTCGGAGGTCGGTATCAAAAAATTATACATGCGCCGTTTTCAACTAAGGATTCTTCAAGTTCTACCATACCTGCTCCTATTGGATGAAAAATTGAGTAATATCCGCCTCCAAGTAGGCAGAGCGGGGCGGCTATTCATCGGGTTTGGGGGAATTGCCATCCCTACAGCCTTATCACATATTCAGGTAAAACTCATAGATTTAGTCTTGAGTTTCATACAAATATGTGCGGAAAATGACATTATAACACCAAGTAATGGTGCCCCAAGAGCACTAATTAGTTTTTTTTGTATAAAAACAAGTGATGTACCAATTTATATTTTTCTAAAAAAAAAAAAATCCTCCCAAAAATCCAGTGCCCACATTGGTCTATATGTGGCTCTGCCACTGTTCACATCATGAGGCTAACCTAATTAAGATTTCATGGCTGCAACATAATTGTAGAATTACATTGCCTAAAGTTATTTTTTGGTTGTATGACCTCCACTTCCGTCTTCTACCAATCTTCAAATAATGTTTGATACTTGGATTAATTCAGACCTAAGTTGAAATAGTGTGAAATGTGAATGTTGCGCAATTAATGTTGGTTTCACCTCTAATTTTGCATTTCAAGGGATGTACTATCTACTTCTCCTCCACACAAAACTTTAAAAAAGAAAGTGAACAAATTTCTATTTAAGTAAAAACAAATTATGGATTTATCCATAAATTTAACGATAATAAAAAATAAATAAATAAACCCTTCAAAATCTCTCTTTAAAAAAATGTATGTTGAAATTTAAACGACAGTCAAAAGATGACTTAGTAACTTGCGAACCAATACAAATTCACAAAAATTGAAGTCTATTGTTCAGTTATCAAATTAATTGTCATTTCTCGAATTATTGGTTAGGGCTGCTTCATTGTAATCAATTTAATTAAGAACTAAATTAATTGGTTATTGAATAAACCGAGTCCAATATCACAATTCCTACGAAACTATTACTCAAAACCAAATATCTTACCAATTAGTCATATATTCTTTTTTGTTGTTTGTTTAGTTTTTGTTTTGACTGCCATCTCCAATTTTTTTTTCTTTTTTGGTAATGCAGAGTGTCCCAAGGCCAGATTTCCCGCACCACGAGACTATTCCTTATAGCCCCCACCAGCTTTTGCGAATTTCTTACTCTTCTATCAAAAATAAAATAAAATAATACTCTAATAATAAAACTTGGATCCCACCGACTTATAGTACTTTGGGGCACTACCAGCTCCCGGGTCCCACTAGTGCACATCCGTAGAATCAAAACAATTTTCAGCACACTCTTGTGAGGATTGATCAATGAGGAGAGGAGCACTGAATTATCTCTCCATAGTGCCAACAAATGTCTTAGTTGCAGTAGGCTCACCACCACTTTAAATATATGCAAAACTCTCTTCACTGTCAACTTACCAACAGAGACCCAGAGAGAGAGAGATGGAGGGAGAGGACGATGTGGTGTACGGCCCTTGCAATCGAAACTACGCTGCAGAGAGAGGCATGTACGTCTTGGACGGCTGTGGGGAGTTTGCTCTTGACTCTGCAGGCTCCAGATACTGTGAAGCCTGTGGCTGTGACAAGAACTTCCATATTATCATCGCACCGAATCGCGCCACCACCTCCATTGACAATCTTGGAGCCAAACCAAATACTAACATGAATACTAATGGTGGGAGAATTCGTTTATCCGTAAACGAGAACAGTGTCCTAACCCTAGTGAGTGATGGTGTTGATCAGGTGGAAGTGAATGGTCCAGAAATTGTTGATGAAAGGTCCTCCACTGCAACCAGTGGGACCAAGAGCAAGAACAAGAAGAAGAAGAATAAGAAGTAGAAAGAGAGAGAAGAGTACTGGTATGGGTGCATGCATGGCGGCTAATAAAATAAGAGGTGTTTGAATAAAATAGAAACTAAATAAATTACTTTACCCAAATAAAGTTTAGTGGGTGTGAAAGAACTGTAGGGAATAGGCAAGTCTTTTTTAGGGTTTTGATTAGTAGTTTTTGGATAAAAAACTAATTAAGGCTTGTTTAGATTCTACTAATATGTGGTTCTTCCCAAGGAAAATTATGATATGGGTTTAATTTTGAAGTCTTTTCCTGTTTCACTTTGTTGCTTAAAGTCCTCGTTTGCTTGTTTTCTTGCATTCATCTCATTGGCCTTGATATTGCCAATGACTGCTTTTTGACGCACGCTAATACTAATTCAGCTTGTTTTATATATACTTTTGGAGCATGGCTAACACATAAGTATGTTGCTATGTCCGGACACAGATGTACCTAATGTTGTCCGACGAGCCATATATAATTTAAGTAACACGATGCATTTTAAATTGTAAAGCATTACTATAGGTTTCATCCCATGAGAAAAGTGTTGGGTTTTCAAAATATATTTTGTTCATTGCCTACTGCATACTTCAGCAAAATTAGGCGCCAATTTATCTAAATGAATCAGCATTTATTTGAATTATCTTTTAATATTATGTCCTTATATATATGAAAAATGCAGTCCAATTCTTTAACGCTGTACGGGAGGGTTTGGATCAACAGTCCCATCGACTTGCTGTAACCTTGTTTGGTTTGCATCTGGAGAGAGTCCCTCCGGACTGCTAATGTCCAAAATGGGGGTTATACCAAATCCTAGAGAGATGTGTTATTGTCAGTTCAGTTCAGACTTTAATTGGACGTTATTGGTTTGGTTCGCAAATGGAGACGTGTTATTGGTACAATGTGCGAAAAGTACATAGTGCCCTTGCCCTATTTGATACGAGGTTTCGTTTTGAAAGGATTGGTAATGAGATCGGATTAGGATTGAGATTGGTAATGAGGTGAGATTATTAATGAGGAGACAAATAATTTCTCATGTTGGTTTTTACATTGGATTAGATCATAGGATTGTTAATAATATGTTTGTTTTCGGATTAGAGAAATGAGCTTTGTACCACAAGTGAGACTTCCGAGTCAGTACTGGAAAAGTTGAATAGTCATGAAAAGTTTTTAGGTGCCAATTTGGATGATTCGAGCTCGATTGATAAGGCGGTTTCTTGGGGTTTTGATCATGACAATTGGGATCTTGTCTCGAACGAATCTCTTATCAAGTATGTGGAGTGCAAGTGCCTTAAGAAAACACACAAGTCCAAAAAAGATTGTCGGAGGAAAACTTTATGGAGCAAAAATCCTTTGAAAACAACGATGTTTTCTAGGACGGTTAGCCAGGACTGTATTAGGAAAGTTTCAAGGATGGGTTCGAAGAATGAAAAGTTTCAAGGGAAGTCTTGATGGTCCCACCAATTCAACCTATGAGGGATCAGTAGCATCTTTCATAAGAGGAATTCGATTTTGATTAAGGAAGTCCGGGAGAACATGAAGATGGGTGTCTGCTTTGGTGTAAAATATCATGGAGGGGAAAACTATAATATTAAGAAGCTCTTAGAATTGAAGGGAATTGAAAGTTCAAAAGATGAGATTAAAGCAGAAATTAAAGCTTTTGACATTTTGGAAGGTGCATCTCTTTTTCTGTGGAGTTATGACTTGCCGCTTGTCTTTTGTTGGGTGTTTTTGGTTTTCTTTCTCGTTGTTGTTAGTTGGGAGTTCCATCGTTTGGGGGTTTTTTTTATTCTTTTTAGGATGTTGTCGTTGCTTCTGATTTCGCTTGCTCTTGGTTGATTTAGCGGAAGTTTCTCTTAGGTTGTTTCACTGTCTTATTGTTGTTTTTGGGGGTGCCTCTTGAGTTTTCTTTTTTAGTTTTTGGTTCAAGTTTCTGGCTGGTGTCTTATCACCCTTTTTGTTATTGTCTTTTCCCATTTAGGCCCATGACGATTTCAATCTCAGATCCCTTTAATCTTTGTAATTCGTTTTCAAAGATTAATAAATTCTTTGTTTAGAAAAAAAATATAATAATAACATGTTTATTTTGTTTAGAATAGGATAAAAAATATTTGTTTCCAATACCACCCATACTTGAAAACAATGTTTTCATCAACTATGGTACGAGAGAGAGAGAGAGAGAGAGAGAGAGAGAGAGAGAGAGTTGAGGAATCCTTCCAATCTCAGTCCCATGGGATAGAATTGCCAATACCCAACCCCCCTTGGGATGGGTAATCCCATGATTTTATGGGATTCACAATCCCGTGGTATTAACAATCTTTCCATTTTTTGCAACACCAAACAAGGTTTTATAGATACCATAAGATTCCCAATCCTATCCCATCCTCCAACCCTGGTATCAAACAAGGCCTTAGGTACTTCAAAATTTTTATCTCCGTACTATACTTTATTGGATGTGCTATACTTTATTGGATGTTATTACTTTTTTTTTTAGAACAAAATGGAATGTTGGACTAAAAATTAGGGATGACAATTCAACCCGCCCTGTCCCACTTCGACCAGGATGGGTATTTGTTGGACTTCTCTAGTATAGGTCAAGGTCGAGCAAGAATTGAAGAAACCCGACCGGGTTAGCATAGGGGTAGACACAACTCCTCTTTGATACCTGCCTCGAAATATTTTTTATGCATAATTTTTTTATTCTTACTTCTTCCATCCCTTTTTAAGTGATCACTATCGGAATACGTGCATTTTCAAACTCTTAATAAACAAGTTTCTTTATATAATTTTTAATTTTTTATAGTAAATTAAAGTGTTCATTGAGTATTTTAATTTAGCGCCAAAAAAATTTAAAAACATGTTACGGAAGTGCATTTTTTAACGGTTACAAAAATACATGTTTCCCAAAGGTTCATTTAAAAAGGGACGGAGGGAGCATATTTTTACCCTTCCAACTAAAATACCACATTATATAACAATTATTTTTCATTTTCCTTATAGATAGTATATGTTGGTTAAGTTTTAATAGTTTTTTTTATGAACTTTTATTATTTGTAGTCCCTAATTTTGAAGTCTAAAAACATACTCCTATTTCCTTAACATGTAAAAAAAATAAAAATTGGAGGACAGGGCGGGTAAACCTATTAACCAGTGGGGTCGTGGAAGGGGGTACCCATCCATTACCCAGTCAAGTTCGGGGTGAGGATGGGAATAGATTTTCGGGCCGAGCCGGCTTGGGTTGGGGTATGGCAAAACCCACCCCGCCCTACCCTATTGCAATTCCTATTTAAAACTACCACATTTAATGTGGGGAACAATGAATTTTGTAAGTAGGTACGTAGAGCCAAGGGCAATTTGGACATTCATGTCCTATAACCCTATCACTATTTTTTTTTAACATATATAGGAGGTATCCACACACCTAAATAGGATGAGACTAATTCACTTAGGGCTGGCAGCAAGGAACTAACACCCCTTGAAAGTAGTAAGAACCAACTAAGAGGGTGAACCATTGGACGTGCCCATGAGGCTACCCAAGGAGCAAACATGGATTAATTTAAAAGCAATTTGCAAATGAATTTTTTAGAAAATGCATGAGCAAATTTTTATGAGAATCAAACATGGATTAATCTAAAAGTAATTTGCAACATGCGACATAAGTCTATGAAAAAGTGAGTGTGTGACATCATAAGAAATTAAGATCATCAATCTAGGATTCGAGAATTCTTGTGTAACTCTTGACTGTCAAACATTTTCCCCTTACAAAGTCAAACCATTCATATCGATACAAATTACGTCCCAAGAATTAGATACAACTCCAACTCAACTAATGAATACTCCCCCTCAATCAGTGAATTTTTTATATTCTTATTTCATTTTTTTTTACAAGTTATTCTCTTTTACCCCACTTTCATTTGACACAAACATTTAGATTGGATATAGCCCAATGGACTCGGTTACTAGGCAAGTGGTCCAACACGAATGCCTTCACAAGGTCTATCCACTTTTTGACGCGAATGCTTACCGTTTACTTAGGCAAGAGGCTTGGTTATTCAGATAGACGCCCAAATAAACATTATAATCTTACGCATAACACATATAACCGTTCCTCTATTTATTTTTTTTACTGTAACAAAGGGAACAATGTATCCATAAAGTAATAATGCCTAAAAACAGTCAATCGCCGAGGAAAAAAACATGAAATACCCACATGAGAATCAACTTGCCTCTAAAAAAAAAAAAAAAAAAAAACTTGCTAACTTTGACATGTAAAGGTGGGAATCACATAATAATAAAACATGGGACATTTAACTTTCAAATACTTCGCATGAATGAATCATAAAAAAGATGTGCATGCATAGCTTAAAACGCTCATATGGATGTGTTTCACATCCAATAACTAGATCCTCAAGGCATGCTCAGAGAAAAGGAAAATTGTTTTAGGTTACATGCTCAAAGAAAAGGAAAATCTTTTTGGTTTTAAAGTAACTATGTCAGAACAATAATTCTAAGAAATTAATCTGACACAAAAAAATAATCCACCACAAACCATAGAACTAGGTACAAGATGTCCAAGAAAACTAACCTAGTCCGTTCTTCTCACCCAAATAAGTCTAGTTAATTTTGACCTTTTTTAACTTTTTCAACAACTTTCAGAGCATGTTTAGCAATCACATTGGTATTCTTTATATAAGGAATCACCTTATGCCTAGTTTTTTGGCTTCCATCACAACCACATCCACAAAATTTGTACCTACTCTCATCGTTATTAACAAGATGATAACAGGGAGGAGCATTAGGGTATTCGTGAAGTTTAAAGCAATTTGGCCGAATATGACCTTTCACTCCACAAAAATGACAAGATACAAGGAGTATGTAATTTATTGCAATGAGGTCTTCTGTGGCCAATCAATCCATGGTTATGACAAGTAAGAATATATTTGGCATGTCCAACGATGGCAAGTAGGCATAAATATGAAAGAAGTTACCTCACCATGCTTGGAGGTGGATTTACTAGACATCTCTTTGATTCTTTGCATCAATATGAGTGTGTTGTTTGAACACATTGGTGTCATCAATTCCTTGATGCTTGTTGTGGCTTGATTCTTTTGTAACCCATTTTGTTTATTATTTGCCTTTACAGATGCAATCTTGTCTTTTTTACCTTCGACTTTGAAGAACTTTTTACTTTATATCCAAGTCCACGTCTATCAAACGCCACCTTTGAGATAACAAATTTTCGTCTAAAACTTGTGAACCAACATTTAATTTCTTAAAAGTAGCACTAGTCTTGTCAAGTTCAACTTACAATTCTGCTACTTTTGATTCAAGAAGCTTATTAGTCTCAAAAAGACTATACATATCCTTTTCGAAATTTACATTTTTGCATTAAGCACATCAAGTTCATTCGAGACATCACTTTTCTCTTTCTCACACTATTTTAGCTTGGTGGTTATCCCTACATCAGGGTTTTTCTTATGGAACGTTTAAAGTTTTTCACAGCCAAAGCCAGAACTTCAATATCATATTTATCCTTTCCATCACTAGTTTGGTTAGTCTCAACATCACAAAAAATATTACCTGCACTATTGCATTTAGTGCTATTTGCATCAAAAAACATTGATGAAGCACATGCTACATACTTGGAGCTATCGAAAATCGAAGGTTTAGTAATAAAGTTTCCTTTTATTGGTGAATCCATAATAGCAAATTAAACAAAATAAGAATCCATTTTTGGAAAAACCATAATATTACGAGCAATTGAAATACCCTAGTATGCCTAGGTTTAATGTTTTGCTATATTTTAATCTTCTTTATTAATAACCTACCAATCAATATACAAAACAATCACATAAGCGGAATAAATAATCAAATAATGCAACAATATACGTGAAAACCCCTGAAAGGGTAAAAACCACGAGAAGGAATCAAAACTATACTCAATGTGTGGTTACAAGTAATCTTACCCTACGACTTGAATCCTCACAATCGAGCCTAAGATCTACTTGTCGAATCCACGTTCACCATGCCCAGTGCTTGACCGCCACTACCTTGAATCTGCAAGCCTTCCGTTTACCTTTCGAAATCAACCGAAGGACTTTGCTCAGACAATGATTAAGCTAATGTTGTAAACCTCTTGAAGTTTATTTTAGCACATTGAAATCATAGAATATTGTTGCATTATGCAATTATTTACTTTCCACTTATGTGATTGTTTTGTATATTGATTGGTGGCTTATTAATAAAGAGTATTAAAATATAGAAAATCATTAAGCCTAGGCGAACGAAGGTTTCTCAATGATTTGCGATAATTTGGTCTTCTTTATTAATAAGCTGCCAATCAATATACAAAACAATCACATAAGAAAACAGTAAATAATCAAATAACACAACGATATAAGTGAAAAACCCCTGAAAGGGTAAAAACCACGAGAAGGAATCAAAACATTATACCCAATGTGTACTTACAAGTAATCTTACCCTATGATTTGAAACCTCACAATCGAGCCTAAGATTTACTTGCCAAATCCACTTTCACCAAGCCCAGTGCTTGACTGCCGCTGCCTTGAATCCATAAGCCTTCCATTTGCCTTCCAGAATCCACCGAAGGACTTTGCTCAGACAATGATTGAGTTGATGTTGTAAACCTCTTGAAGTTTATCTTTAAGCACACGGAATTCGTAGATCTTCAAGATACACAAAATCCTACTATTGATGAGAATAAGAGCTCTAGGAATGAAAGCTTCCCTCCTTCAGAAAGTTAACTTCTCAATATATAAATAAAGTTCTTGTAACTTTCCGTGGAAACAAAATTTGTTGTGCGGAAGGCCACCCAAGACTCATCCACACCAATACAATTATTCATATTGAATATTGCTTCGAAGAACAAATAATAAGTGAGAAGTAAACTCAATTAACCAAACCAAATGTGAGAGAAGAAGCAAGAAAACAAACAAGAAAGGAGAGAGAGAAAAGAGAGCGACATAGATTTACGTGGTTTGGCCTTACTTTGGGATGTAAGCCTAGTCCATGGGCAGTCAATCAATGGCTTCACTAACAAAACGAATGATCAAAAGAGGTATAGAGAAGAATTCTGCAGAAAATCTTCTACCCAAACTCACAAAAAAGTGAAAACAAAGGCAACTCTCTCCAAATCTTAACCCAATGCCCTAATATTTGCTCTCACACCAATAAAAGAGGCATAATACATGTATTATACCAAACAAAGGAGTGCTTAACAAGTCAAACCCGAATTGAGCTTTTACGGCCCCTTAAAAACAAAGACAAAAGCGCAAAAACGGAGTCAGTGGTCCGGATCAAGACCCGATGGTCTAGATCAAACATGCTGCAAGCTTCCAATGTGAACCACATTTGTTGGTCTGGACCAAGCGTACCAAGGTTGGGAGCAAACATGCTGCAAACTCAGAAAACCTCCCAAATTTGCTAGTGCAGACCACGCATTGGACCTGAGATGCTACGGCCAAATTTCAAGTACCCAAAATCAAGCCAAACTTCAACAAATCTCCACCTTGGAGAGATATTCAAACTAAGTACCAAGCGAAGCCAAAACCAAAGTCAAATTGAACTGCCACGAACCAAACTCTCATCAAGCTCAAACCCAAAAAAGAGTCAAAAAAGGACAATCCAAAATCCAACAGAAGCAACCAAGTCCTCAACAAATCCAAAACCAAACAGATTACCAAACTAAAAATGACCCAAACCAAAAACAAGCATTGGAACAAACCTAACAAATTTCTGAAGCTTTGAGCAATCTTCAAAGCCAAAAGACAATTCGTGACAACTTCAAACTCCAAGTCCTGATTGCCAAACCAAAAAAACAAAAGCATAGAACCAAACAAACCTAAAACCAAACTAAACCAAGAGTCGGCCCAATATTCAGAACAATCAGACCATCTTCAAGCCGCTCCAAACTGCATCCTAAGACATGTACACCCCAAAGGTAGGTCAAACAAGTGCAAGACGGATTGAGTCTGAATCTTCGAACTTAACCCCATAGACCAAGGTCTTCCAATCTACAGTACCCAAAATCCAAAACCAATGTCTCAACTCCATGTTGAAACCTCAATTAGTCTTCAAATGATCTATCTCCACTAGTAGCAAATACCCATAAACAAAATCCAAAGGAAAGATCCAATAGCAACGAGAACAAGAGACTAACAAACCAAATTGATACGTACCTCCAAGAGAAACAACTGAATCCAAAGCAAGGCCCCAAACAAAGTCAAGCTTCCTAAAGAAGTAGTCGACTGCCATGCCAAACTTGACTCCAAGTTGCCTCCCCAAAACACAATGCTCGCCAAAACTAATCCCCAATTGCTTCCCCAAATCTTCATCAAAGCATTCGTGCACCAAAACGGTAGTATACAAAACAAATTCACAATAACAGTACCGATCATGGCTGCTCCAACTAAAACTGTACTACCCTCAAGATAGTACAAATACTTGTGTCTCACGCCCTCCATCACAATCAAATTGTCCATACAAACCTTTAGAGGTCCATTCTTCGAAGTGATCAGTAAACCAGTGGACTCTAAAGAACCACAAAGATGAGATTAAATTTCACATCTGGAACATACGGAATGTTTTGCAAAGTCCAAATGAGCCCATCATGCATAACCGGCCTGATTGTACCCATACCCAAAGTCTTGCAAGTATGGCCAGTATCTACAAGAACATCAAAGCCCCTAAACGTCTTCAAGTTAGAAAACCATTCCTTATTGGGGCACCTATGATGGCTACAACTAGTATCCAAAATCCACTGCGACTCTATTGAGTGGTTACCAAGCATGGGACTCACCAAAGCAATACCCAAATCATCATCCCTATTAGAAGCATAATTAGAATTAGTGTCCTTATTTTTCAAAATTGGACAATCCTCTTCAAATGACCATTGTTGTGACAGTAGGCACACTCATCTTTTGCAACACCCATTGGTTTCGCAAAAGGGGGAACTTTACCCGATTGGGGTTGAGTCTTTTTCCCCACAACCAAAGCCTGATCGAATATCCTGATGGGTCTGCTTATGTCTCAAATGATACTCATTATTAGTCAAAGCATTACACACATCCTCATACCGAATTTCTTCCTTACCATATACCAAAATAGTAGACAAGCGATCATATGCAGAAGGAAGAGAATTCAACAAAAGCAAAGCCTTATCATCAACAAGGATAATGGCATCCAACTTTCAAAGATCAGCAAGTATTTGCTAAAATCATTCAAGTGCTCATTCAAAGAACTACCTACACGGTATTGGAAATCGAAAAGCTTTTTCTTTAGGTAGAGCCAATTCTCGATGCTCTTGGTCATAAACTTATCCTCGAGCTTTTTCCAAAGATCTTTCACTTTCGTCTCTCACATGACAAAGTACTTCTGATCTTTTGCGAGACACAACCTGATAAAACCGCATGTTTGGCTATTGATCCGATCCCATTTCTATTCATCACAATTTTCAGGCTTGTCTCCCAATGCAAATCCAACTCATGTTGGATCAAGACATCCATAACTTTGCACTGCCACATGGCGAAGTTACTTTTGCCATCAAGCTTCTCCACATTAAACTTTGCAGTAGACATAATCGGTCGCAAAGCCACCGGCCGAAAACTTGAAAGAGATTTGGAGGACGAATCACCATCCTTCGGATCTTTAACGTCCTTCAAACCTTTACCAGAATCTTTAGACATCTTCAAAAATATTCAATAACCACCAAACAAAAATTCAAAGAACCAAGCGGAACAAGACAAAGCCTAGGTCGAAACCTATGCTCTAATACAAGTTTGTTGTGCGAAAGGCTACCCAAGACTCAACCACACCCAATACAATTGATGGTATTGAATATTGATTCGAAGAACAAATAACTAAGTGAGAAATAAACCAATTAACCTAATCAAACGTGAGAGAAGGAGAGAGAAAACAAATATAAAAAAAGAGAGACATACGCATATTTACGTGGTTCGACCTTACTTTTGGATGTAAGCCTAGTCCACGAGCAGTCGTTCAATGGCTTCACTAACAAAACGAATGCTCAAAACAACTACAAAGAAGAATTCTGCAAAAAAATCTTCTACCCAAACTCACCAAAAGCCAAAACAAATGCAACTCTCTCAAAACTCTAATCAAATGCCCCAATATTTGCTCACACACCAATAAAAGAGGCATAATACATGTATTTATACTAAACAAAGGAGTGTCTAACAAGTCAAAACCAAATTGGGCTTTTACGACCTCTAACCCTAAAAACAAAGACAAAAGAGCAGAAACGGAGTCGGTGGTACGGACCAAGACCCAATGATCCAGACCAAGCATGCTGCAAGTTTCCAATGTGAACCAGATTCGTTGGTCTGGAGCAAGGGTACCAAGATCCGGGCCAAACATGCTGCGAGATCAAAAAACCTCCCAAATTTGCTGGTCCGGACCACGCACCGGATCAGAGATGCTGTGAGCAAATTCCAAGTGCCCAAAATCGAGCCAAATTTCAACAAAATCGTCCCAGAGTTGTTTTGATATATGCTCTTTGATTTTGTCTTGATTCACGACTTTTATATTCAAGAAAGTTTCCAAACACGGAAAATGCAATTTTCTTTATTTCTCTTCCACCTAAAAGGTTAATCTCTCAATTACACAATATTGATTTCCTTTCACTTTCTAAATAAATTATCTAAAAATAAATAAATAAATAAATAAGTTACAACTCGATAAATGGGGATATTGTTATACAGGTATGTCATTAGGAATTTGCCAATAAAAAGAACAGTGGCCTGTGGTCCTAATAGAAACCAACCGTTTCCATCATTGGTAAAACGAATTTAATTTGTCTCTAATCTCCTCACCATTACCAATCCCACATACTACGAATCGCTAAAAATCAACAACTAGCATCAAACGAGGCCTAAATCTTCGTAGAAAGTTTTGTATGGTAGAAAATTTTGTTATGATCTTGAGATACAGGTATGTCATTAGGAATTTGCCAATAAAAAGAACAGTGGCCTGTGGCCTAAATGTGTCCATTATTTTTAGGGTCGGCCTTGAGATTCTCAGGGCTTAAGACGAACTTGTAAATTTGGGTCGTGTTTTCTTTGAAAAAATAAAAATAAAACAACCTCAAAGTTACTTGGTCGCATATTTTGTTTCTTATCCATGATTTGATTCATTGTTTTGAATAAAACTAGTTTTTGGTCATATTAATTATTTCTTCCACCAATAAAAAAAATATCTATTTGGAACTGTGAATTTGTAAGAGGGGAAAAAATATTGTAATGGAGAATGAAAAGAGATGTCATAGAATTGAATCATGCCCCTATTGAATAGAAAAAACTAAGTTTTTCCACTAGGCTAGCCAACTTATTGATTGTACAAGTGATAGATTAAATATATATTATGTACTTGGGTGTACCTATCCAGGGCCAAATTTTTTATCCAAACCACTCAATTTACAACTACGTAATTTGTGTAAAAAAAATCAAGTTAATCAGATATCATTTGTCATCTAAATAAATCACAGTTCTCCAACCAAATAGATGACACGGATGACTTAACCAGAACTTTCTGATATTCAATCAATTTTATTTTTTTTTATAGATGTCTTTTGCAATGAACGTGATCGTAATGAAATCATTGAGTTTCGTGATTTGTAATCACATGAGAATCGCTTAGTACTCCACATTTTATCAAAATCTTTGTCGGAATTAAAAAAATATTAGGTGAACTTTCAATGCACCTTTGTTAAAAAAATGGAAAAAGGAAATTCAGATTATTATCATAGGAAAGAGAAAAATCGACTAAAAATCTGCATGAAAGAGTTTGGGAAAATGGAAATGAACAACGGCTAGTGAAAAGGAATCAAAAGGCATGGACGATGTCTGGCGACTGGCAGGCTCTTTCCGCTCTCCGGCCCTCGCTTTTCTTCCTTTATCGGGTTGCTCATCCAAACCCAAGCTCTCTCTCTCTCTCTCTCTCTCTCTCTCTCTCTGTGAATGCTGTAAAAGGAACGGGCAAAAAGAGAGGTACAGAAATCTCTCCTAGATAAAGAAGTTGGCTCATATCACCAAAACCCGAAGAAATCATGAAAAGTGCAAGATTGAGATATCTTCTCAATCCGACTGCCATTAAAGCGAAAAAGAAATAAAACAAAGTGATAAAGCCCCTCTCTTTCTCTTTCTCTTTCTCTTTCTCTCTCTCTCACGCAGATACACGCACAGAGACACCTATATTTGGGCCGATAGAGACCCAATAAAGCAAAGAAAAAAAGCTTTTATTCCCGTAGACTAGAAAATGGTGCGGATCTTGTCTCTCCTACATTTGCCTTCTGGTCTAATCTTACCCCTTTTTTCTCTAAATGGATTTTTCATGTGGGTTTCATTTCGTAAGAACTTCATCCTCTCTCTCTAAAATCTCACACATATAATTTGCGGTACTTGGGTGGAATTTTTGTTTTGTACATTAGAGCTTGATGGCATTGAATTGCTGATTTTTATTTTATTTTTCACTTTTTAGGATGAAAAGGAAGCCCCAATTTCGTTAACAGGGGAAGAAAGCAGAGAGATGAGAAACAGGGGAGGTAATGCTAGTGTGGATTTGTGGGGAAATGGGGTGGAATTCAACGCCCATTTCTGGCCAATAGAGCATCCGGTTGAGCCACCGGATGAAGATCAACCTGTGAAATGCCCAATTCCGCCCCACTCTTCAGTCATAAATGTAAGCCAGATTTACATCCTTTTTTACTGAGATTTCATTGTTCTTTATGGCCAATAGAGTATCATTGTTATCGTTGCATCTAGTTGGGGATTTTCTGCAGTTCTGCACAAAACAGTTGAACTTGAAGGTATTTGTTTGTCATAACTTGGATTATGTTTTCTTTAAATTAAGAGAGAGAGAGAGAGAGAGAGAGGGCTCCAGTAGCTGTGACAAAATTGTAAAGGAATTTTCTGTTTACAAAGCTCTATATAAAATGTATATATTTATTTTGGTTGAAATTTATTTGGGTCTTAATTTATTTTGTTTGTTGAGCTATACTATTATTTAATTAATAAAAAAAAAACTAAGCGACTTTTCTTTCAATTTGGCTACGTACGAATAATTCAGTACCAAAAATACAAAAGATAAATCTAACCACACCAAATTTTTAGTGCGTTTTCTAAGCCCAGGGTACGCTTGAACCCCCACCCATGGTGCACCCGCCCAGAGAGAGAGAGAGAGAGAGAGAGAGAGAGAGAGAGAGAGAGAGAGAGAGAGAGAGAGAGAGATTTTGTTGTGCTGGCTGCTGGGCCGCTGGCAGTGAAAATCACAGGAAAATAACATGCAAAAACGGCAGATAAGAAAGAGAGATGAGAAAATAATTTGATTTTCCATCCTTTCTTGTTTGGTTCCCAAAATTTGAGAGGCAAATTATGTAAAGAGACATAAATGGCAAACTCGCCATTTCCTACTCAATTCCGTCTTCAAATCTGCACAGGAAAAAAAATGTAGCAAAGCTCTTATTTTTTCAAATCTGTACATCAACTGAGTACCTTCTAATTTTCTCGTGCAACAACGATGATGCGTTTGTTCTTTTTAAGCCCAATTCGTGAAATTTATGATACCAGTTAAATGTTCTGTAATATTTTTTAACTAGAGCATGTAATTCTCTGTAAGCCCAATTCGTGAAATTTATGATATCAGTTAAATGTTAGTGTAATACAGTATTTTTTAACTATGTAATTCTGTATTTGAAGTATTCCCTCTTTACGGATCCTCGAACAGTTGCAGCAACTATCTCACAAGTGTGTTTGCAGGAAGAAGGATTTTCTGATAGCCTGCGGAAGAGAACAGAAGCATCAGGAGCGATGAACAAAGAAGCAACGATGATGATGGTAGCCAGTGCCGATGAGCCTCCTCCCCGAGCATTACGCAAGAGGCATTGCACAAGTACTACTCATGGCGATCACCGTACACTAACTTCTTCTCATCCATTCAGAACATTGCCACCTATTCGTCCTCTAAATCCAGCCCGCAGTGACATTATCATCTACGAAACGCTTCAGCAGCAGCTAAACAAGTCTGAATCATGAAATGAAACTTTTCAAAAAGTAGCTAGCTAGATCACCCATGACCCATTTAATTTCCCAGGAGAATATTATTGTCTATACGAAATTATGATGCATACGTATATTGCTATTGGTTTCCCCACTCCTTTGGTGTAGGTTTTCTGAGTTCTAACCCATCAGAACTTTGCATTCGCAATCGTTGTGTTTGAAAGGCTTATCCTATATGCTTGTGATGGTATCGTTGGGCTTTTTCACCCTTATGTCCAGTTTTGACTTCCCCATTCCACAACGTCAACTGTAGCATATTTTGGCCTTACCAAAACAATATCCTCCGGCTGCTATTTAAAACATGCTATTGCTCCCTCTTAAGTTTTTATACTAGGTTTTATTAGTTGAACTTGGGTATTAACTTTTCATAATTCACCTATTCAATCTCCCATTGGAGCTAGATCAAAAACAAATAAATTATGTACTGAAAATCTTTCCCTTACCTAAATTTCGTCTCTATCCTTCGACAGATCACAAAGTGTAACGTTGGATTCCACTTATGAATGTGACTCATATTGCGTACCTATAATCCAGATCCAGCTTTCCCCACTCTATCCTTGGTAGCATGCTTCCCCGTTTTCAGAAACACGCCGTACATTGCTTGTAAGGCCCAACTCATTTTGAGTTCGGACGTTATATTTTTGACTGTTCAATATCAACTATCAAGCCCAAGCCACAGATTGAAATTAGGGGCAGAAACAGATTCAAAAGAAGGAAAAAGAAAGGAAAGCAAAGACATTGGATAGTCAACCTAAATTGTATTGATCCCCGTAAGCTGTAACAACAGATTTAGACACAAAAATGTTTGATAGTGCTTTCATTCAACAAGTGATATACAAAGGGCAACAGACATGCCCAATAAGAGCGAGGTTACTTGGATCACTGTGTTTTTTATTGCTGTGCTGCCGTTGTTCATTTCTGCCAGCACTCCAGCAACTGCTATGTAAACGAAACCACCTGCTGTGAATCCCTGCAAAACAACAATCACATAAACAAATGGTTATACACAAGTAAATATGTAGGAAATTAGGAAATCCTACATGAGCTGAGACATTGTTCCTCGAAGATCCGTACCTCGATCAATGATGATTGTCCTGGATCTTGTCCTAACGATAACACCTGCGAGGCAATAACAATAATATTCATTCACGAGATCTTCATAGGCAAGCACGCGAGTGTGTTGATGTGTGTGTGTGTGTGTGTGTGTGAGAGAGAGAGAGAGAGAGAGAGAGGTCAATTTTCCATAATGAAACACTACTAACCACTGCTGTTCCAGCTAGGGCCACCAATGCTGAGAGTAAGTTGAAAAAGAGAGCTTTTGAGACGCTGAAACCAGACCTTACCAAGATACCAAAATCTCCTATCTGCACAAGAGGATTACCCAGAGATATAGCTGCTAGAGGAAAATAGATTTACAAACTAATAAAGGAAAAGCTTAAAAAAAAATGATTTCACAAGAACATGACAACATGGCCAATCCTTCAAGACATATAAACAGACTTTCAAACTGAAGTTTCCGAGTTCGAACACAGATGTCTCTAAAATAGGGCTACTCAATATAAAAGTCACTTTGGTAATCAATCAAAATCATGGAAATAGAGAAGCAAGAAACAACATTAATCTCATAGTTCTCACTATGCACTTTCACTCCCAGTAAATTTCAGAAGAAAATATAGCAACCAATTACAGCCGAAATCACAGAAGAAAATATAGCATCCACATGCTGAATGAAGATCCCTTTCTGGGTATTTTGAACAACTTGCTCAAGAACTTGCCATCCCAAATCACAGCCAATATTGTACATTAAAATCACATGGGCACTTTTATTCCTTGTTGAAAAGATTCAGAAGAACCTCCCTAGAAAACTAGGAAACAGACTGAAGGCAGTTTCTTCAGATCAAAATAAAAATAGGTACCTCTTGCGGAAGCTCATGTGCAAGGAGAAACAGTGTTCTCGACCACCCACCAACAGATCCATAAAGGAGGAAAGCACTTCCCAGAGCCATCCCATCAGTAAAATTGTGCTGAAATATTAAATATTTATTAGAATTCTTCAAAATTTTCAGTCAAATATTACGTTTGAAAATGCAAAATGTATCCTCCTAAGAATATAAAGCCCACGCGTGTGTCAATTAACTCTCTCTTCATAGCTGAAATCAACAATCATAGGGTAACACAGCCTTAACATCAATATGAAGAGCAAAAAAGAAAAAAACAGTAATACGTACTACACCGTCAGAGAAGAGGTTGAGATAACCAAACACAAGATTTGAGGAAGAATGGGAAGATTCGTCCCTGTCCACCGGGTTAATACTGTCGGCAGAACCATTTGGAGCATTTTCAATGGTTTTATCTTCTCCAGTGCCACTGCTAGTGTTCCTCTGCGAAAGTGAACATGGTCGATAAGTGTCATTTATTTATTTTTATCATCTGGTCGACCAGCGTCAATTACAGATAAATTGCAGGCATCTACAATTAAAGCATACATCAATTGATGATGAATTCCCACACCATTGGTACATGAACTTTCCAACATCCTTACAACGGAAAGAAAGAGGAACCAGTACACAGTATGTCCCTCACACGTGGACACTGTAATTGGGTCAAGCTTACAGGTTGTACAGTTTTAGCAATTAGTTGGAATTTGATATCGTAATTGCAGATGTGGGAATGATTATCCCATAGCTAGAATGAAAATGCCAAGGCCCTAGCAATTTATATGATGGAAGACTTGTTCGAAAATAAGGATCACTTGCCATTCAAGAAAACTTGATAGGGCAACAATCCACTCACTCGACTTGTTTTTATTAACCACATTTGTGATTTTAACTTCCTAACACATCATAGTTCTGTGGCATACCGTGTCCCCATTGTGGTTCCTTGAACCAAAAACGTAATAGGGGATAATATTTCCACGAATTGGGATACTTCATCATATGCTTTACGATTTAACCTTTAACCACTTAAGCACAACCACCCTCTTAGATATTTGGATTGTTTGTGAATCTGTAATGTTCTTGTCTTGCTTTGCCACAAACGTCCATTCTTGCCCGGCTCTATCAATCATTGTCTTGATATTATTGAATTGAAATTTAAATTTAGGATAAAAGATTTGCAGCGACAGAGGTTACTTTTGTCATTCAAAAAAACATACAATATTTCATTTCACGCAATTAGGAGCTTCCCTCACAAGGATTTTAGGAATTTGGGTAAAACTGTTCTGTATAACAAATAACAATCTGTTGGAATGTAAATGCTGCACATCATAAATCAATATTTCATCTGCTCCATAAAACCAAAGGTCTTCTTATTGTTTTGAGTTCTGATCTATCTCAGGCACTGGCTGAACTATAATCCTAGCTCTCAGAAGTCAGAACTGAAGAAATGGCCTAAATATTAAAGTTTATAGAAATTGACCATAAATATTAGGCGAAATCACAATATGGTCACACTTCATCTTACCTTACGAAGGAATTCAGACTGACTTCGCTTTTCACCAATTAAACCGTCATCAGAGCCTCCATCTAATAACTTTTTTTCAGATGACATTTCTGATGCACTTCCATTCTTCTCATTGTGGGACTTCTGGTGATTCTCATCACCATCATCACCGTCATCTTTCATCTTTTTACTACTCTTATTGTGATGGTGATGGTGACTGTGGGTCCACTGACTGGCTCCTCTGGAATTATCCTCAACATACCTAACGATTTTCTCCACAACAAGAAAAAGTACAATTCCAGCTGCAACAATCAAATATTACTGAAAGAATTCAGGTCATAAAATACCAATCAACCAACTGGTAGACCATAGAGTTGCTGATGAAAATTAGAATAAGGAAGAACACCACCAAAACATAAATCATAAGAAAGTAAAAGTCAAGGAGGAGCATGTAGGAATGCCACCACCCATACTTCTTGTGACAGATGAGACAGGACTCAAGCAGAAAAAATGGAAAGAATGCCAAAGAGGTGACAATAACTAACAATTTAAGAATCCGCATCACCGGTTTCTCTACCTACCCAAAACGGACAATCCAACAGAAAGATCTTTCAAGGAATGAGAATGAGAGTGAGAATGGGATTCTTCAACTCCAGAGTGAACATGAGAATGGCCATGTTCCACAATGTGATCGTGGGAGTGTTCACCACCTGAAAAAAAGTAATTCAGAAAAACAACACGTTAGGATCCCCACCATCTGAATGTGGTCCAAGTTTTTTGCAAAAGCTGAAGTAAAGGTTCAGATCAAATCTATAAGCAATGCCAAGAAGTTGGAGCACCTAGCTTTAATTCAGTCATCTTGTATGAGAGTGCACGAACAATGAAAGCAGAGATATACTAGAGACCATAAATGTCTAAAAGAATACCAGACCACATTAAATTAATGCCTAAACAGATCTTGGATTCTATACTTCTCTTACATCACGTCAGTATCTTGAGTGAGCAAATTACACAGCCAAGTGATCTCATACTGAGAGGTGACACTTGAGTTTGTAGACACAAATTTTGAATCGTAAGAGATTCTGAACTACGATTCAAAATCCGTATCCCATATATCCACTATTCAAGCGAACAGCGTTGATTTTTTTGTTTACAAGCACCTACTTCCGACTTGGTATTTCAAGTCGTTAATTACATACCATGAAAGTAATACCTCCGATCAATTAAGAATAAGAAAACAAATTAAATATAAGAGAAAATGGAAGAATGGATTTATTTTATTAGTTTTAGGGTTTAGAGCCCTTTGTTTACACTTAACATCAGCAGTAAGGTAATATATATATATATAGGTGGTGCTTCTAGTCCGGACCTCCCGTTTCCAGACCTCCATGATCCAAAAAAAATTTTGACAATCTGAGCCGTCCAATGTGTTCAGAAGGTGTTTTCAAGGGTCCCTCGCGGAAAATCTTCAAAAAATACGGGGCTAAAAAAATATATATATAGCGGTTTTAAAAAAAAATATAGCCCTTCCCTTTTTTTTTTGAAGATTTTTAACCCTTTTTTTTTGAAAACACCTTTTGAACACATTGGACGGCTCGGATTTTCCAAAATTAATTTGCAACACAAAAAAACCTCTAATCCGGGAGTCCGGATTAGAAGTTTTTCGTATATATATATATATATATATATATATATATATATATATATATATATATATATATATATATATATATATATATATAGGACCCCCTTCTAGTGCGGGATCCGGACTTCCGGACCTCCCTGATCCGAGAATTTTTTTGACAATCCAATCCGTCCAATGTGTTTAAAAGGTGTTTTCAAGGGCCTACTTACAGTTTTTGCGAAAAACCGCTTGGATCAAGCCCTTCCCGGTATTTTTTTTGAAGATTTCTCGCGTGGACCTTGGAAAACACCTTCTGAACACATTGGACGGATCGGATTTTGCCAAAGCAATTGGAACCACAAAAAAAACACCCCAAATCTTCTAATCCGGTATCCCGGACTAGAAGATTAGGGTATATATATAGTGGGCTTCCAGTCCAGGATCGTGGATTCTGTTACCGTCCGGACCTCCACCTTCCCATGTTTTTTTTGAAAATCCGAACCGTTAGATGTCTTTAAAACGTGTTTTTAAGGTCCAAATAGCGTTTTTGTGAAAAACTGCCCCGATCAAGTCCTTCCGGGTTTTTTTTTTTGCCAAATCCTCGCGTTAGACCTTAAAAACACGTTTTAAAGACATCTAACGCTTCGGATCGTCGAAATTTGGCTCGGAAAGTGGAGAAAAACATATGGTCCGGATTTTTGTTAATTTCCGGGATCCTGGACTGGAAGTCCACTGTATATATATATATATATAAGCAAATTTTCTAGTAAGGACCTCCCGTAAATAAGAAAAAATGTAATTTTTTCACGTTAAAAATTGTTTTTAGGAAATCCGATTTACAGTTTTTGCGAAAAACTGCTTGGATCAAACCCTTCCCGGTATTCGTTTTTGAAGATTTTTCGCATGGACCGTTGAGAACACCTTTTGAACGCATTGGGCCGGTTTGGATCATCAAAAAATGCTCGGATCATGGAGGTCTAGAGTCCAGATAAGAATTGAACTATATATATATATATATATATATATATATATATATAGGGGGAGCTTCTCCTTTGGACTCCGAACCTCCGGTCCTCCATGATCCAAGCATTTTTTTGATGATATATATAGTTTTGCGAAAAACTGCTTGGATCAAGCCCTTCCCGATATTTTTTTTAGAAGATTTCCCATGTAGACCTTTGAAAACACCTACTAAACACATTGGATGGCTTAGATTTTCCAAAAACAATTTTCAAAACAAAAAAAAAATACATTTTTTATAGAATCCGGGAGGTCCAGATAAGGAAATTTCCATTTATGTATACCCCCGACTTCTAATCCTGACCCCTGGATTGAAGCATTTTCGGTGTTTTGATAACAATTGTTTTTGGAAAATCCGAACCGTCCAATGTGTTTAAAAAATGTTTTCAAGGGTCCCCTAGCGAAAAATCATCAAAAAAAAATACCAGGAAGGGCTTGATCCAAGCAGTTTTTTGCAAAAACTGTATATTATACACACACACATACGTACATACATATACATATAATATTTTAGGAGATTGGAACCCTTTACCTGTCACTCGTTAAGCTTACACTAATTGAAAATTGCAGGATGATGAATGAAAATTGTTTGAGCGGTGTGTATCTCTTGTTTTCTTTTGTTGTGCTTTCTTCTCAGTCTGTGTGTGTGTGTGCGTGCGTGTATAGTTTCTACGTTTAGGGGGGGAATTCCCTTCTTTTGACAATGGACCTCTAATTTATAGAGTGTTCCACCTACCAGATACTTGGCCATTAATCACAATTTGAATTTTGAATTGTTGTTAAAGATCAAGATGGTATCTCATCCTATCTCCCTCCTCTATTCATTTCAAACAATAGTTTTATCTTATGACATCCACCTTGGAATATTCTTCTGCTTCCTCAGAAGTATTTTTTTGGGGTCTACCATCTTATTTGATTTGAGACTACGTTGACCCATATTTGATTTTGTCGGGCCCAACATATTTAATATTTTGCGACTCAACATATTCGTTGGTTCGCGGGCTTGTTGGATCAACATAACTTAAATATTCCGCACGTTTAACATATATTTATTGATTCCCAGGCTTGTCAAGTCAACATAACCTTCTGCCAAATGCTCTTTTATATAAATTAATTCACAAGCCTACTATATAAAATCTTGACAATAAACGTCAAAATTTGGTTGAAATTTATGTGCCAACAGAGTTACTGTCGAACGTAGTCTCCATAGGGCCCAATTGGATGCGGGATAAGTTTTGGTGCGATTAAATAGTACGGGGGCCAAGATAGTAAGAAGTATTATTTAGTAACGGTAAACCCACAATGATGTGACATTTTATAAAGGAGGGATTAAAGTTGGGTGGATTATGTAAAAACCTAGCAAATGACTTATTTGCCTTTGTGGATGGGTCATATTAGATTTTATGATACAATAAAAGCATAAATAAGAGAGTAATTAAATTAATTATACTTGTCAATAAATATGATATGATAATTACTTTTATTAATTATATCTAAAATTAAATGATTTAATTTCTATTTTTTTAATTATTCATTTTAATAACATTGCATACCATAATGCAGTAGTTTTAAGGGTCTAATTGTCATGATGTAGTAGTGTACGGGTCCAAGTGTTATTTTGTGTGTTCAATGTATGGGGTAGTATATATAGTGTAAGAAGGTCTTTCATTTGGTAGCTTTTATCATTTTAAGAACATAATTATCAAGAGTTTAAACTCTTTTGTATCCCATTTGGGAGTTTTCTCTCTAAAATATCTATGGTATATTCTAGTTTGCATCATTTGGTATTAGAGCATAGTTGTCAAAGGCGAAAGGTGCACCGAGGCGCAAAATCCTGTGGGGACTAAGAGGAGAGGCAAGGCGCACGCCTTTTTGAAGCGAGGCGCACCTATGTAAAAAAAAAATAGAAAAAAATAGCATATAGCAATACTTTAACTAATAACACTAAGCCAGTGAGTTTTAGATAGCATACCATCCAAAAGATACATAAAAACATCAACCAAATCGCATCTCAAAAAATTTTATGATTAAATGCTTTGACAAACTTTCTTTAGTCACTGAATTGAATGTGTTCCCCAAATGTACAGAAAATGCAGCACGATTAGTAACTAAAATTGAAATCCAAGTATCCATAGCTTAAATCGTGTCATTATCTTGAATTTTAGATCAATAGGTCCTTGAAATCTTTTTTTTTTTCTTTTTTTCTTCTTTTTTTCCTTTCCTTTTTGCCTTTTAAAATTCTTCTATTCACATGAATGGGCACTGCTTTGATCAATTATTTGTTGTTTCTTGAAAAACCCCAGCACAGAGAGAGAGAGACGATACCTGATACTCGCAAAGAAGATCGAAGATATGAAAAGATGAAAAACCACAACAAAGAAGACTGAAAATATGAACAGATGAAAAATCCTAGCACACACACACACACACAGAGATGTCCGATCGTCCAGAGAGAGAGAGATCATGATAAATAAAGAGAGAGAGAGAGAGAGAGAGAGAGAGATGTAGAGATGTCGGCTGAGAGGGCTTTTATTTTCTGAGATCAAAAACCAACGGCCAAGATCAGATTCTTAACCTAAGTCACAAAATCAAGGGTTGTTATTCCCTCCGTCCAGATTTGTTAGTCCACAAACATACTTTTTCAAGTCCTAAAATGTTTGTCCATCTTCAAAAGTCAAAGCATAAAGTATGAGAAATTTACTTTTTTGCCCCGTTTCTAAAACTTTAAATAACAACACAAAAACTAATTGTTTTTAAGTAGTGTGTTTACATTTTTGAATTTTTTTTGCACCGTATTAAAGTTTTCAATGAGATCTATCAAACAAGATCCATATTGATAAAAAAATATTTTTGCAACAACATTATTTTTGAGTTTGACAATTGCACATAATTTACAGTGGACTATCAAATTGGAATGGAGGGATTGAGGATAAAATAGGAAATTAACAAACTCAAAATGTAATGGAAAAAAAGTTGGAATCCCCAAAATGGACCAACAAACCTGGACGGAGGGAATCCCCAAAATGGACCAACAAACTTTAAAGAGGCGCGCTATTTTTGCGCCCCTCACCTTTAAGCCTTTGCGCACCTTTTCGTCGCCTTTTTCAAGTCGCCTCGCCTCGGTGTACCCCAGGCACAAAGGGTGCGCCTCTCGCCTAGGCGCGCCTTTGACAACTATGTATCAGAGCATTGAGCTCAGATCCTGACCATTCATCTCGCTAGAGCTTCGCTGGAAAACCCATACCACTCCAAATCTTTAGATCTACCCATTTCTGGCCTATTTCGACCCTCAAAACCCATAAATCGACCATTTTCGAAACTTATTTTGCTGTCATTTTAGACCATTTCGAGCCCTTTCAAGTTCAACCCAGTGCTCGAATCTTGCTTATAGCAGTCGAGTCAGTAGTTGCAAGCTTTGAATCCCTGTTTCGGTGCTCAAACAGGAAGACCCAGCAATCAAAACCCTATTTCGGTGCTCGAACAAGGAGCCACAGCAGTCGAGTCACTGTTTCAACCTTCGATCTGTAGATTTAAAGGCTTTTAGACCCTAATCAACCTTGTTTTTGCTACCTGGGCTTGCACAGTGCATCTACAGTGCTCAATCACTCTTTTAAGGTACATATACCCTTCGGTTGGACTTGAATCTTGCTGTGTGGCACTCGAAATCACTGTTTGAGGTCATATTTCAACTGGGTTTCTCTCATTTGTTGAAGTTTGTTGTGATTAGTGTTGATTTTTTGTGGTTTCCTTGTGATTTGAGGCTGTTGGGTACTAAAGCCCCGTTCCGCTAAAAACTATTTTGTTTTAACTCAAAAACTATCTCATTCCACTAACAAAGAACCACTTAGTTTTTTTGCAAAACTAAAAGCCAAAAAACTAGTTAGTGGAACAAGTTGGTTTTTTTTTTTTTGCAAAACTAAACATACAAAAAACTAGTTTAATGGAACAAGTTAGTTTTTTTGCAAAACTAAAAATCAAAAAACATTTTAGTAGAACAAGTTAGTTTTTTTGCAAAACTAAAACATCCAAAAAAAAAAAAAAAAACAAAAAAACCAAGTTAGTGGAACACCCCCTGAGTTGACTGAGTTCGGGTCTAAAATTGTTGAGTTGACTAGGTTATGTGACTGAGTTGACTGGTTGCAGCTCTTTTGAGTTGATTTTCTTGTTTGGAATTGATGTTATCGTAGTTTGGGGTCCCAATTGATTGGGTTTTGCTTGATTGAGGTTGCATTTGGTTATTGGAGTTGATTTTGGTGTTGTTTTGGCACATAGAGGAGGTAGAGGTAGGAGAGGAGTTAGAGGTGAAGGATTCTTGGTGAATAAAAGGTGAAGATGTTGAGTTTAGCAACCGAAAGTCTGAAACCAAGATCGATGAGTTGAGTAAACAATTTACTACTTTGTTTGAAGGAGGGCGTAACTTGCAACCCCCAACCAAAAGTAGCGATTATGTTAAGAATTCTCGAATTCAACTTGAGGATTCTTTGTTAGCTCCGCATTGGCGTAGAGCAAAGTTGGGTGATAATGCACTTCCCAAGTTTTGTGGGAGTCCACCAGAATTCGTTGATCGGTTGAACTCCATTGAGAGTATTTTCAAGTATTATCATGTTACCAAAGAAACGAAGGTGAAATTAGTATTTACTTGCCTTAAAGGAAGAGCTTCGGATTGGTGGACACAACTCAAAGTTAGTCGACAAGGGAGAGGCAAAGAAAGGATTAGAGATTCGGATAAGATGATGAAGAATCTCAAGGAGGAATTCTTCCCTTTCCATCATAATTCCAATGCCTATTCTTCGACTAGTTTTGGTAAGAAGAAGTCCTTGGGGCTGTCCCAACGGAGAATCAACCATTAATCGATACCTTGAAGGCTAGAAACCCATCACCTAGTGGAATATTTGAATGCTTCAAGTATGGAAGAACCAATTCTGGAGTTGCAAGTTGGTGAAAAAGTTTGTGAGCATGTTCTTAATTCCCTCTTTGTTAAGGAGGTGAGAGAATCATGTTGTGATGATGATTACGTGTATAAGAATGTTACCATGTTTGATGAATATCCAAGTGAAGAATTTGAAGGTGATTGTGTATTTGAGACTGAGGACGAGTATGAAAATGTGGCCGTCTTTGATGAGCCTCCAAAAGGAGACTTCAAAGGTAACTTTGAAGATGTTCCCATTTATGATGAGTATCCAAATGAGGTCATTGATGGTAACAAGGAAGAAGAAGGATTTGAAGACATTGGTGGTAGTCATGAAGAACAAGCAATGTCTAGAGTTTCGATGTATGAGCCTTGCATTTTGTGGGAAGATAGTGAGGAAGTCTTAGACGAGAGTTATGACATGGAGATTGATGGTTATAACTTTGAAATTAAAGATAACACACAACTTTACAGGGATGGGAATGATTTTGAAGCCCCACTATTCGACGAAGTGTTGGTTGAACCAAAGGATGCGGATTGCTATGAGATGATGCCTCCCGAGTTGCTCCAATTGCAAGATGTTCAAGTTTATGCGGCATTCGTGCCAGAGACAATTTTTGTTCCTAGACCTTCACATGTGGAGCTGCCAAAAGAAGACAACTACTACTTTGAGCAACTTGAAGATCCTTTGGGGATCGTGTTCACTCAAGAAAGTCTTGGGCATGATCTTGGGCACAACTTGAAGTTGAAAGTTTTCTATACTAGGGTTAATGATTCTTATGTGCTTGTGGAATCAAGTGTAGCCTCATATGTTGGGGAATAGATTGAAGAGGCAGCAGGCAATGGGAATCAAACAAATCCCATCGCTCCAACCAACACATTTATAAGTTAAACCTCATCTTTTGCCGGATGACAGGACTGGAAAGGGTAGCAGATCCATTCTTCGGAGGGAACGATCCGTGAAAGCCCAACCTTCCTCCAATTCGATTGTCCGGAAACTAAGGAATTGAAAATGACGTATGTAATGAATGAGCGCTTCTCGTTCCTCGTGACACAAGGAATATCTCGGTGCTCAACAGAGCTGGAACGTGAAGTGAGGAACTAGCTCCTCACTCTTCACTGACGCAACTTTACTAATAAAGGATGAAGTGTTGACCCATAAGAGGTATGGCAAATGGGTGACCTATTCGCACATGAGTATGAATGCGGCGAATGTCCATAAAATGAAGCTCATATTGAAGATGGGTTATTGCACGAGGATGACGCAGATCAAGGAAATGCAGCCACATGCCTACTTCGAAGTTGCATTACAAATACTTCTATAGTTCCATGTTTTCTTTATTTAGTTGTTTGAGTCGTGTTGTCCAACTTGAGGATTAGTTTCTTTGGATGGGGAGTCCTAATGGAATAGTTTTAAGGGTCTAATTGTCATGATGTAGTAGTGTAAGGGTCTAAGTGTTATTTTGTCTTTAATATATGGAGTAGTATAAATAGTGTAAGGGGGTCTTTCATTTGGTAGCTTTTATCATTTTAAGAATATAATTATCAAGAGTTTAAACTATTTGTATCCCATTTGTGAGTTTCTCTCTCTAAAATATCTATGGTATATTCCGGTTTGCATCATACCACCTAATTCTTCGCTATTTTTCCTAATTATGCGTTTTCTACTTATAATAACTAATTTTATTAATCTTATATAAGACAGGAATTAATACATGTTAAAAACATTTTTTTAATATTTTTAGATTATACCACTTAATATGTTTGAAATATTTGTAATCTACATATTAATTAGTAATTTTTATGTCATACCCCAACAATGTCAAATTCTAAAGTATAACAATAAAAAAATCTCTCTTTTTTTTGTATTGAATTAAAGATCTCAATTAGTGGTTTAATTTGGCACAAAAATAAATAAAAAATTATATGAGAAAGTACTTTATTTTTTTTATTCAAAGGATATTGCAAAGCAATCAATTTAGTGCAAATAAAAATAAAAACTTATACACAAAAGTACTTTATTTTTTGATCCAGAGGAAATTGCAAGGGCTCGTAAAACACTACAATAGGGTTCGGATTGTGTTCATCTTAATGGGGTGTATTGAATTAAATTATAAACCCACCATTTAGTACCCTTCTAGGGGTACTGAGGTACCCCTCCCAAAAAATTTGCCAACCCATGCACTAAATGGTGGGAGCAACACTTATACTCCCTCCTAAACCCATAGTGAATTAGGCCCATAAGGACTAACCCCGTGCAAAATTCAAGAACTCCCAACATTTCCATCAAGGTATGTACTGAAGGTACAATTTTTGCACCTTGACAATCTCACCTACTTGTTTAGTGATATTACAATCTCCTCTACCCCCCTTTTTTTCTGATAACCGAGTAACAATCCTATAACAAGCCACTAATTGGACCCACTACACAACCCAAACCTCAGAGGGAGCTAGCGTAAGCCACACCAATCATGGCCCCCCACTTATCACAGGTACTCACCCTGCGGGAAATTGAACCCCTGACCAAAGGGATTACTCTCAAAGTTAGGCACTTGTCCGAATTGCTAGGGCAACCCCTGGTATGGTATCCTTCCCTTTTTCCCTTCAAGCAATGTACTCTAAGGTGTTAACCGTACTTCACCTCTTCTTGCACCTCTCAAGAAGGGTTCCTTGCATCTCAAAAACCTTCATATCACAAACCACAATCTTGGCCACCCTTAAAAGTTGCTTTAGTCTTTCAACCATTTTAAAGCATCCAACTCAAAACCAATTGGTAATGAATGGAGAGACGCCCAGGATCATATACTAGTTTTGGAGATTATAATTTATCAATGTGGGGCAAGCTCTAACACTGACCCGCACGTGGAGAGGTAAATAAACGATTCAACGCATACGACAACTATCAACCATCAACGACAAACAAAGGGGGGAACCAACCATCAACGATATAGTCTTGTCCAAAAGACTCTGAAAGCCTAGCTCCGATATCATGTTAAAGCATCCAACTCAAAAACAATTGGCAATGAATGGAGAGGCCGCTCAGGATCATATACTAGTTCTGTAGATTATAATTAACCAATGTGGGACAAGCTCTAACAAACCAACTCAATCAAGAATTTCTCATTCTTAAAAGAGGGGAAGCATGGCCATTCCTCAAGGAACCCAATTTTATGACTATTAAGTCTTATCCCAATCTACGAAACATGGACTTGGGTGCGTGTATGTGGCCAAGGGTCAAATTCATCTTATTTCCATTTACTGACATTCGTACACACCCAGATATCCAAATTCTTCATCGATTTCTCCTTTTTTCAAGGATAATTGTGTAAGGCGGTTCATGCATAGTATGGGAGTTCAATCCATATTTTCTAGTAAATTTAGATCAGCAAAATATGCTTGTTGGCGAAGGTCCAACTAAACACATCAGACACAAATCTCATACCCCTATCCAAGTGGCCAAAACTTCGATTACTCCATACATACTGAAGGATCCACGCAACGTAGAACCCATGATTCATAAAATATGCCTTTTCTCTTCTGCTATATTTAGCCAAAACTGCTAACTGCTAGCAATAGAGGAATTCAATAATCAAAATTTTACATAAATTGAGAAGCAAATAATTGAAGTACCAAAGAATGAAATCAGACCCGTTGCATACCAAAAGCATGTGGTAATTGGTGAAGAAAAGCATCCCCTAACATAGCTCCTGCCTGCAAATAGAAAGAAGTGAAAAAGTTAAGGAATTGAAGAAACAAAACCTGCATTTTTTTTTCCTGAGTATCAGTCAAGGTCTATCATTTTCCCATTGTGCAACAGAAGCAGAGTCCAATTTGCAAAAGAGTTGAAAATCGGGTACAATGACTCAGGTTAAAAGCAATGCCTAAAAAAAGTCACCACAACTAAAGGGTGACACCTCTGTACGTCACATTACTAAATATATTCTGCATTGCATAAACCCCAAAACATAGCTTCAGAAAACATTACAAATTAACAAAAGAATACCACATACAGTGAAATTAAGATCCTGTAATTCTCAGGTTAGATGAAAAGATTAGATGCAAACTCCTGCCTTTCTATGTCACCTTAGCAATTAGGAACCAGTAGAAAAGAAATTACATTCATTGCCCAACTTTCTTTTCCAGTTTAGCTAGACAATTTTCAATTCAGCATTTTTGAATCCTAAACTAATATCTTCTCCAGAAGTACAGGGAACTGAAGCACTACCACAAGAACAAGAATTACAGCAAGTAGAAGAAACCACAATTTCAAATGGCAAACCATCACATCTATTCGATCAACAATAGAAATGAAGTAATTACAATAGCTAAACATTCAACAAAATATCCAGAAGACAACACACAGCAAAACAATCCACGTATCCAACAGAAGAAACAGCTGATGTCCTAATAAAGTAGCACATCAAGTTCGTATATCAAAGAAGAAACTAAATCTCACCCCAAATAGAGCCAACGAATCAACAACTGCCTTCGATGGTTTCCCTTGTACTGATACATACAAATGGAAAACTTATAATTAGTATAATGTACAGGAATCATCAACAGAAAGACAACTTGAAAAAAAAACTAACACTGTGGTCAGGAAAGTGTGTAAGTTTGTACAGCTAAGCTACTTACTAAATATAACAGGCAAAATTATCAAACAAATGAGGGAAGCCATGCTCACCAACAGTGAGCACCCCATCGCATGAATCCAAAGACCTATCAAAAGCAAGAAAAGCAAGATAGGATTAGATCCAGATAATCCAAAAAAGATGCATTAATGTGGTTTGAGATATACCGTACAGTAACCAAAAGATCGATTGCATTCCTCCAGTTAGTTTCAGTACAGAAATTGCATTTAGGATTAAATTTTTTGCAACCAAAGGCAGAAACAAAGTTGAAATGAACTAAAATTGAGCAACATTTCTGGCCCAACTAAATAGGTTACCCCCACTAATCGCCATTGCCCATATGATCCCCATTGTTTGAATACCAATTCTTTGGGATCTTTCCAGTTTACAAAATTAAATAAAATGAGTTACTCTCACACTGATAAACTAGGACTTTCGTCAATACAGAGTAATGCACCAACTTTTACCAATTATTTGCTAGAGGTCCATTACTTCTAGTAAATCCAACCTCCAAACAACAAAAAGCTTCTGACACTATATATCAAATAGATTCCTAAGTTAAGATCTACAATGCTACACATACAATAAGGTACTCTTAGCATGAATGACTCAACCGAATGCAAAAATCCTGGTGGAGATTTGAAACACTCCATCACGTAAAGCAACAAAAGAAATTCATAAAGACAACCGTAGTTCAATCCTAACGATAAACTTAGTTGAAATTCACTAAATTGAGCCCAGTTTAAATTGGTCCCCCACAAGATTGGGTCGTATGAATTAGTAGGGTTAGTCGAGGTGCGTAAGCTGGTCTAAACACATTACCAAAAAAATGCACAAATTGGAGCAAACAAATTACCGACAGCAGAGAGCTCCGAAGCATCATGGTCGTGATGATGAAAGTGGCCGTGGTGGGACCCAAACCCGTAGAGTTCCAGATCTTCCTCCTCGGCCAATTCTTCCGGTAGTAGCTTCTTCTTCGACTGAACCACGTGATCATGGTGGCGACCGTGGTGGTGATCGTGGTGGCCGTGGCCGTGATCACAAGAGTGATGAGCGTGAGGTTCGTCGACCTCTTCGTGAACCGGAGATGTACAGGATCCAGATTGATGGTGATGAGCTTGGCTTGCAAAACTCAGATTGGATCCAAAACCAATAGCGAGAACAGTAAGAAGTAACAGCAAGGACCAGATCTGGGGACAGTGCATCGCCATTGGAGTAGAAATGGGTCGTTTTGTTTCTTAGGGTTTTGGGTTTTGGTTTTAAGTGGAGCTGCGTTTGCAAGTGCCTTCGATGGTGATGAAGCAGACAGCGCAGAAGAAGAGCACGATTATTCCGATTATGATACCGAAGGTCAGTATGTCCATTTTTTTATACGAGTTGTATCCTCTTTAACGTAAGGCGTTTTTCCTGCACGATTTTCTCGGGAAAAGGGAATCCCGAATCCAAACGCATCTGACTGAACGGGGGAGGATTTACGGGTGCCGGTTGGACTACACCTTGTCGCAGAGCGCACTTTATCACTCAAGGATACTCCTCCGTCCCTTAAAGTTTGTCACTTTCATTATTTCAGATTTATGAAAAAATTAATTATTTCTTTTAATCTATAATGTTTCATATTAGCAATATGAATCTCGTTTAATAGATTTCAATTAAATCTTTTGAACAAAGTTCTAAAAATCACATAAAACGTTATGAATTAAAACATATAAGCAATTTAAAAATGACACGCACTCTCGAAAATGTCAAACTTTACGGGACGAAGGGAGTAACTCTCAAATGGGCCAACATGACTCAAACCTTTGTTTAAGATTTGACAATGAAAAAGAAATTTTTAGGCCTTCTTTTGGGTAAAGAATCAATTTTTGATTTTTTAGTTTTTTTATTTGTTCTTATTCAAATTTTTTCACATTCGTTAGTTTTTGCGTGAAGATTTTATAGTTTCTGGATTTTTCTTGACGAGACGAATCTAACAAGTATAAATTTATGGTCAAACCAAATATTTTTTTGAATAAAGCCAAAATAAGTGAATTCTTGATTCTCTTCCTTCGAGCTTGAACGACTTATGTTCCACTAAGTTGGTTTTTTTTAAAAAAAAATTTGGTTTTTCACGATTTTTTATGTGATGTATTGTGAAATAATTACCTGTCTCGGTGTTTGGAAAAAATACTTTTTTGTTAGTGAAACACTCCCTTACTTTTGACCGGACCCCAAGGAAGACAACAGTCGAAATGTTTATAAGCTGACCTAAAAATCCTTAACTATCGAAAGAAAAAAAGGTTGCACTTGGTTACTCTAAAACAACCCTTCTATTGTCCTTCCAATGAGCAAACGATAAAAGTGTTTATTATCGATAAAAAATACTTTTGCGGTTGGAGACGGTTTGACATTCCTATGATTACTGCTTAACGTAGTATTCGTTATTCACAAGTTATAACGTAGATAATTAGTCACGTAAAAGTAAATTTTTTTAGTTACAAGATTGTCTATTTGCTTACTACTCCAGTACTTTTTAGGAAAATTCAAAAATTAGACCATTGGACTGTTGTTAAGATTTTAAAAAATGCATTAAAATGTATAAAAAATGTGAAAATACACTGCATTTTTTTTTCTTGTTGCATTATTATCAACATAGTGAGCTACCAATAGAAGGTGATGTGTGTACAGAATATAGATATGTGGCACAATTCATTTTTCTGCGACCCAAATCAGGTCTTACACAGATGATCTCATGTGCCAACAAACACTGAACTGTTAAAAAAGGCTAACATGTGTAAATAGGTGTGTGTGTTTCATTTAGTAGTTTTTATCATTTTAAGAATAATAATATCAAGAGTTTATCTCTTTGTATCCCATTTTGAGAGATTCTTTCTTTGCATTTCTCAATGAAATATTTTGGTTGCATCATTTGATATCGAGTTGTAGCTCAATCTTAGCCCTTCATCTCGCCAAAAACTTCGCCTAAAACCTATACCTTGTCGGAAATCTCTCCGAAACCCTAAAACGCTTCCAAAAAGTTGTTGGAGCCTTGCCGAAATCCCAAAATCACTCATATGGATCTTCAGAACTTGAAATTGAGGCTAACCTAACTCTTTAGCTTCAAAATCCCTTAATTGAGCAATCCCCAACCCTATTTGAACCTCAATACGCTTGACCCACCATTATTGCCCTTCGAAATCGAACAAACCTCACTTTTGACCCTCAAAATTTGTAGATCTATTGATTTCGAACCTCAAACAATGATTTCAAAACTTCAAACAGTAGTTTCAAACAATATTTGCACCATTTCAAACCAATTCGCAGTCGACCCAACCTCAAATCAATTGTATAAATACACCAAATTGAGTTCAAATCATCAATCTAGGGCTCCTAACGATTGGATTGAGTTTGAAATTGAAGAATAGTGTTCATATGATCGTCAATCATCACTCTAAGGTTCGAATCTCTCTGTAAATTGCTCGAATCAGTTGATAAGGGTGCAAATCAGGTCAAACAGGTGATTTCAGATTTTCAAGTTGCTCAAATTAGGTGTTTGTGCACTGGAATCAAGTGTTTAGGCACCGGTCTACATGTTTCGCCTCGAACCAGCAGTGTAGGAGCTCAAAACAAAGATCTAGACGTGGGACTTACCATTTTAGTACTCGAAACACTGTTTTTGACACTTGATTCAGTGTTTTGATTGTCAAATCGAAGGTTTTGAACTTGACCCTGTGATTCACAGGTTTGAGCTTATCTCGTTTTGTCTCCTTTGTTGCGATTTGTGTTGATTTTGTTGTGATTTGTTATAGGTTGTCACTATTTGGAATCATTAGTGTTTTATTGCTTGTGATTTGTGCTGATTTCCAGTCCTTAGTTGACTAGGCGTTGGTTATCTAGAGTTGATTTGCTCAGTTGGAGTTGAGTTTGGCGGTGTAATGGCACATGAGGAGGTAGAGGTAGAAAAGGTGGTAAAGGTAGAGGGTTCAAGGTGAATTACGGTGAAGAACATCTATTTGGCAACCAAAATCATGGGGTGGAATAGTTGAGGCAACAAGTTGCTAACCTAACCAAGATGGTGCAAAGCATTTTTTATGTGAGGAAGTTGCCTCACATTTTTATATCTTATTATATTATATGTCGACAGTTGTTAAGGGATTTTTCTAAATGGCGATTTCTACTTTTACTGGCAATTTTTTATTTTTCTATTGGGTAATCACATGTGGAGTGAAGGTTTTTTCTTCTCTTTTTTAGGAGAAGTAAAGTTAAAACGGTAGTCGTTGAATCATGTGTTTGTTTATTGGAGTTTTTAAAAACAAAAAGAAAAAAGAAAATGGAAGCTAAGAAAAATGAAATTTTACTCGAGAGTATGCAAAGGGGAAAAAAAGAAAAAAAGAGGAAAGCTGAGAAAAAGTATCAACTTTTAGGTACTAGTTTTTCAAAAATAGAATATTGGAACGTAAAAAATGGACGGAAGGAAACATTGTTAGGCTAAGATGCTAATGCTGACTTATTTTTATGTCCATATGTTTATATCTTTGTACTTTTTTAATTTATAAAGTTAAGACGAGTAAAAAAATTTACTAATTCTTTCACCAGGAAGAAGAAAATTAGTCAAACAAAAAATCATAATACACATTAATAAAAATACAAAATGAGTTTAACCATATTGCTTAGAGAATTGCACGAACCAAATGACATTATGTAAAAAGTTGCTAAGACAAACGTGGATAAAGAAAGCAAAGGATTATGACTTGCTTAGGGACGGTGCCATTTCACAGCATGCAGAGTATAGCGTTGGGTCAACGCTACAGTATAGACATGTCAATGAACCGGAATAGATTCGAATCCGATCTGGTTTTTTTAACAGCATTTTCCCACAAAAAAAAAGGGGAAAAAATTCAAAATTTTATTTTTAATGCCGATACCATTTATTTGATCTAAAAAAACTGATTACAAGATCTAAGATCTAAAATTGGCAAAGCGAACAAGTCAAACCAGGAATTGGCAAAGTCAATATATCCACATTCCAATTTAATATCCAAACAGGGAGAGGGAGAGAGAGAGAGAGAGAGAGAGAACTGAAGCGGATGACCCGATCGCAACAGCATTTCACGGACGAAAATCGAGTCCCACGACTCCTGATTCTGGAGGAAGTGAATCCACAGCCGATTATCCGAAACAACCAATTTCCACTACTTGCAAACGGAGCTCAGCTTAGCCACTTCCTTCGGCCCTAACAGCTTTAGAATCTGCATAAATATGTTGTAAGGTATCCGATCAAATTCTCCAGTGGAGGCTTGAGTGATTGGCTATGACGACGGCAAGAAGGCAGCGGCAGAGATGGAAGGAAAAACTAGTTTTTGAAAAAAAAATCGTTAGTGGAACACCCCTCACATTGGATTTTTTTCGAATCGGATTCGGTCGATTGACTGGTCTACTACTCTGAAGTCTGAACCCCAAGTCCACAATTTTGAATACTTTTCCCTCTTTTTCTCTCTTGGAAAAATAACATTTCACGCATGGACAAAAGGAAAATGCCACCACACAAATGACGTCTTCTTCAGTACGGATATAAACGGCAAATAAATTTAAAAACTGCACAGCAAAATTACTAATTTCATGACCAAGCAAACCGATGCCACTTGATTTCTTTACATGATTGTTGCCCTCGTCGAGTTCCAAATAGTGAATGGTTCGGATTATTTTTTTGAACTTGGGACGGGGCACAAATTGAGGGCACAGCAGGGCCCCTGGGTCCTCAAAACTGGCAGACCTTCCACAGCTTAAGGAGAATTTTCCAATCCCACGCGAATCATAAATCAAACATCAGAAATCACAGAGACAGCTTCCAAACACCAAAACCACATGACCAACCACCTAGAATTTCACATCTCCAAACCACCAGAGTTGAAAAATAAATAAATAATAAAATCGATATTCCTGAGAAAAGACCTTGAAACAAAAGTAAAACTTGAAATTGAAGGCATTACAATAAAAGATTCCGACTTGAAATCGAATCCAGCACTGAAATACATAGTATATATTTACAAATACCTAGAAGTAAAAACACAAATGGCATACGAAGTACAAAAGATCAGTATCACCTAGTACAACAGCAAAGACTTCAAGTTAACTAGTATATCCACCAGTATCACCACCTCCACCGCTGATATTCTTGAAATCCATTGCGGACCCAAATGCAAAACCTCGGTCGTTAGTTAACTTTGTCCAAGTAACTCTAACCTACCACAATCATACACTCTAGTAAACTCTCTTCTATATTCACAAGGTTTCCCACTGTCCAAGTCTAGTTTACAGTTTCCTCAAAACCACAGAAAGTCGTTGGTTCCTGCACAAGAAATCAAAATACAAGTTTCAGTGGTGGCACGTTCCAGTAGCTCACAAAACACAGAATATATGGTTTGAAGCAATAGTCCATTCATTTAGGCCCCACTCATCTAGTTGTGCCAAAAGTGTTCTACGACCTTTTTAGCGAGGAAAAAGCTGCCAACCCACTACCCCTCGAAGACACTGCCCTAAGAAGAAGGTTTGTGGACTTCTTTTTTATCATACAACAGCGGTTCCAGTCATTTCCATATCATAGAAGCATTTCACACAAACATCAACCAGAATCTAAGCGTCTGTGAGTCAAGACCTTAGAGACAGAAAATTGAATGATCTTATGATCATTCATGCCTGTAGATACTTGTTCAACATGGTTTTGACTAGCATACCTTAAACGGAAAAATGGAATGTGTGCATAATTCCAAATTGACAAATCCATTCAGTGCTTGAGTGTCATAACTCATAAGGAACTTTTAGCCAAGTACAAGTCCAATCTTATTCATTTTTGTCAACTCCAGTGATGGTTAGCCATCCTAACAACAATAAAGCAATGGGTAGGACCCATGCAAGTAGCAGCGTACTTGGTGGATTTGTAATTTCAACTATTTTTCACCTACTAGACCATTTGGAAGACAAACATTTTTCACTGACGCCAAAATGCCTCGAAGGGAATACGATAGGCGGGGGAACATACCGTTCAAGTCTCAGGGGTTCAACCTTGAGGAGGAGATTCTGGCTCAGAACCACAAACAGATGAGAATGAGATAGTATCTTCTTTTGCAATGGCCACAAAGTTCAGAGGTGCTGTATTCAACCTTCTCATTTCCTTGAAATACCCGTTTTGGTGCCCAGAATATGAACGCGGTGTAAGAAGTTCTGTATTTGGGCTACCAACTGATCTACGGCGAGGTGTGGGAGTCATGGGAGTCATGGATCCATTTCCATTAGCATGATACCCATTAGCCTTTCTAAAGCTACTGGTTCTTCTTGGACTAGGTTTAGACCCATACATTGCTTCCTTTTCCGTAAGAAGCAGGTCTTGAAGCTTTTTTTGGTCCTGAACAAATTAGAGGTAACGTAACATCATATCATACTAAAAGAGATTCTTGTCATGGAGTGAAATTTAGCAACATATATAAACAGATAAAACAGTGTAACTTGGTAATGTATGGAAAATATCCATAAGTTATACGGTTATACCCATCTGGAGTACATTAACTGCGTGTTTGCATAATAATTTCGACCGCAATTTTTAAATTTTCAAATATGTATATGGAGTGTTCGTCAAAAGTTCCTTTCAGCCATGCTTTGGAATCAAGGTAATTTGTATAAGCAGCAAATGGTCTTCAAAATCTAATCTTGGAAACCATAGGATTGGAGTACTTTTGGAACAGATTTGGATTCTATATCCAAAACCTGATTTTAAGCTTTTGAGGAAAACACTTCTTTTGTTCCAACATACAGCTCCAGTAAATATGTTTCCAAGCTTGTACAAGAATCCAAAAGCTGTAACCTAAAATCCTTTTCCACAGCTATGTAGCACGTGTGAGTGTGGTATCATTTTGTGAAATTACATACCAGTTACCACCTTGACAAATATATAAAAACATAAAAACTTTTCACAATTTACAAGTCTTTCAAAATGAGGGATAGGTGAAAGTATAATAAATTTACCTTGTATCGCTTCTTCTCCTCTTCCTTTTGTTGTCTGGCTAGTTTGTAATCCTCTAGTATAGAAACCAAACGGATCTAAAAATATGGCGAGACAGTTTGTTTAAGAACAAGAAAACAAGAACCATGAGAGACAAAAAGATCACAATACGAGAACTGTACGCTACATTCCAACTCACCCCATCATAGAGAAACAATTTCTTTTTCTCATCTTCCCATGCAAGTGTCTTACTTAATAAATTGTCAACAATAGCTGAGAACAGTGAGAAGAGTAGGTTGTTTGTTAGCTCCAAAGTCCAAACAATGACACCAGCTTAGGCAAAAGGAAACATCATTACAGAAGCTCACAGTAGGATACCTGGAATCTTATTTACAGTAATACGAGCTCGTTCTGCACGTTTTAGGTTAACGTGAGCACCCCTTCCAGCACTGTACCGGTTACTATCCTGAAAATTAGAGAAACCTGTTATAATACAGCAAAACCTAGACATTCTCGCTTTGAACTCTGATGTGTAAAGCAAGACTTAAGATCCATCCATCTCCACTCCTTACTCGAATGTTGATCTTAATTCAAATTGAGTAAAGATAACAACCAAAACATGTCACCGCTCCTTGAGTCAAAAACAGTTAGTATAGTTGAATTCTACTCACCCAAATCAAGGGGCACTCCTTTTTGAACTCGAAACCTCAAGCCATTTGTGGCTTTCAAACTTACATCTATGCCATTAACAAAGCCTTTTACTCATTTTATGATTAATCGTGAGTTTGTCCATTTGAGTGAAAGAAGCTTTTAATTAAATTTTCACCTAAACTGAGCAAATAATTGAATCAAGGATTGGAGATGGACCAAGTTAAGTAAGGAAGCTAAAGCTTAAAACCAAACCATGATAGACTGAAAAAATCTGCAAAAAAGACGAAACACAAAAAGATGATGATGATAAACAAACTATCTTGTGATGCTAAATCACCATATTACTTAGCATGTTACAAGCTAATAAAACTCTTCCTAGCTTACTCGACTATACTCTTCAAGCCAATTTTCCTCCTCACATGCAGACAACCATCTTTCTATCTTATCCATGATTTCTTTCCTGCTCAGAGCTTCGTCCTTTGTTTTGTTTATTTGAGCTTCAATATTTGCCAGAAGTTCACAAGGATCCACAAGACCTAAGAAACAGAATTTTCCCAAAATCTATTACTACGAAGACAAAATACAATAGTGATAAAATCTGGCAAATTATTATTTGAATCCAAGATGCCAAACCAGAATCTATCAAAGCAGTAGATTTCTCAGGAGCAGTGCTTGGATCAGGTTCAATGTGGGTCTTGTGGCATATGACCTCCAACTCTGACCTCTTTTTCATCACCAGTTCTTTCATTCTGCTTGCTTTCAGTTTATTGAGCCTCTCCACTTCTGCTGATAACTATTGGAGAAAGAAACACATAATTAAGAATCCATTATTGCTGAACATGAAAAGGAAAAAGAAAAACAACCAGGTGAGGATGCTTTCAAACCTGTTCAATACTCTCCGTTGAAAGAACACCAGGTTCTAAAATTTCAAATTCTGAGAGTCCACGTATCGAAGTAATCCTTGAGAATTTACTCTTCTCTTCTTTTGTCGAGTCCATCAGATTCCAAAGTTCAGATAATGATGCAACAATATCTTTCAGCTGTATTTGAGGAAGTCAGTTTAGATAACACTACAGCTGTATTTGGATCAAGGATTTGGTTGATGATCTAAATCATCTAATTATTGTCAAAGAACAAAGGATCTAATTGTAGTGAGCTGTTAGACCATTTACTGCTTCTCTGTCCTTACCCAATCCTTAAACCAAATACAGCCAAAGGTAAATCACACAACAGAAAAGCAGGATCCACACTACCTTCTGAAATCGAACTTTTCTTTCTGTTTGCAACTTAAGGACAGTCTGTTCTAGACCCTCCAATGTGCTATCACTGATGTTTGTAGATTGTTCGATGCTTGTTCCATGCAAGCTAGGATGCACATCACCCACTGTCTTACCAAAATCCCACCCAAGCACACCACATAAGGAATGCACCTCGTTCACATACTCCAAAACTACATGGAGCCGTTCGGACTGCAGCAAGACAGAAATGCATGAACTAGTTAAAATTTGGTCGCATTGAGAAGGAGAGCTAACCCTACCACTGTCTTCAATATTAGCCCAAATCAACTTTCTTGTCAAAATGCTAACTGTACTACATTAAAGGACATTGAATAAGCATTACATTGTTAGATTGCTAGATTACAGCAACATGAAGGATGAATATTAGAAATTTTGCTCTAGGTTTGTTCTAATAAACAATATCAACATAGTAATTCAAGGCATAAAAGCATGGTTTAAGTTTTGGTTCTACTCAATGAATGCTATGCTAATTGAATAAGCAACCTGTCTCTTCCATACTACAACATAGCAAAACATTCACCATTTTAGTCTTAGGAAAAAAGTAGCACACATCAGCGACTTCCATAACTTTAAAAAATTGGATCGAATTTCTTCAATAATGTACTTTAGCGATATGGCTTCGGGTTAACCCACCCGTTTACACATAAGTCTCAGCCTCTCAGGTATGTGCAGATCATATGGAAAGCAGTTACCATCCACCAAGAAACAAATATAAGATGCAAACAGTATATCGCCTCTGGTTATATTAGTATTAACACAAGAACAGCGTAGACAAACATACCTTTTCTTTTTGTAGAGTTCTCAGTTGTGTTTGGTACTCGGTAAGCTTTCTCAGAGACAAGTCTTGCTCTTCTAGATTTAAGGAATTTGTAGAATTGATGAGATGACTGTATCCTGAAATCTCTGCAGTGATTTTATCAATTTGTGCTTTTATTTCCACAAATTGCCTGACACGTTCCTCTTTCTTTAGTTTTAAGTCTTCCACTAGTGGTGTGACAAATGCAATTTGCTCTTTCAATGATGTTGCTTTCTTCTCCATTTGGGTCTGTGAATTTTCCGTAAAAAAATGAGTTAACAACCTAAACAAAAGTATTTGACCATCAATACAAGTCACTGAAAATTAAAAACAAAACAAAACAAAACAAAAAACCTATGGGCATGCTAGCCAACTTGAGTTGAACAATTAACTGGCAGTCACCCTCATACGTTCCACTGCTAAAAGTAGTTCTAATGAACATTCACTGTCAAAAGTTGCACAGACCAAAAAGTGTTGGCTCCAAAGGTTTTTTACTCGAAAAGATATTCATGCATTCACAACAATAACAAAGGGTTGAAGAAGACAACTAATGGAAGGTAGGGGAAACATAACTTCAATGCCAACTCTAGTCTTATTACCATTAAAAACCCCAGAGAACTTCAATTGATGCTGCACTTCTAATTACAAAATTAAAGTGGTTACACCTTCCTTTCTTCCTTGAATAGAAAGGATTGATAGCTTTGGATACCTACCAAAAGTAGACTAAAATTAAATATGCTGCAATACTAATTCTATAAAATAGTTAATTTTGATCAATCAGAATTTAATGATGCTTTTACCCAATAAAAGAATAAATCATTAAAAGTCATCCAACCTTCAGAATCATAATCATTAACAGCACCTAAAAGGCAAAAGCCATCACAGCACAATATAATAACAGAAATTACACATGCATCAAACTAACGTATTTTCAAAATGGGAAGCAGAAATAATTGAAGGTCAAATATGATCATATAAAGATAAATAAAATGTTAAGGTAGTTTCACCGGTGACTGAAGATTATGTTCCCCAAGAGAAGCCATGAGGGTTGCAAGCTCAGCTTCCTTTGCTGCAACAGACTGATGGAGACGTGCTTTGGCATTGGCAGCATCATTAACCTTTCTGCGATAGACTTCTAAGCACTCTCTCTCTAGCTCCAACAACATACGATCTTTATCCACTTCACTCTCACCAATGTCAATCCATATTTGCTGTTCATAATCAAAACACCAAAAGATGAACAAAAAAAGAAATTAACGAAATATCCACCATAACTGAGTCTGAGATGTAAAAATCCTCCCTGTTTAAGAAATTTAAGACGACCCACTTGAGATCAAGAGCAATAAATACCGTTTACCCAAATCCCATGACAATAAACCCAACACAATACAACTACTTCCAAACTAACAAAACTGTCCTACCAAAATATATGAACAATTGCTTCAGCAAAGCCCAATACATAAAGAAATCTTTTACGTAGGAAGCAAAAAGAAAGGAAACCGCTTAATTCAACTCAACAGGTATAATTTGAAGAGCAAAAAGCACAAATTGAAGACAATTTCTTGAAAAAATTAGCAGTTCGGGCCAAAAGTTACAAAAAGAACTAAGAAAGCAAAACTCAAAAAAATAAAGGAAGAAAGAAATTTTGGGTAAAAAAGGGAAAGGAGGCGTGAGAGACCTGAAGTTCTCTAAGCAAAGTATTGCAAGTAGTGCTCGTACGGACGCTGGTCGGACTCCCCATGGCTAACATTGCTACGGATCTCTCTCTCTCTCTAGCTTCTCTTTCTTGACCCAATCTCTCCAAAACCTCCAAAGAAAGTAGACGTTGACCCTTTTAGAACCTTACAACAAAGTCAAGACTCCAACTTCAGCTTCCTCTAAAGATACAGAGAGAAACCCAAGAGAAAGAATCAGCAGAAGAGAGAAAGAAGAAAGTGGGTTTTAGGGCTATTAAGTCAAAAGTAATAATAAGCTACATTTGAACCAGATCCGAAGCTTGACCTCCATTACCCAACCAAACCAAACCCAACCCACAAATACTCTGTTTTAGCTTTCTGAAAAGGAAAAAACAACACCCCACCCAAAAACAAAAAACAGATCTGCTGTGGGAAAATAAAAACAGTAACGGATGCAAAAGGGGGTAGACAAATTTAATGAGGAGACTAAAAACCAAACGGAGCACAACAACAAAAGGGACCCAAACAACCCACTAGTCGAGAATGAAGATGAGATTTAGGGTTTGTGGGCTGGGCTAAAATGCGCCAATGCGCACATTAACACAGATTTCTGGGGTTTTTTTTTTTGTCTCTCTCTGCTTCAATAGTTGGTAAAGGAAAACAGAGGGAAAATATGGAAACAGAAATACGTAGATACATGTTCTCTCTATCAGTTGTATGTATAGATAGTTGGTGTATGACACTCTGGCCTGTGGAACGATGGAGAATGAATTTTATGCTCTGGTAGTGAGCGCGTGGGAAGCACTGATAAATGCAGAGAGAGCGTCCAGTTCACGTTTTAAGTAGCTCGTGAGAAAAGGGATTCAATTGTAGTCTCCAGCCGTCCAATGGTGAGGCAGATGGTAAAGGGTTCACATCAGTTGAAACTTGAAAATACATTTGTTTTGTTTAATTAGCAGTTTATTGTACATTAGTAATAATGGAAAGAAATAAGGATGTGGGTTTGAGGGATGATGCAATTATTAATAGGTGGAGCTGTAATTTTGTTAATAAGAAGAATTTGACTAAGGGCATTCTTTTTAGGAGCAACAAATTTTACACTAAATTTACCTTTAAAAGTACCTTTTACAAATTTAGTAAATCACTATCCAAAAATTTCTGAAATTAAACTATATATCCAAACTTTATTATATTAAACTATTCTTCTCAAATTTATAATAAAAAAAATTCCCCTAAAATAGGGAGGAGTTTTTGTGTCTGTGAAGTACACTTTTTTTTTTCTTTTCTCAAAAGCTCTATTCTCAGGCCCCCCCCCCCCGCATGGCAAAAATAATACTACCTTCGTCACAATTTTATAGTATCTCATTTTATTCTAACCGGATAAAAAAATGATTATATCTTTCAATCAATAATACATTTTATATGCAATATGAATCTTGTTTGATAGATCTTGATTTAATCTAATAAACAAAGTGTTCAAAATCACCTAAAATATTATATATTGTAAGATATAACACTTTGAAAAGTGACACGAACTCCCATAACGGACTATAAAATTGGGACGGAGGAAGTAAAGAAAAGAAGGCGAGTGAACAGTGAAGTAACAAAATTTGGGCATTAGTGTAGGAAAGTTATAAGTTTTACAAATTTTCTAAATAGAAAATTTGTTAAGTCTGATTTTTTCATGCTTTTTTTTAATAGTAAAATTTTTATTAATCTTTGAACACGGATTACAAATATTAAAAGGAGTCAAGTGCAAAAAGCATCACAACGTGAAATAACATCCCAACTATGTTAGCACTTTGAGTTGCTTTCTCTTCACATTTAGTTTTTAAGTGGATTTGTTAACCCTGATGAGATGCTCTAAAAAATAATTAGGCAACAATAAAGCATTCGCAGCAGCCTCCTCATATTTTGAAACAAATTATACTTTAAAGTGTCATTTCTCTATCTAAGCTGGTCACTTTTTTCAAAGTATGCAACAACGGACTTTTTTATTCTAACTTTCTTTTATTAAATTATTCTTTCTTTATAATTATACTTTTCAATCTATATATATATATATATATATATATATATATATGTTTTTAATTATTATATTTTCTTATGAGATCAATTTGAAATGTCATATTTGTAACGGTTATATTCTAATGTAATTGTCATATTTGTAACGGTTATATTCTGACGTCATATTTTTCTTACAACGGCTATATATCAACTGTTTTTTTTTACGTGGGTTCGACTCCTTCGTGGAGGAAGTTGATACCCATATTGGGTTGGGAAGAGATTTGGATAGTATAACTGCTTGTAACTCATACAAATAATAAATTTATTAATGCCATCAATATTTAAAATTTCTACTCTGATTGTGGTTAGTTTTGAATTTGTCCATTAGAATTCTTCATACCAATAACATTTTTATTGAAATTTATACCTTCTTTGAAAAAACAAAATAGTCATTGCCTCTAATGGCGATCACCAATCAAAATCCCAAAAGTTGACCATTCTCTCAATAATTGAATAACATAAGAATGAAAATTAAGACAAGTCTCTATGATAAATTGATAAAATTTCAAGTTTCGAATGAATATATAGTGTCTCGCCAGGTGTTGTGAGTCACTATAGCAATTATATAAAATTATCGATATTGCATTGACAAAGAACTTGATGTAGCTGAATTTTTAATAATTTGCTCGCTAGTATAGGGGCAGAGTGGATATGAAGAGGGAGATTGTGATGATCTTATGGGGATAAAAAAAAAAGTTGTAATATTAATGTGGAGAAATAACAAAGCTTTGTCCTTTTATGTGGAGTGCTCTTTTATGTGGAGTCCACACCGCATTTCTTTGTTGGAAGATCGTGGTTTTTGGCCTAACGACTAGTGGTGGTGATGCATTTGGGGGTGGGTTTCTTGACGGCTCTCTTGGATTGTGAGGCTTAGCGGCGGCATCAAGGTTTTTTGGTGGTCGTGGAAGGGTGTTGGAGCTGTTCTCTGGGGCACGAACAAGGGCTTGTTCTCTAGGTTCTAGTGATGGTGGTGGCAACGGATTGTCTCTTTTCTAGTGATTGTGGAGAGTCATGGCATGGAAGCGGAGGTGGCGTCTTTTCTTGTTAGCTGCTTAGGGTTTATTGGTTGAGTTTGGCCTATTTTATTTGGCCATTGTTAGGCCCTTTGGTGTTTTTATGTGCTGAATGTATAATTTGGGTATTTTTAGACCCATAGGATTGTTGGCCTTTGGCCTATTTAGGTAGGCTTTGTCCCAAATGGTGTCCTCGATTAGTTTCTTACCAATCGTTGGTTTGGGTCTCGGATTAGGCAAATGATTGCTCCTAAGCATGATGTTGTTTTCCTTACTCCTATTAGTCTTGTAACAACTTTAAGATTAATGAAATCATTTTTTGCTGTTCAAAAACAAAATGTGCTGGGGAAATGACAACAAGTCTTCAAATTATATTTAAGTACAAGAAGGATTTTTGTATAACTTCACTCGTAATGCACCACTAGGTACGTGTAACAGTTGTCACAATTTTATATTATTATGAGAATGACCACAATAGACACCCATTAAAAGTGTGTATCATATGAACATATTGCATGGTCCATATTGTGCCAGCTCATTGGCAAAATATTTTTTAGTGTTTCGTAATTTTTCATTGTGATTTGTAACATTTTCTATGAGTCATAAACATTTCGGCACGTCTTTTAACTTTTATTAATCGATTCGTAACTTTTATAGAGGTGTATATGATACATACACAAAGAAGGGGAGTGTATTGTAGCCTTGCCCATCGGGCCGGGGAATTTAATTTTTATGGTTAGAGTCGATTTTTCTTGGTAACAATTTGCTCTTAGAGTCACCTCACCTTATGCAAACGCATGGAAATGACTATAGTAGAGGCTGAAGAAATTAGTCTAGCTCTCTTAATTACAAAAAAAAAAAGGGAAAAAATTATTGGATGATCCAAATTTTACATAAATAGTACTAACAATTAATCTGCGGCAAAATCAAATGATTTAAACAGATGGAGTGATGGACATCAATTTTACATAACTTAAAAGTTAAAATCTGTTCCACACCATTCGCAAGTACTCCTAAGTAGGCTATTTTTTAGTAGCTTCTACAAATCACCCAAATTTCAAAATATTTTTAAACAAGTACTCACAAACCCTGTGACTAGTAGCTTGGGAAAAAATAACATTTCAAAATGTTTACTTATTTCACACAAAGACGCAAACGTTTTCTCTCGTAGCTTGAGTGTCCAATGAAGACAATAACATTTGTTTTTCAATCTGTAGGCCATCCAAACAAATTAAATACGGAGTAGCATTCTCCATCCTCTTTTTCCTCTCTTTTCTTGGCAAGACCTCCAAAATTATTAAGAGTGTCATATTATAAAACAACACAAGCCTTAAAAATAGAAAAGTAAATATCCCCTTAAATTAAGGAATGGTAATCACAACATGCTTATCCAACCAAGTTTTTCTTGTTTTCTTCTTTCCTTTGATTACCATTTTAAACAAAAAGGAAACCAAAGGCTAGGTTTGGACTCACATGAATTTCCAAGGATTATGAACTTTTTCTTTTTTTGGACATAGTTTCTTTAATGATGAAGGCATCTTGTTTTGTGATTTTTTATCTATGTTTTTGTTAATTTGGATTGCGTATGATTGTTATGGTTTGGTTTGGTAGTGGGACCTGAAAATAATGTTAATGGGTCCATCTGCATATTATTTTCAGCATTGTCCTTTGCAACTTAATTAGTAGTTGTGTTTTCCCAAAGTATGGTCGTTAATTACCACCAACCATACATCTCTCTTTCCCTCTCTCTCCATATTATACTTCTGCTAAAATACAGTACTAATAGAGCCTTGTTTTCATAATACCAACTTTCTTATCCTCTTATACTTTTTAAATTTGGGTCATGTTATTGTAAGCCCACCGGGAAAAAAAACACACACAAAAAAAAATGCACTCCAGTGCACATTTTACATTTTTAAATACATTTATAGATACTTTTATATACTTTTTTCACAATTTCCAAAGTAATTTTAAACCTTCAAGCCCATTGTTTTTTTTATTTTTTATTTTTTTATAGCATTTTCCTATAAATTTCTATTGATATTGAAGGGTAAGACACCTTCCAACAAGAGCAACAACTATTCCCTTAACAATGTAGGTTTGAGATAAGAAGATGGAGCATTGATGAGGGTAGATCTCACTTGTTGGGAACACAATTATCCAGACACAATACTGAACACAACTCCTCACATATATGTAGGCCATACACACATTTATGACACAGAATCCACGTATATGTGAGGGTTGTGTTCGGTGTTGTGTCCAAGATGGAGATGGTTGGGTTCCTAGAATCTCTGTTCCTTTACCAAAAAACTTTATAAAATTAAAGAATCACTTAAGAAATAACCTGATCAACTACTATTCCCTTAACAAATGATCTCTAATCTGCTTAATAATAGTTTGCCATAATCTTGAAGAAACTTTTACATTAACCACACTTACCCAATTATCAATTCCTTTCATCACACTTTCATAAAGTGTAGAATATTTTATATATATAAAAAAATACTACAAGGAGGTTGTGGTTACATATATGGAGGGATTATAAGGTTTAATGGTTTCTAGCCAAATCACTCATTGGATCGAGTATTTTGGTGAAAAATAAAGAAAAAAATACAAAATGATTTTTTTTTTTTTTATCGACTCTTTCCCCCCTTCTTGTATCACATTTTCTCACCATTCAAAAGGATTGTTAGTATAAATGTTGAACCTTCCTTTTGATAGTTCAACGCCTAGGATTTTAATTATTTGAAAAATCTGCCTAAGAGGCTACAAAGAAAAAGTAACGTTATCACTAGATGAAAAGACAAGAAGAAAGGGGGAGGAGCTTATCTCCATTGAGGAGGCAGGGTGCCCCCCAATAACAAATGAAGCAACCATCACTCTTGTGATAAAGGTGTATACTGTTCGTAATAATTGTCCTCTATGATTCTGCGTTTTACTTGTTTCTCGGCCATCTAGTTGCACGTAATGCTCTATCTCTAATTAGAGTGGTAGAATAATTTGGTTGGTATTATTCAATTTTATGTTGGAAGCCTCGTTAATAGTGAAACTACCGTGACAGTTGTTCACAGTCAACTTGTATGCGCTTTTCCGACATTTGAACGTCTCTTAATTTTTTTGTTGTTGGTGTTATCCTTCCTTTGATATGGATGTGTTTTTATCTCGCAAGTGTGCAATGTCTTTTTCTAGTTGTATTAGATGCACACGGTGGGTTGTCATTTTTATTATTAATAAATTTCTTACTCTTCAAAAAAAAAATAATGTTGGAGTCATAGTTTAATAGAGCCCTTAACTTGTGTACTAAAGACCTAATAGATTGTGTTTCGATGGAGATCCACTGTCTTTTGATGGAGATTCATTGCGTTTTGAATTGAATTATGTATTATGGAGGGTTCCGTTAAGGGTGTTTTTAGAATAAACTGATTTTTCACAGGTTTTGGTTTTTGAAAAAAAAAAACTACTCCTTTTTTTTTTATTAGTGGAACGCCCCCTAAGATTGCACCATTGAAGTATTTAAATTTGCTCTAATAATAAGCTGTCTTTGCCAGAGGTTATTTTTCCCTTTCCCCTTGTACACTAATGTTCTGATTTTTAGTACTCCAGTATTGTATAACAGCTGAACCATCCAAAAATGTAAAATAAAAAATAATTCTGTTACATCGACCCGTCAAAAATAAATAAATAAATAAAATTCCGTTACATAGTCAGGCCCACGAGTTAAACATTTTTCTATGTCCTTTCTTTTTCCCTTTTACCCTTCCCTTTTTTCCTGTTTTGAGCTGCTTTTATTTCCAAAAAGTTGGAGATACCATTTTCCACTATAGTTAAAAATATTTATTTACTTTTTGTAATAAACAGAAGTTTCCTTTTTTTAAATATACACTTTTTTTTTATGCATGTGGACCATGTGATTTGGCAAAAGTAGGGTAAATAAGCTCATAATTACTCCAAAAAATGGGATCGAATCAATTTTTACTACAACCTTTTTCACTTATCTTATCACCAGAAAGAAGGGAAAAAAGCTTTTCTCATCTGGTCTTGCTTTTAAAAATTCTGCATACTTTTTTTTTTAATACTATTTTTTGATCATCATCCTTGTGCTTGATACTGTAATAGATCTTGTGCACTTCTTTATGTTCTTTCTAATAATTCTTTTGTTGTCTTCATGAAGTTTGGAGTTATGGATAAGCTGCATTATTCAACTCAATAATGTAGTATGATTAGAAGCAAGAGAATAATAGTTCTAGTTGCTTTTCAATGTCTCTCATAGTTAACGGTCTTGACACACTACTAAGTTAATCTTTAATTCCTTCTCAATATACATAAATACTTCTATAATAACGGGTTACACGCCCAATTTAATCAGACCAAATCGAGCCTTGAGCCATAATCAGTTGGGGTCGGCTGCATGAATTGATTCATTGCATGTCTACCAATGACAGGCACAAGACTCTTAACGTGGACAACCAAATCACATGTATTTATAAATTAACCATAAAATATCATCCTCATATACTTATAACACGATTTCGAGGAGACGTTTCTTCATAAATTTCACAAACAAAATCTGAAATATAGTAGAAATTACAGAATAATTAGAAGATGTGCAAAATAATTGTACAATTAGCCCTTGTTGTCTGTATACAATTCTATTGAAGGAATCGTGTTATGTGATACCCAAGAAATTTAGATCTTTTCTAAATACCACCTCCAAAGTCTATTGTGGCCTATCCCTCCCTTAGTCCAACCATCTACGTACCTTAATCATATCACTCCTTCAACTAGCGTAGCGATCGCTTTATCATAGACATGTGCAAATTACCTCAATTTATATAATCGTATCTAAATCTTATATGGATGTGAGTGAGGCTGATTAGTTTTCTTATGGATAATAAACTAAACAACATGCGTATTCGGTTTATTAGCGCATATCGATATGTTTTTTTTTTCTTTCCTTTCCTGAAAGATAACCAGAACTTCATATGCTTTTTTTTTTTTTTTTTTTTGGGGGGTCCTTTCCAAGGGATTGAAAATTTGAAAATGTTTACTATATTGAATATAATAAATAAATGTAATAACAAACATAACGTTCTGAAAACGAGGGGATGGGAGTTTTAAAAAATATTTTGGTTTCTTGTTGTTTTGGGCTATGGTACCGTGCCAAACATATTAACATGGTTACTCATCAACAAAAGAAAATTAGAAAATTGTAGGTGAAGTACATAGCTTGAGAAAATTTAATTACTTATCTTTTTTGCAAGAAAAATTTATTCATTATCCACCCATCATAAGCTTGGACTTTTTCGATCTGTAATGGATTTTACTAGTTATAAGGATTTATTAGACTAGTCCCAACGACTAGATAGGGATATGAATAATTGAGAGAGGATTTAACAAAAAAACCGACAAAATAATTGAGAGAGAGAGAGAGAGAGAGAGAGAGAGAGAGAGAGAGAGAGAGAGAGAGAGAGAGAGAGAGAGAGAGAGCAATATTTTAAGAAAATGAATAGATATTCGACAAACAATGAGTATAAGCATGTACAAAAAACTTCTTCAAGAAAGAAATGAAAAGAAAATTACTTGTACCTACTTTGGTAATGAAACTAAAGGAACCAAGGTAGTTGGTTTGGGAGGCAAATTGAACAATTAGGCAAGCACTAAAATAAGTGGGGGTTGGTTAGCTGGAATTATTAGCCGACACAATCAAATCTAATGTGGCTTACGGCAAATCTGAAGGTTAATGGACAAATTATTACCACTTTGTCTTGGGGGTTAACCTGTCAATAGTCTTTTGCCGAAACCCAAAGTTCAGAATATAAACACACGAATAAGAAAACAAGGCACAAGGATTTACGTGGTTCTTCCCCAAGCACAAAACTTTAGAGGAACGTCTACCGAGAGAATTCACTAAAAACGGAGAGAAATACACAAAGATGGTTATACCCGTAACTCCTCACTCAAAGATCCACACCATATCTGTGAACAAATCTCGCAACAAGAACTTACGCACTCATCAAACATTTCGCATAATTTAATGAAACAACTACAAACCCTAGATATTTCAAATTTCAACTTAAGACAAAATCCTAGGAGACCACAAAACTCCTATTTATAACAAAGTACAAAAAATAAGGTCAAACCCCCTAAAAACGCCCAGCTGTCCGGACCATAGAAGCTGCAACTTTCCAGAACATTAATTAACCCGTGGTCCGAACCACGAACACAATGGTTTGGACCAAGGATGCTGCGAATATCTTTTCTAGTAAGCAGGCTTGCTTTAACTAATAAACCGCAAGTGGTTTGCTTATTTATTTATTTTTGTCCTTATTAAAAAACAATTTGCATTAGCCAAAGCAAGCCGTCTGTTGAATTTTACTAAACAAGATTTTGGCTTTCTAATTTTTATTTATTTATTTCTGAGTAAGGTTTTAGGCTGCTACAGGATTTGGAAGCAGAAGAGGGTTCGGAGGTTTGTTTTGCCCGATTTGTTTATGTTTAGGGCCTAAATAAACAATGTTTGTAGTCGCACAATTTTGTTACTAAATGTGGTTTTTTTCCTTTCTAAAATTCTGTATAAATAAAATAAACAAAAAAATTTCGGATCATATCCGATTTTTTTTTAATATGATATCCAAAAGTTTGGATTCATGTTGTCGCTATCGGATTTGCCGATATCGGATTCGGATCCAATCTAGTCCATTAACAAGCCAATTTGTGGCCTCGCTACATGGTGCTTTAACATTTTTATCTATCACACATTATACTAGAAGTTTGGAACTCACATAACTCTGTGGTGGATAAAGGGTGTTGGGCAGTGCCCCAAGACCATGGAATAATTACTCCGGCTAATGATGTGAAATGTTATCACAAATCAATAATATATCCAGAATTGTTTAATCAATAGTAATTCAACTAAAGAGAAAAAATAAAAAATTGGTAGCTGAAGAAAATTTGTTGTTTATCTGCAAATTCGGACCATTAATTGTCAAAATGGATGACTGTGATGAGCGCTGGAGCGTGTTGCCCACAGTCACAATTTTGTTGACTATAGCGGTACATTTGGCATTGGGTATAAGGACGAATGGGGGATAAGATGTAAATATGTTATAAGTAGAAATAAGTTAAGAAGGGAGATTAACCAAGAGGTGGTTTGTTTGTTAGTTGAAACAGATTGATAAGAATAAGTAGACAAAAAATAATTTGAGGGTTAACTTAATTGTTCCGTGTAACGAGAATACATAAAGGGTTTAGATAGATTTGAGGGGCACTTGGTAGTTTCATCCCCAAGATTAGTAGTTTGGGTGTAAAGGGAAAACTAAACCCGGTGTAAAGGGAAAATTGAACACTGGGTAAGATTGGACTTGGATTATCTTATCCCCTAGGCTACTAGGACCTAAGGGCCTTGAGAGATAAAAAGTTAATCCATGCCCACTCTTAATTTGGCATTTCGTTCTTCATTTGCACCCGGATTGCTTATTCGGCAAATAAGTTAAAGACCCGTGTAGATCTTAGCGAAGCTCACCCCACCTCCCAAGGCTCCCATGATAAGCTTATTCGGGAAGGCGTAATTCCCGTTGTGCCCTTCAGTGCCCTTCAAACCTCTATTGTATTCTCAACTAATTCCACAAATAATATATCCACCTCTTAGCCTCCCTTATTTCTTATTCCCCCAAAGCTTTTTCACCTGCTAAACGAGCCATTTGTACAGGGCCCAGACATGGGAAAGGATACCCAAGCTAAAACCTGCCCATCCATACCAAAAAAAGAAACATTAAAAAAATAAGGGTCTTGCTATTGTGTGCCAACTGGGTTTACAATAAGCACAAAAAAAACACGTATTTCAGTGCACCTTTTACACTTTTCAATACATTTACACGTACTTTTATACACTTTTCAATACACATTTTACCATTTTCCAAAAAATAATAATTTGTTGATCATATCTTGATAATCTAAAAATAATTCTAAAAAATTGGTTTAGTTGCAAAAACTCGAGCTACTAAATGGATTATCATATACAGTCACAAGATTGAATTTAATCAAGGAAATAAGTTTACTTTGTTCCGAACAATTAGAAGGGGAAATGGGGAAGGAAGCATCACATTGATTATGGCCGTTACACTTTGATTCTATCCCTTTCAGTTTAATGCATGCACTAGTTTAACACCCAGGGAATCAGTTTATGTGGTACATTTAAAGACTCACTGTACTTGCCAAAACATCCAGGGAATCATTGGAATCTGACAAATCATACGATTAGAGTTCTATGGATTCACTGAAGTACAAGATGTTAAGAGTACTATGTGGAAATTTCCTAGTAAGGTTCTTCACTTTCTTTGTGTTATTTCCAGTCACTACAAGGATAAAACCCCACAGTTTACTCCTAGTTCATATAAACCTGTACCAAGAAAAGAACTGGGCCGATTGGCTATGGGTTAAGGGGGTATAACTTATAACCCTTCCTTTTATCTCGGTCCCACCACTTAAATCTTGGTTTGACAAATTTTTTGGGAGGGCTATAACTTATACCCTTCCTAGATTAATACCCCTGGAGGGGTGTTATAGTTTAGTACTCCTCAGTACCCCTAGTAAAATTACCACACTACCCTCTCTTATACCCTTGGCCCTTACCCCTCCCTCTCTCTCGTTGACTGTTTAGCAAGAAACCGAATTCCATTTTTAATATTTTACGAACCCTTGTGATTTCCTTTGGATAAAAAAATAAAGTACTTTCGGGTATAATTTTATATTTTCTTGTATTTATGTATTTATTTTATTATAAAATCTAATATGACCCATGTATAAGGGCAAATAAGTCATTTTCCATGTTTTTACATCTTCCACCCAATTGTATTCCCATTTATCACAAATTCATCCAAACCATATATTTAATCTCCCTTTCATAAATGTCACATCAATATAGGTCCACCCTTACTAAATAATACCCTTCACGATCTTTTTCCTCTTACTATTTAATCCCACTAAAACTTATCCCCCATCCAATAGAGCCCCTAGTTTATATACACTAGTTAATAATTCCAGTCAAAATCTATCCTAAAAATGGGTAAAGTTCACTGACATTTCCTGAAAAACAGAAACCTCCCATGCTTTATTTGACAATGTTAATATTCCCCCTTCTGTTAAATGGTTTGCAAACGGTTTTAATTTGTCATTTTAATGCCTTGTTTTAATTCATGGCTTAAGATCAAACTAACTTATTGTGTTTTACGAGACATGACATTCTTTCACAATATATCAACTTGAAAACTAAGTTAAGCCAAAGCATGTAAAACAAGGGAGGGCACTCATTTCAGAAATTTGAGGGGAGGTCAGTAACATTTGCCCCTAAATAATTATATTCGCATGTCTTTATACACTCAATCTTTATCTGTTTTTTTCATTAACTTGTTATGAGAATCTATAGTTCACATGTTCCATTTCTAAGGGGTTTAGCCAAGTGGTTATGAGAAAATAATAAGTGCTCCTCCAAAAGGTCACATGTTTCATTTCTACGAAGGCCAAACATTTCAAATATTGGGGTCATTGGAGGTTTGCCCACACACATCTCAAGTAATTCTGAGAACCAATCCCACCGTCTTGTAGAAAGGGTTAGTTAAAGTTGAGGCAGGCCCCTTCCCATATTCCCTCCACTAATATTTTACCCTAAGGCTATGTTTGTTTTGATGAAAAATGTTTTACAATATAAAATATTTTCCCTGTAAAATGCTTTTGCTGAAATTAAACTTTTTTACTTTTATTTTCCGTTGTTTGGTTGGCACATGAAAAAAATATTTTTTTACTGCCATGCAGTCATATACAGTGGGGGTGGGACACGTGTACCCCCGACGGAAAGGCATATTTCCTGAGTAAAAAACTTAGAGGTGAGAAAGTACGTGCATGGAAAGTAATTAGGGAGAAGATCAGGAGGGTTTGAGATATACGAGTTTTGGGCTGGGAAATGTCGGGCCATCAGAGTTAGCTCCAAAAATGACTTACGGGCCAAATCAAAGTAAAACAATTTCACCCCATTGGTGCAAAATGTTTTACATTGAAAAAATATTTTGCCACCATTTTTTGTACCAAAATCCAAACAAACAGAACCTAGACATCATTAATTCTTTTTTGGATAATCAGACATCATTAATTCGTTATTGATCTCGGAAGAATTTCGTAGTTTAAATTTTATGAGAACATTTGTACAAGTATATTTAACTTATCAAACTGTTCCACACCAAAAAAGAGTAGAATCTACTTCACTTCTTCACTTCTGTGAGACTAATGTATTATACAAGTGACCTCACTGGCATCAACTAGAAGCTTTGCTTGCTTACAAAGCATCTACACAATGAAGTATTAAAAAGCTTTACGTGTTGTATTGCTAAAGCATCAAAGCCAGTACTCTTTAATGATTTGGAAACATACCGAACGAGTCCTGCAGTTCTTCGACACAAGAAGAGGCCTCAAATATGTGCTTGAGAATGTCCCTGACAATTTCCAGAATTTCCACTTCTTTGCAGGAGGTAACAAATTTGACTGCGATGGGAAAAGATCCACAATTACTACTACTTTGTCACACACCCGCATCACAAATAAAAGCGCTCTGATTTTTATTCTTATTTTTTGAAATAAATACGCGAAGTATGGAAACATTCATCGTCAATTCTAGATGATAAAGTCATATACTGTGCTCCTCAATAAATGGATTTGAATTAGCCAAAAACACAAAAATCAAATACGAGAAAACAGCATGGATATGCTTATCAAACAAGTTTTTTCTTTCTGGCTTTTCTCATAAGATGAAATAAAAACGGAAAATAAAACCATATACTATACATATTCAACACAAAGATAGAGGCGTGTCATTAATCCTCCCGTGTGTTTCACTTCATACTCACAGGATGGGCTCACCTCAAGTGTTTGTGTAAACCAGTTATGCTCACATGAAATAAAATAAGCAATCAAATATTACAAGAGCTGTTTTTTTATAAGATGAATGATGTGATACAAAATAAGTGATGGTCTTGTGAGATTTAATTGGTCCAAGTCAGCGACTCTACTCACTCTAGCAAAACCCGATCCCTATTACTCCATGGTGTTATTACTATCTTTGTAGCATATATCGAATGAAATAATTAATTTAGTACTGTAAGGTCCATAACCATGGAAGTTTAGCATCAGGGCTGAAATTTATATCTAGTAAGATGGGACCCACCAAGACTAGTAGGACTGAGAATTAAGATATCCCAAGGAACAGAGCCTATTTTAAGCAAATAAAGGACAGCCCCTTATTTGTTGCATTTACAACCTTTGTTCCCGGAGACAAAAGAACACGAGGGGAGACTCACATGTGAACTCTGTGCACAAAAAGTGAAGTCCAAAATCTGGGAATGCATGGGCCAGTGACTTTCGATACATTCGACACTAGTTACCTTCACCTTCAAAGTAAATATGGCCCATATTTATTAGGGTGGCTCATGAATAACTTTATAATCCCAGTCAGTCATTATCCTAAGGAGTTAACGCAATTTTCTTAAAAATTGACCACCTATCCACATTCTCATAATGAGACTCATTCCCCATATGGATATGTTACCCTTCTTTTGTGGAAGACCAAATTGCACTACTCCTATATTTTCTCCCCACATGCATATGTTAAATATAGACCGCATGAACATTCAGTCATTACCCATGGGTCTGCTACATTAACTTACTAACAACTAACCCACTAACTCAGTGGCGGAGTAAGGGTGTTAATCACAGGGGGCCGATATTTATTATATCATATGCATTTTTCTTTTCAACATAAAACATTGGTGCATTGAAATTGTTCTAGCATATGCATTAAAAGTATATGAATCATTTTGTTCCATCATTTAGGCTACTACAACACATTATTTTTCACTTATGTAAGACATTGAGAAATCAAAATACTAAAAAAAACTAAAATTATTAAGATCATATCAAATAATTATATGGGTCTTGCTAATTTGTGTCCAATGGGCATACAATAAGAACACAAATAAACAAAAAAAACACACATTTCAATACGCCTTTTACACTTTTCAATACACTTTCACATATTCTTGTACACTTTTCACACATTTCAATGCATTTTTAACTGTAGCATTTTCCTAATTACATTGATAATATTCAAATTAGTATTATATTAACAATAATTTTGAAACCCAGGGGACCAGGGCCACCCCAGGCCCTAGCTCCATGTTAGTTCCGCCCTTGCACTAACTTACTAACAAGAAACAGCTAACGCAACGCTATCACTATGGCCCAAAAAAAAAAAAAAAAATCCTTCTCAATTACAGACCACTTTGGCCTATCTTTTTTGTGGTAGCAAGTTCAATATCCAACGACTAGATGGGGTTTGGGGAAGGCATTGATCACGAAGACAATGATCAGAGATAAGAGAACAAGAAGGACCCCAAGTATATGAAGTGGGCATAGGGAGAATTATAAAACATGAACATAATTTCTCTTTTAAGAATTGGAACTGAATGCAGGAATGGTGGGTCGAAATGGGGACCCGCTGATTACATCATAGATGATCATGGTCATGGTCAGGACTCAGCAGAGATTCACTATGTACCTTTTTGATAAGGATGACTACGCAGCCAATACAGCCTGAGAGAGAGAGAGAGAGAGAGAGAGAGAGAGAGAGAGAGAGAGAGAGAGAACCATCCAACCAAACACTTTCTCTTGGTTCAACAACCATAGTTAAGAATTAACACGTATGGCTTGAGGCATTTGTCTACTATTCTTGACTTTCAACTCACCAAAACAAACGAATATCTTAATGAGTAGTGACCACCAGCTGGTGTAAGAGGGTAGAGGTCCCTTTGTGAAGAAAAATCCAAAACGTGGACCATCCTAGCAGATAATCAAAGCACTGTGTAAGAGAGAGACCCTGAATCAAGTTTTCCCAAGTAGGTGGTCCACAACTCAACTTTGAGAGAGAGAGAGAGAACTTGAATCAAATTTATTGGTAGACTAGTCGGGTTTCGATCAACTTGGGAGACCTCCGACTAGCGATTTGGGGCCGACTAGTCAGCCGACTCGACCAATTTTTAGAACATTGCCTGAATCAACTCAGTAGGTGGTCCACAACTCAACTTTGAGAGAGAGAGGGAGAGAGAGAGGTGTATGGTCCATGAACTCGACTGCAAGCAAACTTTCATGCATATGGTTCAAAAGTAGCTTTAGCAGGAAAACTACATTTCTCATCATTCACTAGCGAATTCCTTTCTGTGTTGCAAGCACTTTTATGTGTGTTTCATTTTCTATTTTGCTCAAGAATGGATGCTTCATCACAAAAAAAGCCAATTTGCATAAAGAGAGTGACTCTTTTCTACTTCATGTCTCATTCAAGTGGTTAATGTCTATAAGTCTAGAGGCTTGGAAAAATGACACGAAAAATATCTAAGAATGAAGTATTTTAGTATTTTTATTTACTTTAATGGAGTGTGCGCTCTATATAAAATGAATGCACCAGTCATGCGTTCAATAAAACACAGATATGATTCCCCAACCAATATCGGTTTACAAATTAATCTTAAACCATTGACTCCATTTGTTAAGACCCCATGAACAAACTTTTGAGTTCTTCCCATGCGCTCGTTTTCCCTTTTCAAAAGCATCACTCAAATAGAAGTCCACCCATCTGTTGCTATACTTATTAAGAAGAAATGCTATTCTCACTTCACATTTTCTAGACGGCCTCTGAACTCTATCCACGGTCTCAAAACTCTATCCAAAGGTTCAATATTTACGTCTCAACTAAAGTACCCAGCTTAGAATACGTCTAATAGAAAACAAACTCTTTGAAAAGTCCAAATCTACTCACATAGCGATTGAGATCTATATTCGGTAGAATCAAATCCGTGTGTTCCAAGATAAAGAGCCTAGCACGGATTTAGTAAGTTCAGCTGCTGGCAGTGAGAATCTCCTTTCCATTGATTTGGTACCAGCCGTGAATAAAAACAAATGCTGGGGTCCAAAACTGTGCAATAGAACCTACATAGACGTGCTTATCTGGACCACTGTTGAGAAGATCTTATATGGACGGTGGTCACTAGTCAACCATCAAACCTTATACAGCTCGTGGGAAATGATCGATATCAACCTATGATACCATCTAATCCGTACACGTGGCAACATCCAAAAGTTTCTAGGACCCACCAAGTTGACTAAAATGCTCCCATCAACATTTGATTTTGATGCATCTATTTAGCAGGCAGCAGCACGCCCGAAAACACTTCTGTTGGTGAAACTTTACAATTGGGTATCCGTATCCATAATGGGCTCGATGTGGCTCAGCTACCTGCTACCCACTATCAATCTTCAATTGGGCTGAAAAAAACCCCTATGGATTGAACCCGTCAATTACTAGATACTTCAAAGGGATCCCGGTCAAAAGCTCCAAATGATTCCGCCAGAGCCACAAGGATCGTGAATTCAAATGCCTGTGCCAAATATGAAATCATCTCAATTTTATGGTGGAGAATAAAACCTACACTACTCAAAGATAAAAATTAACCTACAAAAGCCTCCCCAGATCTCGAAGTGCTTGCCTAAGTACCCAAAATCTGAAGACCAGGCCGCATCTTATCTATCATTGCTAGACATTATTTTTGGAAAGCTTCTAAACAGAAGTGCCAGACTTGGTTTTGCAAACCCAAAGGCTTGGCTGATAAGAATGAAGGCATATCCAACGAAACTAAAAAGTTAAATCTAATGTAATTCGCCAAAAGTGTTCACTTGCTCCTTCACACCATAGAAGATAATTATCTTTTTCCTCTTAAAATCTTTCCTAAAGTAAAGTTGTTCAATAACAACTATTGTCTAGCGACAATGTAGTACATGAAAACAATGATGTCAAAATATGCATACCAGGTTGACTCAACACCTATTGTTAGTATTTATGGGTCGGTTCAACCGGACCCAATACACACGGATCATTCACATGGGTCAAATGATTGGGTTAGTTAGAAGGATAATAAGAGATGGACTCTTATCTCTTATCTGTTATAAGAGTTTAAAGCGAGTTTAAACTCTAGGACGTAATTTGTTTATAAATATAGTCCTGCAGATACATGAGAGGCACACAAGAAATTAACCAGAGTTCTATTTCTCTCATTCTCCCCAAAAAATATTCTTGTATCTATATCTTCTCTCTAGGGTCTCCATCTACAACCCTAGGATTTGCGGTGTGGATAGTAAGAGTAGGCTCTGGTAGTCTTCTCTACACGACGAGGATAGAAGACGGTGTTTGGGTTCTTGTTCGTGGTTACGGATTGTGCTTGTAGTGCGGGTCTCGGTTCGTCGATCTCCGAAAGCTTGAATATTCCGCTGCACTTCATTCTGTAAGTTTTATGTGATTTACATGCTTTCGATTAGATTTAACATTGGTATCAGAGCCATTACGGCTCGCCCTCGCATGATCGCCTATGTTTTTTGTTTTGTTTTTTTCCATATGCGATTCGTTTGATATTCTGCTTTAATATATATATAAAAAGAATAGAACGGATGCAATAGTGAGAAATCTGATGCGGTCTTTGGCTTGGCCTTGAGTGAGTTTAACCAAGCATCAGATTATTAGGATTATTAAGCGGACATGTGTGCATGCGCTGAGTGTCGAGCGGCATGGCACTGTACTCGTAGAGTAGAGGTGTGCTCATAATCAATGGCTTTGATGTTGGGGTGGAAAATTAATTGGGTCCATAGAATATTTTTGTTAGTCGGTCGAGTGCGCCACTATTGAGCAGCAAATTCACCGAACATGGTCAAAGCAATATTCTGCTCATGTTCATGGACTCTTTTTATCTTTTTAGTCTTTTACCATGTTGTGTTTTGACCAATAGAATTATTTTCTCATTTGGCTACAAAAGTACAGAGTCCTTCAAAGAACAAAACGTTTTTACCAGATCAAGTTGGACTCTATTATTTACCCAATAAAAAAAAGGACTCTGTTCGACTCTGTTCAGTTGGAAAACAGAATTGTTAAAAGTTCTATTCTCTTTTACGCCAATAAAAAAATAAATAAATAAATAAAATTGGCAATTGTGACAATTTTTTGACCTAGCCACCCCAATATTGTTTTGGTAAAACCATGCAAGCAGACCGTGGGATCATATGTTCTCATTTTTTGATTGATATAATTAGAAGTTATATCCTGTTGCATCCGGTTGGAATATATAAAGTAACATGATTTTGTTTATTATGTATTGATAGTTTATTGCTGCGTTATAGCGCAAATAATTGGACCCTAGATTATTTAGACTTATATCTGTCTTCCTAGTGGGAGACTGTGATGGAACCATCCATGCATATATACCCATTTGTGTTGTTGCATGTTGGCATGGATGGTTGATTTAAGGGATTAATATTTGTATGCGTTTGGAGATGGACTCTCATTGATGATAGAGACCGGAGACAAATTTATTATATGGAGATAAGTGCAACACGCTCATTTGTTTTTAATTTGTAAGGGGGTGTGTTTTTGCACTTATTTCTGTATAATTTTTGTGTCTCCCATACTTGCATAAAATATTAATTAGGGACTTAAAATACTTAGTCCCGTCCTCTTTTTGGTGTATATTCATTGGTTATTTTGTCTCAAAATCGATTAAGAAATAATAATTTATACCATGTGTTGGGGTGATGACTACAAGCATAGCAAATTTTCGATATCCGCGTATGGTTAAAATTATTATTTTCTTAATAGGGTTTTGGGATAAAATTAATTGTAATGTGCTAAAAATATTCCAATGCGCAAATGAATGTAGTGAAATGGCCTCGAAGACAATTGTTGCCGATCTCGTTAAGGGGGAGAAACTGGATGGGAAAAACTACGACATGTGGAGCAAGAAAATCCAGTATCTCCTTAATGAGGACAATGAACTTGAAACCTTGACCAATACCATGATTGTCCAAGAAGAGGGGACCACTGCCCAGCACCGCCGAAACATGGAAACTTATCAAAATTGGGTTAAGAAAGACCGCCGTGCGCGCTTTACTATGTTAGCGAGCATGCACAATGATCTCATTGGCGAGTTTGAAAACTGCGCCACAGCCCAAGAGATGTGGGACCAGCTGAAAATTGCTTTTGGTGGCACAACAACTAGGTTGCGCGCGTTGACATTGAAGTTCGACAGTTATAAAATGAACCCCCAACATTCCATGCCTGAACATTTGAGGGTTATGTCGGCCATGATACGCGACCTTAGGGCTGCTGGTAATGTTCTAACTGATGAGCAGTAAATTCTCGCTTTGCTTAGGTCTTTGCTTGATACGCCATGGAAGCATTTCAAGCTCACAATGATGCACAATGAAATGGTTAAAACCTTTAGTGATTTGGCGCGTCATCTTGAGCTTGAAGCCGAGCGCCAAGAAGCAAGGTGAGGCAATGAGGCTTTCGTGGTTCAACCTAGCCAGCGCAAGACAAATGGGTCTAAGCGCAAAAGGCAAGGTGGGAAGGCTAAGCAGGGACAAGCTGGAGATAATGCGCCAAAAGAACGTGTTAAGCGCCGCAGAGGTAAGAGAGGAGGCAAGAAGGATAAATCCAAAGTGACTTGCTACAACTGTCAGAAGAATGGACACTTCGCTCGTGAGTGCACTGAGCAGAAGGTACCATCTTACTTTAAATCTCGCACAGATTGCTTAGTTTGCTCTCATGTATTGATTGCTTATACTAATCCTATTTGGATTGTGGATACAGGAGCAACAAAACATGTAGTACGAGATCGAGGAGGATTTATCGAGTATCGCCGGATTCCTGCTGGTAGCCAGAGTGTCTTTATGGGGAATAGTTCAGCCGAGGATGTGCTAGGAGTTGGCACTTATCAGCTGAAGCTATGAAGTGGTCGCACACTTATTCTCTATGACGTACTTTATGCGCCTAGAGTTCGTCGCAACTTGATATCAGTAGTAGCTTTAGTTGACTTAGGTTTCTCCTTTAATTTCAATAGAGATTGTTTTTCTATTTACCTAGATAATAAGCCGTTTGGGCATGGATTTATTTCTGGTGGTTTCTATGTTTTGGATTTGGATGTTTTGGATAATACATTCTTGGCTTTTCATGATGATGATGTTGTTTCTAGTTCTGTGAAATGGCATGCCAGGTTAGGCCATATTGGGCAAGATAGGATAGAGAAGGCCTTCTAGGCCCACTCGCTAAAGTCAACCTACCAGTATGTGAGCCTTGCATGGCAGAAAAAGCGATAAGAAAACCATTTGGTAAGGCAGTGAGAGCTACAAGTCCTCTAGAGCTAGTACATTTAGATATTTGTGGACCCATGAATGTGAGGGCACGACATGGGGGTACCTACTTCATCACATTTATTGATGATTATTCGCGATATGGATATGTATATTTGATTTCTCATAAATCGGAAGCATTAGATTGCTTCATTCGATTTGTTAAAGAAGTTGAGAATCAAATAGAGAGAACCCTAAAAGTTCTAAGGACAGATCGTGGATGCGAATACTTATCTGAGCAATTTAAAGGGTTTCTATGAGGATAAAGGTATCCAAAGACAGCTAACGATTCCTGGGACTCCACCACAAAATGGTGTTGCAGAGAGAAAGAATCGTACGCTGTTAGATATGGTTAGGTCGATGATGGCGCAAGCTAATCTTCCTATTAGTTTTTGGGTAGATGCATTATTAAGTGCAGCCTACATCCTTAACCGTGTGCCGAGCAAATCAGTCACTTCTACACCATATGAGCTATGGACAAGTAGGAAGCTTGATCCTTGACCATTTGAGGCCCCAGGGGGTCACGGGTTATGTCGCATTCGCTACAAAGAACTTGGAAAATTAGATCCAAGAGGCAAAAAGGGTATCTTTATAAGGTATCTTGAACATTCCAAAGGGTATGTTATGATATGCGAACAACCTGATGGTGGATTGACTGAGATTGAGTCCCGAGATGTGAATTTCATTGAACATGAGTTTCCAAGCAGATGTGATGTGAGGGGGGATCTTAATCTTTATGAGATGTCTGAGGAAGTTACACCTGTTCTTAGCGAGGGTGGGGATATAGATCTTCATCCTATGGTCGCCGAGAACAGTGGGAGTAACTTGCCACCTAGTGGGAGTACTCCACTAGAGACTACTAGTTCCTTAGATCCTCCACAATGTAGGAGCGAACGTGGAAATATACCCCGTCGTCGTTTTGAGATTGAAGGGGAATCTTTCATGTGTGCTCTTCAAGAGGAAGATGAGCCAAGCTCATACAATGAGGCTTTATCTTCACCTGCTTGTTGTTAAGTTATGTTAAATTAGGATTCATTTTGTTATGTTTTCTATTCCTAGGGATAGTTTGGTCATGTATAGTATTGGTCTTGTATATGTCTGTGTATAGACCCATTTTAACAATGAATGAGAAAACCTTTGATCTCTCTTTCTCTCTCTACACTCTAACATGGTATCAGAGCTTCGGTCCTTTATTGATCGCGATTTGTAGAGCTTTAGAGATCATTTTTCTCACTTGACTGTGTTTATCAGTTGGTTTTTCCCCATTTTTGTACTGTTCTACCAACAGTCACCATTTTATTCGATCGAAACCCACTGGGTTTCCTCCCAATCCATCGTACGGACATCGTACGCCTCTCCACGACATCGCATCATTCCTCCTCGTATCTCGGGATTTTAACACATCGGTGGTAACCTCGTCGTCGTTGATCGCCGGAATAGTCCTCACGGTCTCTTTGAAGCTCGACGAACGACAGACGCATGGTTTCGTGGCTATCGGACTGACGTACATTGATCGTAATCGATCCAACACGTGGTTTTGTTCTTCTCAAGCAGGCGCATCACGACCGCAAGGAAGGTCGCCGGAAAGTCAGCGCGGGACCCCACGCAGGGGTAGGCGGAGGCGCTGCGGGAGGGACTCGTGCGAAAGTGTTTTCACGCTACCTGGTCAAAGGTTGGAAGGAGGTCGGGGTCACCGAGGTCCCTCCCGCGAGTCAAAAGGGTCATCCGGGGGTTCAGCGGCTTGGGAAAGAATCAAACAGCTCATCTGGAGGGTTATAGAGGGTCCAAAACCCCTCTGGAGGGTTCAGAAAGGCTAACAGAGTTTTTTCGACTGCTCCGGACTACTTTTGAGAGGTCCGAGACCTGTTTTAGACTAATTTCGGCGTTCCGGATTCATTCGCGGGGTCGGTTTAAGGTGATTTGAAACGGAAATTTTTAGTACAATGGACGCTTTTACAACTACTCAAGTTAGCGCTCTTTTTTCTAAGGGGGAGTTACAAACTCTCAGGCGCCTATTGGCTAGGCTTGACACTCTATCTACCACGGCTTCTACTTCCACTTCGCTTCCCCGCCTCCCGATTTCTTTTGCTTCTCGGTCCATGCTAGTGCTTTGAAGGCATCTAGCTCCCGCCCTGGATTATAGATTCTGAGCCACGGATCATATGACGGGTTGTTCATCCTTTTTTGATTCCTACTCCACTTGTTCTGGTAAGGATAAAGTTAGAGTAGCTGATGGTTCTTTATCTGCTATTTCCGGGAAAGGTTCTATTCATTATTCTCCAACCATTTCTCTTTCCTCAGTTCTCCATGTTCCCAATTTTTCTACTAACCTTTTATCCGTTAGTAGTCTTACTCAATCCTTAAATTGCTCCGTAACATTTTTTCCTACACATTGTGTCTTTCATGAACCGGATACGGGAAGGATGATTGGCGGGGGGCAAAGCACATGGGGGGCCTTTATTTCGAGTGCGAACCTAATCCGGTTTGCCCACCTTTGTCATGTGGTCAAGCTCTTGCAGCAGATACGGGTTCTGCTCTTTCCTTGTTACATCAATGGCATCGTAGACTTGGTCATCCATCATTTGGGATTCTTGAAAAATTGTTCCCTAGTTTGGCTAAACCATGTTTTCGGAGTCAATTCCTTTGTGAAGCTTGTGAGCTTGCGTAAAACATAAACGCCATTTTATGCTCCCGGTCAATCACGTAAGTGATTCACCATTTATGGTCATTCATTCCGATGTCTGGGGTCCTTCTCCTGTCACATCCCTGTCTGGCTATCGTTGGTTTGTGACATTTATTGATTGTTATTCTCGTGTCACTTGGGTGTATTTAATAAAGGCAAAAAATGAGGTGTTTTCGTGTTTTAAATCTTTTCACCAAATGGTGCGTACTCAATTTGATGCCAATATTAAAGTGCTCCGTAGTGACAATGGGACTAAGTATATAGATGGGACCTTTCGGGCATATCTTAATGACTATGGCATTCTCTTTCAGACTTCTTGTGTTGGCACTCCACAACAAAATGGAGTTGCCGAGCGCAAGAATCGCCATCTTGCTGAGGTAGCCCGCTCTCTATTGTTCACCATGCATGTTCCTAAACACTTTTGGGGCGAAGCTATCCTTACTGCGGCTTTTCTTATCAATTGCATGCCGTCTAGTGTTCTTTAGTTTCAAACTCCAATTAAGGTTCTTTTAGGTGGTTCTCGGGTCTCATCTCTCCCACCCAAAGTCTTTGGTTGTGTGTGTTTTGTTCATGCTTCAAACACCTAGCGTAATTTGGATCCCAAAGCCCGCAAGTGCATTTTCCTTGGCTATTCTCCCACTCGGAAAGGGTTACAAATGCTATGACCTCGTGACTCTCGCCAAAATGTATGTCTCCATGGATGTCACTTTTTGGGAAACTGAATCCCTTTATCCTCTGTCCACTTCATCTCTTCAGGGGGAAAATGATAGACAGGAAGAGATGTTGACATTTCATACTCCTGAGTCATGGTCTTATCCTTTACCTTGTCATGGTGAGGGAGAGAACGAACCTTTACCTGCAGAAGGAGCAAAGCATGATGATCGGGAAAGACTGGATAGGTCAAATCTGCAGACCTTTTCTCGAAGGAATAAAGGCAAGTCTACATGTGCAGTGCCACTTTGCAAATCTCCATTACCTACTCCAGTTTCGGACTCTCCCGCTGATTCATCTGGTAATGCTTCTTTCCCTACTGTTGTTGATGATCTTGATGCTCCTATTGCTCATAGGAAAGGTGTTAGAACTTGTACCCAACATCCTATTTCTCAGTTTGTTTCATATTCCCGTTTATCCCCTTCGTATCGTGCTTTTGTCTCTTCTCTTTTTCTTCTATATCTATCCCACGTGATTGGAAAGAAGCCATCATAATACCTGAGTGGAAAGAAGCTATGGTAGAGGAGATGACAGCATTGAAAAAGAATAGCACCTGGGAATTAGTAATTCTTCCAAAGGAAAAGAAACCAGTGGGATGCAAATGGGTGTTCACTGTAAAGCACAAGGCAGATGGGACAGTTGAGAAATACAAAGCCAGACTTGTTGCCAAAGGCTTTACTCAAACATATGGTATTGACTATGAGGAGACCTTTGCTCCTCGCGGGCCAAGATGAATTTCGCTCGACATTGCTTTTTTGGCGGCCAATTTGGATTGGCCTCTTCACCGATTTGATGTGAAGAACGCGTTCCTCCATGGCTAATTAGAGGAGGAAGTGTACATGGCCATTCCACCGGTTTTGCTTCATCTCGCACCCGCGGGAAAGGTGTGTCGATTGAAGAAGGCACTTTATGGCTTGAAGCAATCTCCAGAGCTTGGTTTTGTGAGGTTTCTCAAAGCCATGTTGAGATTTGGATACAAGCAGAGTCATGCTGATCATACTATGTTCATCAAGAGAAGTAATGGTAAGATTGCCATTCTTATTGTTTATGTGGATGACATAATCATGACAGGTGATGATGTTAATGAGATTGCTAGCCTTAAAGCTCTTCTTGCTCAAGAGTTTGAGATTAAAGATTTGGGGTCTATGAAGTACTTCCTTGGAATGGAGGTGGCTAGATCTGACAAAGGAATTTTTATCTCTCAAAGGAAGTACATCCTCGATCTCTTGGAAGAAACTGGTATGTTGGGATGTAAGCCTGCTGATTCTCCCATTGAGGCCAACCATCATCTTTGTAGCAATGTGGGGGAGCTTACAGAAAAGGAGAGATATCAGAGACTTGTGGGTCGCCTCGATATATTTATCTCACACTAGACCGGATATTTCCTATGCCGTGGGGTTGTGGAGCCGCAGTTCATGCATGCACCTCGCATCAGCCATCTTGATGCGGTTTATCGTGATCTTGAGGTATCTTAAATCTGCCCCTGTAAAGGAGTTTTGTTCTCCAATCATGGTCACTGAGATTGGAAGCCTTCACCCCATGCCGACAAGGTGGGGTTCTATTGATGATGGGAGATCTACCCGCTATTGCACCTTTCGGGAGGAAATTTGGTTACTTGAGGAGTAAAGAAGCAAAGGGTTGCTAGGTCTAGTGCAGTAGGCTGTAATACGTAGCTATGTCTCATGGTGTTTTGCGAGCTTTTATGGCTCCAAACCTTTTACGTGATCCGGGATTCCCCGATGCTAGTCCCATGAAGCTTCTTTGTGATAATAAAGCAGCCATAAACATTGCTCACAATCCTGTTCAACATGATCGAACAAAGCATGTTGAGATTGATAGGCATTTCATCAAGGAGAAGTTGAGCAACGGATTGATATGCATGCCTTTCGTGAGATCCAAAGACCAATTGGCCGATGTATTTACTAAGGGTCTTAGTAGTAAAAGCTTTCACACCATTGTATTCAAGTTGGGCTTGATAGATATCTTTGCACCAACTTGAGGGGGAGTGTTAAGTTATGTTAAATTAGGGTTCATTTTGTTATGTTTTCTATTCCTAGGGATAGTTTGGTCATGTATAGTATTGGTCTTGTATATGTCTGTGTATAGACCCATTTTAACAATGAATGAGAAAACCTTTGATCTCTCTTTCTCTCTCTACACTCTAACAAAAGAATGGCTAGCTGCTATGGAGGATGAGATTGGTTCTATGGAAAAAAAATCAGGTGTGGGAGTTGGTAGATTGTCCGCCTGGGCGCAAGACCATTGGTAACAAGTGGGTCTTAAAGATTAAGCGCAAGGCAGATGGATCAATCGACAAGTATAAAGCCTGTCTTGTGGCGAAGGGTTTTACCCAAAAAGAGGGTATAGACTATGATGAGACTTTCTCCCTAGTGGTGAGAATCGCCTCTATTCGCCTCATTCTAGCTATGGTCGCATTTCTGGATTTGGAACTTTTTCAAATGGACGTTAAAACTGCATTTCTCAATGAAGAACTAGATGAGGAGATCTATATGGATCAACCAGTTGGCTTTGAGGCCAATGGACATGAGCGCAAAGTTTGCAAGCTGAAACATTCCATCTATGGCTTGAAGCAGTCATCTAGACAATGGTATTTCAGATTTCATCGAGCCATTGTTTCTAATGAGTTTACGATGATTGAAGAGGACCATTGTGTTTATGTTAAACGGTCCAAGAAAAGTTTTCTTATCCTTTTAGCGGGGAATGATATGGATATGATTGTCACCACTAAAGAGTGGTTGTCCTCAAACTTTGAGATGAAGGACATGGGTGAGGCTGATTTTGTGCTTGAAATTAAGATCTTTAGAGATCGCTTGAGAAGGTTTCTTGGCATGAGTCAGGAAACCTATATAAAAAAGGTACTTGAGCGTTTCTGAATGCAAAATTCCAAACCCATTGACACTCCTATCGAGAAGGGACACACATTGAGTCTTGCTTTATGCCCACAAACTGATCAAGAAAAGGAGGCAATGGCTAGCGTCCCCTATGCAAGGGCAGTTGGGAGTCTGATATACGCTATGTTGTGTACTCGACCAGATATCTGCTTTGCAGTAGGTTTGGTTAGTCGGTTTCAAAGTAACCCTAGACTTGCTCATTGGAAGGCTGTGAAGAGGATACTTCGATACTTGCGCGGTACTGCAGATTACATGCTATGCTATAATGGTGGAGATTTACGCTTGCGAGGATCTGATTGATGCTGAGGCGGGGTAGCGACATAGATGGCGCAAGTCCACCTCGGGGTATGCATTCTTGCTTTGCGAGGTGGAGCTATTTCCGGTGCGGCAAAAGCAGAGACTTGTATTGCGTTGTCCGCGATGGAACCGGTACATAGCACATTCCTTAGCCGCCCAAGAGGCTATTTGGTTGAGGAGATTCTTACAACGCCTTGACACAGAGCCTAGATCAAATGGGACTGTGACTCTATCTTCGTGATAGTACAATTTTGCTCTTGCTTATGCCAAGGATCCCAAATATCATGGAAAATCCAAACACATTGATATTCGTTTTCACTACATTCGAGATATGGTTGCGCAAGGAGAGGTGGTCCTAAAGCATATATCCACGACCAGTATGGTGGCTGATCCCTTGACCAAGCCTATAGCAAGGGATGTCTTTCAAACACATGTTAGTAGTCTGGGACTTCGTAGGATTTGAGTTGTGCTTTATTGAGACACCTTTTTGGATATTTATTGTTAATGCACTAGTTTTTATATTCTAATTGGTTGTGATTATAAAATCAAGTTGTGTTTTAAGTTAAGCACTTACAATGTTAGTTATGTGTCCTAAGGCAACATGTTGACCATCTCACACGGTAACCTGCCTCAGCGCCGATGGGCGAGTGAGATGAGACATAACTCTTTAAAGATGATGAGTTTAAGGTATTGTCACCTTGGTTGGACCAAGATGAGGTCACTATTGACCGAACAGAGATTCTCTATTGCCTTTGCTTGAGCCAGATGAAGACCTAAATAGGCGCATTGTATGCGACAAGTTTGAGAGTCTCAAGTCAGGCGCTTTTAGTAGCGACTGGACTTATATTTGTACGGTGTTTTTGGAGTGACACAATCTTTATAGATACTCCACCGTAGCATGTGAACATACCACATTTGCTAATGTCAACCATACTTAAAGGAGTGATAGATGGATCCCTTTCCTATCACGGTGTGAGCTCTAAATGTCATTATATGACTACTCGTTGCCCTCACTTAACTTGAGACTATGTCATGAAGTAAAGACTTTGTGTTGCTACTCTAGGTTAAAATGAATTGACATGAGGGCTCGAGGAAGACTTTCTGGTATCACATTTGTTTGTGCGGTTGGTTGTGCTTTGTGCCGGCACAAGTTTGTATCTTTTTACCTACTCTATAATAGTAAAATAAAAAGTAATTTCGAAATTTGAAGCACACCAACGCAAGGGGGTTGAGCATAGCTCTGAGCTGAGACTCAAGAGGGATTGGAGATGCTCGATCCAATGTGGCTAGATTTGTCTAGGGAAATGACGAGATCTTTTGGAGTGATGTACCTTGTTAGTTTGATGGAAGCTTAATATGGTACTCCTACCTAGCTTGTTTTCTCGTCGGTCCCACGCCTCATTTCCTTGTATGAGGAGAGAATTGATAAGATTGATACGGATGAGATATTTGAGCCCAATGTGTATGAGTGGGAGATGTTAGTATTTATGGGTCGGTTCAACCGGACCCAATACACACGGATCATTCACATGGGTCAAATGATTGGGTTAGTTAGAAGGATAATAAGAGATGGATTCTTATCTCTTATTTGTTATGAGAGTTTAAAGCGAGTTTAAACTCTAGGACTTAATTTGTTTATAAATATAGTCCTGCAGATACATGAGAGGAACACAAGAAATTAACCAGAGTTCTAGTTCTCTCCTTCTCCCCAAAAAATATTCTCGTATCTATATCTTCTCTCTAGGGTCTCCATCTACAACCCTAGGATTTGCGGTGTGGATAGTAAGAGTAGGCTCTGGTAGTCTTCTCTACACGACGAGGATAGAAGACGGTGTTCGGGTTCTTGTTCGTGGTTACGGATTGTGCTTGTAGTGCGGGTCTCGGTTCGTCGATCTCCGAAAGCTTGAATATTCCGCTGCGCTTCATTCTGTAAGTCTTGTGTGATTTACATGCTTTCGATTAGATTTAACACCTATGTTATGTGGATTGTTGTAATTTAGACCTTAGAGAAGAACTAGTGTCAAACACACTAGACACGTGTAATCTATAGGATGTGTCATTGAATATGAACCTAGTTAATTGGATTTGTGCCCATCAAGTACGCCTAATAAATTGATTTTAGCACATGCACCTTTCATTCACAAAACATATTATCTAGTGCAGTTTATTTTATAAGCAACATTTCAGCATAAAAAATAACTTTTAGTATGAAAAACTATATCATGGGGTCCTCGGCAAACGCTTTGACGTATACCCAAGCCCAATGATCCATTAACACCGAGTCAGTTCAAGGAGAATACACTGTCAAAAGGCTCTAACCTTCCTATAGCCTTCGCGACTAAATATTGGAACATATAAGAGCTGAGACCGGTAACACATTCATATGGATTGGTTGTCATCTACAAATCATTCAACTCTTGTCAAGCTTGCTCAAACTCTTCACTCATGGCAACATATTTGACTATACCAGGCAGCTCGAATTGGTTCATAAACAGCTAGAAATGACAAGGAAAACTAATTCCCTAACACCATTCTTTTATTCCCCGAAAATCCTGAGAAACCTCTTATACAAATTTTGAAGACACAAATAACTTTTCTGAATCAGGTTAATTGATGGTTAATTTCCAAAGTCTTTTTGTCCTTTATGAAACAAAGCCTACTCAGCTCCATTTGCCATCAGAACAGAACAGAACAGAAAAATTTGTATCAGTGCTGCTGATAGTTAGATAGTTAATAACTTTTCCTAGTCTTTGGTTTCATATCTGTATAACCATCAACACTGAAAATGCACAAGAAAGAGAAAATTAAATATGCAAACTTAGAGTAAGGAAAATTTACCCCAAGGAAGAACAGGGAATTCCCATTTCTGTTTAGGAACTGTCACAACATATGTAGCAACCTGCAAAAAGTCCAGAATGCTTCTCAAATAAAGACACAGCAAGTGCAACACTTCTGAGTAGTCAAGTAGAATTAAGAAATGCAAAACCACATGCCAGTATTGATGCAGCAAGATTTCTGGGAGAATAATAAAGAGTTGACGTCTCCTCCTTTTCATAGACAAGATCCATGATATCCATGGCCGCTTCAAAGTTCACAAGTTGCCCAACTCTTGCAACTCCCCTACATCCATGTAGGACAGAAAAGATGGAATTAATGGTCAATTAGGATGAAAGGATACACTGAATAGATGATTTCCCAGTAAAGAAGCTACATATTTTATTAGATAAAATTAAAAACAGACTCACTCAAACTCAACGAAGAGCTCCTCCAGGAATTTAAAAGCAATATTATCCGTACCAATCTCAAAATCCAATACCTTGAAGAAGGGGGCCAAAAAAGCAAAGCCAAATAAAAAAAAACATCTCAGTTGAACTGACAAATGCAAGCAACCACAGACGTTTTATGGGATTTACCTGCATTAAGAGCACCTCCTGCAGAATACCATTGTCAATCACCACAAGAATGAAACAAAATGAAGCTTATATTTTGCAAAAATCAATGGTTGAAATAGTAGCTTACTGCTTCCAAGAAATCACGAGTTGTAAAATGCTGTTCCTTAATCATCTTGTCTCCCCAAAACTTCAAACTTTTGACAGATAGGGGCTGGGAATCATGTATCTGCAAACAATTGACGTGAGAAACATACAAACAAAGCTAACAATGAAAGGCCATGATAAGCAAAACGTGATTACCTACTTTGCTTGAGATCCATATAGAAACTAGGGAAAATAATTGCAGGTTGCTCTCTCTCATGGGATGTAAAAGCCAGTTTTCCTTGTCATTGCTCAGTCTGAAAATTTGGAAGTTCAAGTTAATGGTCATGATTCACAAAATTTGTAGTAGTAAAGAAATGATATCTTGTTTGCAGGAAGAAAAAGGCATAACGAAAAATCATTCAAAGACTTAATAGTTCTATTAGGCACTCAAATTTTGGGCCATAAAGTTCATTTGCCCACTGAGGCTATTCAACTTATGCCATCATAATGTTGCATGGCAATGATGCAATGCATGTCATTGTCAAACACCCCAGAATCTATCATGATATTTTAATAAATCAATCAAGAAAAATTGCTCATTCTTAGTTTTTGGTGAAGTGATTAACCAATTCCATAGCAGATTCATGATTAAGGCTATCACTTAATACAGTACTACCGGGGCCTTTGTAAACTCACTGTTGGGTTCTAAATTCTAACATAGTTAAAGTTGCTGAGATGAGAATACTGCTGCCAATAAAAATAGCTTTTGTTTATCCTTGTGCCAAGTGTCAGGCTAGACACTGTTTCAAAAAGACAAAAGGTCGGGCCAGACTACTCGGATTCCCTTCACAAACCAACAAGAAATACAGGGCCAAAGAAAGAAAATGGAAAGAATTTTCCTTAGAGAGGCGCCATTGGAATAAACCAAGGCAAGTTCAAGATAACAAAAATCAAAGCAAGCTCAAAAAGAACTAATCAACTAAAAAGAACTGAAATTGTTTTATAAGAGTATTTGACAGGACCTTCATTTTTTGAATTGGTATAATTTTTCAAAGGCTTCTCTTAAGAAATGCCAAGTGGACAAATGTAAGGTAAAGCTTTCGAGATGAATCCTGATTCACAATTAATTGTGAATGGGCTAGTCTGATTTTTTATTTTTATTTTCTTTATAAATTTTTTTTTTTCCTCCCTCCTTCCCAAGTTTTTGAGTATTAGAATAACATAAGTAACACAAATCATCTACTCCGTAATAAAAACATGAAAACTAAGTAAAATACTAAAACCACTTAGTTAGTCAATCCATAATGCCAAGTTCAATGTTCAAAGATCAAACCAACTCAAAGTATGAAACCAAGTAATACCAAATAACTAGTCAATTACAAAAACATGGTCTCTGTCAGACTCACGCTCGTAATCCTCATCTTCTGCTTTGTTAAATGACATCCAAAATGGAGACATGGAAACATAAGTGGACTGCAGACCGCGCGCGCGCGCGCACACACAGACACACACAGAGAGAGAGAGAGAGAGAGAGAGAGAGAGAGAGAGAGACGACCAGAAGGGAGAGATGGATTAAGGCTTTAGGGTTTTCTTGTTCTATTTTTTTGACCAGGACGATTAGGATATAGAATCTTTAGGTTATATCTTATTGTATATGTTTGCTTTGTTACTTATGACAGTTATCCCTATGTACCTTTTAATATCACATATTTCAATTTTTTTAAAAAAACTAAGAAATTACCTCCGACTAGTCTCCGACTTGCCGACTAATCCCAACTTTTTGACTCATCCCGACTCCCGACTAGTTGGCAACTAATGTCGATTCCCGATTAATCGGCCTGGTGACTAATTAACTGCCCACTAATCAAGTCTGCCAGGCACCAACTAGCAACTAGGCACAAACTAGGCGAATTTTTAGAATACTGACTGTCACCCTATATCTCTTATGAGGGGCCCAGGTAGGGAATTTTTCATTTGGCGTTGAGGAAAATATAAGAGATGCCATTTACAAAGTTGAAGCAGTATTCCAAATTATAGCATTTGAAACTAGTAGCGTGTAAACAATGTATGATCATAACATGCCAAAATGGAAATTGTTAAAGCATTCAACGCCCAACTAATTCACAGTTATTAGAGAGGTCGTTGGGGCTGATAAGTATTATTTACCCAGACAATCTTCAAATCCCCCGCACAGGCAAACTCTCGACTTAGACATGTGGAGGTAAACAATGGATCCATACCATAAGAATCACAATTAAATAAGCTGTACTTATAAAGATTTGTCCGAGTTAAATCATCCAACCAAACAGTAATTGGAAATGAGTGTAGAGGCACTCAGACTCATGGAGTAATTAAGGAGACAATATTGTATGTATGTTGGACAACCTCTCAACAGCTATAACCTCAAGTGATTTCTTAATTCAAACTTTCAAGCCTCCTGAAAGGACTGCCAGATACCGATATTCATAAATCCAACATGGCAACAGGACAAGCATCAAACGTCAATATCAATTACACGAACCAAGGCATTACTGCTAATTATCTGATTAAAAGTATCAAAAGGAAATCCATACTAGAAACGTTTATTGGAATTAAGATATGCCCCCCATACGCATTGATATTGTTCTCAACTTTTTATCAATGTCTGTCGAGAAATAAAGTCATACTAATCTAACAGGACGGTCAAGCTCAATTCAATGCTTTATAGTATGTAAATTACATATGAAAAGATCCTACCTGGAGAGAGAAGGGCAGAACCGATCAGCAAATAGTGATAACGCAGAGTACTTAACGATTGGACGAACTTGAAGTTGCTATACCACGAAACAAATCATTTGAGCAAAACAAAATATCAAAATCTAGGGCGGAATGATTGAGAACGAATTCAGAAACATTAGTGTGCACATACGGGCGTGTATATTGGTAGGGTTTGTAATTGTAGCGCAATTTGAGTAGATTAGAAAACTGGAGAACACTCACCTGAGCAGATTGGATGAGGAGCTCTAACAGTCGAAGTCGGACACGGGACGTCAACACATTGTTCATTTCTCTCTCCGTGTGAAATCGCTGTGCAAAGGCGAACTGCCCAAAGGCACCATTGACAAAAAGAGTGCGAGACGCGAGGGTTTTGGAGGGAACTTTAAAATCAGCAAAGCCAAAGGGGTAAAGGAGGTGTTTGGGAGCAACTTTTCAACTTTTTATTTTTGGCTTTTTGATTTTTTGGGTTTTTGGATTATGACTAAAATGAATTTTGAATCTAGGAGGAGTGTTTGGGAGAAATGTGCAGAATTCATTTTACAAAAGTAGTAGTGTTTGAGAGAAAAATGATGAAAATGAGTTATGGATTGGTTGTTTACCATTTTGCCCTTATAACTCATTTTCATAATTTTTCTCCCAAACACTACTATTTTTCATCATTTTTCTCTCTCAATCTATGAATAAACCCACTCAAACAACAGCAGCTCAAACATACCCATGGAAAATCCCACGGAAGATCCCATAGAGACACCAGATGCGTTTATGGAGAATCTATAAGATAATCCTTATTGGTAAGTTGAAAACCCAAATTAGATAGATTTCTAGAGTTTTTTTTAATCAAAATTAAATTAGATAGGTTTCTTGAGTTTTTTTTTAATCAAAATTATGTGCATGACTGTTCAAAAACTCTAAGGAAAAAACATTGATTTTGAGTTTAGGTCGTCTTCTGCTTCTCTTCTCTCTCTGGTTTGTGTATGTGGAAGAGGAGGGGTACATATGACAAAGACAAGGTCACGGGAAAATGAAAAAAGGAGAATGGAAAACAAGAATGGGAAAAGGAAGGTTAGAGCTGTTTCGGGGTTTTTGCTTGCAACGTCCAAAATGAAGAATGAGTTTCTGAGAACTCATTTCCAGAACTAGGCGGCCAAACAGCCAAAAGTGAAAACGAAAACTGGAAATTGGGATAAGTGGGTGCCCAAACAGCTTTAAATGTTTTGCCACGTGGTTGAATTTTAGGAGTTTTTGATCTTGAAACTTATTCCCAAAGTAGCTACCTTTTTAAACATATTCTAAAACTAGCAATTCACACATTTTGGTAATACGTTATAACCGTTAATTTTCAACTCAGCACGCCAGATTAGCTCAGGGGGTTCAGTGTCAATTGTAAATGCTTGTAACCAAAACGCGTTGTCTTTAAATCATAATGCATTTTACAAATGCGTTAGGGTTTTGAAATTTAGGGTTTCATAGCGCATATCTAAAGTGCGCTAAGGCTAAGTAGGGTTTGATTACTTACCCCTTTTATGACTATTTTCCTCCAATGTAGAGTAGTTTTTGGCCTTGGTCCTTTGATGAAAGTTTTAAAGGATGTCAAGTACTTTAATTTTGATGCAAGAATTACCCAAAACTGAAAAATATTGATTGCGTTTTCATCATCTAAAGTTTAATAAAATCCTCAAATTTTAACATCAAAACATAAGCTCCATTGAAATTATATACAACACATATTTTGCATAGTCTTTTGGCCCTCTGTTTTGTTGAACTTTTGGACTTTCCGTTGAATGGTTTGATTTTAGTTAAAACACTTAGACTCTACCTTGTTCCTTTTTAGGAAGACAAAAATTTGTAACAATGTACAAAAATAACAGTATTATGTAAAAATTAAATTGAATAAAAATAAGCTAATTTCCTCACACACATATATTAAAATGCAGATGCATTAGTACTCAATTTGAACATGGATAGTGCAATTGATTAGAAATCTCAATCCTCGCATACATAGATGATCTGAAATTACATATTTTTCAAACTACGTAATTAAGATGATGATGGTCCCCCACTTTTCTGCATCTTCGCTTATTGTGACCTCTCTCGCCACATAATGAGCAGGTCTGTGGCGGTTGAGACTCAAGCCAATCCATCTCAGTTCGCAATCGATTTACTCTCGGCAACCCTTGACCCCAGAGACGTTCTGTGTCAGGAAGAACTCTAAATATGGATGTTTGAATGACAGCACATAACAAAAGTGTGCTATTACTAAATATGTACGATATTTTGCAGTTTTACTAGGGAATCAATTTTAAATATTACTAAGTCATATTTTAGACTAAAAAAAGTTAAGCATGCTTTTTGTTTTTTGAATTATTAAGGGGGAAAAGCAAAAAACTTTTTTTTTAAAACTTATTTTGGCCTAAAATGTTGTAGGAGTTTCTTATTTGCTCAAAACAAATGAGTTTTTGAAACTCAAAAAAGTAAAAAACATGCTTAACATTTTAGGCCAAAATAAGCCTAGTATTCCACCAGAGATTGGATGTGAATGACAACGCATAACAAAAGTGCGCTATTACAAAATCTATACTTGTACGACATTTTGCAACTTTACCAACCAAGGAATCAATATTATTAATAGTAATGCTAATGGTAACGCATTCTCCATATGAGATGATCATAACGCAATCAATATTTTTTAGTTTTAGGTGATTCTTGCGTCAAATTAAAGTACTTGACATCCTTTAAAACTTTCATCAAGGGACTAGGGCAAAAAACAATATTACATTGGAGGAAAATGGTCATAGAAAGGGGCAAGTGATCAAACCCTACTTAGCCCTAGTGCATTTCAGATATGTGCTAGGAAACTCTAAATTTCAAAACCCAAATGCATTTTACAAATGCGTTATAATTTAAAAACAACGCATTTTGGTTACACGGGGTTACAGGTGATAGTGAACCCTTTGAGTTGACCTACCATGCCTAGTTGACAATTAATGGTTATAACGCATTACCAAAATGCGTGAAGTGCTAGTTTCAGAATATATTTGAAAAGGTAGCTACTTTGGGAATAAGTTTCAAAAAAATGTGCTACTCGATCAAAAACTCAAATTTTAGAGTAGTAAAGAAATACACGAAGCAAGGTTTTGAACACAATACCGGCTAACCGGTATTGGAACAATTTTGGGTACCATTCTAAATTTGTGGCTAAAATGAATATTTATATATATATATATATATATATATATATATATGTATCTATTGTATATAATTCATCTTATTAACAATCCATTCGATTGTCAAAAAACACACTTCAATACATTTTTAATGCATTTTCACATCCTTCTATACATTTTTTCACGCTATCATATGTGTTAACATCTTGAACATTGTCTATATATATAAATTGTGTTGACCTTATTTTGCAGGAAACTAAAAGTTTTTTTAATTTTTTTTTTTACCTATATAGTCCCAGGCATCTCATAATCATTGGGGAAGGCCTTCTCAATTCAACCCTTTGAGGATTATCATCTGTTGGTGTAATTATTGTATAACCAATGGAAGTGAATAAATCGGGAGTGAATAAATGATTGCTTCATGGCGTGTTACATTGTCGTTGTCCTTAAGACAATATTTGCCCCCACCAATTCGAGTGAATTTGGTGTGCATCGAATGTTGGAATTTGCGACTACAATTGACATTTAAAGAGGTACAGAAGTTTCTGGCATGTAAGTCTCAGTTTTTTAGACTGCGGGAAAGTTGCAATAATTTCCGTCTGGATGGGAATCAAGTCCATCGGGACCGATTTATGTACTGATTTTGGGCGGCTGCGCGTTTTTGTAGGTTTTAACCTAAAATTATGTGTACTCTTATAAATAGCAGCCTTGAGGACTATTAGGGTTTGGACTTCTTGAGTGAATCCCTTTAAGAGAGCCCCCATTGAGTTCCCCGTAGAATGTTAAGGTTTCTTGGTTGTTTCGTTAATGGTCTTTTCATTAGGATTAGGATATTAGAGTAAGCTTTGTCTCTTTTGTGTTCTTGAGACAACTTTGTAGGTGCTCCTCAGAGATTTGTTCTCTACATATCGTGTGAGTACTTCAAGTGAGAGTTATAGGTATAGCCAGCTCTGTATATTTCTCCTCATTATAGTGATTCCTCTTGCTATTTTCCCATGGAGGTACCTTTAGAGCTTCATACTTGAAGTGGAACCACGTAAATCCTTGTGCCTTGTTTTCTTGTTGGTGTGTTTATATTCTCCTACTTCGGGTTTCAGCATATCAAATTAGGGGTGAAAATCAAAACGTTGAACTGAACCAAACTTTTTGGTTTTTCATCTTGGTTGGTTTGGTTCGGTTCCGAGAGTGAAATTTTTTTTGAACCGGTTCGGTTCCTGGTTCTTGGAATTTTTAAGGCAAATCGAACCGAACCAAACCGAAAGTATACATTTATACTAAAAAATGTAGATTGTACCCACGACCAAACGTATAAAGGCCTTCCACTTAACCACTGGGCTAGCAAACCCTTTGATCCATAGTTAGCTAATGAATATATATATATATATATATATATATATATATATATATATATATATATCCTCTTAACTCCCAACTTTCAATCAAACCTAACCCTAAATTTCATTTTCACCCCAATCTAAGAGAGAGAGAGAGACGCCACCACCATCTCTCTCTCTCTCTCTCTCTCTCTCTCTCTCTCTAAGATGGAAGATCAAACACCACCGTCTGCTAACTCCATGTTCTCACCGCCACACCGTCATCGTCGACAAACACCATAATCTGTCAACACCATCACTCTCACCGCTTAACACCGCAAACACCATCGTCGGCTAACTCTCGATGATACTCCAACACAGTGTATGTATATCTCTCGATCGATACTCCCCCATAGTTAAGAGTCTTCATCTATATATATGTATACATTATTCTGATTTTGATGATGTTACAAATGTGTGTTTTATGGTTGATTTTTTATATATAGAATGTAGATCTGTAGATTTGTAAGATTTTTGGTTGATTTTTTTGATGTTTTTCTACTAGTCCCCATTGTCTATTCTCTCTCTACCTGGGGAACCGAATTGAGCTCTAAACCGGACCGAACCATGACAAACCGAACCGAAACCGAACCAACCTTAGAAAATTGATTTCGGTTTTGTGGTCCTACCGAACCGAGTTGTCCCAGTTTAATCGAATATGTCGAAGAACCGGACTGTACCGAATCGGCTTCACCCATATAACAAATTATTATCAGAGCTCTCGATTTTTAATCCAAGGCTTTCGTTTTCCACTGCATAGGATTGTGTGTTTGGTTATCATCTTGATGGCAACTTGTTTCAAAGTTTGTGCAATAAGGATTACACAAGGCTTTGTTGGAAAAATCAAAGAAACCTGCTAGTGTGCAGGATAGTGTGTTTGAGGATCTTGATATGAAGGCAATCAATTCGATTCAGGGTTTAGTAGATGGTGCAAAAGTGGGTTTGGGAGGATTTTAGATTTGAAGTAGCGCCTTTATGTGATTCATATGAATGAGGTATGCCCGAGAAAGAATATTTTGATGAGTTGAATTAGATTAATTTGGTTATACTCTTTTTGGATACCGTTGTGAAGTGATTCATGTAGGGTATCGAGTGGAGATTCAGGTCTATTATTAATTTGGTTCAATTATTGGGAGTATACGAGATGGCATATGAGGCTCTGTGCTAGGGTTGGGAGGCTTTGCGGTAAATTTGGTTCACTCTGGGTGGAGTTTGAGCATGTCTTCTTTGGCATTAGTAATGGGTACATGTTTGGTCGACGTTGACATCGACATTCGGTTGACTATGAGTGCTCGTTGGATGGATTAACTCTATGGTGGAGTTCGGTGTTTAGCTTTGGGTAGAGCATGAGCAGATTTTCATTGGCATCAGTCATGAGTGTATAGGGTGGGAGGTACCCGTTTAAAGATGGAAACCTCGATTTTAACTTTATGGTGGAGTTTCGGTGTTTAGCTTTGGGTGAAGCTTGAGCAGATTTTTGTTGGCATCAATGATGGATGCATTGGTTAGGAGGTGCCTATTTGAAGATGAGAGGCTCGTTTTGGTGATTGTCCCGGTGGGGGGCGTGTGCTTGCAACCTTGAATTGTATCGTAGATGATCACCCCAAGCATAGGGCTAGGTCGGCGGTAGCATAATAACCGGTAAGACCGGGTCGAATCCATAGGGACCAAACGCACCCAGCGTGAGAGTTGTCTTGCAAGTGTAGGTTTTTGGCCTTGAAGCGACAAACTTGGCTTTTGGAGTTTGTTTGGTGGAATTCTCTCAACTTCGAGAATGACTCGAAAGATTAAAAACAACAAATTAAACTAAGGCAAAGTCTAGGGGATTTTAACAACCATAACTTAGGCTAATTCATTCCTCTCTTGTTGAGATTAGGATTCTTGCAACCATTTGGCAAACATTTAGGTTGACATCGCTCCAAGCATCACATGTGAAAAAGGAGAATCAACCCTTAACTACGAGAGATCAAAAAGATTAACAAACCTAGACTTTGGTACATAAAATCGATCCTAACTCTTTGAACTAGAAATGATGTTCGATAAAGTTTAGGATTCATGAGCCAATTAGACAAACTTTTAGATTGACATCGCCCAAAGCGTCACTCGTACCTAGGTGATTTAACCCTCGGCCACGAGAGATCAATGAGATTAACAAACCCAAATTTTGATACATAAAGATGAACCCGTGACTTTATTAAACAAGAAGTGTTTGCAATATGGCGAGAAGAACGAATTAAACCTAAGTCATGGAGTGCTAATCACCCCATGACCAAGCCTATAACGACTACTCAATCATAACTACAGGAAACATAACTAATTTTGCAAAGGAAATAAAGATCATGACATATAACTTTTTAAACCGATTTTTAGTGAATATTTTATATCTACCTACAACATTAGTACTTGAGAAAATCACCAACTATAATGAAAAACTAGAGATTTTGAAGGAATTAGCTAGAGAAACAAGAAAACAAATTAACCGACAAAAACGGAAATAAACTAGATTTATATAAAGGTCTCAACAAGTACTACAACATTATTGAAGATGGTTTACCATGAATCAAAGTGAAAAAGCTTGAAAATGTACAGAGAAGGTGGAGCAACTAAGTGTACATTCATGGAGGTAGAGAGAGAAGGTGAAAACCAAGTCTAACCCTAAAGTTCTAAGGTTGAAGACCTTAAAAAGGCCCCAAAAGTCGTGCCAAGATATTACAAAAATGCCAAAAAATATTTCTTGATCGGGCAAAAATTTGCAGAAAAATGAAGCTTCAACCGGTAGAGCAAAAAGCTTCTACAGGTTGAAAAACCTTATGTTGCCCTTCAACTGGTTGAGCAAAATGCTTCTACCGGTTGAAAGTGTAAAAATTGAGATTTTTCTTTGTCTTGATCCCTTGACTTTACAGCTTGTCATCATGACCTCTAGGCTTCCTGAGTCTTGTTCAAAACTCCATTCCTTGATTCCCGGGACTCGGTGGCAGGGTGCCATGTGGCCTCCGGTGCTCGGGCATCCGTTGGTTCAACCATGGTGTCAAAACATGTCTTTTTCTCGCCTTTTTCCTGCTAATATAAAAACACAACCTTGTGCAAAATCAATCTTGTAAAGCCACAAAATGCACATGTGTGTGATCAAAATGAGCGAGATAAGCCCCACTACTTACAATATTGAGGGCCTATCAGCGTGAGGAGGGAAGAACGATTGGTGAGAGGATAGCCTATGTCGTTGACTTGGAAGGGAATTCAAGTCAAGGTGGAGATTGTTGGATTTTGTGACTTGAATTGATGCTTGAAGAGGCACAAAAGTTCGTGGCGTGCATGTCTCAATTTTTTGGACTGCAAGGATGTTGTAATAATTTTCGTTTGGATCGTTGGGATTGACTTACATACGGAATTCAGGCGGCTGCGTGTTTTTGTAGGTTTTAACCTAATATTCTATGTACTCTTATAAATAGTAGCCTTGAGGGCTATTAGGGTTTGGGCTTCTTGAGTGAATCTTTTTGAGGAAGCTCCTATGAAGTTTCCTGTAGAGTATTAGGGTTTCTTGGTTATTCCATTAATGGTCTTTTCATTGTGATTAGAAAATTATGGTGAGTTTTGTCTCTTTCATGTTTTTGAGGGATGCTTTGTAGATCGCTCCTCAGAGATTTGTTTCCTAAGATATCATGTGAGTGCTCCAAGTGAGAGTTATAGGTATAGCCGGCTTTGTGTATTTTTCCCCATTATAGTGAATCCTCTTACTCTTTCCCCGTGGATATACCTTTAGAGTTTTGTGCCTTAGGGGAACCACGCAAATCCTTGTGTTTTATTTTCTTGTTGGTGTGTTTATATTCTCATACTTTGGGTTTCGCCACAACATCGGGTTGATAGCAAATTCGACTGCAATATTCAATGAAGCCCAGTCTTGATTAACTATTTGTTCAACTGCGTCATGCACAAATGAAGAAGAAACAGAATCCCTTCGAATTTTGCAAGCCCACCAAAAACATATTTAAGAGATAATTTTAGGTAGAAAGAACAATCAGAATCATACTGATCATGTCTATTCAATTAGTAGAACCCCTTGCCTTTATATAGGCATGGATGGTGACCGTTGGCCAAAGATTACAACTCTTTGATTAGACCCAATAGTCATGTCTACTCTTAATAGCCATGACTATTCAATTGACCATAATAATCACATATTTTAGTTTGGTCATGTCTATTAACTCAACCTACACACTATTTGCACTTAAATCCAATAGTAATGTCTATTCATTTAATCTTGAATAGACACACATTTTGGATTATAGCCGTTCACTAAAAGAAGCAAACAACACTACTTACACCTTTTAATTCTAAACGGTGCAATGCCACCATAACAAACAGGAAACTACTAGCAAAAAAATGCATGAGAGTGAATGTAGTAACAACTGTTCATAAACTCGAGAACATAAATGAAAGATCACATAATTAAATAGACCTTATGAAGTTTATAAGTGGAATAATGTTAGACTTTATAACCACACGCACAAAGTGAAAGGTTGCACCGGTTCCTTCCCATGGGTAATTAGAGTCACAAACAGTTGCAACGGCTACAAAGCGGGGGTTAAAAACTGTTTGATAATGAACATACTTAGGAGTAAAAAAGTCACATGCAAATAGCACACCCCAAAGTAACCAACAATCAAGCAATTCTATTTATTGACACTTTCCTATTTTCAAGTCATAATTATGCACCATAACACATTGAAAATAATTTTAAAATCACGATGGTCAGCCCCAACTGTTTACTTCAAATGGTATCGTACCCCGTATCAAATAGATATTAAAAACTAAAAAATGTGATACTCAGATAATATGCATATCAATAGTAAAATTGAGTTCACATTTTAATCACCATGAGAATATAAAAAAAAGAGTGCTTGAGTGTACCTTACTCCACGAGAAAAGACAATATGAGAGGAACTTACTGAAAATCACATCTCCATAATTTGATTAGTTGACCAATTTCTTTAAAAGATCTCCAATACCATATAACTTTTCCATGACTGTGCATTCCCAATTGCCTTTCTCAATTTTCCAAGATGACAATTTGCGATGCATTTGTTTGTAGCTGTAGCATTTCTTTTGCACTTGGAGTAGAACACAACACCATTCTTACCATTCCATTGACTTTGATGACGTATGCATCAAATCCCAATGCTCCTTATTTAATTTGCTTTACCCAATCTGTAATGCATGTTTATCAAAATAAGAGTCCAAAACCTGCCAAACTTTCACCAAAAATTGGTTTCACTTATGTCATAATAAAAACCACTCATCTCCATTCCTTCACACATAAATTTCTCCACGCCTTAAAATAATTTCTCCAAACGAAATACTTCCATTTGTTCATGTAATATCGTCTTAAGATTGTTGGTGTAAATATCGTATAACTGATGGAAGTGAATAAATGGTTGTTTCAAGGTGCGTTACATTGTCATTGTCCTTAAGATGATATTTGCCCCCATCAATTTGAGTGAATTTGGTGTGCACCAGATTGATAGTGAATTCGACTCCAAGATACATTGAAACCCAGTCCCGATTGACTATTTGTTCAACTACGTCATGCATAGACGAAGAAGAACCAGAATGCCTTTGGATTTTGCGAGCCCGCCAAAAACATGCTTAGGAGATAATTTTACAGAGAAAGAACAATCAAAATTGTACTGATCATGTATATTCAATTGGTAGAACCCCTTGCCTTTATATAGACATGGATCATGACCGTTGACTAAAGATTGCAACTCTTCGATCAAACCCAATAGTCATGTCTATTCATAATAGTCGTAACTATTCAATTAAGCCTAATAGTCACACCTTTTAGTTTGGTAATGTCAAGTCATTTAACCTACACACCCTTTGCACTTAAATCCAATAATAATGTCTATTCATTTAATCTTGAATAGACTCACGTTTTGGATTATAACCGTTCACCAATAGTAACATTTAAGTTGTTGCTATCAATATTATATAACTGTTGAAAGTGAATAAACTTGGAGTAAATAAATGGTTACTTCAAGGCATGTTACATTGTCGTTGTCCTTTAGACGATATTTGCCCCTACCAATTCGAGTGAATTCGGTGTGCATCGAGTTGATAGCTAATTTGATTCCAAGATACAATGAAGCCTAGTCCTGATTGACTACTTGTTCAACTGCGTCATGCAAAGCCAAAGAAGAACCAGAATGCCTTTGAATTTTGCGAGCTGGCCAATTAACATATTTAGGAGATAATTTTAGGGAGAGAGAACAATCATAATCGTATTGCTTATGTCTATTTAATTGGTAGAACTCCTTGCTTTTATATGACATGGATTGTGACAAGATTACAGCCTCTTGATCAAAATCAATAGTCATGTCTATTCATAATAGCCATGACTATTCAATTGACCCTTATTGTCACACTTTTTAGTTTGGTCATGTCTATTCATTTAACCTACACATGCTTTGCATTTAAATTCAATAATAACATCTAATCGTCTAATCCTGAATAGACATACCTTTTGAATTATAACTGTTCATCAATATTAACATTTAATAGTCATTAAATATTTTGGAAATGTTCCAACATCAGCATGTGTCACCTTCAATAGTCGTTGCGTGTTTGGTCTTAGTTTGTTGGGTTAGATTTAAGACCTCAGTTAAACTGACTTTTTTTTTTTTTTTTGGTTATGCTTGCTTGTAACGATACTTTTGACCAAGGAGTACTTTTTTGCCATCATTTAGTATTATGTCCTTTCTTTTACAACAAAAAAAGAATAGAATGAACAAAGCCTCTTTAATTTTATTGTTGCTGCATTTATTTCCTTGATTATGACCAAAGCTTTTCCCCATGTGCATCTTCTGCCGAGGTTCCTTATAATAGGAAATAAAATCCTTGGCAGAATCTCACTTTGACTAGGATTTCTTCTTTCCAAATTTAATCGTCGTGGCTTGGCTCCCAAGAATTTCCTCATGCACGTGTAACATGGGTTGATCAATCCACAAAGATGTGCACTTTCGCCTCCACAGCATTCGACTTTGTAGGAGATGGTTCTTGGTAATGTGATGAGCTGGAGAGGTATGGATAGCCAACAGTAAAGACACAGTGAAGGAAAGGAATGGGGTGGTCTAGTGAAGGGTGAAGAATATAGCAAGTGTGCACAGAAAGGATTAAGGCAGTGAATTGCTCTCAATCGAATCAGTGATACCCTCGGTGACCCAAGAGATGGAGTACAATCTCACTAGAGAAATGTTTTCCTCTTGCTCAGTGATTACTCTTTTCTCTCTTTAGGATAGCATATGCCTCTGCTAAGATTTCACCAACCTCTCGAGTATGAAGGGGGATGTCCCATATTTATAGACACCTTGGACCAATCAAACGGTGCCAGGCGGTCATCCTATAATATGACGACACGTGTCCTTTTCGTACAACCTGACCATACGTGCGACATCACCACCGCGTGACATCACCACCGCGCCATTCTCCCGTGCATTGATCTTCTTATTCTTAGCCACCATGCCACTAGATCTCCCTATTCTCGTTAGGGCAAGGTCGCGACCTATTCGATCGCGCCTATACCGCAGCCAAGCCTCAGGGGGCCTTCGGGGTCCTGTCTTTAGACCGCAGTAGGTATCATCACTTGGGCTAAGTGGGACTGGCTTTTCGCATTCTCGCTCACGTTCTGAGCCGCGCTAGACATTGGAGCCATGGGCTATTCTCCTATCCGGATGACCCATAGCTGTTCAATCTTTACCCTACTCGAGCACACGGTGCGCGCCACTGGGGGCGCCTTGCGCAGGAGAGCCCGATCTTAGCGGCCCACCCGCGTGGAGGTTCACTCCCGCGCCAGTGGCCCTCTTTGGTGCGGAAACTTGCGAGGAGTTTGCCACTTGTAACGCGGAAGCCGCACCACCTGGGCGACACTTGTCCCGATCTCATTGGCAGGTCATCGTTGACTTTAGTCAACAGGGGCTCATGCGCTGACGTGCCCTACAATGGCCACTGTGCGCGCGTGTGGAACACGTACATGCATGGCGTGATGCCCACGCATTTTCCCACACGCGCGTGACGTCAGCGATTTTATCCGTTTTCTGACAACTTTTCGAAGGACTGTCGCGACGGTTTGGGGGCGCCTGTTCAGTTACCCGAGGTCATCATTACTGCTCCTGTTCCAAACTGTCGTAATGGCTTGATTGTGACCTTTCGAGGCCCCGTTCCCCTCCTTATAAATACTTCGTCAGTTCTCCACATTGCACTTCTTCTTCTCCTTCCAAAAACCAGAGCTCTCAAACCCCATTTTTTCACTACTTCCCTTTGCAAGTCCTTTCCTCCGTCTCTTCTTCCCTTTACCTCTCTACTTCCTTCAAAGTACAAAAATGCCTCGCGTGGTGAGCAAATCACGGGGGAGACTCACCGTCCAAGGCGGTCCAGTGCCCCCTTCGGATAAGTGGCGTAGGGCTCCTTACTTCCATGGCAAGGGTGACCCGTTCTGGGAGAAGGTGGAGTCTTACACTCCAGTAGGCAACGAGTTGGACAACATCTTGTGCATCTGCCCAGAAGCGTCGCTCGAGGATGGGGATATGGTGCCACCGTCTTTGGTCCTCCGCCTCAGATTAGAACGGGGTGATTTTCCGTTCTCCTCGATCCAGTATTCGGCTCTCTCTGCCCCTCCAGCCGGTTGGAGTGAGTGGGTATCCGATGTGATCGAAGATGCCTTCTACAAGCAGATTCTGGAGCGTTCTCATCTCTTGGAGCCCATCAAGATCTCTCAAGTCCTTACTTTAAACAGGAGGAACGAGAACGTGGACTTCTTGGTGTCGCGGTGGAGCAGCGACACCCACACCTTCGTGTTCCCATGGGGGGAGTTTGGCCCCACCCTCCAGGACAACAGCGTGCTTCTGCATCTCTCCCTGCGCGGGCAGCGCGCCCTCTTGCAAGTAATCGATGAACTTCCTTCTCCAATCCCGTTCCACTGAAAAACAACATTCTTGCCCTGAGGCAGCTAGAGAGCATCTATCACAGTTCCTCAGTAATTCTGCGGCGTCGCTTTTCATGTTAGGCCAATAATAGCCTTGTCTCTGAACCCGTCAATATAGAGAAATATTACTTTCTCCGCAAGTTGTGTCATGGATCTGACACAACCTGAGCTTGGCCTTCTGTTGCCCGATATAGCGCACGAGCCATCCCTAAAGGCCACGGAAGTACAACTTCTTCCCAATCATGGTGAACTGCGCCAATTCCACTAAGGGGACGTCTCCCTGTCCTGTGGCCAACTGCTTCATCAACCTTTCTTGCCACCCCTCTGCAACTTGCTCTTTGCTCACCTTGTCAGCAACTGATGGTTCTGTCCTTTTGACAATTTCGATGGCTACCTTCTTCTCAGTGAATTCAACTTTCGCTCCTAGCGTGGCAAGCGCATCAGGGAACCTATTATCCGATCTAGGCTTATGGATAATTTCCACTCTTTCAAAATGTTGCATCAACTTTTGCACCGTGGCCCTGTATGGTGCGAGGGTGGGCTCCTTGAGTGCGTAAATGCCTTCAGTCTGAAGAATTATGAGCTTCGAATCCCCCATGATTTTGAGGGCCTTTACGCCCTTTGAGATGGCTGCTAGGAGTCCCAGGATCAAGGCCTCATATTCTGCCTCATTGCTTGAACATTGGAAGGCCAACTTATACGCAAGGTACTCGCGCTGGCCGTCCGTGCCGGAGAGGACTATTCCGGCACCGCCCGTGCTACCTCCTGCGGCTCCATCGAAGTTTAACGTCCATGTGGCTGTCGTGGCCGCTAATGCTTTGAAACCGTTTCCTGGCAACACCTCCTAGACTGGTTCACACTGTCCACTGGGGAATTGTGTGAGTAGATCCGCTAGTGCTTAACATTTAATTGCCTTTGGAGCAACACAAGAAATCTCAAATTCAGATAGGGCTAAAAGCCAACGGGCCACTCTTCCCGTAAGAGCTGGCCTAGATAGCAGGTATCGCACTGGATCGCTTTTGGTCACAAGCTAGATTTTGAATGATAGGAAGTAGTGGCGAAGTTTTTGTGCGGTAAAGACCAACGCCAAGCAATGTCGCTCCACCGGCGTGTATCACTCTTCCGCTCCTTGTACTTTTTTGCTGATGTAGTACATCGGTCTCTCTATGCCATCTACTTCTTGCACAAGTAGGGCCTCAATGGATCTCGAAGTAGACGTCAAATATAGAATCAGGGGTTTGCCCTTTTGGGGTGCGATCATTGTCTGCGGTGAGGTCAGGACAGCTTTGATTCTTTCGAACGCATGTTGGTGCTCCGCCCGCCATTCAAATCTTGCCTTCCTTTTGAGCAGGTCGCTGAAGGGTGCTGATATTTTCGCCAGAGCGGGAATAAACCTGCGTAGAAAGGAAACCCTTCCAAGAAACCTTTTGAGCGTTCGCTGGGAGTGAGGAGGGGGCATCTCGGCTATGGACTTTATTTTTGCATCATCAGCCTCTATTCCGTGCCTATGAACCAAGAACCCAAGGAACTTTCCCGACGCAACACCGAACGCACATTTAAGCGGGTTCATCCTTATGTTGAACTTTCTGCACCTCTTAAACACCGTCTCTAGGTGATTCAGATGGTCGGTCTTTTCTTTAGACTTCACAACCAGGTCGTCCACGTAATCCTCTATGATGTGATGCAGCATATCGTGAAAGATTGCCGTCATCGCTCGCTGATAGGTTGCGCCTACATTTTTTAGGCCAAAAGGCATGATGGTGTAGTAGAAGTTACCCAGCGGTGTTCTGAAAGCGGTCTTCTCTGCATCTTCAGCCTCCATCTTGATTTGGTTATATCCGCTAAAGCCATCCATAAAGGAAAATAGTTGATGCCCCGACGTGGAGTCAATCATCGTGTCAATGTGCGGTAGAGGGAACTCATCCTTAGGACAGGCCTTGTTGAGATCACGAAAATCGACACACACACGTATCTGCCCGTTTTTCTTCTTCACAGGCACAATGTTAGCAAGCCAGAGTGGGTATTGTATAGACTGAATGAATCCAGCCTTCCTCAGCTTCTCGACTTCTTCTTTAATCTTCTCTTCCAGCTCTGGTTGGTACTTGCGCACCCTTTGCTTGACCGGTCTAGAGTTTGGGAACGTATTCAAATGGTGTGCCACCAATTCAGGATCTAGCCCCGGCATTTCCTCATAGTGCCAGGCGAACACATCACTGTACTGCTGCAACAACTGAATAAGATTCCTTTTCATGTCGCTATCAAGTGCTGCGCTTACGAAGATAGGCCGTGGGGTGCCTTATCCCTCTCTGAGGTTCACCTCCTCTAATACCTCTGGCTGTGACTTAGGGCCATCTTGCATACACTCTAGAGTCGGCTCTGGTTTAACTACCTCATCCAATTCAGCTCCCATTGCTTCCAGGCATTGCGGGTCAGACGCTCGCTGCGAGATGTCCGGCCCGCCGCCCCGTCATAGGCAATACACGGTTTTCCCTCCTTCTTTAACCTTGGTGATTTTCCTCGGACCTGTCACACTTCCCACAGTTGGTTCTCTCTTTCCTGTAGAAGTCTTTTCCTCGCCTTTGATGTTTTCCCATCTGGGTAGTTTCACTTCGAACGGCTTTGCGACCACTGCATTTAGCGTCTCCTCCATTTCAGTGAAATACACTGAATCAAACAGATGAGCCTCGCTCACTTCGAACGGCTTCTCAAAGGCCAGGACAGTGACCTTCTTTCAGGCCCAAATGGCATCTAGTCACTGATGGTAACTAGAAGGGACGGCTGCGAAGCGGTGCATCCAACTGCGCCCCAAAATTATGTGGTAATTCGTCTGAGCATCGATTACATGGAACTTAGTTGCAGTGCGGATATGCCCGACCGCTAGATCAACACGAACATACCCTAGTGACTCTTTTTTATCCCCTTGAAATCCGGTTATTCCTATCAGAGACTTCACGATTCACTCCTCCGGGATTCCCACCTTTAGCAAAGTCGACATCGGCATGATATTGATAGACGCTCCTCCATCCAAGAAAGCCCGCCTCAATTCTACGCCGTTGAGACGCGCGGTAACATACAGGGGCTTGTTGTGTGGGTGTGAAACCTTCCTATCGTTGTCAGAGAATGAAATGGCACTTGACTCATCTTGAATAGTCCTAGGAAGGGATCCCCCTTGGACCGCGCATGCTTCATGGCTTTCTTGTGCGATGGCCATGATAGCCTTGGTCATTAAAAACCTCGAATTGGGTGTGAACCCCATTCCGTCATAGAATTGCTTGAATCTCGTGCTGTTTTGCAAAATTTTGACACCGCTCTCTGGATCTGGGGGAGCTACTGTCGGAGTGTCATCTCCTGCGATATCGTCAAGCTCATCGTAAAAAGACGCCATGTATATTTCCTCATAATCACGCTCGTGGTCGCAATCATAATCATAATTGTAATTATAATTGCAACCATAATCTTCCTCTTCAGTTTCACGCACGAACTCAAAACATTCGGCCATGTTAATCGTCCCATGATCTGGGTAAGGGTTTGTGCGCACATCCTGAGCTTTAGTGGTGATTCTCAGCTCGTTGTTATCCATCTTCCTCTTGAAGATCCTTTTAAGGGTCCAACAGTCACTGGTAGGATGCTTGGTGTGCTTATGGAACAGGCAGTAATTTAGACTTTCTCTGTTTGCGCGTGACGGCACGACCTCAATGTCTGGCAGTGTGAGACCACCATCTGCTATCCATTCTTTGACCAATGCCTTCACCTCTTCTATGCTGCAAGGGTAGTCCGGAGCTCCCGTGTTTTCTTTATACACCTTCTGCTTTTTCCAATCGCCACGGCCGTTATCGTTTCCACCCCATCCTCCTCATCTGCCCCTTTTCCGCCGCTGCTTCTTCCCCCCTGCAACTTGCACGAGAGAGGATCAGAAGTTGCAGCTGCGGTAACGGAGTGGGATTTTCTAAGCTTCCAAGTGTCCCGCATGGGTGGCATGATGGTGTGACGCAACTTATATGCAACCTCCAACAAGGCCACAAATGTCTGAAACCTTATATTAACCACAAATGGCTTGTACTTGCGTAGGAGCCCAGAGGTGTAGATTTCTACCAAGTACTCTTCCCCCACTGGTTCGAGGCAATCAACCGCACGGTCCTGAAACCGCCTAATGTAGTCGACAATGTCCTCACTGGGGCCTTGGGTCTCTTTAACAAGGGATAGACTGGTGATCTTCTCACGCATTTGGAAGAACATTGCGTAGAAACGGCTAACCATATCTTCCCAGGATGACACCGAATAAGGGGTGAGGTTGACATACCAGGTGTATGCCCTGTTAGTCAGAGATTTAGAAAACTCACGTAATCTGAGGTTTGTGTCCCCGGAGAATGCCCCGAGGGTTTCGATGAACCGCACGACGTGCTCCTGTGCATTGCCTTCCTTGCCATCAAACTTTGTGAACTTTGGCGGGGTGTACCCTTCTGGATATGGCAACTGAAGGATAGCCCTGGGGTATGGGGTTGAATGTCTGGGCTGGGTAGGGAGGGGAAGGATGTCTTAGTTTTCTCTCTTTACAAGAGAGCCTGTACCTCTGCCAAGGTCACTGCCTGTGGCGTGATGTTCTCCCTGAGTGCTACTCTCTGGTTTACAGAACCAGTTCCCGTGGTTTGTAGGCCATGGTTTTCTAGCAAAGCAGGGTGGACTAGGATAGCTGGCTGCATGAGGATTTGAACACCAGGGCCACCCGCTAATGGTGCCACCCCCTGAGTCCCATGGGCTTGTTCAGCCTGTGGAAGCACAGATGGATGGACTCCCCTCCCAGCATGGATTTGCTGGGCCTCCGTTGCCGGTTGGGCCCTAGGTAAGGCAGCTGTGATGACCTCTATGAGACTAGTTATGGCGGTAAGTAGCTGCGTGTGAGTGGTTTGCAGTTGGGTGATTCCAGCCTGCATGGCGTGAATTATCTCCATGGCTGGGGGTCCTTGGTTTTCACCTCCTTCGTTCCCTCCATGACTGGACGTAACATCCTCCACCAGTGGCAGACCATCGAGAACAAAGTTGCTTTGGTTTGCTGGTGCTGCCATACCTGAAGTTTGTAGACCACTCCTCGTGTTTACCATCAACTAAACAACCTCCCCAGCAGAGTCGCCTGAATGTAGGAGATGGTTCTTGGTAATGTGATGAGCTGGAGAGGTATGGATAGCCAACAGTAAAGACACAGTGAAGGAAAGGAATGGGGTGGTCTAGTGAAGGGTGAAGAATAGAGCAGGTGGGCACAAAAAGGATTAAGGCAGTGGATTGCTCTCAATCGAATCAGTGATACCCTTGGTGACCCAAGATATGGAGTACAATCTCACTAGAGAAATGTTTTCCTCTTGCTCAGTGATTACTCTTTTCTCTCTTTAGGATAGTATATGTGATTGGCGTGTGAAATGGTTGCATTTGAGCGCCTAAGTAGGGTAGAATTGGCCTAATTATCATGGATTTAATCCTCATTCTCTATTTAATATGTGCATGTGGTTGCATTGGGTGTTTATGCTTAATTTGCAGGGAATTGATGTGATTTGGTGCTAATGGAAGTGTCCGTATGGCTCGTGTACGTGGATTGAGAAGAGGAGCGCTTGGAGACTAAGTGTTGGAGCAAGATTTCGAGAAAATATGTCCGGGAGCGCTACTCTAATTATTTGGGGCGCTCAAGATTGGCACAAAAAGGTCCAAAAAGTGAACAGAATGTTCTGGAGCGCTACACCAAAAGAGGTGTAGCGCTACCGGATTGTTAGAAGTCAATGGTCAACGGGAAGAGTCAACCAGTCAAAGGGGGAGATAAGCAAGCGGTAGCGCTACACCACTTTTGGTGTAGCGCTACAAACAGCTTATCTTGGCCAGTGAACGACAGCGTTTTGGTCGTCCGCAAAGTATAATCCTATTCTGTCTCGAATTTTAATTAGAAATTAGAGATTAGTATAAATGTTCTTGTTTTAACCTAGTTTAGGGTTCCACGAATTTTCACCTAGTTCTAGTTTACAAATTGTTCGGCTATAGATCTCAGCTCTCGTTTTGACGCTTTGCTTCAAGTTCTAATTTCCAGAATTCCAGGATGTGTTTCGATTATCAAGATTAACTTTTTCCTTTGCAATTACGGTATCGATTCTCTTTGTTTTATATTTCATCTATTAAAAGCATGTCTAGTTCTAGTTTTGGTTTATTGTCTTCAATATTCTCAAGCATGAGTGAGTAGTCGTATAGGGTGCGGTGGGGATGTAGGTGTCCGTGGCTAGGCTAATTAAGCGTTCCACCTCGGTCTTAGAATCTTTCAAAATTAATGCTTGATTTTTTTCAATATGAAATCTTTTCTAACGAAACGAACGGGCATTGCCAATCCCAAATCTTGTAGATGGTTGGTGACACGTGGTGCGCATTTGTTGGGAATTCTTTTCATATTTTAAAACCTATTAATTCAATAATTGTGGCCTGAGTGAACGTGGATTAGGCTAGGGGCGGGCACTGAAGTGCCCACGGTCGTGCTCTTCTGTTTTAATAAAGAGTTTAATAATTTAATTAGTTTAATTTAGTTATTTAAATCAATCATCTGAACAAGGGGTGGCTACCTGAGAGCCAATTGCAAACATAGAATCTAGCATTGTTTGGGTTAACACCGTAGACCGTCTCTGTGGTTCGACTCCGGTACTTCCGGAATTATTATGCTGCACCGGTCTATAGTCATACGCTTGGGACGAAATTAGAGTTAATTATTAGACACCCGAACGGTCAAGCAATATGCCTCTACTAAGATTTCACCAACCTCTCGGGTATGAAGGGGGATGTCCCATATTTATAGACACCTTGGACCAATCAAAAAGTGCCAGGCGGTCATCCTATAATATGACGACACGTGTCCTTTCCGTACAACCTGACCGTACGGGTGACGTCACCACCACGCGGCTGACGCACGCGATGGCGAGCCATTCCCCCGTGCAGCGATCCTCTTATTCTTAGCCACCAAGACACTAGATCTCTCTATTCCCGTTAGGGCAAGGTCGCGACCTATTCGATCACGCCTATACCGCAGCCAAGCCTCAGGGGGCCGGGTCCCTGTCTTTAGAGCTGCGGCGGTATCATCACACAGGCTAAGTGGACCTGCTTTTCACGTTCGCCACGCCCCGAGCAGCGCCCGGACATTGGAGCCATGGGCTATTCTCCTATCCGGATGAGCCATAGCTGTTCAAGCTTTACCCTACTCGGGCACATGGTGCGCGCCACTGGGGCGCCTTGCACAGGAGAGCCCGGTCTCAGCGGCCCACCCGTGCGGAGGTTCACTCCCGCGCCAGTGGCCCTCTTTGGCGCGGAAACTTGCGCGGAGTTTGCCACGTGTCACATGAAAGTCGCGCCACCTGGGCAACACTTGTTCCGATCTCATTGGCGGATCGTTGTTGACTTTAGTCAACAGGGGGTCACGCGCTGACCTCCCCTACAGACTTTAACTCCATATTTCAATAATTTAGCATCGAGTCCTGAAACGCAAAAAACAAGTATCATACTCCAAACAATAAAATAAATATACATAACAAGTGTAAATTAGGGAGCGTAAATGGGCACATTTACGCACTTATCAAACCCCGCATAAATTTTTCATGGAGAAGCTAGGATGGTGTGGCACTATGTAGCGGCGCCCCAAGACCACTAAATAATTTTTTCGTCTGTGCCCCTAAGGACAAGGTCAAGTACATTTTGAACTGAGCAAGTAAAAGTTCGCATATAAACATGCGTCCTTCCCCACATTATACAAGGACGTGCCTTCAAACTTGGAAACCCACAGCTTCATTTTTGTCATAGAAGCATTTTGGTACAATTGGAATATTTCTAACACAATCCCATATTATACATGTTTTGCAATCCCATTATAAATTGATTGAAGAAAACACTTTGGAAAAAGTTTTGGAAGTGATCTCAATATGTAGATAATTCACTAAACTTTTAATCCAATCATTTCTCTTTCATCAATCCAAGTATTGGTTCAATTATATGCTTGATCATGTTCACCAACCACGTACACCAATTGGAGTTGGTCTTTAGCTTGACGTGTTTATCATTCATGTGAAAACTCAAGTTGATGGGAAATCAACAAGGATAAGGTGGAATCATATTTGGTAGAAGAGAGTCCATCCATTGCTCTCGTGCCAAATATGATTCAATTCGGATTAATACTGATTTGACATGATAACTATATTTCATTCACATAGATAACATACCGATCAACTTTTGTTTTGTATGAAAGATAAATACATCAAAATTTACAATGAGTAGCTTAAATCATCAAATGAAACCGTGTTACATCTCATTTTGCGTCACGTGAGAGATAACATTTGTGATCATCACATTAGATTAGAGGATCCTTACTCTTGTACATAAACTTAGAGGTCATATTTAGTCCACAAGTCTCTCGTTAGGTGCTTCTTTTCATTTTTTTGTTTTGGTATTTGATTGTTTGGTTGTCTCTCCTTTCAATCTTTTGGGTCTCGAGAGGTAGATGATTGTCGTCGGGTGGAGTGCCAACCTTGTTGGGGTGCCGCTCCTCGTTTTGATACTTTTCTCTTGTCCCGTTTAGTCTTGTGTCTTTGATATTTAATTAATAAAAAAAATACCGTTCAAAAAATAAAATTGCCCCATTCATTTATCCAACCAAAGTGCTTCATTTGAGATTGTGATTTAAGCTTTTGCTCAGTTGTAGTATGATTGATACCCTCCAATCAAAGCTGTTGATCATGGGTGTGACAATGATTGGGAAGAATCAAACACCCAGCGGGGCAAATATTTGCATGGTTATTAGGACACAGAACACAGTTTGGAAGCATCATGTGGGAAATCAAACTTTGGATCATAGTTTTTGGACCAAAACCAAATCCACTAGTATATATGTGTGTATTCAAACAAATACATATTTTATATCCATTATCCATGGAAAGAGAGGGGATGATTTGGACATGTTTTCTGCCGGCTGAAAAGAAAATGGAGAGCATGATAAACCACTTTATACTGTACACTCGTCATCAAGTTTAAATAAACTTATAACAAAAGAGGAAAATTATTAGTTACCCGCACCACCATGTGGTGCTCCAGGTCCCTCTCGACATGTGGCATTGCTCTAGCAGCACTGACAATAAAACCTTCTTGGGCTTTTCTGCTTTTTTTTTTTTGACTCCCCACGATATTAAACATGACCAATATTGTTCTATACGGTGTCAATTTTCTCTTAGAAGCTTGATCGGCCAATATTAGACGACGAGTCTGGCCTTCTTGTGAACCCTAATTCAAACCTCTCTGATCGGTAGAAGCCTCGTAGCCCTTTCAATCTTCGTGAAACCCTTACCTCGGTGGTGAAAATTGCCTTCACCGGTCTGTGGTCCGAAAAACTTAGTTCTCCTCTCGTGTACAAGTGTTGCTTTAATCCCACTCCGAACCAAATTATCCGATCACACCTGAGAGGATGGACTTTTTAATATCAAATTCTGCTAGCTTATCTTAATAAATCATGTTAGTTCAATTGTAACGATAATTACCAGGCAGGAGCGCGTTTCTTTTTGCCTTTTTTTCCATCAACACCACCAAAGTAATCATCAGAATTCGGATAATACTTGTAAGTAGGTGCGAATTTAATCCTTCCTTCCTGCCAACCTTCGAACACTTGACCATCTGCGAGCTCCATTCTTAGCTATATTTCCACGAAAATTTGATGCCAAGCAAATTTTTAGACGATTAGAGAAGATAATTTTCAAGGAATTGAATTGACTATAATTTGCTGGCTACCTGATCATTTTGTAGCAAAGCATTCCATTCTCCTTTGTTGACTAATAATCTTGTCTCTATTTCTGGCAAAGAAATTCGATAATTCAAGTCTCCAAGCAAAATTATCCGACTGCGCGCATCGAGTCAATAATAATTAATTAGCTGACATCAGCAAATATAAATGTAATTAATTAGCTTTATGGTCTTAAAATTTTCTCCCGTGAACATAAAAGGGGAAGTCAACTTGTGTATAGAAAGTTTAGTCTTGGCATATATTTTATGATAGGATATGGTTTACGAAGCAAAGAAATCAACCTTTTTCCAGGCATTTTAACCACCATTTATCTCATTTAGGCCCACAGCATTTGAAAAATTCATCAAACAACTACATGAAGATATAGAATATCCTAAAAGGATATATACTAATAAACACAAAAAGTTGAACCCAATGTTAGTCTGTTAGTGTAGGTCTGAGATTTTAGGAATTTTTTTTAACTCAAGCATACAGGTCAATTTACGCATATCTCGACTAATCCTAAAAACTATTCCCACCATTCACTCGTTGGATCCCATTTCAAATAAGAGCAAAACTCTACATTGATTGGCACCGAACAAGTCGATAACACCTTAGAGGTTTCAAACCCGAGACTTAGGGAATGAATAAATCCCTAGTCTTAGGTCTTGAGAACTAGACCAACCGGTTGTGGTTGAGACTTGAGAGTTTTTTTTAAATTTTTTTTTGCCACCATATACATTAGTGAGGAATTAGCGGAAAAGTTAGTGCATGTGTTAACAACCAAAGGAAGTTCGAAGTCTCTCTAGTGGTGGACCTAGGATTTGCATCAAGTGGGGCACCTACTATTAAGAACCCTAAGGAAAAATTAAAAAATTAAGCACAATTTTATTTTGATAACTATGTGTGCGGGTCAGCTTGTGCTCATCTTTACTAATCTAGGAACCTTGAAATCAACTACCAGAAAAATTTCCGGTGGCTCTAAAAGAGGTGATAGCATCGAAAAAATTGAACATTAAGATCTTAGGGTGAGCAAACTCCTACGTTACATACCTTAATCACAACAAAATTTTATTAAAAACTCAACAAAAGATACATCAAGAAAAGGAGATCAAATCCGTGAAAGGATAAGTCAAAGACAATCAAATCTAGCAAAGTGCTGAAAAGAAACCCCAAAAGAAAAAAAGAAAATTAATACCTCCAATTGGAACTTGCAATTTTCAATCTGCCCATGTGGGCCTCTATATGAGGGAGAGAAACAGAAACACAGTTGGGTGGGTGGAAGGATGACTGCATACGTTGAAGAGTATCAAGGGAGGAAGAAGAACTCCTGAGTGGGGCACGTGACCCCACGTGTTTCTGAGCAGATCTTTCACTGGTCTCTTCATAGATTAGAACCTTAGACTTTTTCTTTGAAAGTTAAAGGGTAATGTCGGGTCCAAGTCAATACGATACGATACAATACTTCGCCTAGCTAGGCTTTAATCAGCCTACGCTAGTGGTGGTAAAGTCTTTAATTAAAAAGGTGATTAATTAAAAAAGGTAACAAGGAATCATTTGGACGGTTCCAACCATATAATGACAATTAATTAGTAGTTAATTACGTACTCGTGGTCTAGAATTTTTTGTGGCAAATCAAGTGAAGGGCCTTTAGGAAAGCCTGTTCGAGACAGTATTTCGGCAACATTGGAGTTCCTGTATCTCTCATCACCTTCTCTGCCCCCTGAGGCCAAATGAGTGCACACAAAGCAGAAGCTTGTTTCATGTAATCGAAATCGAACCGAAACCGAACCCTGTAAATGAGAAATTTGGACACCAACAAAAATTGCATCAATAGTTTTTTTGGTTATTCGCCGAGAAAAAAATAAAAAAAGATAATTTAATTATGCTTGAATTGTCACCCGAAATTTAAGGATTGAAATTTTCTGCAGGCTGAGAAACTGAAGCGAAAATATATCAAGAATAAAATTTCCTAATTTTGAATTTAAGTTCTTGAAATTTCTCATTAAGTATAACTACAAATTATTTAATTTTTTTTATAAATTAATTTGTACTATTACCATTGATGTATGTCCAGAATTACGTACCTTATTTCCTAAGCAACCGATGATACCACAACCGACACATGAAACATTAGGGCTCCGAATGTACGTTCGAAGATCATTTCGGACCCAAACTGATATCAATATCCCAACCATTTGCTTACTTATGATACATCGAAACTCTGGCGAAATGCTACTTTCCATGGATTTTCCACCTTTTTTTGGAAAGCCCATGTGATTTTCTTCATTTCTCTGTTGGCTTGTTTTCTTGTTGAGAGCTTCTCTGATCAAGGAATTCCATTTCATGGTGATTCTGTTATTCTCTGATCCTAGGACATTTGAGGCTCTTAGAGGCACAACTTCTTGAAATCTGCCAAAATTAAAAAAAAAATTTAAAAAAAAATCAAAGAAAGAAAGAGATATACATAATGCGCATTAATTAAATTAACAAAATTTCAGTAATTAACTTAATCACTAGAAAGTTTATTAAACTTGCATCCAATTTATTAAATGTTGGCTTGTTTGTCTTGCATTGATATATACGTACGTACGTATTGGCATTTTGGCCTCTAAATTTTTTTTCCCTCGGCAAAAGTTACAATTTTTAGTTGTTGTTAGTAAGGTTTGAACTCCTATCAAATGCGCATGAGAGTATATGGTGTATCACTCCACTTGCATATGCGTTTATAAAAAGCATAAGCAATATCTAGTATTTGGAGTTTCAGTGTTTACCCAAGAACATAAATGTCACAAGAAGTGTTGAACGTATCTAGCAACTCCTCTATATTCAAATTGTCGGATGGTGCAACCCCGCCAACGTTCCATGTACTAACAAATATCCTTTACAAAACAAAAACAAACACAAAAAAACGTTAAGGAGAGGAAAGAATATGGTTTGATGATCAATTGACAAAGAAGGAAAAAAATAAATATAGAAAATGGAGATTTTTTTTTTCTTACTTGTATTTTTGCGTCTCCTCATGATCATCATTACATATAATCGTAGACCTGATCAGAGATTGATCATCTAACAAATTTTCAAAAGTGTCGATTGGAAAATCAGCCACAAAATTGTTGCTTCCTAATCTTTTCTTAAGAACCTTACTAGCTATCAACCTTGGCCACATTACCTGATGAAAAATTAAAGAATCAGAAACATATATATGTGTGATTCATGCCAAATGTTTTCTTACAAGAAACTGAGAGAGAGAGAGAGAGAGCTCACTTCTCCTTGCTTCTCTGGCATCATGGAAAGAGTGAAGAGAGGCAAGGTGACTTAGAATAAAGAAAAAATGAATGAAGAATGGCCGGAGGGTTTAATAGGAGAGGGACTTGGGCAAGTTGAGACGTAGATGATGATGCAGTATACGCAGAGAGAGAGAGAGAGAGAGAGAGAGAGAGAGAGAGAGAGAGAGAGAGGGGGGTCTCTCTCTCAAAAATTACACTTAAATTTTGTGTTAGTTGAGCTGATCGGAGTGGAGGATGATAGATATTGTATTGTTGTGGTTTGAAAACTTTTTGAATTTTTATTGCGGTCTCCTCATCCGGGAGACTTTTTGTTTGTTGGGCTGATGATATTTATATATCATGTTTTTTTCCTGATGGGACCGTCCTTGTGACTTAAAAAAACATTTCACCGCAATAACGAATTTTTTATTTTGATAATTTTTTTTTTTTTGAAAAGCAAAAGAGAATTTTATTAATTTTTGAGGTGACTTATAAAGATTAATGGGGATCAAGGGAAAGTCATTGCAATATGAGTAAGCATCCCAACTATGTTAACACTTAACCACACCATAATCATATGTCACCTCAGACCTAAACTGAACAAGTTGACCATGAGTCAACCAGCAACAAAACATAAGGCCAAAATTACAAGGTTTTAAATACCTGATACACCAAGCTTTTCTGAAAAAGTACGGATAAGTCATTTGGGTGGGTAAATTTTTCTATACTTTTCAGCCAATGCCTGACATTTAGGATTTAGCCAATGCCCGACATTTAGGATTTGTCCCCTATCTCTCTCTCTCTCCATCCCACATGGGCTCTCTCTCTCTCTCTCTCTCTCTCTCCTTAACTCTCCAAACTGTATGAAAGTACCTAAATTCTAGGGTATCCTATGAAAGTATCTAAACACTACGGTAACTTATGAAAGTGCGCGCCTAAAACTCTAGGATACCTTATAAAAGTGTCTAAACCACTAAAACCCTATGATAGAAAAGTGCACCATAAATCTAAACCCTAGGGTACCATATGAAAGTGTCTAAACCTAAACCTTATGGTACCCTAATGAAAGTGCCTAAACTTTCAAAACCTTATGAAATTAAAGTGCCTAAACTTGTAAAACTCAATGAAATCGTATGATACCCTAAGTTGCTAAACTCCAAAAAAGAGTGACTTATCTTAATGGTAATTAAAAAAGACAGGCTTACCTTAATGGTAATTAGATGCCTCTTTCTAAACTTAGAGGTAAAAATCTACATTCAATAACATAGAGCCATGAAGTCGGCTCGAAGCAGTAGAACCTAGAACACAATTAGCAATAGTATTTTGATTGGCGTGTGAAATGGATGCATTCGAGCGCCTGAGTAGAGTAGAATTGGCCTAATTGTCATAGATTTAATCCTCATTTTCTATTTAATATGTGCACGTGGTTGGATTGTGTGTTTGTGCTTAATTTGCAGGAAATTGAGGTGACTTGCCGCTAACAGAAAGTGTCCGGATAGGCCGTGTACGTGGATTGAGAAGAGAAACGCTGTGGAGACTAAGTGTTGGAGCAAGATTTCGAGAAAAAGTGAACAGAATTTCTGAGAGCGCTACCCCAAAGTGAAGGAGCGCTCAAGATGGCACAAAAGGGGCTCCAAAATGTAAAGAAGGTTCTGGAGCACTACATCAAAAGAGGTGTAGAGCTATCGAGGGGTTAGAGCAGGTCAACGGTTCGAGCAAGTCAACCAGTCAAGGGTTGCATAGGGTCTCGGTAGCGCTACCGGTTTGCTTAAAAAGCCTTAAACGTCAGCGTTTTGTTTCAGCGTAGTTAGTAATTTTATTTTAATTCAGATTTTAATTAGGAAATTGTAGTTTAATATAAATACTCGTTTTTAGGGTTGAATTAGGGTTCCACATTCATAATCTAGATCTATTTTTCATAACTTTTTGGCTGCAGCTCTTGTTCTTATTTTTCAGATTCGAGTAGAGTTCAGATTTTCAGATTTCCAGTTGTGGATCGATGTTTCGGCATTAATAATCAAGTTTAATCCCTTCTCGCAAATTGTGGTATCAATTTTTTCTTTTATTTCCTTTATTTTAATCATGTTTAGACCTTTATTTTAATCATGTTTAGATCTAGGGTTCTTAATCTTATCATTGCGTTCTTAAGCATAATGAGTGAGTAGTTGCATAGGGTGCGGCCGCGGGACGATGGCGTTCCGTGGTTAGTCTAATCAATGTTTCACCTCGGAACCAAATTAATTCAATTTTAAGCAGTTTTAGAAAACAAAACTTTCTAATGAACAAAACCCAGGCATCATCGGATTTCGAATGCGCACGAGAACTAGTGATAGGTGGTGTGCATTTGTTAGGGAACATTTTCTTATTCTAAAATCAATAGATCAAATCATTGTGGTCCGAGTAAACATTGGTTAGATTAGCTGCGAGTGCTGAGTTCCCACGGTTGCTCCCTCTTCTTTAATTCGTCGTAGTCAATTTCATTAATTTTAGTCAGTTAATTAACCAATTTGAACAAGGGGTGGCTACCTGAGAGCCAGTTTAAACTAAAGCCAACACTTTTGAGTCAAACATCATCAAACCGTCTCTGTGGTTTGACTCCGGTACTTCCGGATTTATTGTGCTACATCAGTCGAAAGTCCTACACTTGGGACAGATTTTTAGTCTAATTTATAAACACCCGGTCTGTCAAGAATTTTTGGCGCCGTTGCCTGGGATGGTGACGTGTGTACAATGGTGTTAGTTTTAGTATCTTTAGCTTTTAGTTGAGTCACCATAGGTAAAAATAGTCAAGTCCCGCTTAAACCTGACCCTCTCTATTATCGTGATCGTACTAATCGTCTGGTTAGGATAGAGCACAGGTCGAGTCAGTCGGAGTCGTCTAGTTCATCGTCAGAGTCAATAGAGAGTCAGTCAAAGTTCATTCCCATTAGCAGTCTTTACATAGAATTACCTTTCGAGTCTGCTAGTGTCAGTAATCCACTTTACCAATCAGAGTCAAAGTTAGTTTCAGAATTAGAATCAAGTGAGATGGGAGATCAGCAGGTAGTTAATCAGCCGTCTCTGAGGCAGCACTTGAATCCAAAGAGGACAACTCCTCCTAGACCCATTGTGTTCCCTCGAGAGACACAAGAGGCACACAATGCCATTACTGTTCAACCTGGTGTCCTAAATAGCCTCCCTAATTTCTATGGGAGGGAGTCTGATGATCTGTAAAGGCATGTGCGGACATTTGAGGGGTTAATACGCAACCTGGCATCCACTACCCACTATGAAAATGCCTACCTCGCGCACTTAGGTGGTTTAGAATGCAGAAGCCTCAATCCTTCACCACATGGGCACATGTGCGTGATGCATTTTATAGGAAGTATTTTTCAGAGGCTAAGACCAATAGTTTAAGGCACCAAATCCAAGGCTTTAGGCAGGAGAGAGGTGAGTCGTTTGTCAAGGCATGGGAGCGTTTCAAAGATTTGCTCCTAAGGATCTGCACCCTGGTTTTGAAAAGATACAGCTTGTCGAATTCTTTCATCTGGGTCTCAACGCTGAGACAATCCAGCATATAGAGTATTTTTGCAAAAAAGACGACTTCTTGTCCAAAACAGCGGATGAGGATTGGGACTTTCTTGATGACCTAGCGGATAGGCAGAGGGCATTAGAACCATCCGATTTCGATCGATCCGGACCTTCTGGGTCCAATGTTATCCCTGTTACAATCCGTGACTAGCGACTCCAAGCTCAGGTTGAGAGGATAGTGCAGAAATTAGAGGAACTAGAGGTTAGACAAACCCATCTAGTTAATGAGGTAGGAATCGAGGAAGTTTGTGTGTGGTGTGAGTGTAAACGGCACATTGCAACTGCTTGCCCTGGGTTTATTGTTGCTAAAGAGGCAAGTCAGTGTAATCAGGAAGAGGAAAATGCAGTCAGGAATTGGGACCCGTTTTCTAATACATATAATCTGAGATGGAGGGACCACCCCAATTTTGGGTGGTCAGACCCCAAACCTATAGGTGGGGGCCAAGCTCAACCATTTACGCCGCCTCCGCCGAAGCAGTTTCAACAGTCCCAATCTTCCAGGCCCCTGCAGGGCCAGGTCATTCCATACAACTACCAGCCACAGCAAGGTAGGGGGTAGGTCCATCCACTCGTGGCCTTCCCCCAGGTTATGCACAGACTGCACCCCCACGTTTAGAGGATACACTTAATTCCCCGATGGAGTCTCAGCTTACATTCTAGACCAATACTAGGCAGCAAATTGGGTCCCTTACGGCCCAAATGTCACAACTCACGGTAGTAGTCGATCAATTGTAGCAGGAGAGGGGTAGATTTCCAGCATAGGGTAGTTCCGCGGGTGCCCATTATTTAGGAAATTCTTCAGGTCTTAATAATCAAAGTCAGAATCAGGAAGAGGCTAAGTTAGTCACCACTCTCAGGAGTGGGAAAGTGATTGACAAGACCATTCATGTTAAGAAACAGCAGGCTTCACCCTCAAAGCTAGCTGATGCACCTAAGGCGATTCCTGAGGTTGTAGATGTTCTTAAAGAGGAAGTAGAAGGGAGTGAGGAGTTCCCTGAGGTAGAGGTGTCTGCAGCTACAACCCCCATGACTCCATTGCCAGTAGTTCCTTTAGCTCCATTTCTCTAAAGGCTGGTAGTAAAGCCCAAGCAGAGTGTGAATGAGAAAATGATAAAGATTTTTAAGAAGGTTCAATTCCCTATCACTTTGATGGAGGGAATTGAGTCTTTTCCCCAGTGTGCTAAGGTATTGAAGGACCTTTGCACACCCAAGCGCAAGAGTCAGAACAACGTGGTTCTAACGGAGCAGGTGAGCTCTATTTTGCAGACTGAGATTCCTGCCAAGTACAAGGATCCAGGGTGTCCCACCATTCCCATAGCCATAGCAGGGCAAGCTTTTGATAAGGCATTGCTAGACTTGGGAGCGAGTGTTAATTTGCTCCCTTATTCAGCATATTTGAGGTTAGGCCTCGGCGATCTTTGTGAGACTCCAGTCACGCTACAGTTGGCTGACTGGAGTATTAGAGTGTCGAAGGGAGTGGTGGAGGACATGTTGATTCGGGTAGGGGAGTTCCAATTTCTTGCTGATTTCATTGTTCTAGACATTAGTCCAGGTCTCGAGGTTTTAGAGAAGACTCCCATCATTTTAGGGCGTTCTTTCTTAGCCACCTCCAATGGGGTTATGAACTGCAAAATTGGCACGGTCCAGTTATCTATTGGGGAGGAGAGAATGGAGGTGGATGTCTTTAGTGTCAGTACCTTGGGTGAAGACGATGAGGATTCCGAGGAGTTGTGTTTGATAGATACTCTAGTTCAGTAGCACATTGATACAGTACTGTATAAGGATCCTCTGGAGATTGCTTTTACCGCTGAAGAGGTGTCATTTTTAGATTCTCCAGAGGTAGTCAATCTGTTAGACATGTTAGAGGTTGAAGATTCAGTAGAGGATTTGTGTGGGGTTACTCATGACCCAATGTTTGAGCCTCTGGGCGACCCACTGCCCAAGGTTCTCCCGTCGTCTGTTCAGCCGCCTAAACCAGAGTTAAAACCTCTATCGGACACACTTAAATATGCTTTCCTAAAAGGCAATGATACTTATCCGGTTGTGATCTCCTCATCTCTCGAGGAAGATCAAGAGAGGAAGCTGCTAGACCTGTTAAGAGAGCACATAGGCGTGATTGGCTAGACCATAGCGGATTTGCATAGTATAAGCCCAACGGTGTACACAGTGCATCATTCTTGAGGATAGTGTGAAGTCTTCTAGACAACCTCGGCGGCATCTAAATCCTTATATGAAAGAGGTAGTTCGGGCTGAGATGCTTAAGCTGTTAGATGCGGGTATTATATACCCAGTTGCCCATAGTGAGTGGGTGAGCCCATTTCAGGTAGTGCCTAAGAAGGTTGGTGTGACGATTGTGACCAATGATCATGGTGAGTTAGTGCCAACCCGAGTCCCTATAGGATGGAGAGTATGCATAGATTACCGGAAGCTCAACGCGAGCACCCGGAAAAACCACTTCCCTCTTCCTTTCATTGATAAGATTTTAAAGTGGGTAGCTGGTCGGGCTTTTTATTGTTTCTTGGATGGGTATTCGGGGTATAATCAGATAGATGTCGCGTTAGAGGATCAGAAAAAAACCACTTTCACATGTCCTTATGGTACATATGCTTACCGTCACATGCCCTTTGGGTTATGCAATGCACCTGGTACCTTTTCCAGGTGTATGATAGGAATTTTTAGTGACATTAGTGACATGGTCGAGAGGATAGTAGAGGTGTTCATGGATGATTTTTCAGTCTTCGGAGACTCATTTGATGGATGCCTCGAGAATTTAGGCAAAGTGTTGCAGAGATGTGAGGTGAAGCACTTGGTGTTGAATTGGGAGAAATGCCACTTCATGGTGACCCAAGGAATTGTGTTAGGACACATTGTGTCTTCCAAGGGTATTGAGGTGGACAAGACGAAAATAAACTTGATTCGTAATCTTCCCACACCTAAGTCTGTTAAGGATGTGCGTTCATTTCTTGGACATGTTGGTTTCTACCGGTGGTTCATTAAAGACTTTAGTGCTATCTCCCGTCCGTTGTGTCAGTTGTTAGCGATGGACACACCCTTTGTGTGGTCCAATGAGTGTGAGGAGGCATTTCAGAAGTTGAAAAGAAGTCTCACTACTCCGCTGATTGTGCAGTCCCCTGATTGGAGTCTTCCCTTTGAGTTGATGTGTGATGCTTCTGACTATGCAATCGGAGCTGTTTTAGGGCAGAGGAGAGGGAAAGACCCATTTGCGATTTATTATGCGAGCAAGACACTAAATGAGGCATAAATGAATTACACCACTACTGAGAAGGAGTTGCTAGCGGTGGTGTTTACCTTAGATAAGTTTCGATCCTATCTGGTAGGTTCGCAGATCACGGTTTTCACCAATCATGCGGCCCTGAAGTACTTAATGACCAAATAGGATGCGAAAGCTCGCCTCATTCGGTGGATTCTGTTGCTGCAATAATTCCACCTAATCATTAAGGATAAACAGGGGTAGAGAATGTAGTAGTTGACCATTTGTCTCGTTTGGAGTTCGAGGACCCCACCTCGAATCTTCCCATTAGAGATTCCTTTATGGATGAGCAGTTGTTCGCTGCTAATGAGTACTCGTGGTATGCTGATATTGCCAATTATTTGGTAAATGGACAGATTCCTCCCCATTGGTCTACCCAGGAGAAACAACAATTTTTGAGGAGTGTCTGGCAGTACATATTCGATGACCCATATTTGTTTAAATACTGTGCAGACCAAATTGTGCGTAGATATGTCCCCGAAGTCGGACCGAGGGGGATTATAGAGTTTTTGTGATGGGGAGGCATGTGGAGGTCACTTCTCTGCGAAGAAGACCCACCGCCAAGATTTTACAGTGTGGGTTCTGGTGGCCTGATATGTTTAAGAATGTGCATGCGAACCGTTGCCAAAAGCTTGGCAAGTTGTCTCCACGTCATGAGATGCCCCTCTAGCCCATTCTTGTGCTAGAGGTATTTGATTGTTGGGGCATCGACTTTATGGGTCCGTTACCTATGTCTCATGGTTTTGAGTATATTTTGTTGGCCGTCGATTATGTGTCGAAGTGGGTGGAAGATATTCCCACTAAGTCTATGGAGTCGAGAGTCGTGCTAGAGTTTCGTAAGGCTAATATTTTGTTGAGGTTTGGTGTGCCACACGCCATTATCTCTGATCAGGGCACGCAGTTCACGAGTCAGTCTTTTGAGAAATTGATGGGGGAGTATTGGGTCACTCATAAGGTGTCTACTTCTTATCACCCCGAAACTAATGGGTAGGCCGAGTTAGCAAATAAGGAGATTAAAAGGATTTTAGAGAAGATTGTAGGTGTGACTAGGAAGGATTGGTCCACCAGGTTGAATAATGCGTTGTGGGCCTACCACAATGCTTATAAGACTGTGTTGGGTGCTTCACCCTATCAGCTTGTTTACGGTAAGGCCTGCCACCTGCCAGTTGAGTTAGAGAAGAAGGCATATTGGGCCCTCCAGGAAAGTAATTCTAGTTTAGGTAAGGTGGGTGCGCATAGGAAATTGCAATTGTGTGAGCTCGAGGAGCTTAGGAATGACGCGTATGAGAATGCTAGCATTTATAAGGCTAAGGTTAAGGCGTATCATGATAGAAATATTCAGCGCAAAACCTTTAAAGTTGGTCAGAAAGTATTGCTCTATAATTCGTGTCTCCATCTATTTCCAGGTAAGTTGAGGTCCCGTTGGGATGGTCCCTACGTGGTGGTTTAGGTGTATTCGAATGGGTCAGTCGATGTCCGTGATTATAAGGAAGATCATGTGTTTAAAGTTAATGGGCAGCGTCTTAAACTGTATTTGGAATTTTTAGAAGTAGGTGAACCTGATGAGGAGTTGGTCGATCCTGTTTATTCGGACGAACCAGTTGAGTAGGCTTTTTCAGCCATGTTTTGGCGGCTAGCTCACGCGTACCATGCTTTTCATTGAGTGTGGACCCGGCCCCTAGCGATAGGGGTACCCATCATTGACTTGGGTTTTATAGCTTTGCACGCCGCTATTTAAATAAGGATCGTGTACCCAGCTCCGGTTAGTAAGGGCAATTTGTATATATTCATATTTGTTTTATGTTTCGTTTTAAATATTAAAAAGAAAAGAAAAGAAAAAAAACATGATGGTCTTGTATAGCCACTCACTCTTCAATTCAAGTTGGAGGATGGTAAGAAAAGTATGACACGTGAGACTGCGTGAATGTTCAGTGGTGTTCTCTTATTGTTATTATCTCTTGTTGGGGCCCGGCTTCCACTAGCGGGCGGTACTAATGTCATTTGTTGCAGAGTAGGTAGTTGGTTCTTAAGCCTTTTGCAGGACGAGCATGCTACCACACCAGCCTTGGTAGTTTGAGCTTCTCCGCCGGAGTGAGTGAGGCATTCAGGAGCCTTGAGCAGAGTTGCCACGGATGTGGCAGTTGTCAGTCTAATAAAGCTTTGGTGCAACTCTGTGTGACTAGCTGTGGACCTCATCAGGTCCGAAGGAGCGGATCCTGGAAGTAGTTCTGATGATGAAACGCAACGGTGACGGAAATTTCCCCATACATCGGCCGGGGTCATGATGGTTGGCTGGCCATCCGCGGTCCATCTCTTTCCCTTTATTTTTCCATTTCTCTGCTTGTTTTCATGCTCTGAGGACAAAGCAATTTTCAAGTTGGGGGAAGGGTATTATTCTTGGTGTTGAGCGTTGCTAATGAGTTTAATTTTAAGGGATACGGTTGTTATGCTTGTTGTTTGAGTTAGGTGAGCATGCTAGATTTTTATCTTAATGTCTGCCTATTTAACTTGTTCACATGCATATATCTGACACTTTTATTTGAGTAATTTCGCACCATAAACGGTTTTGAGTAGGTTTCCCACTGAGTACACAGTATGTCCTTAAAGCATCCCATGTTTCGTTGTTCTTCACTTTCCACACTTGCACAAAATAGTAGGCATTTGTACCACATATTATAGTTTGAATATTTTGTATGCATGTGGTGAGAGTTAGTGATGTGCTTAGGGGATGAAACCAAGTGATTAGACCACTAAATGTGTCCCATTGATCCCATTTTTAACCAGTCCGTGTCAGTTTCTGTGTCAAACCTAGGAGACCAGTGTATGGATGGTATATCAGTTTGGTGGTCCAGCTCTGTGCGCGTTTTAGGGGTCTGAATTGTTGAACAGGAGACATTGCTGATTTTGGGATTAATAAATGTTGCTCTTTGGTGTTATGATTTTGGTAAATTTCCATCCTAAAAATACCCCAACCTTAAACCAATTCCCATGTAGAGAAGAGAGAGAAAGTAATTCCCTTTTGCGCAGTAAAAAAAAAAGAAAAAGTTAAGGCCTCGGGAGCGCTACACCAAATCCAGAAAAAATTGCTTTTTATGTACGTACATCTCTCTCTCTCTCTCTACTCTTTCCCCACTTCTTCTTCTTCCTTCATCATCTTCTTCATTTTTCTTTTCCTCCATAACCATAAAACCTAAACTTTAAACTCCCATAACTCTTCCAAAACTTAACCATTCTTCACCAAAATTTACAAAAACCCTTCTTTCACTCTCTGTGGACAGCCCACAGAGTTTGTGCGGTTTCTTGTTTGAAAAATATTGTGATTGTTAGAGTCGCCACCCGGATTTGAGGTCCGAATCCGAGAAACCAGTAAAAATATGACTCATTTGCCCATTGAAAAGGATTTTGCTGATCACGGCGAAACCAAAGATTTCTCGGATTCGAGGGTTTGGTTACGAGAGGGGAGGGTTTTACGACACCCCTCTCGCCCTGTCCGTGAACTGGTCTCTACTCAATATTCTGTGGGATTTTGAAAATATTTGAAATTCAATTCTAATCACAAAAATGGGGAATCGGGGATGGGAATCACGTAAACAATAAGAGAATAAAAAAAAAATGCAAGTTTAACGTGGATGCTTGTGCACATGATTTACATGGGAGTGATGATAACAAAGAATTATTACAACGAATATTAACAGAAGAGAACAACAACAGAAACTGAACAAACAACTCAAGAAATTATAGACTTGATGCTCAACAAATTGACTTACAATCTGGATTCCAAAACAGGGGTTGAGCGCTCAATGGTGATGACTTGAGCGCTCAACCTTCCCAAACCAGTTTGAGCGCTCAAAGCTCATAGATTGAGCGCTCAAACCCAACTCGGGCCTCTGTAATTTTTAACACTTTCATCCCTTCTTTACTCTTTATTTACAAGATCAAACATTAATAAAGTGTTTTTATTGGAAAATCAGATGAAAATAGACAGATTGATCTCATAAACAATGATAAAAAGAAGAAAATCATCATGTTTTAACAAAGAAAATACTTGGGAATGGAAGAAAGAAGAGAATCCAGATCATATGCACAATAGCAAAACCCCACGCACACCGGAATTCTAATAAACCATGATCCATCATCAAAACATCCAAAAATCAACAAATTTGCTCAAAAAGCAAACTTGGCTTCAAGTAGATGGCATTGAGCGCTCAAGCCATTACATGACTTTCTGATTTTTGTTAAGAAAATAGATTCTGGATGATTTTCAGGACCATAAAACATGAGATGAAGGTTTGTAAAATCTCATAACCACTGTTTTGCATCCGAACACAAAACTTTCAAAGATTTTATAACTTGATTGGCGTAAAATAGCTAATTTAGGCTCATGCAAGTGGTTTTGAAGTAAAAACATAAACTCTTTGAGAATTAAATGAGCCTAATTAACTATTAAGCAGCAATCAAAACTAAGAGAAAGCTCAAAAACTAAACAAAATAGAAAACTGCCCAGAATTGGGCTTGAGTGCTCAAGGCTAGAGGCTTGAGCGCTCAACCCCTATACAACTGCAGATTTTGATAATGTTTTTAAGCAACTTTCAGACATTTGTGAGTTCAATACAAGTATGAAGAACTTGTTTGAACTCATTGGTCTCCCTCAGATGAACCAAAACAGTAAAAACCACTTGTCTAACTACCTTTTACACTTGATTGAAAGCTTGAACTTGATTGTGGGTTTGATGATGAACTAAACAGGGTCGAATTTTGTGTTTGACAGATGGTTTTTTTACTGGTGGTTTTGATAGAAGAAGAGTGGTTTTGTAAAGAGAGAAAGAGAGAGCGATTGATGGGAGGATTGTGTACTGGAGTATGGAAAAATGGTGAACCCCTCAATCAGGGGGTGATGGTTGGTTTATATAGAGTGAGTGGAGGGAAAGAGAGGAGAGAGAGGTAGTGGGTTTATACCTTAGGGGTAGTTTTAGGTGTATATTGTAGCAATGTAGGGTGTATTATACATGTACAATACGTATAGAAGTGGTTAGACGCTCCCCCCTGCATGAGATCTCATGATGAGATACTCTGCAGATTCCTGACTGGTTCAAAGTTGAGCGCTCAAAGCCGTGGGCTTGAGCGCTCAAGGTGCTCCTCACGGATTGAGCGCTCAAGGCTCTTGGTGACAAATTGCTGGTTTGACTTGGTTCAACAATGCTTGGTTTAGTTTGGGTTATTTGGTGATGTTTGGTTGATTTTGATCAGATTCAAGCCATCTTCAAATGCTTTGGGTAGTCATGATTGGTTCATTCTCATCATTGGGAATGCTCGAGCACATCCTGGGTTCAAAATCAGGGTGTCTACACTCTCCTCTACCATAATATCCAAACAAAATCCGTTCTAACCTCCCCAAACTTCCAGATCTAAAAACCCAAAACCCAAACTTCTAGCCCACGAAATTTACTAGTCATGGCACCAAAAAGGCAACACATTGGTAAAGGAAATACAGTGGCTGGTTCCTCTGGTGAGCCTAAGCAAGTTCCACAGGGCCGGACTAAGCGTAGGGATCGTGACCAGATAGAGAGGGATAATCAAGCTGCATGGGAAGCCTCCATTAAGGATAGGGGTTAAAAACGAGAGGCATATCATTGAGTATGCATTTTGGCACGCGAACTTTGCACCATTCCAAGCCATCCGGGACCAAGGTATGAATTTATGGTTTGAACCCAACCCCGGTTATAATAATGCTCTAGTTAAGGAGTTCTATAAGAATATGGTTCTACCAGAGCCGGGCATCTTTTTGGCTCCGAAGGCTCGGATAGTTTCCAAAATAGGCAATACTCTGGTTTTTATTAATGTTGCCGAGATAGCCCATGCATGGGAGTATGTGAGGCCTACGGGTCCCACGAATTACCTTGCATCGGAGTCGGCTTTTGATGATGATGAGGTGAATAGTTTTCTATATGAGGATACGAGGAATGCTAGGATTCCCCATTGGTCAGGTCGGTTCGTGGAGGAATATTGATTTTTGAACCTGGTTGTGTGTTATAATTTGTATCCAAGGGGTAAGGAGGGTGCACCCAAAAAATATGTGGGTAATTTGATATTTGCTTTTATGAGAGAGGATACTGTCTATGATTCGGCTTTGTTTGCTTTTGGCCAAATGTGCGATTTTAGGGATGCTCCTACTACATTGAGAATGCCTTTTCCGTGCTTGGTAAGTAAGATTCTGAGGAGTAAGAATGTCCTGGCTAGGAAGTATTATAGCAATGACCTTATGAGCCCTAAGGACATGGACTCCTCTATTCTTAAGCGGAGTAGGGCCCAGGTGAGAGCTGTTGAGGGTTCATTGCTTACACCGTTGCCGCCGAATGCCAGCACCAAGACCTGGTTAGAGAAGATTTTTGGGTGCGTGAGGGGTTTGGCTAGGAGCCAAAGGAAGTTAAAAAGGGAGCAAAGATGAATGTCGAGGAATCAAATGGATTTGACGGACAGACAGCGCCATTTGGAGGCCCGGGTTACTGGGTAGAATCCGGGACCTTTTCAGCCGAGGTAGTGGCAGGCATTGGAGGTGAGCGATGACTTCGGGGATGCACCGGAAGAGGATTCAGATGCAGGGATTGGAGATGAGGACTAAGCACAGAGTTGGACAGGGTTGGAGTTGGTGGTGTCTCTTTATTAGTCGTTATTTTATGTGTAGTTGAGTTGCAGACTTTAGTATTTTATGCGTTATTTTATGTCGGTGGTGTAATTGATATTTGTGAGTCAGTGGTTTGTGTCTGATACTTTGTCTGTTATATTTGGATTAGTATTATGCTATGGTTTGGTTATTGTTTTATGTTGATCATTGTTGTGTATGTCGAGGTGGTGGCTAGTTAGGGTAGATTTTCCACACGCGTCTATAGGCCACCACCCTTTGCATGTTTCCCTTTCCTTGTTGACCATGGTAATTATAAGCCGAATGAAGTCCTTAGTTGACCCGAAACACTTTATTTAACTCTCTTGCATGCATGTTTTATATTTGGTTATGGATGTGTGGTTTCTTTAATTTGTTGAGCTTTCATTGCATATTTGGCGTTGTTTTGACTGACACGTGGTGATTCTTGTTTCATACCACGTTATTCGCTAGGTGCCTCACATGGGATGTAGAGTGTTCCGGTGAGTTTGAGTGATATTGTGACTCGTGGGAGCATTTTATCTTATGAACTGTGGAGGGGCGGAATAATTTGAATTGTAGCTAGTGCATGCATGTGGATGAGTTGAAGGTGGTAATGAGGAGAAAATTTTGTGTTCACTTGATTTTCATGCAGGTTGCATAACGGTCGTATCCCTAGTCGTGTCCCTTTGTGAGTTTTTATGCTTCCTTTGTTTTTATTTCGTTCGTTACTAGGGACTAGCAACGCTCAAGTTGGGGGATGTGATTGGCGCGTGAAATGAATGCATTTGAGCGCTTGTGTAAGGTAGAATTGGCCTAATTGTCATAGATTTAATCCTCATTTTCTATTTAATATGTGCACGTGGTTGGATTGTGTGTTTGTGCTTAATTTGCAGGAAATTGAGGTGACTTGGTGCTAACGGAAAGAGTCCGGACAGGCCATGTACGTGGATTGAGAAGAGAAACGCTGTGGAGACTAAGTGTTGGAGCAAGATTTCGAGAAAAAGTGAACAGAATGTCCGGGAGCGCTACCCCAAAGTGAAGGAGCGCTCAAGATGGCACAAAAAGGGCTCCAAAATGAACAAAAGGTTCTGGAGCGCTACACCTCCCGAGGGGTTAAAGCAGGTCAACGGTCCAAGCAAGTCAACCAGTCAAGGGTTGCATAGGGGTCTTGGTAGCGCTACCACAAATCACCTGTAGCGTAGTTAGTAATTTTATTTTAATTCGGATTTTAATTAGGAAATTATAGTTTAATATAAATACTTCTTCTTAGGGTTGAATTAGGGTACCACATTCATAATCTAGATCTATTTTTCATAACTTTTTGGCTGCAGCTCTTGTTCTTATTTTTTAGATTCGAGTAGAGTTCAGATTTTCAGATTTCCAGTTGTGGATCGATGTTTCAGCATTAATAATCAAGTTTAATCCCTTCTCGCAATTTTTGGTACCGATTTTTGCTTTTATTTCCTTTATTTTAATCATGTTTAGATCTAGGGTTCTTAATCTTATCGTTGCGTTCTTTAGCATAATGAGCAAGTTGTCGCATAGGGTGCGACCGCGGGACAATGGCATTCCGTGGTTAGTATAATCAACATTTCACCTAGGAACCGAATTAGTTCAATTTTAAGCAGTTTTAGGAAACGAAACTTTTCTAACGAACAAAACCCAGGCATTGCCGAATTTCAAATGCACACGAGAATTGGTGACAGGTGGTGTGCATTTGTTAGGGAACATTTTCTTATTCTAAAATCAATAGATCGAATCATTGTGGTCCGAGTAAACATTGGTTAGATTATCTGCGAGTGCTGAGTTCCCACAATTGCTCCCTCTTCTTTAATTCGTTGTAGTCAATTTCATTAATTTTAGTCAATTAATTAACCAATTTGAACAAGGGGTGGCTACCTGAGAGCCAGTTTAAACTAAAGCCAACAATTTTGAGTCAAACACCGTCAGACTGTCTCTGTGGTTCGACTCCGGTACTTTCGGATTTATTGTGTTACACCGGTCGAAAGTCCTACACTTAGGACGCATTTTTAGTCTAATTTATAAACACCCGCCATCACAATAAATCTGGAAGTACTGGAGTCAAACCACAGAGACGGTCTGACGGTGTTTGACTCAAAAGTGTTGGCTTTAGTTTAAATTGGCTCTCAGGTAGCCACCCCTTGTTCAAATTGGTTAATTAACTGACTAAAATTAATGAAATTGACTACGACGAATTAAAGAAGAGGGAGCAACCATGGGAACTCAGCACTTGCAGCTAATCTAACCAATGTTTACTCGGATCACAATGATTCGATCTATTGATTTTAGAATAAGAAAATGTTCCTTAACAAATGCGCACCACCTGTCACCAGTTCTCGTGCGCATTGGAAATCCGGCGATGCCTGGATTTTGTTCGTTAGAAAAGTTTCGTTTCCTAAAATTGAACTAATTCGGTCCCAAGGTGAAACATTGATTAGACTAACCACGGAACGCCATCATCCTGCGGTCGCACCCTATGCGACTACTCGCTCATTTTGCTTAAGAACGCAACGATAAGATTTAGAACCCTAGATCTAAACATGATTAAAATAAAGGAAATAAAAGCAAAAATCGATACCACAAATTGTGAGAAGGGATTAAACTTGATTATTAACGCCGAAACATCGATCCACAACTGGAAATCTGAAAATCTGAACTTTACTCGAATCTGAAAAATAAGAACAAGAGCTTTAGCCAAAAATTTATGAAAAATAGATCTAGATTATGTATGTGGAACCCTAATTTGACCCTAAGAAGGAGTATTTATATTAAACTATAATTTTCTAATTAAAATCCGAATCAAAATAAAATTACTAAATACGCGGAAACAAAACTCTGACGTTTAAGGCTTTTAAGCAAACCGGTAGCGCTACATGTGATTTGTGGTAGTGCTACCGAGACCCCTATGCAACCCTTGACCGGTTGACTTGCTCAGATCGTTGACCTGCTCTAACCCCTCGGTAGCGCTACACCTCTTTTGGTGTAGTGCTCCAGAACCTTCTGTTTATTTTGGAGCCCCTTTTGTGCCATCTGTAGACACCCTGATTTTGAACCCGGGTTGCGCTCGAGCATTCCCGATGATGAAATAGACCAATCATGCATACCTTGAGGCTAAGAACAAGGCTTGAACTCGCCAAACCACCCTAAACCATTCTAAACCCTCCTAGAACAAACTTAACCAACCAAAATGACCAAAATACCCTTCCAACCACCCATAAACCTCTTCAAACCAAACCTAAGCCTACAATATCTTCTAGTACATTCAAAACCCTCTTTATTGATATATAACATGTCCCAATCCATTTTGAAATGAGGGAGATATGCCAATTTTACCGAAATGATTCATTCTTCCGACCATCTGAGAGTAAAATGGTCACACATTTTGATGTACAAATCATCTTGAGTTCAAACCACTTGGGTTAGAAAGTAGACCTTTCAAGCTTTCCAACGCTTCAAACCACGCATCTAAAAGCAGTAGTTCGGTAGCTTTTCGGGGCCCCCAAAAGTTTTACCCATTTTTTTGAGAAAATGACCTTGAGCGCTCAAACCCCATTGGCGCTCAACTCGAGGCGGTCGGTTTTCAGCGAGCATCTAATCATGATATTCTCTTTGCAAGAGGAGCGTCTACATATGTTTTCTACTGCCTAAATACACTTCCTAGACCCTTGAACATCTCCTCAATCACCCCCCAAGCCCAATTCAAAAATTAAACCCATTTCCCTCCCATTTCTCTCTTTATATAAACCTCCTCCACTCCCTCACTCACCCTCTTGGCTGCACTACTGCCATTTTCTCCCCCCATCAGATCAAAACCACTCTCTCTCCTCCATAGCCACCATCCTCCATCATCTTCAACCTCCAAAACACCCAAAAACCTTCTAAAAAAAGGCCTACAACACATGGGTCTTTGAAAAACCAACTACAACAGCCCCTTCTCTCACTCTAATAAGCCATTTACAGCCCATACACTCCATCAATTTCGTCCAAACCTAGCTCTTCCATCAAAACCCACCTCATCCAAGCCAAAATCACCATTTTAAGCTCAAATACTCCATCATCCACTCAATCAATCATTCAATCAGCCCTACACTCACACTCCTCTGTCCAAAATACTTCATCTATAGCCCATAAACATAGTCACTACCCATCCATTCATCAAACCACAAGTTCAAGCCTTGATCAAGCCAAAAGGTAAGTAAAAAATCATGTGAAAATCATTGTTTTGGTCTTGTTGAGGGAGAGCAGTAGGCTTATTCAAGTTCCTCATACTTGAAAAAGTCATAAAATGGCAGAATTTGGTGATTTGGGAAGGGCTTGAGTGCTCAAGGCCTTAACCTTGAGCGCTCAAGGTCATGCTTGAGCGCTCAAGCCACTTTGAGCGCTCAAACCCCATCAGAAAGTCAGTCACACTGTTTCAGCCATAACTTTTTACTCCGAACTCCATTTTGGGCGTATTATATATCAAAACGTAGATAATTTGAAGGGCTACAACTTTGTAGTTTTATATTTTTCTCATTTCTATATCAAAACCCTCTAAAACATGAAAATAGTGTCGGAAAGACAAATAATTTTGTTCAAAATGGTGTTTTAAGTTCTATGTTTCTCTTTCATTGTCATTTTCTTTATTTATATCATTCCACCATCGCATTGTACATTGCACAAGCATCCACCATCACTTGGTTCGTATTTGAGCACTTGTTTATATGTTTTCCCATCCCAATTCCCTATTTTTGTGAATAAATCAAGTTTCAAATATTTCCAAAATCCCACAAAACATTGAGTAGAGGCCGGTTCACGGACCGGGCGAGAGGGGTGCCGTAAAACCCTTCCCCTCTTGTAACCAAACCCCCGAATTCGAGAAATCTTTGGTTCCGCCATGATCAGTAAAATCTTACTCAAATGGGCAAACGAGTCATTTTTGATCGATTTCTCGGGTTCGGACCTCAAATCCGGGTGGCGACTCTAACAAATCACAATCTTTTTCATGCGCGACGCCGCATGATCTCTGTGGGCCGTCCACACCATCTTGAGCGTTTCTTCACTTTGGGGTAGCGTTCCCGGACATTCTGTTCACTTTTTCTCGAAATCTTGCTCTAACACTTAGTCTCCACAGCGTTTCTCTTCTCAATCCACGTACACGGCCTATTCGGACACTTTCCATTAGCACCAAGTCACCTCAATTTCCTGCAAATTAAGCATAAACACACAATCCAACAATGTGCACATATTAAATAGAAAATGAGGATTAAATCCATGACAATTAGGCCAATTCTACCCTACTCAGGTGCTCAAATGCATCCATTTCACTCGCCAATCACATTTTTCAATGAATCCAAACCATATGGAGGCCCAAAGCAGCAAAAACCCAGAAATCCAGCAAAGGAGTTCTCAAACCTTTTCACTGGTCTTTTGGGCTTGTCCTCCAATGATGGACTTCATATTTGCTATCTTCTAATCAGCGCTCTTCTCGCCATCACCATCATTGTAACGTTTGTGTGCTATTGATTGGCACATGAAATCCATGCATTTGAGCCCCCAAGTAGGGTAGAGTTAGCGCGTTTGTTGTACATTTAATCCTCATTTTCCATTTAATGAGTGCACGTGGTTGGATTTGGTGTTTGTGTTTAATTTGCAGGAATTTGAGGTGTTTTGGGCGCTAATCGAAGTTGTTGGAGAGGCATGCATGAGGATCGAGAGTGGGAAGGCTGAGGAGACTAAGTGTTGAAGTTGATTTTGTGCGAAAGTGGTCGGAGCTCATCGGGAGCGCTACTCCAATTTGATGGAGCGCTCAAAAGTGGCATAACATGGCTCAGAAAGTGAACAGAGGGCCTGGGAGTGCTACACCAAAAGTGGTGTAGCACTACCGAGAGTTTAGGTGGTCAACGGTCAACGCTCAAAGATGTACGAACCAGCGGAGTTAAGCTAGCGGTAGCGCTACACTATAATACTAGTAGCGCTACCGAGGTCTTTATCTTGATCATTGAACGACATCGTTTAGGTCTTCACGTGGAGATTTTCAGACTTTTGTCGTTTTTAATTAGGAATATGGTTTTGTCATATAAAAACCCTTTTAGCACTCGAAATCAGGGTTCCAGACTTTTAACTTAAAGTTTTATTGTTCTAAGTTTCGGCTACAGTTTTTCAGCATTCAACATTTAGCAATCGAGTTTGCTTCAGATTTTCGGATTCCCAGCTTTTGGATTGGCATTTAGTGTTGATAACCAAGTTTGTTTTCTTCTTGCAATCTGAGGTATTGTTTTCTGTTCCTATCTCCATTTTCAGAGCATGTCTAGATCTAGGTTTAATATAATTTCTGCAATTGTTAGAATCACGAGCGAGTAGTTGTATAGAGTGCGGCTGTGGGGCGAAGGCACTTCGCCGCTAGACTAATTGACGTTCTACCTCGGGACCAAATTAACTTGATTTTTGACCAATTTCAGGAAACGAAAACTCTTCTAACAAACAAAACCTAGGCATCGCCGGAATTTGAATGTGCATGGAAACTGGTGACAGGTGTTGTGCATTTGTTAATGATCCTTTTTCTTATTCTAAAATCAGTAAAAAAGAGTAATTGTGGCCCGAGTAAACATCGGTTAGGCTAGTCACGGACGCAAGGTCCCCTTAGCTGTAATCCAATTTTTAATCCATATTCAGTAAATTAGTTCAGTAATCTAGTTAATTAGACTCATCAATCAAGGGGTGGCTACCTAAGAGCCAGGTTAAATTATTATTCTCCACTTTTGAGTCAAACACCGTTTGTCGTCTCTATGGTTCGACTCCGGTACTGCTGGATATTGTGCTACACTGATTGAGAGTCCTACGCTTGGGACGCGTCTTTAGTTTAATTCTTATACACCCGGTCGATCAAGCAGCTATGGCTCAACATTGTTGATCGCCTTTGAATTTCTCGTTTCCCACAAACGGCGCCAATTATAAAGGGAAAAAAAGCTAGGTATGCTATTTCCATGCCTCTCTGATATCAACAATATGCACTCTTCGCCGAAACCCTAGCCCTGTAAGACAATAAATGGTTAGAGTCTTTGTCTCTCGTCAGCAATGGCTCTCCGATGCTTAAGTCAGTATCACGTACTAGGAGGAAACCATAAAATACATAAAGCATGTAAACACAAATTACCACATACCTTTTTTCATGGGTATTGCACCTTATTTATAGATGCGGAGTGCTTGTTGTGCAAAGATCCTATTCTCATTAGGAGTCTTTTCCTATACGAGACTCGTTCCATATAGAAACACAATCTTCATTCTACAAGGATTCTTTCCACGTTAGGAATCCTTGCCATTATCGAAATTCTCTTTATGTTAGGATTATGTATCTATGTTGGACTTCTTGCCCAAAATGGAAGCTTAATGATAATCCTTTAATTCTTAGGATTTACCCCTTATCACAAAAGAGGCTATTCTAGATCCCTCTAGAATGCCCGCCAACTTATCACGTAAGCTGTTAGCTCAGCAATATACTTCCATATCCATATATGATGTTGCCAACTAGATACCTAGCTCGACACTGGCCTCGTGCACCTTCTCATTGTACTGCCACCATCTCGTAGTGCTATCCTGGCTGCACACTTGACCTACCCTGCTTGGCCATAACCTGTGGAACCGTCATGTGGTCCCCTCGAACTGAGCCACCCTCACGTGGTGTCTAGGCTAAGCATGTGGTTCGTACATGCTTGGGTATTTTTCTATGTAATTGGATTCTACCCTCTCCAATTGACAATAACTAAGAACATCTCCAGCCTTAATTTTTTCCTCAAATTTGAGTAAAAATTTGATTGAAATCTTGTTTTGATACCAGAATCTCCAGCCCTTTACTCAATTTTCAAGCCCTAACCACAGTCATCCGCCCTTCACAGCCATAGGAATTGCTTCGTCTCTCTCCTGCGACTGTTCAGTTTTCACTCCGTCTCGCCCTCTTCTCGAGACAACTTCTTTCTCTCCTGTGACTTAAATCTCTCTCTCTCTCTCTCTCTCTCTCTCTCTCTCTCTCTCTCTCTCCCTCCCTCCACCACACCACCACATAATACTTGGTAGCCTCTCAATCTGGATCCGTTACCCTCGCCGGAGTTGACAACTAAAAAATCAGAGTTCCGTTACAATCCGTAAAAAACCCTAATAGTATGAACGTGAATCGCTAATTAAAACTCCCAGCACAAACCACACAATCAATCAATTAGAGAACACCAGGGTATACGTGTAAAAACTCTAAATGGCTAAAAAACTACATGAATGAATCAAAGTCACTATAATTATTGTGCAGTTATAGATATACCTATCCAAACGAGGTAAATCCTCAGAACGTTCTAAGTGTCACCTGCTGAGTCACACATACATTGCACCCAATGATCTTGATTGCCAATGCCTTGAATTGCACAAGCCTTCCAATCGCTTGCCTTTCGAACTCTACGAAATGACTCTAATCAAAAGTTGATTGTTGAAGAATCAAACCCCTTGAAGATGACCCTAAGCATCCGGCCTTCAAAGATCTTCAAGGTACATTAAAAGAACTCTCACAAGTGTATTTAATGTAAATAAACGCCCAGAGAAGTGGCTGCTACGTTATGCACTCTTCAACCCTAATTGATGTTAATATATAGGCACACATTGGTTGCTTAAGCAAGAACCAAGTTGCTTGAGCAACTGGTGAATAGATAACTTGCTTGACGAGTTGTTTAAGTAAGTTCTGAAATACTAAACCTTACCAGTGAACAGATGGCTTGCTTGACAGGTTGCTTGAGCAAGTTTCTTGAAATAATCAAAATAAAGATGGCAATAAAAAGAATTACATACTGATTTCCTTCCACACCAAAATAAACACTCTAAATAATAAAATTACAACTCAATATAAACGTGTGTTTTGTCAAACAGAATTGCCAAAGCAAAGGACTCCGGAACTTGGTCCTTACAATGACGATGGCAGCGAACGCTTTTCGGCAACGAATGCCCCCACAAAGTAGTTGTTGGAAGTTTGGATGAAGGTTTGGTTCTTCCTTAATTTGGGTAAAAATTTGAGTAAATTTCAATTAGATATGGGTTTGGTTTCAAACACTAGAGATGAATATTGGGTTTTTTACTTAAATTTCAAATTTGGTTTTGAGTTTGAGTAAGGACTGGACTTGCTCTAAGGAGTTCGTCATGGGCATAGGATTTGTTTCAATCAAAAAAAAAAAATTGAGAACTTTTCGAGTGAGAACACAATCCACTAAACTGGAGAAATCAATCATATTATTCACTAATGGGAAACTCAATTAAAATTGAAGCAAAGTTTTGCCTAAGGCTATGAGCCGACCCAATATAGGAAGTGAAAACCCAATATTTCAGTTATCCTTCCTTCCCTTTTTTCTTTTCATTTTCTTTTTTCGTCAATCTCCACTCTTCGCTGGAACTTCCTTTGCCTATACCCTACACATGTGTTTGGTTGTGACTTTTACCCTCGATGTACCTGTTATCAACTACTAATAAAAAAAAAATTGCCGATCAGTGTGAGTTGAATCCCAAATCGATCAAAGACTTTCTAAGACCTCTAGTTGCCAGGTGATTACCAGTATATGTCAATCGTGAGGACTCATGCACTGTTGAATTGATGCATTTGCTTCCAAACAAATCCAATTTATTGCAAAGTTAAGTTCTGTAAGTTCCGAAACAAATAGACAACCCCTTGCTATCTTGTCACCATTCATGCAATTTGTCTTTCTGTTCTTTCGCTTAGCGAGGGGACAAGCAGAGTCAGCCCTTATTTTTTTTTGAGGCTTAAAGCAATAATTAAAATGAGGCCTTTTCCAAAATCTTAATAAACAAAATGTATGTAGGTAAATTACACTTTTAAAAATAGATACTACTATTCATCAATAAGAAATAACCCTAAAATAGTAACTAAACATTCCAAGATTTACAACTCGTCACTTTAATATCACTAATCCTAAAAATAGAATAAAAAATCCGAACCTTCCAAGATTTTAAAAGCATCCTTTAAATACGATGTAATTTTTTTTTTTGGTATTATAAAAGATACTTAGGGGTACTAAAATATGGGGTGTGTGCCTAAATCGGCCGCAAAGCTCGTTTTAGTTCAGGGCTGGCTCTGGAGACAAGTTAAACAAGTCATTCATGGTTCAAAAATTGAGTATTATACAAACTAACCTTACTCACAAACGCGAAATAAAATTGTGAATTAATTGCTAAATCAGCAATGAGCAAATAAATTTGTAAGTTTTATCCATTTGAAGACACTACTGCCCACATTAATTGAAGAATCGGAAGATAATATTGATTGTAAACAAAATGGAGATGAAGAATATCATTCGGCTTGGTTTTATATGGTTGGCTATGATTTGAACCACACCATACAAATACATACATATATATATATGGTCTGACCTACCTCTCATAGACTTTTGATGAATTCATACGTGGAGATATATAGTATGTATAAAAAGTATATATGTACGCATAAATATTTATAATCCAACTAACACATACAATATATATTTATTTTTTGTGGTAAGAAACACATACAGGAGTATATATTAATATATAATTATAATGTCTAGGACCATATCTTATTGTGTAAAATTATCATCCACCAGTTTTAGATATCATATTTCGCCAAAGTCCCCAGCAAATCTTGATGGGTATGGATGGCAGCCACAAGAACTAAATCTACTTTACTAATTTATTACCAAAATACTTTTGTGTTTTTTGTACTTGCTTTTGTTTATTTATTTTTAGTGTTGAAGAAAAAAACAACACAAGAGATATAATACATGAGGATGAATTAATTAAATAACATATGTCTTCAAGAGGGAACACCAAGTTGTTGTTAATTATGCAAATGTGCTTTTATAGCAATAATGCAGGGTCACCACGTATGTATAACATATTGAACAAGTTGCCCATTTGTTTACTCTATCATGCATGCACGTACGTATTTCACAAACCCTGAATGTATAGTTGAATATTAGTGTACCTGCCACATGAAAATCATAAACAAAAATTCATTAACAGGTCTGCCGTTGATGTATGATTGGTTGAAATATTTTGTATTATCGTGAGAGAAATAAAACAAGAATAGAATGCCAAGTTGAGCCCAAAATATCTATTTTACCAATGTTATTTTAAAAGGGTTTAATTTGACTTATTGTGCTACTGATCAGTCTATGAATGTAGATTAAACTTTGCAAAAGTTACGAAATTTGAGTTGGATAAATGGCAGAGTTCTTCTTTTTTTTTTTCTTTTGAAAGGCAACAAAGAATTTTATTAATCAAATGAAAGGATAACAAAGATTAAAGGGAAACAGATGAAACGGCATCATAACGAGAGACTAAAATCCCAAAGATGTTGACATCTTAGCACCTCGACAATCATCTGCCACAGAAATGGCAGTGTTCTGCATCCTGGACAAAGTTTATGCATTGAGAAGTTGGACAAGTACTTCACAAACGTGAAATCAAGCCCAACAATCAAGATGTCGATTAGATTAAATATTTAAATACAACTCAACTACTCAAGAAAAAACATGTTATAATGGGGAAGAATAATCGAGATGTGGCTCGAGGCCCTTCTAATCGTACCTTTTGGCTTCCAATGGGAAGATATGGAGTTTGAGTCTACAGAGAGACTTCGAACACATTTGGAAAAAAATTGAGAAGAATAATCAAGAATGGCCTTTCATATACGTGTGCTTGGCTGGCGAAGTGAGCTAACCGAGTTAAGTTTCATCCACTGACGAAAGGAAACTAATCACGTACAGAACGTAATTAATTATAAGTTTTATTTTTCCTTTTTTGAAGGTAAATTCCTTAAAAAGTGGTGTTATCTTGATGATTTTAGACGTTGTTGCTGCTTTTGGGCTGATATCAATGGTGTATATGTAAGTCATGGTATTTCTGCGGTTTTGGTGGTGGCGTTTTTTTTCTCTTTTTTCTTTTTTTTTTCCTTTTTTTGATGTCCGAATGTACAAGCCATTTTTCGTGCACAACAACTAATTTCGAGGCCTTGAAGTTAACGACCTCGTTAACCTCAATCCAGTGGCCCAAAGGTTCGTACTGTTTGAGCTCCATGAAATCCGAAAATGCAACCTTATGGAGGTTTTGGTGGTGGGTCCTATGTCCTGGGGCTAGGGTGATCCTGTGAAAACTGTATGGATATATATATATTATGAAGAGTGATGCAGATTGAAAATTTATATTACTTACAAATATAATGTTTTAAGTTTTTCTTATTTTTATTTTATTAATTTTGTTAGGAAGTCTCCAATTTTAGAAATAAGTGTTCTAGAGTATTTTGATTCCTAGTTGGATTAGGATTTCTTTTTTGTTATTTGTTTCCTAGTTGGATTAGGATTTCTTTTTGTTATTTGTTTCCTAGTTGAATTAGGGTTTTGAGTACTATAAGTATCGTTGTAAGCCTATTGGCAAGAGGCGATTGATATTGAATTAAAGAAAACGAGTCTTTACTCATATTTTGATCGTTTAAGGAGGGAGTACCTCTGGGTCGATCTTTTCGTTCGTGTTCCTCTTGCACGATTGAATCTGTTTAATAGGCTGCGCTGCATCAAAGAGCTTCTTATCCAAACCACTAAATTTGGAACTAACATCTGGACCTCACTTTCCGGACCAAATTTTGACGATCCGAACCGTTAAATGTGTTTAAAACGTGTTTTTAGGGGTCTTCTCAAGAAATGAGCAAAAAAAAAAATACCGGGAAGGGCTTGATCCAAGCAGTTTTTCATAAAAACTGTACATTTCTCGCGGAGACCCTTAAAAACACGTTTTAAACACATCTAACAGTTCGGATTGTCAAAATTTGGTCCGAAAAGTGAGGTCCAGATTTAGTGGTTTGGATAGGAAGCTCTTCCTACATATATATAGTTTCCGCTTCTTATCCGGAGTTTTGATTTCCGGACTTTTTATCCAAAAAAATTTTTGACGATCCAATTAGTCCAATGTGTTCAGAAGGTGTTTTCAAGGGTCCTCAAGCAAAATCTTCAAAAAAAAAATACCGGAAAGGGCTTGATCCAAGCAGTTTTCACAAAAATATATAAATACAGTTTTTGTGAAAATTGCTCGGATCAAGCCCTTCCTAGTATTTGTTTTTGAAGATTTTCCGCGTAGACTCTTGAAAACACCTTCTGAACACATTGGACTGATCAAATTTTCCAAAAAAAATTTTCAACACAAAAAAAACCCATTTTTTTTCTTATTTCCGAGAGTGTCGATAAGAAGATTATATATATATATATATATATGAGTTTCTGCTCTGAGTAAAGTCATTAGTTTCAATCACCGAATTGAAGTAAGCATCTGTTTTCAATTACTTGTCAATTTTCAACACTATTCCCATACTATTTGAGTACTATTTAGCACTATTTGTCACTATTCACGTCACTATTCACGTCACTATTCATGCTACTATTCATTACTATTCATATCGCTTTCGTTACGTAAATTTTCTTTCTTTCCTTTGTTCAATCTGTCTGTTTGCTCTAACATGCTCTTCTACTGTGTCTGTGCTTCTGCCCCCCATTGGTATCAGACCCAAGTAGGTAATTGTTGAGTTAGAACAAATTTAATCTGTAAATTTTTTTTGAAACTTAGAAAATTCAATTAGTATTTTGTCTTTGTTTATCTGCGTTTGAGCATCCTGTCTCTGGCCACCCAAGCTTAAAGCCCTGTTAGATGCGTAAGTCCTAAGAGTGAGGTAGTCATGAGGATAGGGTCACCAATTGGGTATGAGTGTATACAGGCTAGGTCTCAAAAAAGATAACTCTGGGAAAAAAATATTAAGAGAAATTTTTAAGTGAAAAATATAATGAATAGATTATTTAGGTGCAGCTTTTCAACTAGCTCTATGACTTCGATGTCGTCCATACCAGACATAGTAAACGAAGAAGAACATGAATATCAAGATTGAACTACAGACTTAGGAAATTGGAATATACCAAAATTTCCAGTAAAAGAAATTTATAAAACTAGTTTTTTAGAAGATACTTTTAAGACTGATCAAGTAGCAAAAACCGTAGAACAAGTTTATGCAATTACAAAACAACTAGAAAGATGTGCTCTTTTAAGTAAAGAATCAGTTAAAAAACATATAGAAAGAGATTATAATTTTATTCATATAGGATTAGTACAAGTTGCAGTTAAACCCCTAACACGAAAAGGACTTAATTCTTCAATTCTATTAGCTTTAAGAGATAGTAGATTCACAATATACAGTGATAGTTTGTTAGGCTTAATGGAATCTAGCTTACACAATGGTCCAGTATATTTTAATTGTTTTCCTGATTTACCACTTAGTTTAAGAGATAAAAATATCCTGAAAACTTTAACTCTAAATATTCAAACTGCTGGAGCAATTACCAATATGCTCGAAGTAAGTCACTCAATTGCTTTAGTTTACCATATTTATTACAAGTGTATGAAAACTAATTTAAATATTCATGCCTTAGTCAAAAGTCCAAAAGACAAAATTGTACCCATAAAAGTAGCACTGTTGATGCTAATGTCCAAGTACCAAAAACAATTCAATGGAATGATATCCAGTTACCAGCCAGTTGGCTTAGTGAAAATGAAAGTTTCCCACAAAGAATACAAAATGATACAGTAGATTTAGATTATATTCAACAGTACTTAAATGACACAATTAGAATTAGTTTTGATTAACAGCGAGTTAACACTCCCCTTAAAATTAGAGAACTTAGTAGGTCAAAAAGTTCAACCAGTATACCTACGCAAGATAGGAATTTGCTAGATCCAAAAGTTAAGTTAAAAGGAATTGAAACGACTTCACAGGTTAGTAAACCATGTTACTCTACACAGTCAAAATTTGAGGATGAAGAAACATCCCAAGGATCACCAACCCAAACTGATTTTGAGGAGATAGCCCCTCATCCTATAGGTAAAAGTTTATTGACTATACATAGAGATTTTACTATAGATGTAGAAAAATTGTTTCAGGAATTTAAATCAAGAAATAATGCAGTGAAAAGAAAAGAATTTCGTAGTAAATATAATCCTAGTCAAACATCTGAAATAGTAAAAAAATTGGAAACAATTCATGAAAGATATAAGAATAGAAGTTCAATTTTTTGATTACTTAGAAAATTATTATAAGAAAGTTAACACTATAACAAAAATTAGATGGATAACTTCAGATAATAATATGGTTTCTGCTAGTCACCCTCCTTTAGATTCAATTCTTATTGATTACAAAGGATTGTCTATTACAACATCCCCATTTAAGTTACCAAGTGGAGAAGCTGAATTAAAAAAAATAATGGAACAAAATAATTATACTAATCAATGTCTTAAAACTATAAGTAAACAATTAGATAAAATAGAAACTAAAATTGATGATGGATCTTTTAGCAGTACTCCCTCTTCTAGTAAAACCATAGAACAACCCCTTATACGTCTTCCTGAAAAAAGAATTAAGGCAATCAACACCACAAAAAATCAGAACCAAAGTATTGAACAAATTGAAGAATTGTTAGCTAAGTTAAGCCCTTAAAAAGGAATCGGAATCATCATGCTCCCAACTAGTAAAATTTAAACAAGAATCTCAAGTAACAACAATTACAAAAGGAAAAAATCATAGCACAGATTCCAGTAGTCAAGAATTTAATACATCATCTGATGAAGAAATCACACAATTAGAAAGACAATTTTCTACACAAGAAATTAATCGTATTTATAACCATAAAACAAGTAAGTTGCAAAAAATTGGTATTCCCGTCCTACTCCCCCTGATCTTCAATATGAAGAACGAAATTTAGATAATCCATTTTCTGCTTCTCCAAATAAATTATACGAATGGAATATTGATGGTTTAAGTGAACACCAAATATTAGAAAAATTAAATCATATGATGATGGTTGCTAATAGTTATTTAAGTAATTTTGATTATACTCAACCAGAAATCGTTGACCTATTACCTTCTGGTTTCACTGGAATGTTAAAATCTTAGTGGGATAAGTACCTCACTAATGAGTCATGTGAAGAAATTCGAAAGTCTATTCAAATGGATGAAAATGGTTTCTCAATATTTAATGAAGAAATTGGTATGGGAGAATCTGATGGAATAAATACTTTAATATATACCATAATTAAATATTTTGTTGGTACACCTAGTAATATTACCTCTAGAATACATGATCAACTGAGTAACCTACACTGTCCAACACTAAGTGATTTTAGATGGTATAAAGATGTTTTTACATCTAGAGTAATGTTCCGTGATGATTGTACCGAATCATTTTGGAAAGAAAAATTCATTAACGGACTCCCAAATTTATTTGCTCACAAAATTATAGACGTTCTTAGTCAACCAACAAGAGTAATTGAATATGATAAGTTAACTTATGGATATATAAATAGTACTATTCAAAAAGAAGGACTAAGAATGTGCATAGATATGAAAATTAGTAAACAAGCCCAAAAAGATAGAAATAAAGCTAAATATGAATTAGGAAATTTTTGTGAACAATATGGTCTACCTCCAATAGCACCATCTAGGAGAAAGCACAAACAAATTAAGGATTTTAATAGAAAGAACAAGTATTCTAAAAGAAGTAAAAAACAATTGTCCAGTGATAAATATTATGAAAAGCCAAAGTACCAACATAGTAAAAAACAATATACAAAAAAAATATGACAAAAGTAATATTACATGTCACAATTGTGGCAAAAAAGATCATTATAAAAATAATTGTAAAGTTAAAGAAAAAATCAATCAATTAAAAATATCAAATTGTGACAAAAAAACACATACTTGAAATTTTTAGAATAGAAAATTTGAGTAATTCTGATAATTATTCGGAAGAAGAGAAAATTAGTACTTCTTCAGATTATCATTCTTTTAGTGACAGTTCAAGTGAAAATCAAATAGGAATAGGATGGACTAATAATTGTTGTAAAAGAATAAATGTACTCACTAAAGAAATACCAGAAGAAGGTTTATTAATTGATTTAATTGGTAAAATAGAAGATTCTGAGTTAAAACAACAATATGTTAAAAAACTCAAACAACATTAGTACAACAAAGTAAAAAACCTCAGTAAACCAAACCAATAGTAAGCCTTAATGCTACTATAGATAGATTTAGTAGAAAACAAAAAGAAGTTACTTTACTAGATTTACAACATGAAATAAATCAAATTAAACAAGACATTATTAAGATAAAAGAAAATGGTAAAAAATTAAAAGATAGCATAGTTGTTTTACAGCTAAAAGAAAGTTTTAAAAATTTTGAAGAAGAAATACATAATCAGTCATCTAACAAATCTCCAGAATTAAATAGTAAATTTTACACAAAGATGAGTCAAATAGTGATCAGGAAGAAAATGAGCAACTGGAAAATAATTTAGAAAATAATAGATTAAATATAATAAATCAAATAAACATCCAAAAATGACATGCTAAAGTTAAGTTAGTAATTAATGATTTTGAGATTGAAGTCACTGCCCTTATTGATAATGGAGCAGATCTAAACTACATCCAAGAAAGTTTGATATCCGCTAGATATTATCAGAAAACAATTGAACAATTAAGTTCGGCAAATAATAGTAGAATGCATATTAAGTATAAATTACCCAAAGTCCAGGTTTGTCAAGATGAAGTTTGTTTTAAAACATCATTTGTCCTAGTACAAAATTTAACTAATAAAATAATTTTAGGAGTACTTTTCATTTGTTTACTTTATCCTTTTACCATTAATAATGAAGGAATCACCACTAAACCTTTTGGTCAAAAAATAATTTTTAAATTTTTAGCAAAACCTGAACAAGAAGAATTAAGACACTTAAAAAGTTACTCTGTTTCCCCGAGTAAAAATATTTACCCTACTAATATTCTGCTTGATTGTTTTACAGATGGCTTCAAATCAGCAGAAAATGATTTTCGGATGGATTACTCTACCAGTGATTCTTGATGGAACATGTTCCAAATTTAGAAAGTTAAGTTATCTAGACAGCATTGATGAAACCCAACAATGTCTCTTAGACAACATCTGGAGTACATGTGGGGATAATCAAAAGTTTTTAAGAAGCTTAAATAGTTTAAGTATTTATTTTCATGAGCAAAACATTAAGCAGACTAGAGAAATTATTCTCTCTAGATCTTCTGGTGGAGTTTCTTTAAACCCATCTCTAGCAAATAGTTCAAATACTAACTTATCTTGTGAGCATTGCAAACCAATGACTACAAGTAAATTTTTAGATGAAAGGTGTCAACAAATCAAGGAGGAAGTTGCTATCTTGTGCCAGCAACAATTAAAAGCAACAAAAGAAGAACATCAGTTACAAGTTTTTCTAGCCTCTTTTGATCCACTGGCAAAAGCAGAGAAAAAACAGTCATCCCCACTAGATGATGGTGAAAACGTGAATGTGTCTTTCCAAAAGAAAGCAAGTAAAATTTTAGCTTTGCCCAAGACTTTATCTCTTATTCCTGAGTCAATTCCCCCTGAAATAGTCTTTGACATTCAACATTTGGCTACACAAAAAGGTCACTATTTTCAAGAATTCCTGTTTGAAAGCTTAGTCAATCTTGCCAGTCAAACAATTCCTGGTTTATCAATCACTTGGGATACCCTCTACTAAAAAAATCAAGATTGAATAGAGTGTCCAAAAATTGATCCCCTTTGCAAAGAAATACTATTAGAGCGTATGGGTTACAAGTGTAATTTAATCTTTAGTATCCCCAAAGCTTGCATTGATCTTACAAATTTCCAAGACCTTTCTTTAACCTATAAAGGAGATGCTTGACCAAATCTTAGACCTAAATTAACGGGTTGCCCCAAGCGTAGGGCTGAGATCGATGCAGCACAATACCCGGTAAGACCGGAATCGAATCCACAGGGACGGTGAATAGTGCTTAACTAGAAACTCGGGTTGTAAGATTTAACACGGCTCTTAGGTAGCCACCCCTTGCAATATGATGGGAGAATTAGCTAAACTAAGAAATTTTGGTTTTTCTTAAATTACTTAAAAGAAGGTACGGTCGTAGGGATCCCAACACTGGTGACCAGGCCTGAAAATATATCCACTCCATCTGGTGTTCTAAGAAAACATTTGATTTAGAGAGGGAAAGATACCCAGTAGGATGCAAATCCTCATGGTTGCCGTTTACCCATGTACACCGAAGAATGAGTTTCGATCCCCCGTTCCCCGCGTTACATGGGCTCCGACAATGCCCGGATTCGTCTAACGGATGTTCTTTAATAACCTAAAATTGCTTTTACTATTATTGACTTTGAAAATAGGAACACGAATATCCCCAGCCCTGGCCACGGCGTGTTAATCACCCCGCGACCATACCTATGCGACTACTCACTCATGATAGCTTGAACAAATAACAAAATTCTAAAGTGAAACATGCTTTTAAACTTGATTATGGATTAAAACAAAATATTCGAGAACAAATCACGGACAAACTCCCGTAAACTGAGATTAACGTAAACAAAACAGGAAGTTACCGAAACAGTACTTGAATCTTCGAACAAAACTTCAAAACTCCAATGAAAAGATCTACGGAAAGTCGAATCTCCAAGAGTAAACTTAACGGCTGCTAATAGGAAAAAAGAAAACAAAGTTCGAAACCCTAAATCATCCCAAAAACAATGTATTGATGTTCCCCTCGAAGTCAAACACGTGGCAAGTCAATCAGCTGAATTTAAGCCATCCGGTATCGATACAGGGAAATACCTGTATCAATACAGGCACATTCTATTCGCCCTTAGTGCCTCGATATCGATACAGGTAAATTCCTGTATCGATACCCACACCTTCAAAATGCTTTTCAGCTTGCTCGTTCATCCTTACTTGGGTCTCACCGGTTTCCAACATGCCCGATGTCCTGTGTCCACTTTACATGCTCTTCCGGCCCGTTTCCTACAAAACAATCATAACAATACCAAAACAAAAGACAACACCGCATCAAGTGGATAATGGAATAAATCGCGCCTCTAACGCGCTAATTCTACCCTAGTTAGGCTCTTATACTTGTGATATTGCGCGCCTATCACACCCCCCAACTTGAGCATTGCTAGTCCCGAGCAATGAAAAGAATAAAAATAAATGAAATGATAGATCTTTTAAACCCCCGGGCGGCCCCAGTAGGACGAGTGAAGTCTCGTGAGGGCTTTCAGCAGTGATCACCCACAAAACACAAAGGACTTGGACACTTCAAATGCAACTCAACCCAATCAATAACCTCCAAAAACACTACAATAACTATCAAGCATGTCAAAGGCAAGATATTTCAACCATGGATAAAGTTAAACAAATGACTCCATACTAAACTTAGCACAAAAATTAATCCTCTCACCTATGATCGGATAGCGAATTTTCAAACGACATGCATGAATGAAAAACCACATAAAGAAATTTACCAATCTTGAGAATAGTTCACACACCATTGATAGTCCAGCGTTTCTTTAAGCACACTCCTTCCTTTTCTTTCTTTGTTTGTTTTTTCATGGTCATGTAATGCCAGATCTCTCGGGCTTTCTAGTTGACTCTTTAGCGAGCTTTGGGTCAGCTATCCCCAAGCCAAACGGCCTTAGAGTACTAGGTTTTAAGAGACCCCTACGGACTTAATTGCTCTAGTAAAAAAAGCTTTATTGAAATCCCAGCTAACCACATTTAGCGATACTTTCACAAGGTCTATCCATCTTTTGATGCGAATAACACGGTGGGAGCATACCCCGATTGCTCGATTACTACTCAATGGATGCCCGGATAAGCATTAACAATATAGCACACATAACTCTTTCTTTCTTTCTTTTTCTTTTTAGAAGGAGTTCCACAAGAATCCCATCAACAAGTTAACACATACAAGATTACCAACGACTCATGAACCAAACCCGAGACCGCAAATCAATCAAGTGGGACAGTGTATGTGTGAGCATGCTTTCAAGTGACCAAACCCTATCCAACTATAGATGATACGGGCTAACCAAGTACTTCTTCAACATCATGTTCACGAGCTTAAGTCTATCCATGAAATCATATCGAGACTCCGACTCGCACAACAACCACAATAGAGTTAATTAACAGTCATCAACCAAGAATAGTTACACCCAAATATCCAAATCTTTTTTTTTTTTTTTTTGAAGAACAAAACATGTAACGAAATACACCCTCCCCAAACTTAGAACATGCTATGTCCACAGAGCATGAAGACAAACATAGAAATGGAGAAACAAGGGAAAGAGATGGACCGTCGGATGGCGGCCAACCATCATAACCCCGGCCGATGTATGGGGAATTTGTTGTCACCGTTTCGTTTCGTCATTAGAATTGCTTCCAGGATCCGCTCCTTGGGACCGAAAGAGGTCCACATCTAGTCACACAGAGCCGCGCCAAAGCTTTATAGGACTTACAACCGCCACATTTCGTGGCACCCCTGCTCGAGGCTCTTGAATGCCGCACTCACTCCGGCGGAGAGGCCCAAACTACCAAGGTTGGTGTGGTAGCATGCTCGTCCTGCAAAAGACTTAAGAACCAACTACCTACTAAACAACAAATGACATCAGTACCGCCCGCTAGTGGAAGCCGGGCCACAATAAGAAATAATGAATATAAAAGAACACCACCAGACATTCACGTAGTCTCACGTGTCATACTTTTCTCCCCGTGTCCAGTGAATGAGCGAAAAACGGATGGCTATACAAGACCAACAATTCAAAAACCCGTAACTTAAAAGTTTTTTTTTTTGTAAATTAAAAACAAACACGAAAATACAAAAATCGCCCTTACTTAACCAGAGTTGGGCACAAGATCCTTATTTTAATAGCGGTGTGCGAAGCTATAAATACCTAAGTCATTGATGGGTACCCCTATTGCTAGGAGTCGGGTCCACACTCAATGAAGAGCATGGTACGCGTGAGCTACCCGTAAAAACATGGCTGAAAGAAGCCTACTCCACTGAGTCGTCCTTATAGACAGGAACGACCAACTCCTGATCTGACTCTCCTACCTCGGCAAACTCCAAATATGGCTTAAGACGCTGACCCTTGACTTGAAACACATGATTATCCTTAGGGTCACAACAATCTACGGCACCATTTGGATAGACTCTCACCATTAGGTAAGGACCATCCCAACGGGATATCAATTTTCCTGGGTCCCAAACCACACCACGTGCGTCCCCAATATCATCAACATTTAAAATAGCCACTAGACTCCCAACCTCTGGGGGGGTCCAAAAATGACGCCTTCTCGACGGTCAGCGCAATATCTAAAGGATCTTGGTACAACACACTTTCGACATGCTCTAGCACCAGCGTGTCAATCAAACTCACTTCATAGACCTCCTCATCATCCTTAACTCGGCTGTCCACATTGAAAACGTTCACCTCCATCTTCAAGTCCCCAAATGATAATTGGACTTGGCCAGTTTTGCAATTCATAACAACACTGGAGGTGGCTAAAAATGGACGACCGAGGATAATGGGGGTCTTCTCAAGTACTTCTGGAATTGGGCACGTGTCCAAAACAATAAAATCTACGGGGAACAGAAACTCCCCCACCTGAATCAACACATCCTCCACTATCCCCTTAGGAATTCTCACACTCCGGTCAGCCAGCTGTATCGTGACTAGTGTGGCTTTAAGATCATCTAAGCCTAATCTCAAGTATACTGAATATGGGAGCAAATTAACACTCGCTCCCAAATCCAGCAAGGCCTTATCAAAACTCTGGCCTGCGATAGCTATAGGGATGGTGGGACAACCTGGATCTTTCCGCTTAACCGGAATATCAGCTTGGAGAATAGAACTCACCTGCTCCGTCAGGAGCACTTTGTCATGACTCTTAGTTCTCCATTTCGATGTGCACAGCTTTTTCAGCACCTTAGCAAATTGAGGAATAGCGTCAATGGCTTCCATTAAAGAAATAGGAAACTGAACCTTCTTGAACAACTCAAGAATCTGGAAGTTCACATTGACCTTCGGCATTGCCACCAAGCAATGGGGAAATGGTGCAACGGGTGGCAAAGGAGTCGTGGGGGCCACAAGTGCGTGCACCACCACCTCAGGTGACTCTGATTCTCTCTTTTCCTCAGTACACTTCCCCACGATAGGGATAACTACTGGTGCAGCGACCGGCTTCGGAGGTGGAACCGATTTTTGCTCTAGAGGAATAGTCTTATCGATCACCTTCCCACTTCTGAGAGTGGTGATCGCTTTTGCTTCCTTGGGACTGGGGTTCGAATTACTTGGGCCTGAACCATCTCCCAAAAAATTAGTACCGACAGCATTGGTGTGAGGTTGAGAGGGAAATTTTCCCCTCTCTTGTTGGGTTTGCCCAACTGCTATCGTCAACTGAGTCAATTGGGACCTAATGTCTCTTATGGCTTGCTTAGTCTGTTCAGTAAAACTTAATTAAGACTGCATGAGAGCCTTCAACATCTCATTAGTCTGCCTATCTCTAGTAGGATGATTTATGCCTGGGGGTGGTCCAGAAAATGAAGGACCGAACCCTGTTGATTCTGTGAGGGATAATGGTATTGGGACATTTGGCCTTGAGGAGGCTGGTAGGGTTGCATCTGTTGCTGAGGTGGTGCCTGAGGTGGCACTGGTACTTTAGGATCTGTAGACACCCCGATTTTGACCCGAGAAACTTATCAAGCAATCCTGATGATGAGACGGACCAATTACGACTACCCGAAACTAGTGAAAATGGCTTGAACTTGATTAAAATCAACCAAACATTACCGAAACAATCAAAACAACCCGAATCAACCCAAGCATCATCAAACCAAGCAAAACCATAAATCTGCCACCAGTAACTTTGAGCGCTCAAGCCCTGGACCTAGAGCGCTCAAACCCAAAAATCCCATCTTGAGCGCTCAATCCCGTAGCTTTGAGCGCTCAACTCTGATCCCAGTCAGGAATCTGCAGAGTATCTCATCATGAGATTTCATGCAGGGAGGAGTGTCTAACCACCTGTATACGTCTTGTACATGTATAATACATCCTACATTGCCCTAATCTACTCTAAAGTTACTCCCAACCCATTTCAAGTACAAAACCCTCTCTCTCTCTCTCTCTCTCTCTCTCTCTCTCTCTCTCTCTCTCTCTCTCTCTCTCTCTCTCTCTCTCTCTCTCTCTCTCTTCTCTCTTCCCTTCCACTCACTCCCTACAAAAATCAGCCATTGCCCATTGGTTTCCAGAGGTTACCAATTCATACAATCCAGCTCTCTTACAGCCCTTAAAACCGTTCACCACTTTCTCTCTCTACAAAACCACTCACTCACCATCTAAACCACTTATAAAAATCATCTTTCAGGCTTCAAATTCGACCTGTGTTCATCAATCAATCTCATACATTGTCTCGTCTACCCAGAATACCAACCAAGCATCTATAATCATCTACCATCAAGCCCAAAATCAAGTTCAAGCTATAATCCTTTTCAAAAGGTAGTTAAACATGTGATATATTCACTGTTTTGATCCCTCTGAGGGAGACCAGTGAGTTCAAACAAGTTCTTTATACTTGCATTGAACTCACAAAGGTCTAAAGGTTGTTTAAAAACACTTTTAAAATCTGCAGTTACAGCAGGGGTTGAGCGCTTAAGCCTCCGACCTTGAGCGCTCAAGCCCAGCTCTGGACAGTCTCTTGTTTTGTTAGTTTTTGTGTTCTCATTTGGTTTTGATTGTCATTAAATAGTCAGATATGTTTATATTATCTTTAGAACAGTTCATTTTCACCTAAAAAAAGTGCGTGCATAAGTGTTGATCATCTACTTCATGATGGTCAAATATCAAAACCTTTGAAAATCTTATATTTGAGTGCAAAATAGTGACTGTCCAACCTCATAAATCTTTATTGTATGTATTTATGATCCTGAGGAAGTATCAAAAGCTTGCTTGAAGATCAAAAACTAGAAAGCCAGATTATGGATTGAGCACTCAAGGTCATGCACTTGAGCGCTCAAGCTGTTCTTGAGCAGTTTGATATTTATGTCTTATTCTTGTAGAGTATTGCCGTAAATTAACTAAAAGGTGTGTGTGAGTTATTATTACTATGGTTATGATCTGAATCCCTCTCTCTCTTCCATTTACAAGCATTTTTCCTTTATTAATTTGTGGTGATTCGCCTCTTTTCATCATTCTTTAAGAGATCAAGCCACCTATTTTCACTTGGTTCTCCATGAAAAATGTTTTATTAATGTTTGATCTTGTAAAGAATGAGAAAAGAAGTTGTAAAAAGGGTCAAACTCACAGAAATTAGAAACTGGTTTGAGCGCTCAATCCATGAGCCTTGAGCACTCAAACTGGCTTGGAAGCAGGTTTGATTTTAACATCATCTGGTGATTTTTGAAGTGAAATGGCGTTTGTTTAATGTTTCTGAGGTGGTCAAGAGTCTTAAAACCTCATTAATCATGAAAAACCAGTAAGGAAAATGCATGAGAGGAATGAGGGTTGAGCGCTCAAGCCATCGCCCTTGAGCGCTCAATCCTTTTTCTGGGATCCAGGTTGTAAATCAGTCTCTTATGTTCTATATTCATAATCTCTTGCAATTGCTGTACAGTTTCTGTGATTTCTTATTCTTGAAAATGTCCGTAGTAATTTCTGTTATTGTTATTATCATCACTCATGTAGATCACGTGCACGAGCATCCACCGTAGAATCGTATCTCTTATATATATTGTTGTTATGTGATTCCGACCCCTGATTCCCTATTTTCGTGGATAGAATTAAATTTCAAACATTTTCAAAATCTCACAAAATATCAAGTGAAGACGGTTCATTGGATCGGGCGAGAGGGGTGCGGTAAAACCCTTCCCCTTTCGTAACCAAATCCCCGCATCCGAGAAATCATTGGTTCCGCCATGATCAGTGAAATCTTTTTCAAAATGGGCAAATGAGTCACATTTTTAATCGGTTTCTCGGGGTTTGGACCTCAAATCGGGTGGCAACTCTAACAATCACAATCTTTTCATTCGCAAAACCGAAATCTTTTCATTAGCAGTCACTGAATGCTCCGGACACTCACAAAATGCGCACACTTCCTCAACTCTCACAGCATTCACCTGTTGGACTTGCTTCAGCCGCAAGTCCTCCATTTGCTTGGACAATCTGTCCAACTGAGCCTGGAGAGTGTGTTCTCTCACACTAAGGGGGAAAATACCGGACCCACTGGGTCCCTGTGCAGCTATGGCCCTGTCAGCGAGGTCGGAAGGTTCCCAACTTCGGTGCTTTTTGGCCAACTCCTCTAGAAAATCATATGCCTCATCTGGGGCCTTATCTAGGAAATCTCCCTCTCTACAGAGGTACTCAATCTGCTGGACCGTAGCAATATTTAGGCCCAGCTGGAAGAATGTCACCAACTGGTGTTTCTCATACCCGTGGTGGGGTAAAGACAACAACAAGTCCTTGAACCTCTCCCAGCACCTCAAAAATGACCCGCCCTCTTTTTGTCTGAACGACTGGATTTGGTGAGTCAGGTGTTGTGACTTACTTTTGGAGAAATATTTCCTATTGAACAACTCCCTAACAGTTGCCCATGTCGTGAGAGATCGCTCCTTTTGCATTCTGAGCCACTTATCCGCACTATCTTTCAGGGAAGCAGGGAAAAGCTTAAAGAAAGCATTTTCTCACTGGGTAGTGGTGGCTAGGGTGCGCACCATTCCCTCAAAATGGCAGACATGCTCATACGGGTCCTCATTTTCCCTCCCATAAAAGAGAGGAAGAGCATTGTGGGTTCCCGGTTTCACAGTGAAAGCGTTGTGTGCCTCCACAGTCTCTATTGGCAGAACTATTGGGCCAAGAGGAGTAGTCCTCTTAGGATACATATAGTCACGCATAGTTTTTTGTTCTGCCATCGGTGGTTCAATCTCTAGGTCAACAAAAAGGTTGTCTATTGCTATAGGTTCAGTACTGGTTGACACTTCCTCAACTACAGGGATTTCTAGTAACGAAGACTCTAACTCAATAGCTACTAGACGCCTAGTGTTATCCCTGTAGTACTTAGATTTCAGAGGCGATTGCTTTCCTACAATTGAGGATTGCTTGCCTCTACCTATGGTGAATTAAACAAATTAAAAGAAAGAAAATAAACACTCTAATTACCCAAATTCTTAACACCTCTTGCCGTCCCCGACAACAGCACCAAAAATACTTGACCAAATCTTAGGCCTAAATTAACGGGTTGCCCCAAGCGTAGGGCTGAGACCGGGGCAGCACAATACCCGGTAAGACCGGAATCAAATCCACAGGGACGGTGAATAGTGCTTAACTAGAAACTCGGGTTGTAAGATTTAACACGGCTCTTAGGTAGTCACCTCTTGCAATATGATGGGAGAATTAGCTAAACTAAAAAAATTTGGTTTTTCTTAAATTACTTAAAAGAAGGTACAGTCGTAGGGATCCCAACACTGGTGACCAGACCCGAAAATATCCGCTCCATCTGGTGTTCTAAGAAAACATTTGATTTAGAGAGGGAAAGATACCCCGTAGGATGCAAATCCTCATGGTTGCCGTTTACCCATGTACAGTGAAGAACGAGCTTCGGTCCCCCATTCTCCACGTTACATGGGCTCCGACAATGCTCGGATTCGTCTAACGGATGTTCTTTAATAACCTAAAATTGTTTTTACTATTATTGACTTTGAAAATAGGAGCACGAATATCCCCAGCCCTGGCCACGGCGTGTTAATCACCCCGCAACCATACCTACGCGACTACTCACTCATGATAGCTTGAACAAATAACAAAATTCTAATGTGAAACATGCTTTTAAACTTGATTATGGATTAAAACAAAATATTCGAGAACAAATCACGGACAAACTCCCGTAAACTAAGATTAACGTAAACAAAACAGGAAGTTACCGAAACAGTACTTGAATCTTCGAACAAAACTTCAAAACTCCAATGAAAAGATTTACGGAAAGTCGAATCTCCAAGAGTAAACTTAACGGCTGCTAATAGGAAAAAAGAAAACAAAGTTCGAAACCCAAAATCATCCCAAAAACAATGTATTTATGTTCCCCTCGAAGTCAAACACGTGGCAAGTCAATCGGCTGAATTTAAGCCATCCGGTATCGATACAGGGAAATACCTGTATCAATACAGGCACATTCTATTCGCCTATTAGTGCCTCGGTATCGATACAGGTAAATTCCTGTATCGATACCCACACCTTCAAAATGCTTTTTAGCTTACTCGCACGTCTTTACTTGGGTCCCACCGGTTTCCAACATGCCTGATGTCCTGTATCCACTTTACGTGCTCTTTTGGCCCGTTTCCTAAAACACAATCATAACAATACCAAAATAAAAGACAACACCGCATCAAGTGAAAAATGGAATAAATCGCGCCTCTAACGCGCTAATTCTACCCTACTTAGGCTTTTATACCTGTGATATTGCGCGCCTATCAGGAGAAGAAGTTCAAATTACCCCAATGACCTTGCTAGACCAAGGATTCTTTAGACAAATAATTATTACTTCCCCTGAGCAACTGACAGAGTCACTAGGAAAATGACAGTATACATCAACAATATCTTCGCCAAGTATGGAGCATTGAGATGCCAAGTTTCAATAAGAAGTAAAATGCCTAAATGGACAAATTTTGGGAGCATAATACCAGCACAAAATGTTATGAATATCTCAGCAAATTGGTCATTCAACAATTTCCATGACCCAATTGTGTTAATAAGACATGAATTTCCTACTTGGATATGCCCTCAGTCAATAAGAAGGCAAATCAGACATCACCTTGCCTACTCAGTAACAAGTTGGAGATGTTGATGAGCCCCTCTTTGGAAGCATTCCTAAATTAATTTGTGAAGACCCAATTCAGAAAATTAGCTCCATTGATTTTATTCAAGAAGTCCCATTTGTTTATCATACCAGATACAAAAGGTTGGTAGAATACTATCATAGTTGGATAGATGTCCATGAATTATTAGATCAAGAGGATTTTGCACAAGATGATGGGCAAGATTTTTGGCACAATCTGTCAGTAGAGGAAATGCAAAGCATCGACAATATGATGGAATTTTGAACTAGTCATCATCAAAGTCAGAAAAGTTATTCGAAAGAATAATTTCTAGTCACGAGAAGTCATCAACAAGTCAGAACCAAATTTTGAAGAATCACCGAAAGTTGCTTTTGGCTTTTAGTAAAAGAAGCATCTGCTTTTCAGTCACTACACAGTCACCTCTCCACCGAAAGTGAAGACAACAACAAATTTCAGTCATGTCTCAACCGAAAGTTGGAGAAAAGTTACCACTTTAGTCAAAAGTAAAATAATTATAGTCCTTATGGCTGAGTCATCCCGCACTTGTAAAAATAATTGTAGTCTCAGGACCTTTGGTTATAAAAGGATCATTTTAGTTTGTAATAGGCAGAGAAAAATTCTAGAGTGAATTCGAGAGCGAATTCAAGTAGTAATTTTAGAGTGAGAGTGAGCTTTTTTATTCTCTCAATTCTCATTTCCACAGAAAGCTCCTTGGAGCATAATCATTTCATTCCACCTATAATCATATATTCCGAATTTCTGCTCTAAGTAAAGTCATCAGTTTCAATCACCGAATTGAAGTAAGCATCTGTTTTCAATTACTTGTCAATTTTCAACACTATTCATATACTATTTGAGTACTATTTAGCACTATTTGTCTCTATTCACGTCACTATTCACGTCACTATTCACGCTACTATTCATTACTATTCCCATCGCTTTCATTCTTTTCCTTTAAGACTTTCGTTACGTAAATTTTCTTTCTTTCGTTTGTTCAATCTGTCTGTCTGCTCTGGCATGCTCTTCTACTGTGTCTATATATATATATATACCCAAAACTTCTAGTCCACTCCTCCCGGAAACAAGAAAAAGTGTGTTTTTTTTGTTTTGCAAATTGTTTTTTGAAAATCCGAGCCGTCCAATGTTTTCAAAAGGTGATTTCAAGGGTCCACGCGAGAAATCTTCAAAAAAAAATACCGGCAAGGACTTGATCCAAGCAGTTTTTGCAAAAACTGTAAATATAAAAATTTTGCGAAAACTGCTTGGATCAAGCCCTTCCCGGTATTTTTTTTTTTGAAGATTTCTCGCGAGTATCCTTGAAAACACCTTTTGAACACATTGGACGGATCGGATCGTCAAAAAAATATTTGGATCGTGAGGTCCGGAAACGGGAAGACCGGACTAGAAGTGTTCCATATATATATATATATATAGTAGTGTTCTAGTCCGGGAGTCCCGGATCCGGGACTCCATGTTCCCGATATTTTTTTTTGACGATCCGAGCCGTCCAATGTGTTCAAAAGGTGTTTTCCAAGGCCCACGTGAGAAATCTTCAAAAAAATACGGGAAGGGCTTGATCCAAGCGTTTTTGCAAAAACTTTATATTCTGATTTTTTTGAAAAACTACTTGGATCAAGCCCTTCCCGGTATTTTTTTTTGAAGATTCCTCGCGGGGACCTTGGAAAACATCTTTTGAACACATTGGACGGCTCGGATTTCCCAAAAACAATGTTTAAAAGCATCAAAACACCGAAAAATGCTCCAGTCCGGAAAATCCGGGATCCCGGACTGGATCACCGGTGTATATATATATATATATATATATATATATATATATATATCTCAATACTATTTTCACAGGATCAACCCAGCCCCAGGACATAGGACCCACCACCAAAACCTCCATGAGGTCGCATTTTCAGATTTCACGGAGCTCAAACAGTACAAACCTTTGGGCCATTGGATTGAGGTTTTTTTTTTTTTTCTCATTTCTTGCGGGGACCCTTAAAAACACGTTTTAAACACATCTAACGGTTCAGATCGTCAAAATTTGATTCGGAACTATGAGGTGCGGACGGGTCCGAATTTTAGTGGTTTGGACGGTAAGCTCTTCGTATATATATATATATATGGTGTCTATGTGTATTTTTTGTTGTACTTTTTATGTTCTTTTTTTTTTTTGGCGATTGATTTATTAGTGGTCAGTTTTTTGTTACCTAATCAGAAAAGGTACTACGTACTATTTTTTAAGGCTACTTTTTCACGGAGATGAGAAAAATATTCCATAGTTGAAAATATCGAATCTTTTATGCTTTTTCTTTAAAACTTATTTGTTTAATTTTCAGGATTGACCACAACTAAAAGCGACTCCACAATAATATGTGAAAAACTATGCAGTTGTTTCATAGAAAACTCACTTATTTGGGGTCACTACAGTAATTAAGCTGCCGTCACGCCAATAATATACTGTTTTGGCTGAAATAATGAAAGTGAAAGGTAAGCCAATTTTAGACATTTGCAGCCAAATTAATATGCAACTTGTGAGTGAGGTAAGCCAATTTTAGACATTTGCAGCCTAATTAATATGCAACTTTGTGAGTAAGACCCTCAGGTCATGCCAAAATCTGAGGTCAATTTTTTCTCATGAGGTTCCAAATCACATCGTCGCTGGTAAATGTCACTTTTTACTGGTCCTATATAGTTACTCTAAAAATTATGCATATTTTTGTTGTATAAATAAATGAAAACATTGCACAGAATATTTTGTGGGAGCCAAATAGTGGGAAAAAGGATTCAAAAACTTTTTTTTTTGTTCATTCAATGTTTTGTTTCTTCTTGTTGTTTGGTTAAGCACCCTGTGCATATTTTTTTTCATTGATTTAATATATGTGTTTATTAAATTTTGAACTATTAACTGATAATTAAACCAATCACACAATGGAAAACAATCAAACAATGAATGCAACAATATACATGTTGAATGAGTAAAAACCACGGAAAGGAATCATGCACTAGAACAATCGTATGATTACAAGTATTCTTACTCTTTGTTGTGTATCCTCACCACGAGTCCTAAGAACTACTTGCCGAATCTAAATTCACCATATATACTCCTGCATGATTGCCGATTTTTGAATCCTCAAGCCTTCCAAAGATGCTTGTCAAACTCCACAAATGGACTTGCTTCAATGGTTAATTTGAATGGCAATGAATAAGATGAAACCTCTTCAAGATGATCAATTAGCACTAAGATCTCATTGATCGTTACAATCGTTCAACACACATAAGCCTTAGCCCTCAACGATATTTGGAAGCGTAAAAACTGAGCCGTTGAAGTGATGGATGCTCAAGATAATCTGTGAAGCCTGATTTTGTTATATTTATAGACTCAGTGAAAAACGCCACATTCACTCAAGCGACTTGCATTTAGTGACACCCGCCCTAGTATTTGCTTGAGTGAAATTCCTCTTGCTCTTGAAAACACATTCCAACGTACCACACTCGAAATTGAAAACAACACGTTGAGATTCCTTGCCACAACTTAGACAGACACTCTTTGAAAGCATGAACGAAAAAGAACAACTCGCTAAAATGTGATACATGCAAATTTGTGTTTTGACATAGAATTGTCAACCATAAAGGAGCTCGGCCTATAAAATTTACAGTTTGATAAGATGCTAAACATTGCATCTTTATCGCTAATATATCAATAATATCACATTTGTTTATATCAATCTCTAGATTAATGATGTTAGTTAACAACTAGGAGAAAGAGGAAGAAAACGCTGATGTGATTATTTCGTTTTCAAATTTTTTTTTAAGTGCCGACAATTTTGAAAAACCGTTTGCTAATGGTTTTCTCATGGCCAATGGGTATCCAAGTATTCGGATTCTCATAAAAGAAGCCTTTTTTTAATTGTCTCTTTGATCCGTCGTTGTTACCACTTGCCAGAGCTGATTAGTTATTATAGTAGCTAGGTACGTGTATAGTATTAGTTAAGCTAAATATATTGTGCCAGTATTATAGTACTAATCAATCTGTAAACAATTAATTAAGCGTCGACGTAATACTTTGAACATCATGTAATTCTTTCTGCTATTTTATGGGGGGCAAAGATCTATTTTACTTTTTTTGTAAAAGGCAAAAGGAATATATTAATCAAGTGAAATAGCAAAGATCTATTTTACGGTTGGGAAGCTACACTGAATGATTAGTCAATTAAGAAGCACGAATTAGACTCGAAATAATGTGTGTGTGTTTTTTTATAAACACATGTACAGGTCAGCTTGTGTGCATCCGGACTAATTCTGGGGCCCTGGTGGTAAGGATCGACCGGGCATAACCCTCAGTGGCTCCTAAATCCCGGATCTGAGGATCCTGTATTGCAGAGATGCACTACAATCCTGTAGAGTGGCATCCCAACCATTGATCTCGGAAACCATTTAATAAACTTCATAGTTTTGAAGGACAATTTTGAAACTCTACAACAATAATTTTGTCTCCTCAAAAAGTTGGATTCTTTAAAAGGGACAAGCAATTTGGGATAGTGGGAGTAGCTATATACCCAAACATGCGTGTGTGTGTGTGTTGTTGGGTGCTTTCCCAAGTCAAATGGCTTCTTGAAAATCAATTAATGGTTGGTTACTTGGATATTAATTGGGTCTAGTTTCTCATGGGAAATGCCGTCTTGGGTAAATGATGCATGCATATATATGGAGTTCCAAGGTAAATTGGTTGCTGCCCCCAATGAACCTCGGGAATTCTAGAAGAATTTAGTGCTTCTTTTGTTTTGTCATGCAAGTATTTAAAGATAGAAAGGTGTAGTGTGTGTGGAGAGAAATTGTATGAGAATATTGGTGAGTGTGTGAGAGATAAAAATACATGTGAGCGTGGGCTTGGGTTAGGTATTTTTATCTCATTGTAACTCATCTAATATAGTGAAAAGTGTTCTCTCTCCTGTGGACGTACCCGATTTTGGGGAACCACGTAAAATCGTTTGTGTTATTTGTTTTAGTTTATTTGTGCGTGCGGTGTGTTTGTTTGATCGATCCATAACAGTGGTATCAGAGGTATGGTATGGTATGGTGGAAAAAAGCCGAGTTTGCTATTGAGTTTTTCAACGACCACAATGATTTCACTATTTGGCAACAAAGGGTGACGAACATGTTGACGAGAGAAGGTTTGGCAAAGACACTCAAGAAAAAATTGAAAAAGCTGGAAAACATGATAGAAGCTAAATGGGAGGAGATGAGAGAGCTTGCAAATAGCACGATCCAATTGTATCTTAGAAATAGCACACTTCGCGAAGTCATCAATGAAATAGATCCGTGGGAACTTTGCGCAAAGTTGGAGAGTAGATACAAGTTGAAGTCTTTAATGAATCAATTGTCGTTAAAGAAACAATTGTATGGATTAAATATGTCCGAAGGAGGAATTTTTAATGAGCACCTAGATGAATTCAATAAGCTAATTACGGAGTTGGAAGCAATTGGTTTAAAGATTGAGGAAGAGGATAAAGCTATTCTCTTGTTAGTTTCTCTACTGGACCACTTTGATGTATGGAAAGGATACTCTCAAACTTGATGAGATTATTGCCACTCTCTTATCCCACGAGTCGATGCAAAGGAAGGAGAGTGAAAGGTTTTCGGAGGAGCGTGTTGTGGTTGCATCCAATGGTGGTCAAGACCGTGGTAGGAAAATTGAGAGGCAAGGTGGATCAAATTGGAGGGCCTGTTCACAATCAAGGGGGTGTTCACACTCGTGAGGTGGTGAGTTGTGATGGGTTGATAATAGGAAATGTTATTTTTGTGAAGAAGAGGGACACATAATGAAATTTTGTCCAAAACTCAAAGTAAAGATAGAGAAGGACAAAGTGATGGAAAATTCCGAAGCGGCGGTGGTTGAAAGTCTGGTCAAAGATGATGGTGATTTGCTCATGGTGACTTCTGAAGGTATGGATCATTTTGGTTGGGTCATGGATATCGGTTATTCTTTCCATATGTGTTCAAATAGAAATTATTTTTACTCATATGAAACTTGTGATAGAAGTAATGTGAGGATGGAGAACAACATGGTGAATAAGGTTGTTGGCATGGGTACGGTATGGTTCTAGATGGCCAATAGAAGATTTGTGAGATTGTCCGGCGTCTGACATGTGCCGGGACTAAGGAAAAATTTAATTTTGTTGGGGATGTTAGATTCAAATGGTTGTAGTTTTGTGTCAAGAGATGGCTTTCTTAAAGTTTTCAAAAATGATAAAATGATGTTGCAAGGAAAATTGGTGGTTAAATTGTACAAGCTTCAAGGTTGTGTTGAGGTGCGACGAGCAAATGTTGGATACCGAGCAAGCAAAAGGGATGGGCGCCGGGATGCACAAGTGTGGTGTGTAAAGGCACAAGTAAATGAATATCTATGTGTGGAGAGCGACATCAAAAAGGAAGTGCATGAAATGGTGTTTGGAAAAGTTGATGAAGAAAAATTGAGCACAAGAAAAATGGTCAATTTCGCACCAAATTTGGTCTCCGATGTTTTGGGATAGGCACCCGGGCGAGGGGGTGTGAGGCGTCGAAGCAAGGGGGTGCATTTCACTTGGGAAAGGGGGGTGTTTGTTGGGTGTTTTCCCAAGTCAAATGGCTTCTTGACAATTAATTAATGGTTGGTTACTTGGTTGGATATTAATTGCGTCTAGTTTCTCATGGGAAATGCCGTCCTGGGTAATTGATGCATGCATATATATGGAGTTTCAAGGTAAATTGGTTGCTGCCCCCAATGGACCTCAGGAATTCTAGAAGAATTTAGTGCTTCTTTTGTTTTTCCATGCAAGTATTTAAAGAGTAGTTTTTTGTGTGTGCCGTGTATATGTAGAAAGAAGAAGAAAAAAGAGAAAAGAGAGAAAATGATAGAAAGTGTAGTGTGTGGGGAGAAATTGTATGAGAATATTGGTGAGTGTGTGAGAGATAAAAATACACGTGAGCGTGGGTTTGGGTTGGGTATTTTTATCTCAGTGAAAAGTGTTCTCTCTCCCGTGGACGTACCTGATTTTGGAGAATCACGTAAAATTGTTTGTGTTATTTGTTTCGGTTTATTTGTGTGCGTGGTGTGTTTGTTTGATCAATCCATAACATTGTGTGTGTGTGTGTGTGTGTGTGTGTGTGTGTGAGAGAGAGAGAGAGAGAGAGAGAGAGAGAGAGAGAGAGAGAGAGAGCACATTTCTATAAATTGACTGAGGAAGGAGGAGGAGGTAGCTGTAGGTGTTGAATGGAAATGTGATTTGTCGGGGTAAGTAAGTGGTACCGATTAGAGTACCCATGAAACCCAAATGGTGCCGATTGGAGTCTTGAAACCTAGCTATAGACTATAGTTAGTGCGAGTGAGAATTGAGAAATGTTGTGTCATCCCAATTTGAGTACCCTTGAAACCCAGATGGAGCCGATTGGCGTAAAAAAAATTGGAAAAAAATATCTAGAATTTTGTTTTCTTTTAAAGTCAAAATAGCACGACTTTACGTAGGGAACATTTAAAATGGGACTGAAGGAGTACTAGCTTTTCAAATTAATTCAGAAAAGTTTTACTCCCTTTGTCCCTTGTTGAATAGTTAGTGTGTAAAAGTAGGTACATTTCCTATTTTGCCCTTAAAAGTAGATTCCATTTTGAAAAGTTAGGGGTTAAAGTATAATGATGATGTCTCCATCAAGGACAATAACGGAAAATTTTGTTAAGTGTAACAATGATGTTTCCATAAAAGTTAAATTTAGGAAGTTGGACACTTAAAAAAAAAGGGGGACAAAAAGGGGCATAAGATTGGCCCCTGTAAGTTTCTTGGTTGAAAATTGTGCTCAAAATAAATATATATGTGTGAAAAAACTCCTAGCTAGAATATCCTAAGTTAACTACTTTTTGATTGCTTGTGCAGAAATATAATGACAACTATGTACATACACACAAACTTACCTACCAAGTACAAATTTAAAAAATGTGAAATATAATTTTTGTCATCATTATAGAGCTACTTGTGATTTGGGCCCGCTAAATCCTATGTCCACTGGGCAACCTGTTGCGACAGTTGTGTAGTTATAATATGAACCTCATTTCACACCATGAAATGTGATTTGAACTGTCCTTTTATTTGGTTTGTCAAATAGGTATTACATACCAATATTAACATGAATTGTTTATCAATATGAACATGATTGAAACCTTTCACATTTAATATCAATCAATCTAAATAATTACTTACTCTAGGAGATGGACAAAATATAGTTAAAATCATTTTCTTAGGCCTAGATGGTGCAATGACCCAATTCGCTGCAATGTCCCAAATCTATGAAAAAATTATTATTACTCATGAGGCATTAACACAGTGTCTCAACTCCCTCTACAACCATAAATACATATGGTGCCCAAAATGAACATTAAGGCTTTCATCTTTCATGGGGTTCTTTCCTTTCCAGGAAAGAATCAATTTGTGGGGTTCTTTCATTTTAAAGCAATTGGAAATTTGTGGGTTCTTTCATTTCCACGGATGAATCAACATTAAGGCGTTCTTCTTTTGATGTGGGAAAAGTTTCGGTGGCCACAAATGTATTTGATGAGACTGATGAGTGGGTAAACATCGAGATTGAAGGGACGAATTCTAGAGTAAAAGTGAAGCAAGATCCATTTGATCAACTTTTTGAAGCAGAAAAACAAAATTCCTTAGTCAGCCCAGATTCTTCTCAACATGAGTAGGATGAAACAAAAGAAGATGAAGATGACAAAATGCAAGAGGATAACGTATCAATTCATGACACGGGGATGGACAGAAATGGAGTGGAAAAAAGATATAAATGAAGACGTGACAAATATTGAGGCGGTGGCAGAAACACAATGGGACAAGTATTGTGATATGAGTATCCAATTTAAAGTTTTAGAATCCAATGGTGGATTTAATTTTACATTTGGAGTGCAACAATGATTTGAAAATCCTCACGTGTGTATAGCAAGGTCTACGATAGAGTCTGATCAACTCATTGCATTAGACAAAAACTAGTAAGTGGAGTGGCTAAGCCATTTCTTAGAGGATGTTCCAATAGGTCTAATTCTATGTCAGGAGTTATAATGTGATGGCCATCAATAGTGAAAAAGGCATAGATGACCATCTTGAACGGTAAGTCACAATATTTATATAGCAGGTAAGTTACCGTCAACATTTTTTCTCATTTAGACTGCAATATCAAATAAGAATATTACAGATCCATTAACCAAGGGATTTTGACTAGAGAACAAATGATCATCGAGGAGAATGAGATTAAAGCTTATTAATTAAAAGTCTCTATAATGGGAACCTAACCTAGCTGACTAGAGATCCCAAGATCTAGGTTCAACGAGACAACAAAGTTGTATGAGACTTAGGAGTATCACTAAGGAGATATCTCTCTTTTTTTGCACGACAAAAAAGGATTTTATTAATCTAATATCGAAGATACAAGATTAAACGGGGCAAGAGAAAAGCAAAAAAAAACATCTCGAGACCCAAAAGATTGGAAGGCTAACAAAAAGACAACCAAACAATCAAAACAAAAACCTAAATCCCAACACCTAAAGACCAAAGAGCATCAACAAACCCCAACAAAAAAAAAAAAAGAACAAACCACCCCAAAGCAAACCCTCATAACCCAAAAGCATCCAGGAGCAAAGACCACAAAAACCCCAAATCAACCTCCTGAAACAAACCAAGAAGAGATATGTTTCTAACTCATTTCTATGGTGAAACAGTGATGCATGTAGCTGTTTAGGTTAAGTTTTAACTTTTAATGATTCTTATACCTCGGTAAATCCAAGTGGGGTACAACGAGATACTCTTAATAAGAGATCACCTATGTGAGTGTAAAGTGGGCCACTTCTATGAGAATTTTAAGGTTGAATTCTTTAAAAAAACACTCTCTCGAACCAATCGGTGTTCTAGGGCCAAAATGGGCACAACCGTAAGAACCAACTGTGTTTGAAAACATTCTGAGTGAATTCTGTTGTATTGGTTTACACAAAACACTAAACAGTTCAAGGCATCGCGTACATAGGTTAGCAAGTAAATCCAATAGTCTTTCACAAGGGAAGGTTCAAAGCTACATGTTGCCTTTTTTTTCCCTCTTGCTTTGTTGTGATGCCTTTGCTTTGGATCCTTTTAATATTTGTAATTTGTTTCCAAAGATTAATAAATTCTTTTTGCTCTTCAAAAAAAAAGGGAAGATTAATAAATCCTTTTTTTATCGAGTCAATTTCATTCATGTGGGGCATTGTTAGAAAAATATTTTGAATATAGTATTTATTTTAAGTGTGAATGGAAATTGAATTGATTTAGAGTAGTATCTTTTTTGTGGCACCTATTCACTATGGATAGACATGTCTTTTCATGAACAGAGGTTTCTCTACCAAACTATTCGTAGAGTCAACAGATAGCCTATATATATGGCATCACTCATTCATTTTCAAGAGTTGATCGATTTTTCTACACTTTCATTGAGTCGGAGCCTTTTCATTAGAGAAGTACAAACAAAAGTCTAGTTCAACAAACCCATCGATTGTAGTGCTACTTCTATGGGGAGTTTGATCAAGTAATTACCCGAAAAAAAGTTTGATCAAGCAGTGTTGGGAGATAGACGTCCATGCAAACCGTAAGCACCGTAGCAGGGGTAAATTTGTCTTAAGTACAGAGTGTTTCACTCGCCTTGATCAGTATTTCATTCTTATTGATTTTCAGGCTTTGCATTATGATTTTATTGCATTCATATTTTCAGTTTTATCACAAAAAATAAACATTTTTTCCAATGGAAGAGATGGATGATTTAGTTGGAACTCAAAGAAAAGGAGTTCAGATGGTCACTGCTCAGCAAAGCAATTCAGCCTTAGAAGATGGAGAAATTTTTGGAGAGGATTTTACTCCAACTGTAGAAGATGGCATCGTGGTTCATGGCTCAGTTACAAAAGTAATGGAGTTTGAAAAAGGTTTTTGGAATCTCTCTTAAATGGGTTTTTTAAAAGATAAGGAAGATGAGGGTGTCCAATTAATCGTTGATCTCAACCAGAGTGAAAAGGTAAAGGACTGAGAATGAAAAATGGAAGCGAAAGTCAATTGAAGAAATATAAGGTATTAGCAAAACTTTGTTCTGCTTAGAGCTATCGTTGCAACTACTGTTCTACCCATTTCTTCTGAAGGCTTCAACAAGATTTACCTAAATGAGGCTTAGGCTGTTTGGTCTCTGAACAAGATCATGGACCAAGACTATGCAAGTGATGACAACGAAGTTATTAGAAAAATTTAATCATGATTATGGAAACCGAAGATGATGAAATGGCAAAGCATAATGCTTGATTCTTAGGTGTCTCTTTGGATGTTAATTTTGCCTTGGTGGGTTTTGGGAGTGGTTCTTTGGGTGTTTCTTTTTGGGTTTGTTTTTGGTTGTTTCTTGCCAACCTTGTATTTTTTTTCTCTCCCTTTGAGTCCTAGCGGCATATGATTGTCAGAGTATGGAGGTGTCTTGTTTATAGGTATGCTCTTGCTTTTATTTGATGCCTCATGCTTAAGGTTCTTTTAATCATTATGTGAGGGTGCTCTCGCCGGAGTAACCTCTTTGAACCTTCTAGTGTGGAGTAGAAGATGAAGGGGTGACTGAACCTCGCCTGAACCCTAGTTGCTTGACTGAGATGGTGACCTGCACACGTGAACAACGTTAGTGCCTAGTCCGGATGGGGGTGGTCTGGGAAGACATTCCGATGGTAAAGTCAGTGACCGGAGAAGAAGAAATATGCCAAAAACTTAGAAAGAGAAGTAGAGTTATGAGGGTATTGAATGAGGAGAGAGAAATGTCTATTGTGGTAGTTGGCCTGGGTATTTATAGCCGAAGGGGGGCGTGCCTTACATGCGCCCGGTGCCCCTCATGCGCCTATCATCCGCACCAGGAATGACATCTGATGTGACCTCAATCTCTGCTGTAGATGTCACACTTCGGCTGATGTCATGTCACATGGGTCTGAAGAGTCAACTCACCTCAAGACATTTCCCATCACTCGCGCGACTCTGCAGAGGCAGTGGCAGGGTAAGTGACTGCCGCATTTAATGATCTAGCATGACCTGCCTAACGTACCTGACACACAGCCAAGGGGTAGAGGCGGTCCCCGAGCCCCTAATAAGCCGTCATCAACCGACTCAGCCCTGGGGCGCTCGGGCTTTTAGGCGATTGTCGTGCCGAGCGTGGAGCTCCCTACGGGCTCCTCGGAGGACCTCCCGAGAGCTGCGCCAAGAGCCATGCTCTAGTAACGCAACCACCCTCGGAAGGCTCTATTCAAACCCATATTTGTCAAGGTGTAGACCACCTCGCCGAGAGCCGAGAGCACAATGCAATCGGCGAGGGGGAGACGGATCAATTCGCATTCAATTTTGCGTATTCTGAGGATGTGATCATTTTGCTCTTTAGTGTACAAGGCTGGCCTCCACTGGCCTTTAAGAACCCGGCCGCTACATGTTATAATTTGTTATGAAAGATTAATAAATTTCTCTTTTGCCGTTCTTTTAATCTTTATAAATTGTTATGAAAGATTAAGTGTGTCAAGACTTCACATGAATTATAATATGGTTGTGGAGAGTGTTGAGGCACCGACCACTGTGAAGAACATACAACTCACTCCAGCAACCAGGGAAGGTCCTATATGGGTATTTTCTGTCAAAGATGGGGTTACTATGTATTAAAATTTCATCTAATTGAAGCAGGTGCTTTGAGTAATTAGCACTCCACTAAAACAATGTGTCATTATCCTCTAATTTTTTTCCGACGAAACAAATCATTAGGGAAGTAAGGACACAAGATGCATGCAAAACCAAAAGCATTGGATGGTCGGCGTAGATTCCAAATGACGATCAAGACAAAAGTACAATTAATTAATACAAGGAAGAAATTAATATAATGCATGATTGAGTGCATAAAGATAGCACTTGTTCAGTTGCTCCTCAGATTTTGCAAATTTTTATTAGTGGTACTAATCCCAAAAGTTAAGAGTTCATTGGTTTATTTTAAAGGACAATAAGTTTGAATAGAACCCAAATGACTCATCGTCGGTTAGCTAACCCTGTATTATTGTATAATTAATCTTGATCACCCTAATTTAAGAGCACTTTTCGTTTCCTGCCTGGAGGTTCTTACGAATGTTGGACTTGAAATTCAATCATGTTCTTATGAAAAATGTTGATTATTAGAGCTGATTAAGTTGTAGTAGAAGAATCAAAATTCGATTTCACTACTTAATTTTTAATTGTGTGCCTATTTTACAAAAACAAGCGAAGTCTTACGAATATTAAACTTCATAGGCTACCTTTCTCTGCAAATTGAGAAAGTGATTGAAAAGGAGAGTTTGTGGGGTTAGTGAGTACATCCTCGATCATAGAATATGAAACATGGTAGCTTTGGCCCAACACTAGCCAAAACCCAACTCATAGGGGTGCAATTGAATCGAGCTCGTTCACGAAATGTTCAAGACTTGATTCGATAAAAGCTCATTCGAGTTTGATTCACATGTTAAACAAATTGAACCTCAGCCTTAATTCTGGGCTCGTTTAATTAATTAATGACCAAATCTGAGTCTGAGAGTTGTAATACCCCAAGTTTTGGGGGAAGTGTGTGTTTTAGTCCCACATCAATTCAGAGCTAGAGTATCACTTGGTATATAATTAGGTACTAGCATCAAACCCATGCTATGCATGGAGCGAATCCAAGTGCACGTGCTTAATCAAAATTCAAATGAAACAAACTTCAACATATTTTAAATTGTCACAATTCGTAAAGAATTCATGACATCTACTCACAATCTAGTAGAAGTAGCTAAACAAATGTCTCTAAAACTGTCATAATGATTTCCAATGACTTTTTAAAGTTGTCATCATGATGATTCCAATGTTCCTTTGTCATTTCTCAATAGTCCTACATGTATAAGATTAAAAAATTATTAAAATCAAGACATATTAAACAACATCAGTTTATATTTATTATCATCTAGCAATAAAGGCAGTTGTGTCTATTACCTTTGAATAGGTACAAAAAAATTTCGGACCAATCAATTATTAACACATATGTCACCACAGGAGTACGTTGTTCATCACATAGAGGTTTTGGAGCTGGTATAATGAATGCATATGCACGATCATGGTACTGAGAAATGTACTCTCGTAACATGTTGACCCCATTATTTTGTTAAAACAATACAAAGTAAGGTGTTGGTGTAGTTATACACTGAATTTATATTTAATCGTTTGGTTTTTTACCTTTGACATAATTTTTTTCAAATAGGACGGTACGCATCGCAAGATAAATTCTACCTTTGTGTCCTTTACCAAAATCTACATTGATCCAGTGGAGTCTTTCACCGTCATCTTGACATTATACCTAAAGATTCATGCAATCAATTCAAACCATCTGAATATGATATCTTATGCATGGGGATGTTTTTTTAAAAAATGTTTAATACCTAATTATTGTATGGGCATCCTCTAGTCTGCATCAATGACAAATATAATGACCATATTGATCATCCACTCTTTGGAAATAGGTCTTGCACAAATTAACCCACAAGTGTTCAATGTCTATTTTCTCAATGCGTCCAGTAATGCGAAAATGTTGAACCTACACAAATATTTCAATAATTGAGGCATAGGTATAAAATGGAACTAAATTATTAACCACAAAATCAAACACAAAGAAATCTTATGTTCGGCATTGACGCAAACTCCTTTATGTGGATCCTCTTTGCATTTGATATTAATACTGACTAGTAAATTGAAAATCCATTCATCCGATTCCACACTACCAACTTCTTTATGCATTTGTCATTGGCGAGCCTAGATTAGCAAGTCGGATTGTTAGTTCTGTTGATAATAATTGCAAGAAAAATAATATTCATCTTAATTCTATGATATAGATTGAGGGTTAACATATTGTAATGATATAGCTTGGATGATTAATACATATTTAACTTGATTACCAAGAAAAATATATCTATATATGTTAAACTTACCATTCACGGAGGCCCGTGAAAGTATTCAACCTTTAACCCCGTAGCAAATAAAACATTATTACTGAGCAGACTACTAAGAAGATGCATCCCATCTTGTGTTGCTAATTCATCCCATAACGTAAGTCGAACAAATGTCATACTATTTACCAATTTTGTCATAGAGAATAAAGGTTAAATGCAAATCTTACAAATTTATTTAACAAACATATAAATTACCTTTGATTGATCATGTCTTACTGAAACTCATCGTCAAGGAAACAAACAAAACCTACGCAAGTTCGTGCCCGTGCCTGAAGCCACGCCTTGAACAATCTGTACACGCAAGTCAACTCTTGATTAACTGTTCCAATTACAGAAAAAATAGTGGGTGTACACAATTACGAAAAAATACGGTAAATAGTGGGTAGACGCATTGAAGATGGAAAAAATGTTAGTTACGAAGTATTGTGATAAATCAGGCATGTAGGCTATTCAAAAACAAAATAAACTTTATGTGCACAATTAGTTAGAAATCGGTGTACACACCTTGAAATTGAAAAAATCAATTTGTCTTCCTCTACACGATTTACATGTGCAGCATGACAAAATTAAAAAATAGTAGTAACCAACATAAAAGTACAAAAAGTTTAAAAAAGAGGCATACCTTGAAATTGAAAAAATTGGTTGGTCTTCCCTTACACGATTTCGTTAACAAACAAATAATGGGAACGATGTCGTGTTTAATGGGAAAATGTGGAGTCCGGATGTGGCTTGTTCGGCGGCGATTCTTGAAGCAAGTGATTTTCTTAGGGTACGTAGGCCACGGTGCAGGGTTCCTGTTGTTAATCATGAGAGTTTGTTGGTAGCACAGCATGGTTGGGAAAGACCAGACCAAGGGTGGATGAAAGTGAATTTCGACAGGGGGATGGATAGCCATAAGCGCACAAGTAGTTTGGGGATTATTGTTAGGGACGTTGAAGGAAGGTTTCGAGCAGCTAGAGCAATTCATCTTGCTCATTTGTCGAGCCCTTTGATTCTGGAGGCCTCAGCGGCTAGGGAATGCTTGGTGTTTGCAAAGGAAATTGGGTTAGAGTGGATTCATATTGAGGGTGACTCTCTGCAGGTGGTTAATATGATTCAAGGTTATGAGAACTCTCTCTCGTCGGTTGGGGTTCTTATAGCGGATGTGAAACGATTGATGCAAGAGTTTGTGGATGTGAAAGTTAGTTTCGTATTCTATGGCTCACGATGTGGCCAAGAATGCAGTGAGAGGGAGCGGAATAAGATCTTGGGAGTTTTAATCCCCCGGCTTGTTAACTCTTTCTAGGAGAATAACAGCCCGCTTGATGTATTTAATTTTATGTTGTTTATCTGGTATCAATGAAATCTATCTTAACTTTTGGCAAAAAAATAAAAAATAAAAGAACATAAATGAGGCTATAAGGTCATGACACAATTGAGAATGGAGAACTTTTACAGCTTGGGGGAGATAGGGAGAATGATTGAGAGCACAACAGATAAAAAAGAAGAAGAATGTAAGATTTTTATTTTAGGTGGAAAATTAAAAGGGAATATTAATGTTAGCACTCGAATAGAATTGGTAGTGAAATAATTCCTTTTTCGATAAGTCTTAAATAATTCCTTGTAAGATAAAAAGAAGAAGATGGTACGATTTTTATTTTAGAGGAAAAATTAAGAGAGAATATTAATGTTAGCACTCGAATAGAATCGGTAGGGAAATAATTCCTTTTTTGACAAGTCTTAAATAATTCCTTTTAAGATAAGTCTTGAATAATTCTCAGTTGTAGGATTTATAGGAAAGTCTAGGGATGGAAAGTTTACAACGTGAATTGAGGTATCCTTGATTCGGTAAAAAAACTTAGGAAATTAAGAAGTTTTTTCCTTTGTCAATGACATGTTTTATTAGGAAAGGAGAAGTACTTGTGTCCTTTCTCAACTAATAAAATCATTCCTTTTGCCGTCAAAAAATATGTATGTATAAGAAAAGAATCATTTCGGTTATTGTATTGGAGAAGAATCATTACGGCAGCAAAGCTTAACTCAATAAGAAATTAAATAATACCATTTATGACTTTGCCAATTGCTTAAAAAGTGCAAAGGATTAGGGGACACATGGCAAGCTCAGGAAGCTCCATTCACTAAAAGTCATCCTGCAATACTAATATAGATTTCTTTTCAGGCTAAAGCCGGAAGAGTGTCCATGATCATTAGCTAGATTGGGTCAAGTGTTCGACTCGATTTGGCTTGAAAACCTAGAATATATGAATGGAACAAAATTTATATGAACTTGGCTGTGTATAAATTTATATGACTTGAATACGAAAATGTATAAACTTATGTATGCACGTAATGCTTGTATGTGTATGAATATTTACATGTTTTATAACTTGCGATAGTTGCTTTTTTCTTTTTCTTTTTTGTGTACAAGCAAGAAATTTAAACTAACCTAATCTAACAACACCACACACGCTTCTAATGGGACTTGAATCTTGACCCCCACTAAGGGAGGCATTGAGCCATGCCGTTGAGCTAAGAGCTCGTTGGACTATAGTTGTTTGTATATATACATTTAGAATCTATTTCCATCCATGGTAAAAGATTATTAGCTTATCTAGTGTTTTATTCCCTATAATTGTGGACATATTTCAATTTGGTCCTTATATTTGTAAATGTCTCAACTTCGTCCTTATAGATTTATGTAATTTGTCATTATATTTTAAATGTTTCAATTCCATCCTTAAGATTTCTGATTTGTTTCAATATGACTTTTTCTCTAATTACAAAACTGCCCTTCAAGTTTATATAATTATATGTTATGCATCTATAGTTAATAAGATTATATTTACTTGCCTAAATTAGGTTTTCAAACACTTTAAAGCTTTTTTTAAGGATTTGAGTGGAGCTTTACTAACTAGTAGATAATAAGTGTTAACTATTGCCCATGAGTTTTTTTTTTCTTATCTTCAAACTCGATAAATCTTGTTAATACTTTTTATATATACTTTTCATTAGTATTGACGTTAGCCTTTGGCAAGCATAGTAGGCATGCTATTGTAAGTACATTTGTTTTTTGAACGAATTATGTGTACAAGTAGTATTTGAAATAGTTAGTAAATCTACTATTGCAAGTATTTAAGAAAAATCATATTTATTATAGAATTTAAAGAAATATGTACTGGTTTGGAGAAACTCACTCCAACTCATTTTAATATATATATTTGAAAGAGTTGAAAAACATAACTTAGGGAGTAATTCATAATTTTATAAACTTGAAAGGACAGTTCCGTAGTTAGAGAAAAAAAATCAAATTGAAACAAACAACAAAACGTGAGGATGAAATTGAAACATTTGAAACACAATGACTAAATTGAAACCTACATAAAACTATAAAGACGAAATTGAGACATTTGAAAATATAAGGACCGAATTGAAATCGACCCATAACTATAGGGAGTAAATAACTACATAAGCCAAGATTAATTTGCACCTCAAAACCTTTATGAAGCATAAATATAGGAGTACAACATTTATAACTGGTTAAGGCTCATGAACAAGCTTGAACTCAACAGCTCGGCTTGTCAAATTTTCATTGCTCAAGCTCGAACTCGAGCTCGTTAAAAACTAACATACAAATCTAAACATTCTAAAAATCGGCTCAATTTGGCTCGTTGACATTCCGACCAACGTTATAGGGACCTGTTACTTACATCAAGTGCGGTATCCGTCATGATGTGATCATCATAATCCGATGATCAAATCTGAACAGTTCAATGAGAAATCCTTGAGTTTTTATCTGTAAAAAATTAAAGGGAAAATTAGTTGTAAATGCACTATATTTTTCCCTTTTTAAAGGGAAAGACAAGGTACTTTTGCAATCAAACATAAAGACAATGTACTTTTACTATCAGACATAAAGACATGGTTTTTATTATTCATTTAACAAAAGGACTAAACACACACTCTCTCTTTATTTTTTTTGCATAAACACCCTTTATGGATTCAAATACATCTAAAACTCTTTGTATCTGGTATGTCTTGAGGCTAACGATTATATAGGGCTGTAAAAGTCTTGTTTTCGTGTATTTCATTGTTGGAAAATTTAAAAGGCTTATTCATTATTGTTACTTTTCCTAAAAAATGGCAACATTACTAATTTCTGTTGGCACGAATTTCACAAATTTTGCTTCGTCATGCATACCGTCGAATCTACATTGAAAATGAGGTGAGTTAAAAATGAATGATCATCATACCTTAAAAGCATGCCAAAATGACACCAAAATATACCAATGCAATAATATTACAGTTTTTTCTTAAGAAAAAAATATTGACACCATCAAAAAAAATGTAGATTGCTTAGATCTATGGGTGTCAATGACCAATGAGCAAAATCATGCAATAATATTATAGTTTTTAAAAGGAACGAAGTCATGCTCTTGAAATGATTATTCCAACTTTTGGTTTGCAATAATTTTTTTCCCTATAACACGGCATATCAGGGTAAGTTTACGTGCACCTCAACTAATCTTGTGAAGTCGATTTTGATTACGAGGTTGATTTTGATTACGTGCACCTCAACTTTTGGTTTGCAATAATTTTATTTTATTTTATTTCGAGGTCTCAGAAGTCGATTTTGATTATGAGTTTGATGCTTCTTACTTCTATGATTTCACTCGGCTTGAGTCGTCTCTCGAGGCTCAGGACGCCAAGCGCTGGTTTGAATCAACCCTAAGTTATGTGCCTTCTCATAAGCATTCACAAAGGTGTTTGCGCAATTGAGAGAGATTAACAAGAAACATGATACTCAAGTTAATCCATTAATGATTAACCAACAACTGTTATAGCAAATGAAATTTATTTGACAAGTGAATGAGAAGTTAGCTGACACTATTTTATTGTTTTTTTTTTTGAATTTTTGGTATGAAATTAGAAATTTTAAAAATTAGTGACATTTCACTAATTATTTTTTCGCCAAAAATGGTCAGCTAGAGATGGGGTGGTGTTTGCTCAGGAAGCAGGAGTTGATTTTTCGAATTTTCTGTACGAAATTAGAACTTTTAAAAATTAGTGACACTTTACTAATTTTTTTGGTCTCCGGAAGTGCTCGGCCAGAGGTGAGGTGGTGGTCGACCAGAGGTGAGGCGTTGATTTTTTTGAATTTTAAAAAATTAGTGACACTTCACTAATTGTTTTGGTCGCCAAAAGTGGTCGGCCAAAGGTAGGGCAGTGGTTGGTCGGAGGTGGGGTGTTGATTTTTTTTAATTTTATGTTTAAAACTTGAATTTTTAAAAATTAGTGACACTTCACTAATTTTTTTGGTCACCGGAAGTGCTCGGCCAGAGGTGGGGTGGTGGTCGGCCGGAGGTAGAGTGGTGATTTTGTTGAATTTTATGTTCAAAATTTAAATTTTTAACACGTTACTAATTTTTTTGGTCGCCGGAAGTAGTCGGCCAGAGGTGGGGTGGTGATTTTTTTTAATTTAATGTTCAAAATTTAAATTTTTTAAAATTAGTAACACTTCACTAATTTTTTTTGTCTTTATGTTCGATTGCAAAAGTTCATTGTCCTTTTAAAAATTGCAAATGTTTTTTGTTTTTACGTTCGATTGCAAAAGTTTATTGTCCTTCATTTTAAAAATGACAAATGTTTTTTGTTTTTATATTCGATTGCAAAAGTTTATTGTCCTTCCCTTTAAAATTGCCAAATATTTTGAATTTTTGGCTTAGTGACCCAAAATTAAATAATTGAAAACAGTAAATATACGACAAATCAGGATTGCTCATTAATTAGGCAGACAGAACAATGTAAGTATATGTCTCGATCATGTGGGAGTCATTATTGCCCGATCAACGTAAAATTTTGAATAAAGGAAGTTTTTTGTGCACTACAAAACCTGCTGGTGCACTCACATCCGCTATGCATGCAGTTCACTCCCTTATGCATTAGTTGCACTATTGGGATCGACATCATAACTCTATTTGTAATTATGCCATATTATATATGTTTGTTGGCTCGGAGTATCCCTATAAATTTGGTTACACAATGTTATTTTATGCAATCATTCTAAAAACATTTTTGCAACTCTTCATGAAAGGCTTAATTGCAACTCTCCCCAACACCAACTGGTTTTAGGAGAGACGGTGAAAAGCCATAGCCATCCAGTTTTTCATTAAAAAGGTTCAAGTCGAGGAAGCGTCATCATGAGAGAGGAATTGTTGGGCCTGAGTATCTTCATGGATTTGGTTAAACAATTCCACTCCCCTGCAACTGACGTAAAAAAACAAACTTGTGAGTGCAAAGTTGAATGACATAAACGACTTAACTGAAACCCTCTCTAACACCAATTAGTTTTAGGAGTAATGATAGAAAAGCGGCCCAATGTTGTTCTTCCTATTGTCCAACATTTGAAAGCTATTTGATTGGGTTACAACCTCAATTATGCCACCCAACTCAAGTGACAACCTCCTAAATAGGCGGTCAAGGGATCAAATCTTGTTGAAGGCAAGAATCAATCATTTCTCCCTTTAGAGGTGCTCTTTCCTTCTTTCTTTCTTTCGTTCTTCTGTATGATGGGCTTATTTCTTCTATTAGTTGAGTAGTTAGGCTTGGTTATCTTGTGGATTCACTCTTGTACACTCCAAATTGGGAGGTCAATGGGTCAAATATTGTCGAAGGCAAGAATCGATAATTTCTCCCCTTAAAAGACTCTTCCTTTCTTTCTTTATTCTTCCCTATTACGGGCTTATTTCTTTTATTGGTTGAGTTTTTAGGCTTAGTTATATTGTGGATTCACACAATTGATGTAAATGTCCCATGGTTTGTATTTTGTAATTCATGCATGATGTAAATGATCTCTCCTATAGATTGATAAAAAAAAATTAAAAAAAGGAACTCAACTGACATGCTCATTAATTTAGATTTAGGGCTAATTTGGCTAAAAAGTGGTTTTTGGTTTTTTCGTTTCATTTTTATTCAAAAGTTTTTAGCATTTGTTAGTTTCGTGTCAAGATTTTGTGGTTTCTGGATTCCTCTCGGCGAGACAAATCTAACAAGTATAAATTTATGGCCAAACCAAATATTTTTTTGAATAAAACCGAAATACTTGGATTACTCGCCAATAATCCAAGTATTTTGGCTTTATTCAAAAAAAATTGAGTTTTGACCATAATTTTATACTTGTTAGATTCGTCTCAACGAGAGGAATCCAAAAACCACAAAATTTTGACGTGAAACTAGCAAATGCTATAAAAAAAATGAATAAAGACGAAGCCAAAAAACCAAAAACCACTTTTTAGCCAAATTAGCCCTTAACCCATTTTTTGGATCTCACATTTGTTAATGCATTGTTCTTAATTTAGTATGGAAATAAGTTATGCCGGGCCAGTTTTACCGGTGTTCACGCTCCATTCACTTGTCGACAACTTGGTGCATGAAAATTTTTATTGGCAAAATTTTAGTTGAGTGTAGGAAAAGAAAAATTATTTTTCGCCGTGTTCAGGCTCCATTCAATTTCAAATAGAATTAGCAATTTATGGCAACGTGAAAAAATCTAGACACCATAAATCTGCAGATTTAAGGTCTCCTGCAGATCTCTTCAGAGGGGGAAAAAATAAAAGGTCTCCGATAGTGTTGTACTAAATAATAATAATAAATGAAAGTTCTCTTATAGGGCTTGGATTCTCTCCCGCCCCTTTCCTTAAGAGCTTTTGTGGGCCCTTCTTCAGCTAAGATTGATGTTCTGAAATTCTCTTCAACGAGCTCTAAAAAGTGAAAATTTTCAATTATCAAAGTGGCTCAAGAAGGACCCACAAAAGTTTGAAACTGGGTGGTGGAGAGCATCCAAACCCCTCCTATAAGTACCTCACCAACTTTTAACCCTGATCAGCAAAGAAACAAATGCTGCAACAAGGAGTGTTTACGATAGCTTTTTCTTAGATTTTAGATTGTTGGAAGTGTTTGATGCAGTTTTGGATTGCGAATTACACACTCTAGAATAGTTCTTGCTATAAATACTACTCCCTCCGTCCCCCAATAATAGTCTAGTATTCCATCTTGGACAGTCTTTTAATAAGTGTCTATTTTGAAAAGTTAATACTCTCTCCGTCCGGATTTGTTTGTCCCTCGTTTTATTACAACCGGATAAAAAATTAATAATATCTTTAAATTGGTAAATAATTATATATTCAATATGGATCTTGTTTGATAGATCTCGATTAGTTCTTTAAGACAATGTTTTTAAAATTACATAAAACGTTATAAATTATAAGATATAATCATTTGAAAAGTGACACAAACTCCCAAAATAGACTAACAAATCTGGACAAAGGGACTACGCTAAAAACTTTAAATAAACTGGTTTATGACTAAATCTTTACATCACCATAAGCAAAGGGGAAACAAACTTCGTCCTCAAAAACACAGCCTGTGTGCGAGGTTTCCGTAAAACAGGAAGCGTGGAAGAGAATGGATGAACTGTAACGGATTAGAAAACTATGACTTGATGAACGACCTACAGTTTAGCTTGAAAATAAGGGGTTTAAAAATAAATAAGTTAAATTTTGGAACGGCCAAAATAAAATCTATTCCGTATGTATTAAGGTTTCAATTCCTATCTCAACATCAAATGATGGAACAGAAAATATAGATTGATGCCTTTTCCAGTATGGTAAGCTCAGTAGCATTTCTTTACCTAGCTTAGTACAGTAAGCTTCCCACCCCGCTGCTGCAGCAGAAAACCGGCTCCAATCAAAGGGCTGTTGATTGCACTCGTTAGCAGTTGTGCTGCTGAAATGTGTACCTGCTAATCCTTCATCCTTTAGAAACATATGTTTCAACCGGTTAACTTGTTCCTTCTGTGACGGGGATAGTGGTACCACATTTATTTTCTTGTCGAGTGGAAATGTTTGCAACTCAGACGCCTTCCAACTGTAAAATTGAACTGCCTGTTCCAGGGCACAACAAAACAAGCAATGAGAAACTTCATCTGAAGCAATGCTTTTTTCAAATAGGTTACATGTAGTTAATTGGTTACAAAAAAAAAAAAAAAAGTGTACCCAAATCAAATACGGATCAAGAGCAAAAATGTGAGAAATCAGATTTTAACACGATTTTCTGCAACTTTCAGCAACATTGGCTGGAATTTAACAAGTTAGGAGGCTCAAAACAAGCATGCAAAAGAAAATAGTACAAGAGAGAGGAAGAAATAGTCCAGAAAATACCCGAAGGAACTGACAAACAATGACTAGCTACGTTCCCTTCGGAAAAAATAATAATAATAACTAGCTATGTTTATTGCAATATATGAGGCTAATGATTTGTTTGGGCCACTCATTCCTTATGGTTCCTGTATTTTAGCAACTTGTATTGTTGTGTAATTTATGTCCTGGTACCAAGAAACAGTGTCCTATGTTTGATTTTTTGTTACGGATTATCAATCTAATAGCATTCTAAAGATCCTAGACAGCACAATTGGCACTAACATACTGGATGAAATTCTCCATTTTTTGCATTATACTAATAAAACACAACTTCAAGAACCAATGTTTTTAGGTGCCACAGTTTTAATTAATAACCATAACAACTAATAACAAACAAGTATAAATAAGACTAGAAATTGCTTATCGGATGGTTTTTCATAATTTTCTAGTGCTAAAGAGAAGTTCACCAGTTTGGTTCCTGAAACCCATTTCACACAACAGGTATGCCAACTGAGACCACTATTTGGAATCATGTCTCTTGGTTTTGGAAGTACTATTGGGTCTAGAGAAGGTCGCAGCAAAAATGCATGCAACCCCTTTCGTGGCATGGTTAAAAAAGCTGAGGCAGGGTCTCACGTGCTTATACATTGTTTAGCCATTCAAAGAAAAGTTCACCAGTTTGGTTCCTGAAACCCATTTCATGCAACAGGTATGCCAACTGAGACCACTATTTGGAATCATGTCTCTTGGTTTTGGAAGTACTATTGGGTCCAGAGAAGGTCGCAGCAAAAATGCAAACTCCTTTCGTGGCATGGTTAAAAAAGCTGAGGTAGGGTCGTCACGTGCTTATACATTGTTTAGCCATTCAAATCACCAAACTCAAGTTACATGCAAAAGATTACCTGGAGAACATGTAATATATTGACAAATTCCTCATCAAACAACTCATTTTCCCTTGCTAGTCTCAATGGCGCCATCAGTGTTTCTGACAAGTCATTAGATGAATCTAAAGCTGACAAAGAACTTCTGCATTGAGGTGAATAAAGATCATACCCAAGGGCATTTAATCTAGCAAAGCAGATGTCAAACCCTGACTCATAAGTGGAAGCTGTGTCAGGAGGAAACCAGTACATTCTACTTGATGCTGGCTGAGGTAGGAATGAACGAGTATCGTGAATTGAATGATGTAATTGTCTTTTGGATAGAAAGGAAATAAGTTTAGCATCCTCGTCATGGGACCCATCACGAGTAAACCATAGTGTTAGCGTAAGTCTCTCTCCACCAGTAATCTGTTCCAAATGAAGAAAGAATAATTCAAAACTATGTTTCGCAAATAGGGCTACTACTTTCCAAAATTAGGAACTTCAAAATCCCAATTTTGATGGTCGCTTACGTGATTTGACTATCAAGAATAAGTTTCCCACATCACATTTCTCATTTTTGCCCCTATAGAAGTTAAATTTTCCCAATTTGGCAAGACAACATTACGAGATGGAACACAAAGTCAAAACAAAACAGAGTACTTGAGAGTTACCTCATCAACAGAATGAATATTTCTGCTGTCGGCTGTGTACATCACAACATCCTGCCAAGATGCAGAATGAATCAGTAAAATGAATTAAATAAGTAAAACCTTTAAAAACTAAAGGGCACTTACATAGTAACATACCCTCCCCATGAAATAAGCCAAGCCAACCTTTAAGGAGCTCAGTCATGCTAAAGACTGTTTTACGGGCTCATGATGAGCCAAAACATTCTAATTGGGGCTTAACGCAGTGAGGATTTCACGAGCTTAAAAGCTGAGCTCAATGCAACTCAACTTCATAAACGCATATTTAGTGCACATCACATGTCAGTGTTAGGATTCCAACAACGCACCACATGCAACAGAAGCAGTAAAACAAGATAAACACAACACACAATATACGTGGTTCGGCCAAATCTGACCTACATCCACGCGGAGGGAGGGTTTCACTATAATCCGGAGGAAATCCGTGATCTTGTGTTACACACTCACACTCTCATCTCACAATAATGAAACCTCACCGTTCTCTCGTGTATCTCTCTCTCCGGGAGAGCCACAACCGGCTCCCCTTTCGCACTCTCAGCCTCTCTCTCTACATTGTGCTACAACCACCTATTACAAAAGGCATCACAAAGTATTTATAGAGATACAAGATAAAACTTAAAGGTTGCAATAGTGGAAGAACAAGGACAAAAGCTGCAAAAACTTAAAAACTAAAGACATCAATGGGTTATGCGCCTTTGTTCTATTTTGTAATGGTACCATACACATATCTTACAACAAACCTTGAATTTCAATAGCAATCTAATAGGTCTCTATTTTCTGAGAAGCGATCTAGTAGGGCTCCATTTTCTTTCTTTTTTCTTTTTTTTTTATTATCAAAATAAGGGTCCATTTTCTGATAGACTTAAAAAAATAACTAAAGAGACCCTTGTCATGGGCCCAGACGTGCTCAAGGTTTGCTCTTGTATTTTTAATGAGCTAAGAACTAGTGCTCAAGTGCAGTTCATATGATAATAACCGATCCTGAATAAGCCTTACTCCTGTACTTTGAAGAAACACCCTCATGGTTTTAGTAATCATACTGGTATACAATCTTACTATTGTGTTCATACAACAATAGTCTTTTTTTTATAGTAACTACCCCTTTTTTAATTTTTTTTTCTTGGAAAAAAAAACGTGCTCCCTCCATCCTAAATAAATATCCATGTTTCACTATTCACACTTTTCAAAAAATTGTTTATAATTGTACTGTATGCTAATTTTTTATGATTTCAAAGTTTTGTATTAGTATAAAATGAAGTTAACTCTAACGAACAAGATCCATATTGCATATAAAAAATATTTTACATTAAAAAATATAACCATTTTTTTATGAGGTCCAAATGGTAGACCATGGACATTTATTTATTTACAAGAAATTCTTGTGTATTACCTTCAACACATCTAAACCTGTGTTACTCGGACTCGTCACTTTTGGTGAAGTACCCGTGTCGACACGACACTGGTACGGGTGTGAGATCTGTACTGGGTACGGCCAGCGAAATCCGGATACTCCTGCTTTCCCATCTCCATATCTTGAAAGAAAAGAAGAAGACGAAAAAGAAGAGAGAAGAGAGGAGCGAAGAAGAAGAAGACAAAGAGAGGAGGAGAGATGCTCACCTGTGTTACTCGGATATTGAGCTGCAAGTTCACTGACTGTTAACTCATTATCGTGGAAGAAGCAGCAGCGTTTTATCATCGTGGAAGAAGAAACAGATGGGGCTGCTGGTTATAACCCTAATTGAACTTGGGCTTCTCCATTAAATTGGGCTACATGTCTAATATGTTTTAATGGGCCTTTTGTTTTTCCTTTGGACTATTAATGTGCTAGCACATTGGGGCAAATATAAATGGATTCCATAATTTTTTATGGGCTTTTATTATCCAAACAAAAGAACCAATATATTTTTAATGCATAAAATTCCCATTATTTAATATATTAAAATTAAAAATATTTTCAATATATATAAGTTCATAAAAAATCCATTTTTTAATAGATTGAAATTCATAATATTTAAAAAATATTATTTGATGTATCCCCGTACCCGTGTCCAAATTTGGATCCATATCCGCGTATCCTGTATTTTTCAACTTAAGGTGTCCAACACCTAGATTCGCACCTGCGCCTGACACCCGTACCCGAGTCCAAGTAACACAGATCTCAACCACACCTATCAGTTATTTCCTTCTATGACCTCTTACTTCTAATTAACTTGTTGTTTGCTTGTGAAAATAATGAAGCCTTCTAATATAAGTAGAAGGGTGTTCTATACCACTTCTTTGAAACATAATAGTCTGTTATTATATGTTTAAATGAAAATGGCATGTTAGTCTATGCTGCATTTGCACCCTAGATACCCATGTCTATGTATCCATGCTTCAGGGTAGATTAAGATTTACTCTTATGCAATTTCTAAAGCACACAGACAAGTTTACGGAAAGCACGCAGACAAGATTACGGAAAGCATTCAGATGTGAGAAACTACTCACTTACTCCGGCCATTGGCACAATAGTTGCAGGTTGCCAGTCCTGGAAGTGAAAAAGCCCACCTTTGAAATCTTCACCATGGCTATTCAGATAACAAACTGCCTTCAGCCCCACCAAAACCAAAAAACAATTAGGAAATTATTAAGATAACTGCAACTAGATAACCAGTGAAACCATATTTGGCCTGTGATTGATACACTTCAACCTTAATTACTCAAAAGGTAAATTACATGATGTCATGAACCAACCCCAAGGAACAGCAATGTTAATGCATGTGAAGAAAACAAGACCTCAACAATCATTTAGCCTATTACTTTTATGTAAATACAAAGAAAAATGAGACCTCAACAATCTTTTCTTTCTCCACATTTTCAATTTACAGCCAGCCACTCAGAATCACAGAGTTGCAATACATCTTTATTGAATTCAGTAAGAAGACTTCAAGCATGGTAACACTTAATTCATCATTTTCAAATTTTAACACCTGTCAAGCTCACTTTGCCACTACCTCACAAATCAAAATTACAAATACGAATCTGTTGATACCGGATTTATAGAGGGGAAAAACCAAAAATATGCTAAAATGACGACTGTTAAAAACCGATGGGATATACCACCCATGGATCAATGGGATAGAGGGCATAGGGATTTTTTACCGCTCAAGGGGATCCACCTAAGAGATACAAAAACTAGGAACAAGAAATAAATGTACTTCAGAAGGCTATATTTTACTCAAACACACTCTACCCAATTTCATTCACGATCAAAACATTGTATAGGACACAGTTGGAATGCCTCTCCAACCATAGGTAAAAATTTAGGTGATGAGGATGGTGATTTTGCTATGGTGGTAGAGTTTGTGGGTGGTGTAGGGCAACTAGTTGTCGTCAATGGTGATGGCCATGATTGGAGAGAGAGAGAGAGAGAGAGAGAGAGAGAGAGAGAGGTTTTATATTTCGAACTCTTACCAATCTCAAAAGAAAGGAAAGCATCAATGCAAGCATACTGCACCTAATCAGGGTCGAGATTCTTGTTATCTCGATCACTCATTGTAACACAATTTGGTTTCACAACCTCCACTCCCAACACCTGGCTTGCCAAAGTTGTCAACCCCAGATTCCTCAACTTGTTCTTGCTGTGAACCTATGCCGGCAAGAACCCAAATCCACAGCATTCGCCACCGCCAGATGACGGTCCTTCTTTAACTTCACCACATCCTTGTCGATGCCCACGCTGAAGAACATGTTTGAGGGGTTCACGAGAAAATCAATTGGGGTTTGGAGGATGCAGGGGGAATGGAGTAGTTGGAAGCAAGGTTATCAATACCGTACCATACCGGCCGGTACATACCGGTTTTCTATAAAAACGGTACCAAGGACCCTCAATACCGTACCGTGTTCAATACCGGCCGTACCGGAAAATACCGGGAATACCGGCCCGCGCCAGAAAATACCGGGCAAATACCGGACAGAACAAAACTGCCACCATATTTCGGCCATAACTTTTTACTCCAAACTCCGATCAAGGCAAGTTATATATCAAAATTTAAGAGAATTTCAAGATCCAAAACATTGTAGTTAACACATTTTTTCTAATTTGGTATTGGTGTGACCCAAAAACTATGATTTCTGAACAGGGAGATTAAAAAAAAACAGGGTATATTTTTTAAAAAGGGTTTGTGATGCATGGGTTCAACTTCTATCACTGCCAAACATCAAATACAACAAGTATGTACTAAATATACATAGATTAAGTGGATTTAAGAAAATGGGATTGAAAATGTCATATTCTGTGACAAATTTTGTGTCTCTTGAACCCTCTCTCTCAATATATATATATATATATATATATATATATATATATATATATATATATATATATATATATATAGTTGCGGCAAATCCGATACGGTACCCGGTATTGACCGGTACCGTACCGTACCAATAGGAAAATCGGTACTCGTGCCAATACGGTATTCAGAACCTTGGTTGGAAGACCAAAGATGATGCAGCGGTGACTGACACAGAGTTGGAGGGTGTTGACGGGGATATTTTCATCACGGGTGCAGTTGGGGCGCCACTCAATGTCGAGGCCAATGAAGAGCAAACGGGTGGGGGTGGGATTGCTTGAGGAGGGTTAGGGTTTCAAAGATCATGAGTTGACAAAGGCGTGTGCGTCACGAGGGTGGTGATTTTGTCACCGTTGAAGTTGATGTCATAGAGACATCGTAGAGTTTGCAGGTGGTGTAGTGTAACTGGTTGTCGTCAATGGTGATGGCCATGGTTGGAGAGAAAGAGAGAGGGGCGGGGGGGGTTTAGGGGAGAGAAGAAGAGAAAGAGAGGAGAAGAAGTTATGGAAGAGGACAGCGGAGCGAAAATATTTTGAATGAGAATTTGAAGTTGGCAAATTTACCATCCGCTCATTGCAGGCCCAATACCCATTAAATTTTGTACATATCCCAACAAGACATGGCAGGCTGCAGGTGAACGGAGTAAAGATAGTATCACAAAAATGATGGAAATAACTCTCCTTACACTTTAAATCTAAACAATAGTCAAGTGGGCACTTTTTCCCCAAAGTTAACTTTTCCCTCTTTTTCTTTACTTTCCTTTTCACATTTCACTTTTTCCAAGTTGACAATTTAAGTTTATGTTGCCTATGCTCAGAGGAATGTTCCAAGAGTGTCCTATATAATGGGTCATGAATGAAATGGGTAGCGTGTACTTGGGTAATAAATAGCCTTTTGCATGCCAAGAAGTATATTTGTTTCTTTCTTTCTAATTCTAAAATTGAAGTATATTTAGTTCTTGTTCCTCGTTTTCGTATCTCTTAGGCGGATTTCTATGAATGGTGAACAACTCCTACGCCATGTATCCCCGTTAATCTTTGGGTGTTGTATCACATCGGTGTTCGACAATAGTTGGTGAGCGACAATCATTCATCCTCGTCATTTTATCATATTTTTGTTTCTTTTTTCCTCCTCTATAAATAAGGTATCAGTTCTCATATAGATGATAGAAATGGTAAAAAAGAAGATTGTAAATAGAATATCAAAGAATGTTAAGGGCGCAAGAAACATGTTCATTAGGTGCATAACCACCGCGAAGTCCCGTTGCTTCAGATAAGGTCTGTTATCATCACTGTGCCAGCCAATGCTTGCTCCTGTACGCCAGCTGATTTACCATATATAAGGTAAGATCAGTTAGATAAATGGTATCATCAGAGTATAAAAGGGTAAATGTTGTACAAAAAGCACCCCTACCCAGTACGAGCACAAAAATCTATCTTCAAATACCGTAACTATATTCACAATATGCAAACACAATAAAGAACATCAAACCCAATTGGGTTGGGTTCCCCTATACCCGCCCCAATATTTTGCATACATTTACATATTTATATATTTATCCCTATAAATAAAATAGAATATTATAGGTAACGTTTGTTTGGGCTGGTTCAAAGAAAAGTTTTGGTTTGGGCTATGGGCTGCCCAGCTAGGCCTTACCCTTACTACCTATGTCAAGTTTCAAGAGCACAAGTCAGTACTCAGTGGTCTCACTCACTACACGATTGAGAGCAGCACAGCAGCGCTACTTCCTCTCAACTCTCGCCTTCTCGCCTCACCGGCCTGCCGAAAACCCAATTAGATCATGTCAGGAGACTCTCTCTCTCCCCTTGCCGGATTAGTAGTTTGATTGCTAGTTACATTTATGAGGGTTTAGGTGTAGCAGTAGTTCGTTACCATGGTTGGTTTTTGGTAGCAGGGATGGTGGTATTCAAGGTTTCTACTCCATTCGAAGAAAATTTGCTATTTGTAGAGGGCTACTTGCCTGCTCTATTGTCCTGATCTTACTGCTTTTTTTTCTCAAATGTGGGAAAAGAGGTGCCGGGTCGAAACGGGTAAACCCATCCCCTGGATGGGGTGGGAACAAGGTAGACTTTGCGTTTCCCGGTCAGATTCGGGGCGGGACCTTTCAGCACCTTAGGGTCGGGTAGGGGTGCATCAAAACCCGCCCCAACCTGGCCCATTGCCATCCCTAATCCCAAGGCTGGTCTCATGAGCCTTCTGCAGCTGTAGAATCAGATTATGTACCATACTGACAGGCATTTCCACATATATCTTTGCAATTCGCAATACATTGCATTCTAGCAATGTAGCCTAAACAAAAGTACTCCATCTAACTGAAATGTGGAAATGCAGGTACATATCTCCCAAACTGCTAACGAGTGTGCCAACCATCTTGCATGCACAGGTGCTGAGCAAAACGAGCATCTCATTGTTATGGATGTGATGCCCCTCACTCAGAGAGTTCTGGAATAGGGACCGTTTAGGTCTTAGGAAAGTGCTAGACTAGTTTTATGTCTTTGTTGGTGCTGTACCCTAACTCATCTCCCTGATGGAGTGAGTGCTACTTTATTCTCTAAGTTCTATTTGATTTCTGAATTACCACAAAAAAAAAAAAAAAATTGATTATGTCTATCAAAAGAGCTTTTACTTCGTCCATCCCGCAAAGAGAATCTCATCTCATTTCATTTCATCAAACAAGTGATCTTTCAAAGAAAATATCAAACAGCCAAAGAAACTCAAAAGTGCAGCTAAACCCACTCCGTAGCACTTAAGGTGCTGTAAAGGTCTTCCAAGCTAAACACACTGCAGCAAAAAATACAACCTGACTATATCTATATATGAAGTAGCGTATGTCATACTAATGGCATGGGATGTATCTTTAGTCCACATATCTGGACTACAATTAGTCTCCCTGTAAAATATAGTGTTCTAAGATTGCTAACACCTTGCCCCCTGTATGATTGGCCAGACTAATAACAAGAAGATAAATGATTTCATAGGGATGCTAATAATGAGAAGATTAGCAGTACAATACCCAAAGGTACCAGATATCCCACGCTCTATACAATTGGTTGCCCAACGGACATATATACATTTTCCACCAATCATTGCATTCAAATGGTGAAAATTAGCCCCACGAGACTTCTAATCCAATCCATGTCTAATCCAGCCAATCAAATGAACCTTTGGTGAAAGATTTTACATTAATCAGCATCTTGAAGGAGGTAATCAAAATTACAGTTCTCAATTGTTTATGAGTTACAATCTTCCACTGCAGTCGTCCTACCATTTCGGAATCCCCAGAACTTATCTCAAAAGCATTTAACAAACAGAATGAAAGAAGACGCTAACCTGATCAAGCCAGTGAACTCAACAAAGAGCTCAAATTCGCACCCGAAGAACTCCTCCGCCTTCTCTTTCAGCCTCTCTGCAATTCAAACAATCAAAAACCATGAAGACCCAAATATGCACTTTTTCTCACTCTCTCCTACTTTCTCAGCAAACAAATCTTAGGGTTTACGAGAAAAGAGTATAGGATATTGTACCACGGATGGGCACGAAAGGCATGATCAAGTGACCGCAGTTAGTTGCAATGAGATGTGATAGAGTCGTCGAGAACACGTTCGGTCTGTACCCCACAGTTCCACAGCTCTTGTGTATGAACTCTAGCTCCTACAATTTATCGCCCAACTACAGCTAAAAAATATATACACATGCGTATCTTTATATACAGAAGCCGAATTGCATACCTTGCAGAGGTCTAGAGAGAGAAAATTATGGATGATGAGACGGGGATGCTCTGGATTCGCCATGATTAATACTAGTAATTGAGTACTTCTCTCAAGCTCTGGTCGTCGGTTCAGTTCAATGGTAATTAGACCCGGTGAAGCGGTTCGGACCATCAGGACCGGCCCTGTGCATGGGCAGACTGCCTGGGCTCCCATTTTTGGGCCTGATTACGGGCCTCTTCTTGCTCCATACTGAATCCTTGCGAACTACAAAATTACATGGTCTAGTTTCAAATAATAGACGACCATCAAAATGCCTTGTGACATTGAACAATGCTATGAGTACATCACTTGTGCACCTTAAATTTGCATCACCTTAATGTTACAAATAAGGGTCATCATCGGGCCGGGCCGGGTCTTGAATTCATGCCCAAGCCCACCCGCGGGCTTTTTTTTTTTAGTGGGTTAGGCTATCTCTCAAAAAATGAAGCTCAAGCCTAGCCCACGAACTTATCCTAGTCAGGCGGACTTATCTTCGGGTGGGGTGGGGCGGGACGGTCTATTTGGGTGGACCAAAATGCTCATTACTCCTATTTTCCATAAAAAATTTTGGGCCAAAATTAAAGTTACTGTTTTTTGTGGTTCTATTGGTAATTGGTCCATCATGCACAAGGAAAAACAAGCCCCCTGGAATGTGTTTCAAAAAAGTGAGGACTTAAATAATGCCTTAATGGACAAGTGTTTTTAATTAATGGACTTCAACATTGAAAAAAAAAAAAAAGGGAATAACGGAAACCTTGGGCAGTGTATGTTCATCGTGCATTGTGCAGTGTACTTTTGATCTACAATAATGGTACACTTTTGATCTACAAGACTACAAGTCTAAAACCATTAGATGGCAGACGATCAGTTGAAAAAAATGAAAAGGATAGCAGTGGATATCTCGGGCCGACGGGCGGGTCAGCAAAAAAATATTTAGGCTCAGCCCGGCCCAAGAAAAAGTCGGGCTGAGCTACCCCTCCCTTGGGCTAAAGCTTTGCCCAGTGGGCTTAGTAGGCTTCGGGTGTATTAAATTGTTAACCACTAACTCATCTAAAAGCTTAAGCTGTTAGAGAGATGAGTAACTATATTATTTATATTCTCAACACGCCCCCTCACGTGTAGCCAGACTCTCACCCATAAGCGGGCTAAACACGTGCAATTACTCCTAATAAATGGATAGGCAATGAGGTTCGAACACAGGATCTAATGCCTGCTCTGATACCATATTAAATTGTTAACCACCAACTCATCTAAAAGCTTAAGTTGTTAGAGAGAGGAGTAACTATATTATTTATATTCTCAACAGAGCGAGCCAAGAGCTATCAGGCTAAATGATGACGCTTAGTTACAAATGAGGAAAAGCCCAATATAGGACTCACCCAGAAAATGAGTTTCTCCTCATTTTCCACTTCATGGTAATGTGCATTTAAATTGCATAATTAGTATACCTATATAATTTTCCTTGTGACATTAGTCACATTATTTTAGATGGGAATGTCTTTTGCATTTCATGTCACATTGAACATTCTGTGAAAGGAGTCTTTTACTTTCATTTGGTCAATAGAGATGGGGAACATGGGAAAGGTTTAAAATGTCATTTTAGTCCAAAACATATAGGAGCACTTTTGCACATCTTTCCGCTCGAAATGACCTTAGACCTGAGAGGTGGAAAAAATAGGCGCATGTACTACACTACCATTTGCTTACTAGGCTTATGTAGCTTTTCCCCTCTGTTTTCAATATTACCACTCCCCACAAGTTTTTGGGATGGGCATGTGTTAGGACTCGTAATTTTATATAATTTTTCTAAAATTAATGTTGGGAATGTGTGAGTAAATGAAAATAGAGTAATATAGGGTCAATGTGAAGTTAGTATTGCATTTGGGTCTTGTGAGATACATTATGAACATGAGGATGTAAGTGTGATTTGTTGTGATTTGTGGGAGTGCATATAGCTATGTATGGCTGATTTTTGGAGCAAGCAAAACACTCTCTTTTCCTTCCCCAAAACCAACGACACTCTCTCCCTCTGCTCTTCTCCCAAATTTCCTCCATCTCTCTACAAAATTCACATCTCCAACCTTCATTACTTCAAAATTCACATCTCCAACCTTCGTTGGAATTCCTTGGTGAGGCCTCTCTTGGTTGGGAGTTGCAAGAACAAGCTAGAGCTTTCACTCTCTCATCCTTGGAGCTAAAGCATTGAGGTTGGGAACCCATTTCTACCTCCTCTAAGTGTATATGGTTTGAATTAATCCATGATGTTCATATCTCTCCTTGATTTTCTACATAACTTGTAATGGCCCAAATTTTCGGTCCATTTTATTTTTATTTTATTTTTATTTTTATTATTATTATTATTGAAGTTATATTTTACAATAATTATTATGACTTATTTTGTTTCTTAAATATAACTATTCTAGTTAAGTTCTGATGATTTATTTAAACTAAGTTTAAGACTTTAATTATTTATGTTCCTTCCCTAACAAAATCCTACCACATATACATTTAGATTTACACACACACACACATATATATGTATATATAAGCATATAAACTCATGCATAATACATATATGCATATTTATGCACTTTACCAACTCTCACTCCCTCCAACACTCCACCAACCACTCCACTATTTCTTCTAAATCAACCCAACACCACACTCCACCACAAAATCAACCCCCTCACTCTCCCCATGACTGATTTCACACTCCCTCAACCTCCCCCATCACCTCCCAAACCACCCCTTGTACTTTCACCATTTCTACACACCACATCCCACCAAAACCCATCATTACACTCTCCTATATCATCAAATCCGCCCACAACTCTCCCATTCTACTTCCATTTATTTCTTCTTCCTCTAAAAACTCTCAAGTGTTAGAGCAAAAAGCCTCCAAGTCCACCATCAAATTCTAGTGAGAGAAAAAGGCCAAAACTTGGGTTTCCACCTCCAAATCCAACGACATTCAATCTTCTTCCACAAGTTCATCTATTACACTCCTAGGCATCCACATTTCACCATCCAAGCAAGCCAAATCTTCGCAAAACAAGGTAGAGACTCTTACCCAATCATTCCTAAGCATTTGTATGTGTTAGAATAGCCTAGGGGTAGTTTTTAGTCGAAGGGTTAAGGCCCAAGGTGAAGGGTTTGACGAAACCCGAACAAAACGCAAGTTGCTCTGTTTTTACTGTGACGATAGTCCAGACCACCATATCCCCGTCCGGACTATGGGTACAGAATGTTCCCTTCAGTTTTGGCTTAATTTTGGTAATTACAATTTAGCCCCTTGTGTTTCTAGTTTTGACGATTTTGACCTTAAACCATGTTTTTCATGCATATTAAGCCCTATATTCATTTTGGTTCATGTGTTTAACTTCTCAAGCATGATTAGGACTTCTTCAAGTGTTTATGTGAGATTTAATGTGTTCATGTTACGTTTAATCTTATTCTCGTTCTTGGTATTAAACTTAAGGGTTAAAAGTGTAGTTTTATAAAGTATGTGGCTTAATTTACAAAGACATTTATGTTCCTACTTTTTATCAATTAAATGTCATTAGTGGAAGTTTATGAGTGTATCAAAATTTCTAAAATACCCTTCATAGTGTAAAATGACCGTTTTGCCCTTTATTACATTTATTACTCTTGTAAAAGTTTGGACTTGCTAAAATTCAAGGAATATCTTTTTTAGTCAAGTTATGACGTAACTAGCTAAAATAAAGTATTTTACGTGTTTACCCTTCGTGGTGGAAAAATTACAATTTTACCCTTGTATAAAGTTTTATTTACAAAAGACCCCAAAGTTAGATTTCGCCAAGGACCTTAGAACCGTGAAATTACTTTGATTACCCTTATACTTACTTAAAATGATGTTGGTGACCCTTACTTTCTTTAAATTACGTTTTGACCCCAATAGTTTAGTAAATTATGTTTTGGCCCTATAGTTTGAATTTAGTACATTTAGACCCCCAGTTTTCGATTACTTGAATTTTGTGAACTTGTGAATCAAGATATTCAGTTGTGACCCTTGTGATATCTTTATCGTTTTGTTTTTACTGTTAAGTGCACTTTTCATAAACGTGTTGAATGTTAGAATGGACAAATAGGTTTCCGGGTTGGTACTTACGTAGTAGATCACATAGACATTTCTACGTTAAAGGAAACCAGAAAGTAAATAGTCTGTGTGGTCAGCGGAGCCAAAGCCTGGTCAACCGAAAGGTCGCAATTATCGGGTTAGCGGAACCAGAGCCTCGCCAACCGAAAAAGTCCACCAGGAATTAAGTCGTGGTCAGTGGAGCCAAAGCTTGGTCAGCCGAAAGATCTCAATTATCAAGTCAGCGGAACCAGAGCCTCGCCAACCGAAAAGTCCACCAGGAGTTAAGTCGTGGTCAGCGGAGCCAAAGCCTGGTCAACCGAAAGATCCCAATTATTGGGTCAGCGAAACCAGAGCCTCGCCAGCCGAAAAGTCCACCGGGAATTAAGTCATGGCCAGCAGAGCCGATGAGGTTAATGGAAAAGTGATGAATTGATTATTGGGGAGTCACCCCAAGATTTGTTGAATGGCAGTCAGCCAAGTGATTTCGTTTTGGAGGAATATTTGGCAGCCTGCCAAGATTTCGAAACTCTAGGATATGACAATCTGTGATTACTTCATTTGAACTCTGAGGCGTTAAAAGGGTGGATGTATTATAGACCGAGTCACGGCTGTATACCAACAGGAGCTGACAGTTGTCACTCATAGCCCAGATGTACAGTCAGTCCCTGGGAAATTCATCCTTGTGAGGTGGCTGACGGTTGGATTAAGTAAGTAACTTATACCTTTCGTCGGGGCTCCCAGCCAGGGCAAGCAAGGGGGGAGTATATCACGGATTGGTCATAGTCCTTTGTAGTTATTTGGGAGGAAAGTTCTCTAGGTGAGAACTTAGACGAACATATAAGTTAAAGGCTAGTAATGAAATCAGCTATGTGTTTAATTTCTGCGTTACGATTTATTTCATGTTTATTCCTTTAATTACTGTTTTTCAATCATATATGTTGTACTTGTATGTTTAGCAAGGGTTGGGAGGGTTAGAGTAGCTATTGAGTGATTTATCGCTCACGGTGTTACGCTTCATGTGACCCTGGTATAATACCATGATGTTGCTTCGTGACTCGGACATATTATGCTAGACTGTGATCAAGCAGGTACTATTGGTGTCGAAGGAGATGGTTATTTCATAACCGAGGGTTTTTCAACAGACCAGGCTCAAGAGGAGTCGTAGAATCAATAGAACCTACTCCTTTATTTTTAATATTGGATCTGTAATATTAATTTCTCAAACCCTACTAAGTATTTTGTAATGGGCTGCACTTCACGTTTTCCAACGTGTACTCTAATCGAAACTCTTTTATTAAATTAATCCTAATTAGTTGTCTTAATTAATGCTTCTGAAAATCGGGGCGTTACATAATTTTTATACCTCCATGGAAACTGGGTTTCAACTTGTATAAGCTTGATTCTCCATACTTTGTTAGATGGATCTTTGATTGGGTGTTTAGACATGCTAAAATGATGTTTTGTTGTGCTTTGGAACCTCAATTTTTGCCTTGGATTGAAGCCTCATTCATTTGGAACAAAGCTGTCAAATTTTTGCTCAAAACCCGTTTGGATCGATCCAAACATAGGTTGGATCGATCCATAACAATCTGATGGTGTTTTGGACCTCTTTGGATCGATCCAAAGTTTTTCGGATCGATCCAAAACCTTCTGTTTGCTCTCGGGACTTTTTGGATCAATCCACCCACTTCTTGGATCGATCCAAACCCCTTTTGGATCGATCCAAACTCCTCTTATTTAGGCAGATTATTGAACCAACTTCGCAGGTACGCCCCGGCTTCGTCCGAACTCCGATTGAGGTGATTCTTGAACCGTTGGAAAGCTCTATGAGTCTACTTTCAAACCCAATTAGTCTCATATGCATAACCTTTGTATTTTGAGAGAAATTTGCTTTTTACTATCAGCGTGTCATATTTTCTTGAGATTCTTAACTCCATTTTCATGTTCCATTACTCTGGGCCCTCATTGGTCCTTTCAAAGCTTCTCTAATTGACCTTTAAGCTTTGGTAACCCATCATGGTGCATTTTATGCTATCTCTTGGTTGTCTTGGTTTCTTATACACTTTGACACGTGGTAACTTAGCCATTACCGACACATTTTGTGTTTTTGAACAAAGAAGATTGTGTGAATGTTTTGGACACTTGTGAAAGGTTATTGTGGTACGTGAATTGGCTTTGGACACTAAGTTGAACTTATTAATTGATAAGTGGAAATGTAGATGTGAAATGCATGACACGGGGCCCGAAAGGGTATGCCCAGAGTGACATGGGGCCTTTAATGGTATGCCCGGAGTGACACGAAGCCTATATGGCATGCCCGGAGAATAAACGAATGATTAAAAAGGAATAAGATGCATATGATAAATGTAAAGGATACTTGGGTTATTTTAGATGTTTTGGGTATTTGTGAAGTATTGTGAAATGAAATGTTTGTGTAAATAACTGTATTCTGAGGGGAATGAACTCACGACACAAAATATAATGGTTATGAGGAAACTTATGGATATTTTGGTTTCATTAGATCTTTGAGGCATCTCCTAGACACCTTGTCATTGAGTTGATTTATCTTGGTCCATCTTAGCTTATTCATTCATGTGCATCTTTCAATCTCTATACCCTTAGTGTTGGTAGAAATGTTTCCTACGAGCTAGTGAGCTCACCCTATCTTTTCCAGGTACACGGCATGGAGCATGATATCGGATGCTTGGAGTGTAAATGCATGCCATGAAGATTTTATGATCATGAAGTTATTTTCTCATCTTCACACTAAGTACATTTTTGAAAGATGATCTTGTAAATTTAATTTCTCCAAGCTTTTGACTATTTCAACTTATGTAATAACTATACAACTTTTGTTATTTTTGCATGGGTACGGTTACTCTTAAGCAGAAACTTAATGTACTTTGACTTTGACTTTCTATGGGAAATTGTTTGACTTTGATCGATCCTATGTGGATTTTATTTGTATTTGGCTGATTGAAATTGAGGTCGTGACAGCATGACAAGAACCCATAATTGACCCTGCCTAAATCATGTGGATTTCTTAGTGATATAGACAATTCATTCACTATCTCAGTAGGGACAGAGCCACGATTTTGGTGTAGGAGGACGGATATACACAATTGTTAAACTATAATAAGGAATGTGGAAATGGGTGGTACGGGTTACCTTTAGCGAACTTTTACCAAACCGGATCTTTTGGTGGATGGATTACATGCTCTAGCACGTACTAGAACAACAACAATCTCATGCGATGGAGTGATACTATGAGGTTCGAGTATCACCCTCTATTCCACAGTGCAAAAGCTTTGAATCACTCTTAATGGCTGAGAGAGAAACTAGGGAGAGAGTTTTGTAGATCTCAATGACTGATAATCTTGTATGCATCTCCATTATGAATATGCTGTGGGAAAATATATAGAGTGAGCATCGTAGATGCTTTAGAAGTTTTATAATCCTAAGAGAATAGGATCACTTCAACTTCTTCTATCTTATCTCCAAGATAGGATAGGACTTTATAATAAATGGGTCACAGGGTCATGCGCACATGGGCAACCCGATTTGGTTTCCGGACCCGGCCCAAATTCCAACATCTCCCACTCGTCCATGCATGGGCATGACAAGTTTCATTAGTCTCTCTTCCATCTGCCCAACTAAGAACAAACTCATACGCGCTATAATGAACTGTGCGATCGCTGGAGCACCTGCAAGTGGGAGCTCTACACTAGAACTTTATAAGAGCCAGCATAGAGACATCAACCCAAAACAGAGTGTCTTGTGTACTCTGAAACCATTTAGTTACACCAGAGCAAGCATTTTTAATCCTTCTAAAAGCATACTTGACCCCCAAATCACGCATTCTATATTCACACACGATCTGCTCCCTAAGAGAGCGATCTGAGTTGTCGACAGTGAATATATAGCAGGGTGTACTACTAAATAATCCTCTTTTTGCCCTCATGTCACTTGGTTTTAACCTTGCTGCTTTCCCAGTCATGCTCCATGGGACCATCACATTTTGTGTTCTTAGATAGTCAAGCTAGAGTAGCAACACAAAATCTCTACCTCATGACATAGTCAAAAATCAAAGAGCACATTCTATATACTTGCAGCCTTTTTTATCTAATGACCGCCTAGACTCACACGGTGAGGAAGCAAGGATCCATTCACTCACCTCTAATACAAATGATCGCATAGCACATGTAGTATGAATACATGCTATGGTGGAGTTACTTTTCCAAAAAGTGATGTCATACTCCCAAACACCGTACAGACCTTAGTCTAGTCGCTATTTAGCGCCCCACCTGAGTTCTCTAGCCTTCCATCACGGCGCCATACGAGTCCTCACATCTGGCTAACAAAAAACAAGTAAAACTCACAATAGCGGGAACTACTAGTGATCGGTCCCCAAAAATAGACCCCATCTTGGCTTCAACCAAGGCGACCTTTGGTGGGTATATCTGATTCCTCTTATCATACTATATCATAGACCTAACCTATATATCTCATTACCCATCCGTCCCATCTTCGCTCACTATCTCAAGTGCCGAAGGCGATTGCTCATGTGAGTGAGCCAATCTAACCTGCTGAAATCAATCTTTCAATTCTGTGTGTGTTAACATAAACAATTGCTCATTTTGCAACAACAATATTCAAATATTAAGTGCACAAATGGCATAAAAATCCCATATAGCTTAAAGAAACACATCTAACTCCATCTATGCAGTCCAGAAGCCCTAACATGTGTCACTCAAGCCTCGCTAGCAAAGGGCTTGCACAATGGGCATACAACTATGTGACTCATAGAGATGCGTTACTTAATCACTTCCTGTTGCGCAACAATTCCTTTGATGAGTTATGTCTAATATAAACATATGTAACAATATATGCATATCATTAAATATTTCAAGCTGTCAACAACATTGAATAGGGTAGGCAAGTCTTCTATTTCAACTCTTAAGGAGTATTAGGTTCGATATTAAGTCTTATATTCTCGTCTCTAGCAATAGGAGTGTCAATGGATTTTGCAGCTTTGCTATCAGAATCGTTCTAAAAATATTCTTAATGTAAACATGAGAAGACAAACCAAGAATCTCCTAATATGATCCATTAAGAGCTTAACTCCGAGCACATAGCTTGCTTTTCCCATATCCTTCATTTCAAAAATAGAGGATAACCACAACTTTGTGGCGACAACCATGTCCTTGTAATTTTTAGCCAATAGAATGTCATCCATATGGAATGAGATTATTAAGAAATTATTCTTGGACTCTTTAAATACACACAGTGGTCTTCATTGATCATCGTAAACCCATTAGTGATAATGGATCGATGGAATCTTATATACCACTGCCTGGATGGTTGTTTTAGGCATAGATAGACCGTTAGAGCATGCAAACTTTGCGCTCTTAGCCATTTGCCTCAAAAAACACTCTAAGTTGATCCAAACAGATCTCCTCATCCAGTTCTCCATTGAGAAATGTCATTTTAATATCCTATAATATTTTTAAGGCTAGAATAAAGCGAAAGGAGGCAAATCTCACCACTAGGGAGAAAATTTCCTCACACTTTACACCGGAAATTGAGTGCAACCCTTTACTATTAGACGGAACTTATTGCTCAATATAGAACCATGTGCCTTGCGTTTGATCTTAAGAACCTATTTGTTCCCAATGGTCATGCGCCAAGTTAAAAGATCGACCAAGTCCCAGACATGGTTTATCTTCTAAACACTCTAAGTCTTATTGCATTAAGTTATCAATTCTTTACTAGCAGGAGATGAAAGAGCTACTCCCACTGTTTTGGGCTCTTTTTCATCTTTCAGGGCAATTATGAAAGTCTCTCCCTCAATTTCAAAATGACGATGAGCGATTGTTCCACGTTTGCTTCAACGCATCAGAGGACCTTAAGAATCTGTATCCAATAGATATAATCCATGATTAAGAAAGTCGCTCCCACTATCCCCAGGAGATAGGAGAATTTTTTCCCCATTCTCAACTGGACGACTTGGTGCGCCTAACATTGGATCCTCCATTTCGTAGAGCTCTACATCTCTACTAACCTCTCTTCTGCTAGGGAAATCCTCCTCAAAGGAAAATCCACATCTTGTAACTCAATTTCAATCACACTTCCATTAGGTTACTCACCAAAACATATAGCTCTTAGAATGCTAAAAGATGCACTTCTTGCATTTAAGGTCTATTTTTTCATGCTTATGAGAAGTACTATTTGTTTAAGCAACCAACCCCTATGGCCACAAATTACCCAAATCAGGTTTTTTGCCAGTCCATTACTCATATGGGGTGGAAGATAATGATTTGGAAGGCATGAAGTTAGGCATGTAGGCCGCAATTAACAATACATCTCCCCAATTTGAAATTAGAAGATTAGCTTGCGCCATCATCAACGTAACCATGTCTAGCAACTTACAATTCCTTATTGCTGCCACACCATTTTGTTGCAGAGTGTCAGGAGTTGTTAAATCCCTAACTACCCACTTTTCCTCACTGAGCACTTTATATTACTCATGTAGATACTCGCAGCCACGATCAATTCTAGGAGCCTTAATGCTCTTGTTTAATTGATTCTCAACCTCATGAAAATAGTGTCTAAAACAATCCAATGCTTCTGACTTGGGAGAAAACAAATAGACATGACCATAGCGCGTGAAGACATCTATAAAAGTGATAAAATAGGATACACCATACCTTCCCCTTACATTCACTGAGTCAAAAATGTCTTGAACAGATAAGTTTGCACTAGAATAGATGCCCTTACGGCTTTTGTAATTAGTTTTCTAAATGCTTTTCTTGTGAAACAATGGTCACCAATGGGCAGGTAGACCCAAAAATCCCCCTCTTGCCCTATGTGACCTTATCCAAAATGCCATCCAACAGAATCAACATCACCAAAAGATGTAATACAACAAATAGAATCACTAGAGTTATTATTAAACTGAATTTAATAACATCTAGTGTCATAAAACCATCCAAAACCATAACAAATAATACCCTTATCAATACTCACTAAGCTACTCTTCAACAGAAATTGAAAAACCTAGACCATCATGCTAGTAACTAATAACAGGTTTCGCAGAATTTATGAAGCATAAAGTAAATCATGAAGAAGAAGAATGTGCCCATGTCGCAATTCCAACTTGTCAATGCCCAACATCTACATACTAGACTCTTTCTCTATGAAAATCCTTTAGCTACCACCTAGAATTCGTCAATACTCCATGAACCAATCTTTGTTTCTCGTTGACTGGTAAGTTGCTCTTGAGTCTACGACTCATAAATGAGGAGAATGAGCAACTAAACCTTAACTAGTAACAAAACAATCAACACGAGAAATAAAATAGGGAGTACCTTCTTAGGCTCAGTCCACTCACGAGCAAAGTGTCCCAACTTGTCATAGTTAAAACACCTCATTTTAGTCATGTTTTTCAAGCCACTCTACTTCTTGTCTCTCTTGCGCTTAAAAGAATCAGTGAGTGCCATTTGGGCCAAGGGTTATAGCAGCTCCTCTCCTAAGGGCACATATAGCCTTCCTCTACTAATACCTAGACCTGTAAAGGCTAGTTTCAGCTATGATGCATGAACTATCTTGCTCAGCAACCTCTTGGCACTTACCATTTATTACCTCATATTTTAATTCATTATCACATCTCAGTCTGAGACCATCTTAGTCAAGAAGTTGATGTCAAATTTCTGTTTCATAGCTACCCTCAGCTTATGAGGAGTCACATAGCACTCAAACTCACATATCAAGTTCTGCATGCTGCGTAACAAATTAATTTGCGCACACTGATCTTTGTTGTACCACCTTTGATAAACCTCAAGATCACAAATATACTATGGTGAGTCAGACTACGCTTGCTCAAACATCTCATGGTTTAGGGTCTCCAAGACCTAAAGCTCATTGGAGAGAAACTAGATCTCACAGGGCCAAATATTATGAGTGTCGCTTCCCAATTTCTCAACTTTGTTCAAATCTATTACTATGCACTTAGCTTCCATTTTAACTCTTATCAAAGAAATGTGCATGAGATTATTAATAACACAACAGAACTATTTTACCGCAAAAAATCTAAATTAAATAATAACAATAGCATACATGTCGCAAGATAAAAAAATTCACTAAGCTTATAATCATCTCTTCTTGGCGTCTAAGTATTTTATTATTAAATTTAATTTAATTCATGCGCAAAATTTTAGTTTTTGGGGGAAAATATGTGAATATTTTTCTCCACCGAACAACCTCCCACTAGATATGGCATATAATATGCATGAAATAAATTTTCTAGCAATACATAACACACTTTATATTCTAAGCAATTTTAATCATGCTTTAATATGAATAATTTGATCAATAATTGTAACACACAAATTCGAGTCCTGTAATAAAGACAAGAAAAAAGATGCACAAAATACAATTTTATTGATTTTTTGAATTAAATGTGAGTACAATTCTCTAATAAATGTTGTTTCAACAAAGCGAAAGAACAAAATCCTCTGATTTGATCTCCGGAATTGATGGCTTTCCAACGGCTTGAATTCTTGTTATTGAATCGCGCAAACGATGATTTTCTTTAAATCTTCGAGTTGAATGAACTGAAGAACAGAGTTTGAACAGTGGTTTAAACTTTGAAAGAACTCCAAAGAAATCCTTCGAAAAGAGATTGGTCTTTGAAAACTTTCAAGAGTTTTGGTTTGTTGTATGATTTTAGGTAGAAACTTGCGAAGAAATCGGCACGTATTTTGAGTGCTTGATGATTCTCTGCAAGTTGTTGAGTGTGGGATTTTTGTTTTTGGGAAGAACTTTGAGAGAGAATGACTTGTGAATTGCTTGGATTCTTGAGAGTGCTTGAGAGCTCTTGTAGAATGCCAGCAAAAGGGTCTTTTTCTCCTTCTATGAACCTCCATTTATAGACAAAGGAGAGTGGTGACAAGTTTGGTAAGATTTTTTTTTTCTTGATTGATTTTCTTTCCAACTAACATAGGTCAATATTAAATAAATATAATATATGAATATATATTATAATTATTCTTTTGACTCAAGAAAAATTGGACTGGGCCCGTAACTTTGGGTTGGCCCAAATCTATGACCCATTTCGTAGGCTAAGTCGGGCCATTTTCTTTTGGTCCTGTCCATAATTGAGCCCATACTTTTGTGAACCCATTTGGCTAAATAAATTAGCCCACCTTATTTTGGTCTTTACCGTATCTCAAATGGATTGAGCCCATTATTTTGGCGGGTCCAAATTTATTTGAATGTTTTGACCAGCTTTGACTTTAATTAATTCAGACAATTTTATTTGTCTTAATTAATTTGGACGGCGATTAAATCGCATCAAAATTTTAGTGTCTACAATAATCAAAATCAAAAATTATTTAAACATGCCAGAAACAACATGAATTTCCTCCAATAATTAAAACATGTTGGCCTTGTCCATTTTCCTATTTAGTTTTAGTTTTAGTTTTGATGACATCATCATTTTCCTCATTTCTCTCTCTATCTCTCTCCACTCATTACACCTGCTGACATCATCAAAACTAAACTAAACTATGTAACCAAACACAACCGTTGTTTTTAATATTCAGTGAATTTTCAGTCACTCACATGCAATTATTAACAATTTTCAGGATTTATTCTAATTCTCAAAGACTAAATAACAAGGCAAAATTGCAAAAAATGAACAGGTACTGAAAAATTGCACCACCTATACAATTAAATAGGTAATATATCCAGGAGGTTACACAAAAAATTTGGATCTCATTGGACTTCGAATGCGTCCAAAAACCGTCTTCCAATCTCCTCATTTTGTATTAAAAATTTGAAAAATACAAATTACTTCTGAAAAATTCAGAAAATTTCAGAAACATAGAAAACTGAATTTCAAGTCCAACAAACCAAACCATGCCAAAATCAGGGTTCATATGAGTTGGAAACAATCAAAAAATGCAGTACAATAAAAAATCAGATCCCTCGGGTACTGTTCATCTTCCCCAAAAATTTGAATTTTCACAAAAATGACCCCAAACTAGGGTTTGCCATAACTTCCAAACCGTAACTCCAAATCAAGCTTATTATATGTCGTTATGAAGGTATTGACATTATCTAGGTATAAACATAAAGCTCACATACTGGAACTGAATGTAGTGAAAACGCCATTTATTCAAAGTTTCGGATAAAACAACTAGGGTTTCATTTTTCTCACAAACAGTTGATCTAATCAACACGAAACTTTCCAAATTTCATCTACATGTTATGGGCTATGTTGTGTAAAATTTTGAAGCGATTCTGAGATGTTTCAAAAAAATCACGTTTTTCGAACCCATACAAAACATGCACAAAAGTCAGTCACCATGTATCTCTAAATCATGATACATATGGCTATTCAAGTACAAAAAAGCACGAAAACATCCAATAGAGCTCTAATACCAATGTTAAACTATAATAAGGAATGCGGAAACAGGTTGTACGGGTTACCTTTAGCGAACTTTTGCCAAACCGAATCTTTTGGTGGATGGATTACATACTCTGGCATGTACTAGAACAACAACAATCTCATGTGATGGAGTGATACTACGAGGTTCGAGTATCACCCTCTATTCCATAGTGCAAAAGCTTCGAATCACTCTTAATGGCTGAGAGAGAAACTAGGGAGAGAGTTTTGTAGATCTCAATGACTGATAATCTTGTATGCATCTCCATTATGAATATGCTGCAGGAAAATACATAGAGTGAGCATCCTAGATGCTTTAGAAGTCTTATAATCCTAAGAGAATAGGATCACTTCAACTTCTTCTATCTTATCTCCAAGATAGGATAGGACTCTATGATAAATGGGTCACTGGGTCATGCCCACATGGGCAACCCGATTTGGTTTCCGAACCCGGCCCAAATTCCAACATCAATAAAAAAATTAAAATTAAGACAACGATATAAATTTTTACTAACTAAAACTAAAAATAAAAAATACACATACACAAAAATAAATAAATAAAATAACACCAATACATCGCTAAAAATGTTTCTAATATCGACTTAGATTGCAAAAGGTATTTACGTTTATCTAATCATATCTAGTGTCTACTAAAATCAAGCATCTTGAACTGTGCTCGACACTTTTTCTTGTTATTAAAAGCATCAATGATAGAGTCTGTGTCCAACCCTTGAGCAATATCTTTCTCAATATCATTTGCCATCCTATTGCAAAGTCTTGTGTCTTCACACATTTCACGGCAGAAAATGCACGTTTGGCTGTAGCCGTTGAAACATGTAAAGTTAATATAAGTCGATTCAACCTAGCTATCGAAAAGATGATATATCGTGCACTTTCTTGTCTTCGCCAACACTTCACTCAACTTTGAAATCATTAATAGATTTTTGAACTCAGGATGACTAGACACATCAAACTTATAATTCTGCAATTGATATCTCAAGTGGTACTTTTCTTTCTCAGTAAAATCCATTGGATAATACTTCTCTGCAAACTTTCAAGTATCTTCAATGTTGAATGATCTAAAGCAATTGCGAGGATCTAGATTGTGCTAAGAATGAGCAACTCCATTTTATCTTCCTTAAATCGAGTATTCAATTATTGCAATTAAGAATTGACTTGTTTTGGGAGCCCCAATTTCTTTTTCTCTTTTCTTTTTCCTTCACTTTGATGTCCACAAAACCACGTTAAAGAGTTTTTGGCTTCTGAAATTTCAGTGAGCCTTAGTTTTTTTAAAAGTGAACGGGCAGTCCCTGAAGTGACTTGGTTTATAAATTTTGGGCATTGTTTTGTTTAAAAAAATTGTAATTAAACCTCATTAAAACCAATTTTAATACATAGTTGTTTCATAGCTTGATAAATATTAAAACTGTTACTATTATTTTTTTAACAAAAAAACGGAAGGGGGACAAGACTATATAGTTTGATGACAAATATATTTTTTTCAATATAATAGTACAAATTTTTTAAGACGTAGGGGGCAACTGCCCCTACTAGCCCCCTGGCTCCATCCTTTATCTCAGTGATGTAGACAATGAAACAGTTGTAAACTTTCAAGATAGATCAAACTCTAGTCAAATTCTTCTATTTTTTGCTTGAAATATTTTCAATACCCTCCTCTCTCTCTCTCTCTCTCTCTCTCTCTCTCTCTCTCTCTCTCTCTCTCTCTCTCTCTCTCTCTCTCTCTCTCTCTCTCTCTCTCTCAGGGGTGAGCAAAAAACCCAAAACCCGCGAATCTGACCCGACACGTTCAGGTCGGGTTTCGGCCGGGTTTAAATTATATTCAGTTCGGGTTAAAATATTAGAAAATTTCAGGTTTCGGGTGGGAGATGTCAAAGTCGGGTTAACCCAACCCGAATATAGTGGAAATAGGGGATTGGGATACAGCTGTCCTCTCGTATTAGTTGTTGTACATTGGGAAATAGCGAGATCCAGTTGTAGGCTATACCTGTACATGCATTGGGTACTCTAAAAGTTAAAAAGTAAAGAGACTTTTTGGAAAGTAAAGAAGACTTGCAATTACTACTCCTGCAATTTACAAAAAAATAAGGTTGTATGAGTAGACTTCTCCCTCTCTCTTCTGAGTTTTGTCTCTCCATCTTCACCGAATCCCCTCTCACCCCTCAATCCTCATTCTCAGTCCACACTAGACAGGCATCGACCACTTCCATCATCCACTACTCCACCCCCAAACTAGCTCTGAGTCTCTGGTCACCGTTTAGACTTCACCGCCTCAAGCCGCCATTCAGTGCTTCACCATCTCAGGCCATCATTCACCAATCTCAAATCTCATTCTCCTCTCTCTTTCAGATCATTTTCCAACCTCCTTGACGCCGACGATGGCCTATTGGCCTCAATCTGAATATCTAATCTTTCTCTCTCTGATATGAGTTTTGTTTTTTGGTATGAATCTGGATCTCTCTCTCTCTTGCATCTAGAACCTAACCGACCCAATGTAACCCGATCCGATCGGGTTTATAGGTAGTTTGGTTCTATTTCGGGTGTCGTTTTTCACAACCCAATCAAATTGACCCGACTCGACATAACCCGACCTGTGTTCACCCTACTCTCTCTCTCTCTCTCTCTCTCTCTCTCTCTCTCTCTCTCTCTCTCTCTCTTTCTCTCTCTCTCTCTCTAAGTGCTTAGACATTTTACATAGCCATGAAAATGAAAGGGAACCCAATGGGTTCCTTGTTATTGAATATGATACGCGTACAAGACGATAGGGATGTGCTGGTGTGCATTCAATGTGCACATCTGTGGTGAACCCATTGATGCATTACCTTGTCATTTGGGGATCGAAACCCATCATTTCCCTTCTCCATTAAGAGAGGGACTCTAGTAAGTTGCAGGAAAAAAGAAAAAAAAATTCAAAAATAGACGAAAGTAAATTTATTAATTAAATTTCATTTCAATTTATTTAATAAATAATCATTTCTTGCCACCTCTGTGTCATGCTAGGCCAATTACCGTATCGTGTCGTGCCCCTACCACTTCTGTGTCGTGCATGTGTCGTGCTAGACTAAGACCATGTCGTGTCGTGTCGTGTCGTGCGAGGCCAATTACCATGCCATGCCTATACCACTTCTGTGTCGTGCCCTTCACACTTTCATGCCGTGCCAGACTAAGACTGTGTCGTGTCGTGCCTGTGCCATGCCAGACTAAGACTATGTCGTGCCTGACTAAGTCTATGCCAGGCTAGGCCAGGCCAACTATCGTATTGTGCTCGTGCCATGCAATGCCGTGCCAAGCCAACTACCATGTCGTGCCCACCCATTTTCGTACACGTGCTCGTTCAAATTGTGTCGTGCCGTGCCGTGCCCAACTTATACTATGCCCGTGCCGCGTTTATTCGTGTCGTGTCGGCACAGCCCATTTGACACCTTTAGTCTAGTTGGGCTAATTCTCAACCGGTACAAAAGGAGAAGTCTATGCACGCCTAACTCCAACATGCTTTTGACAAAGCACCAAAAAAATCCATGTGCGTTGCACACAATTCTGCCCTCTCTCTCTCTCTCTCTCTCTCTCTCTCTCTCTCTCTCTCTCTCTCTCTCTCTCTCTCTCTCTCTCTCCCCCCACATGGGTACAATCTCTCTCTTCTCAAACTCCCTGAACTATATGAAAGTGCCTAAATCTTAGGGTACCCTATGAAAGTGTCTAAACTACTAAAACCTTATAATTGAAAAGTGCACCATAAACCAAAACCTTAGGGTACCCTATGAAGGTGCCTAAATCTTAGGGTACCCTATGAAACTGCCTAAACCGATACCCTAGGGTACCCTATGAATGTGCTTAAAATCCTACGGTACCCTATAAAAGTGTCTAAACCACTAAAACCTTATAATAGGAAAGTACACTATGAACCTAAACCCCAAAAAAGGGTGACTTACCTTAATGGTAAATAAAAAAAAGTGTCTTACCTTAGTAGTAATTAAATGCCTCTTTTCTAGACCTAGAGGTAAAAACCTGTACTTAATATATGTTGCAGATCCAGTGGGTGTTTGCGAAAAATCTTAGGAACTAATTTTGTGATTTTAGCTTTTTAAAAAGCTGGCATCAGAAATTTTATAACAGATTTTGAGAATCTATGGACTTGTTAGAAGCTAAAATAGGTGATAAAATCATATTCTAGAGAAGCAAAGTTTGAGGTTTGTTTTTAGATCAGATTTTAGATTCTAAGTACTCTCAAATGCAGTATCAACTTTTACTTTAGCTTAGTCATAATCCCAAAAACATGTATATCTGCTTCGATTAAGATCTAAAATCTAAAATCTAAAATCTACAACAAAATCTGAAGCTAGAATCTAAACTTTGTATCCACAACTATCATAAATACGCCTCTATACTTCTAACTTAGATGGAGGAGCATGTGTAAATCTCAAGTGTTTTCCCAAATTTGATCCTCGATGTCAAATCATTCTTGTTCCTTTTTTTTTTTTTTTTTTGAGGAAGCGAAACATATCCACTTTCACATTTTAAAAAAATTTGCCAAAAGATTCTTTTCACATCTCTCATCTCTCCAATCATTAATCACATTTCTCTCTATACTCATACCCCTCTTTTCAATTATTATTCTCATTTCTCTCTCTATCTCTCTCTAATTATTACACCTCTCTCTAATTATTACTTTTTCCAAAAACTCATCCAAACACTATCTAAAAAAAAATTCTCAAAATATTCTTCTCAAAATTATCAACCAAACACAGTCATCATATTTTTAATAAAGCCAAGTACAAGTGCTCATGCAATGGAATGGCACTACCAATCCGAAAATACAAAAAACAAAAAATTGCCCAACTTCGATGTCGGACCCAATACTCCGCTCGTGGAGTTAGGTGGATGGAGGATTTCCATTGGATCTATGAATTCATTGTCAACATTAGATAGCTCAAGAAACCGTTGCCAGATACCTGCTTCAAGAGCCAATACCTAGATCTTGAAATTTCGATGTGGGTCTCCAAATCCCAAAAATGATGGGGAAAGTGGGAAATCTTCCCTCCCTAAGAAGAGAATATCAATCATCTCACGGTCATGGAGGGAGGAGAGAGAGTACGGATAATCCATAACTCTAGAACCACTCCCAACTTACACATCCAATTGCATACACATTCAATTATTTGTGGCTCTCACACACTCTGCACTACATAAACAAAAGGGGGAGAAAGAAGTGGGGAAGAACTGTAGGGATGGCAATTCCACCCAAAATCAAAGGGTCCCCGAACTGATCTGATCCTATGGGAGCAAATTTTTAGAATTTTCTAAACCATAGGGCGGCTTTGGTTTTAAAAGCATGATAGATATTCGGTTTCGGTTTGAGTTTAATTTATGCAAGTACCCAGTCGGAACCCAAACCAAACCTGAAACCAATCCGTATAATATTACCATCAGGAAATATACATATATGCATATGAATATATACAAATATATAAATATACAATTTTCTTATGTTAGCTTACCTATGATGTTGCATTTTCTACTATTTTTTTTAAATTTCTTTTATGTTTGTTTCTCGTCGGGTTATACTTAGTGAAGTTAATTTTTTTAGTTATTTTATTTGATTATTTAAAGATTAATGGTAAAATTTTATGACATAATAATCTTTGAAATTTAGCAATATAATTATATTTGGGTAAATTACACTGACCTCACCTAAGCTTACTGACATTTTCACTGACCTCCCCTCTGGTTTTGAAAATTACGTTAGCCTCCCTTACTTTACAAACTAATATACACATACCTCCCTTGTCGTTAAATTTGACTTAACGGTGTTAACTTTGAGTGCTAGAAGACTATTTTACCCTTCATCACAAACAATTTATGTTACATTATCATTACATATTTTATGTTAACACATATTGATGAAAAAGAGTAAGATATAAAATTGGACAAACCTTAAATAATTTTCAGATATTTAAATAATTTTAATCCCTTTTTTTAATATATAGTGTATTTTTTCCTTTTAATTTATTTAAATAATTTTCAGCCCTCTTTTTTAACATATAGTGTATTCTGTTTTAAAGTTTTTCCAATTTAATATCTTACTTTTTTTCGTCAATATGTGTTAACATAAAATATGTAATGATAATGTAACATAAATTGTTTGTGATGACGGGTATAATAGTCTTCTAGCACTCAAATTTAACACTGTTAAGTCAATTTTAACGGCAAGGGAGGTATATGTATATTAGTTTGCAAAGTAATGGAGGTTAACATAATTTTCAAAACCAGAGGGGAGGTCAGTGAAAATGTCAGTAAACTTAGGGGAGGTTAGTGTAATTTACCCATTATTTTTTCATCATATGATCATTAATGAAATCAATAATATCCCAAGCATGGTGTGGGTCAAATGAAAACCAAACCTCGTACAGTTTGGATATGGCGCACTAAAAACCATACACATCAGGTAATGGTTTGGATTTGAGTATAAATAAGTGCTTTGGGTTTGGGTATGCCTATAGCAAAAACCAATACCAAACCGGCCCGTTGCCATTCCTAGGAAGTAGGGAAATGGGGGGCAGCGGGGCGGGGAAGGGGAAACCCTATTACTCTCTCTCTCTCACCATATTTCACGAAATGGGGACTCTGCTGTCCCCATAGGATGGCAAGTAGGGGTGTAAATTTACAACACGGCGTGAACTCGACACGAAATTAGCGGGTTAGGGTTTGACTATTTTGGACACAAAAAATGTATATGACATGAATTGAGAACACGAATATTAAACAGGTCTTGTTCGGGTAAACCTGCATGACCCGAGAACGACATTGATTAACTTGTTTGTCTGCGTTGATACGTTAACCCGAACCTAACATGTTTAAACCCATACAACTCGAGAACGCATGGATTAACCCTTATAACCCAAGAACAACGTAGACTAATCTGCATAACCAGAACCCAAATTGACACGACACATTAATCATGTCATAGTTGGTTGGGTTCGAGTTCATACGGATAATTTTAGGTCAGGTTAGGGTTGGTATTTTCGACACATTTATGTGAACAGGTCTTTTCAGGTTGACACATACTAACCCAAATCCGAATTGACACGACTCAACCCGACACAATGCCCATCCCTAATGGCATGGGTTGCCAACCCTCCAAAACTACATCGTTTTAGGGTTTTAAAGGGGTTTCCTAAGTGTGTTGCTAAAACCATGTTTGGTACTCATTTAATTTATTGGTTTTTATTTGTAGTGTACCACTTGGGACTTGGATTTTTGATAAAGCACATATGTTTGAACCATTGCCTCGAACCACTGTGCGCATGCCTTTTCAAGCAAAATCAAGGACCCAAATATATAGCACACGTACAGTTCCTTCATTTTTTTCCTCATCCAATATTTCAACTTTAAAGTTTTCTAGGTGCACTCCTTTTCTTTGTCATTATTCCTGTGTAATTACAAACTACTCTTACTTTCTAATTAAGGTCTTCACTCATGAAAAGGCAATCTTGTAATTTCATGTGAGTAGAGATCAAAGGGGAGTGCATGTGGATAAAAGGAAAGTACAAAAATCACACACCTAAAGTTTATTGTTTGGGCATCAAAACAGTTTGCTCAATGAAATAGGGAGCAAGATTCATCTTCCAAACTAATTACTACCAAGAAGTGGTTGTGTGAAAGCTTCGATTGATTCCTCTTTTATTGTTATTACTCAAAGATCAACCCTATATCAAAATTAAAACATTAAAACAAAAGACAACTAAAACAATAACAAAATAAAAGCCACATGACATAAGGACCAGGGGTGTAATGACCCTGATTTTGGTAAATAAAAATTTCATTTATTAAATTAATTTTTCTTTTCTTTAAAATTACTTAAAGTTATTTTGGTAATAACTATTTTGGGTCAATAATTATTTTTGTGCTAGCATGTGTGTGTGTGTGTGTGTGCATATTAGTATATTTATACTATTATGTATATTAGTACTATTAGATTTTCTACTAGATTTTCTTCCATTAATTCCTAGATTTTTCCCTAGATTTTCCTAGGGTTATTAGTCATGTGCTTGTAGGAAGGAGGGAGGATCCCAATTACTTAGTTGCCAAGGTTAAGAAAACAATACATGTATATATGTGTACACTAGAATCCTTTAAAGTGCAGCCTAAGATTTCCCTAGGATCCTCTCATAAAAACTTAAGATTTAGAGAATAAACCTCTTTTCCTAAGATCTTCCTAGCGTATTAAACTTATGCCTATTTAGTGTACGTACACTTGTGTGTATAACCAGCACCAAAAACTCTATTTAGTAGGGTTTTTCTCCCCTAATTATTGGAGGGAATATTTTCCCTCATTAATAAGAGAATAAGAATATATTCTCTATTTATAACCCTAGATTTCCTATAGATTTAGTAGCCTTATTAGGCATGTGTCTACTAAGTGTATAGCTAGTACCCAAAACTCCCTAAGACAAAGGTGGCCATGCAAAATTCTACAGTACTACTTAGAACCCTAGAAATTTCATAGAAAGTGACATGAGATTCACTTCATAAAATCCCTATATTTTTATCATTGAAACCCTAAGATGTACTTGTACCAAGCCTAAGATTTTATTCTCCAAAATCCCACAAAATCATGAATTATATTCTTGCATTAAAGTGGGGAAATTTCCTAGAAATAGGAGGGAGTGGGGGCTGCCCAATAAGAGGGGGAGGGGTGTCCAACCATTTGCCTATAAATAGAGCCATGCTCTCACTAGTTTTCTCACGCCAAAAACTCCTCTTCCTTTGTAGTCTTTTACTAGCTTTCTAGAATGAGAGACTCTCACTTTTTTCTTGAGTTTTCTCTTGAAACTCAACTTGTTCTTCCCAACCTCAACCTACAACCGCCACTCACCACCACCCAAAGCCACCTCTAGATCTAAAAAGAAGTAGGAAAGTTAGAAGTTATTAGTTAGTTGTTCGTAGCTTACAGTAGTTTGGAGTCCAAACCTATTCGGCTTCCGATTAACACTCAAAACTTAAGGTAGCTTTCCTAAACCAAGTTTTAATTAGTCAATTTCCTTACCGTTATAATGCTTGCATTACTTTTAAATTTTTCCTTAAAGTTGATTAATTAGCATTTTTTTCGGAAAGTTAATTCTTAATTAAAAAGCTTACTGTAAAAAGTTAGTAACTTTAAAAGTAACTTTTCTTAATCATACATAGTCGTTATATGCCTGAATTGAGATTGACTTGTGAAAATACACAATTATAATGCCCGAGTGAAAACTGACTTTTCGAAATTATGTCGTTATAATGCTTGACTGATTTTGGAAAGTAGCCAACTAAACTTTTCTTAAAGCAACTTCAAAATGTTTTGGCCGTATTTGGACTGTGAGATAACCTAAGGCGAACACCCTTGAGGGTTTGTCAAAAAGCCAAGCTTCGCGCTGTCTAAGAAAAGAATGGTAATTCTAACTGGACTCATCCGGCCATCTGGCTTGAGACTCTCCTGGTTACCTCATGATTCTCATTTGTCTAGAGAGTCACCAAAGAATTAGATTTTTATGAATGACTTCATAATCGATCAATAACGATTTTCTGTTAAACCTAGACTGGTTTGGAAAGGATAGCGCATAAGAAAGCCGTTATTTTATGTGACAAGAGAAATGATGCTTTGACACGGAATAAGTTTGATGAATCTTACTGCATGATCACCTCACAATACGGTATTAACATGACACGATTTACGAGAAAAAGATAGCAATCTCGAGAAATAGAGATGAGAATGAAAATGGATTGATTGAATAGATGGAAGTGAAAATGATAGTGCAGCTTTAGCGCCGCCCATCATGTTGTTGTGGTTCCGTGATGTGGTTAGGGCTAAGGAACACGGTAATGCCGTTATAGCACCGCCATTCATGATGTTGCGTCCATGATGTGGTTAGGGCTAAGCGTGAATTGAATTGATATGGTACGGTAATAAAGCTTGAGCATTGTCCCAACTTCGTGGAGAGAAATTGGTTGTCTTTGGTGCTAAGTGTGTACAACACATAGTGGACGGACCTTCAAATGTACTATGGGAATAAGTAAAACAAGACAGTCGGGGCTATGTTACGTGTGTGTGTGCGGGGTGAACAGACCTTGTATCTTGTAAGTGTGCGCCTTAAAACAAGACGGTTGGGACCTCGAGCGAAAAGGTTGGTAACCGTTAGTTGAAAGAAGACCAGAATAGGCCAATAACTTTCAAGTGATAGACTGTAGGCCCGGTGGTCGAAATCAACGCCATAAGAGTGAAGTGAATTGATTGTTGACCCAGAAGATGGAAATAGTACCTGAACTTTGATAAATTTGAAGAAGAATGCTGACACTAAAAAGATAACACAAGACATTGTTTATTTGCGCACGCTATACTCTGATATGTAGGAATGGCAATGGATCGGTTTTGGTCCAGTTTTGTTATTACCAAACCCAAAGTATTTATCTATACCCAAATCCAAACTAATATCCAATGGATATAAATTTTAGTGCACCATAACCAAACTATATGGATTTGGATTTTATCCAAATCTGCATTAATATTCATTCCATTAATAAAAATATGAAGGAAAAATATTATATATTAAAATAAAAAAAAGTGATATACCATATGTTTTTTCCATTAAGCATCTAAATTCCAACATAATCAAAGAAAATAACTAAATAATAAACTTTTCTTAAGAGGTTCCCATAGAGACTCTTGAGATTTTTAAGGGATTTGAAAGGAATAAGGAGGGAGAAAAAATTTAAAGTCTCTGAAAGTTTTGAATTGAAAAATACAAATTATATGTACGAAAAATTATATATATATATATATATGCTATAAATAATATTATATGGATCGGTTTGGATTTGGATTTGGCCGAATACAAACCCAAATCCAAACCCGTTGGGTATAATGTTTTAAAAACCGAACCCACCCCATGGGTAGGAAAAATAAAAAATAAAAAAAAAACCGCACCAATTGGGTTGGTTTGGTTTAGGTATCCATCGATTTTTGGTGAAATTGTCATCCCTACTGATCTGCATTGACACTAACATATCTACACTCATGAGATACACTATTTGATAAAATCCCTATTTTACTTTACTTGTCATTATTATATTATTCTAAAACTGCTAGTTAAGGTTTGGGTAGAATTGTCCACTGACCATTATCGCTCACGGTGTTACACTTGTGTACCCTAGTATAATACCACAATGTTGTTCTGTGACTCTGACGTATTATGCTAGACTATAGAGATGAACAGGAGGAGTATTATAACTTGAAAGCCTACAAAGCAAAGCAGGTCACCGCCAGGATGGATGGGCGTGCAATGGAGTAGAGAAACCCTAGCTATTCCTTTAGTAAATAAATGTATTAGCAGAGAGATCTATGTAATTTTCTTTGGGGTTACTGTTGTAAGACCTTATTTATTATTGATGTATTATTATTAACAAACCCAATTTGGGGTTAACCAAGATTTGCATCAAACTAGAGTTTCGGCACAGGCTAAAGGACCATCTCTGGAAAATGAGAGACAAGAAAGGAAAAGAATAGAAAAGGAAGGAAACTTCAAAAATTATCTCTTCCATTATTTGATTTGGAGAAAGAGGAAAGAAAATAACATATTCAAATTTCATGCATATTTTAACTATCCTCCCCTTTTTCTTCTATTTTTCTCCCATATTCTTTTCCTTTTATTCTCTCTCATTTTCCTTAAGTTCCAAACCACATTAATTTCAAGAATTGAAACTAGGAGGAAATTTCAGTCATGAGGTGTACCAAAAAGCTAATCGCAGTAATAAGAGGTTCCAAATGTGTCTAAAATCCAACTTAAAGGATTTACCTTTTGGATCATATTTCTTCTGTAATAAAAGGCCTTTATTTACCCTTACAGAACTTTCGAGGGAAATCTTAGCTCAACTTATCAACCTGAGGGCATCCTTATCAGACTCAACAAAAAAAATACCAAATTTAACCTCAAAAACACCTTTTATAATTTAGCAAGTCACTTTTTAAGAAACTCACAAAATCAAACTCTCTATTCTAATTTCACTATATTAAACTATTCCCCCGTTAGTGATTAAAAAAAAAACTATTCCCCTCAAATCTATATATAAAAAAAACTTCCCCCTAAAAAACACTTTTTCGGTGCAAGGTATTTCCCCATTGATTCCCCCCACCTGACACGTATACATGGTCCCCACATGTTGGCAGTGTAGTGCCCCTCCCCGCCCAAACACGTGTGCATGGTTGTTCCACTTTCCCTTCGGCTGTTCCACTTTCCCTTCGGCTGTTCCACTTTCTAACGCAAAACCGGACTTGCGCAACTCAAATTATCAACCAAATAATCAGCTGGTGGTTAAAGCTCGAGATACTATCAACCAACCAATTCCCGCGTCTCATAAGACAACAATTATAGGATTCCATATCACAGCCCCATACCATCAAGAACTTGTTACTAAGGCATGGGAGCAGGTTCATGTTCGATGTCTATTTCCCTTCACTACATTTTTGGATTAGAGCTTCTCACTCCTTTTATCGAGCGTTAAAAGGATGATGAACCATACTGTGTAAGGCCTAGATGAACATGACAGAGTACCTATGAATACCAATGAATTTTGACAAAACTGGACCCACCAGATCTAGAGCCTACATATGATTCCATGATAATCATTCCCAGAGAATTCCATGATAATCATTCCCAGAGAATGTATTTCCAGTGACTTGCCGAGGGAGCTATACTGTGAGGCAGAATGAAGAGCTATAGTTTGATTGAAGATGAGTCCTTCATCTGGTATAATAAGGAGTTCATATGATATAATAATAAGACAACAAAAAGGGAACAGAAAGCAGAAGGGATTGTAACTGAGAAGTTACTCCCTTACCCCTTTGCCCACTGGTACTATGTTCAAAGTTTCAAACTTAAGCCGCTCTTTACATTTTCTTTGACTCACTGCAGTTTGCAGCATCCCCCACTTTCCCTTCTCTCCCTCTCTCTAAACAGTTCCACCTGGTTTGTTAGACGCCTTCGTGTCAGTACAGCTGCCTCCATCCACACTGCCATTGCATTCTTTCCGTGGCATCTTCGCATCTACTTGACCTTTCGGGGAAACACTACTATTACTGTTTGGTTTCCCCAAGCCATTGTCTTTTTCCATCACGACTGTCATCTCCCCAGAAAAGCTTGTTTCGGAGGAATTACCAGAACCAGGTGGTGGAAGGAAAACTCCGGTGCCCGGAACTGGTAGACGTGGCGGCGGAGGGTGCCTCGGAGGTGGCACCACTGGCCATCCAGATGAAACAGGTGGCAGAGCAACCGGAGAGGGAAAAGACATGGGCAGGGAAACTGGGGCGGGCACAAAAAGTGGCTGGATCCCATTTGGAGCTGGCAGTACTCCGGTTGATGGACCTGGCCCAAAATGCTTTGGCCCAGGATGGCGGATGTGATTCGGTGACCTGCTTGGAAGCGGGCCCCAGTGAGAGTTCGGTGCTACTGAAGCTGAAGGGAGACGGTGTCCGTCACCCAGTGTGGTTTTCCTTGGCAGTGACTTCGTAAAGGTAACAAGTATTCGCTGCTTGCGGAGGGAGGGGATTGCGTGTCTCGCGAGATCAGCGGAGTTCCCTTGCATAACTAGCAGCGATCTGCATTCCACAGTTCGCATTAGATTAGGAAACACAAAATACAACAGTTCAGCAGATTCCAAGATGGTTTGTTTGATTGGATTACTAGTGAAAGAATACAGGATATGCAACCCTTTTTCGATAATTGAGGAGGTTAAAACACCACATTCTAAGGTATTATATATCCCGTGGAATTTAATACTGGTCACAAAAGTTCCAACCAAACGTGATAATCCAATCCAAATTCAATAAATGCCAACCAATGAACCCATCAACATGATGACCTAAATGTAAAGAGTCCCTGATTGACCACAAACAAAACTACATCCCTTACAAATTTGATATTTAAAACTACACCAATTCAAATCAACCATTAATTCTGCATCAAATTATTAGTGGTCTACCTCACATTGTAGTTTAAGTCGAAAGACTCGAAACATCACCACTAATGTGTTTTAGCCAGAAAACAGAGTGTCATTAAATATCACGTTAACTTAAAACGTATGATGCAATTTTTGAGCAAGATTATGCTCTAGGGACCGCCAAAACCTTCCAACGGAGTGGTCAGATTGTCCCACTCACTGTCATTAGAGAATTGCACTCCATTTTAAAGGTTTTGGAGGCCCCAATGGGGAAATGTTTCCTGAAAATTGCTGCATACATTCTAAGTATATATGATACTATAAAGCTTCACTAGCCACTCCAACTCTCTATAATTGCTTAAAAAGACATTTGTATTGTCTAGAACAACAAGTTTTTTTTTTTTAATAAATACAAGATAGTCTTTTTGATAAGTAAAAGATATGTTTTGCTTGTATAGCATTCTTCTCTATTTTACAGTTATAGTGTTATTATAATTCTGCAACTTGTAGAAAGTACTCTGAAGTCTTGTCCAATGTCCAACACTAAAAACTAACAAGATCAGTTACAAGAAGTGCAGAAGATTACCCAGGTGCAAGTGAAAGCCTAAGAGAGCCTCTATAATCCCCAGGGTTGTCTGTTGACGTTACTTTCCCAAAAATCATGTCACATTCTGTCAAGACTAGAAGAGAGACAGGCCTGCCAAACCATGATGGCCACATGTTCGGCTGTGAATGATCACCCTACAAACGAGAGCCACATTATTTAGGCCGACTTGCATTATGCATAATAGTTCAAAGCCATAAAGAGTAAAGACATGGCAAGCAACCTCATTAAAGACATCAATAATGCAAGAGTCTGGCTTAGCAGTCATAACTTTCATCCCGACTAAGCGTTCGATAACATCTTGAAGCAAGCTAGGGATAGGTTCTATTCTTCGATCTGTAAATTCCATCTCAAATAAAAACATTAATAATTAAGACAAAATGTAAAAGAATTTTCGACACATCCAAATGAGAAAAAGTTCTTCAGCCTAGTTTGATTGTCCAGAATACACTGTCAGATTCAACTATAAATTCAACAAGCCCACATATCATGCATTTGGTTTCAATTTTTGCAGTCAAGATTAAATATCCATCAGATAAGAGGGGCCTATTATAGACCGATACAAACATCACGAACCGTCCCGTAACAAAAGCAGCCACCGCTCCTACCCGTCTCTAGTTGTCTTTTATGAAGAAGCTGGCTACAACGAAGAAATAGACGTAGCCGAGAACTACAGTGGCTGTGGTCATAAATCCACAAAAGAGTTTATTATATCCACAACATGGTACATTAATACCATAAGCCCTTCACTATTAGTGCTATTGGATGGCTTATATAATAATGTTATATCTCCCTATGGGTCCGGTTAAACAAGTGGTGACCTAAACAATTTTACTTTTGGGAGAGAATTCAGCAAAAAAAAAAAAGAGGGAGCATGCCTTTGGAAGTCCACCCTGCATTTTCATCTTCAGGAGGGGCATCTGCAATGGGGATGCCGAACTGAATCATCTCTCTTCCATGCCCCTTCATGGGTCTCTTTGAAACCACAAATGTTTGTCCTGCTTCTTGACAAACAAAACCACAATAAGTATTGGCATTTACAGGCAGAAACACAATTTGCAGAGCTCAATAAAGAAAGCGAGCAGAATGATAATGTGCCCAAGGAAATGAGTTTCAAATAAGCATATAAACATCCACTGTGATATATTTTGAAATTATTATCTTTCAACAGTCGCATCACATCCCTGTACAGATTATGCAGATTTGAGACAAATTGACTTCAGATAGCAGTCTAGGGATGGGCATGGAGGCGGATCGGGGCCAGATAGTACTATCTCCGTCCCCGATCCCCTTCCCCACTCCCATCCCCGCCCTGATCCCCAACGGAGATTTGTTTCTATTCTCCATCCCCACACCTAATGGAGAACAGGGTTCTCCACGGGGATCTGTGCAACATGCCTCAAACTCAGTGAGCATCCATTGGAAATTGCAAAAATCAATTACACAGTTTCTTCAACTAAACACACGCCATAAAATGAAAGAGAAATGCATAAATCAAGTATGCAATGACAGATAAAGTGAAATATGGAACAATTAAAACATCATTGCTAGTTAAGGAGTCCTTGACTTGATCCAACTGGCTGGCTGACTCATGAAAAAAATGCCACTTCAAAAACTAGATCGAAAACCAATTTTGATGAGCAAATCACCAAGAACAAAAAAAAAGAAAGAAGTGGGAATCGGGAATGAGAAAATAGAACCCTAAAAACAGAAATAGGTGTACATATATAAGTATCCGGGATTCGGGGACGGGAAGGGGCGGGGTGGCGATAGAACAGGGAACTGATTCAGAGTGGGGATATGTCTATCCCCGCCGCCTCCTACTCCTACCCGATCCCTGAAAATTTTCAAAAAAACTGTTTCATATCCTACCCATTCCCCAAACAGATTTCCAAAATTGCCAATTCGTTCGAGGCGGGGATCGAATCGGATACAAACAGGTCGGATGAAATGGCCATCCTTAAGATAGCACACTAACAAAACAATACTTAAAAGAAGATTTGGCCACATAGCCATACAGCATTGATACATCACAATTTATGTTTTCTGGCCAAATTATAGTCGTGAGCTTCTTTTATCTTATTTTTTACTTATCCTAAAAAGTATCAAATAAAATATTTACTTAAACACATCAATCTTTGGTTTGCATTCATATGCTTTTTCAATTTAGATGGGTCATTAATCTTAAAATATTCTGATGGAGAAATTTAAAAAGCATTCATTAAACACCCTTTTGTTTAAAAAAAAAAATTCACTACTTTTCACGAATTTAGTTAAACTCACCTTATTGTTTAATAATGTTAAGGCTCGTTCAAAATACTACATGATTCGTCAATAATGTTTGTTTCTAGACTCGGTTAATTAGTACATGCATGTAAATCTCAAATGATGACATTTCATAACAATGAGAATTTAAATACATTAATCTTGTAGAATAAACTAAATATCAATAGCAGTAGGTGATTGGCATTGTGGTGAAAAGAGCTAGGATGGTGGTTGAGAGTGGAAAATGGTGTTGAAGTACAGTGAGAAATTAGGTTTACGTGTTAATGAAAATAAAGATATTTGAAAACATTTTAGGGTGAGTTTCCACTAAAAACCACTTTTCCCTTTGTAGTCAAAATTGAGCGTAGTTTTCGCTAAATGGTATTTTTGTGATGCATGTGAGGAGAACGGAAAAAATACCGAAAAGACCGTTTAGACGATAGTGGAAACTCATAGAAATCTTTGGAATCTGAATAAAATTATTTTTTTTGTAAAGAGAGGAGGAGTAAATGAGAAATGAAAACATATGGGTTAAATATGTAATTTTGGAAAAGTACAAAATAGCATTGACAACTTTTCAATCCTTCACAAGCATGTGTCAGACAAATTGAAAATCCAGTGTAAGCCTGCCATTATCTTATGGTTGATGGAGAAATACCCAATGGCCAATGCCAAGGTGCGTTGGATAGCAAAACCGTTTTATCAATCCTTCAGCTAGGAACTGGCATTTAATAGATGCAACATTAATTGAAAACTCCGGTCAAGGAAAAAAGAGACTGCCCAGCTCATCAGTTAATGGTATAATATAGACAGATAGTAATTCAGCTTGCACAAGCCTGTATGACATGATTACAAGCAAGAATAGTATGTATCAAGCTTTGTGGGTCCCAAAACTACACCAAATTTAATGTAGCTACTGTTTTGGACTAAGAAGCACGGACACAGCTCCGGACACGCGTCAAACACACCTACACAAGTACAGTTTAACGAACACCTTGTGGACCCGTTAGGAGGTTAAAATGCAATTTTTAAAAGTTGGCCCAGAGTCAATACTTCGATGACGTCGATTTCATTAATAGGTGATGTAGTGGGCTAGTGGCTGTTGATTCGTGTTTTTACAATGTTAATGCTTCCTCCGTCCCATTTTGACAGTCCCCTACGAAAACACATGCAATTTTTAGATTAAAAAAATAAAGTACTTTTGTTCATGAGTTTTTGAATTTCTTTGCACCAAATTACAGAACTAATCGAGATCTTTAAGTTGGTGTGAAGAAACTCGGAAAATCATTTGTGGAAGTAATTTATTTTTGGAAAATTCTAAAATCAGCCCACTAGGCTGTCATTAAGGTTTAAAAAGTATATTAAAATGTATGAAAAGTACATAGGAATGTGTGAAATTATATAGAGACGTGAAACAAGAAAAAGGTGCACTGGAGTGTCTTTTTGTCTTCTTCTTGTCTTATTGCCAAACCAATGGGCTGACAATAGAAGGACCCTTTATTTCCTCATCCGAAAATTGCAAGTCTTTATTCGTCTTTACTTCATGTGAATTCCTAAGATACATGTATAAAGTAAAGACTAACGAGCAATGCTACAAGCACTAACTAATTATAAACTATTACACTAAATGTACACAGTACACATGACACTACCACATCAAAGCATGATTCAATAGATGGATAAACTCATCCACTAAAAGAGTGTTACATGCATATTCAGTACATTTCTTAGTACCTTATGTAGTGTCTCTAGACTCTCTCTAAATAAATGTCTGACATTCAATGTATCCCGAAGGAGTCCGTGCCCTAATTTTTAGTGAAATGACATATTTGGGTGTCCGTATCGTGTCATTTCATCGTGTCTTTATCCATGCTTCAAGCCATGGATACCATCATTCGTCGGCATTTACAAAAACTCGGGAAGCAACAGAGGCTTATCCAATGCATGGATAGTGATTGACTCATGCAACTAAAAAGCAAAAGGAAATATGCTGGGTGCCAGTCTGTTAGTCATTTTGATATTTTGGCCTTCATTTTCCAAAATTTCTATGACACTCAATTCTGAAACTACCATTTTCCCTCTAAGAAACATCTGCGGAAGAACATAAAAACCAAGTGGATTATGGAATACATTTTAGCCAGTCAGACAGCTTTTGTAATCAAGAAAGAGCACTGCACTAATTGCTTATCCAGATTCAATAAAGACATTTGAGATTCTGCATCAAGGTCCTCAGTCAAGTAAAGCAGTGGAGGGGCATAGGAATGAAAGTGTTTGGTTTTCTAGAGAGAGAGAGAGAGAGCACGCCAAAAATGGAGGTATTCCGCTTCAGCGAACTATGGGTGGCTTAAAAAACGAAACAATTTAGTTCCAAGATTATATAAGCCACTGATGTTAGATAGCCTAGGCAATGTGGTCATTTTATTCCAATGGGTCGGATTGCATCAGTAAAGACACCTTCCAATTGGTTTACTAAATCACCCCTCCCGGGGATTTGTAGTTCAGGACGGACTATTATTTCAACCCAGAATAGTGGCACCAAACATACTATTTAGGAGCCCACTTATTAGCAATCCCAGATAACCTTTATCAAGTAACATTTTAGGGTTAACAAACATATCTTAGACTCCTTGATTATTTTAAATTTTAACTATGTCCTCGTCATACACTGGATAATCAATGCAACTCAAATACGAATAGAATGAGTCGAGATGGAAAGAAAGCATATGCAGCAAATTTCATTATCAAATCCAAAGTTCTTTAATACTTCTTCCAATAGAAGTATAAATGAAGGAGTAATTTAAGCCACAATTTACTAGCGGTCATTTACTAATACAAATGAATCATACGGCCATGGCTATTAGACTAACTCAGCTGACTTACACATATTTGTTGTTGACATAACCTCTCTTAGACAATTGATTAGAACTTAAGACTTGGTTGAGTTTTGTTAGGTACAACCACTCCCACAAGAAATCATCTCAGTTCCAATTGACCTAGATTCAGTCCATGCCAAAAATGATCCTTATAATCATATTGTTGCGCTCTGGAGGGAAAGTAAGAACTAAGAAGTCAAACCATATACCACCATCAGATCCAGTTTAATTGGTGAATAACCTATGAAGCACGGGTACTCCAAAAATGTTGCCGACGCGCGTGCATCGGTGCGGTACGGGCTGACTGGGTGCGGCAAAATACGCATCGGTGCGGCAAAAACGCACCGGCATGCGTTTGCACTATTCCTGGTACGGTTGGGTACACCTGGGTACTCTGAATGGGTACTTTGTTGGGTACGTTTGGACCTTTTTGAATTTTTTTTAAAACTTTAAGGGGCACGAATGAAATTTATAGAAACTTAAGGGGTTTATGTGCATTTTTTACCCCAAATAATACACCAGTCGAAGGTTTCATCAGTTAGGGTTAAAAAAACAGAGGCAGCCTCTCCAGTCTCCTCTCTACTGCTCACAGTCGACAGCCATGGATCTCTGGTTACTGGTTAGTTTTTCTCTCTCTCTCTCTCTCTCTCTCTCTCTCTCTCTCTCTCTCTCTCTCTCTCTCTCTCTCTCCCTCTCGCTGCTCCCTCTCACTCTCGCTGCAAAGTTGCAGCAGCAGCTGCTCTCTCTCTCTCTCTCTCTCCCTGGTCCCTGTATTTCTTTCTCTCTCTCTCTCCCTGGTCCCTGTCTTTCTGTCCCTCTCTTTCTGTCCGATGATTAGGTATTTAGGTTCAATGGTGATCGGTATAAAGCATGAAACTGAAACTTGATTCCTGTCAATCTAGAGGCATACATTTCCCTCAGTTTTCGCGGATGATTATTGATTTTCAGCAGTAGTTATCTGATTTCAATGTGGTTTTTTGCTTTCTGTATGAGAGGGTGAATTTTATAATATTGATATATAGTCTTTTGCTAGCAGATTAACTGTGCCTAAAGGGACACCCCATAGATCCCGTATTTTTAAACCCACGGATTCTGATAGTATCTCCACTCCTTGCTCGTTTGGTATGAACCAATTGACAAACTCAAATCTAAGGAGAAATTTGAGTAAAAACTTTATCACTTATGAACTCTTTAACTCTTATGAACTCTTTAACTCTTATTGATGCTTCTTTTTGTTGGTAAAATGAGGGTTTTATTTTGTTTGTGCAATGGAACATAGTAAAATAGGGAAAACAAAATTAAATTTACACTTACGTATCCAACCGTACCCGTACCCTACTTTTTTAGGTTTTTGCCGTATCGCGTACCCGTACCCGTACCGCGTACCGGTACCCGTGCTTCCTAGTGAATAACCCTAATAACACAACTCATACTTGCTCAGAGACAAATTTTGGTGACCAACCTAAAAGAATTACAGTTTAATAATTTCAGTAATAAAAATTGCCAACGATGATGGAACAACATGAGATGAGAAAAATGAAATAACGTCCACATGAACCTTTGCATGCACTGGCATGCACATGCACACACCGGCTCACATATTCTTAGTTTCTTGCAAGTTAGACTGGTCAATCACTTGCACCATACTAATCCCAACTATAACAGAAAGACTTTATTAAGAGCATGTCCCACAATGGTTAAATAATGGCTACAAAGCTTGTACATGATGTTGGGAGGAGGCCTTTTTCTCTAGTAATTCCTCCCTATTTGTTTGATTCATTGCAATCCCTATGTTTTGGATCATGTTTACCTTAGCATGTGAGGCAGTGAGAGTCGAGGCTCCATGGACAAATAGGGTTAAGATCTTGTCTCAGGTCAATTAAGTTATCTCACAACTAATATAAAAGCCTCAGGCCTTCTCCAGTCCTAGCAAATTGTTGAGTTGGATTCTTTACCAGGCACTAGCTCTACCACATGGAAGTTTATGGAAAGTGTAAACTAACACGGATACAATCCATGGAAAGTGTAAACTAACATGGATACAACCCAAAAAAAAGTCTTTTAAGCTAAAGCATGTGCATACTAGGGATGATCACTGTAAAAAGATTGTTCTTATCCAGAAGGGAACAGAAACTTAAATTCAAAAGGGACGATCTTCTAGATTTAAAGCTCTTAAAGAAGAAAAAAATAGAGGGCAACAGGCTTAAAAATAAAATAAAATCATGGTGGACTTGCCTTGAAACTGCCCTTTTTTTCCTGCAGCTCTCAAATCATTGACCAACAAGACAAGTTTCGAAACTTCCGAGGCATGTATGAATTCTTCGTACAGTTTCATCCCATCAAGCACATTAACCTATAGATAAAAAATAGTAGCGTTAGAAGAAGAAACAAAATGAGGACTTTCCAGTGTTTCATCAAAGTCTAAGCCACTGCTACTGAAGAACAAAGGGTTTCCAGGATAATCTGATAAGAGTAGTGCTTATTACCGACTTTCCATCAAATATCTCTGTGCCAACAAATGTTCTTGGAATAATGGCAAGGTCCTTCTCATGTTCAGTTTGAACAGGACAGGAATCATCGTCCGCGGGCACATTGCAAGAACCTTTGAGAGAGAGACAGAGAGAGTTCCAATGTTACCATGCTGCCATTCCTAGTACAAGCCATACAAGGAAACGAGAGAGCACAAAGGGGCAAAAGGAATAACATTTTCAAATAAATGCATAACACGCATTTGATGCGGAGCAAAAAATGCTTAACAAGTTCAAAATATTAGAAAACAATACACAAAAGGAAAAACCTTTACAGTCTGATGCACATCCCTCATCAAGCTCCTCCACCTCTAGATCTGAATGACCAGATGACGTTCCTTGTAAGTTGCCAGAACTTTTGATCCTGCAATCTTCTTCAGGTTTTTCAACCACATCTGCTCAAGCACCAAACACTAGAAGTCAAATGTTGCAGCGCAATTTGTCTAAAGGACAAGGCATCATACTAATTGTTTGTGCCAGCTTTAACAATATTACATATAGAGAGACCAAACATATCCTAAAATCCAAAGTGAAAATCAACAGCATAGTAAACTGCAAGGCATAGAAGAACATTTGTTTGTTGATTCCAGTTAATGAAATTTTGTCCTGCATTTGTGTGTGTATATGTACCGTTTTTGTACCATATTTTAGTCTGTTTCAAGATTTTTAAGGCCAAAATAACTATCAACAAGTGTGGCATGTGTTCTTCATTTCTCAAGGTTTTCAAGGCCAAAATATCCACTTCATTTCAGGGCTCCATTATTATCCACGACTTAAGCATACTTCAGAACTGCAGATAATTCTGAACTGACACCCAAAAGAACTTTTTAAACCACAAATTGTGTGAAAATCAGACTCTCCCTTGACAAAAGTGATTACTGACCAAATGCAAAGCTTGCAATATCAACCAAAAATCCAGAAAAAAAAAAAAAAAAAGGAGTTCCAATAAACTTCTACGACATACGGATGTGTGAGTATCTGCAAACTCATATATTTACATTTATACGTACATACTTTCTCATAGGCACACAAATGATAGACATTCTCTTGAACTTACACCCAGTCATTCCAGCCCACCATCCAAATTTCAAAGATCATTTATATACTTATACATCATTTAAGTTTTGCATCCTTTCAAACCACCAATAAAGGAACTTAGCATATAGCATATGTATTTATGCTTCATTAATCAAACCAGTCAGCCTCTTGATTATAAAAGGGAATGTATTCAAGCGGCCCAAAATCCTAAACGATCACCAATAATAAACTACAAAATTGCTGGCAATATCTAAAGTAATGCCAGGAACCAATGAACCCCAAGGAATACCAAATCATCAATTTGTTACCTTTTTTAACCTCCACAAGTGCCACACCATTACCATCCAAATCCACTTCTTGTCCCCCACATTTAGCTTCTCCCCGCTTTCCCCTATCTCCTCTCTCAAAACCCCCGCAATTCCCAGAAGCATTGGCATCATAATTCTGATACTCCGCATTCGGATGAACACTTCCCTTAACAAACTCAGCCCTAGTAGGCCCTTGCCTATAACCAAAACCAGATCTCCTATTCCCAACACCCTTCCCTTGATCCGAAACTCGGTTCTGCCTCCTCCAGGCCACCTGTTGTAGTGCATACATCACCTCTGCCACAGAAAAGTACTGCTGCATGTGGAGGACAGGGCTCCAATTACACCTCCTCTGCTGTATACACCCAATAACCCAATCGTACTCCCCTGGATCCCCAACCAACCTCAAGTGGTGACACAGCGAGTCGATCATCGCGTTGGCGGCCGCGAATTCTCCGCGCAGCCACGAGATAAACCCGTCTCGCTCGTCAGGGAACCACTGCCGGTGGGGGTGGTGGAGGATCTCTCCGGCACCGCCATCCCCGCCACCGCCACTTGGGTACTGCATTTTGTCGGATAAACCCGCATTTCCCGATGGCATTGCCATGAGAAATTTCGCAATCGTCCTATACAGCAAAGTACAGTGCAAATAGCTAGCTCATTCCTAGATCTAACCCAAGCAAATCCAGAAACCCACCTAGGATTCAAAAATATAAATCACCGGAAAAAGACTACAGGTTTACACTATAATAATAATATGTATAAATAAGCAGTATGTAATTTGCAATTTGTCGCTGATTTTGCGTGTGAAGTGAGTTGAGTTGGAAGCGGAGGGTTTATGGGGTAAAATTGATGATGGGTATAATTGTATGAGATCTGACAAGGGTTGTGTTAGTGACGTAGATATGAGGGATTTTCAGAAGATTTTGAAGATCTAGGGTGAAAATGGAAATGTACGACAGAGTGCTGTGGAAATTTGCTTATTGAGCACGCATATATGGTCGTAAATGGTGGCTCTCTCTCTCTCTCTCAAGATGACCTCTCTCTCTCTCTCTCTCTCTCTCTCTCTCTCTGCCTCTCTCTCTTCTACTGCGACTCTCAGCGGACCGGCAGAGAATATTCTGGTTGATAGGGATATTTAGGTAATTTGGTGTGGTTGCGCTCGGTTTTTGTAGGCGTAGTTTCTTTGATGCTTAGCGAACTACTCCTTCCGTTCCAATTTTTTTTCCGTTCTTGGAGAAATGAGTTTTTAAGGTGTATGAAAATTTTATATTGATTTTTCTATTTTACCTTTATATCCAATCAATATTAATGTGATCAAATTTGTGAGGCTAATTTATTATATGAAAGTAAAAAATATTCAATGTGAATCTTGTTTAATAGATATCAATTAGTTTTATTATACAAAATTTTTAAAATCAGAAAAACCATTATAAATTAAAAGATAATAGACTAGCCAATTAAAATGGAAAAAATACTTTAAGGTAAAATTGGAAAGTGACCCAATTTTAACAGATATTTTTAGAAGTGGGATAAATATTTTGAAACATCTCAAAATAAAAAAAAATAACAAAAAAATTGGGACGGTGGGAGTAATTTCTATGAGCATCCAAACTACAGTATATGGGAAAGTTGATTTTTCCATCATTTTTTTTTAATTGAATGGGCCTGAGGCTCTTAGAAATTGTCAACAGCTTAAAACTTCAGAAAAATTATTTCCGCCAAATGAGCTTTTTAATTGACGTATCTTCGCTGGAAAACTCACAATCAATAGACACGAGGGAGCTGCACTTCTTTCTCTCAGCGCATACACTAAAACAGGCTATTTGTTCAAATCTTCAACCCCAAAAATCCGAACATTATAGGCTATTCAGTTCGAATGGCGGCAATTTTGAGGGGAATTAGCATGTGATATCTTTTTTCCACGATTTCAACGCTTGGAAGAGACTGAAATGAGAATATGATTATATACTTCTGTGATTCAAACGTTTGCAAGAGACAGGAATAAAATAAATAAATCCTGACGAAAGAGTATTCAACTAAGAATCACATTCTCAAATTGAGTGGAAATCTAATCCCTCCTTTACTCCATGGAAATCTTAGATTCATGACTCATCCATTAAGAAAATGAAATATTAACTTTAATATAATTGTTTTTCACGTAAGATTACTGAATTAATCCAAACACCGAAATAAGATTACTGCATGTAATCGAATTCTTTCTCAGAAATCATATTCCTATTTTAACCCTAGAAATTTCTTAGGAATTTGATTTATAGTAATCATATTCCTATTCTCACTCAAGATTCCAATTATCCACATACAGCTTTTGTTCAACCTTCTAAATCAGAACAATTAACTAAATTTAGATTGAATACAGATACAATAAAATCGACTCGTTTTTTTTTATTTCTAAAATCTGATCGATAAAAATACAAAAATTCTAAACGGTACATACATTAAACATCCCCTACCCAACCCCACAGTGTTTTGCAACTTTCTCTGCCATCCACTCACAGCCCTCCACCACTTCTAAAGATTGCAAAAACAATTTTATCCTTGGCTTACCCTTGTTCTCTTATAGATTTTAGGTGCATTTTATGAAAATCTCATAAAATAAACATTTTACAGGGAGGTGATAAAATATAGTTATTTTTCCAACTGATAAAATGTAACGGTTTTCCTATAGATTTTAAGAGGATTTTATGAAAATCTCATAAAATCACTTTTACATTTTATGTATTGAGATTGGAATAAAATGTGAGATTTTATGTCTCAAAAATCTGTTGAAGAACTCACCCAGCCAAGTGGTTTTTTTTTACTTCAATGATGATTGATGAAGCCATTTCATTGTAATTGTAGTTGATGGAACAGCATGAACACCCGTTATATCATTTGAAGTACTAATTGATCTGTTCAAAAAATAAAAGAAGTACTAATCGAAACATCCTTCAATCGCAGGGAGAAAAAATTGTCGCTTCATTTCAAGAGGGCTATTTATTTTTATTTTTTTTGCCAAAGAGAGAATTCATTTCACGAGAAATGTTATTACAAACTACCGAGTGCAAACACAACAGAATAAAACAGAATACAGACAAGAAGTTCAAAAGAGCTACTCAACTTGATCCATTTTGGGATAAGAAGAAAAAAAGAAAGGAAAATAAACCTTTATTTTAGTCCTTTAATTGTACTTAAAAAACAAAACTAAATCGATACATCATGTATTGATGTGATCCCTATCTAACATACCTTGTAACATGCTATGTTATTCTTTTGGGGTTAGAAGAAATATAAAAATTACTTACTTGTCGAATCTTTTCTTGCTTTTAAGAAACTAAGAATTGGGATCTACGGTAAAGAAAAATACAATTGAATTTTCTAGTTCCCACGTGTTAAACCTAACATTTTGCTTTTTACAAGAAAAAGGAAAGGAGACGGGAAAAAAAAAATTGAGCTATTTTATTCCATATTTTTTTATTGGCAGTCGCTAAAGAGTAAAGATAGAGCATTTGTTTAGGTGCAATAAATATATCTAAATGTAGAAGTTGTATTTATAAAAAGCATCACTTGTCACCAATATTTTCTACTTATATTACATAAATAGTCAATGTAAATATAGGAGTTGTTTTTAAAGGGAGTATTTTGTATCAATGTGGTAATAACTATATGTAATATAAATATACGTAATATAAATGTAGTAGTTAAAGAGTACCCAGGGGCACATGTTAGCGGGACTGTTTTTTATTTCTATGAAACGAGTTTTAGAACAAAACAAAAATGTGTATGGAGTCATGGAGGTAAGGAATCAATCCCTACCTTATGGGTGTAAATGAGTTGAGTCGAATTTTGTAGTATTCGAGTTCGGTTCGTTAAGTAACTGAGCCGAAAATTGAGCTCGAGCCCTTAATGAGTCGAATCAGGGTAATTTACTTAACGAGCCTCATTAAATGAGCTGAGCCTATACAATCAAGCCGAGCTTTTGCAAGCTCGTTAATTAAATGAGCCTAAAAATCGAGCTTGAACGATTACTTATCGAGCTAAGCCGAGCCACAAGTTACTCGCAAGCAGCTCAACTCGAGCTCTTAACGAGCCGAGCCAGGGTAATTTATTTAACGAGCCGCACCTATGCAATCAAGCCGAGCTTTTGCGAGCTCGTTAATTAAACGAGCCTGAAAATCAAGCTTGAGCTTAGTTCGATTACTTATCAAGCCAAACCGAGCCTTAATGAGCTTAGTCACGAGCTGCTCGTGGCCTCCCTCGTTTTTCTTTTGCACAAATGAATAAACGAAAAAAAATAAACTTAACTTTCGTCACATTTTTACTATACAAATCATTGGGTATTAGTAATTTTTTCTTTCTAATTTGTCGTTGGATTTAACGAAGTAGAGAGGGAAGAGCATCCTAGCCGTTTGAAAAGGCCTATATCTATTGGTGATTAGGGGACAGATGTTATCAAAAATTAATGAAAACAACAAGAAAAGCCGATGGGCGTTAGGTGACTTCATTTATGCAACGTACGTACAAAAGAGAAATGATCAAAAAAAGTCTAAATTTTCTGATATGGGTGTCCAAATTAACTTACACGCAAAAATTAATTTCAAAATGACCAAGCAATTTTTTTTGGTCCCAAAAAAAACTCTGATGTAAAGAATCAAACCTACAAACTCGAGAAAGTTGCTGTGCTCCCGTCCGATGTACCCGTGCGACATAAAGAAAGTCTATATTTTTTTTTTTTTGAGCTGGATAAAGAAAGTCTAGAACGAAAGTTTAAAACACAGGGCCGGCCTTGAAGTGAAGTCGAAGGTGCGGCTGCTTTAGGCCTACAAAATTTAAGCAAAATTTGGAGCCCATTTTCCATATAAGAAGTGAATATATTAAACATTAGTTGTTCCGCAATCTATTGCATGGTGGGTTTTGGCGTCAGTGGTTCGTAGGAACTCACTCTTACCAAGAGGTGATTGGTTTTGGAATCGCTACAAGTTGAACTGACAACAGATGCTAGTCTCAAGTCATCCCAAACACTTTGGGAACTTTAAGTTAGTTCACATTGCCGTTATCACGTTCCCACATGTAGCATAGAAGCCTCTTGGGAACAACCACAACAGTCTTGTCTTCTCCCATTTGTTTTCTTGATAGATCGCAAACGATGACAATTCTCTGATCGTTGAATGCAATGTCTCTTGGCACAACACATCACGGGTTGCATGATAGTGAGAGAAGTTTTAGTCTTCACTTAAGATAATATGAGATCATCAGTTTCCGGTTGTTTTTTTTTTTCTTCAAATTTATGTGTTGGGATTAGGGGTAAATAATATACAACTCTTGTACCTGTTTACATATAAAATTAACCAATTCAATGATTAATTGACACGTAATCAAAAGTGCCAAACGTTGGCAATTACTCGTCAATGAAGACACACTGGATTAATAAGATAAAATGCACCGAATACGATGTCGTATTTAGAAAGGTAGTTATTGGCAGTTACAAGCCATTACTAAAATAAATATTGGCCTCGAAGCCATAATTTCAATTGCTAAACGTACACGCTCCACGTGTAAACTTGAGAAACCAGGCGATTGGCAGTTAGAACACGTGGAATTCTTCTGGGAAACAGTTATTTCCTTAAACACATTATCATTTGAGTGGTTAAGTCGACGTGCAGATTTAAAGCTTCTGGAAGAAGGGAGAATTCAAATTCAGACGTGGAGAAAGAATAACTGCCAACCATCAGAGTGGAAGTTGAAGTTCGAAGCAAGCTAGATTCAAATTCATGGAGCGGGAAGTTCAAACCACAAGCTACGTCTATAAATAGAAGAAATTGAAGAGTAAAAAGCCCCGGACAAATCTTCAACAAACAGCTATCAAAAACTGATGCTTGGTTTGTTCATTGACAAAGTAGTTTAGGATTTCGAACTCAGTTCGAAGTAGTTTAGGATTTCGAACACAGTTCGAAGTAGATTAGGAATTAGACTAGGATTCATCTCGATTGTTCTTGTAACAATCACCCCTATCTCGATTGTTCTTGCAACAATCACTTGTTTGAAGTTCTGTTACTCTGTATTTGAAGTTTGAGACAATTTCGAAGTAAGTTTATCTTTTATTTGTTAATCGAAGTGTCTTGTTTCTTTATTGTTCTTTGATTTCCTAAGTTTATCGGTTTGCATTTCTTCACTTATTAAGAAAAATCCTCTTAATTGAGGTAGTTGAACCAACAAAACACAATCGCCTGATTAAGTTTGGTTTTCCAAAGTTAATCTGAGGGAGAAGATTGAAACTCTCTCTGGCACACTCGCACACAATTATTTTCCATTGCAAAGAAGTAAAAAGAACCAAACAGTACCTCTTGTATTATATATACTTGTGCTTAAGTGGTTACAGATATTATTCAAGATCAATGTTCAAATCTTTTACATGTACACCATAAATCTTTTGATAATTTTTTAAAATTTTCTTTCATGTATCTTAATTTTACTTTGAAGTTTTCGCTTTTAATATCAATATTCACAAATAAAACACCTTCTGCCTATAAATAAATTGAAATAATTTATTTTTATTGAACAAACTTTGATTAAAAAAAAAAGCTTAAACTAAATAATTCTCTAATTTTTAAAAATAGTATTTTTTATTATTAAAGTTAATAACTAATTAGAAAACATAGTGTATGAGTGGTATTTCATTATGCTTGATTCATTTTTCTAATGGTTTAAAAGTTTTGAAAGTTTGTTTTAGTTAGATTACGGAGCTAAAATAGCATGTTTCATATTTTTACCTTATATTAACCACGTCTGTTGATTTTTTTTTTGTGTGTGTGTGTGTAAGATGTAACACCCTCGGAGATGTTATTTACATAATTTCTTTTAAAATGTTTATTTGATTGAACGATTTATCATAGATAAACAACGGACTTTATTAATATTAAAACAACATAAGGTAATTTGGAACACATAATTTGCCACGTAGGCTACTTTTATTCAAAACAATAGTACGGAAGCGAAAGAGCTTTTACAATTCTAGGTTGAGGTCCTACTCCCGATAAGTTTCCTGCTTTACTACCGAATCTGGACTCTCGAAGTATTGTCCACTTCCTTTTTCTTTGGTACCTGACGTGAAATGTCAGGGCCAACAATAGTACCATGTGTGATAAATCACTTAATAACTAACTCTTACCCAACTAACATTTACATTACAAGTAAACACAGTTCACGAGTATAAAAGTAAAGAACATGTAATCCATTTCTTTGATCTAGACTTTAACTTACAGTAATTGTTTTTCCTTGAATATCAACCTCAAGAATCTCCTTCCTTTCAATATGACAATACACAATTCCTAGTGATCTTTTCGGTTGGCGAGACTCTGGTACCGCTAACCCGATATTGGGGACCTTTCAATTAATCAAACTTTGGCTCTGTTGGCCACACACTCTCGTTACCTTCCAATTTCCTTTAGCCAATAACGTCAATGTGATCTCCAACCTATGTACCACAGGCTCTGTTGACCACACACTCTCCTTACCTTCCAATTTCCTTAAGCCTAACAACCTCTATGTGATCTCCAACCTTCGTACTCTATCCTAATAGTCCAGTCTAACATTCACAAGTCCATAACTGATATAACACGACAAAGTGATATTGATAAAGTAAGGGTGCATAATTATCCACATAATTCACACAAACCGATTCATGATGTTTGCACGTAATTCCATGAAGTTTTTAACAAATAGGGTGTACGTGTAATAATTACATAAAATGTTGGGGTTAAAAGTGTAATTTATAAAAATATAGGATCATAATAGTAATTATGTAAGAGCATAATGATAACGTAATAAAAGCTGGATCTAAGGCTATTTGTGTAATTTTACAAAGTTCAGGGGCATTTTGGTAAAAAGACCTAGTGAGGGTATTTTGGTAATTTTAATAAAATATCATGTCTTTGAATATTTATAAAATTTCCTAATTAATTTCATAGTAATTTTTATAAGTAAGACTATGAATTAAATATTATAAACCCTTGGATGTTAAAATGGTAATTTATTAATAACGAAGGGTATTTTGGTGATTTCACAATCTAATGTTCATAATGAAATATATTTCCTTGGTATATTTAAAAAAATGTTATTAATGCAATTTGTTTTTAATTTATAAATCCTTTTTCCCTTTTAATGTAAGTTATAAAATTCTTTTTAATGTAAGTTATAAAATTGATTTGTAACCTTATTGATTAAGAACTAATTATAATTACACATTTTAAAATCAATTTCAACTACATACACAAAATCAGGGTCAAAAGTGAAATTAAACATAATTTTGGGTCAAAATCGCAACAATTGGATAGTACAAGGGGTATCTATAATTTTAGAGCATTAAAAACTATCAGACTAGATTCTATCCCAACCGTCTGAACGATGGCATTCCAGACTAGAATTTCAAAAAAACAGTAGATGTTCTAGTCAACTTCATTTTGATGCATGGGTTGTTATTCTCCTATTCTAAATGTTCGAAAATGTCATGCAAGGGTGCTAATATAAATGTTCAAAAATGTCATACAAGGGTGCTAATATACTTAGGGAGAGTTTACATTACCTCTCTTCTGAAGTTTTAGTGAAACATGAATTTTTGGAGAAAAATGAGCATCGGCAATAGAGGTGACTCCTCGGCTTGATTTTGCCGAAACAATTGGTTCATTTATAATCTAGGGGAATGTTTAAAGGTGTATATAAGTTTATTTAGTGTGTGGTTAGGTTTAGGTACAAAAACTCACTTTGGTGCCCTTACTCTGTCTCTATAATTCTTGGTGAGGGAACCTTTCTCTCTTCCTTTCTTCCCTGCATTTTGGAGTGAATTGTGAGTGTGTTTGTGTGGTAGAAAAAGCATAGGCCTAAGTTGGGCTTTTATAGGGGTTAGAAAGAGTAGTGGAGGCAAAGGTATTACTTAGGACAAGCCCGTGAATGTTATGATGATGGGGGATGTGATGGGAGAGAGAAAAAGGAGTGAGAAGATGGGTTTGTAGGAATAAGGAAGAAAGGGAGGCCGGATTTGAGGAGATATGGTAGTGAAAGGTGTGATTTGAAATTTGAAAATTGGTGGGATGGTTTCATGTGGTGACATAAGGTGAATGGGTTGTATTTGCATTGATGGAGTATGAGAGATAAGGTATGTGTAGACACCCCGATTTTGATCCAAGAAACTTATCAAGCATTCCCGATGATGAAATAGACTAACCGTGCATACCTTGAGGCTAAAAACAGGGCTTGAACTCACCAAACCACCCTAAACCATTCTAAACCCTCCTAGAACAACCTTAAACCAACTAAAATGACCAAAATACCCTTCAAACCATCCAAAAACCTTTTTAAAATAAACCCAAGTCTACACCATCTTCTAGTACATTCAAAATCCTCTTTATTGATAGATAATATGTCCTAATCCATTTTGAATTGAGGGAGATGTGCTCGTTTTACCAAAATGATTTGATTTCCAGACCTTCTGAGGGTAAAATGGTCTCACACTTTGATGTGAAAATTATCTTAGGTTCAAACCATTTGGATTAGAAAGTAGACTCGATAAGCTTTCTGATGCTTCAAACCACGCACAAAACGGAGTTCAGTAGCACTCGGAGCAGCCCTGTGAAATTTGGTCAGCAGGCCCTTCGAGCACTCAAACCACACATTAAGCGCTCAAACCATGTGCGAACCAGAAATTTTCAACGCATTTTTCAGCTGGTTTTCCACCTAATCTATAGGCTCCACCTGGTTTCTAAGCTTCGTTTTTACGTCAAAATCCCTCCAATAACATTCTCTCTCCAACTTGAATTGCAAATTCTAAATTCCCCCCAAAAAAAAAAAAAAACTCTTTATTTAAACCCCTCTTCTGACTTTTTTTAAGACTCTTTGTTGATCTCTTACACTCTCACACCCTTCATCGGACCAAAACCACTCTCTTTCATCCTTCAACCACGTTTTACACACACTCTCTCTCTCTCACACACACACACACATCCATTTCCATCCTCTTCAACCTCCAAAACACCAAAAAACCTTCTTTTAAAGGCCTAAATCTCATGGGTCTTTGAAGAAACCACTTCTCACCAAGCCTACTACCCTTAAACCTTCCTCAACCTCACTTCAATCAGTCTTTATTCATCACTAATCATCCCATTTTAACCATTCAAACACTCAAAAATCTCATCTGTAAGACCAAATACACATTGGTCTTTAAGATACAACTGATCATGACCTCTTTCTCACTCTAAAACTCCATAGTCTGTCCCTCTTTACTGTAATCATCCATCAATTACAGCTCTATCATCCAAAATCAAGTAAACCCACTTGATCATGCCAAAAATGGTCATCTAACCTCCAATACACCACCAACCACTCAATCAATCATCCAATCAGCCCTACACTCACACTCCTCTGTCCCAAATACCTTAACTCAAGCCTATATTCTAAGCCACTACTCAATCATCCATCAAAACCCCGAGTTCAAGCTTTGATCAAAGCCAAAAGGGAGAAAAACTATATGAAATGCTACGTTTTAGTCATCCTGAGGGAGACCAGTGAGCTCATGGAGGTCCCCTATACCTTCTATGAGTTCACAAGGTCTTAAATATATTTTTTTTTAAAAAAAAAACTGATTTCAAAAATCTCAGCTCGAAATGGTTTAAGCACTCAAACTATGACATCAACACAGTTTGAGCGTAGTTCGAGCTCTCGAACTATTTTGGCCCCATTCATGTTCTTGTGGTTTCTGATCATGTTTTATGTTGATATCATCATTCTTATGACTTTTGACGGTCCAAATACTCTTAAATCAGTTTACTTTGTTCTTGATCATTGATCAATGGACCCAAAAGCTATGAGAATGATGTGTTATCAACATCAAGCCATGAATGGCCATGTTCTATCAAATAAACAAGTGTATTATTTCTTCTCTAACAATGATTAGATTGTTTGAGCTCACAAGAGTAATCAAGGAAAGTCAAAAAAACCACAAAAACTCTTATCCCATGGAAAGGGTTTGAGTGCTCAAACCTTATGCATTGAGCTCTCAAACACTCTCTTATTTGTCTTTGTTTGTTGCTTATTCTGACTCCATATCATGTTCTAAGTTCATTGTTGTGTGTATGTGTTATTGTTTGGCTAAGCTAACCTAATCCTCTCTCTCTCTCTCTCTCTCTCTCTCTCTCTCTCTCTCTCTCTCTCTCTCTCTCTCTCTCTCACACACACACACACACACACACACACTTTAATCATGCTTATGCATGGCCCCATACTCATTTCCTACACATGCAAGTCTTTCAAGCTTATTTATTGATGTTTCTGGAATATCATAGTCATTTGTATCATTGTGTATTATTTTGATGTTGTTGATGAGTCAAACAGAGGCAAGAGGGTCCAGAAGGCTCAAACCATGAAGATGGTTTGAGTGCTCAAACTCCATGCTTTGAGCACTCAAACTGTCTTCATACTCATCAAATGGTTTCATCATCTGAGCTGTCTAACAGGATTTTGGGCATTCTAGAATGTCGCACAGTATTTTATTATCACTTCTTATGTCTTTATTGCTTTGTTTGGTTCATCATTAAGCTTCAAGTTTATGTTAACATGGTCACACCTTTTTGCTTAGTCATCAAGGTATCATTTCCAAGCAGTTTAAAGTGCATCAAACATGTTTTCATCAAAACCAAAATCACCAGAAGCATCATAAACATGTGTGGGTGAGAGGGGATTGAATGCTCAAACTCACACCTTGAGCACTCAAGCTCCTGTCAAGGGATCAGATTGGTCTTTACTTTTGGTTTGCTAGTTGTGTCACTTCTAGCCATTTCATTATTGTTAATCATACACTAACATTGTTGTTTGCTATTTTGTGTCTTTAATAGTTTGTACTTGCATTCCATCATCACTCGCATAGATCATATCTCACCTGCATGCATTGTAGTTTGTTGATATGTTTATCATCGTTATTTGGCTTCCTATCCCTCATCCCCCGTATTTGTTCATGGTTGAATTGCATTCATTTCACGTAATCCCACAAAAGTCAAGTAGAGACCGGTCTTCGAACCGGCAAAGGGGTGTCGTAAAACCCTTCCCCTTTTGTAACTAAACTCCCAAACCTCAGATAGTATGGTGATGATGAGCCAGTAATCCTTATCCATTAAATGAGACACGAGTCAATCGAGTTTGGGTTCTTCGGGAATAATCCATTAAAACCCGGGTGGCGACTCCGAATCGATAGCACCTCGGAGGGGCGTCCACAGTATGAGAGATGAATGGTTGGGCTAGGGAAGTTGGTAGTTGGATTTAGGGAGGCATGAATGGAAGGAGTGTTGATATGTGATGAGATATGGTGATGGATTTATGTATTGTAGCATGGAAGAGGATGGGATATGGAGGAGTAGGATTAATGATGGAAGACATGGTTGTGATGGTATGATTTGATGGCGTAAATGAGATGTTGATGTGTGACGGATTTTAATGGAAGAACATAAGGGTGTTGATGTGTGATGATGAGATTATAAATAAGGAAGGAAAGAGAGAGAGAGCGGGGTGATGTGGCGAATTAATTGGGGGGGGAGAGAAAGATAGCGTATGTGTTGAAATTGATAGGGTTTTAATAAAAGTCAGGGTCCTAATTATAGGTTTTGATAATCTAAGGCAACTAATGTAATTAATCATAATTAAGAAACAAAATAATCAAATATTTTAATCTAATATAATTTATCCCGGAAAAAAAATGGCCGAAAATTTAAGACATTACATAAAAGAACCTAAGGCCCATTTTTAAAATTCGTTTTAAGCCTCCAAAATATCAAGGCCAACCTTGTTAAAAAAACAATTGTGTCCAGAGCCATTGGATGTATATGGACCTGTAAATATCCATTCTGGACACAAGAATAATTAGAATTGTGTTTATAATACTGCTTTGAATGAGTGTTCTAAAAGTTATACGTGTACACCTTATCTTGGGGTGGGCATGGCTAAAGAAAAATAGCCATGCCTCAATTTGAAGGTTTGTGTAGTGAGCAATCACGGTCGTCGGTTCGGCAATCAACGTTCCAAATTAAATGAAATTATTCTACAAGTAAATTGGTCCATATTAAATATATTTAATCCAAATAGGGCTGACTTTAACATTTGTGAGGCCTAAAACATACCTTTTCAATGGTCCCCCTAAATCTCAATATACTTTGCATAAATCAAAATAGTCATGGAAAAAAATCTCGTACTATGATTGATATAAGAAGTAGATTCGATAACCCAACTCAATTGACCTAATTTAATTTATATTCATGTCTCACTTGTACATGGGTCTGTGAACTTGTTGGCCCCAAAATTTACTCAAAATTTGGCAACTTAAAGAGATGGCTTTACGAGCTTTAGCCCAAAGCCGGCTCTAAATCCAGACTGTTGATTGTTGAACTGACGGCCGTGATTGTTCCATACCTAAGTGTAGTGAGCTCGCTCACTACGGGCCCTTCGATTCCCAGTTTGAAGGAGTTCAAGTTAAAAATATGTTTCATCATACATTTCACTCAGAATAATTAGAGTTCTATTTGTCATGCTTTTGTCACTTTGCATTTTACTTGAATACAGAATTTTGGGAGACTTGGTAAAAAAAAATTCTTATGTTTTAACTTTTGAGTTAAATGACACATTTTTCTAGATCAACTATAAAAACGTTAAAAAGATATGCATAAACACCCTACGATTAAAAGGTATATCAAACTTATAAGTCTTAGGAAAGGAGGACTCAGAACAGTCACAACCATAAAAACTCATTGCCCAATCAAATAACGTAGCTATTGTAGAAACTAGAAAGTGAAAGAAATATCTCCCTTCTTCTTTTTTATGGTCAAAATTATCCTTCTCCAAAATAAGTGAAATTTCACCAAATGAAGAAATTTCACCTCCCACCATCCGACCTTTGATAACTCCCACCACCGACCGACCACCACCTCCAACTGGTGACCCTTAAAGTAAGTGAAATTTCACTAATACTATAAACTTTTAATAAAACTTAAAATTCAAAACATCAACCAACTACAAACTCCAATGACCCCAAAAAATATTGAAATTTCAACGTCAATGTGCACAGAATACTATCTGAAGTGCCACCCAAAAAGAAAAAGAAGAGCTATTGTGACACTCCTATTTTTAGAAGCATTATTTAAGTTATTTATTAAAAGATTCATTTAATTAAAAAGCATTTCATTAATTAAGAAGCGGTAATAAGATAATATCAAGTGGGTCATAGTTTGATTAAAATTAAAATAAAATACTTGTCAGTGAATTAAATTACATTAGTCTAACACAAAATAAGAAGGCAGCAAGGGTCTATAAGGGTTGAAGTTCAAATGCCAGTCTTCCAGTGGCACATGATCTTCAAGTTGTTCTTCCATCTGCTAATACGACTTCTCGCCTTCACCTCAGGGCTAACAATAGCACCATGAATGATAAATCACTCAATAGCTAACTCTTTCCCATTAACCCTTATATTACAAGCAATTGATAATTTGTATATAATAGGATAAAACATGAAATTTAAAGAACAAGTAAGTGATTTCATTATATAGCCTTTAATTTATATTTTTGTCTATAATCTCAACCCTGAAAAACATCCTCACATATTAAGCACCAAGACTACGACCATCTATGATTCAATTCCCGCCATACTTACCCAAATCAAGAGCCCATAATGAAACGACCTAAGTTATCGACTTAGTTGGAGTCATCAACCACCTCACAAAGATGAATTCCCAAGGGACTGTCGGAACCACTGGGCCCACGAGGAACTAACAAAATCCTCAGGAGTATATAGACTGTGACCTGGTACTAGAATATAAACTACCTTTTATCACCTAAATTCACAATGAGTAATCATGCAACGTCATACCTTAGGGTTTTCGATTAATAAGAACCTCTGGCTAACTGCTATTCATTTTATCTCATAACCAATATTTCATTTGATTGACCACCAATCATATCAATGAGACTCTGCAGGATGGCCTCCTTCAGTATCATCACATCACCACTAAAGTGATTTCCAATTTTTTTAACTTAACATCGTCTAGGTGATTTATTCGTGCATATTCCAACCAAGTGAACCTAATAGTCTAGTCTAATAATCACAACATCATCATTCTTTCAATAGGGGAATTGTAGGGGGAAAAAAACAGTAGCCATAATTCAAACATGGACAAATAACATATAAGTTGTTTGAAATTTGTCCTTTTGACTTTTGGGTTAACCGTGCGTGAGTTTTTCTTGACCCACAATAAGTATTCCTTTTCTTTTCTTGTATTGTAAATTTAATTTCAAGTTCAAACAAGTAGTCATCCTAGAGTAGAAATTGCCGACCAATGGACCTGAGTTAAACATGAGGTGTAACAAAAGCTCGAGGAAGTATACATGCATTTAATTTTTAGACAATTAATGAGGCGGTTGCATAACCCCTCGAAACTATTTTGTCGTGAGGTGGTGGTATAGCCAATGTTTTAAAACCCAGACTGGACTGGCCAGTTGAACTGGGGAACGGTTGCAATGGTCCAATCGACCCCCCAAAACAATTCTGAGTTAAAAACCACTCTAAAAATGGGAAACCGGATTGACTCAGTGGTTGAACCGTCGAACCATTCGGCCCATTCACAGTTCACTAGAACTGGCCGAGTTTTAACTGCCTATATAATCTAAAAAATTAGGGTTAGCTGTACCTCGCCACTTTTTCGCCTACCAACATTCCCCCAGCCATTGATCATCTCTCTCCACGATCACACAGCGGCACCACAGTGCCCCATCAAGCTCGATTTAGCACCATATAAGGTATGGAAATTTCTTTTTCTTCTTCTTATATTTCTTCTATTTCCATTAATGGTCGGAATTCGAGCAATTTGCTTCCAGATTTGGGTTAGGGGTTTGTTACAATTTCTTGATTGCTGGTTCCAGGGGAGCTTAAATTCTTTCTCCTTTTTTTTCGAGAAAAGAAAGAAATATATTAAACTCAAAACCACCGGCCACAAAACCACCAAAAAATACAACCAGCTGAAAACCACCAAAAAACGAAAAAAACAACAGGAAAAGAAAAAACAGGAAAAAGAAAAGAACGCCGCCGCCGTCCGTCGGAGCTATCACCCATCCGAAGTTGCCGCCGTCGTGGAAGGTGGAGATCCTTTGTTTAATCAAGTTATATAACGACATTATATGGTTAATAGTCTAATGTATTATTGTTAAACAAGCTTAAAGTCTCTGTCTCCCATGTTGATTCGACTTATATAACAATATGATATGGTAATATTTCAATGTATTATTGTTAAAGAAGCTTAAATTCTCTTTCTCCCCTTAATTAAATTCTTTCCTGCCCAGAAGCCAAAAGTATTAGTATTAAATTTTAGACACCCCACGTACACATGCAACCATAGTTCTATAGCTCTGGCTTACTATATATGGTTAGCTTTGAATTACCCAAATAAAATTCTAACTTCTTGTAATCTATAATTTCAATTTGATTATCAATGAAATTGTTCTTTGGAATTCCCTTATTGCCGTATTTTTCCCCACAAAAATTACCTTGGTGACCAAGTTTTCTTGCCTCCAAAAAAGTTGACTAGTAGGCCGAGAGCACATATTCCCCCTATTTTCATTCAACTACAGGATGTTTGGATATACTGCCCCCAAATAAAGAGTGTCATGTGGGCTATCGTATGGTACTATTCCATATAATAATTCAAAAAACAGTTTTTTTCCAAGGTAGTGTTCAAGGTGGTAATTTTTCATTAATTTTGCATACAAAATTTCCGTCGTCTATATTACCTATTGTTTACAAGAATAAAGTTTGGCAATAAATTTTTTTCTAAAATCCCATAAGCATTTAGTAAAGACCAGTTTCATATTAGGCGAGTGGGATGCCTTAAAAACCCTCCCCACTCGTAATTTGGTTCCCGAACCTAGAATACTCTGTTTTCAAATAGACCAAATCCTTTTCCAAATTAAAGGCACGAGAGTAAATCTTTTCAAATTCTTTTAAATGGTATCTCGGGTGTTAAATCCTTTTCCAAAATAAAAACCCGAGTGGCGACTCTAAAATTATTTTTTAAAATTTGGGTGGAACCGTCCACATCTTATTTCAGGTATACCGGGAATCTACACCTTTCATTCTCGCGATAATCACCATTCACAATTAGTTATTCACTTTCATCATAAACCTGTCATACACTTCATTTTACTGCACGCAATATGCCAAACACCAAAGTAAAAACTCTAATTCAATTACAGTAACAACAACGACCCAAAATTCGTGAACTTAAAATCACAAATCCCCACAATTTATACTCACAGTGACAAAAAGAGACTAAGAATACAACAATTTATACTCACAGTAACAACAACGACCCAAAAAGTTGGGAAAATGCGAGAAATTGTTAAAATGTTAAAGTGTTAGATTATCTAGTGTTTTGAGTTGGTTAGGGCCCATTAGCATTACACTAGCCAAAGGAGGGGGTGTGGTGTAATTATTTGAAATATAAGGGGGTGTGTGATGTGAGAGAGGAGAGAGACAAGTCTCCCTCCCCCTTATCCAGCAATCTCTCTCTCTCTCTCTCTCTCTCTCTCTCTCTCTTCTTCCTCCTCCATTTTCTTCTTCCTCCTCCACCAAATCTCACCCAATCACTCTAGTCCGTTCACAACCTTTGCCCAAAATCAACTCCTCTACGCGTTAGGAAGCACAGTTTGCACTCGTTTCACTTCAAAAGGTTGGGTTTTGCTTGGAGCTTGGAGAAAGGGTTAGGGTTTTGCACATCATTCTCTTGAAAAGCCTTATCTTTGCTTGAGGTAGGAAATTTTTTGACCTTTCTAAGTGTAAATGTTGTGTATGTGTGTGTATAGTCATTTGTTTCGCTAAATTTCTCTTGACTTGTTGATTTCCTTGAGAAAGACCATTTCATCTTGTAAATTGGTGATATATTGTGCTTCTATGTTGTTTGAGCCTCTTTTGCATCTTAACATGTCCATTTGGAACCAAGAAAATGCCTAAAAAGAAGCCCCATTGATTCTCTCTTTACTTGAAAATTTTTGATTTTCGTACTATCCTATCGATAGGACTTCATCCCCCATCGATAAGAGCCTTTCTCCTTTCGTTCTGGCCAATTTGATGGTTGCCCTATTGATAGGAGCCTCTGACACCCTATCAATAGGACTTTACCTCCTATCAATAGGACTCTTTGATGCTTCAATAGTGACCAATCTGATCTGCACCCCATCAATAGGACCTAACCTTCTATTGATAGGACTCTCTGATGCTTCAATAGTGACCAATCTAATCTACACCCTATCGATAGGACCTAACCACCTATCGATAGGACACCTATTTTTTTTGAAAATTTTCTTGAATCATGATTCGTTGATTGTGTTTCGTTTGTGTAAGTTGTTGGTCACATATTAGGGTCACTTTGACATCTTTGACATTCGGGTCGAAATATTACCTTTGGGGACACGTTCGGGTGACACGAAACATGTAGTTGGCCAACATATGAAATCAAGGTGACGAGACACATGGACACCGTAATGATATTAATAAGCGTGAAATGAGGTTTAAAATGTGATCATGATGACACGGGGCCCGAAAGGGTATGCCCAGAGTGACACAGGGCTTTTTATGGCATACCGAAGAATAATCTAATGTTTAAAAGGAATGAGATGTATATGGTTAACGTGTGGTACACATGTGGCGTGTTGGGTATGTGTTGGGTACAACAAGAGGCGAGAGTAAGTGGAATCTAGAAGACTATGTGTCATTTTCAAGTCCTTTAACCATTCAAACTATTTCTTAACTCTTGTTACATGATTTGTGCTTTTGTGTCTATCATCCATATGCATTTCATTTCACTTAGGTTTGTTAGACATTTCTCTACTGGGCTAGTGAGATCATCCTTACAATTTCAGGTACCCATCAAGGAGCATAACTTGGAGTGCACACATGCATTCATTTTGAAAGCTAATTGGAGAAGTTACTTTATCATTTTAAAACTTGTATTTTTGTTAAGATGATTTTGTAACTTGATTAAGTTTTCCTCTTTTGACTTTGGGATTGTAATAACTATGCACTCATCATTTTCTAATTTGAGGTTCGGGTACCCATTGACTTTGTGTGCCTCGATGTTGATTCTGATTATAAAATTTGGATTTGATATGGCCTGTAGATTTGTTAACCGTCCACGTAGATTTTCTTAATAAATTATCTTTTAAATTTTCGAGGGCGTGACATAGGAAACGAGTCCACACGAAATTTATTAAAACTCTATTAATTTGGAGGACCGGTATCCAAAGTCATTAGTCATTAGATAGCATATTCGAGTCCCGAAACGATCTAGAGGTGTTCAAAGTGTAGTAGATGGGATTGGGGTTTAAGCACGTTGAACTATAAATTTTTTTAAAAAAATTGCATAGTGGTACGGTTATTGAGAAAACAGTGGTACGAGTACCCAATGATCAGAACCTAATTTTGTGTTCTTGGTACCGGTATTGAGAAAATAGTGGTGCCGTTAACGCTTTGGTTTTACAACAGCTCGATGTCCAGTACAATTTTAGCCCAAAAAATTAGTGAAGAAGATCACTCACAAAGCAAAACTAGTTCAACCAAGTTCCATTATTGTTCATTTCTAAAGCTTCACTATTATTACCCACTTGATCATGTCACAAAACCCAACACATCAAACTTACCCTAATCAAATCTAGGTTCAATAGGCTCTCAAGAAATGCGAGATACATAAGATTTAACCCATAATCAACACATAAGCATGAAGAGTGAGAGGAGAAATTTCTATTGGATGAGTTTTCAATTTTGAGCAAAACCCCCAAATTTTTGTTCCGTTAAGAAACCACTCCAGCAAACCACCTAGTTGTTTAGTTCCTCAATGCTACTTGGACGCCCTAGACTTTAAAACTCGGATTCTTCCAAGCTTGATTACGCGATTTACAAGTTTAGAATGACAAGGTAGGAATAAATTTAGTAGATCCTCTTGGATTTGGAGTGAGAGAGAGGGTACATGAGTGAGAGGGGGAGAGAGATTGAGAGAGAGAGAGAGAGAGAGAGAGAGAGAGATGAGAAAAGGAATAAAGTGATTTTTTCTCTTCTCCGGGTGACACACGCAAACCCATATATAATACCAATTACACCACACTCCCCTCAAATATTTATACACTTGAACAATTTCCCCAATCAACCCAAAATCATACTACGACCCCCACACCATTACTCATACAATAAACTTAAAAGTAACAAAACAATCACGGGTCTCTACATGACCGACCTAGGGTTGTTTTCACTTAAAAAATTTAATAAGTAAATTTTTTTGATCAAATCTTTAAAAATTTCACTAACACTAAAATATAGTTTCATTCATATATATTTTTATTTTGTTGATTCCTCTTATCAAGAAAAATCAATTATCCACAAAAAATTGATACAAAACTAACAAAGACAAAAAATTGAATAGAAAAAATATATTCTAGCAGGATTATTTAAGACAAACAAGCCTGCTCTTCATTACCCCATTTATCTTAAATCATATTGACATTAATTATTTGTGAGAATAAAATTGATAAGAGAACGAAAGTTAGCTGTCAAAATGATATACTCCCTCCATCCCTTTTTAAACGATACATTTGAGAAATATGTATTTTTGTAGCCGTTAAAAAATGCACTTACATAACATGTTTTTAAATTTTTTTTGCACCAAATTAAAGTACTCAATGAGCACTTTAATTTGATATAAAATTTTTAAAAATTATATATAGAAATATTTTTTTAGGCGTTTGAAATTGCACGTATTCCGATAAGGACCGCTTAAAAAGGGACAAATGAGAGTATTTGCAGGCTGAAGCATAGTCATAATATCTAAAATGAACTAAAGGAAAACCAAATATACTTATAAGCTCTAGGATAGGAATCCCGATAAAGGGGAAAAAAAAATTCTATGAACTTCCTTTATTTTAATAGTAATTAATAATAATAAATCGGCAAAATCAAATGGGGAGTACCTTCTGAAGTACTATTCTACAATTAGGGGGTAATAAATGAAAAGGTGCTTAATTAAGAGGGGGGAATGAGGTTTTCACTATCATTTAACAATGGCGCAGGAATCATATGAATCTGTACTTAAAAAAAAAAAAAAATGAGCATGACATGTGAATCTTAAGCTCGTGAATTTTGTGCCCTGGGCAAGCTTAAACATGTGAATCTTTTAAACACGTGATTTTTGAGAATCTTAAAAAGAACATAACATGTGAACATAACGTGCGAATCCAATGTGTGATTTTTGTGCCCTGGGCAAGCTTAAAAAATGGAATTTGTATATAATACCTTAACAAGCTAAAATAAAAATGTAATTGATTTCCATACCCCTAAACCCTAAACAGTGGCATGGTGGCGAATGGAGTTTTGTTCATCCTTCTTTTGTTCATCTTTCGTAAAAGAGGGTGAATAAAACCGTTTTTCTTATTATTTGAAATGGTGTGAACCTCACCATAAAGTGATGTCATGTTTATGTCACTTTTTGGTAAAGATGACATCATTTTGTGTGAGTTTCACACTATTTCAATCATCAATAGGAGAAAGAGTTTTTTGCACCCTTTTTAGGGAGGTTGAACCAAATTACACTCCATGGTGGGCTTATTCTTGGGACAACCCAAAACTTTATGTTTTTATCATACTCTTTTTTGTCCTATTTTGATAGTTCAGGTTGGTCTCCAATAAATTGTTAATATCTTTGAATCTATAATTTTTTTTAAAATTTTGGATAATAAAACTAATTGTGATCTGTCATATAAGATTCATATTGCACATAAAATTTATTATAGATTGAAATATATTAACAATTTAAAATTTTCATTTTGAAACCGAACTGGACTATCAAAATAGGACAGAGGAAGTGTGTTTTTACGGTACATTTTACATTCCTTTCATCCAAAAAAAATTTGAAAAAAGTAAAATTACTAACATTTACTCCTACTTATTTAGGCCTAATTTTTCAAAAAAAAAAAAATTATCAAAATTTAATAAAATCAAACAATAAAATCAGCCGTAGACCAGAAAGCCCTTACGTTCTCTATTTGTCGTTCAAATAAGTAGGAGTTATATTTTCCCTTTATAGTATATATACTTGCACCGATCTGCGGATGCATTTTGCAGTTCATGTAGATTGTAGTCACACCACACCGATCTGTCGGATCCAACTCGACGGCGGCCATCATGACCGCCGGCCTCCTCCCTCAATCCACTCACCTTCCGCTAAAACCCTTCGCATCCCCGGCTCACAAAACCCTAACCCCACCGTGTCTCCTCCCGTTCAGTCTTTCTCTTCCTCCTTACAAATCCTTTCTCAGCCATGCCTCGTCGTCACTCAGAAAGGAAAACAGGATCATGACAATGCCCATGGCCCTGTCTGGAAATTCCTCGGTTTTGATTCCGGTCGATGCGGAGAAGAAGACAACGAATCCGATTGTGGTGATTGATAATTATGATAGCTTCACTTACAACCTCTGCCAGGTGATTTGTATTTCTTGGATTTTTTTGTTAAGGGGTTTTTCGTTTTGGTTGCTGAGAAACTGTTGGAAAAGGGAAAAAAAGGAAACCATTGATAAAAAGATCGTCTTTGATTTGGGATGGGGTTGAGAATTCATGAATTTGATTTGTGATTGGTCTTAATTTCCATTTCAGACGGCTTTTAAACACATCCATTTGTGAAACTGGTAGTATGTTTTAGATTTTATAACGTTGTTTTTGTTTTGGAGACTCGTTGGTATTTCTGGTATTTTAAAAAACGATGACATGCAGTGCCGGATTCAGAATTTTGATTGAGAGGGGTCACAGAAGTCCAACCAAAGCGTATAGTGTGGATGACGGATTTAATTTTTGTACAATATGGTGGCGTTGTTTTGCATTTCTTCCCAATTAATGTTGAAGTTTAAGGTGACTTTTTCAATCGCACTGAACCATTGTACTAATGAATGAGGAAATCCAGGCCATGTGTCAAGCCATTTTGGGTACAGAGGTAAAAGGAAGAAAGATAACTTGCAAAAGCATTAGACAACAAATTGTTTAGGAGGCAAAAAGGAAGGGGCCCAGAGGATATAATCTTAGTATGAGTATAGAGTTAAAGGTTGTGAACAAGTAGGAGGGGCACATGACCCCTCTCGTCTTATGCTGGCTCTGCCAGTGATGACATGTATGGATTCTCGAATGATAAGGACTTTGAGGAGGACTGAAGGAGTACATGTCGTTGATAAGAAAAACTTCTTTTTGGAAGCTTTTTGTCTTTAATAAACTTACATATGCTTTGGTAGTTTCGTTCAATAACTTTGATTTTTTTTTTTGTTTATCTCGACAAGATCAATTGGAGATGTAAGAAACGTGACATTTGAAGAAGACCTATTGAAGGGAAAAAAGAGGAGGAAAACTTACGTAATTTTGAAGTCTTTTTGTCATTGGTGATAATTGTTGTATGTCAACTACCCTGTTTGGCTGTGGTTATATATTACTAGAAGTAGTGCACAAACGATGCATGTGTGGAGAATTTTAACTCTGTAGGCAGAAAATTGAAGACCAAAACTCATGGATCACGGCCCTGTTTTTCTCTCTGGAATTGGAAGAAAGTTATGGCCCCCAATTGTAGACAGAAGCAGGGTGTGAGTATGGAGGGCTTTTTCCTCCTTAACCCTTACAATTATTTTAGGATTCCTGATAGAGTTCATGAAATGAAGATTTGATTTGTCTACTTTGGGAAAACAGAACTGTGAGCCTACCTCAAATGGAAGTCTATACAAATTGGTGCTCTCCCTTTATAAATTAGAATAGATAGTAAACATTAAATACATGTTTGGCTCCAGGCAATGAGATACTTGATTCGCACTTAATAGGAGAACAATGAAAGTTGATTGGGTTTTTATTCATACAATTGTTCAGATAGCATTTGACTTTTGAGGCATTAATCTATCTTTTGTAGCAATTTACCATGTGTTTTAACCACTAGGGAAACAAAAACTATCTATGACATTTGAGGGGCTTTGGATTTCCTCTTTTATTCACCTTCGGTGAAATTATTTTCCTCTTATGATCTATCATTTTTTGTCCTAATTTATTTCATTTATGGCCAATTGGGGGAAAATTTTTTTCTCTTGACAATTTTCATTTCATAGTTTGCTAAGTTGTGGACTCTCTAAGATTAAAGGCTTTGTTTGGTTGAGAGTTTTGAGAAGAATTTTTTGAGATAGTTTTTGGATGAGTTTTTAGAAAAAGTAATAATTAGAGAGAGATAGAGAGAGAAATGAGAATAATGATTGGAGAGAGGGGTATAAGTAGAGAGAGAAATGTGATTAATGATTGGAGAGATGAGAGATGGGTAAAAAATCTTTTTGGAAATTTTTTAGGAAATGTGAAGTGAACACATGTGCCTTGATTGATTAAGCCACATGTTGTTGAAGTCCGATGCTAATAATTCCTAGTTTCCATCCTGTCTTATTTCTGCAGTGTTTGGTTTCTTGGCTGCTTTACAATAATCCTTGGTCAAGTATGATTCACGATTTAATTCCCAATTCATGCGGAAAAACGATACATATCTATAGGTGAATCAAGGTTTATATAGAATTGGAGGTGAATCGTACGATTCACTATTCTCTTTGCGGTTCACGCAAAAACAATTTGAATCTATAGGTGAATCACCACGAGGTTCACAACTATTACGATTCACCATTTTTGCTGGTTTGCCTTGAAAATATAAGATCAAATGTACTGTTAAGTATAAAAAACCATATTTCCTATTCAATGGATGCAAATCTACAGGGATACATAATTTCATAAATCAATCTTTTTAGTTCTTGTCTCCACTAAATCATAGACTAGGGCAGGGCTCCGAGGCTTGGACTAACCCATATATTGCCATATAAGGTAGTTTCCTACCTATAAGGCTACAAGCTTTTATTGTGTAAAAGGGTAAGATTTCATTTTTATAATGAATGTTTGACATCTATATGCACATATCCTTGTTACTATAATATTTATTTTCCTATGAGATCATGAGATCATCAACTTTCGGTAGAAAACAAACTTCAATATGGATTTAAGCTTAAATTTTTTAATTTTACAATGTGTCTTTAAATTTGGACCGAATCATTACAATTCATGGTTCGATTTGATTCACGATTCCAAAAAGGATCAATTCAATTCTTGATTCGCTTTGCGGTTTGACAACCAAGGTTGTAAATGTTTGCTAACATACACCATCTAGTTAATTTGTCCACTTAAATATATTCTTCATTGAATGCTTGTTGATCCCCAGACCCCTAAACTGCAAGTAAAAAGTGGTTATTGGTAGATGAGAATAGGAGTGCTGAAAAAAGGCAGTAACAATATGGCTTATTTGATTGACCGTTTGTGCCCAGATGAATGGGCTATTTAATCCATCAAAGTTGTGGATGTCAAGTGTGGATACCCCCCCGCCTAGGGTTTTCACCCTCGGGGGCGTCGCCACACAGTTCCGGCTCACATTTGATAGCACAACACTCATCAGAACTCTCAATAGTGTTGAGGTACCCATTGCAGCATACCTCGCTCGGTTTATAGTCACCAATTGGTTTTGGAAAACCAAGAAAACTGATAAGAGATTCTGAATACGGGAAACAAGGGTACGGTGAAGGGAAGGTGTTTGACACCCCTCTCCACCTAACTACAAAGGATACTCGTTTAGCATCTTAAAAGATCTCGCTAGTAAAATTTATTATTAAGCCGTTAACAGATATGGGTGATATGTGTTGTAAAATAAAGACACATGGGGATAGGGAACAAGGAAGCACGCTCTAATACAAAATGTACAATAGAAACAGAAAGTTAATAATCTGCTAGCATTCTGACCTGACAGTCGGCCAATGGATTTGGCGGCCAGCAGATCACGTTGATTAATGTACTGGCCGGCACATCAGTGTGTTGGCTGGTGTTCTTCCCAACGCCAGAAAACCAGAGAACTAGAAACTCGAAATCAAACGCTAATCTGAACAGAAAAGTGAAATTAAAACAAACCAAAGGCCTTGTAACCTTTGCAACTTACTCCCTCAAAGGTTGAACTTCTTAGATTTGCTTGCTTTGATGTTGAACTCACAGAACCCTAAACCCTAAGTTCAGATTTGGGGGTTTTGCACTCGGGTGTTTCCGCTCACCTGGATGTTGGGGCTTTTGAAGCTCGGAATTATGGGATTAAATGCAGAGAAGGGGTGTGAGTCTCTCGAATTGTGTGTTAATTTGAGGAGCAAAGGTGCATATTTATATGGCTTGGTAAGGGAGTGTCCCAATTCTATCAAACCTTGAATTGGGCAAACTCTGTCTAATAGAGTCCCGATCTTGTTTACAACGTTAAACGGAGCAATCCGATAGACGAAGAAGAGTTAGAGTTTTGATCGGGCTCTGGCTGTAAAGCTTCTGGAAGAAGTGGATTTGTTGCCGGTCAAAGGATATATCTGCTAGTTGATGCATTTGACTGGAGGGTTTTCGGTTTGTGATAGGAGACTGGATTTCTGGCGGCTGGCAAAGGGATTTACCGGCCTGTTGGTGCATGTACCGGCCTATATTTTGGCTGGGTTTTTAAAGGTTATGGTTAGGTCACCAAATCTTTACAGAGGTTCTACAATCCACGTGAGTCCACTTAAAGCATTCGGGTGTCATTTTCATATCGGGAGCCCACTTGCAGCAATACTTCAAATATCTACCGAGCCAATTTAGAGTGTCTACATCAAGAAAGATTGGTGTTGGGAAGTTTCTGCGTAGGAGGGAAGCACTTGTCAGCCTTAAGGAAACAATTAACGATTTGAACGAAGAACTAATGGTGAACTTCAACTAAACCTATATTGTTCTCAATTGGTCACTTGATCCATAATTGCACAAAGCGGGAGGCAAAGGCAAAGGTAGAAGTAGGGGAGTGAGGACATAGAGAAGAGCCTCAGATTAAGAGCGCCTGCGGGAGTATTTACATGTTTCTCAAAACTATATATTGAAAGAATATTAATTCAGTATACTTGTACGGTTGTACTTAAATCTCTAAGAGCATATCCAATCCAACATCCTCTATTTCTCATTTGAGAGGATGAAATTAACACGTTTTAATCAAAAAGTGGATTTAGAGAATATTACTATTAATACGAACCCCAATAAAAATATCTGTATCTCTACCTCACTTTTCCTCCAATCAATATTCACTTTCCCTCTAATCATTATTCATTTTCACTCCAATTCTAATACTATTTGTACTTTATATTCAAAAAGTGAATTTGGAGGATCCGCCATTTATTTCTCCCATAATCTTTACTTGGAGTATCAAATTTTATCGTCCAAAATAAATGAGGAAATAAAGGATGGTTGAATAAGTATTTCCTCCAAAATAGAGAAGTAGAGGGAGAAATGGAGAAATAGAGGATGGGTTGGAGATGCTCTAAAGGCTTTTGAAGTTGACCCTAATCAATTGATGAGGCTATAATCAGCAGCCTGTTGTGGCAGGTCACTTTACAACCAACATATTGATAAAAGAAAAAACATGAATGGTGGAATATCAAAATAAGTGGATCACTAGGCAATATATGGGCCTTTGAGCCCAATTTTGTGCTTTGTTTATAATTTCTGCCCTACTAACCATGTAGGATTAATGCATTAGATGAATTCTAGTCCTGTATCTGATAAGGAAGGGGCTTAATTTATAACAAAGTTTTCCCGTTGTTGATTCCTAGGTGTAGTGCTTCTTCCTCTATGCCACACACACGTGCGCAGAAATGAATCTGTTTTTATGTGATTTCGTATGGTACAATTCTTTTCTTTGTGGGATCATTTTCCCACGAGATGTAATGAGAAGAATTATAGAATGGATTGCTTCCTATTCCTAGATCGCAAATGAATTCGATGTGGGCTACCCCCCTTGTTTTTGCAGGAGCTTTCTGTCTGTTGTGTTGATCCTGTTAAAGAAGCAAAAAGTTATTCTGCATTTTTATGTTAATTTATTTTGCTGTGATCATGTTTTCATTAATTAATTTTTAATTGATTTTGCACTAATGCCAAATTCTTGTACTTTGAAGTATATGGGAGAGCTGGGTTGTAACTTCGAGGTTTACCGAAATGATGAGCTTACTGTAGATGAACTGAAAAAGTAAGATCCTGTTATTCTGAGTTAAAAAGTTCTTAAGCTCATTCATGCACACGTTGCTGTCACTTAGTGGTGAACTTTTGTTCTAGATATTTCCCCCTAGTGATTGATTATTTATGATGTGTTTGATTTCTTTTGTTCTATGTCATGAATTTGCAGAAAAAATCCAAGGGGAGTGCTTATATCACCGGGACCAGGTAAGAAGTACTTGGTGTGATTCATGCCTTCATTTTACTGTGCTAGTAATCAAGTGGAACTATACTGATCATTTGGATCATTTTCTTTAGGTACACCTCAAGATTCAGGAATATCATTACAAACTGTATTGGAACTTGGACCCATTGTACCCCTGTTTGGTGTCTGTATGGGACTACAATGCATTGGGGAGGCTTTTGGAGGTCTGTCTTTTGTAACTTTGTTCTGTTCACCATTTTGACTGCTTTATTGGAATGAAGATTCTGGTAGTTGAGTTGTTGACTTGGTTGATTTTAAGATTCAAATAGCACACGCCTGCATGCAGGCGCACCACACACTTTGGCGTTTGGTATGAAAAGTAGCAAGATTCTAGCATACACATAATTTTGCACAAGAATCTGTACATGTATGCTGAAGTGCTTGCTTTAGAGACATGTAGTCCCCCAAATGTAGGGATGGGCATTTCAGCCAATCCAACCCTACCCTACCCGCTTCGATCCCTGCATACGGGTTGGGGATCAGGGGATTGGGTAGGATTTGGTGATAGTTTTTGAAGAAATTCGGGAACAGGTAGTGGGTGGGTATCTGTCGGTCCCGCCCCAGGCCCAAATCCCCGTTATATAACAGTATATTTCTTTTAGCCTTTTTAGGTTAGGTTTCACTTTCACACATCACACATCTCATTCCCGAGAATTCAGACGCCTCTCTCTCGCCCCACCCCTACTACGCCGCATGAGGGAATATATGTTCTAGTGTAGTTTGAATTTGGTGGGTCTGTTTTGGAATTTTTTTAGGAGTGAGTGGGTTAACAGTTTTAATTGTGGTTCATAATTTGTTACCTTTCTCTGCCACATTTCTGAATCTGCATAGTTCTCTTCAACATAATTTAATCTGTGTTTGTGTCGTTAAGTTTATGTGTTTGGATCCCAATAGTAATGAAGTCAATAAATTACTTTTACGGTTTGGATCCCCGATTCTCCGTTTGCGGTGGGGATGGATGGTTTAAAAAAAAAAAAATCCCTGGGTGGATGGGGGATGGAGACAACAGTATGCACCCCCACCCCGGCCTATTGCCAACCCTACCCAAATGCCAATAAAGAAGGCCTTGCTAAAATGTTTCCCCAGGGTGCCTTTTCGAGCTGTTACACGATTTAGTCCAATTTGTTAAAAGGGGGTCCCTTTTCACTCTTCTGGAGAAGATCTTTGGCCACTAGAGCTGCAATTAATATTGTATTGAATTTTATTTTTCCCTTTTTAATTGCAATTCTTAACTGTTTGGCTCCCTAATTGACGCATAAATAATTAGACAACACATAACCCTATGAATATCAAATGTGAAACGACCAAGTAGTGTACGCAATATAAGGATTTAGTTTGTAGGCATTAAAATTGTTTTTGATCAGAAAAAAAAGGGTTTACAAGTTTCATGGATAAGGAGATGATTTTATAAATCAATTGGCGGTTGTTGATATTCCAAGTGCAAGGCAGTCCATTTAAAAGGTTTTAATCTACATCATCACAATTTTCATGGACAATGGTCAAAGTGCTATTTCAAGTAAAAAAGAGACCGGAAGCAAGATAAGGAAAAGAGGAAGGGAGGAGTTTTATTATTCCTTTATTGCTTCTTAAGATTGACTGTCTTATATATTGGTGTTTTCATTAACCCACTGTATAGTTGTTTCCAGAATTTCTAACAAACATGAGATGATTGTAGTGGTAAAAGAAAATTTCTTGTAATCATTCTGTCTTGGACTGGTGAAAGAGCCAAAATGCATTAGAAAAATGCATGTATCTTACAATATAATACAAATGGCAGAGTTTCATTCTTCATTCTGAAAAATGACATTTGTCAAGCGCAGAGATTCAGCGGAAGCAATTTGATACTCTGTGATAAAGACCTAGTACTGGATCAAGTCAGAGGTGTCTCAAATATTTGTTGACTGTATGTTGAAGGTGTGGGATATCCTGTTTGAGTCAACCCCTTCTAGCTGGCCATAACAGATTGTAAAATTTAGACTCTGTTTAGTTAAAGTATCCTCTATATTGGTGTGACCAATTGTAAATTAAAACTTCCATTTGTTAAGATTCCTATGAAATAAAATTTCACAATTATGTGGAATAAGCCTTCTATGTGCATTTCTGCATGAATGGACGGACTACAAGATCAAATAGAAGCTTGAGAAATTAGTGAACAAGTGCTTCTGTTATACCATGCTGTAAAGCGGGTCCTTGTGTTGTGTTTGACCTACTGACCTTTGTTTAGTGGTAATTTGGTTGTTTTCTATGGGTGAACAGTTTTGGCTCGTTTATTTTCATTGGTTTCCAATGAGTGAACAGCTAACTTTTTTGCTTCATAATTTTGAGATATTGTTTTGCACTTTTCAGGGAAGATAGTGCGTTCTCCTTATGGTGTCATGCATGGAAAAAGTTCCCTTGTCTATCATAATGAAGGCGGGGAAGATGGCTTGTTTACTGGATTATCAAAGTAGGTTGTTTGTCTTTACATCATTGTTGGTGGTTATCTCATGTATATTAGTTAAGGTTTAGATTGGAAAGTTGCCATAATTAATTGAAGTTAAGTAACTATCAAGTTTGAGTTAGCAGAGGTTAGTAAACAAGTTTTCCATGTCTAATTTAAGGTAGCATGCGAGGTTTGAGTTCGCAACGGTTAAGATCAATTTTTTTTTTTTTGTTAAACAAACTCTCAACGGTGAAAGTCTGAAAGGGCGGGTCAGTAGGAGCCATTGTCCAAAGACTAAATATCACTGTCTAATTATATTAGGAATTATATCTTCTGACAGTTACGTGGTAACACCACCCAGGCGATTACCGAAAATAATAAAAAGGAGTAAAAATATAAACTTGTTGGGAGAAAGAAAAGATTACATCCTGGAACATTAGCCACATGATTTGTGGAATAGGGCCCTCCAAGATATAAAATCTCTTAGACATTTGATCATAGTGGGTGTCCAGATTCTTCTGTTGAAGGAGCAACATTTCATGTTGAGGTATTCTTCTCGGACAAACATCTTGTGATCAAGATGATGGCCAAGGAATTTTGTGTGAAGCAAATTGATGAAGTGATCAATGCTCGGCAATTGCTTAAGCTGCAGCTGTCTGTATTCTCCAAGTAGGAATTTCTACTGAAGAGGCACGAGAAGGGGTAATAGCAGTGCTGGTAGAAAGACGATTCAGATTCATTGAAAATAGGGTGAAGACCTGTTTCTTGATGGAATGAAGATTGAAGACTATTTTTGGTGGAGACTACTGGCTATACTGACCAGCTTGGAAGAGCGGATCCTTACCCCTCCTAAATACGCCTTGGGCCATAAGAAAGACCCTTTCTTAATGAATACCCTTACTACTTACTAGAAGAAAGCCCATGTTGTTTATTGAGAATTCCTCAGTGGTCTAATCTATTATGAGAATACCTGTCCTGCGCACGCTATTGATGATAGCTCAGTGGTCTAATCTAATTTTGGTTTGGGAGGCTGTTTTTTCAGTAGGATATTGTCCTCTTTTTGCACTTAGGATTTATTATTTGGGTGTTTTTTTGTTAGTTTCCTTAGTTGTAAGTTCTGTTCTTGGTAAGTGTGTCCTTGGAAAATGCTTTAGCAAGTTTCTATGGAGTTGTGTGGGCTGTTTCCGCCAGTAGCCAGCAGCCATATTGGTAAAAAATAATGGCTGAAAGTTTGTGTCGTCTATTTTGTCTTGTTCGAGTCTAGGTACTTCACTGTGAAGTAACCTCCCTAGGTGTTCTATATATGTGGCTGTAATACATGTTTTAAGGGAGTCTTTTTGATGAATTGAAAGTTTAGTTGTGTGCTTTTATTGTGGCCTTCTTGTGCTGCCTTTTAGGGCTTGGTTTTGAGCCCCATAGCTCATGGATTCAAGCGCTGGTTCCTGGATTCTTCAAGGATCAGTCCCAAAACTGGATTGCTGCATAGTTTCGGCCTTGATCTGTGTTAGTTGGGTCCATCTATGATTGTGCTTGTTGAAACCTCCAAACTAGTTACACCAGTTCTTCCTTTCCCCATACAACAAATCCTTTCCTTTTAATTTTTTTTTTATTCTTAATTTATTTTGGTTATGAAAATATTGTATAAAAGGGTAATTAACCCGAGACACACTGCTTACTTTAACCCTACTATACAAGATTCTTCGTAACCAAAATAGTTAATGAAGTTTCTGATGTGGAAGATCCTTAGGAGGCAACCATAGAGCATACGCCTTTTTAATGTAGGAAAAGATTTGAAGTCCTGCACTGTGCTCTAGGTCATGCTCTGGCGAATTGAAAATTAAACCACGTCGAATTCACAAACTGCTTTCAAGGGACCGGAGATTTACTGGATATCTGAGTCATCTGACCATATGTATTATCCTATGGCAGCCTTGAGCAACACAATTACCTGTCTCTCTCTTGTGTCAAGTGGGGTCAAGCTTTTAGTAGCCTCTACCAAATTAAAGAGACTTGTCCTTTCATTCCTCCAAAGTCCAATCATCTAATTTCATTCCAAAGCTGCATGCACGAAAAATAACAATAATTTGTTACTAAAAATAAACAATATAATTAATAATTTTACATTATTAAATATTGACGGCGTACTCAATTGCAATCCTTTTTAGAATTGACGCTCCCGCATTTGCCCTCATGCTCTGTGTGACTTAGCCTGGAACACATCAACTGCATTAAGGATAAGGACACGCCCGGAACTTAAGTAAATAATGGTATCAGAGGTCTGAAATCTGTTACATAACGGTCAATACGATACGTAGCAGCCTTTATTTTAAACCTTGGAACAATGACAATATTTTTTTGGGTCTCTTGACACACTAGCAAGGCATTGGATTTAGAAGCAACAAAAAAATGATGAAAATTGGTGTGTAGTTGTAAGGCAATGTCAAACATTTTGCTAATAATTTCAGTGCAACAATTTTTTTTTGATCATGGTGTATTAGGTCTCGTAATTCGTAATGGTCACGATTTTTGTATCATGGTTTATTATATAGACTATCTATGGAGCCTGTTGTCTTACTAAACTGATTTGTCTAAGATGAATGACAATATTCCCCTTTATTCAGAAGTTATGTAGTAGGTGTTTATTTATCTTCCTGTTATCACCCAAGTGCTTCTTATTTTGTCAAGTTTAATTTGGATTTTCCCATAGCTGATGATAGATTGATATGCTTATGTTTTTTCAGTCCTTTCACTGCTGGTAGATATCATAGCCTTGTGATTGAAAAGGAGAGTTTTCCGCATGAAGTACTTGAGATAACTGCATGGACAGAGGATGGACTGGTAATGGCTGCCCGCCACAAAATATATAGGAATCTATTGGTAAGTTTTTGTATTCCGTTTTCACTTAGATTTTGTTTGGATTGAGGTGAGGGGAGGGAGGTCTTATTTGGTTAGGCCAAAGGAAAAGAAGGGTTACCTTGCCTTCCTCTTGTTTAAGGGAGGCACATAATTTGGTACTTTTTTTTTGAAAGGGAAAAAACTTTATTAATCTATGAATGATACAAAGATTAAAAGGGAATGAGGGGCCAAAACACCCACAGGAGACAATATTCCATGCTGGAAAATGAAGTACCCTCAAACCCCCAGCACATAATTTGATGTGCAACAAAAAATGTGTAAGATAAGGCTTCTTATATTTCAGATGAACACTTTTCTTCCCCTTGGTTCCCACCTGCCAAAAGGCCAATACTCTAAAAGCAGTCCTACGCAGGAGATGCACCAATGAATGATGCTTCTAGGAGATAGTACACTGACAGGATGAACAACCTAGTCGGGTACAATTACGCTACTTCTATCCCAAACGAAGGTGCCCCTACTCTCTTGCCTTTAGGCAGGGGAAGCGAACTGCCAGTAAGGTATAAAGCTTCTTACCATCAACCAACAAAGTGGTCATCCTGGAACTCTGTTTGATAGCCTTCACATACTCTTATAGCTTCCCACTACTCGGATAGTAATGCCAACATCCAAGAAGAGAGCTAAATGGTTAAGGTAGGGTCAAGTTATAGTGGGTAGTGTCATTTTAGAGATAGCTGGAGGTCAGGTCAGACATATTTCATTTCTTTCTCTTTTTAGAGCAAAGGAAGGTCTCTTTCGCCTACGACTGACTACCTTGTTACGAGACTTCCTAGTCACGATCGGGAGTGGAACCCCAGTCTATGGGGTTCCCAGTGAACTACCCTTATTTGAATCGTGACAGATTAACAAAATATAGAAATTTGACAATGCTAGCTCAATCTAGAAGACCTAGTCTGACTATAGTCAGTAGTAGTATAGATTTATTAGATTTGTAGAACAGAAGAAGATTTACTTATATAGTCAGACTAGTATAGATTAGTTAGATTTGTAGAACAGAAGAAGAGACTTTACTTTCTATTTATTAGTAAAGTGCTAGCACCCATATTGAGTAAGGGGATCTTCTGGATAGCTACAAAGCCTTCCCTGTTCGTATGGAGACTTTGCTTCCCGTTCACTGAACAAGCCCCCTGTTGCAAAACTTAACTATGCTTCAAATGGCGAAAACTCCATAATTCTTTCCCTCCAGATGCTTCATTTCCCATCGTAGCTCCTCATTCCAATTGGAGTATCAACATCCTTTTTGGGATATGATTAGGCTATCGGAGTCTTTTGTTTAAAGAAATGTACCTACAAGCGGAGTTTCAACTTGTTTCAGGTGAATTTCTAAATTGGAGAGAATTGGAAATTTGTATGCAGTTTTAAGGGTCTTGTAGAGAACACCTTTGAGGAATGTCTGAATTCAAATTGCGAACTATTAACATCTTATTTTTATCACTTACTGGAAATGGAATTTTCATGTATGTTTTCTATGAAGGTTTGCCCTGAAGAATAAAACTTGGCTGGGTTATGGCTGTTGAGGTCTGTAAGCTTAAGGTGTGTAATAAAGTTTTTTAGGTGAATTGCCACGGAGGTTAGCGACAGAGAATTAGTGTTTTGTGGCAAAAGTGGTGAATAGGGCTGTTGAGGTCCATAAGCTGAAGATGTTGATTAAAGCTTATTGGGTGACCTGCCAAGGTAGAGAATGAGCGTTTGAGGAGAAAAATGGTGAACAGGAAGAATTGGAAGGTTTTGGGTAAGTCGTCTGCAGATTAACTTTGTTGGGCTTTAGTGGGTCAGACTCGGGAGTGCCCAAAGAAATTTTGAGGGTGAGGGAAGAATTTGTGAGAATACTCTTTATAATGGGAAATGGAACAAGGGGTGATGTTTTGGATTAACCTTTGGTGTGCAGTGCCCTCATAGACCTTTTAGATAGTTATTTTTGGACTGGCTATGGATCCTAATGCAACAACGGAGGATGTTATTCAGTGGAACGATGAAAATCCAGTCATTCCAGTGTCCTGTAGGTAGCTGGAGGATTGGGAGTTCCACTTTATGGAGTTTCTTTTAATAAAATATTGTTCTATTGGTTTCCTGGGTTGGGTTGTGTCCTGTAAGGATTGCATATGCCTGGGTCGTGGTAGGTAGGACTAAGGTTCTTGTGGAGATTTTGGGTTCCCATACAGCGATGGAAGGTATGAGGAAGGCTGTTACCACGATGCAATGGCTAGCCCTCTTTGCGGTGGTATCACGATGCTGGTCCCCCTGATATGAGCTGCATGTACCTAAACCAGGATTTGATCACAACTGGGAGTTCCTCACATGCTTGGAGAGGAAATTGGAGAAGTGTGGGATTCTTTTATTTCAAAGTGGATTAATCGCTCGTCTTGTTTGTGGATACCTGAGACATAAGGTACTTGTTGATTGTGTTGGGCGTGCTGGCTGGCTGGTGAAAGCATCAATCACCTCCTTCCATTTCCAATTTATCACGTGGATAGGGAATTATGCAACCTGATCTAATATGGGGTATTGTTTGAGTACTCTGTTCAATGGGAGTTTTACTAGCCTCTTGTTTCCCAAAAATGTTGGACAGGAAGATTTGACACACGCTGCCACACAGATTGTGGACGGTTTGGTAGGAAGTGAACACAATAGGAGATCATTTGAGGACTTTGGGTCTGTCCTTTTTTTTTTGGTAAGCGAGGATTGGTCTTACAGTCTGAATTTCATTGTTTGTGCGGTTTATAGGAGATTTAAGTTCCTGTGGTCAACAAGGCACTCCTGTTTTTTTTTTCCAAACAGTATCTTATATAGAAAGGAAAAAAGCAAACAGAAAACTTCCTGACCTTACCCTTTACTCGTCTCTCTCCAGGTCCTAGGTTTGGATTGACGGTTATCTTCAATCACTTATTGCTTTTCTCTGCCATTTTTGACATGGTTTGGAAAGTTTCTTATAACCACCTTTTACTATGACCTCACAAACAGCTTAATGTATTGTATCTTCTGAAAAATGCAGGGGGTACAGTTCCATCCAGAAAGCATCATAACCACTGAAGGCAAGATGATTGTCAAAAATTTCATAAAACTGATAGAGAGAAATGAAGCTGAATCTTCAAACTAGGGTCTGAATTTTCTTTTTACATATTTGTAATTCGGATCTCTAAAAATTTGTTCTAATTTGTTGAATTCATCACATAGGACCAGTTCTTTTTCCTTGTACATTCTTTGTTTGGAGGATTTTGAAATTTGCGATCGCTCCTCCTGTTAACCCTCTTAAGATCTGGAATTAAATGAAGTGGTGGTGTTATATTGCTGCTGAGGTTTGTTTTTCCTTCATCTATGACAGCTCCACATAAGATTCTTGAAGCTTACCAGTATTAATTGACCCCATTTTGCTTATTTCGTAAATTTCATGGGATCAGTAATTGGGGCTTTAATATTGGATTTTTTTTTAAATCCCTATTGTTATGGGTAGGTTTCAATTTGGTCATTATTTTTAAATGTCTCAATTTTGTCATCAAGTTTTTTGGTTTGTTTCAAGTTTTTTCTTCCTCTACTTAAAGAACTGTCCTTTCAAGTTTATAAAGTATATATTATGCTTCTAAAGTTATAAGGGTTTATCTATTTTCATAAGTTAGGTTTTTAAACAATTTAAAGTTTTTTCTAATGGGTTAGAGTGGGTTTCTCCAAACAGTAAATATTTTTTTAAAACTATACTCCTTGATGAATTTTTTTTTCTTGATATATTTGCAGTAGTAGATTTATCATAATCTATTTTTTCTTGATATATTTCAAGTACGACTTGTTCACATAATTCTTTAAGAGAAATATATTTACAATAGTAGACCCACTATGCTAACCAAGATTTACAATAGTAGGCCCACCACGCTAACCAAGGTTAGGCGCCAATGCTTTTTTCGATATTTAAGTAAGAAACACCAAGTATCTATAAGTATTAATCAAATTTCATTGAGTTGAAGGTATAAACGAAACAAGAAGCAAAGTATTAAACATCTGGTATCTACTGCGAGGACTCGGTTTTTTTTTTTTTTTTTATTAAAAAATTTGAATTTAGGGGACCCACTCCAAGTCTCCAACCTATATAGAAATACTTTAAAGTACTTAAAAACCAAACTTAGGGAAGGGCATCTTACAAACTTTAGGGGTGTAATACTCCATATACTTATAAACTTGAAGGGCATCTTTGTAATTAGAAAAAAAAATACATTGAAATAAAACAGTAATAGTAAGGACGGAATTGAAACATTTAAATATAAGGTCTAAATTGAAATCTATATGGAGCTATATTTCCAAAGAAAGAGGAAGTGCAAAAATAAGAAGCCTGGCATGAGCTTTTAGCACCCCCAGTTCCCATTTGCTGAAAACACAAATATGATTTTACCAACTTGTTTTTAGCTAATAAAGCCTAAAAGAGTATGTGAGAGAAATTTGGCTTTTAACAACTTAGTTTTTAGCTAATTGGAAACAAAAGTTATTTTAGTGACCAAACTCATTTTAACAAATAGGAAACAATGCCTCAGTTCGGTTCGGTTCGGTTCGATGAGTGAGTGTGTGTATAAAAATGATGACATTTATGTTACTCCATATATAGCACAGTTCCAGTATGGGTTCAATACTGATATATTATTATGAGTGAGTTTCTACTATGGTATTTTTGTCAATTAGAATGTGCAAAAATATTGAAAATATCAAAAGTACGAAAGTATTTTTAGTGGAAACACTGTTGAATCAAATATGGATTGAAATCAATTTTTTTTTTTTAAATTAAAAATCAAAATTCGCAACAAAAAATTAAGTGAAAATCGACCTGATAAAAAATATAAACCGATTTGGGTATCCATCAATTTTAGGTGCCAGCGTTTCCTACAAATGTCAAAAATGTGTGTAGCAAACGTCATCACAAACAAAAAAGCTACAAATGTGCATTACAAATAAGCCTATTTAGAATTCAAAACACCATGCCAAATATAATAATAACTCCATATACTGATATGTTTATTGAAACCATGTGAGTGTGCCCCAAGTACAGAAATCATCACCAAATCTCAAATATAAAGCCAAAGACAACATCAAATGAGAAGATGGCTTCGAACCAAAAAGGTATGAAGTATATACATACCCCTCAATGAAATCTCTCCTCTCTCCCTTTATATATTCACAACAAAAAAATGAACACATATCAATATCCAAAAGAAAGATGACCACAATGCCCATATGCAAATATAGATATTACAGCTCAAATAGCGGTGATTGATCGGCTCCGGTGGCGGCGTTTCCCGTGGTGGCGACGTACCCCACCGAACGTAACTGGGTCGAAACCTCTGAGCTGCTCAGCTTCCCGTGGATCAATCACACATTCGGGTGGAGGAACTTTGTACCGGTTTTTATCATAGCAATAGGAATATTGCAAATGCTTGCTTCTGAAACTTTCCATTTTGATTCTTTGTTCGGTTGTGATACCTGGAGGGATGGATTCGGGATTCGATGTGTGGTCACATTTCGATAACGGTTCAACTGGGTCGACCGCGCATCCGTGAAGGACAAAGTTGGAAAATTCGGCGATGTAAGGGGCGTATTTGTAATTGACTCTGTATCTGCCTCCATTTGTGGCCCAGTCAGAACCATCCCATATTGTGGCATACAGAGTCATTGGCTTAGAGGGAAAGTCCCCACCCATTGCTTCTATCCTTTTGATCTCTCTTATGGGTATATTGTCAACATAAAATCTGCAGCAAAATAAAAGCACCAAAACAAACAAAACCTAATTATAACACACATGGTATGTTTTATAGCTGTTTGATCTTTAGAAGAAATGAGAACTCCAAGAGGCAGCAGAAAATTTATCTCCAAGGCTTTGTTTGGATCATAGATGTCCCCACGAATTTACGGGCATCACCACAAAAATAACATTGCCCGTGTTACCATGTATGCCCAGGTGAAGAATCAAGACAAATCTAATCTTTGGCAATATATATGCAAATTGTGACCATTCTCGTAAATTTTTAATGCAGAAATAGCAGGCCCCCTTACGAGCAAATCAAAGCCGGAATACATCGTAGACGCCATGCCAAGAGGACCATTTCAATTTCTATACTCAGTACCACTGGAAAGGATAAGTATAGGAAGACCGATGCAGATAGTCTAGTTTAGCCACTTAATTATCTTCTTGTCTTTTTTCTTTCTATTCAAATATCGTCCACAAAACTATGATCCAAACAAATCCTAAAAGAACCAGACAGGGCTTCCAAATAATTGAAGGAAAAGCCGAGCATTTTGAGACAACCCTCCTAAAACCTGTCTCCATCCTATTACCTAAAACATGCGTGTACATCACATCAAAATTCCTAAAAATAGAAAAACCCCAAAATACAATTCCTGAGATATTATCAGATTCAGCTATCAAAATGAGATAAGAGCCCAATATCACAGGAGAAAAGGCTATTGGAAAACAGAGAAGATTACCAAACAAAATAGTAGTAACAGATACAAAAGGCAATGGTCCCCTACCTGATACAATTCACAGCAACATGTAGATTACCTAATTACAGAGACTAAGGTGCACTTCTAACGCAATTGACCAGGGTTAAATTCTTGAAGTTAGGTTTGCAAGAAAGTTATTTCTTGTGAATCTCCTAGTCTTGGCATGGATACCTGCTTTTGACCGAACTGGAGGGGAGTAGTAGAGGTGTGCGTAATCTAGTCCAGACAACCCCGACCGACGAACCAAAAAAAAAGTGTAGTTATAACTAGAAATAGGACTATTAAAAAACACCATTGAGGCAAGAAACAACAAAATGAATTTTAAGGTTGGATCATGAATTTGTAAAATGATTTGTGGATGGAAAGGAAGTGGGAAGGGGGAAAGAAGATGCTTATTAGTGAATAAACTAAAATTTTCCATCGGAGGAGGGTTTCTCGGAGGGTGTCCCTGTAGGGCAGTTCAGACCCGTTGATTTCGACAATCAACGGCTACGAATTCATTCGAGCCCTCGTAGATCTGAGCAGTTCTTTGCCGAGATGAAATCCCAACCACTCATTGTCGAAATCAACGGCCTAGCCTACATGACCGCCGGGTCCTTCCCCATCATAATATTTTCGTTTCCCTTGGTAAATGTCCCTCTACAAATCCATGACCCAAACACAACCACAAAGCAGGGTATCCCATCAAAAACCCTAAAAATAGTGTAAAACCCTACAGAACAGAAGTGGCTTACATGATCAGATTCTCAGTCCAGAGAATACTGTAATGATGGAAATCTTCACAAGGATCAAACCACAGGCCATATCTCTCTTCTCTTCCAACACTTGTGCTTCCATTTCCGTAAACATTGGTCTGAATCCTCCAGTCTTTGCCTCTGATGTTCCCCAAGAACTCAAAGTCCAGCTCATCATGATTCTTCTCATACTTGTCTCCATTTGACATCTGTAATCACACACAATAATTACTCCAAAAAGGGTTAAAAAATTTGGTAATGTGAAAAATAATAAATAGTTAGGTATCCTCAATTAGCGTCCTGATCTAGTATTGGATCCCTAAGTCCGGAACTCATAGTTCCATATCAAATTTTCATGGTTCAAACTGTCCAATATGTTCAAAAGGTGTTTTCATAGAATCTAGCGGGAAATCAACAAAAAAAATATCGGGAAGGGCTTGATCCAAACAATTTTTCGTAAAATTATAAATATATAATTTTTGTGAAAAACTGCTTGAATCAAGCCTTTCTCGGATTTTTTTTTTTGCAGATATCGCGCTAAGACCTTGAAAAACACCTTTTGAACACATTTGACGGCTCGGATCATGCAAAAACATCTTTTAAAACCTTCAAACACCCAGTAACCTTCACCCCAGGATCCTTGACTGGATCACCGATGTCCTCCATTAATTCTAAAAAAAATACTCCAAAATAAAATCAAGAAATCTAATGGGTCTGATTAGTCCCACAAAATTCTGTATTTCTGCGAAATTATGAACCATCTTTCTACTCTGAAACTTGAGTGCGTATCTAAAGATTAAATTTGGGATTTGTACAGGAAATTTCAACGTCTCCAACGCGAGCAAATTATTGTCGCATAATTCAAAACGGAATGAATTTTTACGGGTGAAGAACAGTTAACTCACATAAAATGCAACAACAACACCAGCAGTATAATCCGCAGGGAGTTTGATAGAAGCGCTGAAGAATCCATGGAGATAAAGGTCTTGAGACACAAATCCAGAGCCTACACATAACGCGAAATATTAGTAGTAAAAATTAAACTGTTCAACAACGTCAAAAACACAAGTAATTGTTCATAATTTTGAAAACAAAATACAGGGGCAGAAAAAGAGAGAGATAATGGATGACCTGTTCGTTGATCTAGAGAGAGATGGACCGATTTTCCATCACTGAGGACCATGAGATTGTCATCTCCGAAAAGATGTGAATACCCTTCATCAAATGACACGATTGGAAGATTTTGTGAATACCCAGAAGCTAAAACAACAACAAGAACAGAGCATAGCACGAGAAAACCCAGATGGAAATCCATGAGGGAATTCTGTTGGTTGTGTTTGTTGCGTGCCTCAACGAAATAGCAGAGTCCTGAATGAGGAAATTGGAGGAGAGGAGAAGAGGAAAGAGTCAAGAGTGGTGTCAGTCTCTTCTGCAAGGGGAGAGAGAGAGAGAGAGAGAGGTAATGAGGAGAAGTAAGACGGGGAGGTCTTTTTATTGGCGGAGAGCTGTTCACATTACATGACATATTTTTTGAGTGCGTTTTGTGCTTTATTACTTACAGAATCTGTGTCCTCCCTTCAAAACATTGAGGTACCGAACGGCAGTGTACAGAAATTGTACTAATCGGCTTGCGGGATCCACTTTTGGATCTTGCACAAACGATCCTAATCATTTAATAATTTTAAAATAATTTTTTGAGTGTACCAACAAAAAATCAGCTCAATTGGATACGCTGTTGCCAGCGTCAAATTTTTTTTTTTCAGCTTTTCATTCTAACTTAGGATCCCAATTCTCGAATCTAAAAACTCAAGTTTTGGATGAAGTACTTTAAAAAGATATCTAATTGAAGCCTATTTTTTTACAAGAACACTCAAAAATTATCGAACCATTCTGGATCATTCGCAAGTTTTAACCTAAAATCTAACCCCTTAAGCCGATTAGTACAATTTCTGTACACTGCCGCTCGGTACCCGTAGCATCCTCCCTCCCTTTTGTTTAATGGAAACGTATCAGGTACTCACTCCTTCACCAATTTTTTTTGCCTCAGTTTATGAATTTTGAGAGGCATTTTTGCGGCTCATTGTATTCGTGGGTGTACGGTTATCTTTTACAATTGAGCAACACTATATATCCAAAAGTTAAACAAAACACACACAGTGTGCACACCCCCACATCGGAAAGAAGTGACACTTCAATAATGCTTTTTTATTTTTTGGGTAACTTGTGTTTGGTATGTAACATTTCCGTTTACAATTTTTGTGGTGAATTTCTGTTGTATTATTTACGAATTTTTATGGTGTTTTTTTTACTAATAAACTTTTGTGGTCCAATGTAAAAATTTTATGGTGGTTTACGAATTTTCCTGGCTTCATATTCGAATGTTAACGGAGTCAAAAATAAATTTATGATTTCTTTAATACATGTTTACTAACCTTACCAGTGAGTTATTTTCAGGAAAAACAAAAATGTCATTTAATATATAGTAATTGCTTGGTTAGTAAGGGTTAGGAAACAAACCAAAACTCCCAACCAGAATTACCATTAATATCACGTGAGATAAGTCGCATATTCTTAACTAGTGAGGCTGAGTTTTCATTAATCACTAAACGATATTTTTTCGGTATTTTACACTTATTTATCTATAGTTTGAAGATCAATGTTTTCTTTTAACTAAATAATTCAACTGGTATTTTTAGTAGAAACGAACATGCAGTGTTGAGTAGCAATTCTTTTTTTTGTTTTTGTTTTTGTTTTTCAGCGTAATCAGATGTTAGATTCGGTGTTTGACTATAGCAGTAGTAGTACTGTTTCCAGTGTGAATATTTCCTGTTTGGAAAAGATAGGATTCAATGAATTTATAGAAAAAGGAGGTTTCAGCTTTGCGTAAGGAAAGAAATGAAAAGGTTGGTTGGCCAAGAAAAAGGAAGAAGTGAAAGAGAGGAGAAAGGAAGCTTTTGACAAAGTTGCCTCTTGTTTTCACTTTCACCCCCCCCTAGGTTTTCGATCATTTTCAACTTCTCTGATAAGCCTGAAGTTTTGTTAATTACCAATTCATAACTTCAGCATCTTTCACTTTCCTACCTAGTCAAATGATGTTTATCTATCTTTATTTGATCCATCTTCTTTGACAATGACTATTAATTATTTGTTCCTCAATTTAATTATTCAGAGCATGAAAACACTAGGGCATCAAGATAAGCTTGCGAAGCAATCCATGTGAAAGTTACGGCTGGAGACCGATTTCAGTGACGTGCAAATTGCCACAAGGCCTTATAAGGCCGGTTAGAGAACTTGTTATGCCACTTTTTATTTTTAGCTTTACAGTCTGTTTAGAACTTGAAGAAAATGGTGGAAAGGAAAGGAAAATGGGAATTTTTTCTTCCTGGCTGTTTGGTTCCCATTGCAGGAAGAGAAGGGAAAGGCGCAGGGGAATTGTAGGAGGAAAGCTCTAGAAACTGGAAAGGGGAAGAAATGGGAGAGATAAGAGTAGGCTTGGATCCTCTGTATCTCATGTCTGTCCTGATCTGTAGTATCCCTTTCTTCACTGTTGCCACGTGTTGAACATAAGATCCCAACCCTTGATGAAACCAACTCTCTCTTTCTCTCTCTCTCTCACACACACACACTCAGCTGGTGGACCCACTTCATCTTTGGTTTCTTTACGTGGCAGCCCATCTTCTTCTCCCAAATTTTCTCCCATTTTCTATTTTCTTTCTAGAACCAAACAAGATAATGAAACCCACTTTCATCCCTATTTCCCTCTTAAAAATTTTCTCTTCTCTTCTCTTCCCTTCCACATGTTCCAAACAGACCCTTACTTTAACACGCAGTTCAAATAAAAAATGGCCACTTAGCCAAAAATTCAAAATATTTGACATTTTTAAAGGGAAGGACAAAGAATTTTTGAAATCGAATATAAAAACAAAAAACATTTGACACTTTTAAATGGAAGGACAATGAATTTTTGCAATCGAACATAAAGACGAAAAAAATTAGTAAAATGTCACTAATTTTAAAAATTTATAATTTCGAATAAAAAATTAAAAAAATTACCACCCAATCTCCAGCGGACCACCATCCCACCTCTGGCTACCAAAAAAATTAGTGAGATGTCACTAATTTTTAAAAATTCCAATTTCAAACATTAAATTAGAAAAATCATCACTCAACCTCTGGCCGACCACCACCCCACATCTTGGCCGACCACTTCCGGTGACCAAAAAAATTAGTGAGATGTTATTAATTTTTAAAAATTCTAATTTAGAACATATAATTCAAAAAAAATCACCACCCCACATCCGGCCGACCACCACCCCACCTCTGGCCTACCACTTCCGGTGACCAAAAAAATTAGTAAGATCCCAATAATTTTAAAAAAATTTAATTTCGAACATAAAATTCAGAAAAATCACTACCCAACCTTCGATTGGCCACCACCCCACCTCTTGGCCGACCACTTATGGCAACTTAAACAATTAGTGAGATCTCACTAATTTTAAAAAATTCTAATTTCAAACATATAATTCAAAAAAATCACCACTCCACATCCGGCCGACCACCACCCCACCTCTGGTCGTCCATTTCCGGTGACAAAAAAAATTAGTGAGATGTCACTAATTTTTAAAAACTCTAATTTCAAACATAAAATTTAGAAAAATCACCACCCAACCTCCTGCCAACCACCACCCCACCTTTTGGTTGACTGGCCGACCACTTCTGAGAACCAAAAAAATTAGTGAGATGTCACTAATTTTTAAAAATTCTATTCTCGAACATAAAATTCAAAAAAATTATCATCCCACATCCGGCCAACCATCACCCCACCTGCCGCTGACCACTTCCCGCGACCCAAAGAATTAGTAACATCTCACAAACGATAACAATAGTAATAATGGGATACTATTGTTGCAGGAAACTAGTGAGAGTTGCTACGAAACAATACGAAAATCATGGTCCGAAATTGATAGAGTCGCTTCCGAGCCCAACGGTCTCTCAATCCTGAGCCAAAAATTCCAGACTTGCTCATAAATTGCACATTCCTAATTTGAATTTATGGTGTTTTTTTTAATTGATTTGAAAAGCTTTATTTTTTTGAAAAGGTTTATAAGTATTTAACCAATTATTGTCCATATTTTTCAGCCCACTGAATAATTCCAATGAAATCACGGATTATTTAATCGGATTATATTCCGGGGCGGCTCAATATGATCATCCACCATCGTATCCTGTTACACAGATCTGTGGGGGAATTGATGGAGCAAAGCAAGGAACTGACATTCTTGGCAAGATATTTGCAGGTCTTGTTGCCTTTATGATCAACAACGCTCCATCGGAAGAATAGATAGGGTGGTATTGGCAAGTAAGTTAGTTCATAGTTTTATAATTGCATGTATCGGTTGATCAAAAAGCATAGTACACGTACATGATAACCCTTTTGATCGTATTTTGAAATTTATAATGGCATAATTAATAGGGCCACTTATTGTGTCTTTGTGTTTGATTGCAAATGTTCTTTGTCTTTATATTTGATTACAAATGTTCATTGTTCTTCCCTTTAAATAGTCAAAATATTATGTCTTTAGGTTTGATTGCAAATGTTCATTGTCTTTATGTTTGATTGCAAATGTTCCTTATCCTTCCTTTTAAATAGCAAAATATTGTGTATTTATGACTAATTATTCCAATAAAAAAAACTTGAATATTACACAATTTGGAATTGTAAACAAAGATTCTTGAGTTGTAATGTTTTCAATGTGTACATGAGCTAGCGAGGGTTTAAACCTTGTAATTGGATTCAACTCGCACAAAATGTGTACTGTATGTTGAAATGTAGTATCATTGTAGATTGTCATCGCCATCCATGAATTTGTGAGATAAACTAGGTCATCATTCTTTGAGCTGATTTTTTTTTTTTTTTGAAGAGAGACTATGACACATAACTCACCACAAATTAATAAATATGTGAGAAATCTATAAACTACAGTAAGATGCTATCTATTTGCCTTTTGTTTCACCAAGAAAAAGAGAATGCCATCCTAGCTTTGACCTTGTATTTATTGATCCTTCCATTCATACCACAAGAGCATCAACCCTAAGGCTCCAATTGGATGCGGGATAAGTTTTTGTGGGATTAAATAGCAAGGAGGATAAGATAGTAGGATTGGTTGGTGATCTTTAACTTCCGTCCGTACCACAAGAGCATCAATCCTAAGGGTCCATTTGATTAGAGTGAGAGTGATAAAATGCAATTAAAGAGAAAAAATGACACTTTTGTTGTGTTTGAGATTACCCTGATATAGTGGAAAGTGCTAGAAGGTAAGTAAATTTTTTGTACAACTCATTTAAGCATGGCTATATAGCCTTCATTTCCTCTCTAAAAACACAAGGAAATTTTATAAACATTTTCTTGTAAGATTCTTCTAAAAGTTTTCATTTTAATCAAACGCATGGAGGAAAATAAATTTTGTTTTCAACTTCTTTTTTTTAATTCACTTTCTCTCATTTTCATTTTCTAGCATAATTTTCTTTCTAATCAAACAGACCATAAGGTGTTGGCCTTGGTGCTCTTTGCCAGGTTCGATTTTCCTTGCAAGAAATTTTTGGGGCCACATCAAATCACGCTTAATTCTAGTTAGGGCTGTGGGAGGGGGGTATAAAGATTAATCCAAAGTGTGTGTTAGCTGGCTTTGAACACCTGCATTACTAAAAACAAAACACAAGTGAGCATCTTTGTTTTACATTAACAATTTCAATAATGATTTTTCACTTTATTCCTACTTTAAACTTTACAGCTAAGATCAAAAAATGAACAAAGCATCATATTCAAATCTTCATGTCTCAATCCAAGGTAAACTACCAAAACTATTTTACAAGCAAAGGTAAGGAAAAAAGGGGAATCATTACAAGAAAAAAAAAAAAAAAAAAAAAAGAGTGACAGATAAATATTTCAATCATATTGCAAAGGTAAATGGGTTTTACTTTACCTAGTGCTTCAAGTATTTCAATCATATTTCAAAGGTAAATGGGTTTTACTTTATCTAGTGCTTCAAGTAATCTTCTAAGTAATATTTTAAAATGGAAAATTCTAAAGTCCGTCTACTAGAGTACCGTTGTTAATGTTTAAAAATTGTACTGAAACGCATAAAAATTATAGAAATATGTAAAAGTGTATAAAAATGTGAAAAAAGTACACTGAAGTGTGTATTATTTTTTTGTCCTCTTTTTTGTTAAGGAGCTAAAATCTCATATTGCTTAAGAGTGAAATGGACAATCACTTAATATATGTTGGGACCTCTTCATTCATTGTCAATTAGTTTTGAGTTGGATATAAAGTCTCCACATTAAAAAAAAAAATCACAATCCACACATGCACGATGACAGACCAACAAAAATGTTGCACGATGATATGACCAAAAAGTGGTCACATGTGGCAGATCTCAAACACGGTTGCACGTGTGCACGTGAGAGGGATGTTAAGCAACTAGAATCTCACATTGCTTAAGAGTGGAATGAGTGATCACCTAATATATGTTGGGACCTCTCCATTCATTGCTAATTAGTTTTGAGTTTGATATAAAGTCTCCACATCATATCAGAGCTGGGCCTATTCCACTCCACATTTAAAAAAAAAATCACAATCCACACATGTATGATGACAGACCAGCAAAAAGATTACACGATGATAGGATCCAAAAAGTAGCCACACGTGACAGACCTCAAACGCAACAGCACGTGAGGGGGATGTTAAGGAACTAGAATCTCACATTGCTTAAGAGTGGAACTATTGATCACTTAATATATTGCTTAAGAATGAAACTATTGATCACTTAATATATCCACAGTGACCTTTCCCTTCGTTACCAATTGGGATTTGAATTGAATCGTGCTATGGGAATCCTATATATGGGTATCCCAATTGCATCCCATTTCATCGGTGTCGTTCAACGTTTTTTTGGGCGGTCCAAATTTAAAGTGTTTTATGATCGGTCATAAAACACTTTAAATTTAGACTGCCCAAAAAAGCATTGGACGGCGCCGATGAAGTGGGGTGCAATTGGGATATACTCGGTGGTGTACCCAAATCATTTCCCATTTGAATTGGAGGAGTATAAAATCTTGACATTTTTTTCTTGTTGTCAGTCTACCGTTTAGTGCATTTAAAATTACTCGTAGTAAATAAAAAGGTTTTGGAACAAAAAAGGTACAGCGCGCCATCGTCTCTGAAACCCACGTAACCGCTCCCGTGAAAAGGAAAGAACGCTCCAGTCGCCACCCGTTGCTTTAGTGCGTTCAAAACTATGGATTTTTCCCTCAACTAAGCAGTATTTGCCGATTAGCTCCTATGCACGAAAAAAGTTGAAGCATTGGGTAAATCCCTAAAAAAAAAAATTACTCTCTCTGTTCCAAAATAATAGTCAATTACGAAAAGACGGGCAATTTTTGGGTAAAAAAATAAAATAGTTCCGAGCATACAAAATTATGCTTGAAAGCATTTTATATCTGAAAATTGCACGTCTTCTTGCAATGAACTAGGAATGGAGAGAGTATTGGTAATGGGTAACACCCATGGCTTAGTCCTGTGAATCTTTTTTTGAAAAATGTTATGAACTGAAGACATTTTAAGGGATACATAGCTTACACACTTAAATAAATAAAGATATGTTTTGTAGCATATTCCCCCCAAATTGTTTGAGTTTTGAGTCGTGAGTATCACGTGACCACGCATGATTCAGAACATGCAATTGAATAATTACTTATTTATTGGGTGAACAGTGCGTAGAATCTAATCTTTTTTCTTTTTCTTTTTCTTTTATGAAAATATGTGGAAGACGGGGTAAACTTTTATTACCTTCTCCAGATGTGGTTATAAAAAGTAGTACTACAACGCAACGTATAACTTGCTACAGTCCTACCAAAGCGCTTGCAATTGCTCAGGAAAATGAACAATAAAAAAGCACAACTATTAAACTTTAAATGGTTTGTGTTGAGTGTTTTTATTTTCGTGTAAACTGAATTACTTTTTGAAACTATTTTTATTATTTTATTGGCTCAAAATGGAAAATTAATGGACCATGTTAGTAAATTTTTTTCCTTATCGACGAATTCCTCGGATACATTACCCCCGGCCCGTTCCACATGTACTACGTAATTACCACCCAGGGATAATCTGAAGAGGGAGTGAGTAGTGAAATTTCACCATTTGGAAATTTTATGTTCCGGCTCAAAGGAGTTGGCAAATAAAATTGAACATGAAACATTAGGAGGAAGTAAATCCTAAATTCCAAGGCCAAGACCACACTACGGTCATGTAATGTGGCATTTGGACTGTTGATTAACTTGAGCCAAGCTAAACAGAGCTTTAACAAACTCATTTACTAAACGAGTCAAGCTAAGTTATGAGCGAACAACTCACTTCGTTTTGTAGTCTTACCTTTGTTGTATTCCATAGACACCACGCGGCTAAACCCAACACTTCGTACACCTTGTGAAGTCAGTTACGTGAGATTTGGTCTCCTGACAGTCGTAAAAAAAAGTAGCCGTTGTACCCCAAAAGGGTCCCACTAGAGAATCTGACCACTGAAAGACAAAATGCACAGAGCACTTTAGGAAAAGAGCAACTGTACTGTGTCCCCAAGCGTAATTTAAGGGTTTTCTCTTTTGCAGTATTAACGGCATCAATTTTGGTGTCACCTACAAATTTACGAATAAATTTAAAAATATAACAAGTTAATTCATTGAAGTAATCTTATTACACCCTAAAACATGAACCATGAACCCGGGGGCCTGCTGTCCATCCCCCATCCGCGCCGTTTGTTTCGCGCATCAATAGTTCGAATTGCATTAAATAATGAACGATTTAGATACACTTTAGAGATGTAAGATCTGAGCCGTTGATGTCCGAAACGGACGGCACGGATGGGGTCGGCAGGCCTTGCCGACCCTCACGGAAAGCAGAGTCCCCCATTTCCTAAAACGTCGAGTTCAATTTTGTTCAGCATTACTAGTCTCATTTTTGTTGCTTCTTTCTAGCACTTACATTCCATTTTATTTAATCATAGTAATATTCAAAATCAAAAGGATTAGGCAGGGAAACAAAAATAACTTAAAGGGGTGTCCCGCCAAAGTGTGTTTTTAGAATAAGTAGGTTTTTCACAGTTTTTATACGATGTATTATAAAAGAATGATATGTCTCAATTTTTAAGAAAAAAAAACTATTTTTTTGTTATTTGAACACCCTAGAAACATTTATTGACAACACTACAGAGTGTGTTGATACATTAATTGAAAAAATCATGGAGTTCCCCCTATTGGTTACTCAAAATTTGTTTGTTATATGGCCACGTTAGTTAGACAGAAAAAACATTAGTTAATTGATCTCATGATAAAGTAAACCGTTGCAAAGCAAAAAATTAATGCATATACTTGAAATTTGATAAATCACTAATTCATCTCTATAATCGTTGATCTTTGACTAATACTCCTGGTGTAACGGGTTTGAATCAAGTCTGACCCACAGAACGTACAACAAAACTAAAGCGTGGCCCCACTACATCAACGGTCCATATAATCTTCAAGAGTGTCAGTGAGGACAGGTGAATCGTTGTGCACGTGAAGAATCTGGTATAAGCTCCATCACCATGGCTACTTTCCAACACAGTTGCAAAGTGCATTTATCGGGAGGGGAAGTTTACCTGCCGCCCAAGAAATCTCTCTCTCTCTCTCAGATTTTAGGGCCAAGCACATACCCAGTGACGCGTGGCGCTGAACGTGATACGTTACAGTCAATCAAAACACGCTGTTTGGCGTGGAGGTGTTTGTTAGGCACCGTGTGGCGTATGACACATGGGTCCTGTTCGGTATTGCGTGGCATATTTTGATTAGCTGTGGGTACCACGTTTTCGCGACACGTGGTATCTGCTCGGCACCTAAAACAAGGGATGATAATGGGTCGGGTTGGTTCGGGTATTGCCATATCCGAAGTCATTACCCAAAATTAGATGGGTACCCAGAACTCAACCAAAAACCGAACAAGTAGGGGACAATTGAAACCATAATTAAACCCATCAGGGATCGGTTAGGTTTTGGTACACACCGTTAAATTAGAAAATTAACAAAATAAAAACGAAATAATTATGAATGAAAATCATTTAAACAGGAAATGTCATAGATCTGTCAATTAAAAAGTTATGCAAATATGACCAATATACATGTAAGTATAAATTCAATGAATTGAAGTTTTACACAGGCTAAACTTCTATATACGAAGGGTAATTTTGTAATTACACATATCCGATTCGATTCAGGGAACAGTTTGGTTATTAGCTAAAACCAAAATCGAACTGAACCGAACCCGTTCAGTTATCTCACATCCCATACCGTACCCACACCCACAAGGAATATTTCGGTTATGATTTGGGAAAAAAAATCAGTTGTGGTTTGGGTACTTATCGGTTTGGTCGAGTTTCCCTCTCTATCTCTCTCTCTCTCTCTCTCTCTCTCTCCAAATAGACGCACAAATATAGTCATATAGACCGGTTTTGGCCTCAATAATTCAATTTAATTATTTTTTTATCTTTATTAATTTTTTCCGTATTTTTTAATTTTGTATTTTCTATGAATAATTGATTTGTCTCGACAAGAGAAATCTACAAAATAAAAAATCTTGATCAACATTTTTAAAACTTTTGATAAAGACAAAAATAATCCTAGACCGATTGACCTTTTGAAACATTGTTGTCTTTATTCAAAAGTTTTAGTAGTTTTTATTTATTTATTTTACATTTCAATATTTTCCGTCGAGACAAACTACTAATAATTAAAAAAATAAATAAAATACAAAGCAAACAAATAAGAAAAACAACATTTGTCTTCAGCTATGAGAAAAAAAATTACAAGAAACACACTGGTAATTTCGGTTATGGTGTGGTTCTAACCAATCACTCTCAAGATGGGTTTGTGGGATCCACTTTGAATACTGACACAAATGATCCAATTCGTCCCTTAGTTTTAAAATTAATATTTTGAGTTACTCCCAAAAAATTACTCCTAGCTCATTTGAAAAATTACAAATGGCTGATCTATCATCTAATTGTGATTCACAATTTAGGATCTTCAATTTTGGCAAATGTTTGAAAAAAAAGTTAGACAACTTGATAAAGTATTTAAAATGACATGAGTGAGTCGAGAGAGAGAGAGAGGGGGGTTAGAGAGAGAAAGTGCTCTGCACTTTTTCTCTTAGGGTTTCCCATCTTCCCTTCCAGCCGCCCCCCATCCCCTCCCCTGCACCCACCTCTCCGCCCCTCTCCCCTCCCGTCCTCTCTCGATTCTCCTCTTCCATGATGATCTGGGCTGAGTCACTCTCCTCGTGAGAGTTGGATTCGCCCTATCTCTTGTTTTTTGGTTTGACCATCACCAATCTGTGATGGATCTTGGGTCCAGCTTCTATGGCTTCTGCTGGAGGTTTTGGTGGGCGGTTCTCAGGCGGCAGCAAGAATGACGGCGGCGGCGGCAACAGTTAGACCCCGGCGTCGGTGAAGTTGGAGGCAAATCCTTCTTCTCTGGAACCCGATCATTTGATTTGTGTGGATCATTCTTGTTGTTGTGCTATTGTTCTTCTTGTTGTTGTTTCCTGTTTATGTTCTGTTTCCTATTCCGATGTACCAAAAAAAAAGATAAAGTATTTAAAATTATATGATTGACTACTTTTTTTTTTTTTTGGGATGACTCAACGAATAATTTTGAAATTAATGGATAGTTTGGATCATTTGTGTGAGTTTTTGAAGTGGAATTCACGGATCCATCTCACACAAGTAATAAACTAGAGTAGAGTTTCTTAAAATTTTGACAAATAAGAAAAATGAGTGTCAACTATGTGGGGCTTATCCCCAAAAAGGTGAAAACCGGTTCTTGGAACCCTTTCCAAACACAACCTCAAGTTTTGCTTTTAATCAGTCGACGTGCGGAGCAAATTTGGGATTGCCACGCCATGGAGAATGACTTCCTTTTTTGCCAAGTAGTATATAGGCACACCCACTCGAACACAACCACACTCCATTGTGTGAGACTTACCATTGAGTTGTATACAAATGATTGGAACTGCACAATTTTTTTAAAATATTTTTTTAAGAGTACTTGAAAAAAATTAGCTCAGTCTAACATCTATAAATGCTTGATAAGTTTGTTAAATATTTGGTCCGTTCGATTTAGGAATTGAAACTTGAATAAAGCAATTGAGTCCTTACCGGTATCTGATTTAACTAATTTTTTTCCAAAAATCATTAAAAAATGTTCTAAAAAAATTGAACAACTTCGATTATTCCTGTAAAGCACGTAAATCTAAAGGGACGAAAGCGGGGAATGTATGGATGGAGATGCCGACTTGGCGTCGCCAGCGCCGGTAATAAGTCGGCGGCGTCAGGAGCCGTTGATGGGTTCTCGAATCAAATTCGAGTGACCCCTCATTCAAGTCGAGGCAATTGGGCCGGCTGTATCGGCTTTCCAAAATTACCCCATTTCATTCAAAAATTTTTCAAATGAAATGGGGTGATTTCTCCGATTAATCCCTCTGTTTAAATCGGTCTTTCGATACGCGATGCTCCTTCCGTATTCCACATCACACAGTCCAATCCGTTAGATCTCGGCTGCCGGCATCCGGGCCCCATCCCCATCGGTACTATTCCGTCGGTCCCAATAGAAGGGCTCCCGTAAAACCCCGAGATCTCACACAATGGTTTAGGATGTGTTTGAGTAAGTGAGTGTGCTTGTAGACTTTCTTCGGGCTTATCCGTTCACACATAGCCAATGCACACGTGGAGCCTTCAAACGCTGCACGTTATCAAATGCCCCAAGGACCACCACGCGTGGTCCATCACCCCAATCAGCATACCTGAGTCTAACGTGTGCTGTTCGGAGCTAGTGATGGATACAAAGACGGATCGGAGCCAGATAATACTATCTTCATATTTGATTCTCGAACTTAGTTCTTGATAGGGCTTTGTTTTTACCCGTCCATCCCCGCCCCAAAAGGACAACAGGAATCTCCTTGGGAACATGTTGTAATAATTTTCATGAATTTTTCTTATTAATAATTTTTATGAATTTTTCTTAAAATTTTTATATTATTTTTGAGTTCTCGTATTGCATAACAAACATTTTAGTCTATGTACCTCTACTTCTAATGGTACCAACTTTCGTAAGCATGTCACTAGCCTCTCAGCTACTGCTTTTACTGATTTACGATAGACGTATTAAATCACGATAGAGATATTAAAATCATACTAGATACTAATATTACTTCATTTTCTCTAATCCGAATATTCTGCAGGTGCTACCCCTACAAGCCCGTGAAGATTTTCATATCTAATTCCAACTTGAAAATTATTACAACATGTTAATCTCAATATTATCACTTCAACATTTCGCTGGAATTCGTTTTGTTACCCTTTACCTTACTCATATGTTTGGTTTTGGCTTTTCTTTACCCTCGATGCATCATTTGTTGAGTTTTAATAGATTTTTGCTGTCGATAAAAAAAAAATTTCTCACTTCAGCTACACTTATCTTACTTGCATGTTATTACTTAGTGGCATAACAATTCATTTTACGTAACATGACTTGTCTTTCAACAATACAGTAGAATTTTTCCTTAAAACTTTCCACAGTACGCTCCCGAAGCACTTTGCCACTTTACCTACTCAATTTGCACACTATGTGCAAATCCCCCATAGTCTCTCCATTGATCGATGATAATAATCGAGCTGAAAGACCAAAATTCAAATTCAAATTTTCATGGGAGAAAAAAAATTTAAGGCATACATATTTCGTAGTGACCCAAAGTCTTTGAAACTAGTTTTGTTGGAGTATTTTTCTGTTTTTTGTTATTTTTGTTTTTCGAGCCACAAAACTGAAACAAAGGCCGTCTGATTTTAAGGAGTACTCAAAGGATGAACCGGTGAACCTATGCAATCTTAATTAATCACCAGGAGCCGCTGGATTGTTTGACTTCCTAACATAAAATTGGTTGTGATGAACTAGGCATGGGATATGTTAATCTTTGATTGGTTAGAGTTTAGACCCAGCTTCCACCTTTTGTTCCGAGCAATTATTCAGTAGTATTTGGAGAAAATTTTGAGTGCAAATAGAGTTTCACTGACGTGGTGTTCTATCGCACGTTGGTAATCAAAATTTTTTTTTGGACGACTCAAATTTCACTCTCCCTCTCTTCTCTCTCTCTCTCTCTAAGATATGAACCGTCCTAATTCCGTCATGGCATACCCACTTGGCACAAGGGGTGGAGGGAGGAAGATACAAAAGGGGTCAGTTGACCCCCCCTGAGGTCCAAATTTTTGTAGGTATAGTTATAGTTTTGCCAAAGTTTCTACTTTTTTGACCCACCTTAACATTTCCTTTTTTCCTATTAAGAGTTCAAATTTTGGCCCCACTTGCCCAAGTTTTTGCTATTTTGACCCCAGTTTACACCTCTTTTTTTGCCCAAACCTATTTAGAGTTCAAATTTTGACCTCACTTTCCAACAGTTTTGCTATTTTGACCTCACTTTACACCTTTTTTGTCCAAACTTATTAATAGTTCAAATTTTGACCCCCTTGTCAAAAATCATGGCTCTGCCCTACTCGGCACAGTTTTTCTCCTACTCTTGACACTTCCCCCATCTGCCCTACGGCATCAACAACATAAATCTTTATTGGTTTCATAGACTATCCTATACATCAAAAGAATGTGAGGTTTTCTAGCAAATCAGCAACTTTACTACTACAAACTCTCAATGTCTTTCAATTATACCAATGTTAATCCCTCATTTTTTTTTTTGTTGAAATAATTTTGAGATCCAATTTAAAATGGAAAATTCTAGTACGGCAACGAACACACGTCGTATCATGTAGAGAAATCTTTAACAATAAGAATGACGTAAATTTCAAAACGAACAAAGACGTGGTACCCCTGCATGAGTTTCTTACAAACCAATATTTTAATGGAATTATAGCTATAATTAATAGAAATTTCGATGATATAAAGTATATAAAAGCTACTATTATTGGAGTATTATAAATGAAACACTAGATTCCACCGAAAAGAGCAAGGACCGAAGAGATAAAAAGAGACGTGACAAACAAAACATGCCGTGGTGGGGTTCCTCGTCCATCATTCAACAACTCTTGCCTTTTATTGTTTTTGATTTAGTATAAGAAAATCTCTTTGGTCTTGTGTAGGCCCATTCCCATCTTTTATTCCCCGACACATCATAAAATACGATAATTTTATTTCATAAAAACACACACAGGGTAAGCTTTCTCCTCTAGACTCTGGTGAGTCCTGGACTCATGATTCGGGAAAGATTTTTTACGATCCGACCGCCTAACGAAGCCGTAAGGTGTTTTATGGGTTCACGAGCGAAATCTTAAAAAAAAAAAAAGCTGGGAAGGGGCCTTGATCCAAACATTTTTTAAGATTTTTTGTGTGGAAGATTTCCGCCGGACGTTATAAAACATTTCTCGTAACACATTATTGCATTTGACGTGATTTTTCCAAAACAATTGGCAACACAAAAAAAATACCCCAAGAACTTCAATCGGGGGTTCGGATAAGAAACTTTTGCTATATTTATATAAATACTGTATCTGTGATTAATATATTCAAAGCGAAATGATTTCCACGTACGTCCCTTTGTTTCATTAAATTATAATTACATTTCAATTACTTATGAATTCGTATGAAGGAAGACAAAAATAATGGGCATCTTTTTTAAAAAACTAACGGAAGTGTAAGAATTAATTCTCTACTTAATTGGAGAACGGTGGCCAAAGTTCAGGAGCACAGTCTTTGGGGCTATATGATCACCTTACGCAAATGTGTGGAAAGCGCTATGAGAGGGATTGGGAAAATTAGTTCGACTCTTCATTCACCACAAGAGAGAAGAACTCTCCCAGTGTTTAAAAGACGCGGCTAAAAGCCCGAAAAACACGGGCTAAACTTGTTGCGACATTAATTTATTGCTAGCGTTAACGACGTGGGCCTCGTCTTATGTCCCAAGCGATTTAGAATCGTCGGCATTTTATTGAAACCGTTGTTTTGTTAAATTTCGTCTATATAGGTTGAACAATAAACATGTCCCGAGTGTAAATTTGTTCACCCTTACACCTAATGTAGGTGAACATAACCCTCAATCTAATTGGTTAAAAGGACGTGGGATCTACCAATAAGTGATGGGGTCCGCTACAAATTGATGTCATGCTTACCAAAAAGTAATGTGATTCTGTGGACACCACACTTTTAATTCCACTAATCAGAGTGAGGGTTTTGTTCACCCTCATTAGGTGACAGTTAACAAATTTACACTCTCTCAACATGGTCCGTTAGATTACGTAAGCTGACATCATACACCGATGTTTTTTCCAAAAACGCTTGCTAAATTTTTTTTTTCCCTTTTTTTCCCCGTTCACAGATTCAAAAGCTTATCAATCCAACAGTCCTATATGCCCAAAATACACAAATATTTCCTGTGCCCTGCTGCTAATGACTAATGAGTTCCTGAAAGAAGAAAACAACAAATAATGTCATATTCTATATCCATACAATATAGTATCAAAGAATTAAAGAAAGATTTCACAACAAAAAATTGAAAGCCATTCACCCAGTCAGGGACGGAGCCAAGAATTACACTACGCAGGGGCAAGTATATTTTCTGAAATACTTGGTAGAGGCGAGTCTATATAACTTATAGGAATTTTTTTTTCGTACATAATACTAGCGGTTTTTTTTTCCTCTTGCAGGGTGACCGCCCCTACTGGCCTCTCCCCGGCTCCATCCCTACTACACCCAGTGGTCATGCTAAGATCAGTTTTAACCAGAAAATCTGCACAAGTTGCTAAAATCATTCTCCCGTTAACGAGATCTTTTCTAAGCTGGTGCCGTTTTACCGACGTTTGTCAACTACCGGCTTAGTCCTGGTATCCGGCTCTTCAAAACACGCCGGCCGGAATTGAAACGCCTGGATAGCCCTATTTTCTTGTAGTAATATTACAGTATTTCGTACTTTTAACCATCTGATCATGATCATCGATCACCACATGATAATTTGGTTGGCAATTGATGCCAAAAGATAATCATAGTACAGGACTCCATGTATTGATCATTCAACTTGGTTCAATGATTATCAGGATAATCTTCAACTATTCTTTTGACATGCACGTCCATTCGGACTTCACAACGAATTTAATGAGATCTTCAAATTTGATAATTTTTTGCAAATTTTTTTGCCCAATTTGATTTAATTTGATACTAACTTGTAGTCAAAATCGTTCTAGAAAACCCAAATATGAAAATTCAATCGGGTACAAAAGAGATCGTGCCAATGCATATGGTTCCTGTATAGAAAAATGTGTCGAATACAGAAATGTTATATGCAAGGAAAAAATTTGCAAGGAATCATATAGGAAAGGTTCTGCAGGGCCTAGTATGGATGCCAATGACTAATCCAAGCCGCTCAAGAATTTTAGAAACACATTTCAAGTGGGTCCGCTAAAAACCAGCTCCATCCGATATGTTTAGATGTTGGATCAAATATCCACACATATCGGATGGAGCTGGTTTCTCGCAAGCCCACTCAAAATGTGTTTTTAAAATTTTTGAGTGGCTTAGATTAGTTATTTGGGATCCGTATTGGACCCTGTAGGGCCTTCTTTGCGTGATTTTTTGCAAAGCTTCCTTTCACATATCATTTTGATTAACTAGTTAACTGATTTGCTGGCATGGATATCTTTGAATATTAGTTTAATTTTGGTTTTTCCTACCTTCCTTGGATATGTTCTAAGGTCCCAATATTTAAATGCTCCATCTGTTCCAATTTGTTTGCCCCTTTTGGGGAAGTGGTTTTTTAAGGGGTGTGAAAACTTTGTCTTGACCTTTCTATTTTGTTCCTAAATCCAGTTACTATTACTGTGACCAAATTTGTGAGACTAATTTATTATATGAAAATCAGAACTTATTCAATATGGATCTTGTTTGATAGATATCAATTGGTTTTATTATAAAAAAATTTCAAAATCATAAAAACTGTTATAAAATAAAAGATAATAGACAAGCCAATTAAGATGAGAAAAATACTTTTTAAGAATAAAACTGGAAAGTGACCCTGTTTTGATGGATGTTTTTAGAAGTGAGACAAATATTTTGGGACATCGTAAAATAAAAAGAAGGACCAAAAAATTGGGACGGAAGGAGTAGTCAATACAATATTCATGAACTTTTATGGCCCATTTGTAGCTTAATACTGCAATGATTGTGTAGTAGTACAGTATTTACCAACTAGCTACCGGCTAGCCTTTATCCAAAAAAAACAGGCTCACATCTCACGCTTATGAACCACCACGGGTTTGTTGGACTTATCAGGAATGTGGATAAGAGTGAGGCTCATGGAGTCGCTTGACCTTGTAGGGTACTATTTGCATGTGATACAACATGTTAATCCTCATTCATATATGGGTCAGGGGTGGGTGCTGTGCAGCGTTAGGGCTCACCTCGGATCCGATTTTGTTTTTTTATCCGAAACCATTCAATTTGTTTGTCTTATTTTGTATGTGTATCACGTAAAATTTCAAGTTAATCAGACAGAGATAACTATGCTCTAAAGTTAGCAAAATAAATAATTCAGATTAAATAACGGTCCCGTGGTAGGTCTCATAATGCTGCACAGCACACACAAGACACCCTCGTATATACAATGACACACCTAGACTTATATACACGTGTATGTACGTACTAGTGTACAAAGAAAATTTTTATTCGTTATTCACGGAGCATGATATGAATTCTTTGTTTACTAAATTATTTGTGGGAGTTAGTCTTGCTTTAGCTAAATAAATCAAAATAGTTCTTCTTTTTTTTTTTTGTCTTTTTTCTTTTTTCTTTTGCATCTTTGTGTCCATTTTTTAAGGTTAATTGGTTCGTCTCAATTATTGGAATCTAAAAATCTAAAATTATGATCACAATTTTTAAAAAGTTCACTAAAAACAAAAATAATCTAATTTTTTTTGTGGTGTATTGGATTATTGTTGTCTTTATTCACAAAAATTTAAGTTTGGTTAATAATTTTATACTTTTTAGAATCCTCTCATCGAGACGAACCAATAAACCATAAAACATCGACGCAAAACTAACAAATGTGATAATTTTTTTGAATAAGGACAAAAAAATAAACCACTTGGCTTATTTATTTACACACACGCAAAATGTTAGCGTAACTGGTCAAATATAAACTTAACTGTTAATTGGGCCTAGACCTTTAGGTGTTTGGGCTTTCGGTCCTTCGGGTGTTTCTTGGGTTGGTTTCTTGCTAACCGAAAGTTTGTGCCTCAGGTTGGCATAAGACTGCTTTTAACTTAGCTTAGGATATGATGCCATCGTCCTTATCCTTTTAATCTTTGTAACAATTTCAAAGATTAATAATAAAAAATTCGCTTTTCAAAAAAAAAAAAGTGTACAGGTAAGATTCGTTCAATTAGGTGTGATCATGTGTATATATATTTTTACTTGCAATAACCGCAATGAATGGGAATTTTAAGCGGGCAATTGGAAGTAAATGTTTTTGGATAATAAAAGTAAAGTGTAGACATAATGCCCCACAACCTTAGTCAAAAAATATTAGCTCGTCACACTGGCCACACCATTATTTGTACAAGACATTGATACACTTATGTCGGGGCCGACACTAAAATCTCACCACGTATTAGGTATAGGATGATGTAGCACGACTATGTTTGGCTCTAATGAGTGTTTATTTGGGACCTAAACCTGGACCTTGTCTAACAACAGTTTGAGTTTCTGCCACTGAAACAATTCTTCATTCGTGAGCACTAAAAAGTAATTGCAATAACTATATTTTTTTCTTGGCAAAGGAACCACAATTAAATGTCAATGATTTTCTCATCTTTAAAGTACAAAAAATTCAACAAATAACGAAGCTAAGAAAAAAAAAAAAAAGGGTAAATTATAATTTTGTAGTTTGATTTCTTGATTTCTCCGACGCATTTTTCCCTAAAGTTTCTTAATAAATACTGTAATATAATAGGGTTCGGTGGTTGTTGGTCTAAAAGTCCCATGATTGTAGCTTATGTTTGACAAATGAACATTGCCACCCCCACCCCCACCCAAACCCCGTCCATCATAGGTGTCCCTCACCCTTCATTTTCAAATCCTTCTCCCACATCATTGTAAAATGTAAATGGCCCCCTATCTATGTATTTATGTTTCAAGGAATTAATTTTGTTGAACCCCATTCAAGCTTTGATATGGCCTCGATCTCCCTGTCAAGGAGTTTGAATGATTTCCTCTAGTTATATCCTTTTGATTAATCTAAAAATAATTGAACACCTAACCCAAAATTAATTGAAACCTCCGAAAATCAGCCTACAAACTAATCCAACCTAAATAACCCAATTAAAAGCCATAAGAGGCTCCATAGCTTAAATTAGAGTATACGTTAAAAAATTATCTGGCGAATAGGAAATCTGTTGAACCTATTCGCCAGATAATTTTCTACAATAAAAGCTAATGTATTTATGTACCGGTTTAATTTTGCTCAGCCTAAGAAATAGAATTCACCGAGGACATGCAGTTATGACATATATCTTACGTATTTTCCTTCACTGAAAAAGACAAACAAAAATAGGGAACAAAGTCGGGATGTACTCTGTAAATAGTGGAAGCTTTGTTGGGTCTGGCATGAAAATGTCGAAAAACAGGAGAGTTTGTATGCAATGTAGCAGGAGGTTCTGTATACAATGTGATTGTGACCCTCGGTGAACCAAGAAAGTTGGTTCCTAGCTAGCTAGATTTGGAAGTTGGAAAGCATAGCAAAATCAAGATACTGTAAATTATTCATCCACTCTAATTCCTTAATTATAAATTATTTCTGCACTCTAATTTGTTATGAATGTACCTGACAATTTGTTTTCTAGTTGAGTGAAATGCAAAAATCATGGAAACTAATTGAAGACAATGATCCCAATCATACAACTTTTTTTCCTCTTTTCATGATCTTTGTTGGTTATTTTCTCCCTTTCAGTTCCCAATCCTAACTGTGACACCATATTCCAATGTACATACCATTGTTGCCCGTCTGGGATTCCCTGTTCTAGAAAAATAGTGTACCTCTATGCCGAAATGTTTTGGACTGTATGTGTTCTATTTTTTGTTTTAAAATTTTCATGTGATCCAATGACCGAAAATGCACCAAAATAGAGGAATAGAGAATTTCATAATAGAGGATTTGATTCCCTTGTTGCCGTCAGGGCCGGCCCAGGCCCAAGGCCTAGGCCTAGGGCACACCAAAAATGGCTCAAATTTGGGGCACTCTAACATTTGGTACAAATGGGCTTGACTATAACACTTTTTTGGGCCAAATAAAGAAAAAATCCACTATTAGTTATAAAAGAGTCCAACCATTGTGACCCAACATTTAAAAGAAGCCCTTTAAAATTGGGTGTAACCCATATAAATCACCCCAATCCGTAACAGTGGATTTTAAAAAAAATCAGTCAAGCTTGATTGAAACCTCCTGGAGGCCCTAGAACCCCAAATAGTGGATACACCCAATTTTAGAAATTGGGAATCCCTAGATTAACAAGTGGCAATACTAAGTGCTGTTATATTGTCTTTTCACAGGGATTGTTATAGGACTAATAAACTAGGAATTAGGATTCTGGATTAGGAATTAGGATTATAGGAACTACGAAGATCTGCTAATCTATTATATATTAGTAATAAATTAACACATGACGAAGTAATTAGGTAGTAATTTTCTCATCTTCTTGTTCGAGTTTCGAGTAGGTTTGTATTTGAGATTTCTAAATTGACACAATTCTTGAGCTTTTCCAAGTAACCAAAAAGTTGTTGATCAAATTTCACTATTTTCTAGCAGATAAAGTCGTAATATTAATTCCAGCATATCTAATTTCTTACTTATTATAAATAGTTAAATAAGCCATTTTGACCCAAATTTTTTTTAAGGAAACTAACTGAAAGAACATATTTAGATAACACTAGGGTTTAGCATTGGCATAACAATGGAGTTTTGAGCCAAATTTTGTTTTTAAAAAGGCACATGACTGGAAATGCTCTAAATCATTGTTAAATTTAGCTTGTATTAATTCCCTTTTGGACGAGGAGATTGTAGTAACAAAAACGCAGAAAATTCGGTTGAGGAACTAGAAAATTTTTAGAGCACATTTTTTTAATTAAACCTAGGGTATCCAAATACCTTGTACCGGTCCTGGTTGCCGTTCAGATGGCACAAGAACGAAACATTGATAGCATCCTCACACAGACACATGGACACTTGTATACATATCTACTTACATATTTTGTTATATATAACTTGTCAACCATTATGACACAAGGTTCGAATCACATGAATAAGTATTACGATAAGACGTTTAACCTTTCCAAATTGTTGCAAAGTGGAAGCTAGTTAAGACACTTGTGAATAATTGTTCTCCAACCTTATCTAGTTCATTTCCTCATCTGTTTCAACGCAGAAGTGTGTGGGGAGTGGGTAAAAGCATTGTGGGATTGAGAAAAATAAAGAAGGGCTCGCTGGCTATCATTGATATGCAAGCAGCATCATGCCATCTCTCTCTCTCTCTCTCTCTCTCTCTCTCTCTCTCTCTCTAATAGATTTCATGGCTTTGATTATTTTGTCATCATTGGTAGAGATATTTGATAATGGGATTAGCTAGCAGTGCAAATTATGATCACAGTTTTTTCAGTGGTGGTCAGCTAGGCAGGCATTCTTTTCCGAGCTTTCAATTTACATCAACTTTGATTCACGAGGAGGACCATTAGCTTTTATCATCTTCACCCTTTCTTTTTCCTCTCTCTTCATCTGTCTTGCCCTTTCAATTATCCATCTATCTAAAATCTGCATCTACAAAAGGGAAAAAAAGAAAAAAAAAAATGGTGTCAATTTTATTCATGATCCGAACACGAAAAAGTTGTAAAATGAAAAAGTTATAAATGGCACTGTCAAGTTGGCGTCAATATTTTTCGCAAATTAAAATGGCGTCAAGTTGGCATCAATATTTTTCGCGAATTAAAATGGTGAAAAGGGCTCAACTACAGTTTTGGTGGTGCAACTCCAACCACCAAAATGAATCTGAATTTAAGCAGTAGCTATTTATCTGACTGTATTTTAAGAAGAAAGCCTCACGAACTTGGTGTGATTTGTTTTTCAAATGTTATGTGAGTGTTTCTCGAGGGGAGAATAGTTTTTTTTTTTTTTTTTTTTTCTTTTCTTCCTAATGGTGGGTAGAAGAATGGTGACGCATGAAGCATTTCTTAGCTAGGACTGAAGAAGATTAATCAAATACTTACTCTAAAATTGCCGAACACACAAGTACATTATTTTTTATTTGAAAATTACACATTTTCATTGTTGATTAATTTTTTGGGACGAAGGAAGTACATTAAATGAATGGTCAACTCTGCTTTTCGTAAATTCAAAATTTTCTTCCCTTAAGCATAAAGGTCATAACAACACTCTCCTTTTTTTTTGTCACTTCTTTTTTGTGGGAGTATTTGTGAAGTTGAGAAAGGAAGTTTGAAAATATATTTTCTAAAATTGATCTCAAAGAATGCATAGTTTTAGACTGCTAAAACTACAACTAGTGGTGAACATAGACTGGATTGGTCCAACTTTATAGTGAACTAAAAACCAAATCACTACCTAAGGATTATGAATTTTTAGAACCAAATCAACCCATAAAATTCATAGAACTAAACCAATCCAAGCCATAAAAATACGGTGTGAATTGGTTTTGAGCCACGGTTCCCTTGAAATTGAGATATCATCTTCATAAACTATTTTTAAGTCTAAAAATTTCAAATAAATTAAACCAAAACTTATATTAATTCAATTTCTAATAAAATAAAATAAAAACTCACTAAAATCAACCAACTAAAAGAACAGTAGACTATCAATGATTAGCAAAGGAATAGGGCCAATGAATAAAGTATTAGATTAGGAAATCAATTAATTAAGTTCATGTTGTGTGTTTAGTGTATTGAATTATATGAATAAGCTATCATAAAGTTTAGGGAATTAATCTTTCAAGAGAAGGAACAAGGTGGTGAAATGTAGCATTAGATTATGAAATTAAATGACTATGGGAGAAAAATTTATTCGGTGTATCTAAATCAAATTATACTGACTACTTTGATTATACTAAATCAAGTGAATTCATTCAGTTTGAATACGTTTCGACTGGAATCACAGCTTCACGGTTATTATTACACTAGGAAACAACAAGTCGGTCCTTGAGACTTCTTTTCGCGCGCTCCGACCCAAAAGCAAAAAAGCACTAGCAAAGATGCTACCTAATTTTTTAATCCAAATTAGGCTTCCCTAGTACATATCTCTCTCTCTCTCTCTCTCTCTCTCTCTCTCTCTCTCTCTCTCTTATTTTACATTTTAAAACCCCAAACCGTATAAAAGTATCTAAATTCCAAACCGTATAAAAGGGCTTAAACCCACAGACCAAACGAAAGCGCCTAAACCCTAAAATCATATGAAAGTGCCTAAACTTCTAAAATACTATGAAACCGTATGCCAAAAACCCCCCCAAAACCCTATGAAAGTGTCTAAACTTCTAAAATCCTATGAAACTGTAGGATACCCTGAGGCCTCGTTTGATTCGTGGACTAAAAAAAGTGGGATTAATAGTCCTGAGATTGATAGTCCTGGACTATTTATCCTGGGACTAATTTAGTACTGAATCTCACATAATCCTATGTTTGATTCATGCAGGATTAACATTGAGATATCTCATGTTTTGGCCAATCCCATGTTTGGCTCCCTAAACTACGTTTCGGGATTAAACAAGTGGCATTTTTGCAATTTGGTGAATTTTCCTTCCGCGTTCATTTTATCCGGGACTAAACAATCCCACCACCCCCCAGGTATTGTGTAATCTCATACGTATTGGATAAAACTTTGTCTCGGATTGTTAATCTCATGTCATTTTTGCGGAACCAAACAAGGGATAACGCAAAATTGGACAAAAATAGTCCAATCCCACCCTCCTAATACCCGAATCAAACGAGGCCTGAGTGCCTAAACCTCTCCAAAAAAGAGTGACTGGCCTCAATGGTAGTTAAAAAAAGAGTGACTGACCTCAATGGTATTTTTTTTCCTAGAAAAAAGGTGACCTTTAATGTCAATAGTTACTTTTTACACCTCAAACCACATTCTCTCCTATGTATTCCGCATGCAAGCCGAACTGGCCTTAAAAACCCATGGCAATGTCATTAACAGGCCTAAAAGCTCAAACCGAAGCCCAACATCGGCCCATTTCATGGTCCGATCCTCTAATTTTCTGCTGCTGCTATAGCGAGTACTTCTAATTGACACAAAACGCGTGAGCCCAAACAGTGTGAAAGAGAAAAATGCAGCAGCAAGCACGTTCTCCGTTTCACGCCACGCCGGCGCCGGTCCACTCGCCGGCGGAGTCACGTGAACCAGGCACAGAGGCGCCGCCCAAACAGGTGGCCCTCGCGATGGACAGGCTGTCGAACGCCGGCCGTCGAATTGCCGACATAAGGCTGGGCGCCGATCGCCTTCTCGAAGCCTTGTTTATGGCATCGCAGCCTCACCAGTCCACCAAACCCTTGAACTTGATCCTTAAAGAAGAGGCCTTAATGCGACAGCACCTCCACGACCTTCGAACAATCGGTAATTAGCTCCCTTTATACGTGTGGTCTCAATTTTGCTTTATTTCACTGTTTTTAGGGTTAGTCGGTTAGGATTTCGTGAGAGTGTTTGGCTGGGGGTGTAGCCCCCTGATTTGCTTCGTCCCCGGAGATACACTCCTGGCCCCACGCCAAATCCGGTGTTTGGCTGGGAAATTCTTCCCCCCTCTTAGTTCACTGTTGGGACTACAAATCCACTTGAAGGTGGATTAGCAATACATAATCTGAAAAACTTATGCAATATTATACTACAACAAAGTGTTCTGGACATGTCCCCGTGGTTGCACCCAATTAGGGGACTCATAGCCTAATATTCTACAATTTAAGTTTAGGAAGTTCCAACGCTTGGACTCTCACCCGAGTCCATGTAACATAGGCGTACGGTACATGTGTGCCTTCCCATATAGTATTTAGAACTTGGATTTAGTTATATCAACAACTTGGATTTCATTTGAGCATCTGAGCCATCCATTGCCAAGATGAAATCAACGGCTTGAGCCGCCCAACGGCATAGAAGCCACCCTACAGGACTGCCCTAGCCGTTGATTGATGGCTCAGATGCTTGGCAATGAATGGCTCGGATGCTTGAATGAAATTGAAGCCGTTGATTGTCGAAATAAACGGCTTAGATACACCCTACAGGGGCGCCCTCCAGGCAACCCTCCTCCGACGGAAAATTTAGTTTATTCACTAATAAGCATCTTCTTTCCCCCTCCTCCGGCCCTTTCTGTCCACAAATCATTTTACAAATTTGTGATCCAAATGCAACCTTAGAATTCATTTTGTTATAAGTACAATTTTTTTTAGGTTCAAAGGGGGTGTCCAGACCATTTTATGCACACCTTGACTACTCCCCTCTCTTGTCCAGTAGGCAAGCCATCCGCGTTGGGAGTAGGGATTCACACGAATTAACATTCTTGGAGGCCTAACCTCAAGAATCGAACGTTGGTTAATTGTGTTAGAAGTACACTCTAACACAATTAGGTAATCTACATGTTGTTGTGAATTGTATCAGGTAGACCATTGCCTTTTGTATTTGTTAGTACTATTTTGTTTGGTAATATTCTCTCTTTTCCAATGGCCTTTTCTCTTGTGATATTGGGCTCTTATCTTATTTTGATAGCTGAATCTGATAATATCTAGGAACAGTGGCGACTCCAGGATTTCGAAAGTGAGGGGTCATTATAAACATCAAATACCTTTACCAACCATAAATAAAAGAAAATATCATAGTAATGGCAACTAAAAATTTTGTTCCAACGAAAATCACATTTAAAACTCAACCTAATGAACAAAAGATATCATCAAAAAGCATAAAATAGTTTTCTCTGTTTATAGTTTTCACCACTTACAAAAACAAATATTAATAAATAAATTACACAAGCTTCTACAATTGCATTTGACGTGGTCTCGACATACTATCAAATAATCACTCCATCCCAAATTGTTGTTTCTGCTTCACTTTTTGAATCATTCAAACAATTATCTATATTTTATAATCTATAATTTTTCTATGATTTTAAAATATTTGTTCGATAAAATTAATTGAGATCCATCAAACAAGATCCATATTAGAAATATAAATCATTAAAAATCATATAAACAATTTTTTTAGTAACTAGGAGCAACAATTTGGGACGGTAGGAGTACTTCCTTACCAAGACAGATCAACCTCTTCATATCAAAAGAACATAACGAGTAACTAGGATTCAAACAAGCCACACAAAGAGGGAGGATGAAAGTTGGGGAATTATCTGGTGGTGTCAACCCTAAATTTATGGGGGTTCATCTATGAATTTCCTAAAAAAAATTAACGAAGTAGTAGTATTTTTTTTCCCGCCGTGGGATCGGCTGACCCCCTTACCTCCAATGTGGCGTCGCCCCTGTCTAGGAATTGTATTTTGGGATTTTGCTATTTTTAGGACTTTTGATGTGATGTACACACATGTTTTAGGTTATAGGATGGAGATAGTTTAGGAAGGTTGTCTCGAAATGCTCTGCTTTTCCTTCAATTATTTGGAAGCCCTGTCTGGTTCTTGTAGGATTAGTTTGGATCATAGTTTTGTGGAAGATATTTGAATAGAAAGAAAAAAGACAAAAAGATAAGTGATTAAATTAGACTATTTGCATTGGTCTTACTATACTTATCTTTTCCAATAGTATTGAGTATAGAAATTGAATTGGTTCTCTTGGTATGGCCTCTGTGATGTCTTCTGGCTTTGATTTGCTGGTAAGGGGGCCTGCTATTTCTGCGTTAAAAATTTACGAGAATGGTCACAACTTTTGTATATTATTGCGTAAGGTTAGATTTGTCTCCATTCTTCACCTGGGCATACATGGTGACGTGGGCAATGTTATCATTGTGGTGATGCTCGTAAATTTGTGGGCACATCCATGATCCAAACAAAACCTTGGAGATAAAATTTTTGTTGCCTCTTGGAGTTCTCATTTCTTCTAAAGATCAAACAGCTATAAAACATACTCCCCCTCTCATTTTTTCACCTGGGCATACACAGTGATGTCAATGATTGATTTGAGATTTGATATAAATGAGGTAGGGATGCACTATGTGTTGCTGATAAAACTAAGTTGACACCAATAAAGGGTTGGTTTAGTGGTAGAAACTCAAACTTGGTTGGATAAGGCCCTGGTTTGAGCCCCCGTATCCCCTTATTGGGGTTAAAATACTCATAACACCACCCACACATGGTGGGACTTCAACTTTGGACCTTGCACAAGTTCGGTGGGGTCCCCTATAAAAAATAGTGTGGTGTGATGAGGCAATACTTTTTGGCGGAGGTGTTGGGGTACCATACCTGCACTTCCATTTTTGTACCCAAAAAAAAAAAAAAAAGAAGAAGAAATGAAATTGACATTGATGAGGTGAGATTTAGGCAGATGGGAGAATGATGATGTATAATAAGATAAAGGTATTTGGATAGACAAATGAAACTAAAGCGTGAATTGAGGGGTGAATAATCAGTTGAGTTGCGTTTGCCATGCGGAAAGCAAGATGGGACAAAAGTAAATTGGTTGGGATTGAAGTAGTTGTTGGACGAGGTAAAAAAAAAAAAGGAAATGAAATTGGATAGACATTGATGAGGTGAGATTTTGGGCAGATGGGAGAATGATGATGTATAATAAGATAAAGGTATTTGGATAGACGAATGAAACTAAAGTGTGCATTGAGGGGTGAATAATCAGTTGAGTTGCGTTTGCCATGCGGAAAGCAGGATGGGACAAAAGTAAATTGGTTGGGATTGAAGTAGTTGTTGAAAGGATGCTGGAAGCGGTACTGAGAGAAGACCTAATGTGTTAATCTTGAAATCCATATCTGCCAATCAGGCCTCGAAACCGATTTTTCACTTGGAACAGGCACTTGATACTCTGCTGAGCTGAGGCCCACGTCAAGATGTTTAGTCATTGTCAATACTAAATAGGACCGCAAATAGTTGAATTGGGATGCTTACCATAGGGATTAAGGTTCCATTGGCTCACTGGTCAGTGGTGTCTCATTTGTCTGCAGAAAAAATTGCATAATATAAACCCTTTGTACTTGCTACTTGCCTAAGTACTTTAAAACTTTCTAGTTGGTATTCTCCTAACTTAAGGTTGGTGAACGGGACTTAGCTGCGTGAAAATCAATAAAGTTTATTGTATCATGTCTTCCAATGGATGACTAGTGTTCTAAAAGTCAGTCAAGTCAGTCGACTAGTTGGCCCAAAAGCCGCTAGTCGGGGTCCCCCGACTTGATTGAAACCCGACTAGGTGGGCAAAAGTCGACGATTGGTTGGTCAAGTCGCCCAGAAGTTAGTCGGCAGTTGACCGATCTGGGACCAACTAGCGTCTTTTAGAACATTGTGGATGATTGTAGGGCTGCAAGTTGGGAACTAAAATTATGCTCAGACACGATATTCCAAGTCTTGAACAGAAGAGTCCATATTTTTGTTCAGATTGCATCCATGAAGTTAAATCTTCTTATTTTTGCTAGGAAGGCAGTTGGAAGATTCTGGGGTTCTTAGTGAGTCACTTCGGTCACGCAGCAATTCGTGGGGCCTCCACATGCCCTTGGTTTGTCCAGATGGTGCCGTTGTTGCATATGCATGGAAACGTCAACTTGCTGGCCAGGCAGGTGCATCTGCTGTCGATAGGACCAGGTATGTCTTAAAACCTTTTGTATGCTAATTTTTCTTTGAATTCTTCTTTTTATTCATTCATTTATTGAACTCTTCATTCATTTTTCCCCTTTTGATTTCATTTGAATAAAGAGCTTTGATTTCCTTCACTATATATCGGAAGACTGCTCTTTGTGGCGGTCATCGACACATCGTATGCATGAAATGCTACCAAATCCATTTCCAACTTTAATCACAGTTTTCATAGTTCAACTGACATAACAGTTTTGACTGAAGATTGTTAACTAAGGGAGAGGGATCAATTTTAACAACTTGTGACCTGTGTTGCCCCCACTCCAAGGAACACAAAGAAATGCCGGACAAACGTGATGTATACCCATTAGTAAAACAAGTTTGAAGATACCATTTGCAATAGACAGTGGTTTGAAAAATCTCTATAACTTTTGACGAGTTCTCTCTCTCTCTCTCAGAGTTTGCTGAACAGTCTCACTGTGCAGGTTGGCTCTAAAGGCATTTACGGATCAGAAACGGCGATTTTTTCCTCACCTTGATGATGGTGCTGGTACTGGTGCTGAGTCAATTTCAAAGAAAATATGTGGTTCACAAGAGTCAATTGTGAGTCATGAAGAAGAGATTAATGAATACAGATCACTATCAGATTTTCTTGTGCATCTGGAAAAAGAGGTGCCAAATGTGAAAGTCTGTACTTATGAACGGTTGGATTGGTTAAAAAGAGCTGTGTCACTTTCCTCCTCATCCAACGAGAGTGTCATAGAAACTCCAACCGAACATACTTTTCATAGTTCAAACCTAAGACAAGGAACAGTAGGAAACATTGCTGCGGACAAGGCTGCTGTAATTGAGCTGCTGTTTCCTTCTGTTTTTAGAGCTATAGTATCATTGCATCCAGCTGGTTCCATTGATCCTGATGCAGTTGCGTTCTTTTCACCAGATGAGGTAAGTTATTTATCAGTTCTAGCAGTTTTTTTATTCTTAGCCATATGCATATACCATTGTTCTTTTGAGCACTGTCACTCCAATGTTAGTGTTGTTGCGTATGACCAATTAGTTGGCATTGTTACATCACATTTCCTTGAGTTTCTGACAATGTCAAATTATGAGCAATGGTAGTTGTCAATTTTTATACTTGCTTGACTACGTTCATCTTTTAAGAATTCATTTAGTGATTTGACCCGGGCAGAGTTTGGTTTCTTAATATTTGACACATTTTTTGTATTGGGTTTAGAAGTGGCCCTATTTTGCAATTTGTCGTAAACTCACCTCAATGAACCTTGGTGGACCTAGCAGGAGCTTGTTCATGAGCCTGATCAACTTCGTTCATTGAGCTCAGGAGTAGGAACACTGTCGTAGCATTGATTTTGGGTTGGACTGGGAACTAGTACTACATATCCTTCTAGCATAGGCCAAGATTGTGGGCATCCTTGCGTGTTTGTATGGAGTATGAATTTGGATATTTCACTTATCCAAATTTACTTGTTCCTAGAATTAGTGGGGTGGTGGTAGTAGAGTAGTACATCGATGTTCTGCATACAAGGAACTTTAACACCCCTTCCTTTTTGTTAGCTTCCAACGTTAACAGGTTATCCCTTTTTAGTTCTCGAAGTAATGCATTCCTTTATTGGCAATTTAACTAGGTTCATTTATGAAGCAGCCTTGAAATTTAGGTAACCAACAAAAAAGCATTATATGAAGGTACGTTTTATTTTATGGTTTCTTGATGAGCCATACAATGAAGCGATGGGAAAGAGTTATTGAGCATCGCTTGAGAATGACGACAACAGTGTCAGAGAAGCAATCTAGATTTATGCTGGGGAGATCGACTATTGAAGTAATTTTTTAAAGGAGGTTGGTAGAAAAGTATAGGGAGAAGAAGAGGGATCTCCATATGATTTTTATTGACTCAGAAAAAGCCTATGGTAGGGTACACAGGGAGATCATTTTGTGGGTTTTGGGGGCAAAAGGGAGTGACAAAAGGTTATACTCAATGTGGTTATAGATATGTATGAAAGTGTCGTTACTACTATTAGATTGCCAGCAGGGGAAACAAGTGAATTTTCAATTACGTTAGGGTTACACCAAGGGTCAGCTTTGAGCCCTTATCTTTTTGCCTTAGTTATGGTTGAGTTGACTAGATATATTGAGAATGATATTCTGTGGTGCATGTTGTTTGCAGATGATATTGTCCTAGTGGATGAAATTGCAAGGGGGGTTAAAGCTAAATTTCAAATTTGGAGAGAAGCATTGGAGTCCAAAGGAGTTAGAATAGAAATAAAACTGAGTATATGCACTGTAAGTTTAGAGACAATAGAAGTGCCCAAACAGAAGAAGTGAGGATTTAGGATCAAGAGATACCAAAAAGTGAGCATTTTAGGTATTTAGGTTCAATCTTTAGCAAGGATAGAGAGATTATGGACAATGTGGCATAAGATCCAAGTTGGGTGGCTCAAGTTGAGAGCCGCTTCAGGTGTATTGTGTGATCCAAGGATACCTAGCAAACTGAAAGGGGAGTTTTATACAACCGTTATCAGACTAGCAATGCTTTACGGGATGGAGTGTTAGCCTATCAAGAAGCAACAAGTGAGTAAGACGAGTGTAGTTAAAATGAGAATGTAAAGGTGAATGTGTGGCAAGACTAGGAGTGATAGAATTAGAAATGAAACTATTCGTGAGACAGTAGGAGTTATACCTATATGGCTATATAGGATAAGTTGTGAGAAAAAAGATTGAGGTGGTTTGGACATATCTATCGTAGACTTCTAGACGCAGTAGTCAAGAAGAGTGATGATAGTAGTGGATAGTAGGGCTAGGGATAGTAGGGCTAGGGGAAGAGGAAGACCTTAATTGACTTTGGATGCCGTCATACGAATAGACTTGGGCTTACTAAATGTCTAAACCTAAGTGAAGAGGTGGCCTTAGACAGAGCTTAATGGAAAAATAAGATTCATGTAGCCGACCCCAATTGATTGGGACACAAGGCGAGGTTTGGTTTGGTTTGGTTTGGTTTTGTTTCTTGAACAAAATACACTGGAATGACTTGAATATAGCAAGTATCTGATGGTTCTGTGGTGTGGTTACTGATGAAGATGTTCACTCATTGTTTTCTTAATGACCATTATAACAAGATCCAAATGCACTCACTTACGGCCCGATTGGATGCCGGATTAGTTTTAGGGGTATTAAATATGGAGGGGGTATAAGATAGTAGGGGTAATATATATGGAGGGTGGTCCCACAGTGATGTGACATTTATAGATGGGGGATTAAGTAGTACTTGGTTTGGATGATTTTGTGAGAAGGGGTATTAAATTTGGGTGGATGATGTAAAAAACTATCAAAAGACTTTTTTGCCCTTGTTTGAATATTCGTATTAGTTATATGTTTTTTTAATTAGACAAATCTAATAATTAATTTATTTATTATTGAAACTCAATAACTAATTAAGCTATAAGATTTAATTGTAATTAATTTTTCTATTAATTGTTTTATTATAAAAATTAATTTATATGTTTACTTTTTATTATAAAAATTATTGAATCGGATCATCTTTTAGGAGTTTTCAAAAAGTATGTCAAAAAACTAACGAGATTTTTGGGTAAAGAAGGTATACTAACGAGATTTTTGGGTTTTATAATTATTTTATTATAAAAACTAATTAATGTTTTATTATTTTTGGGTAAATAATACTCCTAATTTTTTAGTACATTTTCAAATAATAAAAAAAGAAAACATAGTACATGCGATTGTCTTGGGAGGGGTATTGGGATGGGGTATTAAAAGGGGTACAATGGTCATTTTCCAGGGGGTATTAGGGGGTCATAAATATGGACACCCCCTGGGGTGTCCATAAATATTAACACCCCTGAAGGGGTGATATTTAGTCCGGGTGATAAATAACACCCCTGCACTTATTTTTGGCAAACCATTCCATAGCCGTGGGCCCGGGCATAAATAAGACCCCTCATATTTATGCCCCCCACTAAGACCCCATCCAAACGAGCCGTTAGGGAACAGAATGGGAAATAGTACTTCAATCATTTTTCATTTATGTTTGTGGCTTTGCTTGACAGGGAGGCAGCTATGTACATGCAAGGGGCTTTTCCGTTCATCACGTATTTAAGCATGTCACGGTAACGGCTTTTCTTTCGCGGTTACTTTTGTATCATTATAGCTGGTCGGGTAGGAGGACTAAAAAGTGCAGATGTTATATGTTATTAATTGCCCTATTTTAGGAGCATGCTGCTATGGCTTTGCAGTATTTTCTTGGCCAGAGAACAGAAACCGCTCTTCATTCGCTGGTGGTGTGTCTTTAACCTGGGATTTTTAGTATCCATCTCTACGTTTAGATCATAAAATACAAGGACGACATAAATTTTCTAATCCTTTTACATCGTTTTGCAGCACTGGATCTGCAGCTATCAAACTCTGTTCTCCAAAGTATGCAGGTACAGATCTCTCGGTTTTCCCTGTTTCGTTTCTTTTTTTTTTCCCCTTGAAATCACTGAAAAGTTGTTTAGCAAGATGTTTTCAGAAACTATTTTTGTAAAGTTGCTGATAATTTTTGCATAACTTTTTTGAGTTTTCAAACAGAAGAAAGCAATGTGAACCCCTTGAATTTTTTTTCCTTTCTTTTAGTTCCCAAAACATGTAAAACTAAAAGAGAAAATAGACACCAATGCCATTTCATGCAATGTGATTTGGGATTTGGAATACTTGTGGTGCAGTAAATGTCAACGGCTATTATCAATGGACAAACAATTAGCACTACTGTTGCCTCCAGTTCATCGCCCTTACCGGAAGTTCTCTATCGGTAAAACTACTTCGACGCAATCAAGTTCCTCAACAAAGGATCAGAGTGCAGACGCCATGCAGGCTTATCATATCGATTGCTTTCCAGAGGGGGCATAGTCTATCATTGATGCAGTTGTGTCTGGAGAGCCTTGTACACGGAACCAGAACTAGAAATCACACTTGCTTTTGGTATGGCGTAGCGCGTTTTGTTTTGCCCAATTGGTGGGGTTTTCTAGGGACGAGTAAATCTATACTTCTGTATGAATCCATTTTTTTTTTTGGTCTTCAAGTAATATTAAATTTGGTTAATTGTTGGTTAAATTACGGTAGCACATACTCCCCCCTCTTTTGAGTATGTGGTTTCGTAATTTCAGCTTATTACGTAAAAAGACATCATTGTTATACCTTTCATATCAATTTTCATTTCCATCAACTCTTCATCCATGATCGTTTCAACAGGACAAAATAATAATTGTACAAATTTTTACTATTAATTTTTCAAAATGGGCACTAAAATGGATTATTAGAGTATTACTTGGGGACGAATGGAGTAGTACTAAGAGAAGATGGGCCCGTTGAGCAATGATTAAATGATACGCAATACATTTGTATTACAAAAGGACTGAGACCCATGATACTATATTAGCATTTATTAAATTGGAGTGTTTTGGCTAAATAATTGAGTCACATATTTTTACTTTATTGAATTTTTTTTTTGTGGATAATGGTTCGTTCGATGAAAGGAATATAAAAAAGAATAATTATTAACCAAACTAAAACTTGTGACTAAAAACCAAAAATAATTCAAAAAATGTGTTCAACTTGGTTAATCGTCTGATCAACTCGGTTGCTAATGAGTACGGAGAGTTCCCATGAAGCTGTGGTATTTAAAGCCCACTTATTAGAGGGTCTTCAACTCCGGATTCAGGAGAGCTTGTCGCTCGTGGCTTCAAAATAGAGCTTGCTTTGTGAGTTGATATGAGCTAAACAATTACTAATAAATATTGACCGCAGAATTAATCATTCTCGTAAAAACAAAAAAAGTTTTAACAAAAATCAACAGCCACATGATGAAATCACGACCATTTGTTAATATGTTATTAGCAAATATCATATTGTCTTCTTTTTTTCTTTTTTCTTTTTTCACTGAGATAGCTCATTAAATCGTGAATATTTTAAGGATTCTGAATATATCGGTGAGCCCACAGCAGGCCCCACTTCCAAAATATTGAAGTGAGGTACCTTTTTTTTCCTTTCCACAACAAAATACAGCATCTAAACATGTCAAGGTTCAATAATATAATCTGCTACGTCCTAAATGATTTGAATTTCAGCATGTTTAAAAAAAGACATTAATCTGCAATATGTATGTATTTGCTTAAAGCTAATCCAACTCGAAATCAACCTCAATAATTGTTCCTTTCCACAACAAAACACCAAGTAGACAATTGAAAGTGCAACATGTTCAATGTAAAAGTAACAGGACTACTGTCACAAGAATTACATGAAAAAGTCCTACCACAGCTGGTGGAGACAAAAACGTCTAACCTTCTTACTTTAAGTTAGATTTGATTCACTCTCTTTTTAAGAGAATCTTCAGCATAGAGAGGAATTCAACGAAAGCGATTAAGGCACTCAATTAAGATATCTGTGTGCTCAGGCTTACCAACAGAGACTCGAATACAATCCTTCAATTCTTTAGTGTTGAAGTGACGGATCATGACTCCCATCTGCGCAAGATCTTCCTGTAAAATTTTATGGATTATCATCACAAACGGTAGTGAGCAGATGGCATACACTAAGGAATTTCATAGCAATACTGTTTGTAGGGTTGAATACACTTAAATTATTACAAGAACACCTGTCCGCGTTTTGTAACTTACAGATTAGCCGCTCAATTTCCAGAAAAACAATGCATAGAGACACTGATGCGCACAAACACAGATAAATGCACCTCCTACGTCCAAAACATCCCAAAAGTAGAATAATGACTTCCTACAGATGCTGACAAACAATTCTGCTAGAGAACAGCAGCCCAACATCATAATCACCCGCGCATCCTGGATTTCACTAGGCCCATTATACTTCTCTTAGAACTTGTCCCACATTGGCTACTTATAATCTCCATAACAAGTATATGAGCCTAGACGGTCACTCCACTCATTGCCATATGGCTTGAGTTGGATGCTTTTTAACATGGTATCTAAACTAGACTTTTGGACAAGACTCTCTTAATCGATTGCCTTATTGCTTGTGTCGTTAGTGCACCTTGTTTTGTTATGATCACTAATGTAATGGATCCTTTATTTACCATATGCATGTGCGGGTCAAGGGTTGCACATGGTGGGGGAGTGTTTAAACTTGTCCCACATTGGTTAATTACAACTTCCAAAACTAGTAAAATGAGCCCAGGCGGCCTCTCCACTCATAAACACATGGTTTTAAGTTGGATGCTTTTACAACTTCTACTGCCCCTTCCTATGAAGCCCAAATACTCTATTTTGGCCTCCGTAACACGTATGTATCCGATACGCTCAGATATGCTCCGGATACATATCCGATACGTTATTTAAAGTATTTGGAATTTAAATTTATTTTTTGTCAGATACACTTTGTATACGCTCGGATACGTTTTGGATACACTAGGATATGTTTCGGATACGAGCGGTTGTAAATATGTTATTACTTGAAACATGTGGGTTAAAAGCGTAATTAGGGCTTTATATTTGTTTTCTTCCCCCAAATCAATCAACGTAGCTGCTCTCTGGTTCAACCTTCTCCTCTAAGTCTCTCTCTCTCTCTCTCACTCTCTCTCTCTCTCTCTCTCTCTCTCTCTCTCTCATTAAGTTGCTCTCTGGTTCGATCTTCTCATATATATATATATATATATATATATATATATATATATATATATATATATATATATATATATATATATATATATATATATGTATTATGTATATATGCTGGATCTGCTGTGTGTGTAAATAGTAGTCAGTATATATATACATAATAAAAATTATATTTTTAGGAATTAAAAATTATACATATATAATATATTTATTTATATATTTTTATATTCAACGTATCCCCTAATGTCTTGTATCCGACTTTTTGGAAAAATCGTATATCTGCGTATCCGTATCGTATCGTATCCGTATCCATGCTTCATAGGCCCCTTCACAAGCACCAAATCTGTCGAATTACCAAAGCACAAGCAGGAAATCTATAAATTACCAAAGCCTGCTATTAAGCACTTGCAAGGAGCCTACCCTTGATCTTCAAACAGAGTCATACATTAAGCAGGGGGATTGCATTTCCTAAAATAGTAGCAAGACACTTAGAGATTGTTTCAGACATAAAATAAGGTGCTTTATTATTTTGGGCTGAAGGGGGCGAGGAGAGTTGGACCCTCAACCGACCACTTGGGTGGGGTCCTTCAGTGGATGGGTGAGGTTCTTCATACCACTGAACTAAGATCTTCTTTTAATGGGGTAGAACTTCGATCAATGGATCGGGATGCAAACGTGAGATATGTCAGTGGAGTCATGTAGAAGAACAAATTATTATGCAGACACTCGCGTATACAACTAAGAAATTTTCACAGCCGCCAGCCAATTATGTAAATTTCCATTATTTGAAGTAGAAAACATAGTCATCAATAAAACCTATAAAGTTTTCAGATGAGAAAAACAGTTCCAACGATAAAAAGATGTGGCAACCAAAAAACAAGTTTGTACCTTGAGTTTCTTAGCATCCACCCCAGAAGTCACCTCAGAAAGGATGAAATTAGAGTGGCTTGGATATGGGTTGAGAAAAGGCACTTCTGTCAAAAGTTTGAAGAGTCTCTCACGTTCTTCCACCAAAGCCATTTTAACCTTCTGTTAGATGTCCTTGACTAGTATCAGAATTGGTATTCAACCACCAAGAATACTCAATGGCAACTTAACAGTGAATATTAACATTGGTAAAGCCCAAATTAGTAAATCATGAAGTACCTCCAAATAGTCCGGATTCTTTAGTGCTGCACATGCAGAAATTTCTGCAGCAACAGAGACATTATATGGTTGTTTTGCTCTCCACAGATACTCAATAATACTCAAAGGAAATGCTCCATATCCAATTCTGAGTCCAGCTAAACCTGTACAGTGTTTATACACCACGTAAATATGCTATACTTCCATACAAATAAACAAACCTAGTGAAGGTAATTTACAATAGATAGTAAACAATCGGGATGAGAAATTAGGCAGCCATCCATCGAACATCTTCAAAGAACAACCATAACAAATTTAATCCACACAAGTCAACCACCAAACATAAGGTTGCTATCATCAATCTTAGACATCTATACAGAAGAAACTACCCCAAGATCTGGAAGTGATTTAGTGCACCCGCTATTCATTCAGAGATGGTGGTGTTCTCTGAAATCTCAGATGTATATTCCTATTTCTGTGTTGTATTGTTGTTTTGTGTTTATGTTCTGTGCTAGCTCAGGGTTATTCCATATCGAACCAACCGTTGACACATCTCACTATGATCCCCCTTTTCGCTCTTCAGCCCTCTCTGCTCTCAACGATTCTAGTAAGGAAAGGTGCATTGTCACCACCGATTGCTGCCAAATTGCAATGAAGTGAAATAGTCTTCTCTGTCAGCTCATACAGTAGCAAGTTGACTTCATTTCCGGTGACCAACTTTCGTGAAAGGCAAGCCCTACCATCGCTTGGCAACCTTCTCAAACTCGGCAAAAGGGCTTTCCAACATCAGAATCCTCTATCAGTTGGGCAGGCAAGGCTGGACTGGGGTTAACGGAATAAGATGAGACCAGTTAAAACTCAAACCAACCCAGCTGGCTGGTCAATCTCAGAGATCTTATCAGCCATGTCTCTTGAGTGCCCCTGTCTCCATTTCGTAGGCAATCAATCGGAGAACCGGGGAGGCGTCCTCATTAGAAGTTTTGACAAGGATCACGGGTTTGCACCTTCTTTTCATGGTTGCGTCAGTGAAGTTCTGTCTCTTCTTTCTTTTTCCTTCAATCCAGCCAAGCAAGGAGTTCAACCAAGCCAGCCAAGCTGCTTCGAATTTCAATTTGGTATTGTTGTAGGTAATAAAAGAACCTCGTGCTCTAGCTGCTCAGCTCTCCTCTTCTAGTGATGAACCTGCTTGTTTCTCTCAAGCCGTTCGCTTGCCTGAGTGGCGCGCTGGTATCAACTGACGGAAGAGAATGATCTGTGATCCCACTTATTTGATATAGGCTATCTGAAGGAATGGGACCAGTAAATCTATTGTTGTTTTCCCTTCCGTGCCATTCCTTGAAGCTTCCCGTCGGGGGATAAAAAGATGATGAGATTGCTTGATGCCAAGCATTTAGTTGCCGCCCCCTCCTGGCAAAGACTCAGTTGCGGAGTTGTAGTAGGCATCACAGGGTGCATAGGCTGAACGGCTGTAAAAAGAGAGAAAGGGGCAGCTATCTAGCAGGAGTCGTTCCGGTTGTATGCCACGAGGTAACCCATCTTTTGGCACAATTCTATGGGGCTAGCTCTGTTCCTGTAGCTAGGCAAGGGCGGATAGAGAAACAAGGCAGCCGTACTTCTGCTAGAACAGAATCCATCCAGGAATTTCCTAGAATTAAGTGCAGAGAGCAGACAGCTAGGCCGGACTCGCCCTACTCGATGTTGGGTTGGATAGTTCCAAGTCATGAAAGCACTCAACTAATGAGGAGAGGGCGGGCTTGGTTCGAGAGACGTCCAAAAAGCTGTATCTTGCTGGGAGACAAGCAAGCAAAACTAAGGCCCACTCGACGGAAAGGAAACAATACGGTGCACTCCTGCCAGGTCAGGAAAGCAGCGAAGCGCAGTGAGTTTTACCGTCCATACAACAAGTTTGTCACGCTACAGCTCCTGTAGTGAGTGCAGCTACCGAGTAAGGTTTTTCACCCTGATAACCTACTGTGAGTACGGATATGGACTATATCCCGAGAAAGGCTTAATTGAAGACAACCGTGTAAGACAAAGAACCGCTTAGTCACTTTATACCAGCCTTAGTGACTTCTTAGTATGCTGGCTTAACTTAGTGACTAATCTAATAAAGGCTAAGTTAGAAAGCGCTGGGTAGTCCAGACAGAAAGCGAGTGAGTTTCTGGTGCTAGTGCTGCCCGGCTGCTCTAGGTGCCTAGATGCTGCTATATGGATGGTTTCACGGTGCAGCCCCTTCACCTGCGGATACGCTGCTACTGGTGTTGCTAGGTCGCCCCAGCTTAGCATAGGCTATAGGACTAGGCTCACCTCTTCTAGGCCGGCAGTGTAGCGTGGAACAAGTTCAGTATACGTAACGAGCCAAAGGGCTTTCAGCCCAGACTAATTCTTCTAGGTTCCGGGATGGACACCACTAATTCATGGTAGGTCAGCACGTAACCCAGTCGATTCTATAATGTCGGGATGCAGAAAACCAGATTCATTCTATCCTCTCAGTAAATGCCACAGAAAAGCACGCCTAGTGAATATGGTCCAATGTTCAGATGTTATGACTTAATCCGTCAGCCTTGCTGTCCGCTACCTTTAATGGGCAGCGCTGTGCGATTGAATGTTGAAGTTTTGCAGTCTTTGGTTAAGGGCCAACTCTTGGTTGGAGTTGGTTTAACGGACCGAAGAGTGCCACTACGATAAGTTTCATTATGTAAATATCGAAAATAACTTGTCGTGGGAGCAGCAAAAAAAGAAGAGACATGAATTCATTGAACAACAAAGAAATATTGTAAACAAAGGAGCCCCCTACTAATGGGCTCAAGCCAGGGTTATGAAACCTATTGTCTTTCTCTACCTTAGCTGTTCTTCTAGGTCAAATCCTTGTTTTATCCCCGCTCCTGATAATGACCTTTTTTTCTTTCTTTCTGCATTCAAACTCTACAACAAAAGGAGGGAGATTAGACGATTAAGTAAGCTCCACTTAGCTTTATAGCCACCAATACGCCACCAAGGCTTCACATCTAACCCAGATTCCGCTTTACGAAGAGATTCTTATAGTTACCCCTTTCTTCAAAGAGTGCCCCTAGCAGCGATTACTGCACAAGAGGGTTCTGTTCGGATAAACATAGCAGTTGACACACTAATAGAGGAAGGTTTGTTTCCCACTCTTCAATCCAGACCAGCTGATTACACCACTTGCTTGTTCTTGCCTGTTGTTTCTTCCTGTTGGGTAAAGGTGGTATTCTAATGGAAGGTGTTGGGGGATATCTGAAAAAGCTTAAGTGTAGGATCTCAAAAAGCTTAACACTTACGTTCTTTCTTTTCCCCCCATAACGAGAGCTTTTGCGCTATAGCAAATGGCGATGGCTTTGCGCTATGGGGGGTCATGGCAAGGCACGTGACACAAAAGCGCACATATGGCACTATGGCGCGCGCCATAAGACGAGGCACTGTGGCGCCATAAATTGTTTCAGCCTTTTTTTAATCAAATTATGCCACAATCAATCTCAGCCATTGATTTATGATGAACAAAAGGTAGTCAATGTACTGGATAATTTCCTTAACCCTACACATCAGAGATAATATATCTATTCTATTTTCATTAGCAGCAGCCAACAGCCAACAGCAGCAGCGTATATCTTCTTCTTCTCTGCGATCAACAGCAGCTGCAGCCATCGATCTCCTCTCTCTATCCAACAACAGCAGCAGCCATCGATCTCCTCTCTCTGTCCAGGCTTCTTCTTCTTCTTGTTGACAGCAGCAGCCATCTCCTCTCTCTGTCCAGGCTGCTTCTTTTTTTCTTCTTCTCCATCATTGAAATGTTTATGTTTTATGATATTTGAACGTTTTAAAAGCGTTATGCCTATATTAGAATTCTACTTGTTATAATAAAGTGTGCCACAGTTTGCTATGGCGCGCGCCGCGCTGTGCGCCGTACGCTATTCCTCCAGGGGACCATTGCGCCTTGGTGCGCCATGAGCCATTTAAAACACTGCCCCATACCCCCCCGGGAGGTGACCTAGAGAAGGCAGCAGCCCTCCTCCCCTAGAGGAAGGGAAGGGGGGGAGCTAAAGAAAGAACTATTTGTATACTAGACTATAGGAAAGCAGAAAGCAAAGAAAGTGAAGGATAGTGGACAGCAAGTTGGAGGACGCTGCAGAACCCCGTGATTGATCCATGTGCGCTATTCCCTAATTGAATTGAAGAAAGTTGGAAAGCCTCCAGAGCCTCAGCCCCTACCAACCAGCCAAAAGTCATGTACGTATTATTGTAACATCTGCGGATGTACTTCATAGTTGGGCTGTACCTTCCTCAGGTGTCAGATGTGATGCTGTACCTGGTTGTTTAAATCAGACCTCTATTTCGGTACAACGAGAAGGAGTTTACTATGGTCAGTGCAGTGAGATTTGTGGAACTAATCATGCATTTACGCCAATCGTCGTCGAAGCTGTTCCTAGGAAGGGATCTCATGCGTAAGTCAATTTCTATGGTACTCTTCATGGCAAACACTATCGACCGCAAAGGAGCCTTTCTATAATCTATTAGAATTGTTCTTTATAACACCCCCGAGAGGGGCCTAGGCCTCTCTTCTCTATCTCACCTCCCCTGGGGTACGGAAGAAACTGAAGAATTACAGATTGGGGAGTTTAGTTACGTGGTTCGATCTCCTAAAGCGTTAAGTGAAAGAAGTAGGACAAGAACCAATCCAACAGAACATATTGATGCTTTACGAAAACAAGGAATGGAGCGCGGGCAGGCAAGCTTGATAGTGGATAGACAGCAAGCAAAGAGAGAGGGAGTGAGATAGCATTCGCAGGTAAGAAAGAACTTGGAACAGCAGTACGAAGACATGGGAGATTCCGTGGAAGTAGAGGAAGCAGAGGCGGGGGCCATAGCTATCAGAGGCAACGGGGGCAGAAGCAAGCGGAATTCTATCCTTTTTATGGTTGTTCGACAAGGACGTGCCGATTTAGACTTCTTTGCCCACTTCCCCCACAAGTCGAGTAGCCGCGAATAGCCCGAACCCACTCCCGTACCTCTTCCAGAGAAAGCCATCTCTTCCGGTGACTAATGGACAAGATGACCCGCTGCCCTGGCCTGAGAGCTGCCTTAGAAGATGTCACTCCCCTTGGAAGCTGGACGCCGTAACTATTAACTCTAGTTAAATTAGCTAGATGGCAAATAACCAATGCAGGAACTCTCCTTAGCGGCAAAAGAGAATAACAATATTGTGTTGGGTCCTGAGGACCATCCAGGATGGCCGAAGATCAATACCTAAATGTGCTAGGGGTTCATCATCATAGCCAGGGGAATAACGATGAAGGAATTTTAGCGCTGATGTAGCTAGTTAAGGCAATTCCCCAGGATAGGTTACATTGTTCACTCTACTTGTGAATGAGTATCAAAGTCAATGCTAGTTAATGCTTCTCCACTCCTTAGTGGGTTAGGCTGACATAACCTGAATCATCAATTCAAACTGAACGGGCAGCAGGCCCAGTATACAATATGAGTTCCAACCTAATTTGGATTAGGCCTTCAAACCTGGATCATCAAAAGTCTTCTTGTGCCGATTTCGCCAGCCTCACTCAAGATCTTGCGTGAGATCAGAAAGCTAAGTACTCCCTCAACCGTGGCACTAGGATCTTCCACTGTAGGGTGACCTTCCGCGCTGGCTAAACAGGTTTGTATCCCTATTTTTAGTTTATCAGACCGATTAGTCGACCAATTTCTCTACCCCGCCTATTCCTAGCTTAGCCTATCTTATAATCCGTTCAGTCTGATGCACTCCACTTGATTCTTCTTTTCCGCTCTTCCCCTCTCATGGAGCTCTTAATATAGTTCTATGGTTTCTGCGGATGGACCTCCAGGACGCCTTTCTGCATGTCCTTACTCAGAACTCCCTTCTCCTTTCTACTCACCGGAATGCCATGGCTACAGGGACTGTCACCTGTAGGAACAGCAACTACCTAGCTCAAGAGTAGTCGAACGCTCTGACTCGGGCGATTCTCCTGAATCTCCTTCAACACAATATTTGTGGTGCTTTCCAAAACACAAATTGAGGTCTGGGCAGCAAGACCTCGAGGTAGATACCCCCTCAATAATCATATGAACAGATTCTACATAATTTTAAAAAAGAAGGATTTGCTGTTGCATCATTGTTTCCATGGAGAAGTCAGATCCTAATGAGATTCCAATTTAGCCCAAGACAATAGGTGTAGGAATCTTGACCTTGAACAAGTTGCAAGAGTACCTTTTTCTCTTGTTCAAGATTAGGAGCATCTTAATAATGCTGGCACATTTATCACTGTTATTTAGTGGCTGATATTTTGTGCAACGCCAATGCTCTGGATGTTGAATGAAAGAAGCATGGTAATGTGCACATAAATCAAAATGATTCTTGGGTCTGCCCTCTCTGATGCCTTTTGGCTTTGATTTGAGGGCATGATTCCACAGCAAACTCGACGGTATAGGGGGACCACTGTTTCAGTGGTATTCTGTGAGCAACCAATTTGTGCATTTATTGCCAAAGGTTAGGTCTGTCTCAAATCCATCTGTTTCAGTGGTATTCTGGGAGCAGCCACTTTGTGCATTTATTGCCAAAGGTTAGGTCTGTCTCCTATCCATCCCCCGCTCATACCCCCAATTATTGGGGACTAAATGGGTTATGTTATTGTTGTTGTATTTAGTGGCTGATATTTGAGACTTGAAACACCATAAAATTCAACCAATTTCAAAAAAGAATCTATTAATTATTGATAGAGACTAAGTGAGTAATTTGTGCACAAGGGAGTTGGTTGAAGCAAAGTCATTGCCTGGGTACGAAAGTAATTATGAAGTATGTAAACTATGATGGCACCCATAATCAGGCAAGCATTTGGGTGGGGTTGAGTTCTACCCAAAACCATGTTGCTCTATAACTCTTGCCTAACACGAAGTTTGCTATGTCTACGGAGATGTAAAATTGCAAAAGGCTGGTTTCAGAAAATCTTGTCTGATAACAAAATAACGATTCGGAGGTAATCCCTCCTCAAGTCAAACTAGAGCGACCTGGAACTCAAAACTCAGGAAGTCATATTTCCTAACTTTTGATCAATGAACCTACAAAAGCCCTTAAATTGATAACCCCGTAGTTACAGTCCGGAGAACTCTAGTTAGAGTCCGGAAATTCACTTGATTCACTTCACTTCAATATATATTGAAAGAAAGAATCTCAAGAGAATCAGTTTCAATGTGGGTTAGCGACAGATCGTTCCTTCCAGTCGCTTGTTGGCAAGAGCAGAACTTCCTTATAGAACTTCCTTATACTTTTCAAAGTTTGAAAAGAAGGAATTTATGATTCACTTCTAAGAGTAGAGCAATTGTATTCTTTCAAAAGTCACTCCCATACCACGCTTATCTTGAGACCGGTAAGAAGATTGACTTTCACGGAGTAAGATAAGCAAAGAAGCGGAACTCAAAACTCAAGTTCTTGAATTTGAACCATTTTCCTCTCGCCATTCTTCTCTTTAAGAACTGCACCCCAGCACCTATCAAAGCTACAGGCTAGAAAAAGGATAACTAAGCCATCAGAAAAGTGGGACCAAGATGTGCTTTTTGGATTGTAAGGACAATTGCCTTTGGAAGTGCAAAGTTTGTGAAATGCATGCAGACAGCCTTTGAAAGGAGGAAGACACCTAACAATGATATGCAAGACCGACAGCTACCAAGAAACTCTTTCCAAGCATGAACTCCATCTAAGCGTTGATTGAATAAAAGCCTTCACTCCCCAATTCCTTTAAGAGGAGGAATGTTGCTTCATGGGAATCCCAAGTCAAATACTCTAACACCAGGCAAGAGTTATGACTATGGCATACAATCATATTAACGTAAATAGCAACACAGGACATACAGACATTTCTTTTTAATTCCTTCTTTACATTTGTCGGACAACTTTGTGCATAATTCAAGTTTAAGTAAAAGGTCAATATTCTAATTATGCATTCAATAATGACGCATACAAGTTCTTTGATATTAGGAGCAAACTTTATACATACCAGCTCTCTTACTAAATGTGCGGAGGACAATTAGATTTTCATGCTTCTTCACCCATTGCATCCTAGATTCAATTCCTGAAAATTCAATGTACGCTTCATCCAGCACGACCAATATAGGCAGGTCAAGGATCTTCAAGAGGACTTCATCACTGATTATACTGTGAAAAAATAAGATGCCAACACAAGTAATCATATCAGACCAGCAATAAAGCCAGCTGGAAAGCATTAAGATACATCAGACTTGCTACAAGAAAAGAAAAAGTCAAACATAATATTGCCAATACTATAGTAAGAAATCATTTATCCTTGTTCTTCTTATTTCAGAACGTTCCACTCATAAACAAACTATATTAAAAAGCTCAAAATGATAATCCGACTGGGTCATGCCTAAAGCCTTATCTTTTTTCCAGCCAGTCCTAGCCCCCAAAAAAGGGGGAGGGTTGTGTGTTAAATAGCTGACAACCAACACGTAAAAAACTCTGTTAGATCTTTATAACATGAATCCTAATATGATCATGTAGCCCTTGATAGAGCTCAATGGAAAAATAAGATTCATGTATCCAACCCTAATTAATTTGGGACTTAAGGCTCGGTTTGGTTTGGTTTGGTTTGGCATTAAAAGCTCAAAATGAGGGGCAGATAAACAACAAATCATAAGATCTATTTCAGAAAGCTCTCCTCAAAATCAAAATAGACGGTTTAGGCTATAAAATTCCCAAGTCAAAATCTGAAAACACTAAAATGAGGAGGGATAAAAAGTCATTGTATCAGTGTTGTATTGATTTCAACATTGCTTTGACTAATTATCTCAAACTAGCAATGTTCGTACATGTCTGAGACAGCCTCTCCCAACAGTACAAAGTCAGTGTTCCCTTCTATAAAATTGAAAAAACAATTTGACATTTCAAAGCCCAAAATATGTGTTGGGGAGTATCCATTGAGTGTAAGTGCATCGGACTAGGCATCTTCTTAGAAGTGAATGTGCTTCTTAGACCTTGTCATAGTTCTACTAATTGTTCAAACCTAAAATACCAAGTAGCATAACAAATACATCATTCTCTTGTCCCAATCAAAGGTTTTCCGCACAAAGAAACATTCACTAAAATGACAAGCATATGCAATCACATGAAAAACTTTTCTTTTCGTATTACTAACCAGCAAACAATATTAGACACCCCACTTCTGCACCAAAAAATAAACCCATGTGAACTCCCCCATTGCATATTTCTGGCAGCCTTGAATGTGATTGGAAACTTTATATCTCAAAAAGGTGGCAGAAGAGGGACCAACCTTTGGACAAAAACTTTAGCAAATAAAAAAGGTTCAATGGAGGGGAACATGAATTCATCCACACACTCATGCAAAACCTCTCTCACATAGACCAATATTTTAGATTAGGCATACTATCCTTACATAAATCACCAGGTTTCTAAATTACATAAATCTTCGAGCCACCTAAAAGTTGTGGACACTTTTTCGCAGGCAAGATGAGGCATATAGATAAGCCTGAGACATGCATCTTGGGTCGCAGTGAAGTTCTTAATGATTAATGTTTGGACAATTACTACTCTACGGTGAATGTGCAAAACTTGTAACTGTTGACCCTGGCCTAGCCAATTGCATCATCTAGTAAAATCAAATCGTAAGAGGCAATAAAAAGTCACCTCCCATCAGGATTATTGGGAGAAGTCAGAAATATGCACTTTGGTCTCTCCTGCTCAACAACTTCAGCAATCCGCTTTGTATCCAAGCTAAAGTCTGACTTCCGGGGTACTGCATAGTTGGAAAGTAGCATGATGCAAATAATTAACATGGACATTTGACAAAGCATGAAAACAATGATGCATCACTATGATGCACAGACATAGATGCGGAAACGGACACGGACATGGGGACAAAGGAATTCTAAAAAAATGGGGATACGGACACGTCGGGGGACCACATGTATATTTATTTCTTTATTTATCTATAAAAATATTTTTTTTAAGAAAAGACAAACAAAACAAGACATCCATTATCCATAAGTGGGAGATATTTATAGTGTAAAATTAAAGTTTTATTCCCAAACTTTTGAGTAATTATGAATTTACCCCAGAAAAAATTAAAAACCAAACAATTAAATTTAGCCGTGTCCCCCTCCATGGGTGGCGTGTTTGAACACATGTCCCACCATGTCCGGACACTGCGATACAGCTACCCCTAGAGGTGTTGGTGCTTCATACATATATAGCCCATAAATAGAATGGAGAAAAAAAAGTCTTGGATGCCTATTTAAAAGTAGAATGGAAATTGGAATTCTTTACTTTTTACCTTTTATGACAAGTGCCCCATTAACAGCTGCATCAAACACATACATGGTAAAGGTAGGGGGGCAGTCCACAATTCTGTCCCCGGGATCCAGAACACAACTGAAGTAGAATTAAAATGTCAAAAACATAATAAAAGAATAAAACAAAGACAATAAAGAAACAAAAGTAAATATCAGTCTAAGTTTATAAAGAATGGTTAACATCACATTATGCAAATTAGACGGTTAAACCAGGGAAATTACAGTAGCCACAAGATCTTACTGACCGCATAATCAAATCAATTAGTTCATCAGCACCACACCCTGCAAGAATATATTCAGATCCAAGCCCTGAATCCTGGGCAAGAGCAGCACGCAATCTACGGCTTTCAGGATCAGGATAAATATATGGAAATTTCATTGACCCCAAAGCCTCAGAAACCTATAACATACATTATATTCGTACACAGGACATGAGCAAACAGTTAATGGTCTTCCAATTAGAAGGAATGGGTTTCAAATACAAGAAGTAAAATGAAGTCATTTATATAACTATTGATCATTTTAAGAGAGTGTCTGTGTTCATAACTTGCCTCTGGAGGTGGACCATATGGGTTTTCATTTGCGTCTAACTTGATAATATCCTCAGGCTTTCTACCCAGACGTGTTGACAAAACCTGTGACAAAAACCACAACACTCCCACTTAAGCGAATAGAACCATATGTTATTTCAAGTAACTAGTGCTGAAAGATAAAACCAACTAATTACTAGCCCCTCACTCAAATAACACATGAACAGTCCAGAAGAAAATTCAACCCTTTTCGTAACAATGAAATAAAATAGATCACCAGAACTCTAACAACTGTCATTAGCAAGAAGAAATCCTTAGATGAACCAAACACAAGTCACAGGGAATTGAATGAATCTTGTAGCGATAAACAGAGTCATTCAAATCAAAATGAATCAACTAAGGTGGGGAGTAATTGTGAGGTATGCGTATTATGTTACACCTTAAAGTAGCTGTATTTTGCTCATTTTACCATTGCAAGGAATAAATATGAAAATCCAAATGTCTGACCAAGGCATTCCTTCCGGCTAAAACAACTAATAAAACTTAAGGAATTGTTACTTATGCGGTTACTTATGCTGGAGTTTGTCCCATATCATATTGGTTAATATAACCTCCAAAGCTAGTATATGAGCTTGGACAGACTCTCCACTCATTGCCAATTGGTTTTGAGTTGGATGCTTTAACATGGTATTAGAGTTAGGGTTCAGGAGGCCTTCGAACAAGACTCTATATCGTTGATGGTTGGTTCCTCCTTTGTTTGTTGTTGGTGGTTGATCATTGTTGTATGTGTTGAATTGTTTGTTTGCCTCACCACGTGCGAGTCAGGGGTCGCAAGTGTGGGGGAGTGTTGGAGTTTGTCCCACATTGGTTAATTACAACCTCCAAAGCTAGTATATGAGCCTAGACAGCCTCTCCACTCATTGTCAATTGATTTTGAGTTGGATGCTTTAACAATTTACAACTAAAAACTCACTAAACATGTCTTAAGTCGGAGCGGAGAGACCATATTTTGGCTCTAAATGTTAAAAACAAACATAACAAAATTTGAATTTCACTAATTTATCTTGACTTGGATTTCCCCTGGGTATAGATGCAACACCTAAAATCGCCAGCACAAGTCATTGACCACTAAGTTTTGTCAAGTAGAACTACATAATATCAACAACACATAGGCCTTAATCAATGCCTAGATGTCAAAGAATAGGAGCCCTAGCTAGCTCAACTCAATCAAAAACAGTTAATAGACAGCCTTCACAGTTTGCTCTAAGAAAACACAACTCCAATACATCGGAAACAATCAACTGCTCTTGCATCTACAGTCCATTAACTCATGTCAAGAAGAAACTTGAACAGTGCGCACTAGTAAATATGTTTTGATGCAGATTGGATTTGAATCAATGAATCATTATTGACATGATTACACAACAACCACAACAACTGGAGTTTGAAACTATAAAAACTAGTCCCTGTTTGTTTTACATATTTAGAAGCCAAATTTGCATAACACATCTAAGAAAACTGTTTTCGACAATATAAACACTCTGTTTCCAACTCTTATTCGTTTTTAGTATAATGGTACTCAATAATGCAAAAACTTCTTTTGATGTTCTGAAAATGATTCAAAGCGATAATTACCAGAAAATAAGTTTCGATAGCTGTCATAAATTATTTTTTGTCGAAAAAAGAATGTAGAAAACACAAACTCATCACTGCAACAAAGAACATGAGCCTCATCTACCCGTAACAAATTATCATCCTTCGTCATCATCACATCGGTCACACTACATATATAGACAGAACAGTTCGAAATAGTTAACTGGGTCAGAAAAAATTACCTCAAAAGGCAAAATGGGGTGATAGGGAGACAACTTGCGCAGATGAGGACGAATGAAAGAATCACCAGTCAACCGCGGTTGACCTTTCTCTTTCATTTCTTGAACAGGAACAGTGGAGGCCATACAGCTGACCCCCCTCCTCTGATTCCCTTGAAATTTCAAGCAATTAGAAGATGTGGCAGACCAACTAAGAATACCACTGGAGGACTTAATTGGGCAAATAGATGATGAACTGCAGTGGAAATCAACTGCGCCCATGAATCTGCAGTTTTGGTGGAGCAAGAAATTCAACGTAGGTTTCAACTAAAAACGGCAGCTTTACAATCACTTAGAAGCCTAATTTAACAATAGAGAAGGAATGTACCTGGAAATGGCGACAGAAAGTGGATGGAGGAGCTGTGTATAAATGGGGCGTAACAAGCCCAACGACGTTTAGGGACGGCGGCGGAGGCCAGCAATTGGTGGTTTTGTCTTTCAGTAGCCGCCTCCCCGATTCGGCTTCATACAAAGTTAGGTAGTAACCGGTTCAGTTCGGAGGGGATTTTGTTGAACCGAATAAAACCGGTTCAGAGACTACTAAGAACCGAAACCGAGTTTTGAAGGTCGGTTCAGTTCCGGCTCTCCCGGTTCTTGTTATTGGGCTTTATTTAAGGAAATTATAAAAACTAAGTGCATACTCAGACCCACAAATGCAAGACCGGCAAAAACATGCAGTTTGGTCTGATCAGATGGAGAACTCAGTTCAACAGTGCATGTTTAATAAAGTCACTAACTGGCACTGCTATCAAGCCCATCAAGAAAGTTGAAATGGGAAAGAAGATGGTCCTATCTTTGTATTCAGTGTTCAAGCAAACGCACAGCTTATACTTAGATGAGAGAGCTCGGCTCGACAGCTTGTCGTCGGGCCTGATTCCGATCTGGAAGTGGTGAACGTCGATTGAGATCTGATATTGTCTCTGTCTCTCTGACTCTGATGTCTGATAGATATCTCTCGGGGAGAGAGAGAGCGCTTTGATCGTCGGTCGGAGGGTTGGGTCGCCGCAGCGAGGACATCTGGGGTGTGAGAGAAAGTGAGGCGTGAAGTGAAGTCGGGTCAGTAGTGGGTTAGGATTTTTGTATAAAATAAGTATATACACTTATACAATCCCCATCCCATAAGGGACCCTGATGGAACAAAAAAAACGCACCACGACGTCACAGCCCTTGGATCAAATCGGACGGCTGCGGTTTAAAAGAGCCACACGCGGGTAGAAAAGAGCAATCCGGGTTGGATCATAAAGGGTTCGCGGGTCAAATTCAACATACGGGTTAAACTCCCTTTACCCTTTCAATTCCCCAGTTCTCTCACAGACGACGTGAGAAGAGAGAGAAAGAGGGAGGAGAAGAAAAACCGAAGGAAGAAGAAGAAGATCGGGAAGGAAGAAGAACCGAACCACCACGAAGGAAGAAGAACCGAACCACCACACAAAGGTCTCTCTCTCTCTCTCTGTGTTTCTGCTTCGTTTTCATTTTCTAGGGTTTCAAATTGGGTTTATTGAACGAAATCTCTCTGGCTTGTTCAATTAGATTTCGTTTTATAGGGTTTCAAAATGGGTTTATTCTATTTTGTTGTTTGCTCATCTTTTTGTTTTCTAGGGTTTTGAAATGAGTGTGGCTTGTTCGAAAGAACCAGACGAAAGTGTTCTATCGATTTCGAAGCCTCTAAACGAAACAACCAAGAAGATGGATCCCCCAAGGTTAGTTTGTCTCTTTATCTGTCTGTGTGTTTATTTTTTTTGTATCTCTATGTCTATTGACTCCATGTGAATAATTATCTGATATGAATCTTGTGCATTCTTTGAGACCAACTTGTTAAGACAAGTGCAGTGGCAAGCCAAATGTATAGCCATTCCCAAAAAATGATTGCATTTGCAAAAAAATCCTTGAATTTACATAATGTGGAATAAAAATTAGCACCATTTCATATTCATAATGGATTAAAATTTTACTTTTTGTTTTACTTCAAATCAGTTTGAGGCTTGTAATGAACTTTCTGTACTCGTGGTACAAGGTCAGACCATAAATTGAAAATTTTAACATTAGCAGGACCCCGTGGATGGAAATGGGCGGCCTTTTATTATGCACTGTCTATATGATTCAAATTCACTGATGGTCCACTAAGACAATGTGATTATATTTGTACATACCTTCAAATCTAATATATATAGATGCAAGTCCATGTACCATATCTAGACTAATATATTGGCAAAACTAGCTACTGTGCAAGTTATACAGTAAAAGAAATTTAGTTGGAGTAGTAACACGCTGAAGTCATTCAAACGGGCCATGTAAAAATGTTTGCTTATCATAGTTCTACTTGTCTTACTAATGTTTGAGTCATTTTATGTCTTCAGAATGTCGTCTTTGCGAGATGTACTATACTCACCGTCAGACAATCAAGCTTGTGCATCATCCGGAGGTTCTTCTGAAGCTCTTTACACTTCTCAAGTGAAGGATGAGTTGATACCAAAGGTTGATAAGGTGTTTGCTAGTTTGGAAGAAGCTCATAGGTTTTACAATGATTATGCTAGAGAAGCTGGATTTGGGGTTCGAATCAATTCAAGCAAGTTGGGTAAGGGCGGTCTAACCGTTAGGAAGGAATTTGTTTGTCACAAAGAAGGGGTGAGGGCTAAAAAGTATACATAAAATGTATCCGAAAACACTATACGGAAAAGGGGGTTAACTAGAGAGAATTGTGGTGCAAAAATGACTGTTGTGAAACGGGGTGAGGGGTTTGCCGTCACACAATTTGTCGCCACTCACAACCACACGCTTGTCACACCAAAGAAGGTGCATTTATTACGATCTCATCAGAAATTGTCTACCGCACAAAAGAGCTTTGACAGAGGAACTTGGCAATGCAAATGTGCCGACCCACCAACAAATGAGTATTTTGGAGATGCAAGCCGGAGGTCTACAAAATGTTGGATGTTCTCAACAAGATCTCTATAATGCTAAAAGAGATAAAAGGAAAATGGTAGATGGCTTTGACGCTAGTTTGTTGGTTGAGTATTTTGAGGCCCAACAAGAAAAGAATGCTAGTTTTATATTCTCAATCTTGCCGATGATGAGGGAGTTTGTATCATTGCTTTTTGGGCCGATGCACGACCATGAGAAAGTCATACCAATATTTTGGGGACGTGGTGGTGGTGTTTGATACAACTTATCGGACAAACAAATATTCATTGATCTTCTCACCTATTATAGGGTTAATCACCATGGTCAAACAACAATGTTAGGTTGTGGTTTTTAAGTGGCTTGAAAAAACCGATGCTTTCGAAAGTGGCTTTTCAATGCATGGTTGGAAGCAATATATTTGGAGCTCCCAAATTGATCATAACCGATCAAGATCCGCAATGGCAAAAGCAATCGGTACTAAGCCTTCTTCCAAATATTGCAGGTAATGTGTATTGCATTTGGCATATTGTGATGAAATTTTCCGAAAAAATAAGTGCTGTCTATTATAAAGAGCATTATGATGACTTCCGTAAATGTATATGGAACTCTGAGACACCCGAAGACTTTGAAAGGAGATGGGGAGAGATTGTTGCAAAAGCTAATTTGTCTAACAATGAATGGTTAGATGGTTTGTACCAAATTCGTGAGAGATGGGTTCCTGCATATACGAGACACATATTTTCTGCCCACATGACGAGTAGTCAAAGAGCCAAAGGATGTCATGCATTCTTCAAGCGGTACGTGTCTGAAAAAAATTCATTGATGGATTTTGTGACGAGGTTTGGTAGGGCACTTTCACATATAAGGCACAATGAATTAGATTCAGACCATAAAGATGTCAATGAGAAGCCACTCCTCGTAACAAAAACACTCATGGAGTCGACAATGCGTGAAGTGTACACACATAGTGCTTTTTACAAGTTTCAACAGGAACTCTTGGACAGTGGGGCGTATGTCGTAAAGAGTACATTTAAAGATGAAATGTGGGCTAAGTACAATGTTCCGAGGTCAAGTCTCCCTGATTCCAAGGGTCGTGAGCTTGTGTTAGACAAGTCATCAAACTTTGTTAAATGCAGCTGTAAGAAGTTTGAGTCCGACGGAATTCCTTGTCGCCATATCTTGGCTTACTTCACTAAAAAACAGATAAAGGAATTACCTGAACAATACATATTGTGGAGGTGGACTAAATCAGCAAAAGCTAGCAGGGTTATGGATCACGGGACCGTTTCTGAAATATGTGACACTTCTATGTTAATGAAGAGAAATAGGCTTTTCCGACTAGCTAGCAAAGTAATTGATGCATGTTTGTTAAGTGAAAATGAGGCTGAAGGTTTGGAAGAATATTTGGTATCAACTGACGCGCGCCTTGCATCCAAGATGAGTGACTTGAATATTCGCGAAGAGAGTAGTGTCTGAAAGGCTATTTGTCTTGGAAAGCAACCTATTCTGAAAGAACCACGACCAGTTAGGTCAAAGGGTTGTGGTAAACTACCGAAAGGAGGAAAGAGAAGACCATGAAGAAGAAGAAGGCGTTGCAATGGTTGTGGTAAATTGGCGACACATGACAAAAGGAATTGTCCGGTACTTCTTGGAATGTACGTGTATGAAACTTGTGTGAAAATGTTCATATATAATTTGTATGCTTTATTTTTTTAATTTAACTGTGAAATTTGTTTGTAGCTCTAGCGCAGATGGTAGGTTGAACGACGAGGACAACGACGATGACGAGGATGACGAGGATGTTGACCAGGACAACATGGACTTGAACGACGAATGTAAGTGTTTATGTAAACTTCACATGTTTCTTGTATTTATTGCTTATGAATGTCCTTTATTTGTGTAACAGAATGGCGTGCAATTGGTGATGGTCTGTTGTTGCATTTCAATCAGCTACCCTCTTCTCTGTTCCATTGCGTGGTCTGCCGTTGCAATTCATTTGCAGTTCCTTGTTAGTGGTTAACCGTACCAGACGTAGAAGGTAGTTGGAAGTTAGGAGGATATTCATTCAGTAGATTATGAAACTTGTGTATTGAATTCTGGGTTTCTGGATTTAGTAGTACATGATGATCCTTAATTGAGTTTCTAAATTATGTCCTTGAAACTGTGTATGAAATAGAGTTATGTTTTGTGGTTTTGATTGTTATTGGGATACTCTAATGCACTATCATGAGAGTTCAATGTTCATGGAGCCTCAGAATTGGTGGGCAACTTACTCTAGAAGAGCAATGGTGAAAATGCCCCCTTTTTGTTTCAAAGCTGGATTTCCAGATGTGCTCTAACAAGGTTTTACATTTTGTCACAGAACTTCTAAGGTGTAGAATAAGCACTTTTGTTTGAAAATTACTTATATTTAAGTTCATGTTAGCCTTGCAAAAGGGTTCCATACTAATTACCTTTTAGACATTTCTCGGCAACTTAGAAATCCTGAGTTCATGTTACCCTTGCATGATGATTTTCACCTATGCAGCAGTGACAAACCTGACCAGAAACTGATCTATATTACCTAAGTTTTGTAACATATTAGTCCAATTATGATGGATGGGACACAATTCCACAATATATACTGCAGTCTAGCAAAATGATGGCTTTTAATAATACAACAACTAGTAGCTCAGAGCACCATTGCACAGCAAAAATGGTTAGCTGCCACTAATAACCCCATAACCACCATTACATATTGTTCATACACCAAGACTTTATCTTAATTATATATAGATTACAATCACTTAACAAGTAGAATTACCAATGCTACATCAATCAAGAGCATGAGTATATTCACTCTATATTTCAAAGTGTCCATTGCGACTTGCATGCCTTGAACACGTTCGTCAAATTTCTTCAGGTTCATGTCATTCAAACCCTCGCCAGTTTCTGGATGATACCCAATTGGATTGCACCACTTCCAATAGTTGCATCTACCTTCGTCCTTCGTCTCCTTCGGACACCCATAGTAGAGCCTTCCAGGATTACGGTCTGACTCCGAAATCCTCACAGCAGCTCTCATGCCACACCAACATGCTTTGTTTCGAAATCGAAGATAGTTATCTGGGCTGGTACCCATGTTGCTTGAAGTAGTCATGACTAACAAGGACCAAGTAAAAACAAAATTAAAGGTCATAAGTATACACAATATGAACATCAAGGTTCAACTATCAAGTAGCAACTATTGAAGTACCAAATGTATAGCCCCATTTTCAGAATTCAAAGTCGTAAAGAGTGCAATTTAGATAAATGGTGAAAATAAAAAAAAATGAATCCTTATGTGTCGCAACTGGAATTCCTTGTTTAAGAGGACTTGGAAATGTGTACCAATCGCATTTTACTTTCCAATTAGACTGACTGGATTTATGAACAACAATTCTTCTCAACAACAAAGGAAATGTTATTGCATATCTCTAAGCACAGAACTAATGCATACCAAATACTAATCAATTTTACCTACGCAACAGGCTCAAATTCAACACATTACATGTCTCTAAGTGAAGAACTAATGCATATCAAATAGCAGTCTGAAATCCAACTGAGTACCAGGATCATGTCATCATCTATCAAACAATCAATGTAAAATTGGTATCATTTAAACATGCTTTGAAAAATCATGAAGAAGAATATAAACATTCTTTGAAAAATCAACACAGAACACAAAGCGATTAGGGTCAATAATTTAAACATGCTTTGAAAAATCAACACAGAAATATTGGTCTCATAGTATCTCAACAATTTTCAAGTTCTGAAGTAGCATAGAATATAAACTCCATTCTGACCAATTCACTAGACATTCAAGTCATGTAAAATTTCCAAGAACCTCACAAGAAGACAGGGTCCAAAATCAATTCCCCAATATCTGCAAGACAAACACATATTCAGATATCTCCACATATTCAGATATTGTATTCAGATATTCTGATCTTCTTACTTCATTTACTGTCAAATTTTACCAAACTTCGGAACTATCGTCAGAAATAAGACCCTAATAACATACAGTAGTTCATTTTCTCTGATGTTGATCATATAGCTTCCTTGAACAAGCCACACTCAGAAAACGAAATCTATACCCATTTCGAAACCCTAGAAAATGAAAAGATACCAAACAAGAAGGGGATAAACCCATTTCGAAACCCTAGAATAAACCCATTTTGAAACCCTATAAAACGAAATCTAATTGAACAAGCCAGAGAGATTTCGTTCAATAAACCCAATTTAAAACCCTATAAAATGAAAACGAAGCAGAAACACAGAGAGAGAGAGAGAGACCTTCGTGTGGTGGTTCGGTTCTTCTTCCTTCGTGGTGGTTCGGTTCTTCTTCCTTCCCGATCTTCTTCTTCTTCCTTCGGTTTTTCTTCTCCTCCCTCTCTCTCTCTTCTCACGTCGTCTGTGAGAGAACTGGGGAATTGAAAGGGTAAAGGGAGTTTAACCCGTATGTTGAATTTGACCCGCGAACCCTTTATGATCCAACCCGGATTGCTCTTTTCTACCCGCGTGTGGCTCTTTTAAACCGCAGCCGTCCGATTTGATCCAAGGGCTGTGACGTCGTGGTGCGTTTTTTTTGTTCCATCAGGTTCCCTTATGGGATGGGGATTGTACACTTATATACTACTACTATATATTTATAATTATATATATTAAAAGCCTGTTCGATTCGATTCTTTTGAAAATTTCGAGAACCGGGAATCAAACCGGTTTTTAAAAAAAATTAACTTCTCCGAACTAACAATTTTAAAAACCAAAAAAATGAAACAATTTCGGTTCGGTTCTTGAATTCGATTCGGTTCTTTTTTTATTATTATTCAACTTATTACAAAGAGAGAAAGCGGGCAAGAAAAAAAAAACACCGGAGCCTCTGGGCAACCCGCACAAATGTAGAGTGCACATATCATATCATAGCTTACACTCACTTAGGACTCCACGCAAACAAAATATACGTACAAAATTTTCTCTATAAAATAAATTTCTTTTGCTAATCTCAACCATCCATTCCTTCGCATCTAATGGTTCAAAAATATATCTCTCACAAACTAACTTTTGGATGGCATTCTAGTGAATACATTGCACTATTAATTGTTTCCCGTGAGATTTTACNTGGGAAATCTCACTCGATTTTATGGGATTTTTCATTTTAGCATCTTAATTTTATGAGGTCAGTTGATTTTATGGGATTTTCTATTTTAGTACTTTGATTTTATAGGAAATCTCATAAAATCAAGATGCTAAAATGAGAAATTTCATAAAATTTTACGGGAAAACAAGGGCAACGGGAATAGAGCAGAGATTTCTGTCCAAGGTCGACCTTTTCCTGAAAATTAAAAACTGCATCAATATTCAACACCCAAACCCATAGCCACTTTCTCGTACTGATCGACTTGATATGCTTGGGCTGTGGAGAAAGACGTGAGATAAATGGAGCTGCAACTTTCGTCTTTGAGTAGCTCTGATACCATAACAACTTTTAGAGAGAGAAAATAAAATGGATCTTGAATTATCTTTGAGAATGAAGCATTACACTAAAATGTACTTACACAGAAGAGTATTTATACCTATACACCTAGTTTTCCAAAAAAAAATTAGTAAGCCAGTTGCTAAAACTAATTCTAATTTTAACAAATGAAGCCAGGTGCTAAAATCAAACGAAAAACTAAGCCTAACTATACAGTTTAATCTTACAGTTAAACAGAAACTAATAACAGACTAAGGCTTGGTTTTGGTGAATTGGAAAATTTGGTTTTTTGGATTATTTAGTTTTGTCCTTATTCAAAAAAAATTTGTATTTGTTAGTTTTCGGTCGATTTTTTGTGGTTTCTTTTTTTTGGATTATTTTTCGTCTTTATTCACAAAACTTTAAATTTGGCTAATAATTTTATACTTCTTAGATTTCTCTCGTCGAGACAAGCCAAGGAACCATAAAAAATCGACCAAAAACTAACAAATGCAAAAAAAAAAATTGAATGAGGACAAAACCAAAAAACTAGTTTTTTCAATTCACCCAAACCATCCCTAAACCTCCTTCCACTAATAACAGAAAATAGAAAAATACACTAATACTAATTCTATTTTGTCTAACAGAAAACATGTACACAATGATCAAATCCAAGAACACGTCATGCAATTATAATTATATGGTGATATGTACATGTAACTGCAATTCCAAATCCCTTTTAACTTTTCTCTCTTATTGCTCCATACAATTGTATGTTGATGTTTACGTGTAACTGCAATTCCAAATCTCTGAACTCTTATCTTCCCAAAAAAAAAAAAACCTAAACTTTTGAAACGTGACAATTAGAACAAAGAAAAGTAAAACAGGTTTTGCTTTGGAAAAGGAAATTTCTTTGCGCGCCCCCGACACCCGCGTCCCCCTGGCCCCACCATTAATTACGATTTTACCCCCTCTTTTTTTTTAATTACTATAACTTTATTATTATTATTAATTTATTAATTTATTTCTTTTATTTAGTTAACTCATTTTTTTATATTTATTTTTTTTTTATTTTATTCATTTCTTTTATTTAAATATTTATTTATATCTTTTTTCTATTATTGATATTCATTTATTTTGTTTTATATAGTTTTTCTTATTTAATTCAATTATTTTATTTAAATATTTATTTATATCTTTTATTAATATCATTTTTCTCTTCTATCTTTTTAGAAATCTCTAATATGTTATTTCTCTTTTTTAATTATTTAATATCTTATTTTTCTAATATCTTTTAATTCTCGTTCTTTATATATATATTTTAAATATGCTCTAAATTTTTTTTCTCTTTTAATTATTAAATATTGTTTATTTACTTCATTTTTTAATTACTTTATTTTTGTTTTACTTGATTACTTTGATCCTGGCCCTCCCAATGTATTACCACATGTTCGTTGTGAGACCTATCTTTGATCCTAAATTTCCAACGCCTTTTACCACGTGTTCGTTTATCGACATTTCTTTAATCCCCCAACGCTGGGTGGACATTGTTGGATGTTGGATGCCCTGACCCATATACCTAAAATGGATGGATACTGTATGAGTTTTTGAGGGGTAGTAGTCATCGTGATCACAAAAAAAACATCAGACTACACACATTTGACGCGAATGCTGGAGGTTGTTTTACTCACTTGTTCTTGAGATCCAGTCCGATTCCAAACCGACGGCCATGAAATAAATTTATTGCTTTGTATTAATGATCACTTTTGTCTTACTTTTTTCATACCTCCCCATCGCGCCTGTACTCACCCATCCCAATGTGGTGGTGGGAGAATGCATCAGATGAAGCTAAATGATGGGCTTTAAGTTATGACACATGTCTTCATTTGTGGTCCAGTGATCGAGTGTAGTCTTGGGACCACAATGGGAAAAGAATATTGATTAGAATGACCAGCATTAACGATGTGATTGTAATATTTATTCACTTTAAAACATGATTGTAATATTATTATTCAGTTTTAGAAGTTTTTTATTTATTATTCATTGTTAAGATAACTTAATTAACTAATTAAAATAATATAAAGTTTCTAAATACAAAGTGAAATTTAAATGCAAATTTAAGAAAATAATTTACTTGCAAATGTAATTTAAATAAACCAAATTAAATGAGTAATTAAATAAATAAAGTTAATAGTAAATGAAATTATTAAAATTTGAGTAATTAAATAAATAAAGTTGAAAAAAAAAGAAAACAAAAGAAAAAAAAGGGCCGGAAATAAAAAAACAAAAGGGCCGGAAATTGAGGGGGTTAATTTGGGGAGAGGGTTGGGTTGGGGCCCTCGATAGTGTGACAGGGGGTGTGCAAAGCCACATCTTTGGAAAATTGGAAGTGTATGCATTTGTCCACCGGGTGACGTGACCCGGCCCCACTGCAATTTTTTTTTTTTACATTTCCTTCTTCGTTTTAAAAACATTTACATTTTCTTCTTCTTCGTCGTCTTCTTCTTCTTTTGCTTATTATTTGTTTATTGGTTCTTTTTGAAATGAGATAATTTTGCTACTTTTTTTTTTTTTTATTCTTCTCAATAAAATAAAGACCAAAATATAGTTATTTAAGCTAAATATGCCTAAAGTTCACCGTAGATGATTTTTCCTTCAAAAAAAAAATTGAATAAATAAACCCATGGATATGTTGGTTTTTTTCTTCTTTTTTTTTTTTAAGACAAATTGCTACACTACTTTTTTCAGCTTGGGCACAAATTATTGTACTTTTTATTATTATTATTATTATTATTATTGAGACACAAATGTTTACTCTTAAAATTATAACCAAAGTAAAAAATAAAATCATTAACAACGAGAGCACGTCGCTATCTTGGAGAGTAACTTGAGTTAATCCCACCTCTTCAAAAGATGTTTGTAACGGCCCAATTCTACTCTCCTTTCCTTTTCTTTTCTTTTTTTATTAAGGAGGGTAATTCTACTCATACCGTCATTGAGGACATAGTCCATCTCGTGGCTCACACTATAACCAAAAAAGAACCATGCGGAACTTAGAGCATCTCCAAGAAGGGGAGTAAAATTTCACTTCAAATATAGTTAAAGTGACACATGTGAGAAGTTCAATAGTTATTTTCAACATGTACACTCAGAGGGTCTCTTCAAACTTTTCATTTTTTGTTACTTCAACGTGTATTACTTTAAGGATTCACTTTGCCAAAAATAAAAATCAGTCAGCTCACCGATTATAAATCATTAATTTAATGAGGCCGCAGTTTTTTTTTTTTAGTCATTTGTCATTCCTAATCTATTACATTGGGGAAGGTAGGAATGAGATTCGATTCCGAAATGCAGCGTCCAGATCCTCTGTGCCCAAAACACTTGTGCCTCTGTGCCAAGGGGTTTTGGGACGTTGGATTGTGATGTTTATTTTTATGTTTTACTCCCTCTGTCCCATAATTTTAGTCCTCTACGAAATTACGTGCAATTTTCAAACTAAATAATAATGTACTTCTGAACATAATTTGTTGAGCAATATGAATCTTGTTTGATAGATCTCATTGTGAACTTTTAAACGGTGCAAAAAAAATCAAAAATTATTTTATAAATGCGTTATTTTTTAGTTTGAAAATTTCACGTAGTTTCGTAAGAGACTAAAATTATGGAACGGAGGGAGTAATATTTTTGGATGATCCAACAACAGGAAAACTCTTTGGCACAAAGGCGCAGGGGTTTTTCAGCACAAAGGATCTAGGCTCGAGATGTAGTATAGAGCATCCAAGAGCTCTACTGCATGAGATCGCAGTTTGAAGAGTTATTTCTCACACTTCCAATTTGGAGAGTCAAAATATAACTAGCTTGGTATCTACTTTGGAGTGTCTTTATAGTTATAATTTTTTATTGTTACGTCCCTTAAAGATGCTCTAAGCTAGCACTAATCTAGGGAAAAGAAGGTTACTATGACATTCAAACGCTTCGCAAACATATTATAATTGCCTGAGTTCGACCACATATTTTTTTAATTTAAATTGTTTATTTTGTAAGTCTCAACTTGTAAATTTTTCTTGCTAAAAAAATTTTGATCGGAAATTTAGCAATTTAGAAATTTTATATTTGTAAAAATGAACTGATATAACCATTCATCAATTATTTGAATCATACACTCATCAATATTAGATCAACTTGGATTTTTTCCAGGAATAACTTAAATGAAGCAATTGAAAATAAGCTTAAGGAGCAACAATCTGAATTCTGAAAAGTAACCCCATAACTACTTTTGTATTCTCAGTCTGGATTCTCAAATTTTGATGACTATTTTAACCTTCAAACTTTTAACGGACTACATTATCAAAGCATTTAATATACATGTGTTTATGTTATAGATTTAGATAAAAATTCAGGTCAATATTGTATACATATTCACGTATAATATACGCATATGTGTAACTATATATGTATTTATACTGCTTCCAAAAAAAGACACCTATATAAATGAATATGTATACCATTTATTCATAATCTAGAATTTAGAATCACAATCTATATAAATGAGTTTGAATAATTACATGGTTGAACATAAGACAACACCTCTCCACATTAATTACATGGTTGAATAATTACATCATGACTTCTACACAGGGTGAATTCCGATCTTATCAGATTCCCATAGTATGCACGGTATAGGAATATACTAGAAATTGTGTGATAATTAATTAATTAATTATACTACCTCCCCAGTCAAATAAATTATACAGTCAGAGTTCTAAAAAGATTGTCCGTATGTAAATAGAGAACTTGAAAATAATATATTTATGGAAAAAAAAATACTCTTGTTTAGTAATTATAGGTATTATCTAATAAGTTGGGGTAAAAATTTTACTCTCTTATTCCTACATTGTTAATCCACTCTTATTATTACAAAGCTCTAAAAAATTTTCTATTTTTTAATTTAATATTTCCTTTAATCAGCATGACTTTTGTTTGATAGATCTCAATTACTTCCTTTCGTCCATTTTTTTAGTGTCGACATTTCTATTTTAAGTTTTCCATTAATGAGTGTTTATTTTGAAAAGTTAATGTGTAAATAAAAGTTTATACAGTATCATTTTGTATTTTTGAAAAATTAGCGAGTGAAGAGTTAATCGTAAAAGTGGATGATAATTTTATACAACAGAGATAAAAGTTGATGTGAATATCGTAAAGTGGATGTGAAAAGTGTAATGATGTGTTTTTTAAATAAATTGAATTTACGAAATAACACATTTAAAAATGGACGGATGAACAAGTTCTACTCTTTGACAAAAATAAAAATAAAAATCATTTAGAACATCATAAATTGAGATTGCAAACGGCAGCGTAAGTGAAATGCTATAAATGAGATGCCCCAACTGTGGAGCTCATCATTCACCAACGTCCTACCCCTCTCTCTCTCTCTCTCTCTCTCTCTCTCTCTCTCTCTCTCTCTCTCTCACACACACACACACACACACACACACACTCACACACACACTCACACACTCTTATCTCTCTCTGTGTAACCCTGTGTGTGTTATGGCGAGCAAGAGCCGTTCTGATTTCAAGGCGACCTCGCGACCAGCGACCATATTCGCACAGGTGTTAGCCATATCAGTGTTCACCCTTGTGCTTGTATGGCTCCTACACTTCAGGGAAGGCGTCGCTTACAATTCACCCAACAAACAGAAGATTTTCAATGTAAATCTCCTCTCTCTATTTCTCTTAACACCACTAATTACCATATATGCACACAAATCTTCGATTAATCGATTTTCTCATTGTTGTTTGATTTTCTTTTTTCTTTTTTCGTTTTTTTGGCAGGTGCATCCATTGGTAATGGTGGTTGGGTTCATTTTAATATCTGGAGAAGGTAAGAAACGTTATGATCAAGGGTAAAATTTTTCCTGCTATCTAATTTTCATATAATGGAATAATTAATCTGGATAAGATCAACTCCAGGTGTGTAGGGAACAGAAAAATTTGGACTACTTTGGCTTGTAATTTTGGAAGATGTTAGAATTTGGATAAAAGTGGGGGCCTATAGTGAGCCGAACTCACTAGTGTGCTCGGCTCGGTCATCCGATCGGCGATCGACGGTCCAGATAAATGAGACTTAAATTATATAGAAAATGTTTATTTAAAGTGTTAGATGATCCAGACCGTCGATCACTGATCAGACGGTCGAGCCGAGCTCACTACAACCAGTAGTGAGCTCCTCACTGCAGGGCTCTGCTCAATTTGGAGAAGAGTGTGGATATGGTGGGAAAGGATGTCCTTATGGCGCATTTGATTGCCGGTGGAATGATTGGAAATGGTAACAGTAGGAATATATATATATATATATATATATATATATATATATATATAGAAAATTGTCAATGACATTTGAATGTTGAGAAAATCAATCTCAAAAGCCCAGATAAATAATACTAATATTAAATAATGAGTAATGCTACAATGTACACTCCTTTCTATATGAGATTTTGTAGCACCAAATATGAGAGAATATGAGATTTTGTGGCACCAAATATGAGATTTTGTGGCTCCAAATATGATATGGCACATGGTATGCACTCTATATGGAAATATGAGATTTTATGGCACCAAATATGAGATTTTGTGGCTCTAAAATATGAGATTTTGTGGCACCAAATATGAGATTTTGTAGCTAAAAATATGAGTTTTGTGGCACCAAATATGAGATTTTGTGACTCCAAATATGATATTGTGGCACTGTAGCATTACTGTAGCAATCCGCATGAGTCCAAATATGAGATTGTGTGGCTCCAAATATGAGATTTTCTAAAAATATATAAGATTTTGTGACTATTCATATGAAATTGCATACCATATGCACTTCATATCTCCAGCCACAAAATCTCATATTTAGAGCCACAAAATCTCATATTTTGTGTCACAAAATCTCATATTGAGAAGAGCACATTGTAGCATTACTCTTAAATAATACTGCCTTAGGATAGGTGGTACTATATATACTGTATTATATACAATACTGAGTGGACAAATATTCTCACTCTAGTCCAGTCTCATCTTTATACTTTAGACACCAGAAGTGTGACGCGAGTTAATTTTCATTTAGGAAAACTGTAGGGCCACATGTTCCCTAAGCACTTAGTCCTGCCCTTTTAATCTGGGATCGGCCTTTCCCTTGGACTTTTAAGTTGCAAAAATTCCTGCGCAATCTTTGCTATTTCCCTTGGACTTTTAAGTTGCAAAAATTCCTGCGCAATCTTTGCTATATTCGCAGTTCAAAAAGAGTAATGCTACAATGTGTTCTTCTTAATATGAGATTTTATGACTCAAAATATGAGATTTTGTGGCTCTAAATATAAGATTTTGTGGCTGGAGATATGAAGTGCATATGGTATGCAACTTCATATGAATAGTCACAAAATCTCATATATTTTCAGAAAATCTCATATTTGGAGCCACACAATCTCATATTTGGACTCATGTGGATTGCTATAGTAATGCTATAGTGCCACAATCTCATATTTGGAGCCACAAAATCTCATATATTTTCAGAAAATCTCATATTTGGTGCCGCAAAAACTCATATTTTTAGGTACAAAACTCATATTTGGTGCCACAAAATCTCATATTTAGTGCCACAAAATCTCATATTTGGAGCCACAAAATCTCATATTTCCGTATGGGGTGCATACCATGTGTCATATCATATTTGGAGGCCACAAAATCTCATATTCTCTCATATTTGATGCCACAAAATCTCATATAGGAGGGTGTGTACATTGTAGCATTACTCGTTCAAAAAATCTTTGCTATATTCTGTTTGTCAAGTTACAAATCACTGCTACAAACTCAAATTGGGTCTGTGCTAAGTAGATTTGTTTGAAGCAGAAACACAATCTGAGACTGAGAGCATCTGTTAAGTGACTATTCAAAAGCTAACAGTAAAACTGAACGTTTCTTCCTCACATGACAATTGGATGTGTGAACTTATGTGGTGTGCTCCGATAGGCTATTCAAATATGAGCTTTGGGAAATTATTTTGTGAATTTGAAAGAGAGTCATCTAAAAGAAAACATAAACGTAAATCATAAAGGACAAATAGAAGTGGTTTCATGAAATGGGTATGACCGCTCTTGTCCTTAACTTTCTTTTGTACATGGGTGTGGCATCCCGTTGATACCTTTTCTATAAAATTTATCGGTTATCATAAAAGAAATGTGGATTGGAGATCGAAGCCTTCTCCTTAGGGAAACTAGCACTGGTTAATTCCGTTTGGCTTTCTTGGTATTAGATTTGAGACTCAAATCCAAAGGAAAACAAACTCATTGGGATTCCTCCACGGTCTCATTTGGATGATGTTAGAAAACTGTTTACGCCGTGGACACGACTTGCACATGTGTATGTAGATAATGAACTGGCTTGGTATATGGTTTTTTTGAAGCAGGTATCATGATGTACAAGATAGTCCCAGCACCACAGAACACCCAGAAAATGGTTCATCTCATATGGCTTTTCATAGCTGCAGTTGCTGCAATTGTGGGGATTTCTGCTGTCTTCAAGTACCACCGTGAGCTTGCCATTCCACACATGTACACCTTGCATTCCTGGATTGGCATGTCTACCATCTGCTTATTTGGTATTCAGGTTATACACTTTATCATTTCTAAATACATGTGCGGTTTAATGCACTAAACATTCCTCAATCTGAGTTTGTGGAACTTTAGTCCACCATGTTCTTATTGCATCAATTTAGTACCCAAAGGGTGAAAGTTTTCTTGATTTTCTCCCTACGAGTAACCAGGGGTATTTTTGAACATAGCCTTGGTACAAGAATCCATAATATTGGCTCCCCTATAATCGTGGTTTGCTTTGACAATTTCTAAATGCACCTCATCACTAAACATCGAGGTTTTAAATACCGATAGCGGGCCGCATAATGGTAACAGTCAAAGTGTAACAATACCAGGAGATTTCGGAACGATGCCTAGTGGGAATTGGGAATAACGGTCCTAAATTTTTTGAAACCAGTTTTAACGGGAAAATATAGAGCACAGAAAGCGGTTGTAGCGGCCGAGCATTGGCCATGTGGCTAACAGAAAATTAGATATGCTCGTTTTGTGATGCTGTGCAACAACCGCGATTTAAACCCTTGTTTGAAATACTAACCCAAGTCCTGTGAATCACTGTTGTCAGTGGATGGTCAGTTTATTCTCTGGTGGCTCCCTTGTTTCAAATACTAACCCAAAGTCTTGTGAATTACTGTTGCCAGTGGATGGTTAGTTTCTTCTCCTTCTGGTGGCCTGGTGCAAAACAGGAAACAAGGTTTAGGCTCATCCCATGGCACGCAGTGTTCGGCATGGTCATCTTCTTCATGGCTATTCTCACCGCCGAAACTGGTTTGATTGAGAAATTTACCTTTTCAAAACTAAGGCCGGGCAGCCAAGAAGCTCTCGTAGTAAATTTTACCGGTCTTTTGCTAATCCTATTCGCAATCTCTGTTGCCCTCTCTGTTCTCCTTCCGCGGAAAACTTAGAAAATACCGTCTTGACACTGAAGTTACCGTCTTTGTCCACGTGTAACTTTAATTAGTTGTACGTATTGTTTAAGGTTGTACGTGATATTTGTAAGATTGTTTCACTGCGACGAGTGGTATTGTAGTGTGAAATGGAAGAGACTGCAAAAGCCTCATTCTGTGAGATGTAAATCAAAGACCTTTTTATGGTATAGTATTTGCTTTCTGTGTCATGTTTAAATGCTTATATGCTTACGCGAGGAAAATGAACGGTTCAGGACTTCAGGGCTAATCCGCGCAGGATATTGTACTCCGAACTCGTTTCATTCGATTATATAGTGACGAGTACAAGTAACTGTAATTCACATGATGCCAAATCCCTCAACTTTTGAAACTTGAAAGGAGAAAACAGATAGAAAAATAGACCAGGCTTTGCCTTGGAAGCGAATGCCCTATTTGTCACGCCGTTAATTAAACTCCTCAAAGAAGTAGTAATAAAAGGGGTTTTCTGGTACATGATTAGTGCTTAACACCTTTTATTGTCTGCCTACAAAGTCTTTCCCTAGACAAAGATTGTTGCTCAACATTCAACAAGAACTAATACAATGTGATTTTCATATAATCATCCTTGCAGCCACCGTTTTTTTGTTCTTTGGACACCAAATTTGTCACCCTACTTATTTTAGTACCGAAACCAGAAGGAAGTCTTCTCACTTGGAATACAGTTCAATTGCCGTTTGTTTTTTGGTTGTTCGACGGTCAGGGGTGTTAGGCTCAACTTACGCTCACCTCGTCTTGGTTTGGTCAAAGACAGGCCATCGAAACCGAGATTAAGATATTCACAGGAAATTATTTTCCCTGCGACCTGACCCGAAAAATCAAACCATGGTCGATAATGTGATGAGTAAACCCACCAACCAACCAGACTAGGTTTCATTGATAGCCAATAGGAAATACAGATAAATCGGCAGAAAATCAAAGCCACTGTTGATATGCCACCTCTAAAAACACAGAAATAGGCCAAGGATCCTCCTGTCAAGACAAATCTATAATTCGAAAAAAAAAAAATTAATGCTCCAAAACAAACAAAAGCAAAAACTTAGAATACATAACATAAACAAACACAAAAAATAATCCAATTTTTTTTATTTATTCAGACAAAGCGGCCCTTTGATGGTCAATTGATGGGTTCTATAAAACAAATATCAATAAATAGGCCAAGGATCCTCCCGTCAAGATGAATCTATAATTCACAAAAAAAAATTATACTCCAAGACAAACAAATGCGAAAACTTAGAATACGGACAAAAAGTAATCCATTTTTTTTATTCAGCCAAAATGGACCTTTGATGATCAATTGATGGGTTCTATAAAACAAATTTCAACGGAACCCAAATGAAAGCACATCTCTATATCATCATTTTGATATAACTTCTATGGAAACCCAATACATTTGTTGATCAATTAATGAGTTCAGGTAAAAAATTTGCACGGAACCCAAATAAAAGCAAATCTGATGCACAACTGAACCAACCCAACACACAAAAAAGCCAACTTGAAAGGGAAAGGGAGGAAAAAGTCAACACAACTAAGGAAATCAGCAATTCAAGAAACGCTCACCCTTCTCCTTGACAATACCAGGAGGATTACTTCCTTCATGGATAACAAACTTAATAACGTCTGATACTGCCATAACTCCTTCACAAGGGACAGCATTCTTACTTTCCGCTCGAAACAACAGCAGATAAGGATAAAGTTCCCTCTGTACATTTCAACAACACCAACAAGGGAAAATGTAAATTACCCGAGAGTTAAGTAGAAAGACAGGAATAATATATGCGGAGAAGATAGGTGTACTTTTCAGAAATGGCACTTGATCTACAGATCATAGGATTAAACTGCTTTCATTCAGTGTGCAATCCATAAGGTAAATTAGTGGTAGCTTTAAGGCAATATCTTTCAAGTCATCTGCCAAATATGGAACCACGTATCAAATCACAGAAAAGTTGAATTTTTTTCCAAAACATCTTTTTTGCATCATTTTATTGTAAAGGGTGACTAAATACACAGCAAGGCTTACAGATAAGATAGAGGCTTCTGAGCAAGAAATGTGATAGTACCTTGTAAGGTATCTCAAATCTAATCAACACAAAATCTAAGGATGATGTGGCCCTTGGGCCAACTCTCCTATAGAATCAGGTCTTGACCTTTATAGAGACATTATACAATTATGCTCACCCCTCCCTCACATATGAAATATGCATAAAAGTAATGCTCATCTGCTCACTGACATGCTCTCTCTACTTCAAGGCGCCTTATCCCTCTCCTGCTGCTTAACAATACTTCCGGCCATCCCAGACTCCATTGCCACAATCAACAATAACAAATCATTTTCTCAGCGCCTGTGCTATCTTAGAGTTCATATGTTGGCTTTCACCTCCAAACTCATTCGGAATGGAAAATTTATCCTCTAAAAAGGAAAAGAGAGAAAAACAAGAGACTCTACAACCATAAACCTGAAATGAGAACCAATTACATATCTAACTTCATTGTAAGGTTCTTCCACATTCCCAAATCGCTATCCACAAGATATCATTAATTAGACTAAAAGGAATGTAAAATGAGGAGTCGTTCAGTTCCTCATTTCACGTCGAATGTTGCTTCAATACATCTTCATTAAAGAACATCAACAAAGAAAAAAAGAATTTGGTTCATACTGCATCTTGCCTAAAATCTGGAAATTAAAATTACATATAAAAAAAGGCTGGAAATTAAAATTCATTGTATCCAAACTTCAACTTCCATTCTATTAACCACAAGAAACGTTCTTGGAATGGTCTCCTGTTCAGCAGAAACTAAGATTCAGAATGACTACCATGCAGGAAGCAACTGGCATTTTTTAGTGGGGAGGTGCATGCCCTAACGAAACTCTGATTAATGGCGGTAGACACCCACCAATTCACTATGCGACACTAGACAAAGGCCCAAGCTTAAAATCATGCTTTTAACTTTACCAAACACCAACCCAAATAGTTTCTAGTGCTTTTGGGATGAGTCATTCTTATGAACAAACAAAACATAACATTCCTTCCCTGGGAAAGCAAATGCACTAAAAAAACGACTTCACCACTTCCCAGTTAACACAGTATCCTCGTTCGTAGGTCCATTTTTCAGCAGGGAAGCATGGTGCTTGAAAGCCCTATATACTTCACAAAGAGTAAGTTACATTCTCTGGTAAAACCCGCATTTTTTGGAATCTTTATTCCCGGCTTTGTTCCATAATAAGTATCCCAATTCTATATCACAAATGAAAATCAAATTCACCATTTTAGGTGAACGGCCAATTTTTTTGTTGTTAGTTGCCATACAATTGACTGCCAAAGGGTCCACTTGTACATTGGCACACTACAAAAATGTAGTTAGCCTCCAGCATTTGAAATATCAGATTGATTAGAGCCATTAACCAACTCAGAAAGAGTATTTGCTGTAACCCCAGGAATTGAGTCCACCTCATAAAAATCCAGATCAATAAATGGCGGAGATGGACTTCCCTAGGGCTTGGGACAACAGATTCGGATCGTTGATGTGGAACAAGAGTACAAGACTTCCAGTGAGAAACCCATCAAGGAAATTGGATAGTGAAGTGTAGCTGAAAACTCTTTCTTCAGGTAAGACACGATGATTCTGGATCAACTATAACCACCGAAGGAATCTTTGACCCTGCAGCTAGAGCTTCAAGTAATTGCTCCTCACGCTCCATCACTAATGTGATGTCCTAAAAAGAATTATCATGCAAACCTAGAGTGATTTTGTCCAAAGCTGCATGGTTTCCCTCGTTTATGATAGTGATAGACATCTTATCGAGTCCAAACCTTTCCGATTTTGGAGACAGCTCCAAAAATATCAATAGAAACGAAATAAAATACCATTCTTGCCCGCATTTAAAAAGAACTAGTACTATTTCCATGATTCCATCAAACAAATTTCTAATCAGAGGGCATATTAGGAAAGTGAAATCCTTTTTGGAGTAATCATTACGCTCCCTTGAAAAATTGGAATCCCCAATAAGGACTATGAAAATGGAGAAAAGTTTGGGTGCAAACAGGGTACCACACACGTGGTGCCCGAGCGCACATCTCCAGATCTCTTTCCTCTATCTAAATCCAGACAGTCCAAAACACTTTTGGAATGCCAAGATGCACGTTGGGTACAGCCACGTGGTACCCATCTGGCACCCAAGTTTTTCTCATGAAAATGGGTCAGAGGGAGTATATGCTAGAATCCATGAAAGTGCGAGGCCCTAAACCCATACCTTCTCGGTGAAGGGTTTCACCATAGCGAATTGATGAAACAAGCTTCATAAGTTGTTAAACCATTTAGCACAACTGGAACCTGGAATATGAAAGAAAACTTGTTTTTACCTAAAACCGGAAGGGAAATTGGCACCAATTATATCACTAGGTCAAATGCGCATTCAAAGAGAGCTAGGTTTGATGCACATGCCTAGTGTCCAGATATCTGTAGACTGTAATCTTAAGACGACTCGTATACAATTATCCAGTTGCACACAGGGGTCCGTACAACAAACATGAGTGTAAATCAAACAAACAATAAAGTAACACATGTACAAGAAGTGCAATTGTTGAATTTTACCACTTCTGCAATAATAAGATTTGCTTACAGATATAACTTTCAACTATCCCAAGAAACGAAATTAACTTGATCTAATTAAACGAGCTTCAAGAAGAATTCAGCGAATGTAACATAACATATTACATATGAACTAGTTCCCCTCCTACCATAGGATAGCACATCCAGAACTCGCAAGGTAAAACAATTAGGCATGACCACATGGTTTATTGAACTACGTCCCCCACATGGAGCACCTGAAGAAGACCACAGACAAAAACACTTGGATGCACCTGGAAAAGCATACCTCGAAGCATAGTCCCATTCCTGCCCTCGAAGCATATACTCCCCCTCACCTAGAGGTATTTACTTCCCCTTGCTCAGCCCTCTAGAAGTCCCGTCGGACCAAACAAACTTACGATACATCATTGCCTCCATCTCCACTCCTCTCTCACTTCCTAATGATTGTTCCAGCTCTTATCTTCCTCTCCCATTCGTCCTATGCCATCAAGTGCCGATAATCTTGCAAACTTTCCAAGGATGGCGATAAGGTAAAAATTTACAGCTTCATAAGTTGGTCTTCACTCATAGTAGCAGACCCTTCATACTTATTGAATAAATCAAGCAGTACATTCCACTAAATTCCAGGGGACTTGAGGTGAAACTGCTTAATCAAGAAACAAAATTGATGCATGTGTTAATGGCCCATGCACTGTTGTAATGAATGCTCAAGAAAGTGGTTCCCTCAATGAGGGCATCTGTAAGGGTGTGTGCATCGATTTAACTTCCCTTCCACGTATAGAAAGTTAGAAACACTCATATGGTTATAAATTTAGTGCGCACAGAATCCCTAACTATTCAACTTCGGAGATGCAAATATCCCGTACTAGACTTGCCTTGATTTTAATTTAGTTTGTTTTTTCAAGTTTTTCTTTTTCTAGTCTGAGTTGGAATACGCTAATAGGTTTCCATGTTTCCCAGATCTACCCAACATAATACATCAGAATTCCACTGATCATAATCATAATGGGATGAAAATTTGATAAGCAACCACAATCCCAACACACACTAAGTCACAACACCAAAGATAAAAGCTCAAAAATACTCATTATCAAAAGGAAAATCACAATCCACCTATTGTAACAAGAGAAACCAAATATTGCACATTACAATTCCTAAAGTCCCTGAATAACAAACTTATTCATCTTTCTGCAAATTCACTTCTAGAATGAACCATTACAAGTACTCGAAGGCATGTACAAGAGTAAGCCAAGAGAGAACCTGGATGACACCCTGCAACAAGTCCTTCTCCATATCATTAAGCAGCTTTACTCCACAAGCACACCTGCAATTTTCTTCGCAACCATCATATCACGAAAACCCTATCAATAATCAGTGTTGTGACCACTGAATGCTCTTAATATCAATCCCTTCCTTCACCATCTCATAAAGTGGGCTCATCTCTCTTAACTTTTCAACCTGCCTTACTGTGAGCTCAACCGCCCTATCAACCTCCTCCTCGGTCGTAAACCTCCCAATCCCAAATCTAATCGACGTATGCGCCATATCCTCATCCACTCCCAACGCCCTCAACACATACGAAGGCTCCAAGCTCGCACTGGTACACGCGCTCCCACTCGATACCGCCACCTCCTTCAACCCCATCAACAAACTCTCCCCTTCCACATAAGCGAAAGACAAGTTCAAATTCCCTGCGTACCTCCTCTCCTCACTCCCATTCACCACCACTCCATCTAACCTAGCCCTAATCCCACTCAACAACCTCTCCTGCAACTTACAAATCCTCTTCTCATCATACTCCATCTCCTTCATCGCCACCTCACACGCGGCCCCCATCCCGACTACCAACGGGGTCGGAACCGTCCCGCTTCGAATCCCTCTCTCCTGCCCTCCCCCACTCATTTGCGGCTCAACCCTAATCCTAGGCCTACGCCTCATATACAAAGCCCCAACCCCTTTAGGCCCATATATCTTATGACCACTAATAGACATTAAACTCACATTCATCTTTTCAACATCAATCGGAATCTTCCCAACCGCTTGCGCCGCATCAGTGTGAAACGGTATATTTCTCTCTCTACAAATTTTCCCTATCTCATCCACCGGTTGAATCACTCCGATTTCGTTATTAACCGTCATGACGGAGACAAGTCCGGTATCGGGTCGGATAGCTGACCGGAGGACGTCGAGGTCGATTATCCCGTCGGAGTTAACTGGGAGGTAGGTCACGTCGAAGCCCTCTTGCTGGAGATGACGGCAGGAGTCTAGAACGCACTTGTGCTCCGTTTGGGTGGTGATGACGTGGCGCTTCTTCTCCTTGTAGAAGTGCATGACGCCTTTGACGGATATGTTGTTGGACTCGGTGGCGCCGGAGGTGAAAACGATTTCTTTGGGGGAGGCGTTGATGAGGGAGGCGACTTGGGAGCGGGCGCGCTCAACGGCGTCGTCTGATTCCCAGCCGTAGAGGTGGGTGCGGGAGTGGGGGTTGCCGAATTGGGAGAGGTAGTAAGGGAGCATGGCGTCGAGGACTCGTGGGTCTACGGGGGAGGTGGCTTGCATGTCGAGGTAGAGCGGGCGACCGGAGATTTTCACGCCTTTCATAGAGATTCCGCTTGGTTCGCTGCCGTCGTGTGCGAGGGCGGCTGCAGCAGCTGTTGAGAGGGAGCGGAGGGGGGAGGAGCGGCGGAGGGTGGTGGAGAGAACCTTTGAGGCCATGGTTTGCGTTGGGTTTGTGGTCGTCGAGGAGGGTAATCGTGAAGGAAGCAGATTTGCTATTCTCGCCTTCAGGCTTCTTTGGTCTGGGTCTGAAGAAGATAGAGGAAGCGGCTTCCGGTCCAGTTTTGGGCCGATCGCGGCCCTTCCGAGTCCACGATACAATAATCATCCGACTCCTTCGTTTCTCGCGCAAGAGCTTTTTATGAAACTACGTTTTCGAAACTTTAAGAATCTACAGTTGTTTTCAAATTATTTACTATAAAACTACCGATCAATTGTACTTTTCATTTGTAAACACTTCTCCCTCTCAATATTAGAAGTCTCCTAAAATTTCATTCAACGTGGCCATTACAACTGTTTACATATAAAATTAACAAATTCAATAATTAATTGACACGTAATCAAGAATGTTAAACGTTAACAAATATGTGTCAATGAAGATACATTGGATTAATGGAATAAAGATGGATTAATACGATGGCGTATTAGTTCTCAATTTGAAAAATCAGTTATTGGGAGTTACAAGTCAAAGCTAATATAAGAAAATTGACTTCGAAGCCATAATTTCAACTGCTAAATGCATGAACTCCACGCGTAAACATGTGAAACAACGTAATTAACAGTTAAGGCACATGGAATACATCATTCAAGGCAGTTATTTCCTTAGCGTGTAATCATTTGAGTTATTTGAAGCAACCATACGGATTCAAATTAAAACTTCTGAAGGAAGTTTAGAGGAATTCAAATTCAGACATTGTGGGCGGAAGAAACTATCAATTTGAAGTGTAAATATGGAGTTTGAAGCAAGCCAAGTTCAAATTTTTTGAGCAAGAAGTTCAAGTCACAAGCAGTTCCTACAAATAGAAGATATTGAAGAAAGAGAAAGCGTGGACAAATCTTCAACAAAGAGCAATCAAACAAATTATACTTAGTTTGTTCATTGGCAAAGTATTAGGATTTCGACTTAATTCAAGTAAGATTTCGTTTTTCTTGCAATAATCAATTGTTCAAAGTTCTTGTTACCTTCTATTTGAAGTTGAAAACAATTTCAAAGTAAGTTTACCGTTGATTTATTAATCGAAGTATCTTGTTTCTTTATTGTTCTTTGATTTTCCTAAGTAAATTGGTTTGTATTTCTTCACTTTGAAGGAAAAATTCTCTTAATTGAGGTAATTAAACCAATAAAACACAATCGCTTGATTAAATTTGGTTTTCCAAAGTTAATGGAGATTTAAAACTCTCTCTGGCACGCTCGCACACAATTATTTTTTATTGCAAAGAAGTAAAAAAAAAAACACCAGCGTGGATGTTTAGCCAACGTGTTCATACTTACTTTTCATATTTAAAATGAGAAGTCGGTTTTATTTGAGTTTCAATAACTGTGAACATACTTCCCATATACTTATTGTTACACCATGCATACTTATTATTTCTAAAATGAGAAGTCGGTTTAATTTGAACATTTATTGTATACCTGGGATTATGGGAAGTATTTTAAATAACTCATTTTGGACCTGAGAAGTTAATTTACACATCTCATGTTGGATCTAAGAAGTTTAATTAACTACCTGCCTCGTATTTTCCAAATACTTTTCGTATTGGGCCTGAGAAGTCTTTAATGCATCTCATTTTGGACCTAAGAAGTCTTTAAAGTATCTCTCATATTGGACTTGAGAAGTCTTTTTAACTCTCATTTTTACAAACTTCAATCGACTATTTGGGGTTGTAATATCTATGGGCTCTAAGTTTATTTTACGCCTTAAGTAATTAATATGCAACTTTTTTTAAAAAAAATCTGAAATATTTTGAAAACGTGATAAATGTTTGAAATCTTTTTAATATAGACTACCACTTTTAAATGTCTGAAACCCTAAATCAATCTAACCCCTACCCCTTTTAAGAGGTATGAAAGAGATTTATAAAGAGAGGCGTACTAAGAAAGAGAGACACGAAGTGCGTACCTTGGTGGAAGAGAGAGGAGCAAGATCAGTGAGGAAGAAATGTTCTTATCTACTTTAGATTCTCAGCACGCTACTTCAAAAAAATTGAATGACAACTATTTTGGTTGGAGAAGGGAAAAATGGAGAGTTAAAAGTACTTCTGAGGTTCAATATGAGTTGTATAAAATACTTCTTAGATCCAATATGAGTAGTATGTTCTCAATAGTACACCAATTTCATATATTTCTCGGGTACAAAACTCAAATAAAACCGACTTCTCATTTTAGACATGAGAAGTATGTATGAACATGTTGGCCAAACATCCAACTGGACGGGGCACGTCGGAGAGTTGTATAAAATACTTCTTAGATCCAATATGAGTAGTATGTTCTCAATTAGTACACCAATTTCGTATCTTTCTTAGGTACAAAACTCAAATAAAATCGACTTCTCATTTTCGATATGAGAAGTATGTATGGACACGCTGACCAAACATCCAGCTGGACGGGGACACGTCGGATGAGACTGAGAAGTGGTTAATATGCTACTTTTTTAAAAAAAAAAATTCTAAAATATTTTGAAAACGTGTTAAATGTTTTGAAATCTTTTTGATATATACTACCACTTAAAAATGTCCGAAGATGTTTTGTACTTTTTGTTTTCTTTACATGCCTCTAGAAATCAATATGAATCTCAACTCTATCTCACAGACATTGTCAGCCACTTCGTTACCTCGAAAAAATAAATGTGCCTCATCCACCAATTACGTTAGTAAAAAAATAAATATAGAGTTTTTAAACAATAAATAAAAAACGAGACCAAATATTTATTAAAAGAAAAACTTGTTATTTATTTTTCCCTCTAGTAAAAATTAATAAATAAGTTTGGATTACATGTTTAATTGGAATTTTATGTGTGGATTGTATGCTTCTTTCCGTATAGGAGAAAATGGAGATTGATGCTTTCTTAGCTAAACCACGAAAAATAACAATTGGAGTTAAATCTTCAAGTTGCATTTAATGGGACTGAAGAAGCAAATAAGTCAGTGTCCTCAGAGGGAAGCAAAAAAGGAACATTGCAAAGGCATCCTTTGAGATGTGTAAAATAATTTTTCAGGTCCAAAATGGGTTGTTTAAAATACTTCCCAGATATACAATAAGTGTTCTAAAATACAAATTAAATTGACTTCTCATTTTAGAAATGGGAAATATGTATGATATACAATAAGTATATGAGAAATATGTTCGTAGTTAGTGAAACTCAAATAAAACCGACTTTTCATTTTAGACATGAGAAGTATGTATGGAATTTTATGAGATTTCTAAGGTTGAGACTGAGAAGTGGTTAAAGATCTCATGTTGAAAATGAGAAGTACAAAACAACAATAGTTTTATAAATTGTTTGAAAACAACGGTAGATTCCTAAATTGTTTAAAAAATAGCGGTAGTTTCATAGAAAGCTCATACATTTATGTGTTGCAATGAAACAGGCGGCACATGTTTTGTCAATTGAGATCCGTTGTTGATGGATTGCACGAATGTGCTACAGACTTGTAGTACTTTTGGTCGGCCTTGGATCTCCTTTAGCTATGACACCGTCCTTATTGAAAAGCTTGTCACCTTGTTGTGTCAAGTGCTCTACCTTAATGATCCGCTAAAATTAGTTTGATTGAATATTGGTGTATATATAGGTACCAAACATATTTATACAAGGAAAATAAGACGAAAAAAAATATTTGGAATGCATAATTGCAAAAAAAATATTTGAAACTTAATTTTTTTTTGTCATTCGTCATTCCTAATCTATTACATGTAGGGGGGAATGAGACTCAATTTTGGGATAGAATGTGGGGCATCCAAGAGTTTTACCGCATGAGCTAGTCACCACTTGCATTTGAAACTTATGTTTGTACAAGGAAAATGAGATGAAAAAAAAATATTTGGAAGGTAAAATTGCAAAAAAAATATTTGAAGAGGGGGGAATGAGACTCAATTATGAGATGGAATGTGGGACACCCAAGAGTTTTACCACATGAGCTAGCCACTATTTGCATTTGAAACTTAAATTTGCATATTTATTCTTGTACAAATATGTTTTAGGCTTAGTTTTCTGTTTGATTTTAGCAATTCAGTTACTAAAATTAAGCATGATTTTAGCAAATGAGTTTAGGTGCTAAAAACATAGGTATTTAAATCACAAAATTAAGTAGTTTTGTTTATCGTTTTTCGATTTTTTTCACACCGAAGTAAGCCTTATTCGTATATCTACAACAGCAGATAACAGGTTTTTGGTATCGTCCGTAGTCCATTTTGTAAAATGTCCGTTGGTTTTATTTTCACTAATATAACTATTAGTCATATCAGAATTCATTGCAGACCAATTTCCTCAGTATGTTCATTGGAGTACCTAAAAATCCCTCCAAGTTACCGGTTGCACCTCTGTATAGCCACGACTGGGAAAAAAATAAACCATTACGTATGCCCCTTTCAAAAGTTAAAAATCCAACAAAAGGGAAGTAATATATATACAAATAAATAAGAAAATTTAAACCACCTCATATCAAAAACAATGAGCACGCAGTCACATGTATGAACGTAGCCTTAAACTAGTATGGTAAGTTGATTTCAAATGACCTTATAGGGCCGGCCCAGAGATAAGCCAGCAAGCATTCGGACTTGGGTAACCCCTAGCCGGGGCAACCAAAAGAAAAAAAAAATTTGTGAGTTATTATATAAATTTAAATAAGTTTCCACAGTAAACACCCACAGTAAGCCTGATGGTGCTTAGTTAACAATGCTATGAATACACGCATCTCACATGCACACCAAGGTGATTTGGCAGATAAGAATAAGTCCAATGTGTGGCCCACCTCAAATGATGAGTTTCTTCTTGTCTGTCACAACACCTTAACATGTATGTGGGGTACAAGTTAGGTGTACTCTGTACCCATATCATTTTTGTTTCCGAATGTATTGCATAGGGCTGGGTTCGACTCTTAGGCTCTCTCGTCTATATTTTGTTCTCCCTGAGACAGTTCTTTTTTTTTGTCTTTTCCTCACCTTGATGAGCACTTCTTTTTCGTTTTATCTCATTTTTTTTGCTTTACTTTCCCCCCAAGTCTGGAACCACACTTAAAATATAAACAACCAAATATACAAACACTCGTAAATGTGTGTGTAGCGGCCGGTTTGGGACTCATGCCTCCCCTCGGCACCGAGCGGTCCATGGAGGCCGGGAACACCATGAGCGGACCACGCCAGTCGGTGACCATTTGTCTCGGTATTGATCGCCCGGTTTGGGGCACCTCTCCTCGGGAGCTCGGTGATCCCCACGGGTTGCCTTGTTTTTACACCTGTCAGGTGACGCACGGCTTGGCGGAGGCTCCCTTTCGGGCGGTCGGTTGACCTTGATGCCCAGGGGCCTCACCGCCTCGACCCAATCGAGGCAACACCTCGATAGTCTGAGCAATGCATTAAATGGGTTCAACCACCCCACCTGCATCGCATTTATGGCGAGCTACCAACCCCCGTGAAGGCCGCTACCGCAATGGGGAAGGTGGGGGACTTGACCGGGATGGGACCGTATGCAATGGGGGGATATTAGCTTCCGGGGAGGCAATGAGGATCCCCCCGGTAGGTGGGTGGCGAGATGCACATTAAAGCGTGGCGATAAGGCGAGGCGTGTGAGGCCGTGGGCGGCGCAGACATTCTGGCATGCCTATAAATAAGCTACTCAACCCGTCATACAGGGATCGGCTCTTTTAAACCCTCTTCACTCTAGGAAAGAGCATAGCACTGCGCACCTTTTCTTGGACTTCAAACATCTCCCCTCACACCGACTTAGCCACTCCAGTGCCTCCCCGCACCACCACCGTTCCGGGGGTGCACTAGCGTGGTTTGTTCCCTCGCGAGGTTCATCTCAAGGTCCACCAAGGATCCCCGCCGCTTTCTCCGACTTAACTTCAAGGTCCCCAAAGAAGCCCCACTCGAAGCTCCCTCCCCGCGAAAGACGGTGATCCGGTATTAAAGAGGTCCAACGGGAGAAGTAGTTCCCCATGGTGGCTGACTCACCGAGGGCGGGTGAAAGCCACCTCTCACCGGCCCCTCCGCGACTCTTTAGTGGTGGCCCTTCTCTATTGTTGGAACATCCCACTCCCGTAGCAGATGGTCGACCTAATCTCGAGCATATTGGCGCTATTCGACAACACGGTGAGCTTTGCAACGAAGGCCGGCAGTGCGAATACCTTCACCAAATTAGGAGTGACTTGGGGCTTTACCTTGTCCCCATCAAGTTGTCGAGATGGAACTGTCCACGGTGGCATCCAAGCGTCCCAAAGGTCGCAGGCAAGTGAACGCCCCGCTGTTCATGAGCGGAGCGTGGTTTCTCTCGACAATCTCGCTACCCCGCCCGGCGGGCGCCGCCACCTTCTCCTCGCCACCGTCGGTATGAAAATGGCTCTATTAAGGCGGAAGTGCTGGCCCAAACTGGTCGAGAGATCGACCCACCACCTAAAAATTAGGGGGGTCGGACAGAACAAGGAGGTATCCTCCCGAGCACGCTGGAGCGCAGGAACTAGGGGCTCCCGGTGTTTAGTCGCCTCGGCCCGATCAACAGGGACAAAAATTTAGGAAACGCATTTTGTCATCCTCGCAAGACGCAACTCTTCGGGGACCCGCGGACCTAGGGAGGGCGCAACATCGCATTGCGGGAAGGCCAAGAGGGATAGTGCCACCGCCTCTAGCGAGGACTGAGGGGCGTCCACGAAGAGACGCATGGTCACGGAGGTGAGAGGATTTGAATAAAGATAAGGCCCAAAGACAAATCGGTTTAACGGGCTCATGGGCAACTCGTCAACAGACGTAGGAAAATTGTTGGTCGCTATTCAATCTGGCCGATCGCTCCTAAGCAGCCGGGTACCCTTTTACTACTACCGAGAAGTGGATCTGCCCGCTTCAAATGTTAAAGAGAGAGCCAGCCTGCTGGAAGCAGGCGCTACACCGCGGTTTACCCAGGAAAGGTACTTGTACCGGCCACCGTGGGTAGATAAAGGTTTCGCCAACGCCGGTGACGGGATTAAGGTTTACCATCCAATCTAGATTCTAGGCGGTGAGCTGGCGCCGAGGATGACGTATCTACCAACCAAAAAGGTATCGCGACTAAGAAACGCCTCGACGGGCCGGGCTACCACTTAGATGATCATGAAGGTACCGGCATAAGCGAGAATATCCCCTGAGGGCTTGCGGGACATTCCGGGCAGCCCGACCTCAACCGGCCCAAACCCCAACCACTCACCCCGAGGGGAGAAGTCCGTGCAGCCACCCTTTCAGGGCCAAGGTCGCAGAGGTTGTCCCCCGAGGGGCTTCAAAATTTTAAGTTCGACAAATACGAGCCAACCACGCTGGATGCCATCATGCACATGCGCTAGCAGACGGTTGGTCTCCGAAGCTCTACGGGGTATGGTGATGCCCCTCATGTGCAAAAAACCTTTTCGATGAGTCTCAGGGGCCCGCGATGCTCCCGCGGGTATAACAAACCGCAGGGGCGTATTGTCGACTTCGACAATTTTGGAGCGCCGCTGTTCACATCTCGATTCATGACTAGCAACACGCTTGGTACCAAGACGCCGGACGCATTGGTAAACATGAAGAGGGGGCCCGAGGAGACCCTGAAGGAGTATATTGGCCGCTATTGGGAAGTGTACAGCTTGGTTGAAAACTGCAATCAGAAGGTAGCGGCCACCTCATTCAAAAATGGCCTAGAGGATTCGTCGGACCTCTTCAAAGGCCTCATGTTGCATACCCCAAAGGACATGATAGAACTCATGGGTATCGTAGACAGGTACCGGGAATTGGAAGAATTCCTTGTCAATAAAGCCTCAAGGAGGGTTAATAGCAAGAGCTCCCCGAGAGAAGGAAAGAAACATGTAAATAACGTTAAGGGAGGCGGGGGCGGTGAGCACGGCGGCGGAAGCGGTAGCCGAGGCTATAGAGATAAGGGTGGCCGAGCCCGAGACGATCGCGGAGGGGGATGGGAAAGACCCCCCGGAACGACAACGACTTCGTAGCCGAGAAAACCATCTTTACCATGCCAATATACAAGTTACTCACCGAGATCGGCCGGAAGCGTTGGTTCCTCTGGCCCGACGAGAAGGTGGGGTCAGACCCGACGCAAAGGGGAAAATGCACCTACCATAATGAGGTGGGGCACTATACGACTAGTTGCAGACCGTTCAAAGAACATTTGGAGCGGTTGGTGACAGAGGGACAGTTAGATGAGTGGATCGATCAAGACTGACGCTTCACTTCCTCTCCCGGCCGAATGTACTCTGTAAATTTACCCCTCTCCCTCGCACGGCACCGCCAGGTGGGCGCAGGGGCGTATGAGTTGTTGTGAACGATACACTCCGCCTACGCCAGCGACTTGGCCGAGGCAATGCACCAAGAGCGTACGATCGGTGCGGGACGCAGTGCTCATTGGCTTAACCCCAAAAGCAAAGTTTCCGTGAGCCTGACCCCCACACAATCTCCTTCACCTAATCGACCTCGAGGACTACAACTCCCCATGAGGATGCCCTCGCTATCGTAGGCCGAGATTGACCACATGGACGCTCTAGGTAATGGTCGACGTGGAGCCCGCCGATGCCTCATTATTCGCCTTTAAGGTCGTGAGACGACAGCGCGATGAGCTGACCTCAATAATACAATCACCGGGTGGGATTCAAGGACACCCCGTGTACCCCCTCGGGAGCATCACCCTCCCGGTCTGGGAAGGGTCGATACGCCTGGAAGTCGACTTTACGGTTGTAGACTCCCCGAGCCCTTATAATGCCATACTTGGACGGGGCTGGCTCCACTCCATGAAGGCAATCTCTTCCTCTCTCCATCAGTGCGTCCGGGTGGCAGGAGACAATCCGAGGCAACCAAATGGCCTACAGGAAATGCTTTGTAAACGCTGTCCGCATGAAGGACAAAAAAGAGAGTCGGATACCGAGGCAGGTCCAGCGGGTCGAGATGCCAGATTCCACTCCAGTCCTCGACGATGTAGGCTCCCCAGCCGAGGAGAAGGCTGTGGAGGACCTCCTTAAAGTCCCAGTCAACGAGGATGGTAGCAGGTACTTCATGGTCGACTCCGAGCTCTCCGACTTTGAGCGGAACGACCTGATTTGCTTTCTCAAAGACAACATTGAGGTCTTCACATGGACTCCCTATGAAATGCCAGGTGTAAGCCCGGATTTCATCACGCATAAGCTCAACGTTGACCCAGCCAGGAAACTAGTGGTGCAAAAGCCAAGGCGATCCTCCGCCATCCACTCGGACGCCGTGGTAGAAGAGGTCCAAAAGCTCGTTGAAGCCGAGGCCATCCGGGAAGTACAATACCCCACCTGGCTGGCCAATACCGTGGTAGTCAAGAAGAAGACTAGCAAGTGGCGGGTATGCGTGGACTATACCAACCTTAACGACACCTGCCCGAAGGATTGCTTCCCCCTCCCTCGGATCGACCAGCTAGTGGATGCCACAGCCGGCCACGCCCGGCTAAGCTTTATGGACGCATACTGAGGGTACCAGCAGATAGCCATGGATGACATGGACGTAGAGAAGACTGCCTTCATCATGCCGAGGGGTATTTATTGCTACCAGGTAATGCCCTTTGGCTTAAAAAATGCCAGCGCCACCTATCAAAGAATGGTCTCCAAGATGTTCCACAGGGAGCTCGGGGACATCATGGAAGCGTACATTGATGATATGGTGATAAAAAGCAAATTCGCGGAAGACCACCTGGGTCACCTCGGCAAGGTCTTCGCAATATTAAGAGCGCATGTTACTGTTGAATGAAAAAAGTGTGTCGGGGTAGGCTTCGGGGAAAGTTGGGGCACCCGTCACTTTCGTGTGGGGATCGAGGCGGACCCTAATCAGGTCACCGCCATCCAAAGGCTCCGAGCCCCCACCACAATCAGGGAAGTACAACGACTCACCGGGATGGCAGCAGCTCTCTACCGCTTTATTAGCAAGTCCTCAGATGCTTGCCGCTCGTTCTTCGAGTCCATCAAGACAAGCAAAATGGCGTTCCAATGGAGCCCCGAGTGTGACAGGGCCCTTGCCAAGCTCAAGCAATACATGGCGAAAGCCCCCCTTCTAGTCACCCAGCGTAGAAGGCGACTCTAATTTGCACCTGTTGTTTCGATCATGCGGTGAGCTCCGCACTTGCCCCGACAAGAGGGGGTCGAATCAGTAGCCAATCTACTACTCCTGCAAGACTATGCTTCCCACCGAGACAAGATATCTTTTGCTGGAGAAGTTGGCACTCGCTTTTGTCACGGCGAAGCGCAAGCTTCTCCCCTACTTCCAATGCCACACAATTGTCGTCGTTACCGAATACCCCCTCAGGTCCGTACTCCGAAGGGCGGACCTCTCGGATAGGATTTTTAGGTAGTCCATGGAATTGGCGAACTTTGATATCCATTATGAGCCACGAACAACGATCAAGGGGCAGGCTCTGGCTGACTTCGTTGCCGAGCTCACCCCGAGCTTGGATGTCGAGGCAAATAAAGAAAATGAGACCGGTATCCTACATGATCCTGCCCCCGCGCAGCCGGGATTAGCCCTAAGAAGATCTCCACCAAGGACAGCGACCATCTACACCGGCGACTCGTGGCGCATGCATGTCGATGGCGCCTCTAACACTCGTGGGGCGGGTGCTGGCATAGTGCTCGTGTCCCCCGAGGGCACCCTCCGCGAGTGTGCCATGAGCATCGGCTTTCCGGCCACCAACAACAAAGCCGAGTACGAGACTCTCATTGCGGGGCTACGCCTCGCGCTGAACCTTGGCATAGAAGAGCTGCAGGTCTATAGTGATTCCATGTTGGTGGTAAACCAACTCAACAGTGACTACGGTTCCGGCGAAAGCCGAATGCTGAAGTATCTCAGCCATGTGTTGACCTTGCAAAAGGACTTCAAGAGGGTGGATTTTGGCACACGGCCGAAAGTGCAAATGGCGCGATCGCCGACGCTGCTGTCACCACTGGCATGTTTCCGACGCTCGGAGGTTCTGACGATAACTTTACATATCCCAGCCCTCAGCCTGAGCCCGTGCGCAGGCGACGCCATGTGCACGCCTCTGGTCCCACCGATGGACCCGCCACACTACCTTCGACTACCACTCCCGAGGACAAAAGGTGGCTCCACCGGGCCGCTGACATGCCAAGCTGGCCTCGTGATTTCCTCTCCAAGGACCGGTCAATCCCTAAGGCGCTGTGAACCTCTATTGGTCCTGACTGCCACAGCATCTAATTTATAGGAGGTCCCTCGGGTACTTCACGAGCTTCACGAGGGCGGCGGTGGTCATTTTGCCACTTTCGAAGGAGCGATCTAGGCGAGCGTCATGTTGTCACGGGGGTGCTTGGTGGCCCAAGATGCGGAAGTTCGCCCAAGAGACTGCGGCTGCGGATCTGCCGGAGAGGCACTCTCCCTCCTCCTCGGCCCTCCTCTTCCTAACCTGATCACCGGCCGTGGCCTTTTGCTCAGTGGGGGCTAGATATTGTCAGCGTGCTCCCAACCGCCCCCGGAGGATTCAAGCACCTCATCACCGCAACAAACTACTTCACCAAGTGGGTTGAGGCGGAACCCCTCATCCACGTCACTGCAAAGGAGGTGGAGCACTTCATCTGGAAAAATATAATTTCCAGGTTTGGGGTTCCGTACGCCATTATTTCTGACAACGGCACCCAGTTTGTGGCCAAGGCCATCAAAACGTTGTGCAAACAGAGGAACATCCGCGTCTATAACTCAACGGTGGCATATCCTCAGGGGAATGGCCAGGCCGAAGCCTCGAACAAATCTATTTCTTAGGCCTTGCGGGTGACGAGAACGTGGAAAGTGAATTAGTGAGCTCCCAAAAGTCCTTTGGGGCTATCGAACTACTCTACGCCGGGGTACTGGCCGCACTCCCTTCTCCATGGCCTACGGGATAGAAGCGGTGCTCCCCCTCGCTGCCACTGCCCCGACCGATCGCACTGCGGTCTTTCACCCTGCTTCCAACAAGGAGCACATCGCCTCCGAGCTCAACCATATCGAGGACCTTCGTGACGAAGCGAATATTCGTTACGTGGCCTACCAATAAGAGGTTGCGCGAGGGTATAACAAGCACGTTCGAACACGTCCCTTCCAAGTCAATGACCTTGTCCTCCGCGAGGTGGTCCAAAAGAAACACAAGAAAAAGTTCATGCCTAATTAGGAGGGCCCATTCCGGATCATGGCCAAGGCTGGTTACGGGGCTTACCAGTTGGCCGAAATGGATGGCACCGCCGTGAGCAACCCATGGAACGCCTCCAAGCTCCGGAAATTCTACGGATGGTCTCACTTTTCTCATCACGGCCCCACCCTCGGTGAAAGCAATGTACACCGGGTGTTCTTTTTAATAAATCTGTTCAAAATTGTCATAACCTTTGTCCTATGCTGTGCATACTATCTTCACATTTGGTTGAACGCCCCGTTGGGGGAAGTGCGTGTGTTCGGTTGAACACTATCCCATTCATCAACTCCCTTCGCGCTCGGCTAAGGTGGGGGATCAGGGGCTTTCTTGACATAATCCCCAACCTTAGCCGACGATTGCATCTATCGAATGGGATACCTTCTTGCGTTTGGTGGAACGCTATCCCGTTCGGTAGCCCACTGCTCGGTTGGGTCCGTGGGCAGGTCGGTTGGTCTCGGCTACTTTGCATTGCCTTTGCAATCTTCGGTAGCAAGCGAAATTCGTTCACTTACTCCCGAAGAGGGGCTATTTAACGAATACCATTTGTTTGAAATCTCGGCAAACCGCATACGCTCGGCTTAAACCACTTATTGAAGGAAAAATGCGAAATAACGAACGAGATTGAAACAAAGAAAGGAATTAACATTACAACTTTAATTAACGTACATCAAAATTGGGGGCTCGGCTATGTTATATTGATCAGTGCCGAGCCCAGGGCTGCCGGTTTGCATCACAAAATCCTGGCACTTTGCCCTAATAACTCCTAAACAAAAAGAAAGGGGGGAGAAGATCAGATGCCTACACACCCTGAGCCTCGGACGGGTCGATGCCTTGGTCGCCTTCAGCCTCGTCCTCTAAATCATCCATGGGCATCTCTGGCACTTGGGCCTCAGGGGTCGGTGGGACTATCCTAGCCCCTGATCGTGAGGGCGCTAGTGAGGGCGCACCCTCCTGATGTAGGCAGAGGGGAAGCCAGCCCCAGGGCTAAGGCAAGACTTTGTCGGAAGGGTGGGCCTCCATGTCCTCGGCCTCCTTCGTGTAATCGCCTCCCTCCCGCTCCCCCCCTCCTAAAGCCGTTGTCATCGGCCTACAACCCAACATATCTGCGAAGCACAGGCTCAGCGAAGCTTGTCCTGCGGCCTTTGCCGGCCCATTGCTTCTTTGGCTCTTTCCTCTGCGTTTTTGCTTCGCTCCTACAAATTGGCGCCTCGATGGCGTGCGGCAATCTTGCCCTCGCCGGTTTAGGCGTCCTTCCATACCTTCCCTTTTGCAGGCGCTTCCATCTCCTTCCGAATGCTCCAAGTCCGCTGAAGCCGAGCCGAGACGGGCACGCCATCCTTCCGCCTTACTCTCGCCTTGGCGGCCACCACGACCTTCTTATGGGTGGCAATGGAGGCCTGGCTCGCCTAAAAAAAAGAAAAAAAAGAAAAAGGGAACTGATTAGTACCGAACACAAATCTTGAAGAATGAGATTCGTGGAGTTAGAAGAGTTTACCTTCTACGTGCTCCGTGGAGTTCCCGTGAAGTTGTCGTTTATTGAGGCCGGGCACAAACGACGCGGGACATATCCACCGAGGAAGTAGCCCCAAGAAGATCGCTATTAATGCTCGGTCCTCCTTGACGGCGTCAACAGGAGGACCACCCCGCACTGCAAAGCAGGGGCGGTGGGTCAGGTCTCTGTGGGAGGCTGGATCTCAAGTAGCCACTCCCCAATCCTTGGTCTGCCGCCTGGTGGGTCTACCGGCCTGGCTCAGTAGGCCCGCGAGCAAGCTGGCTCCCTGTGGATGGGGAGGTCCCTGCAAGCCGCCTCGGGAGGCTCCTCCCAAGGGTCTCTAGGATGTCAAGGGTCCTCACAGGACGCTTTGACGCAGGTCCCCTTTTGTCCTTTCAGAGGCTTCCCTCCCCTCTTCCTTCTTTGCCTTGTGATCCCCTTCCAACAGGCACGGAGGCTCGCCGAGCCCGTTGTTGCTATTGCCGCAGCTGCAAGAGGGAGGGACGTCCTGCTTCTCCAGCCATGCCAACCCTCGGCTGCCTCTCCTGGCCCCAGAGTTGTTCCAAGTCCTCGTTAGGAAGAGCAACCCTCGCCCCTTTCGCCGACATTGGCCGGCTCTGGGCCAGGTATTTCTAGCGTAGAAACCGGTGGTAGCTCTACTGGTAGTCGAGGAGGAGGTGTGTCCGGGCCAAGGACCTTGGGAGAAGAGGGCTTGGATTATGCCATTGTCCGAGAGCTCGAGCAACCTCTTGTTGACAACGGGTGTGCCTGCAACGACAAATGAAATTCCAAAATTTCGTTAGTATACGAAGACAGGGTAAATCGGTACGCAAAGAAGAAAAGCAAGAAAACGGTAAAGGGTCTCGGCTTACTGGGCTCTCCTCGACGATGATTGAGGGGCCATGTGTGGGGTTCCTCGGGGGCCCAGGAGTAGTTCCCCCTCACCACCACGTAGTTGTACTTGTGCTCCTCCGAATCATAGAGGTCCCCTAGCAGGTGGTGGTACTCGTTCTGAACGGAGAAGTAATACCGCCCCGAACGGGCCGAAAAAGTGCCATTAGGTGAATCACCCAGGGATGTCATTTATTGTGGCCAGGGGCGTGAGCCTCTCGACCAACTTCAACCACCAGAAACGGAGCCGATTTACACTTTGACAGCGACTTGGTGGGGGCGAGGTGTCGTAGTAGTAAAAAGGTGACGGACCATCTTAGGGGGCGGGGAGGCGAAGGCGCCCTGCGGTGATGGCCATGGGGAATGCCCGTGATGTGGTCATCTATCTTTGAATCCTATCCCTGAAGAGGAGCTCGATCTCCACGTCCTCTGGGACTTGGTATCTCTCCCTGAAAGCCACCAAGCACTCCGCATGCTCGGGGTCGAACTCCTTAACGTAGGGGCATTCTTCATCCCCAAATTTTGGGAGGGGGACCTCCTCCCAATCCTCTCCGAGGGCAAGGGTAGGTGTCTCGGCCCGTTGCGCCTGGGTTTGACCTTCGCCCTCACCCTCCCGATTGGGGGTGGGGCTCGATTGCGCCGCTGGGGCAAGGCGTCTTGCGTCCCGCATCGAGATATCAACGGTGGGCTCGGGAGTATCCGCCACTGGTGAATCCGCCCTAGAGCCCTAATGCTCGAGGACATAAGAAGTTGAGGCCCCCGTGTCGAGGTTGGCCCTCTCTTCCTCCATCCTGCGATACTCCTCGGGGGTGATGGCTTGGAGGGGGGATATTGGCCTTCGGGGGACGGTTCGATACACGTTCTCGAAGCCCCCGATATACGCTCGTGATGCCTCGAAGCCGGGCGTTGTCCCCGTCATTTGTCGCTGATATGGCCCGATGTGCTCGTTGCTCATCCAGCCGAGAACCTAAAAAAGGAACAATGCACAAAGAAACCCATCAGCTATATGCATTGGGGCATGTGCGATAGCACTTCCCGAGGGGACCTACCCACTCAGGTTATTCTCGGCAGGATCTAAGGCGTGGTGTGTGCGCTCGGGAAACGGAGGCTACAGCCTAAGCCGAAGCGTCTCGTGGGCTCGGGGAGCGGGTTGGGTTTTTAGTCCATGCTCGGAAGAACAGGTTGAATACTCAACCCAACCCGTAACACTAAGATGCGTGGACCAATCGTGCAACGCCGCCGGAAACTTGCCGGAAACCCAAATAAAACAGGGTAGAAAGGGAAATGCAGAAAAACATGCCAAAACAGCCTAGAAAGTATGAAAAAAGGCAAAACGAAGCAAGATGCTGCAAAGGAGAACCGATTTACCTCAAGTTTTGGTGCAAAAAAGGGCTGGAAATTAAGATCCGCCCGGGACGGTTGAGATTCTTTGGCAAGGGCGAATACTTTTCAAGCAGAGGTGAAACGACAAAGTGACAAGTGCCTATTCCCTCCCCCGAAGCCCTATTTATAGGGAAAAAGGGGGATGTCACCCACCGCATTAAATGCGGAAACGATGCGTCGGCTCGGGAGACAGCGTCGCGGCTCAGCTAGACCAATCACGGGCAGACACCGCCGCACGTTTGAACCGCTTTGGCGCGAACTTGAAGCAGCGGTGCTGGACGAGTAGCGAGTTGACCGTGGCGGTGATCTCACACCCGTCCGCGACATCCGTGACACCGGGACAAAGCCCGGCCGTCACCTCGAAATGGCGTAGCGTCGCAGCGTCCCCTCATCTTGGTCGGGATGTGACATCACGAGGCACATCGTACCCTCGGCGAGGATCATGGGTCTTTGGTGGTTGCCGGATTGGTCAACTCCCCGCCCATCGGCCTCGCGTTCTTTAGGTGAGGGGTTGAGGGGCTATTATGGCGGCGGTTTGGGACTCATGCCTCCCCCCGGGGACCCGGCGGTCCATGGAGTCGGGAACACCATGAGTGGACCCGCCCGGTCGGTGACCATTTGTCCGGTATTGTCGCTTTGGTTTGGGGCACCTCTCCTCGGGGCTTCGAGATCCTGGATGCCACGGTTCGGCCTACCTAATCAGAGGCGGCCCGGCTTGGCGGGGGCTGGCCCCCATGAGGGGCTCCTCCCCCTGAGGGCGAGTGGTTGACCTCGATGCGGGGGACGCCGCCGATTCAGGGGACTCAATCAGGCACCTCTCCTCGATCCCGAAGCAATGTATTAAATGGGTTCAATCCACCCCACCGCATTGCATTTATGGCGAAGTGACAACCATGCATGCGCTGCCTGCAAGTGGGGAAGGTGGGGACTTGACCGATGGGTATGCCTCGTTGTGGGATAACTCGGGAGGTGGCGAGGATCCACCGGGGTAGGTGGGTGGCGGCCTACACATTAAACGGACGATAAGGACGAGGCGTGTGAGGCTCTCGAGGCGCGCGAGACACGCCCCACGCTTCTTATAAATAAGCTACTCAACCCGTCATACAGGGATCGGCTCTTTTAACCCCTCTTCACTCTAGGAAAGAGCATAGCATTGCACCTTACCTTTTTCTTGACTCAAATCTCTCCTCCGTCACGACTTAGCTAATATCGTGCCTCTCCCACCACCACCGCCCCAAGCTAGGATTAATGTGGTTGTTCCCAGTGTGTTCATCTCCCAAGGCCCACCAAGGATCCCTGCCACTCTCCGACGAGCTTCCAAGGTCCCCAGTAAGCCCCACTTGAGCTCCTCCCCCGCGGCACGGTATCAGGCAGCCAAAGAGGTCCAACAGGAGAAGTAGTTCCCCCACAGTGTGAGACCAAACAAATTAGTGGTGGTATGTGTTTCAGTAAATGTCTACAGTTTTGGCGTGGTTCTAAAGTTTGTGTTTTTCCCTACCAATCCACGACATTACAAAAACCACATTATTGAATTACTTTGTTTGAATTTTTGCATTTAACGAACACAACAATAATGTACAAGTAATGTATTCTTACATTTGATTAAAAAAATTGGGAACGAATACAATACACAACTCCTATTTGAGTGTGTATCATATGTATCCCTAAAAATGTTATGAATCGATTATCTCTCATGAATAAAAAGTTACAATTTTTTTTATAAAAAGGTTACGAAATGCAAAAATGTTACGAATCATAGAGAAAATGTTATGAATCATATTGTTAAAAAGTTACAAAACACTAAAAAAATTATGATTGGCCATGAGGTAACACAATATGGACCACACAATAGGTGCATATGGTACGCATTTTTAATAGGTGTGTATTGTAACTATTCCAAAAAAGAAAAGAAAAGAAAAACTCAATGGTGGAAAATTGCAAAAAATAAATTGATCGAGCTAACAAAATTTACGAGTTTTTTTTTCACACAAACCATAGTAAATATATGAGGGTACTATCTTATTTTCTATAGTTTTATCCTTAGAGTTTGTATTGTTGTAATTTTGTAAATTTTTAAAAAGAACTCTTGAAGACGTAGGGAACCCAAAATTAGACGTAATTCAAAGTAAAAAAAAATAAAATGTAACCTCGATTCTTTTTTTTGTTTTTATTATAACTTAACATTAAGTTGGCAACCCAATTAGGAGTTTGGCTGGGCAACCCAAACCTTAGGGCCTGCCCTGACCTTACGAGCCAATCCTTTTTCTTTTTTTTTGAACTGCAAAAAGGTGAGAGGGGATGTCCAGCATAGCAGCCTCTCTTGGGTGTGACTATAAAGGCTCCCGATCTGCTATGGAATGTCCAGTTTGAGCATAGCTACTGTCCAAAAGGATAGGCCGTTACCACAACACTACCTAGGTACAAGATAGACAAAGAGTCCTGAACGCTAGTCCTGCCAACTTCGTGTATGGGAGGGAGGAGCACTTAACCACTAGTGTTCTATCACTACTTTGTGTCAAGAAACCACTAGTGTTTACGGATATACACAACTAAAGTGTTCATACGTTCTAAAAAAAAGGTGTTTATAAATTTCCTCAAAGCAAGATTTGATATTCGGAAGTGCTTCCCTTCAACTTCGCTTCCAGTTGCAGAACAAGAAGAATATGCTTTCAACCAGAATAAGGTTTTAGAAGTCCATTCCAGTACATAATATATGTTGATTGAGGAAATCTAAACAACATTCGATACGTTACGAATGTAACGGCTTGCAGTCTCACTTAGTCGAATGATTTTAAAAACTTGCCCTCGCTTCTTTCCATAGTATCTGGCAACTGTTCGCTCACCTGAATTTGAGATAGCTGGACCCAGCCATCATAGGAAAGCAAAAGCAGACACAAAAAAATTAACATTAGGTGGAACTGGAAAAAGAAAAACCAAATATACAGGGAGACAACGCAGATAACTTATAGGAGTACTATATAAGAATCCACTACGATGACGGACATCCCAGTCAGAAGAGACTATAAAGACAAATAGCGGTTTTTCTCATTCCTTATTTAGTTCAACTTAAATGTGGCACTGTGGAGTTTGATTTGGTGCGTGGGCCTTGCTTAATTTGTAAGAGTCATGACTTCTGAAACAGCAACAATTCCAGCAATTTTGAAGCTGAATCGTTCGTTAAACAGGGCATGGCCACACCAAGTTCAGAAACTTAAATCTTATTAAAACTATTTATACTGAACTTCCATAACCTAGCAAACTCGTCGTTGAAACTTTTTCTTTGACTGCATACCTATCCAGCGAAGTCTTCTTTTCTTCATTTGTAAGGAGCTGTTGTTCAGGAACAAGAACATGTTCTATGATGTTGACCAACAAATCTGGCCCCTGTATCAGTGAAGAGGATAAACAAGGCATCAATGTCGGCAACATCCTCTAAAAAATTCAGGACAAGATTGTTCTTCCACGATACAGAAACTACAAAACAAAACTCTGGCACCTTATTCAAACATACGAATAGGCATCAGAACCCAAAGAATGTGTGGAAGATTAACCAAAAAATGTGGATGCTAGTTATTAAAGCATCCTAGTTAGCTTGAATATGAATAAAACTCAAGCATATGACATTAGCTCCCCCTTTCCTTTGGTGGAGAACGGAGTAGGGTACATTTCTGCAGTCCACACTCTTCTTAAGGCAAGAATCAAAACTTGTGGGATTGAAGCTCTTGACAGTCAGTACTTTTTAGACTATATAATTCATCTCTTCTAGAGTGATTCCACACCTTGTGGGAGAAAGTAAGGTTTTCCCATCTTTGTGTCTACCTCTTTGGTAGATGTATAGTCATTGCCTTCAAACATGTGAACCTTCGTTTCGCAATAGAGACTAACAAGGGCTCACTTAGAATCTTCTTTGATGCGGTTCCTTGGGTATGTTATTTGGAGGTTGTTGGTTTTACGAGGCATTAAACAGTATAAAGTGACAGCTTTAACAAGCAACGACATTCACCTGGAAAACCTCCAAATGGAATTTCGCAGAGATTTCGCTCATGCATGCCCTAGCAAAGGGAGTTAAGTTTTGTTGAACAACCAAGATTGCTCAGAAAACATTCTCTGATTTCATGCGATTAATGTCTTGATTGTTTTGACACCAACCTTCCGCTCCTCTGGAAAGAAAACATAAATCTGGTCCAAAGGAAACCCGTTAGTACACAAATAAAATATGCAATAAGATCATAATAATGAGAGTAACATGAACCATTGATAATATGATTTGAGTTTCGTAGACAATCACAAAGTATATTTCAATGATTGACTCTTATCAGAACAATTTTACCTTCAGACCGAGTGGAAAAGGAAAGAAATATGACCAAATTACCAGATGAGGATATGAAGGAAATCCATTTTCATACTTATTTAATCTTTTAAAGTATACCAAGTACCAACCCACTTGCAGCTACTTTTACGTCCTGTCGGCTGCATATCACATTAGTGTACCTATGTTGCCCAGAATACAACTCCAGTGTCGTCTAAAAAATACGATCCTAATATCTACTCTATCCTTGAAAAGGGGATATTCATTGTTTTAAAACCTGGATGGTTCTTACCATGCTTCCCAAGGAGCATCACTCACTGGAATACTTAAGCAATAGTCATGCCTTATTTAGCTTATTGGTTAACTATATCCATTTTTATTTGAGAAATGGTGCATCTCGTGCTATGTTCCATGTCCAACATTAGTTTCTCTTCCCGCTAGAAAGAAAAACATCAACACGCAAACCTCTACCCCACCATCGGGGATCAAAAAGGGAGAAATGGAGTATCCAATTGTTCCGAATGAAGTGAATTAATACATTTTTTCTTACTCATACTTCAATCGTAAGACAAATCAAAGAAGACGAGCCTTTTGCTTCTCTAAATTCTTAAAACGGAGACCTCAACCCTTTTAACACAGTTCACATAAAAAAAATGCAGAAGGGAGTAGTTACAACTAGATGACATAATAAGCCCCACACTAGACTTCTCCCTACAGTGAAAGAATTCAGCAACAACTCAACTAGCCTAAAGTGTTGACAGAGTAACTAATGCATCAATTAGTAATCCAGGGCTTAGTATCAAAACTTCTAATCAGGAAACAATATAAAGAAACAATGATAAGCCAATAGATGAGGAATACTGCAACCACCTTTGATGTGAACTGCTTCATCCTACCAAGTTGTGAAAGACTAAGAGGTTTCCAGGAAATTTCCCCACAATGTTCTATTTGACGGGACTACTTGTTAGGCAAGTACATTACCTTTACATACCATCTTGCGATATGAAAGGTGTTACTAACCACAAAACAAAAAAGAAGTCCAACAAAGATGACTATCCCAAATGCACAATTTGAAAAGGTTCCGGCTCATAATAAGTTCCAAGGTCTTGTAACGTTACAAAAAAAGGACCACTCAACCAGTAAACCTAACATGTTAACAGTGCCATACGGCATGATCTGGACAATAATTATAGATAGAGTTGCTGCTCCTTAGAACTTGAATAGCCATAAACAAGTAAATGGAAAACCCACTGGGTGAAGCTCCGTAAGAAGGTAATTGGAAACACACTGGATAGAGAAACCGTAAAAAGTAACTGTAAATGCACTGAGAGGAGAGCCATAAAAAGGTAACAGGAAAAACACCAGGTCAGAGCAGGAAAAATAACTTGGAAACGCAGTTATTCACAGTCCATCCATATCTTTGAAAGCACCGTTCACACAAACCGAGTAAAACTATTGCAGAAATTTCTCCATAGCATTGCCCAGAAAAAAGTGAAAGAACCCTAAAAGGAATGGAGCTCATGTAAGAAAGATGACATAAACCCAATTACCCATTTTCATTATCTAGGGAAATAGGATGATGTTTCCAGCCACTACCAATTGACCCAAACCGCAAAAGTATTATCATGGCAGTATTGGAAGCAGTACTCTATGAGTTGGGTAGATGTTTCAGTCCTCAGGTCCTAGTCCTAGGGCTGGTCACTCAACGTCCACGTTCACTCCTCACTCCCCAGTCTTTCCACTATAAACCTTTTAAGGACTAAACATAAGTTGAGGACAATCCATGATAAAAACACTCCACAAGGTCTGAAAACGTAGAAAGTGAGCAAGCGGTTTCCGTGATAATTTCAGAGAGCCGGGAGGGATACTGGGTAACTGAAAGACAAGCATTCACAAATATCAGGGGAAATGTGGATTGATGTATCTTCACTGCACACATATATTTACGGTACAACACATGCATATGTATGTGGGTATACATATGGGCAGATTCGGATTTTTGGTACATGGCAAAACAGTGAAACACCCCATTGAATTTGAAGAAGTGAGGAAGGTGAAAGGATGGCCTGGAAAAAGGGGAGAGGGTGGCCAGAAAAAATGGATAGAGGGCCTGGAGGCTTATATTTAGAAACAAATAAGGCCATTAGAGCTATTTACTACTGCGTTTTGGAAGGGAAAATATTAATGCAAGTGAAAAAAAAAAAAACTTTTCCAGCACAACAATAATACATACCCGAAGTCAATCAATCTCATCAAAACTATCCCTCAAGGAAACATAATCCATCAACCGATCGTTAACGTAAAAGATGTAGAACACCAGGTGGTTAACTTTGCTAGTGTATTCTTAGCAAAAAAAAAAAACTTTGTCGGTGTATTTCCTATTTCGCACTTGATTGTATTTTAGTACCTTGTTTTTGAGTTGGCATCTTGCTAACTTTGGTTGTTGGCTTGGCACATTATTTACTTGGTGGTTATTTCAATCTAGCTGGATAGTTCTACTCAGAGTTGATGTTGTGCGACAACCCTTTTAACTTGTTGTACTTTGTGTTCCAGGTTAACAAAACTTTCTTCTGCCGATCAAAGAAAAAAAGAAAAAAACACTAGGATTTAAAGCAAGGAGCATACCATATTACCATGGCAGTATACAATTGCACGCTTCAACTCTGAAGAAGAAAGAATATAACCTACTCCAAAAGGACCTAGCAATTGAGATGTAACATATAATCCCATCTATTGGCCCAGAGCCAATTGACCAAGTCAACATTGTCATTCATGTAACCTTTACTTGTAGCCTTCATTATCTTCTTTTATCCAATTCTTTGCAAGGACAAACAGTCAAATTTACATCGGTACTACATATAAGTTACTTTCTCCCGTATAATTTGAGCTTGATTAATACCTATTCCAACTGAGCAGATATGTGCCAATCTCATTTGAATATCCAATGAGGGAGTTCCAAACTAGAAGAACCTCTGAACAAATGATTATGAAAGAAAGGATGGAGAGTGAAGAACCAGAAAACCAGAAAAACAAACTCCTTATTTCGCAATAGCAATTTCACCTTTCAATTTGCACTTCCTAGTCAATCTAAACCTGAAAAAAATAAAAATAAAATAAGGAACTCAAAAGTCTAGATGAAAGTATTGCCTTGACATGTTTTGCTTCATGAGAATATGGTTGTGATAGATCAACTTTGACCATATGGAGGGAACTTCTTTAACATAAAGAAACACATAATTATGAACTTACATTCAGGCTACGTTTTAAGATACCAGCTTAGGAACATAATTAAGATTCCTGTTTGTGTATATCTAGAAGAAATCTCCCATCCAAATTGTCTTCTTTTTCTTCTTTGGCGTTCATAGAATCCCTCTATTCCTTAAGTCTTTTTAACATGATTACACTCTTTTCCTATGCTGAAAAGAACTTAATTTATAGTTCGACTTCTGGTGGTCATACTTATTCTGTCAAATTTATTTAGTCTAATTCCAAAGAAAATACACTCTTGAAGTTGTGATATCCAATCTCAGCATGTGGGACAGTTCTATCCATGCCAAGTTAAAAAAAAAAAATCTTTTTAACATCGGAAACATATTTTCAAACCATGAACATATCCAGCAATTGTCAAAAGTGTGCAGGAGTTTTCCGAGAATGGTTGACAGAAGATTTTGTGCTAATTAAAAAATTATCAGGTACACACATGAGACACAAATGTGCAAGATCATGCATTTACGAGAGAGAGAGAGAGAGAGAGAGAGAGAGAGAGAGAGAGAGAGAGAGAGAGAGAGAGAGAGAGCTTACAAGAACTTTCTTGATTAAAGGTTCATTTAGCCTCCCAAACAACCGAATTAGAATACAACGCATCAAATAGAGTAAGATGGAACACCAGCTATGAGTGAGCAGCTGAGTCTTAGATCTACAGAATCCTAGTCCTCTACTCTATCATTTCTAATTCATCTTCTTTGCAGTATAGACGACAACGCATCCAATTGGTCTGCAGTCAAAGGGGGCACCCTTTTCTTAGCCAACTTCAGGATATAGCTAGCCTTCAAAAGCTCCCCAGTCATCCACAAACCATCAAGTAGTTTACAGATGGTATCCACATTTGGAAACCAATTCTTACTCATGCTGTCTTTGCATATTGTATATGCCAAATCAAATTCCCCTCCATAACACAGATAATGGATCATAGTCCGATAAATTTGCAGATTGGGCTTGTGTCCCTTATTATGTAAAGCAGAATAAACCCTTTTGGCCATTTCCATATAACCAGCTCGGCAAAATCCTTTGATCACCAAATTATAAGTCACCAGATCAGGAGGTATCCTAATATGCCACATCATACCCATCAAATTATTAGCGTCCCATGCTCTTCCTTTGTTCACCAGAAACTGAATCCTAACGTTGAAGGTTGCAAGGTTGGGCAAACAACCCTTCAGCAACATAAGATTCCACAACCCATTGCCTATCTCCGACTGATTATCCTTATAGGCTGCTGATAAAAGTGTCGTGTAAGTATAAACATCAGGTCTTAATCCAAATTTTTCCATCTCTACCATGACTAAATAAGCTTTCTCCAATGTACCAATTTCACAAAATGCTTTAATAACAATATTAACAGAAAAAATATCAATCTCAATACCAAACTTCCACGGAACCTCTATGAGAAACGACTCAACCGCTGTTAAATCACGGGTTTGTGTCAAAACCTTAAGTGCAGCATTAAAAGATTTAACCGTCCTACGACAACTGTACAAATGCATATTATTGAAAGTATCAATAGCATGACTAATCATTCCAGCTTTTCCATACAACATTATAATTCGAACAATAAAACCTTCACGATGGCCTTGTGGGAGAACCTTCTGTTGCTCAAGTAGGTTCTCTATGTAATCAAACCTTCCTGCCCCAGCTAACCTTTTCACAGTATCCTCAAATGCTGACTGGTTTTCAATAACAAGCCTATTTTGGGAATTTGCCGTGAATAGATGGAACAGCTTCTCGGGGTCTCTCTCAGCCTTAAGCTTAACAAGTGCAGGTTCCTCTGAACCTATGGCTGTTTGTTTTCGAACTGGTTTCACAAAAAGGAGTGGGGATAGTATTGGCAGCAGTCTTTATGGCGTGGGTTGCAGTACCGAATTTGCGAATAAGGCGCAAAGCTAGCATGATCTGGCACTGGACTAGCAGATTTATACCCTCCCAGAAACTCCCATCAAATCTACATTTTAACTAAACGCATCATAAAATATTCTTCAATACCCTCATAAAATTACAGAAAACGGCTCTTACTTTGGGATTGGATTAGTTCTAAGGGATCAAAAGAATACAAAAGAATTGATATTTGAGTGTAGAGGACGAACTTGATTGTTCACATCGACGACAAGATCAATGTGAGGCGTCCAGAGTCTGAGGCAGCAAACTTCAAGCAGCGGCAAAAGTGATGAAGCTCCTACAGACCAATTACAGCTTTTTTACTTTGAGATTGAATTAGTTCTAAGGGATCAAAAGAAATGACATTGGGAGGGCTGAGGAAGAACTTGATAGGTCATAATCGAGGGGATCAATGTGATCAGGAGGAGGCGGCCGCTGACTTCGACCGGCGGCGAAAATGATGAAGCCTACCAACAGTGGTGGCTATAGCCATAGGGTGTTCGTTGAGAGCGAGAGAGCCTTCCAACGAAAAACCCCAGAGGAAAAACCCTAGGGGGTGGGTTCTGAAAGAAGCGGTTGAGATTTCGGCTTGTTAGAGAAGATGAGATCATCACGGACTATCGTTAGAATTGCACAGTTCTATCCCATATTTTCCATGTCATTTAATATTGAACCCTTTCTTTTCCAAGGCCCGGTTCCCATTTGCTAAAACCAGGAAACCAGACGCTATAATCACACACTTAATTTTATGTATTTTTTATTTTAGCAAATAGAAAACTAGGCCTAATTATTTCATTTCTTTACCAAATCGACTTCCTTCAGTCTATTGCGATCACCCACACGAATTACAGGACCGTTTGGTAACGTTTCTGTTTTCTATTTTTGTTTCTAAAAAACTAAAAGTAGAATAATATTTATTGTTTATATAAATAAATAAAAACTGAAAAAAATGAAGAAAAAAAACAGAAAAAAAGGTTACCAAATGCCCCTATATGTTTTCGATGAATCATGTACTCAAATCTAACCTCCTTTTCTATTGGCCCAAATCTATTTCCATCACAATACAAGAGAAGGGGAGAGAGTTTAGAGAGAGAAAGTGAGGAGAGGGAGAAGACTCCCATGGCCGTCGCCCCTTCCCCTCCCCCTCCACACCCCTTTACCTCCTCGTCCTCCTCCTCTAAACGCCTTTTTGGGTGATCGGAGACCCTCCATGCCGAATCCATTCCTCTTCGATCCGGTGTGGGTGTCCGCGCTCGATTTTTGGGCCCTTGGAGGCTAGATCGGGGGTTTCCGGTCTTGATCTCCACCATTGACTGCGAGTGGTAGCTTCCAGTAGCTCCGATGGGCACGAAGACGAAGACGAAGACCGGAGACTTCTGATGACACATGCAATGCAATGATTTCAGTTTCCTGTACTTTTCTTTTCTGTTTTCATTTTTTCTATATTTTTTTGGTTTTTTCTCGTGCTTTTGTGGTCTTTTTTGTTGTTTTTTTTTTTTGTATTAGTTGGCGTTTAATGCAATTTTCTCTCTATTTCTCCAAAAAGAAGAAGAAGAATAATGAAGTATATTAAAATGGACACTACAGACGATCTGATTTTAAAAAGATGTAAAAAGGATGCATACAACACTTTTTTGTAATGTCTTGAAATGAACTATTACCCTGTTTCAAAATGCTTGTTTGGCCGGTCCACAAAACACAACTTGAAAAAAAAAATTTACATCACTTTTTTTCTCACAAGTTACTTAGATATGAATGGGTTCATTTAATTTGTGGTTTTTTTAATCATTTTCAAGTTCTCATTTTGTTGACAGTGCAATATTTTTGGGACAAATGGAATATTAATCTATATTCAATGATTAGTCAAATTATAACACCCCTGGAACAACTGAAAAGCTCTTTGGAACTTCCTCAAAGATTCTCAAACAGCTAAAGAATCCATTACGGGTCCAATTGGATGGAGCTAAAATTTCAGGAGGATAAGTTATAGACAGGGATAAGACAAGAGAGGGTATTATTTTTGGAGAATTGACCCACATTGATATGATGTTTATGGAGGAAGGATAAAAAAAAGAAGATAGTTTGGATGATAGATTAAACAGGGGAATAACTTCTGACTTAGTTTGAATGTTTTATAAAAAAGAGGGGTAGATGATGGAAAAAGCTATTAAATGGCTCTTTTGCCCTTGTGATGTCCCAAACTTAATTATGGGTTTAATTAATTATATAATGCAAAACTTTATCTATTTAATTAATTTTGACAATTTGAAGCTATATAAATTTATTAAATTGAAAATGTAATTTTTTATAATAATTTTATTTAAAAAAATGTTTTTTTAAATGGTTGTTGTTATCTAAATTTTGTTTTTAATTGTATTTTTTTTTAAAAAAAACTTAAGTATAAAATAAATATGTTAAATTGGTGGAGGTGTTACTAATTAGTTGGAGGGGGTACAATGTAATTTCTTACATATATTGGCTCTGTTCGTTTCCCAGTTTAGTTTTAGTTTTAGTTTTGATGACATCATCATTTTTCTCATTTCTCTCTCTATCTCTCTCCACTTATTACACCTAATGATATCATCAAAACTAAACTAAACTATCTAACCAAACACAACCATTATCATTTTTCCAGACAACGAACGCACTATCTCATTCTTCTTCTTCTCTCCCCCTCTCTTAACGCTTGATCTCTCTCGTCCCCAACTACATACTTAATCTCATTTCCAAAACCCCAATTCGAAGGTTATAATGTGAGATTCGATCTAAGAGCCAAGAGAAAATGTTGTTCTACTCGACGAGACCTTCAATTCCATCTAAACAAAACCACCATCAGAGCTCCTTGGATTTTCGGTCAACCCTTTGTTTTCTGGTATCAGATTCCTGATTTTTTTTTAAAACGGATTAAGGAGTATGTATTTGGATAATTTATGTTTTCTCTCTTTGGTACTAGATTTCTATTTTTGGATGTATTTTTTGATGAATATGATTTTGTTTTTGTATTTGTTTGTGAATTTTTTAGTGTAGAAATGGAGGGTGGGGCTTGGCAAAGGGGACAAGTAGGGCTACAATTTTCATTTTTATGCCCCTCTACAGGAGGATTATTTTTGGGTAGCCTCAAGGGTGCCCAAAAGTTATCAGGGGGAAAGCCCCATAAGGGGTGAAAATGTAGAAGGGATTGGAGAGGGTAGAATCCAATTACATAGAAAAATACTAAAGCACGTACGAACCACGTGTTTAGCCTGGACACCACGTAAGGGTGGCTCAATTCGGGGGGACCACAAGAAGGTGCCTCAGGTTATGACCGAGCAGGGTAGGCCAAGCCGAGTAGGGTAGGCCAAATGTGTAGCAAGGATAACACCACGAGATGGTGACAGCATCATAAAAAGGTGCACAAGGCCAGTACTGAGCTAAGTATCTGGTCTGCAACATCATATATAGATAGACAAGTATATTGCTGAGCTAACCGCCTACATGATAAGGTAGCGAGTCATTCTAGAGAGATCTAGAATAGTCTCTTATGTGATAAGGGGTAAATCCTGAGAATAAAGAGATTATCATTAAGCTTCCATATTGGACAAGAAACCCAATATGGATATAAAACACTAGCAAGAAGGGAATTCTTATTGTATTGCCATATGGGATGAATCCCATAAGAAAAAGGACTCCTAACTTAAAGAGGATTCCGATAATGGCAATGATTCTTAACGTGGAAGGAATCATTGTAGAATAAAGATTGTGTTTCTATGTGGAACGAGTCCCATATAGGAAAGGATTCCTAATGTAAATAGGATCTTTGGACAACAAGCACCCCGCATCTATAAATAAGGTGCAATACCCATGAAGAAAGGTATGTGGTAATTCGTGTTTACATGTTTTACGTGTTTTATGATTTCCTCCTAGTATGTGATACTGACTTAACCGTTTATTGTCTTGCAGTGCTAGGGTTCAGGCGAAAAAGTGCATATTGTTGATCTCATAAAGGCTTGTAAATAGTATACCCATATTTTTCCTCTCTACAGGGATGATTTTAGAGTTGCCAAGCCAAGCCAAACACATGGGACCCACCCTATCACCCCTGATAACTTTTGAAGGCTGTCTTTCCCCTCATTCAAATGGGGCCTAAATGTGTTAACTTAAAATTGTGAAAACCATGAATCCATTTTTTAAACTTGATACAACCCTAAAAAATGTTTAGTGTGCAAAATTAAGCAAACCAAATACAAAGGTCAAAATTTCGTAATTGGTTTTTTTCTCTCAAAGAAAAGAAAGGTAGTTTTATGAGGAACACATTGAGAATCGATATCAATAAGATACTATTTACACCATATTTTACCACCATATCAATATCGATAAAAAGGTGACAATTGTGGGAATGCTACCTATTTTTATTAGTATTATTCTTATGTATTCGTATTAATATTATCTTTTATTATTAGTATTTTGTATTTTATTACATGTGCAGGATAGTTGACATTCTCCTATGCATTTGGAAGTTGAAAAGAGACATGGCTTCTCCTACACATTTGGAAGTTGAAGATGACAAGTGGAAGCAAGGGATTGAAAGAGTGCAAGAGAAGATAAGAAGTTATTTCCTACTCATATGTTGTTTCCTAAAAATTGTCTTTTTAGACTTCATTGTAAACTCTCTCAAACAAATTGTCTTTAATTTTTGTCTTACTAATCCAGTTTTGGGTTGTAATTAGGAGTAGGAGTAGGAGTAGATGTAATTTAAATCCTACTATCGATTCGTTCTTGAAAATTGGTATGCTTTGCATCAACGATTTTCTTTTATGTGTCGATATTCCATCCAAAGATTAACGGAAGTCTCTTTCTTTTGTCTTCAATTATTTCCATCCATTTCACATTTGATTCATTGCCATTTTACATCTGATGAAGTCTGAGCTACAGCGAGGAACCATGGATTCGAGCCACATTGCTTACCTTTGTTTTTGTTGTTGACTTTGTTTCCCAAAATCTCTTCTCGATTTCAATCGAGGAAAAATTGGCAAACAAATACAAGAGAAACAAAATACTCCTATAAAAGTAGTTGTCTTATAGGAGGGAACGTTGTCATTATTCTACGTAGATTGAGAATTAGCTAGAATTTTCTGGTCCCTCAATTAATTTCCTGTAACCTTTTACAATTAGTAGTAGCATAGAAAAATAAACCCTTTTTTCACATTTTTACTTTGGCTCCCATTTTTTGGATGGAGAATGAGGACGATGGATGAGGATGCACCCAGATGACTAATCTCGGACCCATCTTACATGGTTTGGCTTTCATTTTTTCCATTCCAAATCCCCCTAAAAGGCTACAATCTTTTGTATTATGGACAAGTTAGAGGCTGTCCATAATTAGTTCAGGAACACTTTTGACCAAAATGCCCTTCATCTCTCTAACTCTCTATCTACATTTTATCATTGTTTTGTTCAAACCATAGGTTTAAGGTTTGAATCTCAATTAGTTGGCAAAATATATAATTTCGTTTATATCTTCTTCTTCTTCTTTTTTTGAATCCTACCAGCTTGTTAGGCACAATAACTATACCTAATTTATAGGGAGCGAGAGTGGGTTATGTTTGATACCGAGACTATAGTCTCTCATCCGTGGTACAAGGAAACACGTGGGATTAAATATTTCTAGTAATTTCTAGTCCCACGTTTGCTGCTAGAACTAAATGCAACGCTGGACTATAAAAGATTTAATAATAGGATTATATAACTTACAATGCATTCGAAAAAAATATTAAAATAGTTGGTATATATGTAAGGACCCGTGTTATTAAATGATTTTTCAGAAATAATGTTGGGAAAATGTGAAGAATAGTTTTAAAGTGATATGTGGGATAATGTGAAGTTAGAATTGCATTTGGGTACATGAGAAACGCATTTGAACATAAGAGGGTGTGTGTGTGTGATTAGAGATATGGATATAAGGCAAAAATACAAAACACAATTCTCTCTCTCTTTACAAGGAGACCAACTCTGTCTCTCTCTCTCCCCCCTCTCCAAAAATCCTCTTATGTACGCGCAATTTGTACATTATCAAATACAAAACACAATACATTATCAAATCTACTTCCCACACTTCATAACCTCAAGATCCAACCTTAGATCCTTCATCTACGCGCAATTTGTACTTCTTGTAAGTGTATATTGTTGAAATGTTGCAATACTCTTAGTTTTGCTCTACGATTTCTTGTCAAACTTGAACACTACCATAAAATTTGATTTTGATCTTGGTTGAGTCTTGTTTCTACATATTTAGTTGCTAAATCTGTCAAAACTGTCTGAAATTGGCTAGGTATCGATATCCCCATTTATGGCTATCGATACCCATCATTCTGTTCATAAAAATGTGTCCAGGTATCGATACCCAACTATCTGTTCTGCACCTGAGGAGCTTGTAAAGAGGGCATCGATACCCTTTGCTTTAAAGCTCAAAATTGTTGTTGTAAATTGTTATTAAATGTAAGTGTATATTGGACACTTGGGTACTTTGTGGACTCTTGACATTTGGATCGACCATTCGTAGTATCCATTGCTCATTCCATTCATGATTGTCATTCTCATATGCACATTTCATTCTTTATACCTTTAGCGTGATTAGAATGTTTCCTAATGGGCTAGTGAGCTCACCCTATTATTTTTCAGGTACGCAACATGGATCATGAAGTTGGATGCTTGGATTGTGTGCATGTTTTGAAAGCTTATTGCCGTGGAGTTGTCATATCATCTGGGAAACCTTATATTTTTGCAAAGATGATTTTATAACTTTATAATTCATTTATCTCTTTTGACTGATGGGAAAACTTGTAATAACTTGATATTTTATTATTGATGTATTTGGGGTACGGGTACCCATTGACTTAGAATGATGTAAGACTTTGACTTTATAATAGCAGTTTGGACTCTGAATCATAAAAAGGTTGACTATTATTTTGGAAAATCGTTATCTAAATATCTTATAAAATTCAGGACGTGACAGTATATTTCAAACAAATAATTTTTTAATAATATTAATTTTATTAAAATTAATTATTATAGCTTCATTGTTGAGAAGTATAAAAAAGGGAGTTTTGTAATTATATACTCCATTTGATGTAAAGTGTAAGCTAGTATAGGTATACAAAAGGGTAAATTTGTCATTCGCACAAGGAAGATAATTTTCTCCCCTTATTAAAAATCATCCAAACCAAGTACTATTTTAGCCCCTTTTTATAAATGTCATAACAATATGTATCCACACCCTCCATAAGTAATACCCTATATTGTTTATACACCCAAATTTTATCCCACATCCAAATGAGCTGTTAAGGCACCTCTATAGAAGTTTATGGTGCAGATTATGTCCAAGTTATAATCTAACAACATGTCTTTCTTTTGGACGACAAAATTATACAATATATTGAATAAAATCAACAAGGGCACATCGATAGGGGGAGGGGGATCCAACCAAAGTTTGAATGAAAAACAAGAAAAGTACAAACCATAAAATAAAATAAAATAAAAAAACCCAAACCCGTTGACCTCGACCTTGTCGCCGACATTGATTAAGTTTATAACCATACCATGCCACCACCGCAGCCCACCACCATCATCGATGTGGGAGAGATCACGTCATGCCACTATCGCAACCACGCAGACAACAAGATCGACTCCGAACAGATCACCAAAAAGCACAAAGCCTAGCACCAACCCCGCTGAAATCCAAAACCACCCAAAACACTACCTCATACATTGCATTGTAACCAACTCCGGCAGTTACCACAAGGTCACATCGATCGAACAACGACCTAATTGGAAAAACCCACCACCACAACCACTACATTAGCTAGCCCAAGTCTTGCCCCCAACTCTGACGTTGCTATAGCCCGCTCCATCACTGCTACCTTCCCATAGCCTATTGTTTTCATTTGATTTGTTCAGCTTGTAAATTATTCTTGCTAAAAATAATATTGATCGAACATAATTAGCAATCTAGAAATTTTGTACAATATTTGTCTTGAGAAAAATGAACTGATGTAACCATTAGTCAATTATTTGAATAAGACACTTTTTAATATCCGATCAACTTGTTTTTTTTTTTTTTTTCCAGAAATAATTTATATACTTGAACCTAATAAAATGAACCACTTACTCATAAAATAGGTTGCGGAACCTGCGCTTGATCTTAGGTAGTGGAGTAATTATTCCGTGTTCCTAGGGTAGTGCCACGTGCTACTTGTTGTGGGGAAGCGTGAAAAAACATAAAAAAAACGGATGCAATTTATGCTATGTAATTGAACAAACCAGAGAAGAGAGGGAGAGAAAGAGCAATCACAAAGAACACAAAGATTTTACATGGTTTGGCAATGAATACCTACTCCACAGGTAATCAGATGATTTTGGGGGTTTCACTAATCCCAGAGATGAGCTCGCAGAGTTTCTCTCTCTTTGCCTCTCACAGAAAATCAGATGTGAAAACAATACAATACAAGAAAACCTTAAAAAAATAAATAAATTATAGGGCTGTTGTACGTTGCCCAAGATCCAGATCAAGCCTCGCGAGTCTGGACCTCGCCTCCTCATGCCAAAACATGCAACTAGGACCCTTGGTTTGGACCTCACCTTTACAAGGTCTGGATTAACACTGCTGTGAGGTAGAAAAACATCAGAATTGCTTGGTCCGAACCAGAGATGCTGCGAACGTGGACATCAAGCCAAAAACCAACACTACCCAAGACAATAGCGACTCTAGAAATTTATGGAGATGACATCATTTAAAAAAACTTGAATTGTAAGACTAGAAAATATACAGTAATAACAACTAATATATTCCAATACAATGCCATCATGTATTTAAAACATAAATTGACCACGTGATTCTAGAGATGGCATGGGGTCATTTAAAAACTTAAATTGCACCTAGGCTAGAAAATATACACTAATCAACAAAATAATATATTCCCAAACTACGCATTGTCCGGGCCTCTGGGGTACCACTGCCACCTGGGACTTCTGGAGCTCCGTAGTGACTTCTAGAGCTCCCTCCTAGGACTAACTAACCCAATCCATCTGAAGACTACTACGCGCCTTGCCCTCAGACGACGCCCCGCCCGGCTCCACCCCTGCCCCCCCATAATTACAGTTTCACACCTCCTTTCTTTTAATAATTACTTTAGTTATATTATTAATATTATTTAATTTCTTTAGATAAATCAATTGAATTAGTTAATTCATTTATTTATATTAATTCATTTAATTATTTAATTCATTTCTTTTATTTAATTAAGTTCTTTAATTTAATTATTTCTTTTATTCAATTATTTATTTCTCTCTTTTATTAATATCTTTTTTCTCTTTTATATATTAGTTCATTTAATCATTTACTTCATTTATTTTATTTAATTAAGGTCTTTTATTTTATTTATTTATTTTATTCAATTATTTATTAATCTCTTTTATTAATATCTTTTTTCTCTCTCATATATTAATTCATTTAATTATTTAATACATTTCTTTTATTTAATTCAGTTCTTTTATTTAATTTATTTCTTTTATTCAATATTTTAATTATCTCTTTTATTTCATATTTTTTCTCTTTTATTGTTTATTTACCTTTTTTATTAATTATTTAATCTTATTTATTTAATTTTGTTAGACATAATTGATTTTGATTAGGTTTTTATTACAAAATTGATTTCATCAAAAAATATGTTGACCCTTTATAAAAACATTTTTCTATCTCAGGATAGACAAATTATAGTTATGTGTAGATAAGAAAATTCCCCTAACCTTAATCAAATTTGTATTGGCAACTAATGATTTTTTTATGTTTGGCCTAAACTTGATTGGTGCAAATTAGTATGTACTGCACTTACTTTTGGTAAAATCCTAGAAGATCTCTTTTCTGACATTGGTACAGCTCAATTAGAATTGATTTGAAAATCCTAGAAGATCTCTTTTCTGCCTTTGTTGACTTTCCTATTGAGACATACTATTCCAAATTTGAAAGTTGTGCTGCCTTTGTTTGTTTTTACAAAGCATGTGAATGTCCTTGTCAAAGGAGACATGTGAATCTACTGCACAACACAACTACGACAAACAAACGTTCAGAATTTCTTATCTATTTCACTACTACTTCACTTCTTCCTAATTCTCCCACTACTACTTCATTTCTTCCTCATTCAAAATTTCTTTCTTTTTTCGTAATTCATCAAAGAACATTATGGATGGCTACTACTATCCAGATGGTTGCTCATTTGAGAATGATGTTCCTAGTGAGGAGAGCATCAACTTCCGCAGTCGCGATTATACACCCGAATTTAGCACTGATCAGGTTAGTTATTTCCGTTGTTCTTATGCATATTCGTCATTTATTTTGAAAGTAGATAAATATGATAAGACTGGATAATGTTTTACTTATACATATTCGTTATTTTGTTTGTTTTTTTGTTTTTATAGATTTTTGAAAGTAAAGAAGATATGTTAACTTGGGTGAAGAGAGTTGGTCTTAAAAATGGTATTGTGGTGGTTATTAATAAATCTGCTACTTTAAAAGGTGGCAAGCTACTGAGATGCATTCTTGGTTGTGAGAGAGGAGGAAAGTACAAACCGCACCGTGGAGTTGAAAGGCTAATATTGCATAGGAATACTGAGACTAAAAAATGTGAGTGTCCATTTGAGTTGCGAGGTATACCAATGTAAAGACCTATATGAAAAATCACATTTTGGAGAAGTTTTGATTTGGCCGATAAAAAGTCTTGATAATTGTTCCTTGGATTTTTCTAATCACAACGGTATAATTAGAAGTTATTTTTGAGTAAAACAAAGTCATCTTTCACCCTTTTTCTTCAGAGAAAAATGTGCCGTTTTTCAGTTTTGTACTAAAAGTGTCGGGATGAAATTTTGATGTGATTAGAATTTCAAAATTTTGGAAATGCCATTGTTTCCAAATGGGGGGTACTTTCTTATTTTCATAAATAAATTAACGTAAAGAAAGTCTTTACTTAAGTTTGGTTTATGAAAATAAGTGGTGGGGTCACATATTATATATACAAGTGACACTTGGATGTGAGGTGTAATTAGAGAGTTATATTAGAAGTGTGTGGGGGAAATATGTAAAAAAAAGAACAACACACTCTCTCCACAACCCGTCGGCTCCCTCTTTCTCCTCCCTCTCTACCATTTTTGCTCCACCAAGCTTAAATCTCTCCCTCCTCACTCAACCACTTCAAGAACTAAGGCTATTGTCACGTTCTACGCGTCGTAGGGAGCTCGGTTCACCTTGGATTTGCACCGGAAGCTCACATTTCGGGATTTGGGGTTTTCTACGCCTAGGGTTTCATCTCTCCACCATTTTCAAGCAAATCCTTGAGGTAGGGGAACAATTTCTAGTCTCTCTAGTTTTATGCTTGTGATTTATTGCACATATCTTGTTCTTGGACTCAATTTCATTGAAAATCATATTTTCCCCAAATTGTGTGGGTTTTTCCACTTTGATGATTTGATCTATGAAATTGCTTGTTGTTTGGTAAAATTGGGAGTGAAATTGACCTCCCTCTATGTTTAATTGTTGTCTAGCATCTCTAGTTTATACCTAAACTATCTCATTTGTGATTGGGCTGAAATTCCATACCTTAAAGGTGAAAATTTGTATTGTTCACTATTCATAGCTGCTGCCTCTGTATTTTTCTAGCTGTTGCCCCTGTCATTTGGGTGGCATTCAACCACCCTTTGATGTTCGTTTGGTCCCTGATTGTTCAATCATTCATATAATCGACATTTGACATCATTTTTCCCCATGTTTTGACTCTAGGATTATAGTTTTATAAACAAATATGTCACCCTTATGTCACATGAAAGTTAGATGGTTTCCAGAAAGCTTGTGTGGGTGTGTGCGTAACCCTTTGTATCGAAAGATGTGAAATAATGAAATGAACTTGGAAAAATTGGACTTGTTATTGAAATGAAATGAAATGTTTGTGGTAATGAGGTGTTTAAACCAATGCTATCATTTGGTAAAGTTCTTTTTTGGATAAAGGCGCACGGGGCCTATGGAACCCGACAGAGGCAACGGGGCCTGCAAATACCCAGCAAAGGCACGCGGGGCCTATGGAACCCAACAGAGGCAAGCGGGGCTTGCAAATACCCAGCAAAGGCACGCGGGGCCTATGGAACCCGATAGAGGGATTAAATCCCTAGTACAAATGAAAATGATGTTTTCTTCAATGAAAGAAATGAAAAATGAGATTTTGGACTATCTATGGTGTTTTGTCGAAACTCGACTTGTGGACTTGGTTTTGAATTTGTGTGAGTAACTTGGGTAGTTTTGGTGAAACAAAAATAAAAACCTAGGTGATGTTGAGTACTTGGAAATGAAAGTGTTCTAAGGTACATATGGTATTTTGGTAACAATGGACATTTTGACATGATTTTGGACACATGTTATACTTATTGGTGATTTTGACAAACCTAATGAATCAATGGCTACTTTGGGACACCTTGAATTTTTTTTGGACACTTGATATTATTTTGAAAACATGAAATGGTGGGTGGATACTTGGTAGTCACTTGGGTACTTTGAAACTTTCAAAAATCCCTTCTCTTTTACTTGGATACTTGGACTCACACATGAACATCCTTTGGGAATATCTTGCCTCCATGTGCATGCATCATATTTATACACATAGCGTTAGTAGAATAGTTCTCCTACGAGCGCGTGTGCTCACCCTATCCCTTTTCAGGTACCAACTTTGATCGTTCATGGTTTAAAGTGCATGACTTGAATGAGGAGCATACATGGCATGAAGTTATTTTATTCATCTTCTATGTATTAAATTTTCTTTTGGGGAGATGATAATGTAACTCTAGTTTTTCACTATCTTTTTCTTACTATGGATTTGTAATAACTTATGGGATACTACTTCAATTTCACCTTTGGGGCAAGGGTGCCCGAACATTTGATAGCCAATGGGCTAATGATGTACTTCATTTTATGAAAATCTTATCACTTGACTTATTTGTTATTGAAATTCTTTTATTTAAGTTTTAAGAAAATGAGGACGTGACAACCAATACCTCAAGACGGTGCCAAATGGGGTTTAAGGGTTTCCTGTGGTCTCCATAACCATGAACCAACATAAAATATTGAGGGCCGCAAATACCCAACAAGGCTAAAACCAATGGAGAAACAATTTGTGGTCGAGATGGCCAATAACACCACACCTAGTGAAATTTCTTAGTATTTTGAAAAAAAAGACCCGTCAAATACTACGGGAATTATAAGCATTTACAATGCCATTTTCATAAACAAGGAAGTCAAACGGGACGGTCTAACTACTACTCAATATGTGTTAGAGCAATTAATTACGAATGGATACCTCCACGACTTTAGGATAAATCAAGACACTAACGAAATCACAGATATTGTTTGGGTTCATCCTACAAGTCTAGAGCTATCTGTCAACTTTTCATCCATATTGGTATTTGATGCCACATACAAAACCAATGAGTAACGAAAACCACTATTGGAGGTTATGGGTATCACATCCACAAATCTATCTTTCTCGCTTTTGTTCGCATATCTTAATAATAAGAGGGAAGATACATGTACATGGGCCTTGAATACCTTAAAGAAATGGATGGTTGGAAAGGAGGCATCGTTGCCATTGGTGTTTGTTACAGATCATGATTTGACACTTATGAACGCCATTGAAGCATGTTTCCTCATGACACGTCACATCCTTTGCATTTGGCACATAAATCAGTGCGTAACGAAGAACTACGACACTGTGCTTGGTCAGTTTTTTCCAGACTTTTAGAATTCATGGTAGTCCCTTATTCATTCATTGAGCACTTTGTCTTACCAACATAAGTGGGCTGCCATGTGTGAGTAGTATAACCAATATCCACGTGCCATAACTTATCTTGCAGATACATGGTTAAAGCCGTACAAAGAGTGGTTTATTACCGCATGGACAGATACATGTATGCACCTCGGAAGCAATTTAAGTCAAATGTATGGTCACTTTATAATTGTACAAGTTAATTACTACACTATTCAAACTTTGCTATTTAAAAAAAGTGCATTATTCTATTATAGGGTCAAGTCTGCACATTCGAAGCTAAAGTGCTATTTAGGGGGTACAACCATGTCATCGCTCCAAACATCTTTTGAACGCATAGATTATATGTTGACAAATCAGTTTGGGGAAATTAAGAAGTCGTTCGAGAAATCTGTCAACATTCCACGCCATAACCATTTACGTGATGCCATTTTTGATGAAATAAGGTGTTGCGTTTCATTATATGCAATGGGGTTGATCGGTTTTCAGTTAGAATTTGCCGTAGACGCCTACCCAAGCAGCAATTGTGGCTGTTCGATCAGAACAATACACGGATTGCCATGTATGCACGATTTGAGGGTTTATTGTTCCCACGACATGTCAATTCCACTATCGAGTATCCACATTCATTGGAGTAGGCTCTCTATGCACGCGACCGAATTTAATGACGAGGGAGAACAACTCGATGAGACATCTCATGTGGTTGACATATTACAGGGGATGGATCCACGTATGCGAAAGCATACGATAGACAGGTTTTTGGAGATGACAGATCCGTCTCACAGCAGTGTTCGAGCCCCATCATACAACAATGAACATAGAGGTCGACCTGTGGGAAAAGCTGAGCAAAGTGGGCGACACATACTTTCTTGTACAAAAGCATCTACATTGAGAGGGAAAGGGAAAAGGAAAAATGCAGTCAGGGAGAGTGTGGAGAAGGAGAGGGTGGAGGTTAATTACATTAAGTATTTACCTTGGCAATTTCAGCAGTATATGTCCCACACCAACGATGTCAAAGGTGATGGTCATTGTGGATTCAGGGTAATAGCCCCACATATCTATGACACTGAGGAGGGCTGAGTTCAAGAACGACAGGATCTTATCCAAGAAATTAATCAGAATAGAGATCTTTACAATGCGGTTTATCCGCTACAAAATATGACAGATGAGGTACTACGGTCACTGAGCTATTGGATGCCTACAGCTCCACAACCAAATTGGATGGACTGTATGAGTTTGGGGGTAGTCATCACATCACGATACAACATTGTACTACATACATTTGACGCGAATGTTGGAAGTTGTTTTACTCAATTTCCCTTAAGATCCCGTCCAGTTTCAGTCCAACAACACCAAGAAATAACTATTGCTCGTATTAACAATCACTTCGTGCAACTTTTTTAGCGCCCTCATCACCCTGTATCACCCATCCCAATATGGTGGTGGCAGAATGCGTCGGTTGAAGCTGCAGGATGGGCTACTACTTATAACGCACGTGTTCAATTGTGGTTCAACATACTGGGCGTCGTGCCGGGAACACAATATAGAGGCAATATTGATTGGGGCTGAACTTTGTCAATTGTAATATTTATTCACTTTTAAACATGATTGTAATATTTATTTACATTTTAAATGTGATTGTAATATTATTCACTTTTAGAAGTTGTTATTATTATTATTATTATTATTATTATTATTATTATTATTATTATTATTATTATTATTATTATTATTATTATTCATTGTTAAGACAAATTAATTAACTAATTAAAATATAAAGTCAAGTTTAAATGTCAATGTCAAAAAAATAATCTACTTGCAAATGTAATTTGAATAAACTAAATTAAATAAATCAAGTTAAAAAAAGAAAAGAAAAGAAAAAAGAGGGAGAGAAAAAAAAAAGGGAAAAGTTTGGCCGAAAGTTAATTGGGGGGAAGGGTATTGGGGAATGGAGGTGGGCCCAGTGGGGAGGGGTTTTGTGTCAAGTGGGACGCTTAACAGCCCTCAATCCATCCTGTGGCCAGTGGCTCTAGAGTCCTTAATTACAACACATTTACATAGGATCCATCACTAATTAGTCATGGAATTCACATGAATTTGTGGAATTAAAGAGGTTAATTTGGGACATCACTAGCTACCAATGGTGGCACTGAATAATATATTTCCAAACTACGCATTGTTTGGGGTACCACCTGGAACTTTTGGAGCTCCCTCCTAGGACTAACTGACCTCAATCCATCACTTTGCTTGATTTTTGTGTGCACTTCCAAAGCTTCCAAGGGCCTTGTTTGGAGGAAGAAAAAATCATTACGAAGTGTCTAAACTCTAAACCTAAAGTGCCTAAATCCAAGTGTCTAAACCCACTATATATACTTTACCCCAAAGAGCCTAAATCCACTAAAATTGAACTCCAAAATTAAACCTCACATTTAACTCTCCAAACAAGCTCCTTGAATATAGTAAGAAAATGAGCAAAACGACGTACTTTTGACACACAACATAATGCACAATACTTACCGCACAACATCTCCCCCAGATTCTTGTTGTTAGGGGGTGTGTTCGAAATAGTTTGCCCGTAACAAGACTCAATTATAAATGCTTTAAAATGTTCCTCTTATTTATTTATTTATGTATCATGTGTGAATTGTGATGGTATAAACAAGATTATAAGATACTCCAATTGCAAGATCTCTCTCTCTCTCTCTCTCTCTCTCTCTCTGTGTAACCCTGTGTGTGTTATGGCGAGCAAGAGCCGTTCTGATTTTAAGGCAACCTCGCGACCGGCGACGATATTCGCACAGGTATTAGCCATATCAGTGTTAGCCCTTGTGCTTGTATGGCTTCTACACTTCAGGGGAGGCCTTGCTTACAGTTCACCAAACAAACAGCAGATTTTCAATGTAAATCTCCTCCCTCTCCCTCTCCCTCTCAACAACACTAATTACTGTACATGCACACAAATCTTCGATATATCAGCTTTCTTCTTGTTGTTTGATTTTCTTTTTTGGCTTTTTTTTGCAGGTGCACCCATTGCTAATGGTGGTTGGGTTCATTTTAATATCTGGGGAAGGTAAGAAACGTTATGATCAATTCAAGGGTAAATTTTTTCTTGCTACCTCATTTTCTTATACTGAAATAATTAATCTAGATAGGGTCAACCTCCAGGAGTAGTGAACTTTGGAAGATCGATGTTTGAAGTTTGAGAAGAGTGTGGATATTGTGGGAAAGAATGTGCTTCGGGCGTTTATTTGATTCCTGGATTATATTTTTGCAAGGATTGGAAGAGTTAGAGGCAATTTGTGGGTCCCCAAGATAATCCAGTAATAGATAGGGTTATATATTGTATGAAAGATGCTAGGAATACAATTATTCAGACACAACACTGAACGCAATCTCTCACATATACGTGGGTCTTGCATAATAAATGTGTAGGTCCTGCGTAATAAATATGTGTGGGACCTAGGTGTATGTGAGGAGTTGTGTTCCCTGTAGGATGCATTAAGACTGTCCATCTCAATTATCGATGTTCAGATTCGTTCTATTCTTTGACTAGTAAGAATACGTTTTAATATCTGAATCATCAATTGTGGAGATTAATGGCCTTTGGGGCCTCTATGTTCCCCAAGGCCAAGCATCTAGTCCCATCCTTTACTGTACTCTGTTTGTTAAGTTATACCAAATCACTGCTCCAAACTCAAATTGGAATTCCTTTACGGTCTCATTTGGATGATGTAAGAAAGCCGTATACGCGCGGACACACACTCACACGCGCTTGTATATATAATGAAGTGACTTGGTATATGGTTTGAAACAGGTATAATGATGTACAAGATAGTCCCAGCACCAAAGAACACCCAGAAAATGGTTCATCTCATATGTCTTTTAATAGCTGCAGTTGCTGCAATTGTGGGTATTTCTGCAGTTTTCAAGTACCACCGTGAGCTTGCCATTCCACACATGTATTCCTTGCATTCCTGGATTGGCATCTCCACCATCTGTTTATTTGGTATTCAGGTTATCCACTTTGTCATTCCATTCCCTATATTCTACTGAAATTCAATTGTTAGGTGTGGTTTTTACGCAGCAACCGCTATTTAGGCCAAGTTTGGCTTAATAAGCCAATTGACTTTTTTTTGTTTGTTTTGTCTTTATTCATTTTTTCTCCGCATTTGTTAAGTTGGTGTCAAATTTTTGTGACTTATTCGTTCGTCTCCACGAACGAATCGGAAAAGTAAAAATTTATATTTCAAACTCAATTTTTTATTGTCTTTGTTCAAAAAGTTTTGAATTTGATAATATTTTTTACTTTTCCCGGTTTCTCTAATCGAGACAAACCAATAATCCATCACAAAACAAAATGGACGCAAAACTAACATATGTAAATTTTTTTTTTGAATAAATTAAAACAAAAATAAGCCAACCGGCTAGGCCAAACCTAGCCTTAAACCCTTGTTCCAAATACTAACCCAAATCTTGTGAATTACTGTTGTCAGTGGATGGTTAGTTTCTTCTCCTTCTGGTGGCCTGGTACAGAGCAGGAAAAAAGGGCTAGGCTTGTCCCATGGCACGCAGTGTTCGGCATGGTCATCTTCTTCATGGCTATTCTCACCGCCGAAACTGGTCTTCTTGAGAAATTTACCATTTTGAACATAACGCCGGACAGCCAAGAAGCTCTCATAGTAAATTTTACAGGTCTTTTACTAATCCTATTCGCAATCTCTGTTGGCCTCTCAGCCCTCCTTCCACGGAAAAGTTCAAGGATACCGTCATGAAGTTGAAGTTACAGTGTGTGTCTATATGTCGATGTACATTTGTTACAATGCAACGATTGGTATTGTAGTGTGAAATGGAGAAGACTGCAAAGCCTCATTCTGTATTGCAATTGCATGTGTATGAAATTTTTTGTGAAATGGGCTCCGTCTGTTTGGACGTAAAATATTTTTACCAAAATTTTTTTACATGATTATTGGTGTTTGCATGTTGTTGAAAATTCTGGAAATTGATTTCTTTTGGAAAATCTTTTACGGCTTTGGATGTTTTCCGCCAGAAAAACCGGTAAGTTATTTTCCAACACTGTACCACATCCTCTTGAGCTTACCAGGATTACCTCTGTTAGATCCTAGCATGACTCTCTCTCCCTCTACCCAACTTGCAGTCTTGCACTCTGCTCCAAATCCATGCTATAAATTTCCTTCATCAAATACTCACAATTTAAAAATACACTTGGCCAATTAGATGAGCTATTGATTTGTAAAATTAAAATTGGAAATCACCCAAACAAGTGAAGATAATTGTAAAACTTGTATTTTCATGGAAATTATTTTCAGTTGTAAAATATTTTACATCCAAACAAACGGAGCAAATCAAAGTCCTTTTTATGGGATAGTAGTATTTGTTTTATCATATTTAAATCCATATATGCTTGTACGAGGAAAATGAATGGTTGAAATCAAATGAACGGCCCAACCCGTGGTGCATATTGAACTCCGAACACATTTTATTCGATTGTAATTGTCTTTTGCCAAGTCCCTGAACTTTGAAACGTGACAGGAAAAAAAGAGACAAAAAAAAAACCCAACAATTCCACATACTATGTCAGTGTGTTGGAGACTTGTGAAGCTAATTGTTGTACACTTATCATTTTTGAAAACCTAAATCCCATTTTATCTAGAGCAAGTTGACTTTGATATAATCATATTTTGCCCCGGCCTTTGTCAGCCACCTTTTTTTCTTTTTTCTGGTTCGATGGTATGGAATGTCCTAGTCAATTTACGCTAGGACTTAAAAATTCACAAAAAATGATTTTGTGTGATCTGACCTCAAGAATCAAACTATAATCAATTATATATGTGTGATCAACACACCAACTAAACCTAACTAACCCTCGGGGCTATTCGCTTTGAAATAAGCGTATGAAGTATGTGTCATAACTCGCTTATTGTAACACTATGTATAAAACTCTATATTTTAAATGAAATCATAGATGAGCAACAAGAGATCCATCGGGTGTCGATGCTATAGGATTATTAGTTGTCTTTTGTTTCAACTAGGCATGTCTCTGAACTTATTTGTTCTTTGATGTAGTTTTATGAATTTCCATTGCACCAAAAAAAAAAAAAAAAAAAGGTATACGCTTCCCGGCCCTAAGTACTAGAATATGAATATTGTGTCATTTTCTAGTACTAGGAATTTTTTTGTGCATAAAGGTACTTTCAAAGATTTTAATTCTAAGAGGATGACATTATGACAACTACTTCTCAACCGTGTCAGTTTAATTTGGTAATAAGATCCATCAAATGTCTCAAATTAAATTTCATAAAAACTATATAAAATTTTTGATCTCATCACGTGCATATATGTTAAATAAATAGCTTTCATAAATAACAATTTTTTAGAACTTAAAAATTATTCTGGGTTTAAAGAGAAAGTTAGCATTAGGCTGACATAATTTAGTTGCTAATTGTTTGCAAAAAACTATGAAATCATTTACTACGGCCACGGACAATTGAAAATGAAAAATTACTTTTTAAGAATTTTCTCGAGACAAAATTTTGATGGGTCTCGATCCAGCCAAATGTGTGTTCTTCGGGAAGCTCTTAGGTTTCATTGTTAGCCAACAAGGAATAGAGGTTGGTCCGTAAAAAAAACACAGAAAGAGGACATGGGTTTTTTAAGGGGCTAAGTAGTTCTTTCGATGATCATTTGATGGGTTCTTATTTAAAAATTGTACGGAACTCAAATGAAAGCACATCTACATCACATAGGAGTTTGACTTTATTTTCTATTTAACTTAATTTTATGGCCGGGACAACAATAGATTTATTTTGTGATGATTTGATTATTTCAATGAAAGTATGGTGGCGTATACGAAGCAATTACAATATTTTGTTAAAGAATATCTTTTTCGCACATTACGAAAGTACAAAAAAAATTAAATTAAAAATATGGAAGGGTTGTGTAGCGGCAGGGCTCGAAAGGGCCAACGGAGGCCCTACTCTGCATAATGGAAGAGCAAAAGGGCCAACATCTCAAAATCTGCAAAACTAAATGCGGATCAACGCATCTCGCCCCCGCTGAACAAACAGTTCCCTCGGTGTTTAGCGTGGATGTCCAAGTTTTGACGAATATGGATTTGTGTGGTATTCACCGAGCCCGGGAGGTTCCGAGGTCACAACACTCTTTGCTTAGCTCTCGGATCGCTCTCGGGGGCTCCGCTGATTGGCGTGCTGAGAGGCCGGGCGGCTTGTGTGCCGAGTTGGTTGACTTTGGCCATGCGGCGGATCGGGGGTACTCGATTTGGTGGTGGCATATCAGGCGCGCTACACATTCCACGATAGAGCATTAAATGCGGCAGTCACGTACCTAACCTGCCGCCGCCGCTTGCAGAGTCACATGGGTGATGAGGAATATCTCAAGGTGAAGTGACCTCTTAGAGCCACATGCCATGACGTCAGCCGAAACGCGGCGTCTACAGCAGAGATGGAAGTCACCTCAGCTGTCATTCCAAGCACGAATGACAGACGCGTGAGGGGCACCGAGCGCGTAGGACGCACACCCCCTTCGCCTATAAATACCCAACTACGTACAACTACCACAATGGGGATTCCTCTCCTCATTTACTACCCTCGTAACTCCACTTCCCTCTCTAGATTTCCGGCAAATTTCTTCTCTCCGGTGATTGACTTAGCCATCGGAGTGCAGGTAATTCTCTCCGATGGGCAGCTAGGGTTCAGACGCGATCCAACCGTCCCACCATTATTCATACCACCTCAGAAGGTCCATAGAGCTCACTCCGGTGAGAAGCACCCCCACATGTTGCTGTCTTCAAGAGTTAGAAGTGACAAGAGAATCACCTTTGCAGCAAGCTTAAAAATTGTTATGCGACAATGAAAGCCTTAACCGTAATTCTCCTTCCGTCTAAGTGAGACTAACATTGTACGTATTGGATGCACAATAATTATAGTGTAAACAGTTTTCTGTTGTCTTGTGCATTGAACGGGCACAAATGCACCAGCACACCAATAGTTGCAACAAACCTAAATGTTAGGAACAAAATTATTTTGACAAAGTTGCCAGGAAAAAAAAAAACCCCCCGTTTTTTGCTTCGAAGTTTACTAGTACTTTTATCTGGACAAATCATCACTCTCCATGTCATCGTGATATAAAAATAAAAAATAAAAAAATCCCGTAACAAATGGACTAAGCTTGCAGCAATTGGTAAAAATTAGTGTAGAAAATCTCGCAACTAAAATTGATATGGATTGGAGCCGAGGTTGGTACTAATAATCCGTGAACAAATTTGTGTAACAAAACCGTTTTGGTGCTCAAAGTTCCACGAAGATAAGAGATCATGAAATCATCAATGGGGTAAAATTGTAGAATCTGTAGGAGGAATGTGAGCGTGGATTAAAAATGGAGGACGGAAATGAAAGGTGTATTTAGAGTTGGAGGAGAATTCTAAGTTTCGAATGGGCCGGGAACGTGGGGAGAGACGTGCATGGGAGTGTTGTAAGCATGGGCGAACACAAGGGGGTGCAAGCTCATAAGCGCATATATATATATATATATATATATATATATATATATATATATATATATATCCTTATAAACTGCAAAAAAAAAAAAAAGAAGCATTTTTATATTAATTATAAATGTACGACAATAGAGAAATCTTATGTATCTGATGCCTTGGATACATATGCGCTGAACACCGGAGTAGTAAAGAATTGACTATATAGTTATCTCCACGAATAATTGTTAGGTGGCTGGCATGATAAAGACAGCCATATACAAATAAACAATTCTCATTCCCAGAATTTTGATTAAAAAATCTGAGGTTGAATGTAAGTCTCATGATTTCATACCCAAATCCTGACCAATAGAAATTTTGATACTTGGTTCTGGCACTAAGAATAATTTAGCTCAAAATGCTACTACTTGTCAGGTAAAAATGATTCCAAGCACATTTCTTGCTTTGATTCATTTTATTCATTCCACTTTTTATTATTATATAATTAAAGCATCTCCCACAGTCTGTCAATTTTTATTTAGGCATAATTATGTGTAAAATAAATTATCCCACATCCATGGTCAAATATTCTATTTTATGGATAAGAGAGACATACCATTGTGTGGCATTTGTCACTCGGGAAATTATTCTTGGGCGAGTTGACTTACTACGACCCCGAACCATCACACAAATTTGTGGAGCCCAAACTACGTATATGGTGCATTTGTGTTTTTATACCTAAAATTCCAAAATTCCTGGGGGCGATTATCAGACCACTCTGGTCCGACCCGATCAGATCCCCACGCAGTGAACTATCCATTCAAGTTACCATATGCTTCTCTAATCGAAGGGTAAGGAATTTGAAACCATAGTCAAATGCATGGAAATACGTGGTGCCAACCACTCCACTTGCAAAACCTAATGAACCAGTTATACAACATTATAACTATAAAATAACAAATCAAAGTGCTCCTGGGGTATCCGAACACACATCAACCATTCATTAATGTGAAGCTCACGACTAAGTGTAAGGATCCCATAGGAGTGTAGATGAATAAGTTTACTTGTGGGGACCAGGCCTCTACAATCCATCCACCCTCCAACTCTAATGTGCAAGAAAGGAAAGAAGTACATCAAAAGAAACACAGAGAATACTTGCCCAGAAACAAAATTTCACATAGAATAACAACTCCAAAAAAGACCCAATGCCCTTACCAATACCACATCATAACTCAAGAACAGGAAAACAAAAGTGCTGAAATAATTACCTATCAAAAGTGTTCAATCTTCAATACAGATAACATAACAACCAAAAGATAAATGCTACAGATTATGCAGCAATATCCCTATAGCTTCTAACATCAGCTCCTTCTCTCCCATGCTCTGTTTCACAACTCCATACTCAGGAAGCAAAATAGGAGAAGAAAATTCAAACTTCTACAACAGAAACCAATCGTTCAATTTGCATTTGAAGAAACACCCAGAATCCAAAATTCAGAACCACATAACCATAGTCAAGTCAATAGCAAATAAACAAGGTTACTTGAAGGGTAGAAAGGGAAATTACACCCGCTGCTGCTTTGTTGCCTCCATCCTCTCCAACAATCCGGCAATCTCCGCCTGCATCCTCGCCTTCATCTTGTAATAGTCGATATGGGAATCTTCCAAAACCTTAAGCTCCTCCAGTTTCTTCCTCCGCCTCTCCTCGGTTTCTTGCAAACAAAGTTTCGCCAACTTTTCTGCGTACTCCTCGTCCATTTTATCGCTCATCGTCCGAACCGTGCGTCTGAAACTCTCCGAGTCTCTCCTTGCTTCGTCTGCTCGAGTTTGGAACATTCGCGCTTCCGCTTCCTTAATCCGCACAATGCTTTCCAAGCTGTCGAACCCGTCTTTCTTCGAAAACTTCACGGACCACTCATCCTCTATCATTCTCTCACCCATGAGGGTTGTGTTCAGATTGCTCTGATGGAGATCGTGGGGCAACATACCATTTGCAGAGACTGTGCTGTAAAAGGTCTTGGGAGACGGTGAGCTGGTTTTCCGGGCTTCATCCTTTCTTGGGTTAGTTTGAGTCACTTGCAACTCTTTCGGAGGCATGCTTGAAGAAGGGAAATCCGACATGCCATCTGTGTCTATCGTTCAAAAAGAAAGGGAGAATAAACAAATGCATATAATTGAAATTCAGTATAACCTATAAAGAGGGAGATCATAAACTAATTGGTGCATGCAAAGGAACACATGAGGAAAGAAGAAAATAAAAAGAGGAATAAACGAAATGCATACCACAGAGGCCATTGAAAGGCCATATTTGATTGGTCGGACTAATAGTTAGCTGATTGATAAGTGATATATAGTAAGCAAGATGATTAATCGTACCAGTTTAATAGCGATTGGAATACTAATACCACATCTCCAAGCATTATAGATCCCATGCTTTTGGGGACTCGTTATCCAACAGGTAAGTAGTCAATCGTTTAATTGTTGCTGCCAAATGCCAGCAATGCGACCCTACGGGTTCGTAGTCCACTCATTTTGTATTAATCCCCCAATCAAACAGGCCTAAATTTTTCCTGTTTGAATCCTTTCATTCCTTGCACTTTTGTTATTACTACTAGACCATAACAGAACCAAATCCCTAAGGCAAACATGCCAGATTTGGGCCACTTAGTGAACCAGACATGCTTGGATGAGAGAGAGAGGTTTGAAACTGACGTGCAGACAAAAACAGCAGTGAAATTTGAAATTCTGCACTACAGGGGAAAAGGATAAACATGTGCCAGAACAGAATTGGAAAAAACCCAAAGACAAGGTCATGTAATTAACGCTACATAGACCACAAATATCTTCTTACCTAAATCTCAAAACCATCTGGTTAAGCTCATTCAATAAGCATCATTAACTTATTCATTAAGTAGCAAGAAAAACCCATCCAATTCACCAAGAAATCTCTAGTAGGTAAGAGTCACCTATTTCCCAAATCTATCACTAAGAAACTAAGAATTGAAACAAGTCAGGTTATTAGACAAACCAAACCATCCAAATCTAAAGTGAAGTAAGAGACAGGCTGGAGCCTTTTCAAAAGTTATGGTTTAGGTCAAATATTGACAATAACTTGTTGCCCTGGAAAATGCCGAAGTACTGATGCAGGCACAAGTTTGGAAAATACAAATTTTTTACTTACTATTCCAGTCTTTTGATTTTATTATATAACAATACAACATAGGCATAGACATCTCAGACTCTCAAGTTTTCTTGATAGTTAATAAGGTGGATTTGGTCTTCCAATTTTATTTTGACTTGGTCTACAAGAATAAGATTTACTTGTTTATCTTTCATGTCCCTTTCATTATCCCGAGGATAGATTACTGCAACTGTAAATAAGGGTGTATTCTTCAGGGCTACAAATAGTTGTGCTGTTCATGAATTATTTAATTAACAGAGTCTCAGAGCGAATTTCTCTAGATTTCACTGTCTGTGATTGTCCTTGTTGCACATTCTTCTATACTATACGCTTCCCTGCATCGGGTACACTTAATTGGTAAACTCAATTATATTCCTCTAAATATGTTTTGTTTGTTCTACTTTGCACAACCACATCGTGAAGGAAAGCAGTCTTCAAACTATCGGTCCTACTCCTACGGAAATAGGTCAACAAAGTCTTGATTAAATTTGAACACAAGCATATCAGTAAAAAATCTACAAGCTCCAAAGATTCTGTTGGTTAACTTTGATGTAAAGTTTCAAAATGCAGAAGATTTATGTTGTTCTCAAATATTTAACTAACAAGGGGAGTGAAATTTTCTTAAGATAAACAATCACACTGAAAGCTGTCCACTAACTCATCATGTCCCCATTCAGGTCTAGTCTAAACTCTGAAGCAATTCGGAAAGGTTTTCTCTCTCTCTAAGGAGAAGATATCCGGCCCAGATTTTACCTCACCCCTAGAAACATACCAACCTAACTAAAAGCCATTTAACCTGCAAACAGACAAAAATGACAAAATCCTTGAACTCAATCATATGTCGTCTTCTGTCCAACTGGATTTTCATCCAAACAAAAGACCGGTCCAAATTTAGCATTAACCTTCAAATGACTGGTGGTCTTTAGAGTTTCTTTTCAAAGAATATTCTAAAACCAAATTTCTGGATTGGAATTCCTCTAGTAGGCTTTGACAAATGCTTTGAAAACTAGAATGAGAAGCAATTGAAATGAACTACGTCATGTAAAACACAAGCAGAAGACAAAACTAATTATGTGCAGCCCTTGTTACGCAACATCTTCTGTCAACAGTAAAGAACAGAAATGCAAAGATAGACTGACATAATTCCTATAGGTAATGGTAGCCGGTAAGAACACTAAGTAACATACAAATTAGTAAAGAAAATGCTCATGTGGTATTACTACTTGAATGTACCAATGGTTATGAAGATATGAGTGGGGTCAATAAATTATTGTGTTCGTGGCATATAGGTATTTTATGCACTATTTGGTGTACCAGTTACTATTCATAGACTTTCCCAACCCCATAAAATAATCTAGCAATTTCAAATCGCTAAGAAGAGCTAACTGTCAATAAAAAAAAAAGTAGACTTAACAAGACAAGGTTCTGGTTCTCACAGTGAAAAAACTGGACGATGTAACTGCAGACTTCAAAAGGAGACATCAATTTGCTTTCAAGCTTGTTGAGCATTTGGTCAGCCTTAAGATGCAGCTCCTTCCCTTTGAAATCTTCACTTCCCCAAAATATTTTCCTCACACAGTCAAGCTCCTTCATTAAAGTTTCAAGGCCCCAATCCTTTGCGCATGACATAAACACATCCTTTACAAATCCAAACATCTCTGAAGCATGACCACATCCAAGGCAGTGAAATTGCATCTCAGTCGTCCCTGATGGCCCCTTCAAGCTGGGACCCGGTTTTATGAGATTCCTTTGGATGCCACAGGCAGCATGACACCAATGCGAACAAACATCACATCCAACCCAACTACAAGTGTTGTTAGCACAATCAAAGTTCAAACAGACGGGACACATGCACTCACTACAAAACCCTTTCTTTGTCGAACAAATCTTGCAGTCACAGTCTTCAACAGGCAAACCCCTCTTGCAATTCACATTTTTACACCTTTCCAGTACAAAAATTTCCACCAGCTCAGTTAATGGAATGCGATTTTTTCCGGATATGAAATTTCCAAGACCCATTTTAATCGAAACCATGATTTCCATTTGGTTCACATTAGATTTCAAGAGAGTCTCTTTTGTTAGATCAGATCTCCTTTCTAGCTTACTCTGGAGGCTCGCTAATTCCTCTTTCCTTTCCGCGATGAGATTCTTCAAATATTCCTTTGTGGATTCAATGGTTTCATCAGAAAGCTCTTGAACTTTTTGGGACATGGTGGGTACAGACTCTGATACGATTTCGTGAATAATCCTCTCAGGTCTAGACATCTTACGGAGTCTTCCTCCATCCAAACTCTCCACACCTCTCAAATGATCTGAGCCTTTTCCTCTTGAATCACCCGATTGAGTTTCAATGATTGGCCTCGCAGGAAGCTCAGAAGGGAAAAAAGAATGATTATTATCAGAGCTTGTTGTGCGGTAAATACTATTGTTACCTGATTCCTTATTGATTCCACTGCGATTACCTTGCATCATCGCAAAAATACCACTTCCATGATTCGATAATGCCACCCCATCTCCAACCGGCCTAAATCGACTATGGACAGAACCATTAGTCCCCTCCCCACCGTTCCAAATTTGGTCGCAATCTCTCCTATAACTCCCCATGGAACCCTCATAGTTCTCCGTGGAATTGCGGGTAAGCGAGCAACTAGGATTGTGTGAAAAAGGGTGGGAATATGAGTATGATATTGAAGCTGCTGTAAAATCATTAGAGTATGTTGTTTGGGTGTTGTTATTGGATGGTGCCAAAGATTGGATACTCCTACTAGGCCTAGCCACAGGGGGATCGGGATTCGGTATGGGTTTTGGTAAAGGATTTGACGCGGCTAAAGAGAGAGATACATCAGGCAAACCCAGAGAGAGATTAAGAGTCTCTATCTTAGGTTTCTTATCCCTATTCTCTCGGTCAATTTCATCATCCTCGACGTCTCTCTTTGATGAATTCCCCTTAACCTCATTCAACTGAAGAAAATCCCTCTCTACCCATCCATTACTCTCATGATTTTGATCCTCACAAACTACTTCTTTCCCTTTGTAGCTCACTTTCTCTAACGAATTCAGCAAGTTTTTCCAGGGAATCTCTTTCTCTGGAAAACCCAACTTGGAACTATCGCAGAGGTAGCTTAGGGTTAGCTCTTGGGAGCCAGAATTCCCAGTTTTAGAAGGGTTTGACTTAAACTCATCACGACCCATCTCTGATTCCCGCAGGAAATCAATACCCTTTTCAGGAAAACCGTTTTTCTCATCTAGGTTATCCAGATTTTGTTCAGAAATGTGATTTGTGAGCTTTTTCTGAGAAATTTCCCCTCCATCAACAGAGAGATCTTTCTCTTTCAACATGATCAGAGACAAAGAGAGAGATCAGGACATACCAGTTAGACAGAGAGAGTCAAGGGTAATCCAGTGAATTCAAGAGAATCTTATACTTCTTCAGTTTGTCCCCTTTTTCGTCGCTTTGATTCTCTAGAACTGCATGTCTCTCTGCAACGGCTGTATTTTTCTTGATAGCCGAGAGAGAGAGAGAGAGAGAGAGAGAGAGAGAGAGAACAGCCGATGCCTGCTTTTTTCTTTTTTTGTCTTGAAAATGAGATTACGGAAACGGCCCTTCATTTGAATGGGAATTACGACTTTTCAGTTGTAGTTACTTTGACTTCCCTCTTGGTTGTAGTTCCCCTTTTTCACGAGAAAATTTTGTGTACGGGAAGCTTTACATAAGAGTCGCCTCCACTAATGCAATTAACGATCCGAATTGAGAGTGTTATCTGGATTTTATAAAAAATAAAAAATAAAAAAGAAAAGAAAAAATATATTTTAATCTGAGCCGTATGATGCATTTTTGGATGATTCGAATGTTTGAAAGAAACACCACGTCACCCATACTCTATTTGCCTCCAAAATTTTCTCCTTTTTCACCCGTGGTCTTTCGTCTTCATTTGCCCATGCACTATTTGTATATAATCTGTTTATTTCACCAGTGATTTTGTCATTATTCAGAGGGGCAAGATTCTGAAGTTTTGTTGAATTATTTTAATCCAGGTTGTCGTCAACTTTGTTTGAAACCATTTTTAGCTGCTGCTTATTTTGGTTCCTCTGCTCTCTCTCTCTCTCTCTCTCTCTTCTTTCAATTATTACTTGGTAAAAGATGGGGGCTAAGGCATAGATTGCTAAAAGATTTTAGTAATTTAGTTGCTAAAATCAATCATAATTTTAACAAATGAGTTCAGTATGTACTAAAATTATTATTTTGAAATGAAAAAATGAAGTATGTGTATCATTTTTTTTTCACAAATTTTCAAAAATAACACACAAAAACACTTAATTTTTTTGATTTGAAATACCATGATTTTAGTACATGCTGAACTCATTTGCTATAACTTAGCCGGAAGAAGGCAACAATGGTCAGCCCCTTGGGGTCCACCTCCGTAAATAGGGCTACAAATTAAATAGGGAAAATTTCAAAAAAAAACCCCAAACTTTACACTCAATGTCTCAAACACCCCTTAACTTCACTAAACTTCAATTGAACACCTGAGCTTTCACTCCGTTAATCAAATCACCCCTACCATCTAATTCTGTCAAATGGGAAACAGAAAAAGAAGAAGAAAGAAAAACCTATTTCACTGGTTTTAACAAACATGAGAGAGAGAGAGAGAGGGGCGGTGGGAGAGGAGACTCGATGAACGAACCAACCACCGGCGACCACCTCCTCCTGTAGCACCTCCAACTCCGGCGGTAACTTGTCAATCTTTCCTGTAACTACTCTTTCCTTTAGATGATTCAACAACATCGTCTAACAACTTTTTGATCTTTGCAACTAGAACTCGAACAGAACCAAAACCCTAACCCGGATGTTTTTGATCAAAACAACCCAGAATTCTTTGAACTTCAAAGATCCGATGATTTGACGGGGTGAAAAAGAAACCCGAAGTCGAAAAATGGGTTATGCAATTGGTCTAGGAATCGAATGTGGGGAAGATTCAAGGTACAAAATTTGAAATCTGACATCTTTTTTTTATGGCGATTATTCAAATTGAAATGGGCAATTTGGTGAGGGGATGATTATATAACATGCATGGAAATTGAGCGATAGTTGGTATTGGCCTCTACTAATTTACAGCAATAGGCGAAGGTAGTTGCTAGATAGCTTAATTTCACAACAAATGCGATATAGCTGGAGCATCTGCAAGCCCTGTTACTCTGGTATCTTCAAATGGGAGGGAGGAAGAAGATAAATGTGAAGTTTATGGCTGGTTTATGGCTGTGAATTGTGGATTTTTATTGGGTTTAATTATTGGATTGTGGATTTACAGAGAGGAAGTTGAAGAAGAGGATGAAATGGAGGAGAGTTTATTGTGTGTGTGTGTGTGTGAGAGAGAGAGAGAGAGAGAGAGAGAGAAAGGGAAGGGAGAGAGCACCAAAATTGGACAAGTCATCAACAATTAAGCCGTGTCACTGCCCTTTAACGTTTTTCTTCACCATTAACGTCCAACTCAGCTATTTCCATTTGTCATTTGGCAGAATTAGACGGTGGGGGTGATTTGATTAATGGAGGGAAAGTCCAAGTGTGCAATTGAAGTTTAGTGAAGTTCAAGGGTGTTTGAGACATTGAGTATAAAGTTTGAAGGATTTTTTGAAATTTTTTCAATTAAATAATAGGAACCACGATTGGTGGTAGTCTAGTAGGAAGGGTGCCTCACATTTTCAGGGAGACTTGGTTTCTAGTTTTGCCAGTGGCAAGGGATTTTGGGGGTACAGATTCAATGACGGACACAAGATTGCAAATTTTGCCTAGTTTGCGTAGACCACTCTTCAGTATTTCTACAAAAAAAAAAAATCAAAAGTGTTATATAAATAGAAAGAAAATTTGGGGGAGTGCAGACGCCAAACACCGCCTTGCACCCTCCTCAGTCTCCATGCACATACTTATGCCCAATTGTACCTAGATAGTGTCGTGGTGACGATTTGTCCTCACGGAGAATAGCTATGGCTCGCATAGGACATTCCACTAGCGGGTTGGGAACCTTTGAACTAGGGACCTTGTAGTAGAACTCTACTACATCAGTTAACCCTATTTTTTTTTTCCAATTTCATTTAAATCAAGAATTGAGACCTTATCCCTCTGTTTATAATCATTGTAGCTTACTTGGCCACCAACATATGATTTCCTACCCCTTTCGACAATAAAATTACCCCCATGGTGAACCTTAATTGAGAACAAAGAAGGGTTTATATCTGCATGCACCAACACACAACCCCAAACAAGTAAGCATATTATACTACAAAGAGAGTTTGTATCACATTAAGGTAAAAAAAAAAAACAAATAATGTTGTGGGGACCAATACCCGAAGTGGGGGACAACATACCAGAAAAAACCGAAATATTTCATATAAAAATGAGGGATGTTTTGAGAAACCCTAGAATAATGATTCGTGTATATATATACCAGGGCACATATTTTGAAGAACCCTAGAAATTTTCATACAAATGCATGTCAAGATTTTACAAAAAATTTAAAAACGAAAACTTTCATACAAATGCACAAATCGGAACTTACATGATGGGGTTCTCTCATCCCCTTGCCTTAACTGATCAACCATTGAAGAAATAAGGAGAGCTCAAGCCTTCACCGATCGATTTTGGGTTTTGAGTGTGTTAACATCAGCTATGGGTGTCGATCAAAAGGGGAAAAAATGGGTCTTCTTTGAGTTCTCTAGTATTGCGTTCCAGAGAAGAGAGAGACAGAGAATGGATTTTGTCATTCCAGAGAAGAGAAAAGGGGTTTTGTTGGCTTTGGGCAGATTGTGACCTTTTGAGTTGGACGAAATTACGGCTGTGCCATTCCTCTTCTTCTTTTCCATTAGTTTAGTAACTTCTGTTAGAGAAATGACCAAATGCAATGGGATTTGATAGTTGGAGGACCAAATAAACCAAGTTGATACTTTGAGGACGAAGTGCACATGTGGAGCATAGTTTGAGGGATGTTTTGAAAAATAACTCTTTATGAAATATATTCCCAATTCACACAATCTATTCACAATTTGATAATCAATGCTGGCCTGCTGGGATACTTTTTCCATTCTCATTTTGCATTTGGGGAAAAACATTATCATAATATGGAATCCGGGGGAGGTGTTAGGTAGGTGATGTGCGGTAAAATAATGTAGTTTTGCTCATTTTCTTGGTACACTTCTAAAGCTTTGTTTGGAGAGTTAATTTTGAGTTCAATTTCAGCGAATTTAGGCTCTTTGGGGTAGTGTATAGTGGTTTTAGGCACTTTGATTTAGGAACTTCGAATTTAGGCACTTTGGGTTTAGGGTTTAGACACTTGGGTTTGGCACTTTGTAGTGATTTTTTTCTTCCTCCAAACAAGGCCCTTGGAAGCTTCAAAGGTGTGCCCAAAACTACGTAGTTTTGCTACACAACACAGCGCACATCACCTACTGCACAACACCCACCCGGGGCTAGCCATTTGGATACCGCATTTTCTACTTTTCCATTTTATATTTTTTGGATTTTGGTTGTTTTGGTGAAATTTGCAAAATGCATTCAATATGTTTTGATTTTTTGAAACAAGGGGGAGAAGCCAAAAGTAAGGTGAGAGGAGCTTTTCAACTTCTCATTTTCACTTTTCACATTTTGGTTAGAAAAATACCAACAAAATGCATTCTACACATATCTCCCTATAGCAAAATATACAATTTGCATATTTCTCTCAAAGACTACCAAATTCAAAATACATTTTTTACCATAATTTTTTTTTTTGTTGTTGTCATTTGTCATTCCTAATCTATTACATGGGGGAGGGGGATGTGACTCGAACTGGGGATGCAGTGTGGGACATTCAAGAGCTTTACCGGATGAGCTAGCCACCACTTGCAACCATAATCTAAAATGCCAAAAATTTGATAATTAAAAACTGAAAATAAGCCTCTCAAAAACCACCCCCTTTATTTTGGTGATTACTCCCAAACATTACTATGTTTTAAATATAATTATGTACACTTTTCCAAACACTCTACAAATCTATAATATACTCTGGTCATAACCTAAAATGTACAATTCACAATCAAAATACAAAACACAATCTATAATTAGGCTCCTCCCAAACGGGCTCTTAGTAATGGGGAAAAATATGGTAGATAGCAGTTGGGATAGGTAAGGTGTCAAGGCTTGGTTCCAAATATGGAACCAATTTTACAACTTGGTCATTTTTTAAAATTTATTTTGAAGAGTTCGATTTTGTTCACTGAATTAAAAAAGTAGTACAAATGGTTAAAAGATCAAAGTCAAGATATATATGGTCACTTATCAACCAATAAAGAATTGGGTAATGTTCACCATTTTTTAGGTGGATGAACTCCATTTTGCATCACCTTTAAAGCATTGATTCTATAAAACAAATGCCAATTTATAAATATACAACCTCATTTTCACTTCATTGGAGTTGTTCTTAACTGTTCACAACATCTAGGGGATGCTTAGCAAGACAATCGGCAGGTTGGACTACCTTCTGGGACACCTTCAATCAGGGGCGGTCCCACGTATGTGTAAAGGGGCAGCTGACCCCTGAGTTAGAAACCCTCCATGGAATATGCATTTTTTTTTTTTTTGTTATTTTTATCATTTTGTCTCATAGAAAGTCTATCTTGTTGTCTTTATCCTGTGATCTTTGCCTCGCATATAATGCACATGCACTTGCCCCAAATGTGCTGAAAATATTTACAACATTACCCAAATGATTCACCTAATCTCTCCTATTTTTTTTCTTTTTTTTTTTTGTGATCTCACCATTTTAACACCCTCTCCCTCACAGACAAAAAAAATGGAGCATAGCCACATTCGTGATTTTTTAACTCTCTCTCTCTCTCTCTCTGCTCCAAGTAACATGATATTAGGGATGGCAATGGGGTGGGTAGGGGCGGGTTTTGATATACCCCTATCCCAACCCGAAAAATGGTACCCGACCCCGACCTTGACCCGACCCTGACCGGGTAATGAAAATCTTGCCCCATTCCACCCTAGTCGGGGAGCGGGTTTACCCGTCCCGCCCCTAATTTTCTCATGCACCAAAACAAACACACATACAGAAAGAGAAGCAAAAATTCTATTTTTGAAAACTATGTTAAGTCAGAGAGACGTCAACCGATCATACACAAGAAGGCATTGGCTTGGGTCTTGGAATTGTATAGTCTCTAGTATGTGCATTTTTAATCTTTACCTCGACATGAATCAAACATTGCAGATTTATTGACCTTAAACCCTAGTTTGATGCTTATTTTGAGAACAAGTAAGGAGTGATTTAGAGAAGAGAGAGATACCTGAGAGTCGGAATGTAGCCGGTAGCGTCAGAGTGTAGTGTTATCCACCGCCGCGCTATGCATTAGAATGTCGGCTGCACCTCAGAATCTCAAATGTGTTTTTTTCCCTCTCTCTCCTAACTGATCTAAACCTAGCTGCTATGGAATGGAGAAAGTTCGTTTATATTTGCTGGGGTATTTTCAAAATTTAATAAAAATATAAGGGGTTACACGCTATTATAGATATACATAATATATATATATATATGTGTGTGTGTGTGTGTGTGTGTGTGTATATATAATATCGGGTGGGTATCGGGGTGAGGCATGTCTCCCCCTAACCCTACCCGAACCCGGTCGGGTTTTTAAAATTTTGCCCCTTACCCTAGCCGTTACCCAAATTTTTTGAAAAAACCCGCCCCATCCGGGGCGGGGCAGGGCGGGTATGATTGCCAAGCCTAATGATATACCACATTTTGTTTCTATACCTTGAATAGAACTCTTTTGGTTTATTACTCTAATGAACTCCTTTTGTCCTATTTTGATAGTCCTTGACGAAAATACGCGCAATTTTTAGACAAAAAATAAAATATGTTCATAATTTTGTAATTTTCTCACCAAATTAAAAAATTAATAGAGATCTTTAATTTGGTACAAAGAAACTCAAAAAATCATACCCGAAATACTTTAATATTTTATCTAAAAATTTGCACGTAACTTCAAAGGAAATCATCAAAATGAAACGAAGGGAATATATATTGTAGATTCTTGACCCCCTGATGATAAATCCAGCTTTCGCCCCTACCTTCAATGTCCTACAAAAATACTACTACTATATAATTGTGAAAACTCCTAAAATAAGGCCCGAAACAAATTCTTAGTTGCAAACTGAACTTCAATCTAATTTCCTCGTATATCGAAAAAAATCATTAAGACACCCAAATTACACTTGAATAGAAATTGTAGTACTTGCAAAAGAGAGCCAATTTGGTAGCATGAAGAACTATCGTTGAAAAAGTGATCCGTGATCCATCCTGCCGACTAGCAATCAAACCGGCCAAGACCTACCCTTGTTTATTAGTAACAACATTAGGTGGTTCGGCAGCATTGTGACTGTGGTTTTGAATATAAATTGAGTTTTTGTTGGTAGTTAGGTATAAAACTCTATAATATATACGATTCAAATCATGGTAATACCAACACAGTCGGGTTTTTCTTTTTTTCAAAATTTATTTAGTATTCAGGATCCTAAATTTTAAATTGAAGATTTGAAGATTAGATCAATTGTTTTCACTTACCTAATTCAGATGATTTTTACAAGACCTCCCAAGAAATAAATTTGAAATTGTTAAACGGGTCGGATTATTTGTGTGAGACCCCGAAGTGAACCTCACACAATTATCTATACCATACGAAAGCATACAAAAAGATAGCGGAACAAAAAATACCACCAGAAAAATAAAGCTATATCCGCAGGGGCTAATCGAGAAAATGCTAAAATTGTTTTGGTTTACACAAACAGTCAAGCAGTTCGAGGCATCGCGTGCATTGATTGGCCAGTAAATCCAATACCCTTTCACAAGAAAGGTTCAGGCCAATAGCTACATATCTTATGCAGGATGTTTCCATATTGCACTCTCTTAGTGTCGGAGTCTGGCACCCTAATGCACAGCACCGTGTTGTGCAACCTCATGGCGGGGCCGCGTCGACATCTTTCTGACGATTGGAGACATTCACCACGTAGAGCTCATCGAGTAGCACAAGCTCATCAAAAATTAACTCGATCGAATATCTTTAAGTGCCTTATCGGAACACAAATAACTTAAAAAATGGTTTTGATCCGGTGATTGTGTTCATTTGTGTTCCATTTTTTTCCAAGTTATTTATGTTCCGATGAGGTACTTAAAGATATCTGATCAAGTTGATTTTTGGTACACTTGTAGTACTCGACGAACTCTACATGGTGAACTTTTCCAATCATAGGAATGAGGCCAGCGCAGCCGTGCCATGGCTGCACAACACGGTGCTATGCATCCCATGCACAACACCCCCAAGGAGAGGTTTTGCATTATTTATCCAATCTATTACATTCATGTGAGTGATTGTTGAAAAATATTTGAGTATAAAATATTTTATCTGTAGCGTGAATGTAAATTGACTCAAATTTGAAGTCATGTTTTTTATGTGGCACATGTTTGTTGGGGATACATGCATCTTAAATGAATAGAGATATCTCTTCCGCTCATGACTTGTGACTATTAATAGAGTCACTAGTTAGTTTATACTCCCTCCGTCTCAATTTCTTGGTCTTTCTTTCCATTTTGTGATGTCCCAAAATATTTGTTTCACTTCTAAAAATATCCATCAAAACTAAGTCACTTTCCAATTTTACCCTTAAAAAGTATTTTTCCCATCTTAATTGACTAATCTATTATCTTTTATTTTATAACAGTTTTTATGATTTTAAAAATTTTGTATAATAAAACTAATTGATATCTATTTAACAAGATCCATATTGAATATGTTTTGACTTTCATATAATAAATTAATCTCACAAATTTGATCACAGTAATATTGACTGGATTTAGGGGCAAAATAGAAAAGTCAATATAAAATTTTTATACTCCTTAAAAACTCGCTTTCCTAAAAAGGGTCAAGAAATTAGGACGGAGGGAGTATATATTGGTACTGACACTACGTGACGGTGTCAAGTGGCACTGAGAATAATCTCTTTGGATTAGAAATTAGCATCACTGGATTGAGGGAATATTTGGTGACTAAGCCCACTAAATCAAACTTTTGTAAAAGGGCAAAGTACAACTTTGTTGACTTTACTTGACAGGGTGACGAGAAATCTTCTTGCGCATTTGACAAGTTACTCCAATAAAATGCCACCACTATTTTAACCAATGAGAACCCAAATTTGACCAAATTTGATGTGAACCGAACATAATGACCTAAACCACCACAAAAGTCAACACGTTTTTGTTGTATTTGTGAGCCCACTGAGAAAGTAAGCTCTCAAAGTATTTATAATACTAAGGACATTCACAGTGTGCTCCTTAAAAATTACTCATAAGTTGTATTCTAAGGTATACACATAATAAGTATAATTGGGATTCACTTTTTAGTGCTAGAGCTTGTTAAATTTAGAAGGATGTGTGCACTAAATGGGCTAGCAATAACATTCTCTATTTGTGGGAAAAAAAATTAGGAGCAAATTTTTCAAAGATTTCATATTTAAAACTTTTGGCCCCACTTAGAGTTAGCTAGAAGGCTTCCTAAATTTAAATATTGTATTAGGGCTTTAAGCCACTTACTTAGAAGTTTGTATGGGGAGATTTGAAGGCAATCTTGGTACGTGGTAGATAAATGTTAAAAGCTCGAGCAGGGCCAGATTTTATGAAAGTCAACCGTGAATCTTTCTAACGTACCAATTTGTAAAATGCGTCGATGTGGTCTTATTACAAGTTTACAATGGACCCGGGGTTGACATGCATTCTCGTGACGTGGCCGCGCCATTTTATTTCCGATTCTCGAGGCGTTCTGGCGTGAATTTGCATCGAAGCACATATCGTGTCGAAAATCAAACGATTGGATATTTTTAAGTGCGTCATTGGAATACAAATAGCTTGAAAAAGTGATTTTGATCCCCAATGTTTATGTCGTTTTTGTGTTTAGTTTTCTTTTCAAAGTATTTGTGCTTAGATTATTGTGACTTAAAGTATCCCGATCAATTAATTTTAATTATCTTTTGTAGTCTTCAATGAGATTTTTATAAATTCTTACCGATCGCCTAGAATCGGCTTAACACGGCGGCCGTGGCGTGGTTGCATTGCAACCTCTGCCACCCCCGGGCACTCGGTTTAGAACGACTCGTATACAAGACTTTTCACATTATAACCAAACCTATGGCCATTATTATTATTATTATTATTATTTACCTATATATATATACACACACACATATGCACTAGATAAATATAATCGCAAATAGGAGTATAATACAACACTAGCAGCGTCTCGAATGCCTGTGATACAATACCTGTTTCAATTGCGATTTTATCCTAGCATTCTTTCAAAGGAATTCACATAAAATATGAATAAAACTGAAAAATAAAATGGGCAGCCGGCTCCCAAATTATTGTTCACATCAAAAGTGGTGCAATGCAGATTATTGGTTCGTCTCGATGAAATGAATCTAAAAACTAGAAATTATGATTTAACTATTAAAAAAGTTCACTAAATAAAAAAATAATTCAAAACAATTTGATTCATTGGAATATTTTTGTCTTTACTCACAAATTTTTAGTTATGTTGATAGTTTTTTACTTTTTAGATTCCTATCATCGAGATAAATTAATAATCCACAAGATATTAATATAAAACTAACAAATGCAGAACCAAAAAATGAACAAGGATAAAAAAAATCTGGCTTATTTATTTAGCCAAAACACTAAAGAACAACTCGAAGGGTGCAATTAAATTTATTGCTAAGATTAAAAAAAAAAAATTAAAGCTAACATTTAAAAAAAGTTAAATTTAATGGTAAGACAAAAAAATTTAAAAATATTAATTATCGATTTTGGTGCATGGCAACTAAATTTTTTATTCTAAATATGTATTTTTATTATTCATGTGACAGGCTACAGTTACTTGTGGCCAGATGGACTCTTCAAGTTTTGATTTCTTTTATTCTTTCTTTCTTGGGACCCGCTACGTCAAACAAAATAATACTCCGTAGAATGTAATGAAAAATATTCTACAATCTGAGAGTTGAGATTGAAATGAACAGTTTCACTCCATGGCATTGTCAAAACGAAGAACTTTGATCCGTACAACAGTTAGGTACTCTTATTTTTCAAGAACGTTCCGACGAAATATTCAGGTCCCCCGGTGAAAATTCCTAAAGCTGAAAATCTAAAAAAATTCTCCCACATTAGGAAATAATTCCTAAAGCGGATTGAAGCCCAAATTTAGAGATCTAGACTACCAGAGCAGCAACAGATAGCATCAATGCTTTCCTGATCATGTAATCAATCTGAGAATTCAATTTCATGTTATCAAGCCTCACCCAAAATTACGTATCTGGAAAATACTTGCGCACAAGGAGAACCCGGCCCATTAATCATTTACTTCCGCGCCGGAAAAAAGTCGCTGACTTTTCCTTGTTCTAAGAAAAGATCTGTATGATGGGGAACTTCAACTGAGACCTCGCGTCATCTTAGGTCCCGATCACTCTTCAGCCAGAAACTTCAGCAGAAATGAAACCAAGGCTTTTATCAGCTTGGGATCCATGTAGAACTTGGAACGGTGAAAATAAGGGATGTCGAATCCCCAACTTAACCGATGTGGCTGTGAGTAATTGGGGCCAAAGCTGCTTCTGCTTTCAAGTCACTCCGCTTCTGCTTCTTTCCACTTTGGCGTTTCAACTTGTTCGAAGTTTGGTCAGCTTTGGAGACAATTTTTGAGACCGTAAACCCAGCGACTTCAAAATTCCGTGCTCTATCAGGAATAAGAGAATTGCGTAGAATAACATCAATTCCATCATAAGTCCAAACTCCTAAAGAAGCCTCTCCTTTAAGCCCAATAGCAAACCAACCAACACCTGCAACAGCGATGTCTACAGAACTTGAGTCCCAAAAATTGCCGGAGACACGGAATTCTTTTCTAACCCATAGCCCAAGCTCCTCGGATCGTTTCTCCCCAATTGGTGGCTGGTGCAAGGAAAATAACGTCAGACAATCACACTAGACATTAAAAAAACACACATGCCTAACAAAAAGTAAAGAACAATCGTACAGGCCTTATATCTAGAACCGCAAACCTAAAATTTGGTATTCTGTGGCTATATCGGTAATCAAACCTCAATATTGGAACCCACCACAGTTTAACCCTCCCTTTTCACTAATTTCTTTTTCTTCTCTTTTGTTTCCTTTTGAGATCTTTGGATTGGTGGAATAAATTTTAAATGTTTCCTATTAAAAAAGCTTCAGCCGATGACACGATTAAAAGGAATGACTACACACACACACACACACACACAAAAAGGGGCAAATGAATGGGGACAGAAAAAAACGAATAATTGGATGATTTGCATAATTGGAGTCCAAAACTTGCCCAAAATGAAATGGTCCCAATCAGAGGGCTCAACCTGAGATCTCATTCGTGTATAAGAAATGTAATCTCCAAAAGGTCATTGGAGAAGCAATAATTGGACAATGGGAACTCTCAAGCAAGGAAAACAAAAACCTATATTCTGCAGTTGTTAAGGTTAAATTATACCTGTAATTGACGACCAAAATGATCCTCCAGCATTTTTTGTACATTCTCAGTTTTCCCCATGTGTAATGGAAGGTAAGGAGATGCCCACACTGTGATATAAATAGAATCTGCTGATAATTCCTCTATATCTAACCTCATCAGTCCACCAACATGAACTGAATGTCCTGCCTGAAACAAATGAATATTACATAAGTGAGCTAGAAGTATATGATGCAAACCAATTCCCCTAGTATGTTGCATTCTACCAACTATTCTCTCGATTCAAGCTTCAACTTGGTGATCTAAGATATGTAAAATCGCAACCTTGTGCATTTGGTTGTGCAAGAAAGTGCTTGGTGAAACAATATCCATTTACACATAATAGCATCCTGGTCTTCTGTTTGACAATAATAGGAATTATATATACAGCTTCATAAAAGTAGTTTTCACTACATCTCACAACATTCATAAATCATAAAAAGAGCCAATGTGATAAAGCATCGCATCACCCTCTCGGTGCGACCCAAATTTACTGACGCTGAAACATGTCTTGTTACTTGCAGTGATAAAGTATGCAGTGCTTCGTAAGATCAGCAAAACTAGGTACATCCATGCGTCCTTGTTTACATGTAATTCTTCTCGGAAACAAATAAGCCTTGACATCTAATTTGTTTGGAAGGTACAAAGTGGAAGAATGTTTGAGGGAGTAGCAATGCAGAAATATTTTGTCCAACCAAACAAATTGATAGAAAAATTCTCCATTTCACTATATTAAAATTGGGCTGCATTTTGAAAGCAAATGAGCTAAGGAAAGAAATTACTAGCGTTTCTCACCAAATCTCACCACTTTTGGTGAGACGTGGAAGGGGCTTTTTATGCGTGTATCATTTCTCTTCATTTCTCGCCATTTCTCACAATCAACACAAGTTACGGGTTTCCTTTTCTCTCCGTTTCTAATCTTTGCTCATTGAGTCCCTCAAACCAAATGGGCTATTCAAGACGAAAAGCAAAAAGCAATACGTAACTTGCAAAGTAGACTCTGTAGCTGTTGTGAGCATGTTAGTACATGTTACTCTTTTTTATTTTCTATTTTGATGATTAGTACTAACTCTGCTCAATATATCATTTTCGTCTACAAGAACCTCACAGAGACAGAGTTACAGTCCATTAAAGAATTGACGACATCATCCTTGCCAATGTTTTAATAGAATTCAAGGTTGTTATGACAAACCAACATTCAAATCACAATCTCTTCTCGAATCAAATCAACAAAGAAAGTTAGCATGCTTTCTAACCTTGATTCTATACGTCCTGGGTTTCAACTCCTTGCTAATCTGCACAAGTCTCTGCTCTTCCCTAGTCAATCTCGTTGAAATCTGATGAGGATGCAGAAGTCCTGGCGTATCAAACAACTTCGCCTGGCTCGGTAGTACCCCCTCAACCCTAACAATCCCTAATGTCGTCCCGGGCACAGGTGCTTCAGTCAAATGCGCAATCTTCCCACCAACATGCTTCCCTATCGAATTGATCAAAGTCGACTTCCCTGCATTCTGTGCCCCGATCGCCCATACATTCCCTCTCAGCCCTGCCAATCCCACCACATCATCAAACAGATTCTTTAACCCCCAATCCCTCAATGCACTCACCAAATGCACACTTGTTATCTTACTAGCTCCACCTTCTCTTGCTCGAGTCGAACCCAATGCCTCCAACCGAGTTGGAGACAATGAACTTGGCAAAAGATCAATCTTTGTCACCACCAACACAACCCTAGGTACATTTCCCGATTTACCCTCCTTCCAGAGGGTGGAATTCTCATCTATGGCGGTCGAAACCAACTTGGCCACCTTCTTAGGGAAAGACCCATCAAAGTCCGCTGCATCCACCACCATCAAAACCACCGTCCTCGCCCCAGTTGTCGAATTCAACTTTCTCCCAACTGTGTGATCGAAATCGAAGTCCGGTAACAGATTCTCCACCATCGGATCCTTCACCTTCCCGTAGTGCCTCAGGCAGTGACACCTCGTACAAACCACGGGCGTCTCTAGAAAACTAGGGTTAGGACTAGGGTTTTTGTTATTTTTTTCGTGTTCTATGAGCTCATTGAGAATGCCCTTTTTCAGGGAATTTGAAATCTCGAGCTCCTCTGCAACTGGGTTTCGATTGATAGGAAATTTGTAATCAGGATTTTTGGGGGACGGTGTGATGAAAAACCCAGGTTGTTTTGGGTCAGAGTTTTGCATTGGGACACCACAACCAGGGCAGATGTGGAAGAGGGATTGGGAGGAGGTGGATTCATCGTAATTTCCATCTCTGTTGAGGGGTAAAGTTGGGGATTTCAGGGGTTTGGGTTGTGAGGAGAAGGGTCTGAGAAACAATTGCGAGGGTTTCAGTAGGGTTTTACTAGGGTTGTCAGGGTTGAGATTTGTTTGGGTCTCAAAGATTGATGGAACAGGTACAGATACATGTGTTGTGTATGTGTATATGAAGTGAGAGAATGGAAGGATGAGTTTGAGCTTTGATGGAGGAGACAGCGCTCGGACTATCATCATCTCTCTCTACAGATCGGAGACGGCAACTTTGTTGACACTTGACAATGCTCTGACTACCTGAAAGGCTGAAAAAGTGTTTTGCTCAAGTGCACAAAATAGATCTAAAATGATGATTAAGAAAAGTACTACAGGAAAAAAAAAAATGAACCAAGTATGCTACGAACACAACCAAGGGACACAACAAGGGATACAACCAGGGCCAAATAAACTATTACGAATACAGACTTCACACAACCAATTATGCTACAAATAAATAAAACTAGTTTATCTTCTGTTATTTAAACTTACCAAAATACAGACTTCACACAACCCTTTGGACCCTTTTCTATGATGCAATTGAGTAATGGACAGAATAAACCGCTACTGTCATTGAATGAACTGAACAATGGCTTCCTTCGGATAAACAAGATGAGCCTGGAAGGTCCTCGATCAAATTATTGGCATATAAATGTTGGCCTAAATGCCGCTTTGTAATTCTATCAAATTTTCATGGCAATTCATTAACTTTGCAGTTAAAGATTGGTGCAAATCAAAAGAGGTTACAAGTTATATACACTACCTAAACAAGCAGGGTCAAACCAAGCTTCGGCCCGAGGTCGTGGAATACACTAATCCAGTCCAAACATGAGTAGCTATCTCGGCACAAACTGGAAGAAAACATTTCTTTGGAATCACCAGGGTATCCAATTGCCAAAAATGCTCTGTTCATATGATTTGGCTATGCCAAGCAATTTGGATTCTTAAATTAGGACTACCATTGCTCATTTGTAATCTTAAACTAAATTAGGACTACCGTAGCTCTGGAACAAGTTTGAGCAATCAACATCAATTTGCACAACACGAAAGCATTACCCAGCAATAGGATTGGCAAGCAACAGGTTCATGAAAATGTTAGTCACAACAACAAAATCACCAGAAAGTACTCCAATTTAGGGGGTTTTTTTTTAACCCAGCAACTTAGAAGAGTTTAGGGTTTCTCAAATTGAAACCCTAATTTCTACGCGGAAAATCCCAAATCTCTAGCAACTGAGAGAGAGAGAGAGAGAGAGAGAGAGAGAGAGAGAGAGACCTTCACGGGTCCAGTTCGAAGCTCGTCGCCGTGAGAGTGTTCGGCGGTGGTGGTTCCAAGGTCGTGGGCGTACGAGAGAGAGCCCGTCTGGTCCTCTCTCGCAGGTTGTGATCGTCGGTGATGGTGGTCGCCGCCGTTTCTTTTCTTCTTCGTCTGATTCACTCTCTTGTTACATTATCGAAGTCCGAAGAAAAGGGAGAGCAATCTGATTTCAATTTTCGATTTTTTCCTTCTCAGCGGAACGACGTCGTGTACGGGGATCGATGTTTGATAGCCCGTCTGGTCCTCTCTCGCAGGTCGAGAGCGGCGCTCCTCTTTTGGAAGTGTATCTTTTCATTAAACATTTAATAAATTAATAATTGTCTGGAGACTTACAAACCGGGGATGTAGCTCAGATGGTAGAGCGCTCGCTTAGCATGCGAGAGGTACGGGGATCGATACCCCGCATCTCCATGTTTTTTGCAAATACTGTACGTTTTCTTAATGCAATGTAACAGTAGTATCTTTTCAACTACTGTGTTTTCCGGTTAGTTCTGTTCACGTGGGTAATTTTTGTGAATGAGAAAACTACTTGCTAAAATCAACACATTGAAAGAATTAAAGTACTCACTCCTCTACTCTACTGTGTTTTCCGGTTAGTTCTGTTCAAGTGGGTAATTTTTGTGAATGAGAAAATCACTTGCTAAAATCAACACATTGAAAGAATTAAAGTACTCACTCCTCTACATTCAACACAGTTAGGAGCGACATCAATTACCTAATCCCCAGGGTGGCGGGCCTCCGCTTTTCTTTTCATTAATGGGTACTTATGTCATGGGTGAAACTACTGGCTCTGGCTCCGTATATGGATCAATTGAAATGGGTTCCGCCCCTGTTATTGATGCTGCTGAAACATCATCTCTATCCAAGTAAGATCATAGCTTCATTAATTTGTTGAACCTTGGGGATAATCATTAGCATTGAAGTAAATCACCACACCACCTCTATCATACATATGATATTTGACAACGCAAGAGTGCATGGTCGAAAAAGAGTTGATTTTAGCAAATGGTTTTCTCATTCGCTAAAATCACCCACTTGATTTTATGGGATTCCAATTTTATCAAATGAAAAACAAGGAACTTCTTCTGTCTTTTTTTTTTTTTTTTAAATTGAGCTTGGATAAAAAGTTTTCAACTTTTTTGATTCATCTCATTCGGACAAACCAATATATACAAAAAAATTGATGAAAAATTAACAAGCACGAAAAAAAAAAAACAATGACCAAAAAAATAAGTCAAGTGACTTATTACGCCAAAATAGGCTAGTTTTTAAGTCAGTTTCTGAATTAATTCTCATTATATGTGGTTGATGAGGTGTAAGGAAGCAGAGACGGGTACTATGTGATGGTTGGAAGAATTACTCCTACACCTTTGGGAGAAGGCAATCCACAACTACTGTTGATCGTGTCAGGTTTTGGAAGCTTCTATCAATAAAAATGTAGGTTTTGTAGTAATTTGACATTGTTTGTCTCATTTTAATAGAGTTGATTTTTGCTCTTGTTCTCCATTTGTAACTTCCCCATTTCCATTTTCTATGATAATTAGTTGAAACCGACGTGCTTCGCACGTCACTTATTGCCCATTGTAGATTATTCGCACCATTTTGTATGTTGTATGCTCATAGATTTTGATATTTCAATTATTATCGTTGTAGACACTAAAATTTTGACGCGATTTAATCACCGTCCAAACTGATTGAGACAAACAAAATTGTCTGGATTAATTAAAGTCTAAGCTGGTCAAAACCTTCAAATAAATTTGGGCCTGTCAAAATTATGGGTTCAATCCATTTGAGATATGATAATGGCCAAAGTAGGCTGGGCTAATTTAAATTAACCAAGCCAAATGGGCTCACAAAAATATGGGCTCAACATGAGCAAGGACAAAAGAAGATAGACCGACTTAGGCTTGGTTTGGCTAAAAAAGTTTTTGCTAAAAGTGGCTTTTGGCTTTATAGCCGAGAAAAGCAAAAACTAAGAAGTATACTTGTTTGGGGTAAAAAGTGATTTGGTTTGAATTTCCAAAAATGCCCTTACCCCATGGCAAACGTGTACTCACTTTTTTTTTTCCACAAGTGAACAAACAACGGGTAGATTTGGTATTTTGGTTGCCTAGGGCTGGGCACTTTTTTAGATGTTCAAAGTGAACCTTTTAGTCCAAACCCTCTAAATTTTCCGGGCTTTTTGAAACATTAAAAAGAAAGAAATAGCCCAAACTTTTTTAGCCAAACTTGGCCTTAACCAACGAAGTGGGTCATAAGTTTGGGCTAAGCCAAAAATGTGGGCCCAGCCAAATTTTACTCGGTCAAAAGAATAATATTAATATATTTATATATTATTATTATTATTTATTTTGACTTTATCTTCCATAAAAAAAAGGAAGAGAAGAATAAAATATATTCCCTTAAAGGAAATAAAGATATTTTCTAAAGATCCTGCCATATTCACCACCCCTCTCCTTGGCCTATAAATAGAGTCTCATATGAAGGAGAAATGGACCATTTTGCTGGCATTCTACAAGAGCTCTCAAGCAGTCTCAAGAATCCAGGCAATTCACAAATCATTCTCTCTCAAAATTCTTTCCAAAAATCCCACACTCAACAACTTGCAAAGAATCATCAAGTAGTCAAACTACGTGACGATTTCTTTGCAAGTTTCAACCTAAAATCATTCAACAAACCAAAACTCTTGAAGGTTTTCAAAGATCAATATCTTTTCGAAGGATTTCTTTGGAGTTCTTTTAAGTTTAAACCATTGTTTGAACTTTGTTCTTCAATTCATTCAACTCGAAGATTAAAAGAAAGTTACCGTTCGCGCGATTCACCAACAAACATTCAAGCCATTGGAAAGCCATTGATTCCAGAGATCGAATCAGAGGATTTTGTTCTTTCTCTTTGTCGAAAGAGCATTTGTTGGAGAATTATACCCCTTGCATTTAATTCAAATCAATAAAAACATTTTTTTGTGCATCTTTTTCTTGTCTTAATTGCAGGACTCGAATTTTCATGTTACAATAGTGATTATTGGAAGACCAAGAACATGAAGACATTCAGTCGGAAAAAAAGCCATTGCTTTGAACCTTAGAATACTAAAGGCAACAGTTCTTCCCAAAACTACTACATAGTGACATAAGTAAAATGAGTAAATTTGCTCTTAATCATCTAAACCTAGTATCAAAACACGCAAGTCTATATTAAAATCAAAGCTATGCACCAATATGCTTTCAGTTTCCAAGTTATGTAGCAACAAATGACTCCCATGCATCACCCAAACATATCCTGCAGCATTCTGGACAGGCTACCTATTTCCTTTTAACACCATCTAAACTCTTCATGACCAGACTCTTCAAAAAAATGTTTGAATCACTCAACAAGTTCTTACAAGTGAGAGGTATTACACGTGGCAGCTGCATTTTATGATAAACAGATGACAAATGGAACTCATAACCACATAATAAAAGGAAATCACAAGTGCTCTTCCCACTTTTCCCAAATCGACAGATCTCAGTAGTATAGCACCCATGGTGGTAACACCTACAAGCAACAAACTTTATGTCATTAGATATAATTGGTGAAAAAGTTCAATATATTGCAAATGGCAAAGAATCAAACAAACATCTTTTGGCTCCACACAAATCATCTTGCACATTGGCTGCCAGTAACCAATCGTTCATATGTATAACCTAACCAAACCGTGCGTATGCATGGGTTAGGAAAAAGATAAAACTATGTGAGAGAAAGAGAAAGAGAGATCTGTCAACAAATCTTTACAAGTGTAGATGGATCTAGCTCTTACCAAAGATCTCTTTAGAGATGCTCCCTTTCTAGGACCAAGCTCAGAAACATAGTGTAAAGGAGAAAATAACCACTCATGGGCTATACCCAACTTAACGTCTAGACCTACTTGATTAGTGACATCTACCATAACCTGTTCGACCATCACATACTTCTCAAGTTCTCATCAGTAGTAAGAAAACCCTCTAAAGGACTAAGTTTCCAAGACAGTATCTCTCTGCCAGGACCACAAAGTGTAGCAACCATTGCAAGTGATATTTGCAGATAACGGCTGAGAGAATAGCTCACCTAACAATACCTGAAAATGAAGGTGGAGATAAAACACAATGAACATACTCATAAAAAGAGTGGGACTTCATCAAGCAATAAAAAATTGGATTAAACCAAATAATAAATTAATGGACAAGGTACTTGAGTGCTCAGTTGGTCCAATGAAATACAAGAATTCTTATAGAGGTGAGGGAGAGATTCATCTCCATATATAATATTTAGACCATCTCATGACCAACATCTCTAGGATTATCTTCAGCTATTTTAAAGTTGATTTGATGACAAAGGAACAAAGAAAACAACCAAAACACATCAGAGGCATCAGTTAGAAGAAGAATCATTTGACAACCATATGGATATAGAAAACACTTATGCACTTATTCAAAGTATGGAGCCATTATCACCTAATGTACATTATAAACAAGACACTAGGCATAGTCACAATGTTGGCGACATTATAATCTTTGGATGTCCAAGGTTCTGCCATTTAGGAAAGATAGGACACAAACTGTGTCTACTTCTTATCTATTTGAAAAAAAGAGGTAATGATCAAAGAATGATAAATAAATAAAAAAATAGCAACAAGGTTTAAACCTTAATATGGGCAAAGTAAATCTCCATGAACCTTACATAAAAACATGTAAAACATCAAAATATTATTACTAGCTGATGCCTTTTCTAATTAGAATATACCGAACCGTCACATCCCTTTCATAGGTAGCTGCAATTTATTTTTTCATAGCACAAAATTGTCTAAGAAGCCTAAAAGTATCGAATTCACAGCAATGGCAACATCTCTGTCAAAACTAAAGGACAGGTTTAACAGGTTGGTGTAGAAGCAACATGCTTAAATTTTTTTTCTTCTTTGTTTTGTTTTTACTTCATTGCTATACCAAAGAGAGATGTTTGAGCTCTGTACAAGCAATGAAAGCATTGGTTCACATTGACATGAATTTGGGGTGCTTAGACGTGAAGTCGGAACGTGTTTGGAGTTTTTGATTGTTTCTTATGTTTACTCAGCTAATATGCCCAACATAACCAAATGAGCACAATCCAAGTTCAATCTCTAATTCCATGTTTTAAGTTGTAGACACCCCAATTTTGATATCCGTGCATCCCCAATGATGAAGGAATGATCAAACTACCTTGGAGCAAGTGCAGTAAATTGGGAATTCAACCACATAAACCGTACAACTCCTATCTCAAGCTGTGCGCAACTCACTTTTTCCTCAACAAGTCGTGCGGGTCCAACTTGCAATCCGTACGAACCCTCTTAGGAGCCGTACAGTGGGTATCATTATCCTCTGCGAAAATTCCCAGAAAATCATTAGCTCAGGAATCTCATCATTCATCCGTATTTTTTGCTTGATTATGAGGTTTTCCTCCATCTATAAATACCACCCTCACACTCGCCTCTCAATAGACGGAAAATCACTTCCAAGGAAAGTTTCCGTTCAGTTTTTCGATGAAGTTCGTATCCGAAATTGCCAGTAAAACTTCTCAAGCCTCCGTTCTTTCAATTTTCTTCCTATTTCACTCAAACTAAACCCTTCACCTCACTCTAGAACCTACCAAATCTAATTCTTGTTGTTCAAACCCAAAGAATCCACAATTTCTTGTTTATGTTCAAGCTCCACGAAGTTATAAAGGCCCTATTCGTTTCTCAGTTTAGTTTTAGTTTTAGTTTTGATGACATCATCATTTCCCTCATTTCTCTCTCTGTCTCTCTCCACTCATTATACCTGATGACATCATCAAAACTAAACTAAACTATCTAACCAAACACAGCCAAAATCGTTCTCAAGCTTCAATTCTAGATCATAGCTCTCTAAGGGTATTCTCGAGTTCATAACGGTGTTAACAATCGTTTATTGAATTGACAAATCATTTTCGAAACAAAAACCGGTTTCTTGGACTTGTATCAATTGATTTATCTCGATAAACGCATGGTACGATCCACCCCAGAAGTAAATTTTATTTCACAACTCGTTTTCAAACAAAAACAGTTTATTTGGGGTTGATTTGGAAGAGAAAAATCAAACTTTGAACAAATTTTGGACTCATTGGTCACGAAATAAAATATTCAAAAATGTAGTTGTACGCAAGACGTACAGCTTGCAGTACCAACCATACGGCCTCAGCAGGGAAGCCGTACGGCTCCTGTTTGAAATAAAAATAAAAACAAAAACACTTCCTCTGTTAGCCCTTGTTTTTTTGTTCGTCTATAATTTTCTTTTTATTACAGTTTACCCCCTATTTTTTGTTTATTACTGTTTAGTCTTTTATATTTAATTTTATTTCCGTTATGGTTTCGTTATTTTATTCGTATATTTGTCTAAACTTTCTATAATAAAATATTTCTACAAAAATCCCACAAAATATTTAGTAGAGACCGGGAATTTCCAGGGCGAGCGAGGTGCATTTTTCAAAAAAACCTTCCCCGCGCATAACTTGGCTCCCGAATCCAAAAGCATCTTTTCGCGGATCAAACCTTTTCCAAAACGCCATGAGAGTCATCAATTATTTTCAAATGGTTTCTTGAGTACCAAACATTTTTCAAATTTAAAATCTAGGGTGGCGATTCGTATCTTTCGTTTTCGTTTTTCAAAACAGCCGAGTCACGTGGCGCCGTCCACAAAATGGCAACTCTACTGGGGACTATTGTAAATTAATTTTTATTTTAGTATTTTACACATCTAAAACGACCCTCGAAAGCTTGACAAAACGAACACGCCCCGCGTGATCGAGAAAGGAATGGTGCAGTAACAAGGCTACGCCCGACCAATCTAGACTGGAGCTTTCCCGGTTATTTGCTTGGGTGAAATTTCAAAAAACAATTAATTTATAAGTGAGCCAAACTTGAAAAATAATGGTGGGATTTTTGAAAATATTTTGTTATCAAAACTTTTGCATTGCACGTGCATTGACAATGGATAAACCGCGATGTTGCGTCTTGGTTACCCTACTTGGCTTGCCGTTGTTAGGAAATCCCAGACAAACCCTGGACGATGATGAGTCAGCCTGCCGCTTGACCTTTGCATGCAATACACTTGGCATGGGGAGGCAAATATTGGCTCTAGTCTAGGGAACCCCTTTAAACCAAAACCCATCCTTTGCATATAGTAAACCATAGTACCTTCCAACCTACGACAGGGCCCACAAGGTAGGACTATTTGTTATATCCTATTTACCTGTTATCTGTTAACTATTATATATATATATATATATATATATATATATATATATATATATATATATTTCTTATTTATCTGTTAACTGTTCACCCATTCTCATATATATATATATCACTCATGTACATGCTGTCTCCATTTTGCATGCATACGCATGGTAGCTTAGACTTAGGTCATTTCATCATGTTCGGATTCATAGGGATTGCCCTGACAATCACGCATTGTGTTGGATTTATGAAGATTCCTCCTTTCGGAAAAAAAATCATTGCAACAAATTGGTTCCCTTTCCCAAAATAAAGTACACATTTCCTTTATGGTAGAGAGTCATCATGTCTGGAGGACCATACAAGCGATTCAAGTCTACACTCACCACTCACCAAGGGGCACCTGTATAGGTGATCGAGGAAGTTCAGCCCGAGTAGCCTCCATACAAGCCAGAAGAGCCTTAGCCATGAAAGCTCAACATAGAAGATCATATGGGAGAAGAGCCGGACCAGAAACTTAGTCTGTTGGCCAAGGCAAATTTTCTAGGCGTGTCCCTTCAGTGGGACGATAATGAAGGATGGAAGTTTTATTTCCCGGAAGACCAGGAGATAGCCCCCGAGAAAATCACCCTGATGATGGAGCAAGATGATGGTAAACTTACGGTCATGCCGCCCGTGAAATACTTTGATGCCAATGGCCAGCCCATCTATTACTTTGAAGACCCAGTCATGGGCCACAAGTACTGGGACGAATGTGAATGCGATGTGTGTTTTGCAGATTGCCTTCTCAATAATGATGGCATGACCTCACAACATCTTAAAGATCAGAATAAGTGGGAGAAGAAGGGGGACCCTAAGGGAGAAGAAAAAACTAATGAGGCAGGATCCTCCGCGGGGTCAACATCTCCAAATTGGCCCTCCTCTTAGGAACAACTTTCAACAGCCAGAAGTAATCATTCAATGACCAAATCAAGCCAACAAGGGTATCTTTTGAAAAATCAAGTTAGCATTTGATTCTTGTTTGTTGTTATCAACATTGTTACCATCATCGAGTCTGTTGCCAGTTTAATTATCAAAGCACTTCTAAAAGCAAAGTGTGATTATCCACTTATTCAATCCAGCCAACAAGGGTTTCTTTTGAATAATCAAGTTAGCATGTGATTCTTGTCTGTTGTTATCAAGTTTATCAAATCTATTGTCATCTAATTATTGAGTTTGTTATCTGTGATTATCAAGTCTTGTGTCAGTTTGTAAAAATTTCATGCTTTTAATGAAAAGATCTTTTGAGAAAAAGAGCCAAAATTGTAGTCCCGAACTACGTCATGGCCTGATTCCCTTTTATAGGGATACGTAGGCAACCTTCGGTCCGGCTATTGTTTTCATAAATCATGAGAATTTGAATATATCCAACAAAATAAGAGGAAAATTGGGGCAATCCTTTCATGCATCATACATTATTCCCTTGTACATAAATTCTTTTTCATTTTACACATACACTACACACTGCACCCCTGAGTTCCGTTTATGCATGTCGTTAGTACTAACCATTGGCAAAAAGAAGAAAAACCCTCCTCCTCTTTGGGTCCGAACCCACGAACAACAATTGGTTCGAACTGAGTCAGGAACAGTACAGTCAACCGAAAGTTCAGCTATGGCAGCAGAAGATGAAATTCAGACCCTAAAAGATGCCTTGGAGGAGCAAACGACCAACAACACTAAACAAATGACCCAGATGATGGTTTTGATTTAGGGGTTGAGTTCTCAACTTCCGCTGATGGGGGAATTAAGTAGTCAAAACATGGAGTATTAGAGAAATTAACTAAGCTGGAAGAGTCTGTTCAAAAACAGAAGAACATAGTAGCCATTGGGATTGATATGGAGAAGCTGTGCCTATTTCCTGATGTTAAGCTCCCCAACAAGTTCAAGCCTGTTGATTGGGATAAATTTGATGGAAGTGGTGACCCGAAAGCACATTTACAAACATATGTGGGTACCTTATCCATGTATGGCATTGGAAAAGATGAAATGGGCCAAATGCTTCAGCAAACTCTAATTGGGCCTGCATTCCGCTGGTTTCTGAATTTGGACATCTCCAAGAAGAGGACATGGGAGGATATTGGGGCAGCCTTTGTTTCCCAATACAATTATAACATTCAGCTTGAGATGACCGTTCGGGAACTAGAATCAACTAAGATGGGTAAGAACAAGTCTTTTGCTGACTTTGTTAAAAGGTGGAGAGCGAAAGCCTCTCAGATGATGGAATAACCTTCAGAAAAGGAACAGATGAGGATCATCACAAAGAATCTCAAACCAAAATTTGTTAAACATCTGGTAGTTATCCAAACCACCGCTGATTTCAAAACCTTTTATGAGGCCAACTTGGCTGTAGAAAATGCCATCCACAGCGGCATATTTGAGAAAAGTGAGTCCTCCCCAAAACCGAGGCGAAGTCTACTCGGCAATAGCAACACCCTTTTCGGACCTAGCAACTACACTCAAAATCACTAGCAAAACCAAGCCAGTTCTTCCAACCTTAAACCGACCAAAGCTGAGCCGGTCAATCAGATTATAACCCATTCACATTTCCAGCAAACAACTCCCCAGCCAAGAAAGGAATTCCAGCCATTACCCTTTCCCTTAGTCATGGTGTACAAGAAACTCCTTGACCGAAAAGCCATCCAGCCTCTCGAGCCTCGAGAACTACCCCAAGAACTTCCCCCCAATCACAATCCAAATACCTATTGTGCCTACCACCAAATACTCGACCATCACACCAATAACTGCATCCGTCTTAAACATAAAATCTAAGATCTTGTGGATGACGGAACCATCCCACTTCTCGATCAAAAGCCCAACACCATTTCAATGCCTTTACCAAATCACAAGCAAAACGTCCAAGTCGGTCAAGTTTCCCTTATCTCCACTCCAAATGACCTTACCTCCACTAAATTTGACCTAAGCCTTTATATCATGCCACTTACCAAGCCTAAGCCTATTGCTGCTATGCCAGAGAGTCTCGGGGTCCATTTCCTTTCATGTGTCGGTACATCGCCAAAGCCGAGGTGGAGTGATACCACAGAAATCGAAGAATGGTCCATGAGCGATCGGGATTCGGAAGAGTCCCAACATGCATTGTTCAGTTCTTTGCTAATCTCTTAGGACCCAAGCCAATTCATCATCTCAGAATACTGTGATCGGCCGACTATTCATGTGCCCAAAAATCTTGTTATCAGCCAGGTTAAAGAAACAGCTCAAATCGATCCCTTGGATACAATTTCACTCCCAGCCCAGGCCTATTTGAGGAGCTTGAAGAAGCAATGAATCTGGGCACTCGTTCTCCGAATAGTGTTTTGTCGCCTTCACTTTTCAAAAATAAAGACCACCCTTCCATAGAAACTATTTGTGGAGACCAAAATTGGATCCCGCAAGCTTACATTGTGGAAACATCTTTGCCACAACCATTGCTGTTATTCCCCCTCATCATCCAATGTGTCAGTTCTAATTACTAACTCAATAAGAAGTAGAGAATCTTCAGGCACAAATGGAAAGAACCAGGATTAGGGAGAAAAGGAACAAGAATAATCCGACAAACTTTTGGGCCCAGGAACAAGAAGCGACGCAACAGAAAGAGATAGATTTCTGGGCTGAAGAACAGGAAGCAATACAGAAAAGGGAAACCATCAAGGCTGGTAAGCGAAAGGTTCACGAGGCACTCACAGATTTTTGGGGTGAGAATCAACAACTATGGGAAGAAAGCGTCAACAAAATCACTAGAAGTGGCCATGTGTATCAGCCAGCCCATCTCCAAGGTAAAAATTCTTCTAATCATGTCCCAGTGGAAGAATTCACTTGGGATGAGCTTGTCCAGCAAAATCCAATTCCTAACCCTCCAAAGGTCATCATTCAGCAGAATTCAATCCCAAATCCTCCAGGGAATGTCACCCGACCACTTCCAAGGTATCCCCTTTCCAACTGATGATCTAATTCAAAAATAGCTTGAAAGAACCCCTGCCTCAATGTCTATCTGGGGATTGCTTTCCTCATCTCGAAAGCATCGCCAAAAGCTGATCAAAGCCCTATCAAACATGGAAGTACTGTTGGACACTCCTCTCGAGACCATGGTAGCCTTGCTCACACCAAGGCGTGCCAAGCATGTAGTAACCTTTACTAAAAAGGACCTCCCGCCAGAGGGAGTCGGTCACAACAAACCATTACACATTACTCTTAAATGCATGGGGAAATGGGTCCCAGTTGTACTCTTAGACAATGGATCTGCCCTGAATGTTTGCCCTCTACGCATAGATTACTGCTTAGGTCTGAAGAACAAGGACTTTCAACCATCAAACCTTGGAGTACACGCTTATGATAATAGGTGCCGAGATTTGATTGGAGTAGTTGAGATGGATGTAACGGTTTAGAATTTTGAAACCAACGTCGAGTTTCATATACTTGACATTCCCTTATCATTCAACTTATTATTGGGTAGACCGTGGCTCCACCGATCGGATATCATGGCCGTGCCTTAATCTTTGCATCAAAAAGTTCAACTCGAACTTACAATCGGTACTTTAACCATTCACTGAGACTCCGGAATCCGTCCGCATGTCCTTGACAATGCGCCCTTGCTCTAAATCACCCATGGGGAGGAAGACATCACCCTTGGAGGATTTTCTTTTGACACTTCCAATGGAGTACTCACCATCAAGATGGATGAGGACTTCACGATGAGTTCAACCGCTCTGGACATGATGCTAAGAATGGAATATCTACCTGGTTTGGGGCTTGGACTCAATAATCAGGGGATAGTTGAATTCCTAAATTTTTTGACAAACAATCATTGTTTAGGTCCGAGGTATGAATCAACTAATGAGGCAGGTCAAGGATGGAAAACAAGGGGCCGTGCCAAAAAAAGGCCCATTCATTTTGTAAAAGCTCCCGAAGATGTTTATCATGGCGAGCGAGAACCATTCTGGGACATGGACACAAAAGCTAAACTGCATGGGTTTGAGATCTTTGCCAATGACACTTGGGATAGTGATGGCGAGACAAAGAAACGGGAAGAGCTGGTCCAAAAACTATGTGTTGACGGATTGAAGTTCTTGACTCAGAGAACTTGTTATCACTATTTGGGGAAGAAAGCCCATTAGGAATGGGAGGAGGCGAGCCTGCTGTAAAATTGACAGATTCAAAGCCTGCCAAAGACGTGGAGCTAATGGCGTTGGGTCAGGAAGCTCTGGAGGATGTCACTGCACTCATCATTGATGCCAGTGGAACTTATAAAAATTGCACATTTGTACCTATGATCATTTACATTGGCACTAATTCTGAGTTTGAGTCTGAGGCTAGCACTGAAATTGAGTCCAACATTGAGTCAAAACATGAGTTTGTCATCACTTTGTGTCATTGCTTCTCTTTTGAGTTTGAGTCCACGCTCATGTATCATGCGCCTGGGGCCCCCTTCTTAGCAATAAATGAAATCAACTTTGTTTACCTTGCTATATCTGAAATACATTGTGTTGACCCTAATGATGAAGGGATTGATTTTGAGGAAGAAATTTCAAAAGAACTCTGATCTCTAATCGAAAGGGAAAATGAAAGGCATGCTCAAACTATAAAAGAAGAAATAATTTCGATAAACTTGAAAGATGAGAATAATCCGCACATGGTTCAAATTGACTACGGATTGTCTCTAGAAGAATTTAAGGCCCACTCGGATCTCTTGAAAGAATTCGAGGATGTTTTCGCATGGTCACACGCAAATATGCCTGGTATTGATCCTGAAATTGTGGAACATCGAATCCCGTTGTATCCTAACGCAAAGCCTTTCAAGCAGAAACTGAGGAAGATGAATGGGAAGATTAGAGTGTGCGTGGATTTCAGGGACTTGAACAAGGCCAGTCCAAAAGATGACTTCCCTTTGCCGCACATTGACATTTTGGTGGATAACACCGTGGGCCACACATTACTGTCCTTCATGGATGGATTTTCAGGATACAATCAGATTCTCATCGCTCTAGAAGATCATGAGAAAACTACCTTCACCACAGAATGGAGCACTTACTGTTATAGGGTCATGCCGTTTGGTTTAAAAAATGTGGGGTCTACTTATCAAAGAGTAGCCACAACATTGTTACACGACATGATTCACAAAGAAGTAGAGGTATACGTAGATGACATGATCGTCAAAGCCAAGGAAAGGGAAAAGCATCTACCTAACCTCTGAAATTTTTTCGAAAGAATCCACAAGTACAAACTACATCTCAATCCTGAGAAGTGTACATTTAGAGTCACCGCTGGAAAAATGCTCGGGTTCATGATTACCACTTGAGGAATCGAAGTAGACCCGTCAAAAATTAAAGCCATTTTGAAAATGGACCCACCTCGAACGGAGAAAGAGATACAAAACTTCCTAGGAAAGATTCAGTTTATCAGCAGATTCATCACCAAGTTTACCTCAACTTGCGAGCCGATGTTTTGTCTATCAAAGAAGGATGTACCATTCAAATGGGATAATAAGTGCCAGAAAGCCTTCGACGCCATCAAAAAGTGCCTTTAGAACCCTCCAGTATTAATGCCACCCATTTCGAGATAGCCTCTCATTCTATACTTGTCTATCACTTCATTAGCCATGGGATGTATGCTGGCACACAAAGAATAATGGGGAAGTGAGAAGGCCGTGTACTACATCAGCAAGAAAATGATAGGGTGTGAGGAGCATTACACTTCATTAGAAAAAGTTTATTGGGCACTGGTTTGGGCTTCTATAAAGCTTAGACACTACATGCTAGCTTATTCTGTAAAATTGATCTCCTGGATGGATCCTCTTAAGTACTTGTTCGAGAAACCAACACTGACTGGCATACTAGCACGGTGGTTACTCATGTTGGCTAAATTCAACATTAAGTATGTCACCCGAAAGTCGGTAAAAGGAAGAGCTGTGGCAGAATTTCTAGCAAATCGTCCCGTGGAAGGTCTTGAGGATGTAGAATTCGAATTCCCAAATGAAATGTAATGTCAATAGCCAACGATGTCTGGATGTTGTATTTTGATGGAGCCGCTAATCAGAAGGGGTTCGGAATTGGAGTACTATTGATCTCGCAGGAAGGATCACATATTCCACTTGCGTTCAAGCTGAACTTTGAAGTCACTAACAATCAAGCAGAATACGAGGCATGCATCGTCGAGATGGAAGCTACCCAAGAAATTGCAGTCAAAAGACTGGAAGTAGTTGGCAATTCCAATTTGGTTGTGTCTCAAGCCAACGGGGATTAGAAGGTAAAAGAAGACAAGCTTAAACCTTGTCATAAAGACCTCGAGGATCTGATTTCACAATTTCAAATGGTCACATTCACTCATGTGCCATGGTTGAAGAATCAATTTGCAGATGGTCTAGCTACTCTAGCCTAAATGGTGGAGATATCAGATGGAGTTAAGCTAAGGCCAATCACAATTGAGCAAAGGGACAAGCCCGTCTTCGAGTATGTCATGGTTGTTGATGAACCAGATGACGGTCTTCCATGGTATCATGACATTTGGAACTTTATCGAGAAAGGAGAATATCTGGCAGAAACGGATAAGAAGGATCAGATTGCTCTTCTGAGGTTGGCCTCTCAGTATATCATTTGTGGAGGGAAGTTGTATCAGCGATCGCATTATGGAGTGCATAAACTATGTGTGCACGGTGCAGAAGCAACCACAATTATGGAAGAAATCCACGAAGGTGTTTGTGGTCCTCATATGAACGGTATGATGCTTGCTAAGAAGATTCTTCATCAAGGATACTACTAGTCCACCATGGAAACCGAGTGTGTTGAATACGTGAGACAATGCCAAATTCATGCCAATCTCATGCATGTACCACCATCTGAGCTGCACTCCATGACCTTGCCTTGGCCTTTCTCCACCTGGGGGACTGATGTTATCGACAAAATTACACCGGCTGCGTCAAACGGGAACAAATTCATCTTGGTTGCTATCGACTATTTTACAAAATGGGTCGAGGCTACCTCGTACATTACTCTCACAACAGTCCAAGTTGCTCACTTCATCAAACAAACCATAATTTACGAGTATGGTGGCCCTCAAGCTTTTGTATGAGGCAACGGGGTTCATTTCAAGGGGAGAGTCGTGGAAGTGCTTGAAGAGTTCGGAATTCAAATTCATAAATCAACCGTCTACCGGCCACAGACTAATGGAGCCGTCGAAGCAGCAAACAAAACCCTCAAGACAATACTCGAGAGAACCACTCAATCTGTAAGAAACTGGCACGAACATTTGCCATTAGCCTTGTGCAGATATCAAATGTCCATTTGTACTTCCACTGGGCAACACCCTACTCTTTGGTTTATGGCATGGAGGCTGTCCTCCCAATCAAGCTTGAGGTACCGTCTCTGAGGGTCATGGTCGAATCAGAGATCAATGAAGCAAAATGAAAAAATGCAAGGTTTGAAGAGCTTATGCTATTTGACAAAAGGCGGCTTAAGGCTTTATATCACGTTCAGGGATTCCAGCGTCAAATCGCACGGGCGTTCAATAAAAAGGTCAAATCCAGGAACTTACAAAAGGGGGACATGGTTTTAAAAGAGATCCAAGCTCTAGTTTTTTACCCTTGAAGGAAATTCCAACCAAAATGGGCAAAGCCATATATCATCAAGAAAGTTCTATCCAGAGGCGCAACTCAGCTTATTGACCTTGACGGTAATGAGTTCACAACTTTGGTCAACATGGACCAGCTCAAAAGATACTATCCATGAAAGAAGATCGTTGNAGGCTGAAAACCGCAAGGGCGGACAATGCCAGGCAAAATTTAGAGCAAGCTTGCTAGGTCGAAAACCCACATTAAGCGGTCTAGGAAAAAGTTAAGGTAGAAACATTCAAATGGTCTCGCTAGACCGAAAACCCAAAAGGGCGGTACTAGTCAAAACTAAGAGCATAAAAGGAGAGCGTTAACACACGAGTGAACCCTAGCCAAATTTATTCTCCTAAACTACGGTATAGCCTGATTCCTTTTTAAGGATATGTAGGCATCCTCACCTTGAGGACTGGTCCCAACTTTTCGAAAATCTCTTGAGTTGGTCCAAAGCTATCACAATCATTGAGAATCAAAATGGAAAAACTCTCATAATTCAAGATTTATTAACTTTTTTTTATTACAAGTTTGAACATGAAACTTTCAAAAAATAAAATAACACAAGCATTGGCTCCTACGGGTCCACAATTTATTTCGGGTACATTAAGGTTGAGTCAAAGTCAGTTTTGGTGCCCATTTTCTCTTTCTTCAGTGTCTCTCAACGGCCATTTTATGTATCACCTCATAAGTAGAATAGTGGGATAGTCATCTCTTGGAATGGTCACTCGCTCCCTCCAAGTGTTTTGATAAGCTCGGGTAGTCGCATGATTGAAGTTTGGTATCACGAAGTTTTCGGGTTAGTCGGCGGAACTACTTGACGAACACCGAGTTGGCGGAGAATGCGGTAAGGAATATAAAAGGTCCAATCAGTCAAACCAACCAAAACCATTCGTCGACGTCCCATATTGCTCAAAGCCATGGTTGGACAGTCAAGCCAAGACAGACGCCAAGAAATCATCTCCTTAGTGAGCCGGGAAAACACTTGAACCCAACCTTGGACATTCCCATAAAACTCTTGAAAGTCCGTTTGAATGAAGCCCTGTGTTTCGTGAATCCTATTTCTCGGCACTGATTCTAACAAATTCGCCTTATCGTAAATCCAAGTCTACAAGAGAGAGAAAACAAGTCAACAACCGTAGAAAGCCTAAAACCGAGCGTTGAGGTAAAATGAGAACAAGAGATAACCCGAAAAAGGAGAGCTGAGTGAAAAGCCTACCTATAGGAGCAAAGCACTTCCTTCAAAAACGTTTGTCCGTCCAGCATGGACTCTGTCTAATCCAATCAAAGTCTCAGCAAGAACCATGGGAGCCACATCCTTGTGTTCTTCAATTTACATGGCCACCCCAGCAAGTGCTAAGTTGGGCTGACCATCTGTTCGAACAAACAAGAATGTTGCATGAATGCCAAGACACAGTGCAAAATCCTCGGTAAATCTATGCCTCAATCTCTAACTCATTCATTTTCAATCTATAGCTTCCTCAACCTCCCTTCACGATATCAATCAAAGAAGAACAATTCATAATATTAGTGACCAAAACAAGCTTGTCAAGCAGAAATGTTGACACCCAAATTTGGCCCGACCACTCGAAATCTACACACAAAACATGGATCCAACATTATCAGATACTATAGTGTCTTTGTAGAAAACATATTGTATATTCGCTTACTTCAGTATTAAAAGAAATTTTGGAATTGACAAGTGATATATGTTGCAAATTGGGGGATTAATTGATCGATAAACAAATCGAGGAAAAAAAAACTAAATTCATCTCCCATGACAAGTATCTGGAGCACAGTACATTAGGAGGGATTTGCTCTTTTTGAAGATAACCAACATACTCTAATACCATAGCTACATTGCTAGTAGATGCTTTCTATAGTTGGAAAATAATGAGAAGAGGAAATTCAGTGGGTATTAAGTAATGTAGCTTAAATGGTCAAGCAAAACTCTGTTCTTATATATATATACATATACATAGTGTAGATTATTTATACAACTCTACTACAACTGGGAAGATCAAATTCTATTTTCACGCAAGCTACGAGCCGAAAAGTACCTATACACAACCTACTACATTGGCAGGATGCCTATGAAAATAAAAATACCACAAATTTCATCTCTATATGTGGCTGATAAATGTTCATCGAGTCAAATGTGATGTTTGTTTTGGATATTGGCCATGAGTGCATTTGGAGTGATCAACATCATCTTAACCTCTAACACTTAAATCTAGCAACCAGACATGGTTAAGAGACCATAGTAGATCAAACACACTTAAATCTAGCAACCAGACATGGTTAAGAGACCATAGTCGATCAAACATGATAATCACTTTATTTTTGGTGTGGAGGATTCAGCATACCTCCTAGGTGTCGAAACTATGCCATGCATTATCTTGATCTATAAAAGTGAGCACAATCAAACCGCAGGACAGAAGAACAACTCCCACTCCATAGAAAATGAAGCGCGGGATCCTGCCACAAGTGACAAGTTGAGCTGTGTAGTCAAGAAGGATAAAAATGAAAGGTAGATAAACAAGTCATTGGAAAGAATAATTCTTTCTTTTTCTTTTTGATCTGGAAAAGTAATTCTTTTTTAAGACTAGGAGTTTTACTTGTTGAGCAGTGTCATGCATCTTTAATCCGAAAAAACACATAACTAATAACACTATGTTGCACATGGTCCTTACATAGTGTCGGGCCTTATGAGACTTGAGTTATGTAAAACATGCAAAAATTGTTGTATCGAAGGCTCTTGCTTTTGCAGAGATCCTTTACTCTCCATAATTCGTTAGGTCTGTAGAAGCAATTCCATGTCAACTTTAAATGAACGCCACCCGAACTGGCCTGTTGCCTAATGTTTCTGGCAAAAACAAGAACCTCGTTCCTAGGTTTCTGACATTCATCCGAACTAGCCTGCTGCCTGATGTTTCTGGCAAAAACAGGAACCTCATTCCCAGGCTTCTGAAACTATAATATCCTCACTGTGGTGTGAGACAACTATTAATGGATAATAATCTTAGTACTTGGCCTCGATGCTTAATTCTATTTTCTTCATATACGTCTCTCAATCAACCAAACCATCTATTAATTACCCCACTCCATGGCTGGAGACCTCAATCCCCATCCAAAATTAACCATCTTATTGCCACTAACTTGCTGTGACAAGCATCACTGATGTTCCAGTGTTAAGAGAGGAATTTTATGTTGATAGGATTCTTGTAGCCTTGCATCACAATCAAATTAAAACATGCTAAGGAATAGGATGTGATAAAAATTTCAATTTCTTAAGTCATCTTTTACTTCTCTTCTTCTCCTATTTTTCAAAAAAATTCTCATTTCGATCTCAGTATTCTACAATTGAAATATCGCTAATGTGCAATAACAAGAAAATGTAGTGTCCATATTTTTGTGGCAATCAAGAAAATGAGTGCCCATTCTTTGTTCCAACAAAGATTAAGCGACTTCTATTTTGAATGACATTTGCTGTTGTTGCACGTCGTATGTTTTATTTTTAACATAATATATTAGCAATCACAAGGAACCTAACCATGTATTAACATTGTTCATTTGTTGGTATGCTTACTAATAATTTCCATTCAGAAGAAGACTGCTTACATTACCTTAAAAGCTATAAAATTTGCAGACATTTGATCCAAGAACCTATCCACCGACAAAGTGTAGAACTTGTCCAAATTGCACATCTGAAATCAGTATATTGGCAGAGGATGAATCAATAATTAATGTGAATAGCAGCAGATGAATGAGAACATAAAAAAAAGAATAAATAGAAAACTAATTTCAAACCACAAGTAAAGAGTTCTATGATTTAGGGAATCCAACTTCAACTAAATTTTTGCTTTCGCTGTTCAATCAAAATGAAGAAATCAATCTCCTCCATGGTCTTAACACAAATACAAACAAAAATGGCCCTTCAAAAGCAAAAAAAAATTCCTCCACATCCTTTGTTACGAACCCAAAACCAAACAAAAGCGTTAGATAGACTTTGACAAAAGGTTCAAACAAATAGTTATTAGAAACATAACATTGAATGGATCAACGGGTGTTCATAAATCCAAAATCGTGGAATTGTTTCCCCTGCGTTTGGATTGAAACCCATGTAATCCTCTCTCGTAGGTGTTAGTCTTCACAAGTAGCTCCATGTTGGAAACACTTGTTAACCATAGTCGGAGCTCTCTGTGAAAAAACCAACCTCTATTGTATCTGCAAAAAATAAAAGGGAAACGGCCCAACCTCTGTTGTATCTAAAATGAACTCTCAGTCTCCCTTAGCAGGGCATTGACTAAATATGTTTGCAATATAGGTACACAACTAACGCATACATTTTACATATCCATTCAATTGAGTCCAAGGGTTTTCAAAATAGTCTATGCAATTGGAAAAATGAAAATCAATAGGATAGAGCAATGATGAATTGTTTTTTAATCGGTGCGGCAAACAATCCAAAACCAACAAGATAAGATGGGGGGAATTAACACATACCCATTCGCAAGCTTCTTGCCCAAATACAGTCCAACGAAGAAGGTTCAATGGAATTCAGACTCACCTCGCATCTCTACAAATCCAAATTAGAATTAGAAATAACGGCAATACACTACTCAAGAGAATATGACATCATGCACAATAAAACAACTTTTCAGCATCAAAACAGAAAACTGAACCCTCGAATCGCAAAGTGTTGGTGAGAATTGCTAAGGATGTGGCTGCCTCCCGCCAAAGCCTTCTCAGTGTTCTAGGAAGCTGCTTAAGATACACACAGTGGGCAAATTAGAAATAATATGAAGTATATGATGCAAAGATTGAAAACCAAAAAGTTGTTATCTAAAAAAAAAAGGTTTATAAATATAGTTAACAACTATCACCAGGGAAAATATCACTTAACAACTATGTTGCATGGAGGCAGGGATGGAGCCGGGGGTAGCTAGTAGGGGCTATCGCCCCTACTACAATTGAAAAAACCTTAGTATTACATTGAAAAAATTGAATATATCATCAAATTAGTTAGCACCGCCCCTCCTTCACATATAGCCCGTCCCTCCTATGTAATAATTCTGGCTCTATTCCTCCTGAGAGGCCTCAAAAGTGAAGGAAAATAGTGTGAGTCTCCTTAACAACTTAACTTTTCTTGTCAATATAGAGTCATGCATGTTGGAGTGTGTGTGTGTTTGTGTGAGAGTGAGAGAGAGAGAGAGAGAGAGAGAGAGAGAGAGAGAGAGAGAGAGAGAGAGAGAGTTCTTACAACATCCATAAGTGTTGTTATTTCTGATTCAATAAGCTCTTATTGCAGCTTAGACAATCAAGTTTTTGAGTTCATCGTATGTGATTGTGCCACTTCTCTGTATCTACATTTTTTTATGTTTCTCAAGCCATTGATTTCTTCTATTGAAAGATTTTCTGCAATAACCTCTAAAGAAGCCAAAAAGCTTCATGTAATTTTATCAATTTATTATAAAAAAAAACTTTGGTTACAGAAACGTATGCAATACAAATGATGTCTCTTCAACACAGTCTTGCAACACTGCCCTAAAAAACGTGGGTTACAACCATTAACTTTATCATATTTTGCACCTGCCTAAACACGTATCTTAGAAAGCCATTTGTTTCCTACCAGTATTCACTTAACATGAGAAATAACTCAACCATATACACAAAATAGCTGAAACTCGTGTCTTAGCCAAGGTAAGTAGACAAGCTCAGCCAAATCAGAAATTGATATTAAATTCTGCAAATTTTGTGAATTCTAAGAACCAAGTGTTAAATTGCACCTTTAAAACAAGTTTTTTTTAGCTTGTTCATTGCTCTGAATTGCTCCATCCTAACGAGTACAACACGATGAAGAAGTATATTCAATTGTTCATTACCTTCTTCCAGCCACGAGTCCTTTGGTTCACGGATCATGATATGATATTGTGAACACCATGCGGAATGCTCATGAAATTGAAGTTTGGAAAACAGTTTTGATTGGTTGATTGATTGAATGGAGTCGCCACCTAGGTTTGAGGACCGTACCCGAGAAACCAATTGAAAAATGACTCTTTTGCCCTTGAAATGGAAAATATTTCACTGGTCTTTTAAAATGAGATTTCTCGGGTCCGGGAGCTAGGTTACGAGAGGGGGAAGAATTTAAAGCACCCCTCTTGTCCGGTGTGACCACTGGTCTCTACTCAATGCTCAAGGAATTTTGAAAATATCGTTTAACTAGACTTTGAACACATATTCATATGAGAGCACGAAGATTTATTAACAATATTAATGAAATGAATGTGGATGCTTGTGCAAGTTTCATGAATGCATGAAAATGAAATTTCTCTCAACGAAATGCAAGAAAATGTGACTAAATGACTGAAAATTCTCAAAATGGACACACAACCACCACGCTATGCACACCTGGATTGCATGCTGAGCACCTGGATTGAATGCAGATCCAGGCGCCTAGATTGAATGCAGGTGCCTGGAATGGGATAATCCAGACGCCTGGATGGCCTACCAAACAGTAACCTCAAATCTTCATTCTCCATAGTAAGCACCAAGTGTAATACTTTTTACTCATTCACACACATTCTAAATGATATCAAATGACATTATGGATGAAATGGACCTCAAGATCAACTTTGTGACATGATGTGAACTTAGGAATTCATGATTCTAACGTGCTTTGATGGATAGAATGAAAATGCTAAACTAATCTAATACATGCATTAAACACTTTTAAGCATAAAATGAATCTTGAGATATATTAATGACCATAAAGGAAGAAGGAGAGAGAATGAAATAGATTTAAACCATGTGATGCCTTTAGAAGTCATATGATAAATACATATGCACACAATACATTTTATTCATTTGATTGCGACACCTTTGATGCTATTTAAAACTAACAAGGAATACCATATGGTCCATAATTTCATCATAAAACACCATTTTGACCATGATCTTGCTTCCAAAATGTCATTTACCATGTCTTAGAGTGATTCTCTAGATCATGCAATGATGAATGCATACACAAATGACTTGTTAACACTTTAAATAACCAAAAGAAATCAAATAAAGCAGAAAAACACAGCCAGGGGAAGGGAATCCAGGCGCCTGCATTAAAGATGGTCCGGGCGCCTGGATGGCATGCAGGTGCCTACAATGGGTAGGACCAGGCGCTTGGACTTGCTACTGATGTATAAATGTTGAACCTTAATTATGATATCTTCCAACCCTCCCTTACCTCAAATTGACATTAATGGTCAGTAAAGGCTAGGTGGTGTTCCCCTTAGGGCCCAGTTGAGCAATGTTGTAGAAAATCTACCTATGAAGGCTTGATTTATGAACTTGAGAGAATGACTTGATGGTTTTTGGAACTTGAATAACTTTGAATTGACTGTTTTGGGATGTAAATGTCTAATTATGAGTACTTGGTTATGGCTTAAGGGTGGGAATGAGAGTATATGTAGCTAGTGTAACGCCCCCAAAATTTGGGTTTGTTAATAAATGATACATATACAATAACTGGGGTTTTACAGTAGTAACCCATAAGAAATTACATAAATCCTCCTGCCAAATACAATCATTCTCTATAGGGTTGACTAGGTTTCTCTACTTCATCGCACGGCCGTCAATCCCGGTGGTGTCCTGCTCTGCTCTGTAAGCCTTCAAGCCATAGTTCTCTCCTCCTGTCCATCTCCATAGTCTGGCATAATACGTCGGAGTCGCAGAGCAACATCGTGGTATTATGCCAGGGTTACACAAGTGTAACACTGTGAGCGATAACACCCAGTAGACTATACTACCCAATCTCTAACTAGCAATTCTAGAACAATAAACTCAAAAACAGTACTCCCTCCGTTCCTTTTTATTTGTCCCTCACTCTCTCTCTTGTCTTTTTTCAAATCAAAAAAATAAGTACTTCCATGTATCATTTTTCAAATTTTTTGGCACCGAATTAAAGTACACGATGAGTACTTTAATTTGGTGTAAAAAAATTTAAAAAATGATATACGAAAACACTTTATTTTTTCATTTGAAAAGTGGCACGACTTTTCATAGAGGACAAATAAAAAGGAACGGAGGGAGTATATAATATTTTTGAACGGTAAAACCATGCAATGCACCATGCGTGTCTATGCAGATCAGAATACATGCGCAAAAAATCGTAAGTCATTTCAATATCTCAAAACGGTGTCACGTGTCAGTTTCTCAAGCAGTATCTCATTTTAATAACGCATCACATGTCTCAAATCATTTTCTCGTATAGTGTTGTTTTCAGCATTCTTCTTCAAATTTCAACTATGTCAATATCTCACACCACTCGAAAGTTATTGGTCTATTTACACCTCCTTTTAACTGATAGTACCAACCTTTCCGCTCGAGGCCCAGACCATCGTGCATCATTGAACCTAACCAGTCTCTTTGCACAATCTGTCCGTCCGCCCCGCGACTCACACGACACAGTCCCGGCCGTCTCATATCACTGAAGTTAACCAGTCTATTTATGAGGTCCGTTCACCGTGTGTTGTGCACGCTTACCCCAAACATCCAAGTTCTCTCCACGAACTGGAAGTGGCGCTCTCGCCGCACTACCGCATCAAAATCATTCCTCCAAGTTCTCTCCGCGAACTTGAGGTGGTAACAATTCATCTCATCACATTCCATTTTCAAATCTCATTTCATTTCATTTCCCGAATATCTCATTTCTCGTTTCAAAAATTCATTTTCATTCACATCTTTATTTTCCCGTCAATCGCTATTCAAAATTATCTCATTTCTCGTGTCATATCGTATCGTGTATGTGCTCAATGCCACATGCTCAAAATAATGCCCATGCAATATTTTCTAAACACTTTTCCCATAAAAATCATATTTTTCCCTAGAAAAATTCCCACATAAAATCATGCACTTTAATGCACCAATTTTCAACAATAATATTTTTTTTCTCTATGAAAATATTCTCACGTGAAATCATGCACTATAATGCTCCATTTTCTCAATAATTTCTTCATAAATTTTATTTTCTGACGAAAATTCAATTTCTCTCCTTTCCTTTAAAACTCCAATTATCGCTTCTCTAAAATAAAATTAGCAAACTATCTTTTTCTAGCTATTTCTTAAAAAAGACTCTCTTTTTTCCAGAAATCTCATGTCCAAAAGATTCAACCATTTTGTCATGAAACTTTCTTACCAAAAATAAATTTAAAGAAGTAGTGAAAATCTTCTTTTCAGAAAATCTAAATTTTTCAAAAAACATACTTTCTAATTCTCTAGAAACTTTCTTTTTCAAATAAACTTTAGAAAAACTCTTCCTTTTAAAAAAGATACTTCTCAACATCTTTCTTTCTAGAAAATTTCCAAGTAACTCTTAACATTTTCTTTTTCATCACAACAACATATTTATAAATATAGCTAATAATTACTTAGTAGAAAATTTTTTAGAAGAATAACTACTAATTCTTTCTCTACATATTTATTAATTTAAAACCTCTAATTTTCTTACAACAAAACTAATGAACTCAATGTAAACTTTATTAGTAAAAAGTAAACTCTTTTATAAGCATAAACAAGCTACTAATTTTAGGAAGAATTATTAAATTGGTAACTTAATAATTTCATCTACTTCCATTAACTAGTTCTTCCAAGAAAAACTTTCTAGAAATCCCATCTTCTAATAAACTTCTAATCAACTTAATCTCTTTAAACCATCTTCTAATTTCATGAAGAAATATTCTAATTAGAAATCAATTAGAACATCCAACTCTTTTCAACATGAAATCCTCTATTTTAACTTAAACAAGCTTCAAATTCCAACATAGAAAACTAATTAGAATGAACTAATTGAACTAGAAATAACTAATTAGAAGGTTGGTTTAGTAATCTACCTTAATTTACGGGTGTTAACCGGAAGCCGAAAAGCAATCCCTTTGATGTAGAGCTCTTTAATCTATCTAGCTTACTCACTAATTAACTTAGTTAGTAGCTAACTATAACTAAAATAAGTTGGTTAAGTGGTGGTTAAAGTGGTTGTTGGTTGGGAGTATGAGAGACAAACAAGTATAGTAGGGTATAAAGTGGCCCAAATGAGCAAAGGGTTGGCTATTTATAGCCAAAAGAGAGCTCCTCTCTCCCTCTTAGAAATTTTTGGTACACACTCCCTCTCTTGGCCGATGCTTTCATGTGGGGGGGAAGTAAATGTGGTGGTTTGATGGCACATGGGAAGTACACCACTTGCACACTAGGTTTTAGGTTAGGTCCTAGACTAGTTTACTTGCACACAAAGGAAATTTGGAAAGTAAAATGGGAAGCAATAGGTGACCAACATGGGAAACAATAGTGGGGGAAAAATTAGGCCTCTCGTTGTGTAGGTTTTTGCATGGTCACCTTAGTTATGGGGTGTTTTTATGAGCTTATACACAAAAATGGTGCATATGCTAACAAGTTGTAGCTAGGGCTAGGTTCAATAGGCTTAGTAGGAAGAATATTCTTCCTTAAAACATGGAAGCATGTTTCATGGAGACTTAGAGTGCAAGATTAAGCATAATAGGTCTAGGTTGTGTAGATTGTGTTCTAATACATGTATTGTGTGGGTATACATAGGTTACTACTAAAATAGCAAGGCTTATTCTAACTAGTTTGGGTACAAAATGTAGACTTAGGTGGCTACCCTAAAATCCTTAACTTGCTTGTGCAAGTGAACAAACAAAGAATCTTGCATGTGTAAGTGTACTCATGCACACACTCACTCACTCTCTCTCTCTCTCTCTCTCTCTCTCTCTCTCTCTCTCTCTCTCTCTCTCTCTCTCTCTCTCTCTCTCTCTCTCTCTCTCTCTCTCTCTCTCTCTCTAACTTGGTTAACACCAAGTTCCAAGGTGGGGAGGTGATGAGACTAGGTGGTACCGAGGTGGTCGGATGGAGCAGAGACGGTGGTTGGGTAGGTTTCGGGTATTAAACTTGGTCCCTGGGTGTTACAGTAGTGTAACAGATACTTTACTCAGTCTCCTACGCGCATATACTAGGCTAAAATTTTATTTATTCGAATTAAAAGAATTAAATAATATTTTAACAGGAAAATATTCCAATAAATCGAAATTTAAAATAATTAATCAGACTTTTAAACAAAATTTTTATTTACGAAAATTCGGGTCGTTACAGCTAGTCTGAGAGAAAAATGGGTTTTGATGGTTGGAAATGGGTGAGATAAAAGGGGATTGACTGGTGCGAAGGATCTCTGGAGGTATCTTGGCAGAATAACAGCAGGGAAATGGTGAGAGCTGGAGCCTCCTCCAAATGAGTGAGAGAAAGGGGTATATATAGCCAAAGAAAGGTTCAAAATGGGTCACTAGATGGCTTAGGGGTCAAGTTAGGGGTTCACCTATTTTTCATCCCTCCAAAAATCCTCTTCAAAGTTCAACAAGATGTTCATTCCCTCCCATTTCACCTTGGGGATCAAGTATCTGGATTGAGTCTGCGCGCTTGGAATTGGGATTAAGTTTGGGCGCCTAGAATGGGAATCCAGGTGCCTAGATTGAGTATGGACGCCTGGAATAGGGTAATCCAGGCGCCTAAACTGGGAGACTGCACAACAATCCAAACTTCGCGGGCCATTTCGAGTGCTACCAAACTTCGTTTTACGCATGGTTTGAAGCGTTGGAAAGCCTGTCAATTCTAATTTCTAACCCAAGTGGTTTGAACCCAATATGATTTGTACATCAAAATATATGACCATTTTACCCTTAGAAGGTCGGGAAAACAAATTGTTTTGGTAAAACGGGCACATCTCCCTCATTTCAAAACGGATCAAGACACATTATATATCAAAAAAAAGGTTTTGAATGTACTAGAGGGTGGTGCAAGCTTGGGTTTATTTTGGAGAGGTTTAGGAGGGGTTCCCAAGTTCATAATCAAGCCTTGCGTGCTCTTATCGAGCATTTTCATCCTTGGGGATGCTTGATAAGTTTCTCGGGTCAAAATTGGGGTGTCTACAGATATAATTAATGAGTCTAGGAATAGCTTACAGTATATTATCTTCTCCATTCAAAAAATACTAATTGTTTGTATACGGGATCCCACAATACAATGCACTCCTATGCACTCCTATATGCTATAAGTCTACAACCCTCTCAAATAAGCCATTGAACCATGTTCATTAGTTTAATCATCTTTCTTTTAATATATGGTGAAACACTACCCAAAAAAAATGTTAATTCATCTAAATCTTATCTCACGAAACTCTTCTTTAGTCTCGATGAGATAAGGACAACGAATAGATGGAAGGTAGTGATAAAATAGTAGCTTCTTAAATTTTATATTACTTAGAGGGTGTTTGGGAGCTTGGTTTTTGCATTTTCAATTTCTAGTTTTTAGCTTTTGGGTGTTTGGAAGCCTTTCACCAAAACACATTATGGTAGAATGAGTTTTCAATTTTTCATGTTAGAGAGGAGAAGTGAAAAAGAGCTCAAGAGGAGCTTTTCAAGTTTTCATTCTACTTCTCATTTTTCCCACAAATCTTAAAAGATTATTTTACCCTCCTATAGTGGTGTTTTCTGAGAATTGGAAATTATTTCTACTTTTTCCAATGGTAACAAGCCAATTGTTTTAGTGTTATTGTTCAAACGGAAAAAAAATGTACAAGATTCTGGTATTGTTGAAATAAGTTTTTCTTGTTATTTAAATTTGTAGCCTTAATTGGCGTAATGTTTAAGTGTCTATTCTTTTTTAAATTCATACATTATTATTTTTGTTTATAAATGATGGTCGAAGTACTTTTATATTTTTGCGATTAGTTCCATTTTACTTTTATATTCCAAAGACATGGTGGGTAGTTGCCCCGTTGGCATGTTGTAAGGGTAAATCGGTAGAAATCCAAAGCAAAACTCATTTTCATCATTTTTCTCCCAAACACTACTTCTTTTGCAAAATGCATTCTGCACATTTCTCCCAAACACTCTTCCCAGATTCAAAACTCATTCTGGCCAAAATCCAAAAAGCTAAAAATTAAAAGCTGAAAAGTTGGCTCCCAAACACCCCCTTACTTACCAAGGGCCTGGGAAGCAGTTATTCGCTTTTTAGGATCTTTTGTTAATGTTTTCCCGATGATATCTTTTACACCAGTTGATACAGAAGGCTTAGGCAAGTTTTCAAAGTCGATATGGCTTTTAAAATCTCATCAAATATGTCTTTCTCGGTCACTTAAGAAAATTTATCCATCCACACATAAAATACCAATGTCAAAAACTTGTTTCGACAGCAACATATAGGTTCCATATCTTCAACTTTAGGCATCTTATTAAAGACTAAAGAGTAAAAGGGTTGGCACAAGTGGGACAGTTACAGCCATATCTCACAAAATGATTAGGAAGAATGGTGAAGTCCATCCGCTTGAAAAACAAAAGCTGGGAATTCAAAAAGAAATCTGTCAACTGAGGAGGAAGACTTGAACCCCCTTGTACACGCCATGAAACTTCACAGAGATTCTGAGAGTTGTATAACAACTCAAGTAGTCCAAACACAAGCTGGCCTAACGGTACTCAATTACTATGCCTTTTAAAATCTCAGAACCATGAATAAAAGTAGTCTTCTAGGTACTGATATATGATTAGAAAATAGGCATTTACCAGCCAAAAATGGAGGGATTCCACTAAGAAGGATGTATAGAATCACTCATTCACTCCACACGTCTATCTCCTTCCCATAACTCTGCTTCAAAACTTCTGGAGTAAGGTAATAAACACTCCCCACAATGTTTCTATAAACTCTCCCTGGAGAAACATTTCGAAGCTTTATGTTAAACAGTTAGAAAATCACAAAGATTGATGACAGTCAATCACCGAAATGAATAGTCAAACAACTTCGAAAAATTTATTGGCACGTAACGAAATTTTGTATGAACATTTGGAGTTCAAAGTAAGAAAGCATAGCCAGTTAAAAGTCCAAGTACATGTGAAAGAGTTCAAGTAAGAAAAAAAAGGGCTTAGGTACACATTGCTTTCTTGTTGGATTCAAGCTGACAACCTGCACACATGGATCAAGATGGTCGATCAAAATCACAAAACACAGTAATGCTTGACTTAATTTGAGAATAGCTTACAAACAAAAAGTTATTTTAAAAAAAAAAGACAAAAAGAGATGTATACATATCGTGTCTATAGATATGTGCATACATACATATCTGCACATATAGAATCACCTCCTCGAATGGATTTCCACCCCCCATAAAATAAAATAAAATAAAAATCTAAGCACCTTACAAAAAAATGTAGAAGTATATCATACAACGAATAATCTAAAATTTCCGCATACTTGAACGTCAAGCATCGATACAAATCATACAAGTGTACAACTGTCGAAAGAAACCAAAAGGTTGGAATTCACCTCTGAATTCATTATATATATATATGAGAGAGAGAGAGAGAGGATACCTAATATAGTAAGATTTAGGACAGCATTTTAGAACCATGAGAGAGAGAGAGAGAGATATGTGATCGGCAATAGTGGACGAAAAAAGAACCAGTTTGGAGCTCTTGATGGTGTAGAGGGCTGGCGTTCTCCAGAGCTCTGCACACACACGCAGAGTGAGAGAGAAGAACAGAGAGGAAAAAGAAAAGAAAAGAAAGAACAATCGAAAAGTATATACGAAGACCGAAAGAGTGGGCCGAAGAAAGTCGCAAAAAGCCATAAATCAACCAAAGTACGGTTTGCTTTTCACAAAGTCCAATTCTGGTAAGTCCTTTGCTTTCCAATGTAGGAAAAATCAGCCATTTGCTTTCTAAATCCCACAAAACAAGGAAAAAGTGATCCAAAAGTCACAAATCAAGGAAAAAATAGGATACCGTACGAAGATGATTTTTTGTCTCCCAGAACTCTAAATAATTGTTGGTTAAAAACCGAATGACTAAAGACAACAAAATACCAAAATTAACCCCTAGACTATGTGGCTACTCAAGAAAAAAATAAGGGTATTTTGGTCCGGAAGTGGCAAAAGTGGCAAGCCAACTTGTGTTCTTATATAAGAAGGTTTAGACAATAAGAATACTCCCTCCGGTTCTTTTTAAGTGTGTAGCTTCATAATTTCAACTTATTAAAAAAGTATTATCATTACACCTTTCACATCAACTTTTACATTCATTTTTCACTATTGCCCTTGATGAAGACATTATTATTAAACTTAACCCACTAACTTTTCAAAAGGGAATATACTTTTAATGGTAAAATAGGAACTATACCAACTTTCACCCACTAACTTTTCTATATCACACTTATTTAAAAATAGCTCAAAATGGAATAATTACTCTTTTAAAGGAACGAAGGGAGTAGCAACTTCAATAATCCAATTCCATTTCCTGTTTGATTAATTGTTCACTGTTCAGATTGGATTGCTTGAAAAAAGAGTGACAAATACACAGTTCCTTGATATTTATGGCCATATGCTTGTTACTGAGAATGTTATAGTTACGGAAATAGCTATTTTTGCATCTTCAGATACGTGTGAACATTTATGGAACTTAAAACAGAGAGAAATCTTTCTACCATAGCTTTTAATCATTGACTCTTGATCGCCATCGTAAAGTATGAAAGTATTTTTAGCATATATTCTTTTGGCCATTTGTATCTAAAATTTGGTTACTCTGTTTCTTTTCTATTCCCCAAATTCTCTTGTTCTTCATTTCCCGAATCTTCATGTTCCTCTTCCACTAAGTCTTAACCAAGCTTGAACTCTCTTTTTGTGATTTACTCAAAAACTTATTGATAGCACCTGCTTGAGATTGAATTAGGGCATCTACTGTATGCTTCTTCTTTCTTTCTTTTTTTTTCCTTTTTTCATGTCTTGGCAAATTCTGTTTAGTTATTGTGAATTTGATATTGGGCCTCTTTTGAGTTTGAACTTGGGCCTTATATACGACGTATATTTTTTTATTGGTATTATAAAAGATACCTAGGGGTATCTAGGAATACTAAATATGTAGGCCCTTAAAATTCGTATTTTTTTAGGCCCTTAAAATTCGTATCCGCAACTCTTGCTTTAGCTCAAGACTGGCTTTGATAATTGGACTCGACATTAAGAGCTCGTTTGGATGGCGTATTGGTTATGAAAGGATTAAATAGTAAGGAAAGATTAAATAAGAATAGTAAACCCATATTGATGTGACAATTAAGAATGAGAGATTAAATAGTCCATGGTTTGAATGAAGGATAAAAAAGAGGGGATAAAGAATAAAAAAATGGGGGATAAGGATGGTAGATGATGTAAAATCATGTCAAAAGACTTTCTTACCCTTGGTAATGCATATATTAGATTATATATGTATAGTTGTCAAAATTATGTTATAATGGAGTAATTCATTTCAATATTTTTTATACTATAAATTAAGAATATTAAATATTAAAATTAACCCAATAAGTCAACAAGCCAATAATGTAAATTTCTAAAGTATAATTTTTTAAAAAAACTTTTTGTATCAAATTAAAGATCTCTATTAGTAGTTTAATTTGGTGCAAACAAATAAAAAATTATATGCGGGAAGTACTTAATTTTTTATCCAAAGGATATTGCAAAGCAACTCAACAAGCAGACAATGTAAAATTCTAAAGTATATAATTTTTTTTAATTTTTTGTATCAATTAAAAATCTCTATTAGTAGTTTAATTTGGTACAAAAAAATAAAAAATTATATGCGGAAGTACTTTATTTTTTTATCCAAATGATATTGCAAAGCAACTCAATAAGCGAACAATGTAAAATTCCAAAGTATAAAATTTTTGAAATTTTTTTGTATCGAATTAGATATCTCTATTACACCCTAATTGGCTGGGAGTTAAGAAGAGGTATAAGCTACACCCCCTATTTTTATCTCGGTCCCACCGATATATCCATGGTTTGGGAACCAAAATACAACCCGGATAAATTATACCCCTCCCCCTCATTAATTTATAACACCCCCCCCCCCCAAAGTTATAAATTATACTCCTTTATACCCCATGTCTATTTACGCAATTAACCCTCCTTATAACCCCTCATCTTTTTTACTGGGAAACCATATACCACTTTCGACTACTGTGTTTACTCTCTTTAGTGTGGCGATTTGTGGTGATCTATGGCGATTCATCTTCTCGACCGACAAACTCCAGCGATGTGCGATCGTTGTTGTCCACCAGCGGCTCAAGTAACTACTCCTACTACGTTCGTCTTTCAGTGGCCTCTCTCTCTCTCTCTCTCTCTCTCTCTCTCTCTCTCTCTCTCTCTCTCTCTCTCTCTCTCTCTCTCTCTCTCTCTCTCTCTCTCTCTCTATTATCGATTAGTCTGTGGTTGGATCTAGTGATCTTCGATTTTGTTGTTTTAAGGAAGTGACTATTGGGAGTAAGTTCATCTGTGTTGGATCTTGTGATTTTCGATTTCCTTGTTTTCAGGAAGTGACTGTTGAATAATCAGTTCTTCCATGTTGGATCTTGTTATCTTCGATTCCGTTTGTGTTTGTGGTTGAATAATCAGTGCGTTGTTTGTGTTCGTACCAATGATGCATACCCTGAGCCCATTCACTGTGGTAATAATCAGTGTGTTGTTTGTGTTTGTGGCAATAATCACTGTGATCTCCTTATCTGTGATTTCATTTTTGTTTGTGGCAATAAACTAACCTAGTTGTTTGTGTTTGTGGCAATGATGCATACCCTGAGCCCATTCACTGTGGTAATAATCAATGCGTTGTTTGTGTTTGTGGCAATAATCAATGTGATCTCTTTATCTTCAATATTCATTTGTGTTTATGGTTAAGGAGGTTTATTTATGGGTTGTGATGATAAATCTCACACGTTAAGACGAACGTTTATAGGCAAGACGCATTAGATGGCCAATTGGCAACTAATGTTGTAGCCTACATGTATAGGTCCTACAAAAGTGTGGAAAACACCAACTATTTGAGCCCAATTATGTCATTGACTCTGTGCTAATTTCGTTTACTTTATCTCTGCAAGTACTTGATATGGCTTGTTGTTAGTAGAGATGATATGGATTGTTGCAAGTACTTGAACAAGGGTAATTTGGTCGTTTGACTAATTTTTATAATATCCACCCAACCTTTTTTTTTCTTTTGCAAGGCAAATAAAATTTATTAATCAAAGAAACACTAGTTACAATGATTAAAAGGAACCAAGATAACGGCATCACAGCGTATGAGAACATCCGAACCAGGTTGGCACCCACTCAAGCGACAATCTCTTGCCACTTGGACCCAAAAGATTGATAAGACATCAACCGAAAAAACTAAAGGCACCGCACTATATCCACCCAACCTTATACCCCCATATAAACATCAAAACAAACCAAGTACTATTTTATCCACCTTTCACTCAAACCACATATTATTTAGTTCCCCATTCATATATATGTCACATCATTGTGGACCCCGTCACAAAATAATACTCATTACTATCTTATACCCCCTTACTATTTAATCCCACCAAAACCTATCCTGCATCCAATCGGGGCCTTACTAGTTTGATTTGGTGGAAAAAAATGCGTGGAAGTACTTTATTTTTTTTCATCCAAAGGAAATTGCATAAGGGGTAGGAAGGTAAAATTGGGGGAAGTTATGTCCCCTGACTAAATGTAAGCACCCGCTTCCCCTGCTTATATTTAGTCAGGGTTGCCAATGACTACTAATTGGAGAAGTAGGATGACTCGTCATGGGGTAATTTGGTTGCCAAAGCATGGATATGGAGGAGAAGGGGGACTATTTACCCCAACCCACCTCATCCCTCTTATCTTTACACCATCTAAACGGACCTTAAGATGCTCGGGCAACTTGGATAGGAATACTTAAAATATGGGAAAACTAGAATCGGTGGTGAGAGGTCTTGTTCTCCCTATGTGAGAGTTTGGCTTCCTTAATGGCTTCTATCTCCTCTCCAAAGGATGGATGCTTGGTATGAATTTTTTTTTGCATGGCAAAAAAGTTTCATTAATCATCAAAAGTTACAATGACTAATAGGAACAAGGAGAAAGCAACAAAATGCCTAATCCGAGACCCAAACAACAATTTGGAAAGGAACCTATCAAAGAAAGCCCTAAGGTTGAAGCCTGCACCTATTGGGAAAAGCCCACACCCAATGGGCCACAATGCCCAAGATAGAAAAAATTAACCCTAAGGCACATCACCACAACCCGCTTTCCAGTCAAGCGCCACCGCCATCCAACACTTTGTGCCACCACCAAACGCCATCAAAAAGTAAGAGTTGAGACGAAATAAAGAGCATAATAACAGCCCACCATACAAGCAACGGACACCAAAATTAACCTCAAATACCGAATCTGCTGTATAATTAATAAATCATCCTCAAATACCTCCCACACCGCAGCACCAAAATCATTGTCTCTGAAACCAAATAGAAGAGGGGCAAACGAAAGCTACTTCTGTTTTAAAACCCCACAGCTACAGTCCCTAATACCTATCTAGCCACAAATTTAGTAGAGAATGGATTTGATGATTCAAGTTACAAACAAAAAGAAAGTATTTACACAAAGAAACAAAATTCTATAGCTTCAAGGTAAGATCAGGTGTAGAGGAATCTGCACTTGGCGCTGGAACCAAAGTTGCGACATTGATGTTTGAACTTTGTCCTGATTCAAAACCACCCACATTGCCCCCGAATTGCCGGAAGCTGCCTGGCCAAAACAACCCTGCTTCATCATCTTCAACAAACACTGGCAACCCGAAAAAACTCTGTTCAAACCTTGCTCCAGCTCGTGCCTCGTGATAAGGCCGTGATGATGATGGAAGTTGTGTTTGGTGTATTGAGGAATGAGCTTGGATTCCAAGTGACCGGAATGAAGTACCGTGAAGGGGCAGAGATGCTAAACTCGCATACCTATCAAAATCGTAACTTGTAATCTCAGAATTGGGAAACTAAATCAATGCGAATTGAAAACCCAGAACAAATAGATATAACAGTATCTTTAAAATTATTTTAAAGAATGGAATTAAGAACATCTTTAACTGTGTACTGTGCTAAACTAGAACATTAATGTGGTTGAAAACACGATACTGCAGGGTCTAAGAAAGGGCTTGTGGTGGGCCAAAAAATAACACTCAAAGGAGTCTCGGATATCGAGCCAAGGTCCAAAGCCCAGGCACGGTTCCTGAGCCCATCAGATAAGAGACAAATATGATGGGCCGTCCGAGACAGTGCCATCCGAGACAAACTGGTGTGTCTCGGCCGGAATGAACTATGAACCGAACGAGTCATCCGAGACGGATCATTCCCGAGATGGCTCGGAGGGTTGATCCGAGATTTCGGTGACGTCCTTTGTGTCGTCATCTGAGGCAGTTAACGCTCATAACAAACTTGGGAAGGCACATGTGCATGCTACAGCTGTCTCCATGTCAGCTTGACGATACCCGAAGCGGTTACGCTACATGCCTAATTCTGATTGAAGAGCGCATGCATACGATGATTACAGATCTGGCTCGTGACGCTCGGTGACATCATCCGAGCCAAAATGACTGATTTCCCTTGTACTTGGGGAGCCTATAAATACAAAGCAAAGAAGCCCTAAAGAGACACACAACACTTTCGCTCTCTACAACTACTCTCTCAATACATCTGTCTTCTCCGATCGATTACAAGATCGTCGGAGTGACTTCCTGGCCACATTCCAGCCAAGTTGGGTGCTAATGTTGTGTGCTAAGTGTGGACGTGTTTCTGAGAGGATTAATCGCCACCCACTCGTTGCTCACTCAGGTCAGGAATCATTCAAGAGGCTCCTTTGTATTTTTGAGGACACCACGGGGTTGATCATCGGAACCTTATCCCTGCAGGCTGAATGCTACAAATGTAGTGCTTTATAATGTCAAAAACTTAAGACCGTTTTGTTTAGTGAAAGGAAAATTAATTTGGTTATACAATTTTATTGAAGTAACTAGACGTAGTCCTAATTTAAAATTTCATTGAGTTGGTTGAGTGATTTTCAATTGATGTTATGGACATAAACATTATTTCTTTTGATTCCATCTCGGGTAATATTGAGTCTGCTTGACACGATAAAAGTGTCCCGACTCAAGTATAATCCAGGCTACGCCACTGTGTGTCAAATTTGGCATGAGATATAGCCTTGTGCTACTTTATACATACCACTCCTTTAAAACAAACAATGCAATAGATAGTATTGTAGCGCACAATGCTTGAGCATACCTTTTAACAACTCTATGTAAAGTTCACTTATGTTGGTGTGAGAAAATAGCACAAAACACATCACGTACCTATCGGACAACATTCCCATACGCATTGCCCGCTTTGCCAATGTCCTCTCCCTTTTGTGGGCGTTTTGGTGTCCTCCCAAAGCCTGTGAGCTGTAAAACTTGCGCCTACAAAAATTACAGGAAAATACTCGGGGCATTGGATTTGGTGCAGCCATTGCATGAGTGGCTAAATCGATGTTGCTAGTATAGCTCGTGCCATTCAACTCAGCATCGTTGGCCTGAAAGTTGAGAGTTAAGTCGAGTAAAATAGGCCCAGGAGCTTGTGGATGGTTGTTATTTGTTGGAGAAGAAGTTGTGTTGTTGTCCTTGGACGGGTCAGGGGTGGTGATTTCTTGGGTAGATACGTTGGAGGCTACTTGGCTGCTCACTTCGGACTCATCTTCGGATTCTGGCTTCAGATTTGAATGCTTCATTGTGGGTAAGAAAACTAAGTCTAAAAGCTAGATCCTGTTTTTCCTTGTGAGCAACAGCAGGGAGTCTGGGAGAGCTTAATCTAAATGCCAACACTAGATATTTAAACCACTAGGTACCTGCATTATCAAAAAATCAATTAGAATTCCAGAGAGAGAGAGAGCAAAATGATATAACATGTTGGAATACTGAAGATGAAAAATAGGGTGAAAAGTATGACACATACGAGTGACCATTTGTCGAGAGACTCAAGACTAGAATGGAGATTGAAACGTTAGAACACGTACACTGCTTCTGGAAATGTGAATAATGATTGAAACGTGAACATTCAAATGCACAGCTATATGTTGGAATCCATTAAAAGAAGCAACTGAAGCCCGATCTTATGTTCACGATCCAAAAGGAAATAGCAACAAATGTGAAGCACACAGACTTGATTCGACCATATATGGATCCGACATTAGCTTTATAACTCTTGATTAACTAGCAAACTCTTTATAACTCTTGATTAACTAGCAAACTGATGTCCGAACCATATTTGGTCTGCCATTGATTCAACCATATATATTTGATTAAGTTGCAGACCAAATATCTGATCCAATGGCAGTGGGAAAAAAAAAAAAAAAAACCCTTCAAATATGGTTCTTGACATGGAGAAGACTGAAGCATAAGCTACATGAGAGTGGTGTTGCAAATGGGTTAATGCAACATTTGAAATAGCTATTTAGACAAAAACACCTCCTAATTTTACTCGGTATCCAGCAAAATGGACCGACTAATCTGGATGACCAACCACATCATCCACTAGCAAGGGATTCTTGAATGAGGCAAAGTTCCATCTAGATTGGCCCTACATCATAATGGATATCACCTGGGTGGAAGTCCAAATCTCAGACGAACAACATCCTGATACCCCAGGTTGCCGGTAGAACACTACAGAATGTTATGCATCGGATAACAGATTCATGGATGCATAACAAGTTTTCATAAACAACCTGGTTACAAACTAAAGCACTGGAGATTCGAGTGGATTTTCAGAAGGAAAATCAAATAGACTGTTATGACTTTCAAAACCGGATACTATTATCGGTAAATAGTGACATGAACTGATGATGTCTTTCCAAACATTGCCTTAAGGATTCAAACTCATAAAAATCACTGTGTGCTTTTATTAATTCTAAAGGGGGTAGACCCCATTTAGATACTACTATCTGTCATAAGATCTTACATGTTTGGATAGCTGAGGACAGAGATGGGAAAATTGGCAAAGAAACCAGAATCAGCCATTTTTTTCAGTAACTCTCCAACAGAATCACTGCTAACAAAATTTCCACTGATTTCAAGGCAGCTGATTTTCTGTTTTTCCCCTCATACTCAAAAAATCAAACTTCCTGTTCTCTATATGCTTCCTAAACAACAAAAGGGACCCAAAGAGAACAGTGTCTACATTTTTTCTCCCTTAAACAGTATCCCAAAGAAAACAGGAATGGAAAAATAGTGCAGCAAAGAAGCTAAATTACCATATTTTGCTTACCTGTGTTTCAAATTCGATGATCCGAACACCGGAACTGTGAATCGACACAAACAAACACAAAAATGAGAAAAGAGATGTACTACAAGACCAAGATCCACCAAACAAAACAAGTACTAAAAAGAAAACATACTTGAGACCATCATCAGACACATTGTTTAATTTTAGCAATTAATTGATGTGTTTTTTTATGGGAGTAGGCAAGGCATTCAAGAGCAAACTATAAATTAGTACTCCATCATAATTAAATTAAGCCGGGTAGGTTTTTTTTTTTTTGGTTCGTCGGAATTTCTAAGCAGGGTAGGTATAGTAGTAGGTACAAAAGGAAAAAGTGGGTTGAAATTGCATACCTCAAAGTCACAGATTGTCAGTACTTGTTGTAGTACTAGACTGCTGATGAGTGTGTGATAGTCAGAAGAGGCGATTGAGGTGGGGGGTAATCTAGTTTTTACCAAAAATGGGGAAGCTGATAGGAAGTTGAAAGAAAGAAAGAAAGCAGATGAAGATAAGACCGAAAGACAGAGAAAACAGAAAAGATGGCCGTACGTCAGAGGAAAAAAGCAGGAGGGGTACCCACTACTATTTTGAGAGAGACAAGAGGGAGAGTGTGCGTCTGTACCCACCCATAAAAAAAAAATTCACTTACACACTTTTTATTTAACATTTCATTTCAAAAACTAAATGACAATAAAAGATTTAATCACAAGATACAAGAATTAATTGAACACATGCACTAGCAACCTCAATTATACATACTGTGAAAGTAGACCAACTACGAGGTCGGGTATATGGCCATTTACATACATGGTAGTAGAGGAACCTACAAGAAAACTCGGCTCAAACCATGGGTTTTGCCTGGACTAAACACTAATAATGAAAACCACTAATATCTAAATGTGAACACATGCACTAGCAGCATTAACTATACATACCGCAAAAGTAAACCAACTACGAGGTAAGGTATATGGTCATTTACATACATGGTAGTAGACGAACCTACAGGGACACCTGGTTCAAACCATGGGTCTCATCTAGACTAAATTAATCAAACCCTTATACAGTGGCGTAGTCAGAATTTTAGCTCAGTGGGGACATAAGTAAACACACCTTCTTAGAATTTTTATTTTTATGTATAATAAAGGACAACAATATAAAGGAAATAAACTTAAAACGCAAAATTTTCTACAAAGTACATATAGATAACGGCGCTCTATGTAAACCAAATAAGTTAGGAGTTTTTTTTTTTTTTTTGGCAAACTTGATATATAAAGATATTAGGGCATCTTATGTGATATAGAAGGAAAAATATGTAAATAGTTGGGATACATTTGTCATCACCTTTATTATTCAGGGGTAAAATGACATGATTGGAAAGTGCAGTGTGTGGCTGTGCACACTGGTTTTAGTGTGCCTCCACCATTGTTCTTATAGATATTCAATTGAGTTGATATGTTATAGTGTCCCTTAAAAAAAATGTCTTAAACGAATTGATAGGCATAATGTGATGTTTTTCTTGTCCTAGCAAGGGGGGAACTAGAAATTTAATCTACCTTAGGATAACTGAAACTTGTACATAAATACGTAAATATTCAAAAATACACAAAAGAAAACTACAAAAAAGGTTCACTGTTGAAGTTGTACCCTAGCTATTGTGTCTTAGAGAGTAAAATTTGTCTATTGTCGAATCTCAGTCGACATCTTCGTCTAGTTCTCTTTCAAAATAAAGTTAATCAACTATTCCACAAGAAAATCATCCCCTGTTTTATTATGAAAATCAGTTTTCCAAGCTTTATAGCTGAAAATGTTCTTTCAGTTTTTACATTGGACTGAGGAGTATCATTTTTTGATATATCAACTCTTGCTTTGAAAAAATAAAATAAAAAAAATCTTCCTTTTTTTTGTTGTTGTTCCATCATAATTTAACCCTAAGAGAATAAGATAGTATGAACCTACATTTTATATCAATTTAAGCACACAAGCCAGTTCTCTGCATCAACTAAATCAAAAAAAATCTAAGGACATTAGTCAGTGCTCTAGATTTTAACAACATAAATACAAATCTAAACACACCAACAAGTTTCTTTTTTTTTCAAAAGAAAATGTTAGGTTGGGCTATGCTTTAACCAAGGGTTAAAATAGGTTGCATTACACATTAAAATGAAGTGGGCTAATATCTAACTAAAATTTAAATATTGTCCTTCCATAATTACATTGATATTCTCTATATACAAGTTGACCAAGAAAATCAAATCGTCTACTGATGAGGAAATTTAATATAATCAAAACTAATCTTAAGGAAATACAAGTACGGTCTAGGGGTTGGGATCGCCCGCATCGTGTCGTGTTGGGTTAACAGTTTGACAGGGAAAATTAAACAGTTATTTGTGTCCTTATCAAGTTACACGAGTTTAACCCGTATTCGTCCATGTTGGGTTATTGGGTGGTGTTCGGAAAAATAATAAGAGTCCTTTCAAATACACAGAAATGATGAGAAAATTAACTTTTACATAATTTTTTTCAATAACGATAGGTGTGTACAACAAAAGTATCTAACATAGCTTCAACACACATACATGATGTGTGGAGCCCACACACATTAGAGTGTGAAGTGTGTAAGGACTCCACACATCATGTAAGTGTGTTGAAACCATATTGGAAACTTTTATTGTACCGCTATCATTTTTAAATTTTTTTAGTGATTAGCTACCAAAAAAATTGGAACCTATAGCTTCATATTTTCTACTCCTAATAGGGAAACATTTTTCTGCAAAATAGATCCTGAAAAAATAAATAAATAAATTTCAGTTTTTCTTCAAAATCTTTGTCAATAAAACACATAAAAAAAATTTCCTTAACTTCACTTCGGCTGAGTTTTCCGTTAATGAAAATTTCTAAAAGTGCTAAAACTCCTAAAAATAACTAATGTATATGAGGAGAATGGTCCATCTCAGAATCCATATTTAGGAGCAGTGATGAAGCCACATGTGAACCAGTGTGGGCCTGTGCCCACACTGAATTTTTGGGAGGATTTTTTTTTCTTTTTTTGCTTTTCTATAGAAAAATTTAAATTGGTACAAAGGAATTTTTGGATTTTTCCATAAATTGTTTCAACACTTTTTTATATATACAAAAAACTAATTAGTTCTCTTGGGCTCCATTACTTGGTATTATAATTTAATTCTTTTACGCATATTTATGTGGAACTCAAGGCTAAATTATGAGTTTTATCTAAATATGCAATGAAGACCCATAAAAAAAAAGTGACGGAGAAGGGAGTTAGAACATCATATGGCGATGCCCCAGAACCACTGAATAACTAATTACTAACAAACAAGTCTCAACTCACTGAATTTTTTCCTTTGAAAGTATATGTTTACAGAACCTAGACCTCCACTGACTCGAACCCCAGATATCCCCCTTGGAAGCTAAGGAGTACAACCAAATAGGCTAAGAGGCACATTTGTCCATAAAATGTGAGTCAAGCGAGACTCATTTCGAATGAAAATTAAAACATGTAAACTTCTTTAAGAAGAGTTTTTTTTCACAATAAAAGTAGTTGTTTATGAATTGTGCCCTCACTGACCCAATTTTCTAGCTACGCCACTGTTTAGGAGTTTTAAGAAATGGAAAACACACTCGAAGTACTTTTTCGCATGTTACGGGTACAACATTTTTGGATACATATTCAATCGGAAAATCTTATGGGTGCAACATTTTTTTTACACCAAGTGTACACCGCTTTCATGAGATCTATTTGGAATCCCATACAAATGATCAGAGCCGTTTAATAGTCTTAAACAGTACAAACTAAAAACTCCTCTAATCCTTGCATGATTTTTTGGTCTATTTTTAGATCCCAAAAAAGTTCATTTGCAGAACTGTTTCCACACCGTACAAAAATATTTAATTGACAAATTGTAACAAAAAAAAAACAGTAATACACACATAATTTGCACACACTCACAATGTTTAATTCTGTGTTTAACTAGAAATTGTTAGAGCTATTCTTCTCTTCTATCCTCTATTATCCATATCATTTATCCAGTTGAATTGTGAAAGTATTCTTAAAATTTTCTTTTCTGCCAAATTTTGCCCACAATGCTTTCGCAATAATTCTATGCATATGGAATTTCCTGTTTTGTACAAATCGGGTATTTAGGACCCACTTAGGATGCCACACAAATAATCAAAATCGTTCATTTTCCAGACAAAAATATTTAAAGCTTGTATGTACCCAATTTGAACAAAATCCGTACCCAAGATTCTATAGCAACGAACCGAGCTGCTCGCGAGCAACTCATGACTCGGCTCGTTGAGACTCAGCTCAACTCGGTTCATTATGTAATCGAGCCAAGCACGAGCTTGATTTTCTGACTCGTTTAGTTAACGAACTCGCTAAAGCTCGGCACAGCTCGCAAAAGTTTGGTTCAATTGCATAAACTCGGCTCGTTTAAGGAGGTTCGTTAAATAAATTACATTGACTCGGCTCGTTAAAGCCTTGGCTCTTTTATGACCAAGCCAAGCTTGAGCTCGGTTTTTAGGCTCGTTTACTTAACGAGTCGAGCTCAAACAGTGCAAAGCTCGGCTCGGCTCGGCTATAGTTGAAACCATGCTTTTGCTCGTGAGCAACTAGTGGCTTGACTCGTTAATCGAGCCGCGCACGAGCTTGATTTTTAGAATCATTTAGTTAACAAATTCGCTAAAGCTCGGCTCTCATAAGTTCGGCTCAATTGTATAAGTTTGGCTCGTTAAGTAAATTATCCTACCTTGGCTCGGTAAGAGCTCAGCTCATTTATGATCCAACTGAGCTCGAACTTGATTTTTCAGCTCGTTTACTTAACGAGCCGAGTTCGAACACTGAAAAACTCGGTCTGGCTATAGTCCAAATCATGCTTTTGCACTGATATGGACACCCATAACTTACCCCCATCCTCAACCCCATTCCCTCTGACTATGCCATGACAAAAGCACATCAAACCAATCTTTGTATTACAATTTTACGAACCTGCAAACCCCATATCTGCATCTGAATAGCACATTCACTGCCACACTATTTTTTGCCTTTTTTTTTCACCACTTATTCATTTCCAAAGGGACCGGGTGTCATTTTCCAAAGGATCTTTGTTCGGATTTAGTTTTTCTTAAGGATTTTCTCCAGATTTGAAAGTAATGTTAACACTTTCTTTATTACTTACGTGCCCTAACCATAAATTTTTCCCCTCTTTAAGAGATACTTTATACCCTAATTAAATCTGATCTTGGAAAGACCACCTTAACAATGTTTATCTTTTCCTACCTTTTACTCCTTAGTTTAATGTACTTTGTTTGCACTTGTATAAAGAGAAGAGACAGTAGAAGGGATGTTTCTGCATCGAGCCCCTAACCTCCTTAATTAATTAATTTAGTACAACTTCTTTGTTTAGTACTATCTTATGTTAATCATGCATGTGATCTCTATCCAATTACTTTTAACACCATTATTATTCCTCACATGCTATGAATAGGTATCATTGTCATTACTAGTGTTGAAATCATGTCGACATTAGTGTCATACCTTTATTGTCTTTGACTTCAAAATGTTAATTTCAACATTTTTTTTTTGATAAATTAGGTTGAAATAAAAAGAAGCTAATTTCAACCTTAGTCTATTAGTATTGTTACATTTTGAATTTTCTGAAGATAAAAAATAAACAATTCAAGCCCGATTTGGCTTAATAATCCTACAGAGTTTTTTGTCTTTTATTCAATGTTTTCGCCTTTATTAGTTTGCATCAATTTTTTTTTTAAATTATTCATTCTCCTAAACTAGAGGAATCTTAAAAGTAAAAGGCTATTATCCAAATCTATAAAAAAAAAATTCACCAAAGACAAAAATAAATCAAAACATAAAGGCTGGATTTATTTTCGTCTTTATTTATAAATAATAATAAAAAAATTAGTTTGCTTCGTATTTTTCTATTTTTGAGTTGAGACTAACCAATAATTTGCAAAATAAATTATGTGAATTTTTTTTACCAAAGACAATAAAACAATAAGACTTAGTTCTTGTTTCTCATTTGTTAAAATGAGAATCCCATAAAGTCCAATGGGTTGATTTTAGCAAATGGTTTCCTCATTTGCTAAAATTAACCCACATGATTTTATGGGATTCCTATTTTAGCAAATGGGAAACAAGTCAAAACACCCCCTAGCTAAAAACCTTAGATAACCCGACAAAGGTCATCTTCGCGGGCAAAGGATTGCTCCCACCATGGGGTGTGAGTTCGATTCTCGGAAGTAGGCCAACCAGTTGGAAGGTGAAAGTCCATGTAGATACTAGATAGCCTTGTGGGCACATCCAACGGTCCCCCTTCTAGCTGTTTTCTAACTGCTTTCTATGAGTGTTTAGTTTTCTACTGCTTGCTATAGGTGGAATAGTCCCGCTTAGATGCAAAAAAACTTAGATTAAATTCTCGGAACTAAACACAACGATTCAGATTTTGAGCGAAATATCTTTAAAAAGGTAACACCAAACAAACAGGGCCTTAACTGAGAGAGACTGGGCCTGATCGAGCCACAGAGTGCTTAATTTGATTGGACATAAGTTCGATGGGCTCAGGCTAGCCCGAAGGACGTCGGCCTTGTTAACATATCGAGGACCAACCATTGGAACATTGTGGCCCAATTTGTTTTCCTCGGAAATAATAAAATTGGTTACCAATGACAACATAAATGCAAACTCACGAAAATCCATGAGTGAGAAGTTTCCAATAAATATGATAAAATAACTAAGCCACTCGAGTTCAGCTTATATTCACGTGAAAAATCTTTTGAGAATGATTTGTTAATACTATTTTAGTGCTCATGAAGCTTTCAAATCAAATTTGAACAATCAAAGCCTTGCCTCGTTCAAACTTATGAGAGCGTCTTCAACCCTATACAACTTCTGAAACTCAAGTTTTTAGGATCAAAATACTATTTTATAATGAAAAATGAAAGAATGGAGTGTGGGTTGGTAATGCTTTCATGTATAAAATTTAAGCTACTTGAGATTAGTTTGTGCTCAATTAAATCTCGCATGAGATAACCTCGTGAGATATGAAAAGTTAATTTTAGACGTAATTTAGAACTTGTTATTAAGCAATTTACTACTCAACTTATGTAATGCTCAGATTTTTGGAAGCATTATTTAAATCATTTAATGGAAAAAATATTCTTTTAATTAAAAGGTTTATCTTCATTAAGTAGCAGAATAAAAATGATATAACAATGACCATAGTTGGTTACAGATAAACAAAATACTAAATAACATTTTGAGAAATTAGATAACATTAGTCCCAAAAAATAACAAGTCTGAAGGGTTCTTCCAAGAGTTCATGTTCAAGTCTCAGTCTTTTGTTGGCACTTGAACTTCAGCCTACTCCTCTATCTGATAGTAGAATTCCTCGCCTTCACCTACAACACCTGGCGTGATATGCCATGGCCAATAATAGTACCATGAGCGGTAAATGAGTCAATAGCTAATTCTTACCCACGAACCCTTAAATGACAATTAGCCACAGTTCACATATAATAAAAAAGAAGTACATAAATGAGAATAGATAAACGATTTCCTTAACTAGCATTTAACTTACATTTTCATCTAAGTCTTCAACCCTCGCGAAACATCCTCCCATGTAACCCAAGGTTATAACCACTCGTGATTCCACCCGTTTAACCACTAGACTAAGCTATTCTTGTAATTCCATTTATCTGTCATTTACTACCATCCAAAGGAAAGAAATTAAACCACCAAAAACACCATGGGCCACAAAAATGCAACTATGATTCTGTACATCGACTACCATAGTGCATCTATAATTTGGTATATTGAGAACCAAAGTATGGATGAAATTATAATCTTGTACATTAAGTACCATAGCACAGCTATTATTTGGTACTTCAAGTACAATAGTGCAACTATTACACAAAATGTTAAGTACAATAGTGCATGTGAACATTAACCACCAATCACCTCAACCAAATAATTATTTCACCAAAGATCCCACCATTCATTTACATTTGGCACTTATTTTTTTACCCATTTATATATTAATGTCTATGTTATACCAACCAAACAAGATAATCCTAATGTCCACTCTAGCAATCCAACATTTGCATGATAATAAAAACACATAATAATGAAGTAAAGCGATAACGATAATTTCAAGGTCGCACAACGTTCGCATAAACCAAATACATTTTTCCAAGTGAGTCTTCGTGGTTTGCATGTAATTTTGTAACTTGTAAATAGTAGGTAATTCAACGAAAAAGGGTTTAAGTGTAATTTAGTGAACATGAGGGTTTAATGTGTAATTTATAGAAGTATAGGGTCCATGGCATAATTTTCTTAAAGTAGAATGATAGAGTAGTAATCTAGTCAAGTCTAGGGTAGTTTTGGTAATTTGAATAAGGATAAGGGTATTTTGGTAAAAATACTTTGTACAGAGGTATTTTGGTAAAATGACTAGGTGAAGGGTAATTTGCTATACAAGTATATGGGTAGTAATATAACTTTGATACTTTAAGGTTCGAAGTATGATTTAGATATCTAGGGTCAAAGTGTAATTTCGTAAGTTTCAAAGGGTTCAAAAGTGATTTAGAAAATCCATTTGTCTTCTCAAAGTTTGGCTAAGCATAGAAAAATTACATTTCAAAAAATATCATTTCTTTCTGGTAATTGTTCCTTAGATTATTCTAAAGTACTATTACATGATTTTTATGAAAATAATAAGGTTGTGTTTTAAGCCATTTCTTTCGCTGAAAAATGGGCATTGCCATTAGAGGTACTTTCTTATTTTTATTAAATAAATTAAAATGAAGAAAAAAAATGTGGTCTTTACTTAACTTTCGGTAAAGAAAATAAGGTGCTAAAAAAACAGGGGTCTAACTGTGATTCCAATATTCAAACAAATCTGGAGGGATAATCTGCCACAACTGTCTAGACAAAAATAAGGGCCTTCCGGACAGCTTCAGCAGCAAAACAGAGCATGGTCACATATTATTTCGAGTTTCGTGAAACGCTTTGCATGAGTGCTCAACCCTTGACCCACAAACTACCTTTAGGCTACTTTAACACATATTTATATTTAGAATTAATATGCAAGAGGTTTCTACCTTGAAATTGGAAGCTTTGGGGGTGGATATTCGATTGGCCTTGCTTGTAATTGGTGGAGACTTGTGGATGTCTGGAACTCCAATGGATGATATGTAACCCAAATTTGGATGTTGTTCATGTGTGGTGGTGTTTGCCCAAGATTTACTCTCTCTCTCTCTCTCCCTTGTATTTTTCTATAAAGGAGGAGGGTTTGGAGTATATTGAAAAGGAGGAGGTAGCCGAATTTGAGATTATATATAGGTGGAGGTTGAGTATTGGAGCCAGGGAGGGATGAGTGCGGGAGTGGTGTTTGGCAACGGGTTGAAATGGGGAGTGATAAAGGAGGATGGATGGGATTAGGGTGGTCGGAAGGTAAGGAAATATCATTTTTCAGATTTTAGGGGTGGAGTGTGGAGTTTTTTTTTTTTCTTTCTGTTGGAGGTTGTTTGAAAATTGAAATGTGGGGATGAGAGAGAAGGGAGTTGGTGAATATAGATGATGTGTATATGTATGACATGTAGGGGTTTGTGAGTTTGTGTGTGTGTGTGTAGGTGCAAATGCAGAGCTATATACGAGCCGGGGGTGGCCCCAACCTCCCCCAAATTCCTATTTTAGAGTGTATATTTTTTATTTTTTTTAGATACTGTAAGAAAAATTATAAAATTTTGACAATAATTTAAATGTAGAAACAATTTTCATTCCAAGAACACTAAATTATGGTGAATTATACCATACAATAATGATATTACGTTCGTCGAATGATATGATAAAAATAATATTTGAGATTAATTTTTCAATTAATCATAACCGTCTCATAAAAACTCGCATGACCGGATTTATTCATGAAAAAATCTTCGAACCAAAATTTCTTTCATAATTCGGCCCCTCCGACTTCGATTTATGTTCCGCCACTGTATAGGTATTCAAATATACATTTAGTAACATAATATAAAATGAAATTGGTCTAGGGTTTAATATGTAGAGAATTTAGATAATTAGAGTCCTAATTAAAAGTTTAGCAAAAATCCAGTTCCTAAAGTGTAATTAGGATAATATTAATCACGAGAGAAATAAAAATATTACTAATTAAAATATTTTACACAAAAAAAAGGCGAAAATCCAGATCTTTACAAGTTATTCCTCTCTTCTTTCATCCAATTGTCAAAGGAAATAAGAGAAACATGTAGTCTGTGTGGCCCCAAGCAAGCTTTCTAAAAATTTAAAAAAAAAATTCCGAGTTTTCGTTGGGCTATATAACCCAAAAGAACTCTGCTTAGATGGCCTGGGCTTGCCATAAACTTGCAGCTCAAGGAGAGCCCCACTACGGTAATGGAATTTGAGGGAAAATGACCAGACCAGACCGTTTCATTTATTTTGAGGGGTGTTCGTTTCAGCTTTTAAATATATTTATTTAGCTGTTTTTTTAAGCCATGTTTGGCTTGTTTGATACACCTTCCACTTCTAGACAAAAAAAAAAATTACAAATATATTACTGGAAAAGTTCTGTTGATTCTTTTAGCTTCCACTTTGGCTGCTCAAATTTGGAAGAGGCCTTTTATGTACCAAATAAAAATAAAAATTGGAAGAGACCTTTGGCTCATTGCCTCTCAAAAAAAAGTGGTAGTGCATTGTTTGGCTTGATACATACTCTTTTTTCTTTTCTTTTTTTTCCCAAATGCATGACTTAAAAAAACAAAAGGGCAGGGTGGGTGAAAGGTAAACCACAAGTGAAGACTGGGGAAAAAAAAAACAAGGTAAAAATACAAAAGACATGACATGACATTCCACTTTTATTTTCTTCTTGTAAATCATCCAATGAAGACTACACCAATTATGTTAGAAAAATAAGGAAAAAGTGACTAGGGAATCAAAGTTCCTCCAAGTAGACAAAGGTTGTTGGCTTTTGTTTATTTTGACCAGGAAATGAGCATTAGATGCAATCCATTTTTATTTTGGAAAACCCAATTCTGAGAAACTGTTAAAAATTAATGTGGGGGTGTTAATTATAAACCTAGTTTTCGGTCACTTGTTGGAAAAGATAGTACGAGGGATTGAAGGTACGACAAGAAGTAACTTGACCCCTTGGCCCTGGGGAGAGCGGGGGCTCTATAGAAATTAAGGAGCTCACTACATAGTGAGCTCGGCTCGACCGTTCGATCGGCGATCGATGGTTTGGTTCATTTTACTCTTTAAATAAATATTTTACATATAATTTAAGGTCCATTTATCCGAATCGTTGATCGCCAATCTGACGGTCGAGTCATGCTCAGTGAGTTCGGCTCAATAGGCCCCCCACTTCCAGCCCTCAGTCTTCGTTGAAAAGAAAGAAATTATCAGAATTTCTAAAATATACTGGATTTTACATTTCTCCGGCTAACAGAAAACTTATGACAAGGAGGCATAGACATGCCCAGCAAAAACATTACAAAAGAGCAAAATAAAAAGAATCAGCAACATGTAACGGAAGTACATGGTCGATGATCGGGGACTACCCAAGGATTTTTCGTACTCCTAGTATTATTTTAGTGATGTTGTATCTATAGTATATATGTAATTAGCATAACAAACTAAACTAATAAATTAAGAGATAAATCTTCTTTACGGATGCTACCGGCTTGTGTGGGCCCTACATTGCATTAATCTGAACCGTTTATCTTGTATGGTCTACAAAATAAAGTATCCACGCAAAAAATAGCATGAGCGGACATTGATATATATGTCAAAAGTTGAGTATTGATTTAAAAAGCAGATGATTTGGATTTTGTCAATAGTTTTTAAGTTGAAGTGTCTATGACTGTCCATTTTTTAAACCAAAATTGAACTTTTGACATACCTATCGATATCCGATCAAACTGATATTTTTGCGTGGATATATTATTATATGGACCCTACAAGAATAACGGTTCAGATTATTTCAATAATTACACGGTAAGCCCCACAATGGGTGGCCCCACATTCATGAAGAAGATTATCTCATTAATTAAAATCAGTTTGTCCCTTCAAACTTGTTTATTGAGATTTTCTCCTAATTATAATTTATACATTAGTCTTGTGAATTTGCTTCTCAACAGTTCTATACGTACAGATGGGGTGCACCGATCGGCCGGCGCCGGGGCTTTTGAACGAAATGGAGTAATTTTGGATCGAGCACTTAGGAACGTCCAATTGAGTCGATTTTCATGTGGGCCAGCTTGGAATTTGATTTTGAGATTAATGAACGGCTTAGATTGACCGTGTGAAACTCACAAAGGAGTTCCCGATGCCGATCGGTACACCGTTTGTACATGTGAGTTGGTATCCCTGGATTTTCCACTTATCTTAATTTGACTTCCTTCCGATCAAGAACCTGATCAACAACAGACCCTTTTTTGTCTCGCTATTTGGAGATGCTCTTACTACAAAACTTACGGATCCATTAATGTGTACTGCAATCAGCTGGTGCAGGTTTGGTTGAGATAGTCCAAAAATGTGATTGCAGCCTTGCAGGAGACTCTCTTGCACTGGTCAGAGAATTCAGGTGTGTGCCTGTGTAGAAAATTTTGCTTACCGACGGGGCACGGATACGTGGTGGCCAGCATTCTATCTGAGTCATCCAAACATATATTAGACGGTCTAGATGTAAGAGGGTAAATTTACCTCCAAAATATATAAAAATGTCACTGTTGCATTTAGATTTTTTCAAAACAAGTTTGGATGACTTGGATAAAATATTGAGCACCACGTGTCCGTGCTTATAATTTTCTCGTGCCTATGCCCACTGCAGTACTGCAGATTCTGACCAGTCAAAGATAATGGGGATAAAACCGTCCGAATATACTTACAAAATTTCTACGTTCACACACTTTTATACATTTTTCACATATTTCATTACATTTTTTAAATCTTAATGACAATTCATTAGGCTGATTTTAAAATTTTCAAAATTAACCTTAACGACAAACCATCTCTACTTGGTTTGTGTATCAATATATATATATATATATATACACACAAAAAACTTCACATCCAAACTCTCTGATTTTAAAACGTCCGGACCTCCACCTTCCCAATATTTTTTTGAAAATCTGAACCGTTAGATGTGTTTAAAAGGTGTTTTCAAGGTAACGTTTTTATGAAAAATCACTCCGATCAAGCCCTTTTGGATTTCTTTTTTTTTGGCCAAATCATCACTCCGATCAAGCCCTTTCGGGTTTTTTTTTTTTTGCCAAATCTTCGCGATGGAACTTGAAAACGCCTTTTAAACACATCTAACGGTTCGGATTTTCAAAAAAATATTGGAAAGGTAGAGGTCCGGACGTTAGGTCCGCAAAAATGCGGTTTATATAATCAACCTTATATCTGTCTGGATAAATAGGCATAGTAGACCAACTTAAAGTGTGATTTCCGTCGCACCAAAAAAATAGTAAAAAATGTAAAGTGTGGCATATGGCATGTGCAAGATCAGCTGAGAATTGCATCGCATAATATATGGTTAGATTTGCTTTGAAACCGTAAAATCTTGACTGGGACCAAGAATAATTGCATTATAGGACAGAAAAGTCTCGTGGGAAAATGAAATTCCTTGCCTACCCCTACCCATACGCTAGAAAATAGTGAATTGTCCAAGTTGCACCATTTAAAATTCCCATGAAAGCATTTCTTTATTTTTATTTCAACTTTTTTTGTCTTCGGATAACGTTTATATATTGGCGTCTGATTGCTAAAAAAATCTTTTACTCCTAGAAAGAAGAATCTTTGCGCCTTATAGACACATGCAGTCTTGGGAAATGTTGCTGAAATGTAGGGGACCTCTCTCAACCCTGGTGATACTGGATCCATGCACTTCACTCACAGGTTCCTGTTACGGGTCATCCTCTCCGTTAGTCACCGGAAGAGAAGGCTTTCTCTGGCATATTTTCTTGTTTTAAACTTTCCAATAATCAGTCAGATGATTTTTTCTATAATAACTTTTTCTTGGAGAAATAGATAGAAAATTGTATAAATCACCAACTATTACAAACTAAAATACTCCGTAACAAAAAAGCCGGGGAAAAAGGTACAAGAAAAAACCTAAAAATTACAGAAAATGGAAGATTGCGGCCTTGCATGCGCCATCGGAAGCCGCTAGTCGTCGTCCTGCACCTGCCAAAGTTGTTTGGAAGTCGTCGTCCGCCGTCGATAGTGGAGTTCTAGACCGGGAAACCCCCGATCTGACCCCATGGTCCCAAAAATAGGGCCCGTCACCCACACCAGACATAAGAGGAACGGATCTGGCATGGGGGGTCTCCGATCTTCCAAAGAGGCGTTTAGAGGAGGAGGAGGAAGAAGGTGGAAGGGGTATGGTGGGGAAGGGGAAGGGGCAACAGCCAGGGGACACTCCCTCACTCCTCACTTGCTCTCTCAAAGAGGCGTTTTGTAAATATTTAAATACCCTTTACGCTCATTTAAATGTTAAATGAGTATAACGTTAGACATTAAAGGTGAGTTTACACTAGTTTTTTCGATGTAGTCAAAGTGGGTGTTTTCCACTAAATGATATTTTTGTGATGTATGTGTGGAGAATAATTTGCATTGGAATGGGCGAAAATTGCTAAGAAGATCAAAAATATCGAAACTATTATTGAGTATTGTATTGAAAACTCAACCTAAGATCAAGCTAGGGCCGGAGCTAAGCTATACTGGGGATGGATGGCACTCGCCCCACCCATTTTTAAAAAACCTAATAGAATGTATATTTTGGCATAACTTTGAATATATATTTTTCCATCGGCAACAAATTTATTAAAGAAACTTAACAAAGGGTACATCAAGTATGGGGAGAAATAAGGGGACTCCAACCAAGGTTGAAGAAATTAAAACACCTAATGGAACAAAGCCCACTAACAACGCCTCATGGGTCAAGTCCAATATACCTAAAAGTCTAGCCCAAACAGGGCACACTTGATATTACAATGAAACCCAAAAAAGAGAAACCCTAGCAGCCACCATATACCCCACAAAAGATCAACCCTCCGACACCACCAGGCCTGTAATGCCCTCAAAATTTAAAAGGATAATTCATTAAGATAGTCCATGTGGACGGTCAAAATCTAAATAGAATAGTCAAAGTTTACGTCCAAGTATACAAAGGTCAATGGATACCCGTATCCCAAAATGAGAAAAGAGAAATGTATAGTTATTACAACCCCAATGTCAAAAAAAAAAAAAAAAGAGAAAATTTAATTAAGTTACAAAATCATCTTAACGAAGTACAAGTTCTAATATGATAGTATAACTCCTCCATTGGCTTTCAAAACAATGCATGCATGCACTCCAAGCACTCCATATCATGTTCCTTGGGAGGTACCTGAAATTTGTAAGGTTGAGCTCACTAACCCAGTAGAGAAATCTCTAGCAATTCTAAATGAAATGAAATATATGTGGGTGATAGACAAGATAGCAAAAAGTCATGTAAAAAGTGTTCAAATAGTCAAAGGACTTGAAAGAAAGCACATAATCGATTAGATTTCATTTACTCTCGTTATTCGTACCCAACTAGTGCCTAACACGCACGCAACACGCCTTATATGGTTTACACAATATCCATATCCATCTCATCCCTTTCCAAACATTTGATCATTTTCCGGGCATGCCATATAGGCCCCATAAAACTCATGTTTCAAGTTACCCAAACGTGTCCATAAAGGAGATTTTGACCCAAGTGTCAAAAATGTCAAAGTGACCCTCCCAGACCCTAACATGTGACCAACAACTTACACAAACGAGCCACAAACAACGGATCACGATTCATGAAATTTTTCAAAAAATATAGATGTCCTATCGATAGGAGGTTAGGTCCTATCGATAGAAGAGAGATCAGATTGGCCGCTACTGAAGCATCAGAAAGTCCTATCGATAGAGCGTCAGAGGCCCCTATCGATAGGAGATAGAGTCCTATCGATAGAGCGTCAGAGGCTCCTATCGATAGGAGGTCAAGTCCTATCGATAGGGCGTCCATCAGAATGGTCAGAACGAAAAATGTAATGCTCCTATCGATAAGGGATGAAGTCCTATCGATAGGACAACACAAGATCCAAAATTTTACAACTCAATGGGTGATCAATGAGGCTTCTCTATTGGTATTTCTTGGTTCCAATTGAACATATTAAGAGGACAAAGAGGTTCAAACAACAAATTAACACAACACCTTACCAATCTACAAGATTTGTCATTTTCCCCAAATTCAAGAAATTGATAA